>OX388347.1:83968988-86368988 GCA_947579665.1 Sympetrum striolatum | reverse complement strand
TAAGCCGAGAAACCTAATTTCATCACAAAAATATGTGAAAACTAACTCGAGTATAAGCGTGGGAAATCCGACGACATAGATTGATCAGGACGTCCAATCAAACACGATTGTTTTCAATCCGACAACTTCCGACGGACGGCGGAGAAAATTTACTACGAATTGTTAATTGAGTAATTTATAGGCCGATTTTCAATTTCAGCAGACTTCTACAACCGGAGAACAGGTAGGGAAACCATCACTCGAATATAAGCCGGAGGGGGCTTTTTCAGCGTAAAAATGCGCAGAAAAACTCGGCTTCTACACGAATACCAATGGTATAGTGGCAAATTTTCCAGTGTGGGAACGCTAAATATATTTGTCGAATTATAAGGAAAGTCGTATTTATATGATTTCCTAGAATGCCTGCAATAGCCAAGAGCATAGAATTAGAATGTATCTAAGCTCGATGTATAACGCTGAGTCTTTTATACTAAATCAATATTTAGCAATAAATTGGCTATTTTTTAACTGTGGAAAACCAAAGTGGGAAACTCCGTTCCCACGCGTTCCCGCTCCGTTACATCATAAAAGATGCTCAGTCACTGCTTTACGAATATTGAATGCTGTGGAAAAGGCCATAGTGCTGCATTGACTTCTTCCACTCATAGTATTCTGGTTCAGAGATAAAAACAAACAAACTATTCTACGTGTTACCTCTCTATCCTAATCCTAAGGGCTTTTGATACTTAATATTGACGAAGCTGTCTTCGGGTTGATGAATTTAAGTTGAACGAAATAACCCCTAAACAAACCCTACCTTTTCTGAATTGAATTGCGAGTTAATTCAATTAAATTAAAGGAAAAGTATCATCATTATATCGTGCATCAATACATATTCGAAATCAATCTTCGTAGTTTACTCCTTAAACCTGAAAACTGCCTGTCCTGTGAAATGTACGCTAGCAAATAATCATGACCGAAACACGAGATATATAACGTAATAATGGAGTATAAATTGCTTGGGGCTGTGAGTTATTCATGCACCGTGATAATGACTCTTTTATAGTAATAAATATTCAACAGCTCCGGTAGATTTGAAATTCCGTCAAACTTCCAGTGATGCTTCAGTAGTTCTCGAGAGTAAATCACGAATTATTTAAATAGTGAGAGACGTTTTGGGCGTTCATTAGTGAGGCAGTAAGAGCGGCTTTAAAAGGAAAAGACGAAGTTTAAATCGCACGTACGCATCAAATTCGAGGAAAACTATTTTGGAATCCCAAATTGTGTGTAATGAGAGTGTGATAAGTGACGTGTCTGCGCCAGGCGGGAGTGTAATTAATAATTCGTCTAAAATCATAAGTTCCATTACGTCTGATCTTAAGACGAGTTTGGTCTCTACCGGTTTGGGTATATCATATCTCTCTCCGAGAGAAATATCCATAAATATGGAGTATAATTATAGATTACTTTGAGCTTAACATGAAAAAACGTTACACGAGGGCCTTGAAAGCATTTTGAGTGATTTGCTCATTACTCGACCGATTTGTTGAATGCATTCATAATGAACAGCAAATTGAATGTCCGCAGAAATAACTAGTGCTAGTCTTGCCACTCTCCAGGGTTCGAATCCTGGCTAGGGCATGGTTATTGTGTTAAAAAGAGTTTATTGTGAGAATAATCCTCTTTTAGTAAAAAAATCATCAATAAAAAATCAATCAATAAATGAAGACGAAATATCATTATTGATAATGCATTTCTTCATTATCAAAATTTCAATTTCCTAAGCCTATTTTGACACTTGAATTTTGATTTCTGATAAACTTATTTCACTCTCTCTTAAAATTTCCGAATATGAAATAATAAATAAAAATGAATTCTTTGCCATAACTATAGTAAATGCATCCTCGTAATTCCATACCTTCTACTGCCGTTTTTTAAATGTCTGCTTATAAGGAATAGGCAAGTCTGGTAGTAAACGAACGTCTAATATCTTCAACAAAAGCCAAATTTATTAGTTACACCTCAAAATATTATAAAACGGGAAATAATAGAAATATTGCAGCGTGTTTTGCTTTGGTGAAAGCGGTCCCGGGTTCGATTACCGGTGAGTGTCCTTGAGCGAAATGACCTATTCTGAGGAAGAGCATTTAACAAAACTAAAACAATAATACAGAAATAATCTCGGCAAATCTATTTCAATTCATATATTGACCGAGTTATCTTTTTCTACACTTACCGTCTGCTGTGAGACATCAATCATTTATTCGATAACATCATAGAAACACGAGAAAACATCTCCATTCGCTAAGAGGAAACTCTTCGACTTAAATCCAATCCAAAATGCTCATTATTCATCAATATGTACTACAAAATAAGGCATTGATAGCCTTTTCATCACTAAGAAGCCTTCGTGCAGTTAAGTAGAGCAGTTCCCATTCATTCTGCTGTTCAATCCAAGTCGTATCTCCTTTTCAACCCCTTCGCTACCGCACGGATATATATCGCCCCAAAAATGGGCTTTTTTATTCCCAGTCGCATAGACATTTCGCAGAATAGCACTGCCAAAAAGGTCGGAACAGCCGCAGTATCCGAGAGTGAATGGATCTGCGAAGTCCAGAAAAAGGAAGACGTGAAATATTCGAAAACGGGGAAACGAGCATGATATAGGAACTAATGGGAGAGGAGAGCTATGTCGCAAGAAATGAAACTTGAAGTACGGTGTTTTAAATTTACGATTGATGACGTAGATAAATGATGAAAATGGAGGAAATGAGCTCAAATTATAAGTTCGAATCGATATTTACCACTCTTTAAAAATACAAAGATAAAAGTACGGAAGAAGTGATCCTTTCTTTTCTCCACTTGGCTCCTCTACGTAATCCCCTCTCATGTCGACGGTATTCAATGAAAAAAGCCGATTTCCAATCTCTCCTATGTAAAGGTTCATCTCTATTTCTCCAACCAGTCGATTTTAATGGAAATATGTTAACGTTTTTCAGAGCTTTTATAAAAACTATGTAGTAGTAGTAGTAATGTACTACTACTACTACTACTACTATGTACAACTATGTACTACTAGTACTATGTAATGTAGGAACTATATAAGAACAGCAAATTCTGCATCAAGTGAATTCCTACTTTTGCGGTGTGTGACAGTTATTTTGTCACCTTTTTTGTTACATTGTCTTGAGGAAGCAAACATTAATGAATACCAACAAAGAAGCACACAATTCAGGCTTGGAAACCGGAGGATGAAGCATATGCTCTTTTCTGATGATGATGTTGTTTTAATTTCCAGTTCCGAACTGGATCATCAGCATAACAAAATTGCATAGAATGAAGTTATGTCTGCTAAAACATGGCAGTCAGCCCCTCAAAAGTAAAAGCAATGATAATAAGCAAACAAGTGAGACAATGCAATATAGTTGTCAACAATACACAAAGTGGCGACCTTCAAGTACTCAGGGGTGCTGCTAAGTGAAGATGACAAGCTGGATGCTGAGAATAACTCCCGCATCCAGGCGCTGGCAAATCAGATGGAGCCCTCAACCTTGAGTTTTTAAATCAAAGAGAAATAACGAAGAGCACTAAGCTGGCAGTGTAGAAGTCAGTACATGCTCCAACAATCACATAAAGCAGCGAATGATGAGAGAAAAGCAAACTACAAGCTAAGGAGATGAGATATCTGAGAGGTGAATTAAACAAAGAGAAGCAGAATAAGAAACATCACGAAAAAAACCCAAAGTGACACCATTAATTAATAAAATCAACGGCTCTGGTGTGGCCATATGCGCTGGGGGACAACGTTATTCTAAAAGAGCCTGGGAAGCAAGACCTAAGGGAAAAAGAGGAAGGCCCAGATTGAAGTGGGAAGATAATGTACGGGCCAATGTGTGGGCCAGAGCCAGGACAATGGCACTTAACAAAAGTGAATGGCGTGCCCTTTGTAAAACCTATTCACCCAATGGGTAGATGAGGATTGATTAAGAAGATGTCAATGTTATCTACGACTTTCAGTCTTCTTTTCGAGTCGGCGCCGTTCTTGAGGGGTTGAACGAACTAACTTTGGCGTTCCCGTACTCTGTGGTAAATACTTGCAATTACCTTGCTGCCATATTTTAAAGGAAAAACTCTTGGAATCGATATTTATTTCTGCCACATCAAACAAATCGAAATATTTGATCGTGCTTTCCCGTTAAAACATCATTACCAAACAGAGCAAGGGTATGAAATATGCAGAAACTCTCATTCTTGAAAGAACAGCACTAAAAGTGGAAGAAGATATCAATTCATTGGACACATGTACAGACGTCATGCATAAATTTTAATCAACGTGAAAGAAAACATACAATTATTTGAATAAATTGCAGGTTTAATATTAGTAATAATAAAACGGCTTTATTCGGGAGAGATTGAGACTAAAAGTCTCCTCTTCCATCTAATCCATTGTCACACAATACATTAATAATTAATTTAAAGAGATAGTATGAAAAAGATATGAGAAGAATTGTGGATGTAAAAAATCTAAAAAAATTCTTAGGAAAAAAATTATCCACTGCAAGAAAACACCCGCTAAAAAGGGTGATGTGAGAAACCTGCGCAAACCTACCGATAGTCATAAATAAAAAGATGGTAAGAAGCATGATTACATTTTATAAATACACTATCAATAGGTACATATATGGGATACATCAATACATATAGTCATGTTGACATTTAAATAAATTCCAACCACTTACATAAGAACATAAATAATAAGGTTATTATAGTAGTAACAAAAATTAAAGACTTCTGAATATTGGGTTGAGAATTTTTGTTAAATTCACAATAAAATCAATAGACAGAAACAAAAAAATTATTTCCAATTGAAATGTAAAGGAAAATAGCTCAGACAGTTTACATTGCGCATCAAGAGTGTCTATGTTTAGTTATAAATTGCGGTAGCGGCAATTTATTGGAGCACTAAGAAAGATGTATCCTTTTCGTGAGAATGGCCCAACCTACCACAATATCGCAAATAATCGACTCAACACCCGGAAGGAAGTCATGTAGGGCAAAGACGGATGTATCGGGAAGTTAAGAGCTACAGACATTTTCTTTTAAATCCTCCCTCACCTTGTTAAAGTGCCATCGCCTTGAACTGCCACAGATAAGATCAGGAAAGAATGCTATCTTCAAAAATATCACTTCTTTTCCGTTTTTTCTCTAAAAATAGACGAAGGCTTTCACAATCTGTTTCAGTTTTTGAGACTTTTAAAAATGGCGAAATAGACAGAGACATTGGCCTTAAAAACCAGCAAGGGAGACTTAGGGTTAAAGGTATGATACTAGTACGGTGCCAGAAAAGCTATGGTTTTATATTAAAAGAATAAATGTAAAGCCTTGAAAATGTTAACTAAAACGTAAAATCCTTTCCTTGAATTAGATTATTTCCAAATAGCCCATGGAAGAAAAACTATTCCGAAAAGCACCGCGAAATCTATCCATTACATAAGAATATGGAACGAATATTCTATAGCTTTTATATTCAGAAAAATTCGAGTACAGTACATACTTGAGTATAAGCCGACCAGAATATAATCCAAGACACTTAATTTAAGCGCAAAAAAGTGGCAAAAGTTATTGACTCGAGTATTAGCCTAGGGTGGGAAATGCAGCAGCTACTGGTGAATTTCAAAATAAAAATATATACCAATAAATGAAATCTTAATGTTTAGGCGTTACTTTGTGGAAAGTCATTGAAGAAATCGAACTTTGTAAATTTTCCATACGATTGTGTGTAATCGTGTGGAAAATTTACGTTTTATTTCTTCATTACTTATACCAATACAATTACAGTCTTTGAAGCATCAATAAGTTAGTAGGAGAAAAATTACGAAGAATATTTAATTGACGAATTGATGAATTTACAAACCAATTTCCGTCTACGGAAGACTTTTTACCCGGAGAACAGTTACAAGTTACAGGCAACAGTACCCTCACTCTAGTATAAGCCGAAGGAGTCTTTAAAAGCACAAAAATATGCGAAGTAAAGCTAAATTTATACACGGGTATATAAGGTACTGATAGCATTACAATTCTCAATTGTTTGTTTATTTGCTTTTTTTGCTTTAGTTTTATTGAGTACCAGCCCTGCCCAGGCTTCCATTTATGTTATTTGTAAATTTGAATAAAGTTTCGTCTCTTAAAAACCATATAACCGCAAAAATTGCTTCTACTTTCTTATGCAAATAAAATGCTAACGTAAGTTCCAAAGGCATTCACAGATGGCAGCAATTCCTTCATAAAAATCCGTCCGAGTGAACGAGAGGACGGCTTTAAATCAAAGTTCGCATACGCCGTGCTATCGCTACAACAGTTTCCGTTGAGTCGATGATATCGAAACATCCGCCTCACTCAAGAACGCTTAAATACGATAACTGAGTGACAATGAGTTTGGATCAAGATTGAGAAAGTGAAACAAGTTTGATATAAAAACCACTGCATTCAGTTTAATCTTCACTTTAGAAAGGAGGAGGGTAAGTAACGTGTCCCTTCTTAAATGAATAAATCTTACTGATCACTTCTTGAGTCACCAATAGCATTTAATGAATCACATTTAGATATACCATGAACCGCGAAAAATAAACAGTATAACAGTTACAAATTTTATCATAAATCCATTATTAAGTTGTCATATGAATATAATATATGTATAAAATCATTCTGTAGGAATTGTATGTTGATCAAGTATTTATTTTAAGTTGATTATGTTTATCACTAGTATATATGTATATAGGTATAAAAAATTGCCACCAGGCTAGCAGCCCATCTGTAGTTATATGTAATAAATAAATACCCTAAATGTGACAGAATGTGGTAACTCTAGGGATTTTCAAGAAAAAACTATAAGGGAAAAATTATATTACGCTGAATAATTTCATATACAAACAAACAGTTCTTTGTTTCCTCAGCTTTAACTTCTGTTTATGATAAGTTTATAACGGGGTTCCTCTATTCTAACATTCAATTCCATCCAATCCTCGTCTCCTTTTCTTAAAATGCCTACCTACCTAATGCCTACTAATAGACTGGGCTTCCTTTTTATAACGATTTCCAACCAAGAATCTCAAACATAACGCTATCTTCTCTCTTATATCTCCTGATTTATGGATAAAATAGACTGTACAACTAAATTTTCTTCATAAGTATTTGTCATAGAAGCGCTTGAATTCCATTTGACGAATTCGTAAAACAGCCGTGTAAATTAAACGTCGTGTTTCTATAGATTTGAGATAGTTATTGGTGGACCTCAACGATACGTCGGTGCGGTGATCCTTAAATGGAATAAGCCTAACTTTTGGTCTTTAATCTTGTTAAAGCGCGACCTATCTGAGCACGGAATAAACTGCCGCTGCAAAAGGACGAGGTCGCGAGGAATTATTGAACAGTTTTGCGCAACGGCACCTCGGCGTGTGTGTGTGCGTCACTTAATGAGATGCTCATCCGTTTGAATTCTCTCTCCTCGCAGTGGCCACGATGTGGATGGAGAAAATGATTCCGCCTCCACATTATAAACGAGGATCTTGAGAATTGAGAATGCCTCAGAAATCGTCCCTAACCTCTTTATCTTAATCGATCAGCCCTATTTTATTTGGCAGTTTCTCTCTCCTCGCCTAACGTCGACTTGAATGCTATTCTAATTCAAGTTTAAACGATTTGGAAGTGATTTCGATAGTATGAGAACACTATTTTTAATGATGAAATCATTTATATGTTGAGATAGCGTGGAACTGGAAGATTCGCATGCCGAGGGGAAAGGTGACTATTGCTGGAAAAAATTAATCGTAAAGTTAATCAAAATATCATTAACAAAATATACCAACCTTTTTTTTCAACTTAAGATTCCCACTGATTCCATTCTACGTCAGTTCCTGAAAGGAACTGCAGCTATTCAGACAAATTCATTTTCCGAAATGTTGGTGTGAATGAGGAAAAAAGTCTTCAAAATCAAGTTACTTTTAATGGTAAGATAAATATAAATTAAATACGCGACTGCTTTGTTCAATTGCTATATTTCACATGCTTTACCTTGGCGTGGATAAATCAGCGTTTCGTCATTGATTTGAGGCTCGTCAGACCTTATATACTCGAGTATAAGCCGACCCGAGTACACGGGTTGATTCTAGGTCTCGTCAGACTTTCTTCAAGTTCGTTTTTCCTTGGGATAACAAACGTTTAAAGTGTTTCAAAGCATCCACATAACTGTTGCCGAACATCAATTCTTCCCATTGGTGATCGAGCTATTTCATTTCCTTCTTTCCGTAAATTTTGCACACATAATCTTGAGTGTAATGCGAAGAAAGGGATAGATATATAATTGGGCCCCAAGGCCGCTAGGGTAGCCGTGAAGGCTTATCAGGAACCCCGAAAAATCTTGCATGATAAGTATTTGACAAAAATGTTATGCCATTTCTAGATTATATAAATATATGTTTAACTTTTTATGGATCCATTTCGTGTACTGTAAAATTATATTTTAATACTTATTATATATAAATAGTTTTTATATTTTTATATTATTATATTTTATGCAAATGGGTTACTGTATAGATACATAGAATTTGACTTTTTGCTGTTTTATAAGATACGTCGCCACCTATCCTGTAACTAACTGTGGCGGTAACGTACAATAAATAAATAAATATAAGTAATCATATGATTACAGGATGTTTTTGCTTGTATATTACTAATCAAAACGTTAACTGTTTCAAGATTATCTCGCATAATTAATCAATAATGTATGATAAAAGGAGCTGAATCTTAACAGAAGCAACTCAGGACATTCAGAATAATCCGAAGAATTCTAAAGAGGAGAGAATAAAAGCGAAGTAAGCCGCAGGTGCGGTCACAGACGATTGAAAATGTCCTCAAGAGATGCTCGAGAAAAGGACGGGGAGTGCTTTCGGTGGAATTGAACGGCTGCAAGACGAAGATGCTGTCCCGACCCTTACATAGAGATTGTTTTCTTCCCTTTCTATCGCCTCTCTTAAAAAAACATCGCCTTCCATTACAGTACCTCTGCGATGTTTTTCAGCGCATGCGGAGTCGAACGTTGTCTCTTGAATTCCGCCATCTCTCGCATAAAGACAGAATATCGCATATTTGTGTCTCCAAAATGCAAGACCAGCATTTTTAGTTTATCATTCTGCAAAACACTGAGCTGAGGAGAATGCTCCTTCTTCTAAATGTCTATCGAAATATTCTTAGCGCAAAAAATATAAGAGAAAAAATCTAAAAAAATGGAACATCTGCATAAATGAAAACGCCATTTCTAAAATTTCTTCTTTCCTACGAAGGTCGAGACAAACATATTTTGTTATCACAACATCAGTCACTTTCGATAGATTTCCAACCTTCGATATTTTCGATTGATTTCTTTCTTACCAAAGATTTCATTGCCATCGCTAACAAGTTTAATGACCAAGAGGTGACCTAAAATCTAATTCACACTTAAACAAATATGTCTAGTGAGTGTATGCCAAAATCGAACCTGAGATCACTTTCACCAAAGTCGAACGCGGTGACCACTTGCTTGTCCCGAAGCCCCACGTGTGCATTTACAAGAAATAGTATGTATAACGAAAATGGAATTCACGCTTTTACTACTACTAGTGATCGCCCAGTGGTCGAAATTCGGCCATACTTCAGTGAATTTTCAAGTTTTAACGTTATTGAGGTTATTTTTTCAAAGAGTATACCCATATAATCATTGCTTATAATTGATTTCATTATTTTTCTATTGCGCCAGCTGTGAGCGTGTACAAATACATTATTAGGGTGTGTTGTTTGCTTTAATTCCCTTCGATACCTACGAAATTTAAAATTTTAATGTTAGTAACAATAAAAAAACACAATTACAGCTTGTAGCTTTATTTATTTTTATACAACTCATTGTCATTTTTAATTTTGTAGATTGATTTCCAAAACAAATTCCTAAAATCGCCGTAATTATATCCCAGTTATTTATTAATCAGTAAGCGACTGTTGACATCTCGGTTAATTGCCATCTTTTCATAATTTCTGGCATTAGTTCCAACCATTTATTTGGTATGGAGATAAAATCCCCGTGTATTCTAATGTGTAAACGCATAAGCTCGGATTCAACAATCGCTTGGTCACCAGGGGGACTGGTTTGTTTACTACAAAGAAATTTCACAACATTTTCGTTCATTTTGCCAGCGTTCTCGTAATTTCGACACAAATACTATATTCTACGACCAAAATAAGAGTCTCTATTCAATTCCCTTTCTTTTGGTACTTATCTCGATTTCCTACGACCATTATTTCTGATCTAATTTTGCAAAATAAAAAATGTCTGCAATCGATCAAAATGAACTTTGCGTGCGTTTCTTATGAGAGACGATTATACTGGTCCAGAGTCAAACCAAGGATATTTGGACAAAGATTTTAGCTTTGTGCACTCCTTCCCCATATAAACTTAAACTATGCCAAATCTCAAACTCCTCCGTTCGCGCAATATCCTTAAAAAGGGATCCAAAGTTTTCTCTTCACGTATTAATATATAGATATTACGCAAATGTATACACAGACTAGGCATACATTTTTACTCTAACATATGGATCGCAGAGTCCAACTGAGCCTTCTTCAGAAGCAACTTAAAGTGGGAGAAAGGGAATTCCTCGTCGAGGAGTGAAGACCTACTTCCACGGATTCATTCAGCGACAATTACGCGGAGGAGAAAACTGTTTTTTTTTTACTTTCCCCGCCGCTAACTGCATTTACTCGCGTGGACTCGCACAAAGAAAATTAGCGCAACAACAGGATATAGGCACGGATAAGAGCAAGGTCGAACGTTAAACCGTCAGACCGTGTGCCGTGCTCCTCGTGTGACGCTTAATATCCAAATGTAGCAATAAATGCAGGGTGTCTTTCGGTGATATGGAATGGAAAATATCTATGGATATGGAATGAAATTTAGTAATGATTATTTCTCAACGATTACGGTATTTAACGGTCATAAAGTAGCCCTGATAACGGGGTGTGAACAGATTCATCAATACGTAATAAAAAGACAAAACAAATGAAATGTGAATAAGTAAACACAAAAACGTAAGCGCAAGTTCAAAATACAGGAATGGAAAACAAAAGGCATGAGATAAAGCACAACTGCATAATATTTGGTACACAGTGAATGAAAGATTCAGCACTTATTTTACATCCTAATCTATGGGATAGTTCGGGATAGCAAACGTGTTTTTACAGATACAACACCTCATTTTTCGAGTACACTGAGATAAGAGAGGGAGGAAATGATCACTAAAACACTATAAAGCAAAAAAAAACTAAAACGTAGGCAGGACTCGAACCCGGGCCCCACCAATATCGGGATTTGGCACGAACCGATTGAGCTGTAACGACCACTCCGATTCGGTTGACGAGAATATCAGTAAATAGTTAGAGAAATCGTCTGGCAGGTCGGAAATACAGGTTAGAGTCCCACCTACGTCACACTTTGTCTCTTTCCGTTACGTATGTGTACTCGTCGCACACGGCAAACTCTTCAACGTGAAATGAATACTTTCCCCGTAGCAAGATAGTGAAATTCGGGAGTAGTAGAACTATGAAAAAATTGAACCAATTTGGAATGAATTACATGAGGAGCACATGATGCAAAAAAGAGAATCAGAAATGCAGGGAAGGAACTCGGGCCGAAAGTGGGCATATGTATGCACTTTAACTATATGGGAGATTCCAATCAAAATCGAACAGAAATCGATGCCTACTTTTGCTGCAGAATCCAAAGTGAAATACAGGAATATTCAATAATTTACTAGCGCACGTGATTATTGATTCAATGGCAAATGCCGAAGCTGTACGATTAGCAAGAAACCCCGACGTTATCTTTTGAGTTTATTTATTCAGTATTAAAAAAATCTATTAGATCCAGAAGAGATCTCCGATGCAGTTTATAGGTCGCAGACCGGTGTAATTATCTAATTAAGCAACAAATGGATACACGCGACGACCTAACTTAACCCTCTTCCATAAATCTGAATTAGATACGAGGATATAGACATCAGCCGTAGATTAAGGAACACCACGACATTTCACAATCAGAGAATTGTTTTCTTCCGATAGGGTTCACCAAGGGGAAAGGTACTGTCGATGAATTAATTACTTTAAACCAATTTTTAAAGAGGAATCTAAAGACTACACAATTCCCCATTAATTGTTACTGAAAAATCTTTCGGCAATGTGTCCTAGGTCATTGGACTCGATTGTAGTTTAAACATCTCATTAATGTATTCAAATTTATCGGAATATGATATTCAGACTAACAATAAGAGAAATTTTTTAGAAGATTTATAAAAATCAAAAAATATAATGCAAGTCTAGATCTTAAAGAGGCAAACTCCTGCTGTGTGAGATGATCTTGATGTTACAATGACTAGATAAGATTTTCATAATTTTTCGAAAAGAAGCTTATGGAATTTGGTAATTTGGAATTATTTAATTACATCCAGATTTTTGCTTGATATATAATATTAATAATTTAACAGTATTAATACAAAAAGGTGAAATTGCCAATTGTTCCCAGGCAGTAATATGAAATTACCGAAAGTCTCTAGTATGTCCGATAGCCATCTTGATACACTTTATTTGAAATCATTCGATTTTATCGATCCAGATAACCAGAGGAAATGTCGAAGGAATTGGATGAGTGATTTATTTTGTCCTCTTCTTATCTGCTTTGAAGATATAACGTAAAACTCAAGAGATATCATATATCACACATGACAGGAAATTATAAAATTTGAAGCTATATCAACTTGTTGAAGAAAGAAAAGGTGTTTGACAATCCAAGATCACGAACTAGCAATGATGCAAAGAGCACTGCGTGAATGAAAAATATAGGATAACAGTAGAATAACAAAATTAGTGGTTTTCATTTTAAAATTGCATACTACATGTTTACATGTCGACGGGTTAGAATTTTCTGCACTGGACCATGTATCCCAGAGTTATCTTTTACAATAAATTCTACAAAATGAACTCTCACCATTTACGGAACCACGCAAAGCAGTCATAATAACAGATAAATGCAAAAGTTTTCAGAAAGAAACAGAAAATTTGATTAAAAAAGAACTTTAAAAACCACATCGCCTCTAAACTTTTACATTGAGTTTAAAATAACATTTCTTTCGCAGTAATATGATGAGGCTGATTCCTAAACATTTACTTGATTGGAAAGTAAAAGATAACCACGTTTATAGGACTCATAGGGGGTAACGAAAAACATTGAATGAAAAAGATAGCGCTGAGATGGTGGCGATGGTCAACCATCAAAGTGAAGAACCCGGACCGAGGAAAGAATCGGCTCAAGGAGGAGCTCAAGATACAGACAAGAGCTTATCTTAAAGGAAGATAACATGCCTATAAAAGTACACCAAGCGATAATCACACAGAGATAAATGTCAAATTCCCGAATTTCAAAGACTGTTCTGACCTCAATAGACAGCGAAACTATTTCTCTGACACACGCTGTTTCCCGAGATACGGAGGCGCTTCGGACAAATTAGAAAAATTAAACGCTTTGACATATTCACCTGCAATTCTACAAAGAGCCGAAATATTGCAAAAAATTTAAATTATAATGAAATGAAGATTCGTAATTCTAACTTCAATGCTAGCATCTTCAGAAATCATATTTTCAATTTTTGTAATTTGAATTTTTTTTTTATTTTAAATATCTGAATTCAATATTTGTATTTTAATATATAAATAGGTTAGTTTTGTATTATAATATTTGAATGCTTGTAATTTTAAAGGTTTATGGAAGATGAAACGTAAAAGTCTCATAGAAATGAGGAAAGGCTTGTACTTTTTCCACAGATTTAAAATCTGTGGAAAAAGTACAAGCCTATCCTCATTTCTACGAGATGGATTTCCACAAAACGACGCCTGAGACTGTGAATTATAAATATAAAAGTCTCAATTCCGAATAATTGCTTGATCTATCTATAAATAAAAGGGGCCCAAAGTGACAGAATAATTTAGGAAAACCGATAAAAGAATATCAGTTTAACATCCCATAGACGATGACATAAGAATCCAATCAAGTTAAAGATGCCCAAATACTATTCATGTAATGCAATTTATGTATTGTTTTCCATAGTTCGATTACAACAACACTGCAACTTAATGATGAATACATGTATTTTACGTAAAACACATTCTCTTAGTTAAAGTTATAACTTTCAAACAGTTCGTTAAAATTCAGGGAAAATGAAACTATTTCCGAATTTAGGAGAACCACCGCAGGTGCTGGCGATCCCAATTATTCGTAATTCGTGAAAATAATCATAATCGACACTGGAAAAAAAGAAACTCATATTTAAACGAAGAAAAAATTCATGGAAACTCCACAAATAAATTATAAATTTCAGAGACACAACTTCGAGGGAAATTTGGAAGCATTTTTTATATTTTTTTCTACGCGGTGAAATAAATTTACGATCGACTGATTCGCAATTCTTTTTAATTCGTTTTTTCGTGAATCGATGAAACAGGTCCATCTGATTGTGAATAATTCATATAAATAAATACATTCCGTTGCAAGCGAATGTTCCATTTAGTTCAGCTTTGCTGAAATAAATGCTGAAAAACGACCGCAATGTTGAAGTTAGTTGCGAAATGTTAACAAGTCGATTTTAAAGTGTTCATTAAAAAAACAGAATTCTACGCTACGACACCGTCTCTGGTACGAATAAGAAGTAGAAGTGGCCATTACGCCACCACTGTCAATCCGCAGGTAACCGTAGGTCGGGTGTATGCGTACGTAGAAAAATCAATCCATTAATGACACGGCATGGTAGTTACAACAGCTGCCTGGAAAGTGGGAGACCTGGGTTCGAGTCCCAGTCATGTTGTTATTTTTCGTTTCATTCACCACCTTGAGTTACGACGTACGCTTTCTCATCCAAAGCTAAATACCATCATCTTTTATTATTTTTTACTTTCTCCCTACACGCAGTATAGAGAAAGTATTGTACTCGCAAAAAAATTCGACCACCAGATTTCGACGGAAATTGATGTTTTGGGGCCCATAGAGCATGTTTTAGCTATTTTCCCGAACATGTCTGTCTGTGTGTATGTGTGTGTCTGTCTGTGGTACAAAAAGTTTGTGTGCGCTCTATCTTAAAAAGTGATCATTCCCAAACTTCATATTTAGTATTTTCATAACAAAGCCAAAAATTGATTAGTTTTTGATGAATATCGCTTAACCGAAAGTTCCGGATAAACCGGAACAAAATTTTGTTTCTTTAATATCTCTGTCAGAATGCAATGTACGTATATACAATTGCATACAAAAGTAATAGATAATGTACATTACTACAACTTTTGTATGAAACATTTCTTCGTAACACTGATTCTTTAGGAGTTATTCTTCAATAATGGTTAACGGGAAGTTGTTGTTTATCCAGAAATGGAAGTTTTTCATACATATCTCTGTCAGAATGCAATGTACGTATATACAATTATGTACCAAAGTTATAGATAATGTATTTTACTACAGTTTTTGTATGAAACATTGTCCTGTAACACTTATTGTTTTGGAATTATTTATGTATTACCGGCATAGGCTTCTGTTTTCAATAAATATGGAGAAAGTCATGTGTTGGCCACATCAGATTTTTCCATGATGTCCTCAAAATATAATTCATTGAACGATTACAGCAGACTGGTAACTAATTACTGGTCACAATAGACAAACACATCCAAAAGAAGCCAAATGGACAAACCAGATTATCCAGCACTCGAACTTTAGCTCACCACTCCTCTGTTAAACAATGACAATCTTGATCCAGAGAATCATTGACACGGCTCATCAAATCACACGACTTAAGAGCGCTTCCCATTGATATATTTGCATCGCCTGACACGCAACTACGCACGGAGAAAGCGCGGGAGATGTGGACGTGAGAGAAATATGGCACCAACAAGGCATTTAAGGAGAGAAAAGCAACGGGAAACGACACTTCCTCCTCCAATAATAATCCAGATAGCAGTGGGGCAAGGTGATGTCCTTGAAGGTTGAACGCACTTCCCGGACGCTGTAATAAGCGAATTCGACCAAATGAGAACCTGATTATGAGAACACGCGCCAATTGGCTCACGAAGGAGAAACGGGCTTGGAATAAGTCTTGCAGGACCAGGAATCGAACCCGGGATCTTCCTCTATCAGGGAGACTCAATGCCAGGGGTTCCCAACCGGTGGTACGTGTATCACTGATGGTACGCGGGAACGTTTTAGGCGGTACGCGTGGCTGATACGAGGCCACAGAGTGCGAGAGCATACAAAATTTAAGAAAACAATCTATACATATTTATTATTGTCTTAATAAGGGGTTGAAAAAACGAAAAATAAGTGTATTAATAATTAAATATGAAGTTTTCTAAATAATTTAATTAAAATAAAATAAGCCATTCGGCACTTTTCCGACAGTAAATATATGTTTCTAAAAAAAATATAGGACTGTGGGACCAAATTTCGAAACTTCGAGGTAAAAATTCTCACAAAAGATAGTATTTGATTAGGAAAGAAAATTATATCTGTAATGTGGGTGTTCCGTTATTGCCGGGTGTAACATTTCTATCAGAAAAAAAGACAAAACAGTTCACCCTACTTTCTAGCCAACATCCGTAAGATTTCTGTATATTTTGCGTATTTTGACGAATTTTGGCCAACTGAGAATCCATTTTCCTTGATTCAAACGTACTAAATCTTTAATATTAAGCAACTACCAAGCAATTTTTGTATTTGTTTGCCATTAAATCACTTCGGGAACATTGAGAAACCAACAGGAAATAATGCAAAATGTTGGCATTTTTTACAAAAATTTAGAATTTTGACTAAAATTCGCAGCCTCAGGACATAATCCGATCGAGTTGAAATTTTTTATACGTTATATGGACCACCAACCACAAACTTTAAGCACTGGCCGTTGACAGATTTCGAAAAAAAAATTTTCGATCCACCTACTGTGGGTACAACAAAATTTCTAAAATTTTCAGGTGATACGCAGTTGCTAAAAGGTTGGGAGCCCCTGGTCTGAGCTATCCGGCCAGAACGTTTTCTCATAATTTTTTTGGGAACTTAATGTTAGTGGGCGAGTTACTACTGAGCGACATCGTCTGCGACCCCATGTAGGCACTGCCCGTACAAGGTGGTGTTAAAGAGAACCTCCTTAAGGAAGCACGAGGAAAAGGGTTAGGGTATATTTGCACGTAAGGGCGTGCACCCAGGAAATGTCCCAAAGAAAAACGGAGTCTGTGGGAACTGAATCGAATCCGTGATCTTTCTCTATCAGGGAGGCTGCTTTAACCATCTAAGACGATGTTGCCCAAATATTTTCATGTCCCCTGATTCCCATAAAACCGCCCCCAACATCTACGCTAAATATTTACTGTAAAACCAAATCCAATTAATAAATATAACGCAAAATAAAGCTAAAATTCTAAAGAGTATACCAAATCATTATAACTGAGTTTTAATAACTTCTTAAAGCCCAGTGACACTGAGTAGAAATGGAATTATGATCAAATGGGAATGAAATAGCATAGCATCAAAGCGACCCCTTGAATTACTACAGCGCCGCAAGAGGGGCGAAATTGCCCTCTTCTCTGATCCAAGCTATCCAGTAGGAGCTGTTTCTCAGTCGGACAACACCACACTTTCCCTTGCCTGCAAAGTTCCCAAAACATCTTAATAAAATATTCTCGGCAACAATGGTCATGTGACCGCGAAATATTATAATACAAAACATCCTAACTATATATTTTTTAATATCATATTTTATTAATATAAGGCGCTAATCAAATCAAGAAATTTACTAAATAGATCTCTCTCATTCGTAAACAAAAACTTCCAATTACCCGACTTCAACTGTATTCCTCGAATTACAGAGAATTCGCGCAGTTTATTTTGCTATGAATAGAAAAAAATGGAAAATCAACGCATAATTATGCCTTTGTAAATACACGGCGATGATTGGAAATAGCTAAACGTATCAAATTCTAATTAGAACAACTACGAAAAAACCTCAAAGCGAAGGAAGTGGAATGGGATCATCAAATATTAATGCGTCGGTATTGATTACCAATTATTAAATATGCAATCGCATTGCGTTGTTTGAATTCAAATAATTAGACCCGCATTCATTCGATGCGAGGTTTGAATTTACCTCAAACTGCAGGCATAAAATTCTTCAAAAAGTAAATAACGACCGCGAAATGTAGCTAAATTAACACGCTTTGCAACTCCACGTGAGTAAAAAAGATGAAAAATTACAGATTTTCGATTTTTCCTATAAAAATTGAAGAATCATTGAAAATTGCACATCACTATTCGGTCATTTTGCTTATGTTTAGGAATACCGTATACAATCGAGTAAAAGCCGCCCCGAATATAAGGCGAGAAACCTAATTTTAAAATGGGAAAGCTAATTGACTCGAGTATGAGCCTACCTCGCCCGATTAGGAATTCCGATCAAACAAGACTGTTTTCAATCCTCCAGACAGTCGGCACGCAATTGCAGAGAAAATCGACAAGAATTGCTGTTAATTGAGCATGTGAAGAATTTACTGGCTGATTTCCGGCTACGGCAGAATATTTACACTGCAGAACAGGTAAAGTGGGACCCTCACTCGAGTATAAGCCGAGGAGGCTATCATAGCATGTAAAATGTGCTGAAAAAGTTGGCCACACGAGTATAGAGGTGTTCTTGGGTTTATTATTTAGGAATTCCCAACCTCAGTACATTCTGGATCTCCTCACCCGTAAGAGTTCTTCTGTGAATACACGAAGCAGCCCTGATCACCTCACATATCCAATTCCAATACGTATCTGAATTCCTTTTTAATTATCATTATTATTATTACGTGAACACTACAAGTAGATTATAAATCTGGTGGCAGTGGTTGGACATTACATATAATACAAGCATACATTCATACAGTCGTACATAGTCAGGCAATATATAGATAGTCAATATAAATATAAATAGAGGGGTAGACACTATACCTGTCAGGCATTTGCCCACGGAGGAAGGAAAACCCCTCAGAAAACCTCCCTCTGACAGAAGTCAAGACATATACATAATACAAAATATACAGGTGTTATCCCGCCCCATCAAAAGAAAATATTAACAGAATTAAACAAACAGCTATTACAATTTATTTAACTTCACCTTGAAGGTACGCACTTGGGAAGGAAATGGTTCAAATATACCTACAGAAAGAGCGTTCCATTGATTTATTGTTCTATTAAGGAAGGAGAATTTAGCAGTATTAATCCTGTGAGAGGGAGGTTCAATTTTATAACTATGATCTTTCCTGCTTAAATAAGTGGGGTTTCTAATTCTTCTCTTAATATCTGCCCATGCTCAAAATTTTGAAACTCCCTGCCCCACATGATTAAAATCTCCACCTCAATACAATCTTTCGAAAACAATCTATTCAACCATCTTCTTTTACTTTATGATTAATTTTTGTTATGATTTCTTTGTTTTGTTATTTTGCAAATTTTGTACATACTATGTAATCTATTTTTACTACTGGTTAATATTCTGACTTTGTATTGTTGCATAATGTTGGGAGCAAATGTGTATTCTTTTCAGCTCTTATGGGAATCCCTCCAGAGCAACAATAAACCTATCGATCTATCTATATACTACAACTTCAAATGCTGCAGAATTTACGGGAGAGAGTTACCAAAAATCATCCATAATTTCACTCTATTAGGGCATAGTTCGTCTCTTTCTTACATTATTTGCACATCTTTTCCAACCATGATCAATCTTCACTTCATCAAGCCATTCGGATAGACTAACCGACCGAGAGTAGCGTTATTACAAAACTATACTACTTATTCAGTCATAAATTAAACCAATATAATAACCTCTTTTAAAGATTTAAGCATTGTTTTCCCTCTTCACCCACTTTCATTCATTAAACCCCTGTAATCGTTAGGTTTTATTTTAACATCGCCCATTTTGGGCCAAATAATTTTAGAGATGCCTCTCTCTTCATCGCAAAATAATTAAATTGAAATACTGGATTAATTTCACGATTACGTTTGGAAACAAAAATGAATAAATATTTAAATATAGTAAGTTATATATAAGTATCGCTTACTTCACGTTCGGGCCAATACTACTTCGTCACACATCGAAAGACGTGGATAACGCTCTAGCGATAATGATCAAATTCTCCCAATTGACAGAAATTATGTTAGAACAAAAGTATTAATTCGCAGGAAAAGTGGGAAGCTCGAACTTCTGATAGTTTTATTTTGGTTGATTAATAGTAATGAGTGAATTTTTGGCTGGCAACATTACTCGAAGAAACTACTTATATAAAAATAATTATAAATTGGGAAGTATTTGAAACGCATTTCGAAAACGTTACAGGAATAATTAAGAGATATTTATCCCGCAATTTCGACTTTTCTTTTCTTAATTAAAAAAAATGAGTGAATCTCCGGTTGGCACAATCTATATTGGAGCAAATGCGTCCCTCTTCCAGTTCGGGCATTTAAATGTGGGTGGCAGCCCACTTCGGTGAAATATGATTATGATATGGTGCATTAAAATTGGGATAGAAACATTTCTGAAGGGTGGAGAACTTAAAAAGATTTTGACAAGGGAAATTTTTATAAATTGTCTTATTGATCATTGGAAGTGCAAAAACCTATTCCAGTGGACAGCACGTTTACTTTGCACAATAATTTTGTACAACACCAAGGCCTTCTCGAAGTGGATCGTATTTGATTGAATTATATTTATGAGATTGCGTCTCTCAAACCGCCCATAAAAATAAGGGAGGAGAATAAATAAATGTATCGAGGATTATCTTTCCTCCTCTCAACAGCGGAAGTTTATCTCCATTCGTCTTGAAAATCATCTCCGGGACACAGCGGGAGGTCCGTCGCCGGCTAAAGAGCTCTCCTGTGAAGCTAAAAAAGGACGGATCTTCTCTAAAAGTATTTCCATCGCTCTTTCGCCGCCGACTGCCGATGAGCGTTGACATCCCTCAAAGGGAGCTACAAATTCACATCCCCCCGAAAAGAGACACATTTCTGGCAAATTCTCAAATGTCCCACCGCTGATTCGCTCTTTCCCTCGGCAGAAATGGCGGCTCAAAGCGAAATATTAGGTCAGATGCAGTTTCTCATTATTCTAGACGTATAATTTTAATGTGCGAATCCTAAAGGAATGAAATGCGCCAACATGCAAAATTTCACGCCAAAAATATGTCAAAAGGATAAACCGCTGCAAATGAGGCCGATGAGGGAACCCTTCTCGGCCTCATTTGCAGCGGTTTTTAATTATAATTTGATGGAGTTAATTTTTTGTAGAGGATTTTTTTATAAAACAGTTACATAAATATTAGACATAGTAAAGAAATAAAAATGCCTTTTGAAACATTGATTGGAAGGTAAATATGGCGGACGAGTAAAAGTACGTGCGACAGAAAATCACACCACGAAATTGATCGTTACACAAATATATAAGTTCCATATCTATTTTTATCCCAATTCCTTAGTGATTGAAACTACAATTGCTACTGCATAGGCATGGATTGTGCTATAAAGACGGTATTAAATATTAAGCGGGTTAATAAATAGGAAGGCTTTATTACTAAACTTCACGCCAGCCTCTATCCTCGAAGAACCTCCACAAAAATTAAACTAGATATCTCCTAAACACTTCAAAAAATAAATAAGTGAATTATGAATGCCTTTCTTCACGGCCTAAAATTTTCTAGACTTCTCCCTCACATTTTGAAAATTGTACAGTCTCAAAATTAACGCACCACCTCCCTAGCGATCCTAACGACCGGTGGTGCGTTAATTTTGGCCAGGGGTGTACAATGTACACCCCTGGCTATGTACACTGTACATAGATACATAAATATCTAGACTAATAATAATAATAATAATAAATATATGCGGATGTGACGTGAAAAGAGGGCGAGACAGTGCGTTTAGACGTACGGGAAAATATGGAATAGAAATCATGGAAAGAAGAAGCCACGGGAATAAGAAAAGGAGTCAAAGGCACTATGGCCTAGATAAATAATGCCAGCCTGAGTCGATACAAACTGCATCTGACTCGGAAACCATATTTCAGCAAAGGAGGCAAAAAACTTATAATTGTGTGGGTACAGAAGAAGCTGAAATATACGCATGCAACCACGGGGAAGGAGGTGCTATTTTTTTAATACGAAAACACATAGATGTGCATAGAATTTTTCGTACGCTCTTTAGCTAAAGGATGCTGTGGATAGTGACACCAAATTATTTGAGTTACTTAAAAAATTATTGAAAATCATTTTAAATAGAAAAAAGATATTGTGCAGCCTTTTCTAAAATAAGAAGGCACATTATTTGCATACAATGAATAGCGCAAATGTTTATGATCAGTGCTTCAGAAAATTTATTTGGTTGGGTAAACGAACTGGGTATCGTGATCAAAAATGTTTCGATGTTATTATTCATTAAAGAGAAGACAGGTTTAAAAATGTTAAATTAGTCTAAGTTAAACAGTTACTATGCATTTATATGAGTAGGAAACTTAAATATCATTAGTAAATTCTACTTATGAAAACCAAATTGTTGAAGATTATAATTTAAGTCCTGTTTAAATAGAAACTGTAATGAAATTTTAAATGAAAATTTTTAAATTAAGTTATATAACATTCATTTTGTTCACAAGGGGAGAGGAAATGATTGACCATCAATCAAAATAATTTCATCATTATCATTCGCTAAAGAGAAGGCCGATGGAATTAGTTTTTCGATCCAAGTGAAAATGCTTTCAAAAAGAACAATTACTATGCATGTGTATGAGTAGGAAATCTAAATATTATTACTCAATTCTACCTGTGAAAATGAAATTATTGAAGATTACAATTTAAGACCTGTTTAAATAGGAACATTGATAACATTTCTAATGAAAAGTTAACGAAGTAATAGAAATTGGGTATTCATTACATAACAACAACAGAAGAAGAGAAGGCACTTTCTCTTTTTCGGATATTATTATGAAATTTCATAGAGGATTTTATTTATCACATACTTAGGCGGGCGACGCAGAGTCCATTTAGTAGGTCGGGCACTCATTCTTTATCACATTTATTTCACAATTTAAAATCATTTCATCCGATGGATTTCAGTATTTGAGTTTTCTATATATGCATTTCGAAAATCTTAGCTTTCGCGAATTCCTCCGAAATTTACGAAATTTCTGGGAAAGAAGAAGTAAACAGAGAAAAAATAACCGCATGCTTCCGTTAGCGAAACTTTCTTCATCAAATTCTTTTATTCTGAAAAAATGGAAATCTTTACGAAAAACCAACTGCAAGAACCGAATTGTTGAGACACTTGATGGAAAACTGGATATCCTCGCTTATTTATCACTTCGTTTTCATAAGTAGAATTTACTAATGATATTTAAGTTTCCTACTCATATATGTGGTAACCGTTTAACTTAGTCTATTTTAACATTTTTAAATCGGTCTTCTCCTTAATGAATAATAATATCGAAACAATTTTGATCACGATAAATCGTTCACAAAGGATCACAGTAAACGGTTCGTGTTCTACGCTGCACAATATTTTTTTATATTTAAAATGATTTTCAATTGTTTTTTTAAGTAACTCCATTAAATATATTTATATTATTATGCTTGAAATATCACCCTTTGTCACCATTACACTCGTATTACCCAATATATAAGATAAAATAAGATAAAATAAGGCATATTGGACGTTACAAATATCATAACTTTTTAATGAATAAACATACCGCTATAGATACGTCAATGCGATAGAAAATTATTGCAATCCAAAATTTTACATGGAAATCATCTCAGAAACTATCAAATGTGAAGGAGGAATAAAGTGTGAAGTGATAAATAAAATAATGGTGACGTTACTCATGAAGTGGATGAAGACCTCCCGCTGCTAGCATATAACTAGGCTTCGCACATCGTTAGATCAATCGTCCAGGGAAGAGCCATGACCTGCACCTAAACCCAGATCTTTGGCATTGTGGGACCGTTAGGTTCATTAATCTTCTCCTAATTGACCAACTTCCTTCTGCTTGCGACGTTAAATTAACGCCTGAGCGAGATACTAGCTGAGCCTCTCATTTTCCTCTGCTCCGAAGACCGTAACTAAAACGTAGAATATTTTGCAAGAAACGAGATGATATTTTTTTCTAAAACTCCCCTGAAAAGCGTTAAATCTAGAAATTTTTACTTTGGTTTTTAATCCGAGTATTTCAGAAGACAACGGCACTGACATATTCCAGTAAAACCCAATATGTAAGTCTATATATATGTTTTCATATGGAGAGCAAAGTTTGCTTTATGTTTTGGGCGACAAGAAAATTACGGCTCTCACAAGTTACGCAAAATAACTTGGTAAATATTAAAAAAATTATATTAAAACTGAGTAGGTATCGAAAACCTTTTTGTTAACCTACAGATAGATTTCAGAGATAACTGCGACTTTTACTAACAAGACGGAGAAATGGCGTCTAACAAATTCGCTTCTCTACTAAGTATTGCACACTGCATAAGAAAAAAAATTAAAGCGATAATCCTTAGAAACGACGTGTAAAAAATATCAAAGAGGAATTAACAAACAAGTAATTTTAACGCTAATTTCTTATACATCGAAGGTACAGTGGCATTATAACTTATATCTTAAAGTCGTTAAATTCTTGCCCCCCTTTACTTAGACGTATCATCTCTGAGAAGCGTTGGGAATCCTTCGCTCTCATAATGCAGATGACGTCGTAATTGAGAGATTGCCGAAGACGAGGAAGTGACGGCAGAAGGAAACGAAAGCGAAACGAAAATCCAGCAGACTTGTTACGGAAGATGCCTCCAGTCGCCGTTTAGCGTGAATGTGCTAATGGCGGATGACTCCCACCGACTTCTCCATTTCGTAACAATCACCGGTTCGCGCCAATTCATTCGACGCGTTCCAGTGACATCGTCTTTCTTTCTCAGACCTTCCAATGTTTGATGCCAACAGTAGATGGTCCATTGAAGGGTACGTTCGCTCATCTATGCAACGCACAAAAATGAGTGCCTGGTTGGTCCGAAATGCTAGGACACGGTATTTTCTAGTAACCCGAATCGCAAACAAGTCTTAAGAGGAGGAAATAATAACACGACCATAACTCGCGTGTTATAAGTCGTAGTGCGTGTCCCATCACTTAAGGAGAGACTTGGGATGAAAATATCGTCACCAATTACGTAACGGTAATTAAACACAGATATATATTAGAACCTTGAAAACTGTTATTCGCCTTTCAGTAGGAAAAGCTTAAACAAGAAGGATATGAAGAACAAAAAGATGGAACGATAGATATTTCCAATCTTCGGTCAAAACTATCAAACGGAAATATTTAGAAAAACATGGAAACCCTTCGGCAGGCTCGGAGGTTTACTAAGGCAACATAAATATATGCATTTTAAAACATCCTCGGAAATGACATCACTTCTCAATAATATAAATAAATAAGAATGAGGTGAACAAAAAGATAATAAATAAAAATATTAACTTCTAGTGTTTCTACTTATGAAGGGATTTGAAAAGATAATCCGAATATTCCATAAATCTTGCGCGAAAAAATATAAATATGTTGAAAACATAACTGTTAAATCGCTAAACCGATTGCCAAGAGCAATTTTCAAGTTTAAGGCAAATCAACTTCACGATAAATTAAACGAGATGAAAACGCGATAATCAAACTGAACACGTTCAAAAGATCATTCGGAAAAAATACCGCAAAATAAAAACAAATATAAAAATGTTCGCATGAAGAAGTCATGTTAATTCCTATGTATTAATGAAGTCTCATTGCTTGAGGTCTACAGCCACTGATTCAGAAAATGTAATCAAATACTCAATGAAAATTAAGTACGATGATTAGAAAATGTTCTCTCAAAATCGAGCATTCAATACGATGGGCCCAGAGAGGAGCGATGCGCTCAGGAAAGAAAAAGAAAAGCGATAAAAATAAATCAGGCGATAAAAGAGAGGGAGCGATTGGAACAAGAAGGAAAGAGGGGAAAGACCTTTTCGTGTACATGAGTGAAAGGGAAGCGGAGGATCGATAAGATAACGGAGGAAAACTGGAAGCGAAAACTGAGTCAACATCGATATTGAGGAAGGAAATATTACGCGAAAGATCGAGGCGTCGTAAACCAAACGTGACGCTGCAAAAGAAGTCTAGGGAAGGTGTTGATCATCAACAAAGTAATGATTCTTTCCTTAACATAATCATTTACTTATGATGAAATGAAATTAAGTATTTGTTTATCGTATAATACAGTATGTGATGTATATACGCGGAAAATTCAATAGCCAGATAGGGACGATCGGGAAAAAAGAAAGGAAGTTTCTAAGAAAGAACTAAAAAAGTATCAGCAGTATCAGTCTACAATCCACCTGAGATCAAACAAAGAATTGCACAACATAGTTGAGAAAAAGCTTTACGGAAAGGCGAATGCCTTTCCATGGTTATGTAAACAGAATAAGATCCTCACCTTCCAGAAGAACAGGATGACGCATGTCCCATGGCTAAAAGGAGTCCACGAAGATCTACTAAAATGCAGATTCAAGAAAGAAGATTTTGGAAACAGAGATATATATTCAGAAAGAAGACTGAGGTGGTCAAAGATCTATCCGAAGAGAAACCAAGAAAAACCAAAAGGATATTCTCTGATGAAACTCTCTATGATTATCTGATAAAGAACGAGCAAGAGTGAGCCACAAAGAAAGAGAAAGGAAAAAGAGGAAAACATGAAAAATTAATAAAGTTGTGTAATCGCAACCCATAGATGACTGAAACGATAGTTATAATAATAATAATTTAGATGAAAAACATCATTCCTTTGAGGCAGTTTTTAAACACTAGCACATTAGCACTTCTATAGGAAAGGAGAGCCGACAACTGTTGTATTCGAGAATTAGAAAAGGTACAGCGTAAGGCAATATAATAACTGTTGCGAAAAACAGTGAGTGTTACTCAGAGATCGTAAAATAACAATCAAGAGAGGATACAAGATGTATAGAAAGACTTAATTTGCTCAATAAATAAAGGGAAAGAACGTTCTTACGATATTCGATATTATATTCTATTATGACATCCTATTCGTATTCGCTCGTTTCTTATGAAACTCTTCTCAACCTTGTACAATTATTCTTATTTATTTAATTTTGGAAGAGAAACTAGAAACAATTAACTTTACATTCCCTCGTCATGAAAACGCTTTTGTCTGGGAATACATAACATTTTTTAATTTGTATAAACATAATTTCGAAATATTATCAATTTAGTTTATGTATGTGGTGTGAGTTAACGTCGCCACCCAACGTCTTACTACAAAATTGTGTAACAAGTATATAAATTACTAATCAAATATTGTATTTTCAGAAGTGTTTGATATTTAAACTAGAGGATATCCTCTAAATTAAAAGTGGTCAACCCTTCCAAACACATTAAACAGTTTGTGGATTTCACCGCATTGATTTGAATAAGCACAAAATCATTTGCAGACAAATCACTTCAGAACATCATGAGAATTTAAAAATACTGTAGATAATATCTGAATACAGTGAAATCACAATCTAACTTTCTCATATCTTACTCTATTAACGTTTTCCCAGATCTTAGGTTGAAATTATGAGGTCCAACTATACCCTTTGTCTTTCGCATCTTACGTATTTTCCGCATCTAAAGTCGATTTCTCACGGCCCGGAAAAAATTTCAGATCGAGATTTCACTGAATCTCATTTCCGTAATCGTTAAGTTATTTCAACTATTAATCTTGGAATATTACGCTTGTGATTACAATTTTGTGATAACTTACGTTTAAGTAGAAAACTTAAGATAAATATCCCTGAAATACCATAGTTTTGAGGAAAGGTTGCAAGGATTTATTCCATGCATTTTCCTCTATTTTTCGTACTCCAAAATGTCGCTTAATTGCCTCCATGCATCGCCGCAATGGCTAATTTGATTTTGTCTGTTAGCGAACCCACTACGCGAAGTGACGCCATCAAACAGCTTCATCGTTACTCACGGACACACGTTTTGCTTCGACAGATCAAAAATGAGCGATAGCTACCACGGTCCGCAAATATGAAAGTTTTTGTAAACTCCGAAACTAAATAAGAAACTCGTGATATTTGCTGCATCGATATCTCAGTAGTTTTCTATCTTATCTGGGCTATAATAAGCTTCCCGAAGTGCTTATATCCGAAATAACACGACAGATATCATAGCATTAGTTAACAGAAGCATCATTCAATCACTATGACCATCTGAAATGAATTAAAAAATATCACTCATTCAGAATCCCTACTGTCCATTGCACGATTAATTACTTGCATTTTGTCAACAGATGTTTACCTCCCCCCAATTATGCTTTTTTGGTAGACAGATGAGTAGTGGCAGAAGTGTATTTATAAATTATCCTATTCATTACATTTATAAAAAATCCCCGAGAACGACGATGAAAAAAGTTATATAATTCACAGGTATTGCATAGTAAGATATAAATAAAAGCTTAATTAGAAGATTGAAAATAAAGAGGGACAAAGTAAATACATTTCCAATATCTCATCAAATTCTTATGATATGTACACAATCCTTTCTAAATCATCTTTCATTTATATTTCACGGAACCTTTTGGGAAGTGTTTTAAATAATTGAAAACCTTCAAACATTATTGGCGTCCCGGAGAGCTAATTTTATCCCTCTTAATTCTTCGATTCAGAACATGTCTTGTGACGTAAGGGTGGTGGTCGAATGCAATTAATACTAAATCTCCACATTAATAATTTGGCAACCTTTTGAAGACCTTTTTATTAACTAATTTTAATACATGCCGCGTAGTTTTTTCTTCAAAGATCCTTTAGTATGGACTTCATTTGAGTATTGGGATGGCATTCAAAAATCAATTTATTTGACATACGTTCATACGTGAACATTTATTTTAATTTTGTTCGAGGTAAACGAACAAAACCTCCTTGAACCATGTATATCTTCCTTTTTTGTTTTCTTTTATGCCACTCATTCAACTATATTGCCCCCACTCCTTCCTGGAGAACTGCACATTCACTCATCACACTCGGTCACCTCCAACGTAGGTCTATTGAGATGAGGATAAAGATTCCTTACTTTGGTCCTTACACTTAAAAAATGGCGTTTTACTCACTGATGCTCAAACTGATGGAAAGAAGTTCAGAGGCGAGAAAAATCTCCCCACTCACCTGTAAAAGAAAGAAATATTTGTTTTAATTTACACAATGCTAATATTTCAGATATCGTTAATAGTACCTGTACCATTAGATCATCACAAATCATTACACTTAATCCAAATAGATTAATCTTTCACTGGTATTTTAAGTTAAAGCTTAGAGGTTGAGCTTAATTAAAACACGACGAAGGGGTAAGTTAAAAAACGCAAGGACAAAATTGTCATGCGTGTTAATGACCTGCAAAAGAGCAGTCATAGAATATTGCAATGAACAAAAGTGAATAAGAATATGACTTAGCTAAGCCCTTGATTTGCGTTTAAATGAGAATTTCGGTAAACCATAAATATTAAAATAATAGAAATTGATGGAGGATGACATCTTTTACCAATGCAACAGATCGGCTGCTTTCTATCGTCTCAAACTCTCCTCTTAAATAAATGAAGAACGCTGATTGTCACTAAATGAAACGAGAGAGGACCTCGTGCACAGTGTTTCTTCGCGACTATTCCACTCCTGCGAAACAGTTTCTCCACACACGAGTGATCCCAGTTTCACTCCGCCGTTTCCACAAAGGTGAGTTTTGAAATTTAAAAATACGGGAAAAAAGGCGTTAAGATAAAGAGAGTTTCTTTTTATCCTCCATGGTACGCGTGAGTAGAAAAGAGTGCAACACGCTCGGCGTTTCCTTTCATCCGCCGCTGCCATATCTGCTCTCGGAGTCTCGGTTGAGGAACGATACGTTTTATGAATCGAAAACGAAAAAAATCCATTTTTTCACTCGAGTTCGCTATAAAAGGCACGTATCTTTTAATGGGAATTGAAAGCTAAGCAAAGTTAACAGAAAATCACCGAGAAAATGTCTCACTAAGTGGGAGATTGAAGGTAGTCGTGCTGGGAACGCGTATTATGGATATTCCGTTGTTTCCACAGGCACTTATATCAAACTCAACTTGAAAATCTAGTTGGAATGTTAAGCTTCCGATTTTATTTCACTTCTTCGTCAGAAAGTAATCAGGCGAAATGAGCAGGGCGCAGGAGTTTATGGGTGCATTAATGTATGAATTAGATAATATAGCACAGTTCGTATTTAATATTACGATGCTGAAGGCAGTGATAATCAATGACTCACAATAATCCACAGCGACGGTACCTGCAGCAGTGTATAGTTATGATTAAATAATATGAATTAAATGTCTGATAGGGCCGGGAATCGAACATGGGATCTTCCTCTATCCGGGAGGCTGCTTTAATCATCTAAGCTATCCCACTATCTCAAGCCTTATTTGGGTTTTTGATTTTGAGATGAATTTGATAGAGGAAGATCCCGGGTTCGATTCCCGGCCCTATCAGACTTTTTTCAAGTCCGAATTTTCTTGAGAAACCATTCACTATTCTAAAGAACAATTGTGAGTTCCATGATTGTAAGTGTTACGCATTATGCTGATTTCCAACATCACCCATCGCCCCGCAAAGTGTTCTACGTAATAAGAAAAAGGACTCCTCATTCCAATTACAGTGACTTAATTGCAGTTGAGGGCCTCCTACCGTGCCTAAGTAAACACACACAGTAGTCACTTTGCTCTCGGGCGTCCTTTTGTAGGAAACGTTGGTCAATCCGAGTGTTCTCCGCTGGGAAAGATCCGCGAGAGTCCAATGCCAAACGAATAGCTCAACCAACGAAGGGAATCTAAAAATATCGAGTAATGTACAGCTATGGTACTACTATTCCGTAGTATGTCAGCGGGTCATTCGATTATTTGGCTTAATTTTCTCGAAACTAAGCGTAATGTTCTCTAAGCAGTTAACCAGTCGACCAAAATTACTTGCGAATTCAATTTCCATTTAAACGCAGTGAAAATTAGTCTATGGAATCTGTTACATTAGGAGAAGGTGTCATACTTTTAAAGAGCTAAACATTTTAGCCTATAATTGTGTTTTCAATCGAATTACCATCATCAAGCATATAGGGAAACTAGCAGATCGGTATTCAAAGAGTGTATTTCCTTCGAGATGAAAACACGATGTATCAAGGGTCGACGTTTCGGGAGAGGGCTAAATTTCTTTTTGAATGAGAACTGAATATATTTTGCTAAAATAATCACAAATAACGCTAAAATGAAAATTAAAATGTTAATAAAAATAATTACAGTGAAAAATCTGAAACGAATTTGAACCAGGGTGTTTCACAACCAATACTTATAATTCACAGCATCCATTCCATCCTGATCCACTACAGTTATCTTACATCAGCTATACAATAGCCATCATCCGGAAACAGAAGAAACCAAGAGAAACCACCAGCAACTATGACCCCACATATTGGCGTGACTAACATTAGGAAATTAAGATTCAGATAAGAAGAGCTCCTTTAAAAACCCTCTACCCCGCCCTCTCTGTGTCATCGCCGCCTGTCAGGTGTGATACCATTACGACATCATTCTGGGCTTCAACTCGTCAAATATGATGTCGACATTCTCTAGTTATTTGAAGCGAGATCGTTAAACTAATTATCCTTACTTCCATTTGTAATAATTGATATTGAATCATAAGGCAACAATTTCCGAATATTTAATCTGCTATCGGATTTATCTGGGATGCAACAATTTCTATTCCTATCCTTACAATCGGGTTTCTACTTCGCTTAGAAATTCGAATAAGAAATGATTGGATAATTGGGATGAGATTTACCTGAAAGTGAGATGAACGAAGAGAGAAAATCCTAGACCTTGATATTATTGCTCAACTCAATCCTTGGAGAAAGATGAAGGAGATTTGTGAAGAGCTCAACCATAGGAATGCTTAGAGATATCTGATTCAGCCGCGAAACGATAGCAACACGAATATCCTAATACGTTCCTTATGTCACAAGACATGCGAATAATTATTTTTTTAAGGAAATAAATCTGGATAAGGATATTTTTCAACCTTGAAGTGAGATATGTTACTCATTTCTCCTTCCAGACTCTCTGCGGTGAAAATAATAACCACTGCATTCTTTTCCAAACCGATTTATGTATCTATCTATGCAAAATCTATACCGCAAATCTCGATTTCTGTGTTAGAAAACCTTTGTCAATTTCTCACTGAGAAAAATCGCAATTATGTTTGCACTATTGTCTTCTTATAACTCGTTTGGAGTATTTTTCTACATTTCATAGTATTCTTAAATGTATTACTACATATATGTAAAAATTGAAATATTTTAAGAAACGAAAATCAAATCCCTTCCGATGCATTTACGAGTTATAATGTTAACAAAAATACAGTACGGTACAAAAATTCCTTTTGTTTCAAAACTGGGTAATTAGAAAGAAAATGTACTGATTTTTAATTCAATTGCTACTAAAGCTATAACATCGAAGAGGGAATAAGACATCAATATAATCTAACATCAATAATTTTGTTTTGCTTACATTTTTCAATTGTGTTGGCAAATTGGTATCCATTGGTTACATCCTTCGTTTATAATATTTCCTTATTTGCTTCCATTAACATCAATTTATGACGATTTAAGAGGAAACCAAAAACCCCATCAATATGGTCAATCGGTATCTTTCGGCAACATATAGTATACATATATATAGTATCCGTGGGTTTACTTCAAATATAATTAAAAATTACCTTTTTAGTGCTTAGTGTTTTAATTGCAATGGATTGCGCAAAACAGCGAGTTTTCTACTGAATACTTTAAAACGAAAAATCGGTATCATTTTAGGAGAATTTCTAACGTAGACGATTAACCTCATCGAATGTTAATAACTAAATCTTTAATAATCCGCTCTTATCCAAAAATCCATCTTACAGAGCACCGATTCCTTAGAAAAATAAATTATATAAGACTATAATATTATCTAGTTTATCAGCTATGAGTTCTGACAAATCATATATTTAAGATAAGTAAAGTACAAAACTTTTTTTGGAATAATAGATATAATTCGCGAATATACTTGAGTATAAACCGAACAGAATATAAGCCGAGGCAACAAATTTTATCACAAAACAGGGAAAACTCGAGTATAAGCCTATGATAGGAAATGCAGAAGCCACTGGTAAATTTGTAATTAAAAATAGATACCTATAAAATTACAGTAATTGAGAATTCAGTAGGTTAATTGTTATTGAATATTCATTTTAAAGAAAACCAGTAAATAATTAACAAAAAAATTGTAAATTCAGCAAGTGAGGAATTTACAAGCCGAATTCCGGCTACGGGAGACATTTTCCAATGAGGGTGAGTGGGACCATCACTCGAATATAAGCAGAGGAGGGTTTTCCAGCATAACAATGTGCTGAAAAACTCGGCTTATACACAAGTATATACGGTACATTTCTTTTCGCGAATTGAAATGAGCAAATTAATTCTCTTAATGGTCCAAATCCGAAGCCGCAACAACATATGAATTTCACAAATGAATAATTTATCGAATATTAATTCACCGTGGATGAGTCCGGAATTAACCCAGGGTGAACGAATGCCCTCGAATAAAAGAATTAGTGACGCAATGACGACATTTTCCGTTTACTGAAGCGCTCGAGGCGTGGCCACACAAATTGGGAGTACATTTTCATAGCGAGAATATTGTTCAGGAAAACAACAGAATACTGGGTGAATCATTCCATCCCACCAATCGGAAAGCTCCCGATAGACATCAGGTGAGAATATCATCTTTGTAATTTTATTTTCGGAAGAAATATCTTTATTGACTTTTTAGTGCCGATTACGACTGTTTTATTGTGTACTTATTCGTAACTAAACAATAAAATCTTCCAAATTAATCATTCGGTTACTAAGCTCAGTCAAACGCTAGAATTGAATAGTTTAACAACGATTGCAACAGATAAATCACCCATTATTAAAAAAAATTATCATGAAAGATTTAGTACCATATACCGTACATTCAAAGCGTTTAAATGCTCCGAGGTGAATTTACAAGTAATTGGTTGTAAATTTAGGATAAATGTTAATAAACTAGGGAAATGAGTTATACCAGGTGTAGAAGTATGAAACCGGAATATCCCTATAGATGGTGCTCGCTATCAGTTTAAAGACCATAAGACCACTTCTGCAGCGCCATCTTCTCCCTCTAACAGCTGACGAAGTTTGTCAACATAACTTAAGTTCCATACACCGGTATATTTTTCTATAACTTCAAACATGTTGAGTTTTGCGCCTACGAACTATGATTTACGGACAGCATTGGTTTTCTGCCATCATTTGAAGAAAACTGCAGCAGAATCGCATAGAATGCTTGTCGAAGCATACGGTGAACATTCTATTGGCAAAAGTGGCTTCGAGTGGTTTAAAAGATTTAAAAGTGGTGATTTTGACGTGAGAAACGAGGACTGTGGGAAACCACCGAAAAAGTTTGAAGAAAAGGTCTTGCAAGCCTTATTGGATGAAGACGATACTTTACGATGATTTAAGATTATTTACGATAATTTTCAAATAACAGACGTATAATTTTTACTAAAACAATTCCGGTTTCATACTTATACTCCTGGTAAACAACTTAATTTCAATAAGGGTTATTTTTAGATAAATTCATAAAAATATTGAATTGCGAAAAGTTTAGCTGAAAAGTAAACTAAATGATTACGTAGGAATTGCGGAAGATAACGTAATTGCATAACGAATTTCGTAGCAAGGAAAAGGTTGAGAATAACTTGGTCGTGGAATCCCTGGGAAATTAAATAACCCTCTGAGAATCACACTCCAAAAAATCGCGGTCCTAATTTCATAGAAATGAGGGCCAACTTCCAAAACAGCGAAATCGGTCGACCAATTTTGGGAGCATTCACATCGAGCCCTTCCCTTTTACAGCTTTAATGACGTCATACGAATCAAAAGGGTAGGAAACGTCCGCGCTTACGTCACACCCTCGAAATCCCTCAATCCCATCGGTTGTTTCCCTAATAAGAGTGTTCCGGTGGACGAGCTCATGAGGTGCGAAGTGTGCTGTGCAGAGATAAGGCATAACAAGAGAATGGGAGGAAACACGAGATGAAATAACCAATACCTCCAAATAAAGCTCATAAACAATGTATGAGCATATTTCGTGAGGAAGAAGCTTTTATCAAATTAATGTATGACAATTAAATTCTTATTAAGAGACGATTTTTAAGGATATTAAACGGGCAATCCGTGTAAATATATTAGTCGCACCTCTTACATAAACGGCTCTAACGATGTTTTTGAAAATTTGAATGTAACCGTTTTCTGATCCCAAGTATCAATTACGTGCAGCTTAGGCAACATTAAACAGGCCCCGAAGAAAAGCATAAGATTAGGTTTCTTTCTTTGCTTTAATATGCTTAAACTCGTGATAAAGATTTGAAATGTTAATATACAGATAAATGAAAGAACGAGGTTTTCCACTCTTGAATTCGATTTCCGTATATCCTTCGTTTTTTCCTGGAATATTAGTTTTTAACCCGAAAATTATTTTTTTACTATTTTACGCTACTTAATTTATTGAGTAGTTTATCTAATTGAAAATCGCAGCACACGCATGGAAATTCTCGCCTGAGGCATTTACGCCTCATTAAAAAAAGAAATTTTAAAGTTTTAATGTATTTTTGTGTTTGCTTTATACTACCTAATTGCATCCATCACTATCATATATTTTTAATAACATGTCTGTAATATTTTATAAAGTTTTTTATAGAAACCTCAGAATGGCCTTTTGTGCGAATGTCCAATATAATTAAAAAGCATAATAAGGAGCAGAATAGGAATATACAAGATCTAAGTACACTAAATGAACATCAAGCAACGTTCAGTCACCTGATAATGATGTATCATCGGGTTTAAAAGGTTTTTATTAAATTAAACTTAAGGGGTTCATAAAATGCGGTGCCAGTTCAATAAAATTACACTCGATAGAAGGGATTGTCGGATGTTTGAACACAGACCTCCCAAATCATCACAGAATTCCTTCGCCCTTCTAGCTGTTTCTACCTTATTCTATCTACGTCTCTCGCAACTGTTTTTTCCTCCTCATGAATGATTACTTATAACTTGTTATATTACGACTGTAAAGTAAGGCCTCCTTCTTAACCTTCTTAACTTGGGTTTTTACAGGAATATTTCAATAAATGAAACGCAGAAATAATCCCTAGAATATCCTCTTTAATTACAGATATTCACTTTTGAAGTGAGCTGTGGAGATAGCGGCCGAAACGTCAGTTTTTTCCGTGAATACGGCCCGGTTGGAAACCTGTGAAGCAATCCTGAATTGTCAAAGTTGGTTTAGGTCTAATTGAACCCCCCAGGAGCAGAGTTGGGTCCCTGCAAAAGAGAGGGGATCATTTTACACCGATTCACCCAATTAAAATATGCAATGGAGACAATGTTTCTTTTTTCTTTTCAAGATTTCCCCGCGACCTACATTTCCGTCGCAGGCATTAATCTCCGTCGAGTGACCGCTAATCCGCTTCTTCTCGCTTGCGTGGGGCCACCGGAGGCGTAAAGATCAATGCATCCGAGAGGGTTTAGCTGCAGACATTGTACAACTAATTCATGGCCTCATTTTCTTGCACAATAGCTAAACACTAGATCAGGATCTATTACTTCCTCCATGTTTATGGGTTGGAGGAGAAAATTCTCCACTTCGTATTATCAAGCACGCTATTTATTAACGTTCCTGGAAAGGCCAGATATGAATTAATTTTAGCTGACCACTACGTTTTATTTCGCAAGGATGAACTGTGGAAATCAAGAAATTATTACTCTTTACTCCCAACCAAAAGCATCAAGATGTTTGATTTTTTCATTGCAAAAGGATTTTTCAGCTTTGGTTTTAATTTGAAGACACTTGTTAATTGCAATAGGAATTCGAAACAACCTTATTATATTAAACTTAAATTTCAGAATTTTTAAGGGAGTGTGAACTTTATTGTACCATTGTCATCACCACAAAACTATCGATAAATTTAAAAAATATGATAATTTCAGGCACACCACGACAAAGCCATAAGTTCAACCAATAAATGAGTATAAAAATGGGTAGATAAGTGCAAAAAGTAAAAATAGAAAAATAATATTTGAAACATTGTGTAAACCTACACTGGTCTACCCTCCACCATCAAAATGATAGAGAAATTTCCATTCTATCTGTGAAATCAGCATCATTTTGCGCATGAAATCAAATAAAACGGTTACTTGGAATAAATAGGCTGTTAAGAAATAATAATCTTTCCTTAGAGGGGTTAACATTTTTTTATTCACAAAGCCTGTATCTAATAGCAATGCAAGTATAATTAGCTAAAATGCTTTTCTATTTGAGACACAGGGTCCAAAAGACTAATTACACTTAGAATTCTAACGATTATAATTCAATAAATACATCATAAGAATTCAAAGAAACTCCACACATCGCAATCTGGCCACGATATACAAAATAAATACATTTTAAGAGATTCTAAAGCCTTCTCGAAAGAGTTTTTCAGTTCTTTCGAAATTACACAGATTTATGGCCTAAAAAAGTATGGTACGTTTATTGGGTATATCACTTCATACTTTTGGAACAAAAATTCCCGATTTTCTTCTCAAATACTGCGAGGAGAATCCCGTAATTAAAAAAACATAATCAGCGGGTTGATAAAATTTTAAAAGGCGTCACCAATCTGAAAGGGAGTTCGCATGAAAAATCTCGGAATTCGCGCTATTAATGAAGAAGAGCGAGATTCCGCTGAAGCTCGAGGACGTGGTCCCGAGGATTAATGAAGTAATTACGGATGAAATGAGGGAGAATGCGGGAAATGGATTGCTTCGAATGTGTGCTGGTGGAAGGACAAAACTTCAGAGGCGATGACAAAAGTGAAAAAATGAGCATCACGCTCCATTTGATCTGCTACATTTGCCATTTTAGATAAATAAAGTTTCATTGCATAAGATTTCAGGCTTTACTATTTTTAATCCCAATTAAACGCCATATCCAACATCTTTTGCATTTGTCTTACCCTTTTTTCCCCTTTAAGTCTATCCTCAATGGCCTTCTTTAGCAGTCCCTCTCCTTTCAATATTTGACCCATCCGTTCAAGAACTAATTAACTAATAAAATCATATTTCTTCATCAAACGTACATATCAAACACAATACAAATGGAAAGTTGTCCATAAAAACAGACAAAGGAACGGCGTTAACAAGACTCCTCCTGAGAAGCAACCCAACACAAAGCGAATCAAATAAATTGTACGAACTAAGATTCCTTCAGAGAATTCGAGATATTTCGCAAGAACGGTTCGAGAGAAAATCCTCTCCGATTCGTTTATACTCCAAACTCAGAGTCCCGTAACTGCCGAGTGTTCTCAACTCCATCACAATGCTTTACTAAGAAAGATAAAAACGTAAAATACTCGGAATAAATCTTCCCGAAAGATGTGCCCGATCCTCGTGCTTGCAATGTAACAGAAACGTAGTTGATTTTTGGTCCCGTTCAGAAGGCACTTACCCGTTTCCGATGGAATCCGCGATGCAAAGGAAAGGAAATTCGAGAGATTTCCGGGAGGAGATGGAATACGGAGACCACGAGACAACGGGTTAAATCTCGACGAATGCTGTACCAGAGGAGCAGCGACTTAAGTACGATATAATTTGAGGTACACGGACGCAGAAAAAATTTCATCGAATTCACTTCTTCAACTAAATACTTAATATAAATATTCTCTCGCCTTCTGAAATTATTTTTAATAACTAAACAATACGAGCTATACCGCTGTGTACCTGTGAGAGCACCAAATACTTTCGGTTAAGTAAATATTCTAGTATAATCTTTAGTATTTCTCTATGTTCTTTGATATTTCTCTACGTTATTTTGTATATTTCTTTATGTTCTTATTTATATATCTTGAATTTATTTTGTCTGCATGATACATTTAAATATGTTTATAATTCACATATATTACACATATAAATATTGGAAAAAATAAACACAATGTATTGTTATTGTATGTGGAATTGAATACATTGTGTTTATTTTTTCCAGTAATGGAATTCCACAAAGTGACGGCTGCTACCATTGATTTTATCATATAAATATTGTTCTTAATATATCTAAGGGTACATTTTTAGCAATTATGATCTTTATTATTTGTACATGCAGTTGTAAATTTGTAGATTTACAAGATGTATTTCCATAAGAATTACATGAGTATGTTATTTTATGTTAATTAATGATATTATTATTATTAAATACTTTTAAGAATGTGCAATCTTTGTAACTGAGCTCTGCCTGTAACGAATGACTAAATAAAAAAATACGACCGAACATAAGCTAAGAAACCTAATTTTATCACAAATACTGAGAAAACTAATTGACTCAAATATAAGCTAAGTGTGGGAAATGATCCAGCTATAGTTAAATTTCAAAATAAAAATATATGTATATACATAATTTAAGTAATTGAAACATCAGTAGATAAGATGTTATAAGAATTGTTCATTGAGCAAGTGAGGAATTCACAGCAGACTTTTTCCGCCGGAGAGCAGGCAAGTGAAACCCTTGCTAGAGTATAATCTGAAGGGGTATTTTTCAGCATTAAAAATGTGATGAAAAACCCGGCTTATGCACGAGTACATACGCTATTTTTAAAACGTAATATTACGAACTATAGCGGTGTACAGCTGTGAAAATTGCAAATACTTTCGGTTAACTAAATATTATCTTGTGATTTAATCCTATTTCTTAGATAATAATAAGTAAAAGTATTGATAAAATCGATGAGCGATTGTGTAATTTTGTGGAAAATTAAGAACATAAGAAAGGAAATTCCATAAGATAATTAATTCTGTAAATTACGATGTTGCGAACAGAAAATCTGATGATTTTCTTATTATGAAATTAAATTCTGAAGGAAGAATTACAACAAACTCTATTATATAAAATAATTAAAGAACATCATAGGTCTTCCTTTCCTACTTCAAACTTGCCTTCGTTAACATGTTTTGAGATTCATTCATCATAATGAAATGGTAAATTATCGTATAAATATGGTATAGGCTTCCTACATAATATTGGACCAATATTCATCGATATTTAACTTTATACATCAGGCTTTAGGATCCAACACTGAATTAAAACTTTTGAGGAAGAATAAGTTAGTTTGCCGCACGGAATAAGCAAAGGTTGGACATCCGAGTCCAAATTCCAGGCGGTGATGGTATTTCAGATGGAGTACATAGGAGTACATACATTATCCCTTATTCTTATTAACCTTTAACACTCAGAAATACGAGGGGAATAGAAATAAATCTTTGATAACTGTCATAAATGCTTCAGACCGTCCTACACTTTCAAGAACGCCTTTTTCGTTTAATACGACAGTAATGCGCTGGATGTTCGAAGAAATCTTTGCTATCCCGTAAAGCAGAGCAGCGATATTAAAGGCGTGTACACATTTCCGTGACACATACGAGGGGAGAAAGCATTGGAATCTGGTGAGAAAATCAAAAGAGGAAAGGGCCGAAGGAAATGAAAGAGATGATGAAAAGCAATTGTTTTTAGGAGCGGGTGGAGCGACCTAGATCATAATAAAAGAGGCACAGAAAACTGAGTCTCACCTGCGATAAGAATGAAATCCAGCTGCGAAGTAATAAACCACATCAAACACCTAGTTCAATAGCTTCGAATACTTTTCTCACAAACGTAGTCGGGTCATTAAAGATTATATATTCATTTAAGAAGAAGTATATTTTAATTAGCGAAGAAGTCCATTAAGCTTAGAATGGCCGTAAGAGTCTTGAGTAATGTGGTTTTTAGTGTGTTGCGCCGAGCGATCAAATTAACGATTCTATGCCACGCTACATAAGTTTTTATACAGTTCTCTTTCGATACAATGACAAAAATCTCAATTTTATTGCTATCTAAACAAGCACATGACAACCGTATCATAATCAACAATGATCATCAACGAACTAACTTATTTACATATTTAATTTAAGAGTGTTTAAAAACATACATGAAAAACTAAAGTAACAATATTATTTACTATTATTATTATTTATTACTATACATATTATATATTATATTATTTATTGTGTCATTTTTCAGAATTATTTTAGTGAACGATACAGAATATCAAGGAACAATTAAATTAATGAAACAAACACGTTTCATTAGTACCTTCAAAGAAGGAAATGAATTTTCCTCCAGAGAAACTCGTTTCCTCTCGCAACTGTCCAAGTTTAATAATTTAATTGCAGCCAAATAATTTTACGCTTTCGGTCGCTCGTAAATCAGCATAATGCGTATTTCGAAGGCCGCCATTGGCTAACGCATTTAAAACAAAACCGTAAAGGCTTAATCCACGCACAGGGACAACTTAATTCTCATTTTTTTACGCCGTGGCTTTAATTAAATTCTCCTTTGGGGCGTGGGATTCTCTCCCAGTTCGAATTAAAAGGGAAAAACGAGGCTCTCTTCAGAACCACACATCGCACTCTTTGATCGGAGGAAAGCGGCTAATTATGGAAAGACGATCAAAGAACGAAAAATCTCTAAATACCGCTGGAGAAAAAATGTTTGTTTTCCTCCTCTTGAAATCGCAAAGGAAGAAAGCGAATTTCAGCGGAATGAGAGGAAAATAGTGAAAGATGATATGGCGTACGCACCGGGCCTCAGTGAGGCAACAATCGTATGCAAGGATGGATGTGGCACGCGTGGGAGTGATGCAGGTACAGATAACTCACGCGGCAGGAGTAACTCCCCTCGGGCCACGGTGTCTTGAGCAGGAACAATCAGCTACCGTTCCATCAAAAGGTTCACAAAATGCCTCAACGAGGCAAATGCAAGAGGTAAAGGATGACGTTACACTGTTAAATTTACACTGTCTTTCATAAATATAATGTTTTGAACTCGTGACTTAAATGTGTGAATAAGTTAGTCATTGTTGATGCTGCCATGGTTGACATGTGCTTGTTTAGATAGCAATAGATATGACATACTTGCCGTTATATCGAAGAAAACCGAAGCAAAATATATACAGTGATAAAAAATCTTTAATTTAATCGCTTAACCCATCAAGGAAAAGTAAACAGAACATAAGTTCACAATGAGATGGGAATAACACACTGAGTTAGTACAAATCAGCTTTTGAGCCTCTCCATCTTTGCATCCCGATCTTTGTGCTATATCTGTAATATAAATTCGATTTGGGAAGTTTCAATAAAATTAAAGGATTTTGAAGTACGCAAATATTAAATTCGGTATTTCCTCGCCAACAAGAAGTTCCATTGACACTACATGATTAGTCGTGATTACTTTGGCATTTCCTTGATGGTCGAGATGATAGAGATCTTACCTTGCCTTGCCTAGTATTAAAATTGAAAGAAAACGTTGACTTAGGCTTAAATAGTTTTAAGAAGGTTGGGGATTTTTCCTGCCTGAAGGAATAGCTGGCAGGCAGACACTGCCTCCTACCGTTAGCTACTTAGGAACACGGAACTTCTTAATTGAAGGAAGTGTGTCTTACCTAGGCGTTAAGTACTCTTATGCTGTTACAAGAGAGATCCCAACGTTAGAGTGAATCTTGTCCCATGGAAAAAAATGCTTTCAAACATTTCCCAATCTCAGCACACTCACATGATATTATGATGACGCATGACACGATGATATTAAGTACATTATGACAACAAACCGCAAACAAAGTTACCACAATATTTTCAAGCGCAACATCATTTTAATCAATGGGTATCTCAGGCCATTCATAAAATAAAACTCTTTTTCGGCTCAAAATAGACACATTTACTATTTTTTCTGGTTTGAGCACTTTCCAATATCCAACTGACGAAGTTTGTTGAGCCATCAAGCAGAATTACCAGTAATGAGAGCGGGCAAGTACTTCACTTTTTATTGCCTGAAGCCGATCTTGCACATTAAAGGATTACGTTTGACATTTTTCCCCACATGTAGGAATTAACCTTTTATTTGAAGGAATAAATCGATATGCAGTAGGGTGGATCGAAAAAACTTTTTTTTCGAAATCGGTCAACGGCTAATGCTTAAAGTTTATGTTTGGTGGTCCTTATAACCCATAAAATATTTCAACAGTATCGGATTATGTCCTGAGGCTGCGAAGTTTAGTCAAAATTTTAAATTTTTGTGAAAAATGTCAAATTTTTGCATTTCTTTCTGATGGTATCTCAATGTTTCCGAAGTAATATAATGTCAAAATAATAAGTACACATATTGCTTGGTTGTTGCTTAATATTAAAGATTTCGTAAGTTTGAATCAATGGAAATGGTTTCTCAGCTCGCCGGAATTCATCAAAATACGCAAAATATACAGAAATGTTATGAATGTTGGTTAGGCAGTAGGTTGGGTCGTTTTGTCTTTTTTCTGATAGAAATGTAATACCCGGTTCGGATGCAAATTCTACCTTTTGAGGTGAATTGAGATTAGCCATAAACCAGAAAAATAAAGGAATTTGTCATAAATGAAAATCTCCCGTCACGGCATACTGTGACGTAAGAAAGAGATAGCATAGTAAACGGTAAACACACGTTGTATTTAAAAACAACAATTTCAATTAGAGTTGAAGGAAATAGATCTGTCCCTCGTGACTTGGCGGTTCGACATTCGCTTAACCCTATCGCGGTTGCTATCAGATGTGTGTATATTCACCAAAACTTTACGATATTTGTAGTTTATGTCTTACTTTCGCTTATATTATGTAATATATTTGGTAATACGAGTGTAATGTTGACTTAAGGATGTTATTTCATGTCCAGAGGCTCAAATAAAATTTTTTAAAGTAATTAGGTCGTAAACAGGTTTTCTATGCTCTCACTGCGAAAATATTTGTATAAATAAAGAATCCAAGAAAATCGATCTAAGAAAAATTAAGCTATTAATAATTATTCTCTTCGCAAATGCTGTTTATGTTTATTATTTGTAACATCCTATAAGTAAATTTTATTATCTATAATGATGATAGTGATATTTATGCTTAAATTCGAATAATTTGTAATATGAATTTCCATATTTGTGATATTTTATACTTATAAATCCTATTGTTTATTGTATTTTATACTTTTAAATTCAACTGTGTGATATTGGTGGTGACATCTTTTATAAAAAAGGATACATCACGTTGAATAAATAAATAAACCAAACTTCACGGAAATTTGCCTACCACGGTAAACTCTGGAACTGATTAACCGCGATAAACGAGGGCCGACTGTACTTTTAACATCCAAGTTGATAACCCAAAAGGGCAGCTGAATTCGCTGCGTTAAAGAGACAATAAAATCAAATCCTCCTTCGACCAATGTAAAATTATTATCACCTAAAAACGGAAGATGGGCAAATTTTCTTTCTCGGCGAAACGTTATTGCCTTAGATAAGTGGTTTCTGACGTTGGCGTGATTTGCGCCGAAACCGGTAATCTTGCCTAATTTTCTGGTGGATTTTGTCCAAGTTTTGATTTTAAGGATTCTACCATAATGAATCTGCATTGATATTCCGGGTGAGAGTACACTTGATGATCGGAGACAGAGCAAAAGAATCGCTCGAGTTCACATGAGTGTCGCTTTCCAAGGACGGAGAGTTCAGCCACTGGAATAACACAGACGATTAATGGCAGTTTGGAAACGTGGGTAATTCAGAGGGGAAATGCAAGGAAGAAAAAACGCACAAAACGTGAAATTAAAAGTGTTCGTGCGAATGTGTGTATGCTCCTTCAAAAATCCAGGAACGAAAGAAACTATTCTAATCCAATTACTGTAAATTTAGACTACTTTTGACTTTCCTAATCTTTCTAGTCTCGAAAACAGGTCGATTAAGCGTTCCGAAGAATTAAATTCAACTTTCGCTTTGTTAGATGGTTTTGTACAATTTTTCCAAATTAATCTAAAAATTGTGATCGAACGAAATTATGATTAGTATAATTGGAGGCTTTGAATACTGAATATTCCTATTTTTAGTATCAATCGTTTTCGCTGCTTCAAATCCCTCAAATATTAATAAAAAATAGCACAGACTTCCAACACGTAATTATTTTATGCCTACCTTAGACATCGTTTCCTGAGAACATTTTGACTTTTAAAGTGTTACATATTTTGGCTTCGGAAACCACCAAATGTTTAGCACCAAAATCACAGGGCACATACATTAAATTTACAATATTTCAACAAATAGATTATCATTTAATTTGGAATATCGTGATAACTTAAACGAAATTTAGAATTTACCTGGGCAAAGATAATTAAAGATATTCCATTTTTGGTTGCCTAGTTATGAAAGTAAACTACTATCGACAGAACTCAAATGCATATCAAAGTTGCTATAAAATGAGGAGATTAACTTTTACCAAACAGTCACTGAGACATCCTCAGGAGAAGATTCCTCTGAGGATGACTCCGTGAGTCGAAACCATAGTCGTTTTCAAACAGAAATTTCCTGTGATTAGTAAAAGATTATTTTAATTTGTTCCTCATGGAAAATTACCACGAAATCACGGCCCAAGGAGTGTATAAAATGTTCACCAGGAGAGCTTAAAAATCCTTTCATATCAAAGTAGTGTGACCCTCTTATTGCTGGTACCCGCCCATTGAATTCAGTATCGTCAGCTAGGAAAGAAAATGCATTGGAAATGAAGAGTAGGCATTCAGAAACGGAGGCGCCATTTTCTCCAATCACATATAAATATTAATTAGGAAAAAAAGGAAGAAAACGGTCATTTCATTTCATAACATAGGGCGAGAAAATTTTTTAAGGTTAAAAACTAATTAATTCATTCAAAATTGACTATTTCGCGGGTTAGGTACATACATAAAATTGATATTTTATGATGTGTACGCATATTTCTTAGCGCAATTCATTCCAATGACTTATTAATAGACGGAAACATTTTGACGCTTGTGAAAACCCTTTAGTTTCTGCCTTCAACATTGTACTCCTTTCACATTTCCCAATCATTGTTAAATTGTTAACCATTGCGAAGTCCAGTTTTTTTGCATTTGCGTCATGAAAACTTTTCAATCTTCTTCAAGATGATGATGACTAAAAGAGTCTCCATTTTAAGCAGTAGAGAGACTGGTTCCAACTTAATAATGGATGATCATCATTACAGAAGGCTTCAAATGTAAGGAATTGGAAAAAGAAGAAATAATAATAGTATGAATGAGAAATAATGAGACCATTGGCGTGCTTAAACAAGAATTGGAACGACTATGTCAGTGTGCACAAATCAAACTAATAGGCATAATTGCTTTACGGATACTTTAAGTCTACGAAACAGTATCAAAGAAAGACCTTATGATCCAATCAAGTATTTCTAAGAGTAATTCTTCGAAATGAATTTATCGAACTCTTACAATGCAGAAAAGAATTAGAGCTTAAAATTCTAAGTCGTCCTCGCATCGACAAGGCTTCAGTCTAATTAGTCATTCTAGTAACCTAAATTCAAGTAAAAATTCATTCTTCAAATGTGTATCAATTATATAAATTACAATCTGAGGGAATGTTCATTTAGCACAATGTTGAACTAAATTTCAAACTAACCAAATGGTTTTAGTGTAAAGCATGCTTTCTACAATCGAAAGACAAAAGATAAGTGTTTTAAAATAGTCTCGTCCCTGCTTAAACATTCAGGACGTTACACCTAATTTAATTTAATCCGTCCGACATGAGGTCCGTCTCCGACAGTTGATAAAGATTGGCACACGTTTCCTGATTTGGAATCGGCCAAAAACAGGAAATTACCCCGAGCAAGACATGTATCGCTGTAAGCTTTCAGACAAGGAGATCGTTCACCCCAACGCCCCAAACACCAGAGGTAAAGTGAATGCAATATGCACGCATTCACTTTGCCTCTGCAATCAGTTACAGCCATTTGGTCTGCATAAGTAAACTACAACCCTCTTATTTAGGAAAGGCGTACAAATTACCGTGGGTAAATCAATTACCGTTTATGCAAGACAATTATATCATAAATATAACACATTTTTATGCGATTATAACTTTAGAATGACTATATATGTAAATATTTATTTATAAAAAATTTTCATGAATAGCCAAAGGAAATGACTTATGATCCAATAGTTTGCTCTCAAAAATATAGAACGATATTTGTCTTTTATACATTTACTTATGTTCACGCTGTACATATTGTGTGAGCGAATAGTCGTGTGTATTAAAAGTATAACAAAATCAATTAGATTTTCGCAACGTTTTATAAAATTTAAAACTAATTTACAAATTTTAAATGGTTAATAAATAGAAAATAAGTGACAAATTAGAGTATAAAATTTAAAAGGACCAAAGAATCAAAATTAATCAACTAATTGAAGATAATTATTAGATTAAAGATACTAGCTACTAATACTACTTAAATACTAATACTATTAAATATTATTTAAAATACGACGAATACATCCCTCTAGGAGAGAAACGATTATTTAGAGATTAAATACATCGATTGCGACGACATAAATCGAACAAACATTAAGTGATTAAATACATAGATCAAAGAATCAAAATTAAAATATTTAATTTAAAATACTATCCACCCCTCCAAGAGATAAACTATTAATTTAGTGATTAAATAAATCAGTTTCGTGTTTTAAAAGAGTCTTAAGACGTCAAATTTCATACCACAGGTAACACAGATTAAAATAAACACAAGATAAAGCATTTGCTTATGGATAATGCGAGCCTCTTATACTCAACACGCAAATAAAAGAAAACCCTGAAACGTCCGACAGCGTCCGTATGCGATGAATTGGTGCAGAGGAAAGAGCAGTGTCTCCGGGTTGCGGAACTCTTGCATCCAAAAGGGATATCGATTACGTTCATCGGAGCTGTTGCAATCCAAGGATGAAAACCCTCTGCGGCATCCCGTTTATCCTCCTAATTATACAATCGTCTTTATAGGGCGAAACTGGTACTGGGAAGTCCCAACTTCCAATTAACAAAAACATTTTTCTTTCTTAAATGAAATATCACCCTCGCCATTTTTAAATTGTAGAGGAGGGTTGTATGTACAACGTATAAAAAAATGAAAAAAATCGAAGGCATAGGTACATCGTCAAAAATCGATTTGAAAATTTTAAATTGTTATAAACTTTATTAAATTGTTAAATTTTATAAAAACTTTCTATTTTTATCTTTCCTAACGTAAGACCTCTAAATTAAGCCATGTTGTGTACATTTAGCTTCTATATCACAGGAGATGGCCTCGAATGCGAAGGCACTTATGTAAAATTTCAATTTTTAAACATTGCAATATTTAGTAAACAATTGCGTTAATTACAAAACGCTTCGGGGGTTTTCATTTTGTTATCAAAGTAAAGCGATTTGCCAAATTTTGTCAAAATCGGTTACCTCAAGGGACATCACCTTGTCGAATAGGCATGGAATGACCCATACATATTTCTGTCAACTAATGGTGAAATAGAGAGAAAATATAGAAAGAAAGAATGATTTTCTAGAGAAAATAAAAACTTTGTTAATTTCAATTACAGAAAAAATATCCAGGATAAAATATATAGGAAAACACCCAAAAACAGAAGGTGGTTGAAAAACCTTCGAAATGTTTAGGAAAGGCTAAAAGAAAGAGAGAGATAGATCACAAAATAAAAGAAAATTCAAGTTTGGAAAAGTATTTACTGATAAGACAAATAGCAGAACAAAAGCGTTCTTTGTCATTGCAAGTTGAATATAATTATAAAAATCTGATGTGGCCAACACATGACTTTCTCTATATTTATTTAAAACAGTAGCCTATGCCTACATTGCATTCTGACAGAGATATGTATAAAAATTTCCATTTCTGGATAAACAACAACTTCCGGTTAACCATTATTCAAGAATAACTCCAAAACAATAAGTGTTACGAAAAACTGTTTCAAACAAATGTTGTAGTAAAATAGATTATCTATAACTTTTGTATATAATTGTATATACCTACATTGCATTCTGATAGGTATATTTAAGAAACAAAATTTTGTTCCGGATAAACCGCAACTTCCGGTTAACCGATATTCGTCAAAAACTAATCAACTCTTGGCATTGTTAGGAAAATACTAAATATGAATTTTGGAAATGATCGGATAATTACTTTTTAAGATTTTTAACCTTTTTACCACAGACAGACATGTTCGGGAAAATAGCGAAAACGAGCTCTATGGGCCCCAAAACATCTATTTCCGTTGAAATCTGGAGGTCGAATATTTTTGCGAATACAATCCTTTCTGTATACTACGAATAGGGAGAAAGTAAAAATTTCTTTAGCGAAACAAAAATCAGATCTAATTATGTGGCGTCTTATGCATTGCCTCCTGTGAGCCGCATTACCTCCTAGAAAGACTTTGCGGGCCGCGCACTATGTAATCAACTCTCGTAATGCGTCTCGGGTCGATAATTTCATTAAATAATTACAATAATATGGAAAGTGATTGAGTTTTTAATTTACTTAGGCATGTTTTGAGAAGATTCCCAATTCGGTTAACAAGCTGAAGGACAGAAAGATGACCGAAAATTCCGCGAAAGAATCATCAATTAGAATGCACCGGAGAAATGATCAGCGTGCTGGGGCAATGCTGGAGTTGGCGACTCTTTCGAAATTTCAGCGTTTTTCGAAACGCGGGAATTGTTACAAACTCACTGTATTTCTCGGCGACTCTTTCCTTGGCATTTCTTTATGTTAGGCTTCTATTTTTGTTTTTTCACGAAACGTCACTTATTCAATAATGATTTCCATTCATTATTACACTCAGCTCAAGAGAACCGAATAATAAATATCTCCGATTCCACCATAATAATTTTTTTCCGCCAGTATTTTGCCATTTTTATGTAGTAGATTTATTCATATACAATTACAGTATTTCATTCTTATTTTCTTAGTTGAAGGCGTTCCTGCAATACTCCGCTGTACAAATCTCCATAATTAATTCGCTTTACGGTATCTATTTTGTTTATTGATCTGATGACAGGCGTTTATCTGTGAAATTCCAAAGATTTTTAAGAAAGACAGACTGCTTGAAAGAATCCATTGCGAAAAAGATATTTGACATTGGAAGAAAGCGGGGACGATGGACAGCATTAATTTCTTAAGAGCTTAAGAGCAGAGTACAAATCGAGATGGGCAATAAAAACTTATTGTTGTCTTGCTTTAAATTACACACACCGACAGTTTTTAACTTTTTTACATGGATGCTAATAGCTGTTCTTAACTAATTTTTGATTGTTGATTTCAGGAATGTGCATAAGAAAGTCCCACCCAGTAAGATTTTTTGTCATTTAACCATCAATTTTTTCTTTCCCGTAACTCCACATATGTTCGCTTACACCGCCATTGGCAATTTAGATTATTTTTTTCTTTTCATGAATTTTTTATACGAAGTAAGAAGGCACTATTTATATAGAGAAGGAAGACACTATAAAAATGTTATGTATTGTTTATATAGGTGGTACAAAAGAGCATTGAACTTGCCCATGAAGTATTGAATGTACACAGGCTTTTTGGTGACAAATTTGGTTTTTCTATTCTGTTTTTCACGGTAAACCATTATGAGAGCCAGGAATTCTTCAATTCTAGACTTATTTTCTCAACTCCTTAGTTAAATACTTCAAACCCGCTCTTTTATCTCCTTCCAGATGAATTCTCTCCTTGTTTGCACGCTTCGCAACACGCGCTGTTTGCATTGTTGGTTTGATTAAGTCGTTTTCCGGTTTATCAGCTTCGCTTTATTGAAGTGCATTGGCCCCTCTAATCAATCCTAAATATAGAACGCCGGAGAAGTTTGCTCACATTTCTGGGGAAATAACGTCAAACAAGGGATTGCAGCAAGTAAAAACAGCTATATAAACAGTTAAGATATATTGAAGAGCTGTCGGTGCATACGTAGGAAAACTACATCACAGTGAATTAATGACTAGATATTGACATTATATTAATGTTGTAGAATTTGATTTAGATCATCTACTGGCCATAGTGACAACAAGGGATGTAAATATTGACATGACAACAAGGGACATTGTTGAGAGAGAGAGACCAAGATCTAATATTAAATTTCTAAGGAAACTATACAAAGAAAATTGACTCAACAAGAAAATTAAGAAATCCAAGTCGGGTTTAATGAATTTCTTCAGAATCAATTATGATATAGCGTATCATACAGGTGCTACTATTATATTGAACTATCGTTGATGGAAATAACTCAAAGTTGTCCAATAATTCCCTTCCTGCATCAACCTTCTAAGCCAAGATAGTACTTTTCGACTACTCCCTCAGAGAAAACTGTACATGCCATCGAAGTGCCGCAATTGCAGAATCAGCAAGTGCCGATGTTGTGACGAATTTTGCAATTAGGAGAATATTTTCATAAATAGCAAAAGAGAAAAAGAACAAAAATGTACGTTGTTTACTAGCAGTCAAACATTAAAAGGATATCTTCTTAAATAAATCGAAATTCTTTTTAATCTTGAGCTGATAAGTTGCTATGATATATGAAGAATAGGATTTTACTGAAATCCCGTTTTTGAAACGGTTTCATAAGATACAAAGTGGAATTTTTTAATTGCTAAGAAATTGTAAATCTGAGCATACTTTCCTAATTGAAATAGATAATGAAATGAGTTAATCATGAGTAGTGTTATTTGAACCCTTTGAATTATGGATCACCAAATATTAAAATACTATTCCATTCCGAAACAGCTAAGTATAACGAACTTTTCCATTCCGCAGGCATATGAAAAACCCGAATTTCGCCCCCCCTTGCAAATATGTGCTCCTAAGTTTCTGTTCTGATTCACGAAGGAGAATAGTCGAGCAGAGGTCAATTTTGGATAATAAGGGAGAAATGTATTCATTAAGAGCGAAGCAACTTCAGTACGTGCCCCTTTGACGTCAGATAAACCGCATTTCCAATAATAATTTTATACAATTTAATATAATCTTCTACTAAATTAACATTTTTTAACCCAATACTTCACCGTCGAAATGGAAAGAATTTTAGTATACTCCACATTGCAACCTAATCTAGAGATGTAAATTCAACGCACTCTCTTTTAAACCGAGCCTTTTGTTATTTCAAAAACGCATTTGTAGAAGTCGTTTAGTAGCATAGTCGTCGTTCATTGTCATTTTTGAAATTCAAAGGAGAAGGAAAATTAAATTCAACTTCAGTGTAAAGTAACATCTTTAGTTGTCGTGGAAGATATTTGTTGCAAACACAATCAAAATTATTTCCATATTTCCGTAGCCGCATAAACTATTCATTTGTAGCAAATTTAGCAACTGAATGTTTTTGACTAGTAGTCTGCGGATCCACAACCAGATTCTGTGTTGAAGTTCCCAGACAGCGTGTTGTAAATCATTTCTCCATGATCTCGACTGCAATATTTACCACAGCACTGCACATTCGGACATCTGCGGCACAGCAACAGCTTTTCGCGGCACACCGGCTGAAAATCTCGGCACGAGGGGGCAACCCTGTGTTGACAACCGAGTTAACGGATGAATTGTCATCCTAACCGCTCGCAGTGGACACCATTTTGCAACTCCTCCCCTTTCGCAATTCTTACAAATTTTCCCCGGAGAATAGTCCCGTGGGAACAATGAGAAGATGCGTCCCACGGGATAAGAACGCACGGAAGCCCTTAATTAGGACGATTTACGACGCACAGTGAAAGGACGCTCTAAAAGTAGGGTAAACATCGCTAATTACGCGATATTTCGTTATTCACTTAAGATGTTCTACGCATATTTTTTTCTATTTAGAAATTGCATTAGTCAATGGACCACAATACGTTTTCACTTTCCCAAAATGAATTTAATTCGATCCTTTGTGAAAAATATTATTGGATTTTGGGTCTTGATTACAATTTTGAGAAACATGGACAGAGGATTTCGTTTTTGATTTTACGAATTGTTTTGAACAATTACAATCCTACTAAAACATTTCCCTTCTTGGTTACGATCTACTACTTTATTTTAATACGTAATTTTTGGTAATTTTAATTATAGCATTTGAAAAGTTAGCGCATTCTTTGATTGCCAAATATCCGACCTGGATTGTTTAACCTCACTTTCGACGATTATTCTGCATCGAGAAAAAAACACTGAAAATGAATTTGTCGCGACGAAATTAAATATCGATAACTCTATCCAAAATCAGATGTCAGATTTAATATCCGGGATGGTCCAATGAGAACTATATTTAAGCGCTGCAGCGGAAGATTTTCTCATCTTCGTCAAGCTCTGCCTTAATTCCATACGCATAACTCTCATGGTATTATTTTATAAGAGAGCAGAATAACAATCCCCACAGTGGTCCATTTAAATCAATTCTCTCTCACTGCATGTACTTCCACGCCTCATGTCCAGCTCTTTGTAATTATTATGCCATAGAGAGACTATTCCATTTAGACAGATAAATATGTATGAATAAAGAGCAGAGATTCGTTGAAAAACTTCTGCAATAACAAGTGAAGTGCGATATCTACCACGAAGCGCACCTTCAGAACTTACGAAAAAGTAAACAAAAAATATGAAAGCATAGCAATCGATCAAAATAACACGAAAGTCGACGACCATTTATCTGAAACCTGTGAAATGCACAAAGTACGCTATCATTGCGGTGACGTCATTAGAATGTGATATCAGCAAAATGGACGAAAAAGAGGATAAAGGATTAAAACCATCAACGAAGGATTTTTTTTAAATATTCTCCCCTTTTTTCCTTCCGTTTATAGAACGATCTAATAAACGTCTGATTTCCACTTTAGGAATCCGCACGACAACCCCTGAGGAACAAAAACACAACGGTGGACCGCAAGACAGTGACGAATCGCTGCAAAAACGGAGGCATCCATTGGGGGTTTCGCACCAAAGTGTCCATACTCTTCAAATTAGATGGAGGAGGTGCTGATGGAGGCAATTAACGCGGTGGGGGGCCACTCGTTTAGGGGTGTTAACGAAATGTTTCCGCGTTTAGTTTTCGAGTGCGTGACTCCAAATACCTGCCATATTTCCTCTAATTATTCACCGGCCGATTAATAGCGGCCATTTTCAGAGGTGTATAACTCGTACGCATCAAGAGGCCGCATGCTTTCATACTTCAGAGCAGGGGACTCCAAACTCTTCAGCCCGAGGGCCGCATTAACTATGAAACAGCAGTTTGGGGGCCGACTACACAATCGAGGACCAGATAAAAAAGAATCAAAACATACATGTTTTTTTAATTATTAATTTAGAAATTATTAAATACAATAATTATTCCATTTTAATTCTGATCTTGGCATGATGCACGGAAATGTCCGTGATTCTTTTCCGTAGATAAAAAGGTCTCCACAGACCGGATGAGAGGGCCTCGCGGACCGTATTCGGAGACCCCTGCTTTAGAGTGATTTCAATAAAAGCTTTCGTGAATGCCAAAATCATTTAAGCTTTCCAACCTTGAAACATTATTAACATTAAGTTCTTCAGGTTTCCAGCTTCCCATTCTTAGTGCTGTATCCCATTAACGTATTAAGGCATACCGGGGCAAGTTTGGTAGAGGGGCAGATTTACGGAAGGCTCTTACATACCGGAACGCGCCAACTGTCAAATTAGAAGAAGCACCGAGGCCATTGAGGCACTAACGAGTATTCAGAGACGAATACACGTGTTATCGATGAATTAGACGACATTTTATAATTTGCCCCTGATAGGTAAATCTATACTCCAATATACCTGTCAATACTACCTGTATCGTAAGATCATCGTAAGATCATCGTAAGATCATCGTAAATCATTACCAGGATCATATTGAAATAACTATGCGAATTCGACAAAAAGTACCAACTACTAACAGCACAAAAAGTATTTTGTGGAATTTGCATAGTTATTTCAATATGATTACGGGAACCCACCAAAGTCTACCTCCATTGAATTTAATTATAAATCATTTCACCTACATCGATTGTTCTTTTTTCAAGCTATTTAGCTGATTGCATACTCCATGAATAAAAATTAGAGGTTGAGCTGCAACGAAAACATGGAAAGGCAATAAGTTATATCATGTCAAGCCGTACTTCGTGGAAGGACATCATAAGGTTATGGAAAAAAATCAGTTTACTGTGTTTTTTTTCCATAACTTTATGGAGAGTTAAGTTTACACAGGTGATATCACCAAGAAAACAATAAATTAAATTCAAAAATATGATACATTAAGGCACGTAAAAAACGCCACAATAAAGCTTTAAGTTCAAATAATGTACGAGGATGAAAAACGGGTAAATAAATGCAACAACTAAAAATGGAGAAAATATTTGAAAGCAATCAGCGGAAATTGAGAATACAAGAGTGCTTGTATATTCGGATCCGTTATCAATATTTGCTCGAATACTTAATAAAACCGGAATTTTTACGTGATTTCGGGGAAATCCAGAATGACAAAATTAAGAGAACAGATTTTGTTGAAAGGGTGAACAATTCCTCACGATGTCTCCAATGTTAAAGCCATAAATGATTGCGAATTTGCCAAAATTTTGTCGACTCACTCCGAACTGAAGCTGGGAAATATCGGTGGTTCGGAAGAGATCCTACGAAAATGGAAGGGGGTAGTGGTAGATGAGGAGTGGTAGGTGGGGGTAGTGGTAGGTGGGGAGTTGTAGTTGGGGAAGGAATAGAAGAAATCCGATGAATGTGGTGGGGAACAAGACATCGGAACACCGCGCTTAGTATTTCGAAAGGAATTATTGTCGGCGTAAATCAGTTTAACGGCAAATAGCGACGAGTCCGGCGCAGGAATCTCTCGGATGACAATTTCACATGAATCTCTGAGGGTGCTCTAATTCCTCCATTTGCATTTGCGCTGAATCAACGTTTCCACGAACGAAAGTGGCACGATTCTGAAAATGAAAACGACGGCCCGCCATTTTGTCCATACCTCCGGCCATTATGCAAAGTTCGACATTTCTCTCTCGCAGCCGATATCGGACATTATTCGGAGAGCAATAAAACACGGAAAGTTCGCAATAATCAGTTTTATTTAAAATAGGGCGATTAATTTTACATTTAAGGCATGAGACGTAACATTTCCTTTTCTCATTTACCTGAAAATGGCAACGGGCAAAATATTTTTCAAAGATAAACCCAAATAAAAGTATCCCACGACACGAAATACACCATCTTTTAAAGATAAACTAAATAAACTCCAAGAACAAACGGTAACCGTGGAGATATTTCAAGGAATAAATAGATTAATCTGGTCTTCTCGGATACCAATTAAGTAGAAATTTTTAGAGTACAATATGGCTTGTGTGGTTTTCTAAATCATTTGCAATTTTTTATTTAAAATTTGGGAATCGGTACTCCAGCCAAACTCACAATTAGGACGCGTAGACGGCAGCACTATGTTTATCCTGTATGACCAACTCAAACCGAACCGAGGCAATACAAGTTAATATTTTGAAGGAATAGGATAGCATCCCAACCCACTCAACCCAATTCACCAAAATGTAATTCTAACGGTTAATTCCATTCAAATCCTTTGAAAGATTTATTTGGGCACTTTAAAGTATTTTATAAGTTCCTAGTAGTAGTAGTATTCTTAAAAGTGCTTCGACAGCTTAGGTCATTTCGCACATTGGCTCCCACCGGGAATCGAACCCGGGACCGCTTTCACCAAAGGCAAACGCGCTGTCCACATGACTATCCGGGAGCCAATATAAGTTCCTCATACTGTAATTTAAAACGGGCTGATAACCATCATTTAGACTTGTGGTAGGGTGATGTACAGTGTGAACTTGTCCAGGAACCACTTTGGTACCCATGAAGGACTACCAAAAACCCTAAAGGAACTTGTATGGTGTAGAATGGATATAAATTACGGAGAAAATGTTAAAACGCATATGTTTGTACAAAATAACTTAGGTTTCGCGTTAAAATATAATATTTGTAAGAGAAATAACTGTAATGTAATAATGAGTGTATTGTAGTAATATTGGCACCGCGCTATCAGTACATCTGTAATAAGTAAATCAGTAATAAAATATTCTCTGAATGGATAACAAGAAAATAATTTTCTCATGCTTCATATGAAAACCAATAGAGCACACTCGGGCCGAATGTTTTGACTCATGCATCAATAGAACCTCCATGATTTACCACTGACAAGAACGACATTTCCATACATCTGTTCTTTGGACAACGTTCCTACGAACTATAGTTCATAAACATTATACAGAAAGAAAAGAATTTTCTTTGAGAAAATTTTCAAAACTTAATGTAGTATCCATACATAATAAAGTTATTTCTGTTAATATAACTGAAAACAGTAATGAATAATTCCATTTAATATAACCGAAAAAAAATAATTTATTATTCAAAACATATGATGTCTAATGAAAATGCATTAGACAGAAACACTGTGCCTGGAATATATCTACAGGAATGAAGATTGCAAATTTTCATTAAATTGCAAAACTAGAAAGGGGACTAAAGGAGGTTTTAGTGATATATTTTTAAACTAAAAAGACTTAAATAGCTCCCGATTCTAGCGAATGCCAATTTATGACGTAGAGCGAGAGGCTGATGAGCAGACTATCTCTTGGATGATTGATGCACCTCTTGCGTTCGGTAGAGACAAAACTTATCGCTTCTCCGCGCTTCTTTGGAACGTCGTTAAATCTTCTGCTGCCGCTCTCGATACATAAATTCCGAGAAAAGTACCTCTTATCTTCACCGAACCTTATGGGATCAAACTTGACGTTTAATAAAACTTCCTTCGACATTAACTACTTTTTAACCTTTCAGAAATTCTTCAGTAACAACGAGTTTTTTCTACATAATGTAAATATCAGTGAGTTATAGTGAAACGTATCTTCGATCAAAGAAGCTGATGACGAAGCACGCGTAGCAAACACGTCAACTTATGATCGCCAGGCAGGACTCTTAATTCCCTCATAAGGGATTAAATCGAATTAGATAGGGAATCTCATAGATTCCATAAATTTCATATGATTTTTCCTTCTATGATGGGTAAATGCTGTTGATGGCAATTTACGCAGTAAATAAGCTCCAAATAAAAGGTTCGTGTTTAGCTGCAATTCTTACGAAAAATATTAGAAAAGTGCTATTTCCTAACTCATTACCTTCATTAAATTCATTACTTTTAGTATTAAACATCTCATCTTAAAAATACCTTTTCCACCTTTACGTATTTTAGAGCTATAAGACCTAATAAAATACAAATTATACTAATAATAAATGTGCAAAGGAGAGCAGCAAGATTCGTGTTGATATGGGAAGACAGATAGCCTCACTGCAATGATTGAAGAACTTGGCTGGGAAAAATTAGACTATAGACGTCAAGAAAAAAGGTTAGGGAATATACACAAAACTATTACTGGAAAGCCTTCGTTGAAAGATTAAGCAATAGCCTCAGGAATTACTTCGGGAGAAACGACCACAATCACAAAGTCGCTACCCTTAAACAGAGAACAGATGTTTGTAAATTTTCATTTCTAAATCGGGGAATAGTAGAATGGAACAATTTACCTGGAGGAGTTTTAGAACCTTTTCCCCCTTCTTATAATATATTTATCAATAAAATTAAAAGGGTTTAATGATTTTGTTGTAATGTTGTGATTTTTATAATATTGTAATATTACTGTAATATTTAAAATATTGTAAGATTGTTGTAAATTTTGAAGAATTTTGTATATTTTATAATTATATGTATTACATACTGCCTTCGGGAGGTTTTACTCCCGACTAGAGCGAATACCAGGCAGATTATGCAAAATCCCCCCCCCCCACGATAATAACGAGATAACCTGGCCTTGTGCCTATTTGTAGTTTTGATTCATAAATAAATAAATACCGTTATAAAATACCCAAATAAAATATAATTAATAAAAGTAGTTCTGGTAAACCCTTCAAAACAAGTTCTGGTAAATTGCATGATTAATTGGTTGCGACGATACATTTAATAACTGAATATTTATTATACCAAATAAGCAAAGAGGCAAACTCACCGGGGGTCTTTAAGTAAACGATAGGGAGCCGTCGTCACACGGAGTGCGATTGTGTGCGCGACCGATCGGTGTGCTCCAATCCACCGACAAGAAAAGGCTATAATAGACGTAGTTAATCAAGCAGTTAACCCTCAAAAGAAATATGCCAATTAAATGATTGTAATGAGAAAATAAGTAACCCACAATTACAGAAAATTAATTATAGAAATTCTTACAAAAGGTTCACTGATTGCTTATAATAGCAACTTGACTGCTAAAATGAAAAACTATTACGTTCAAGTATATATCAAGTTCTATTTTGTTTGTATGTGAACTCGGAGTGAATGCAGTCCGTGAAAAAGGAACCGATTGGTTCAGAAAAGACAAAATACGCGTCGAGAGCGGATCGGAATTCGGAAGGATTAACATTCCAAATAATTAACCCGCGATTTTTTCAATTATCGATACGAAAGATAGCGGAAAAAGAATCGATTTGCCATTGCGATGGCATTTCCTTTGAGGCCGGAAATGCGTTCTGAAAGAGAAATAAGATCACGGCGGCCAATGACGTCACAGACGGGCAAAACGCTATCCCAAGTGGCCAAGGAGGTCGCTGCAGACGTAAATTTCGAAGGACCTTTCCCTTCTATTTGGGCAAGAGCAACTTAAGATCCGAACTACTTCTCCGCTATGATTACCGGGTTCAAATGACCGCCATTTTGCAAATACCCTCGTAGATTACGCTTAGAGGCAATAAGAGCAAAGGAAACGAGGTAGTAGTAATCGATAATAAGTATTCGATAACGACCAGTTCATTTGTTTCTTGTAATTATCACTTCACAACATCTCCATGTTAGGTTCATCGTATATAAAATACGCTAATATGTATACAACATTAAATGATTTTGTATGATCTTTATGCGAACAAGTTTGTCCAAAATGTGATGACTGTATATCTTAATAATACGCTGAAATTAGTCACCTCCGCCACGCTGATAAAGATGTTGCTTCCTTTTCTGAAATTATCGCAAGATTTCATGAGGAAAAAAGTCCGCTTGTTCTTCATTTTGGCATAAGGCTCAATCAATCAAGAATAAAATTATTCTATAGAAAAGAGCGAAGGAGTTTATGCAAATTCTTGAGTTTGATTCAAAATGTGCCATGTAAAATTTGGTAATTTTTCTACTCAGTCTTTACTTTTTACCCATAAATTCTAAATTAAAACTTTGATGTCGCTGTACTTCCCATAAAATCTCCATCGTTATATTTGAAAATCGTAATTTATTTCTCAATGCCAAATTAAGCTTCAAGATCCTCGAAATGAAATTTAACCTTACATGAGGAAGCGTGCAGCTGAAAGTTAAGAGAGAAGGAAAAAATAACTAGAAGACTGTTACTCGAGCGTCCCTCTTTCCTTCTTCCAACACTGATTCACAGAGTGTTGCCTGGTAAGGAATGTATTCTACTTTGTTTTTTGTGTGCAATTTTTGTCAATAATTGTAACCACAAAGCAACTTCAGCCTAGCAATATTTGGCTCAGAGGGACTTAAAATCTTGTCCATTTTTTCTAGTATACAAACTATGCTTTCTTCTAATTTATTTATTGCAATATTGCTAAAGAAATAAAGTTTATATAAGTAAGTGGCATCAAATCAGTGCTGTTGGTTCATTCAAGAACGCTAAGAACGACTTCCATGTGTATGTTACAAGCTTAGATGGTAAGCAGACTGATTAGCCTCACGTAATGTGAAGAAAAGCAAAACTTAGGAATGACAATAAGAGAATGTCCCGCAACGGGATTGCTATCATTCCGCGGAAAGAAATGAAACCAGGAGGTTCTCACGGCAATTAGAATGGATTATCCAACGAAATGATGACGAAACGAATGTGTGGATGTGAACCTCAAATGAGGAATGGTTGGGCAAACTTCTGGAAAAATCGACATCCACCAAAAATTGGGCAATTTTGGGTTTCGCATTCCTGTGTGTCTCTTTTACGTCAAAGAGATCAACTTGAGAAACGTCTAATCGAGATTATTTAAAGTTATAAAACATTTTAATTATCGTAGATTTTCATCTGCATCATTTAATAAGAATCTAGATTTTCATTAATCACTCCGATCCTTCCTTTCAGCGAAGGCCACTATTTCTCAATAAACTGTACAAGTGATCTTCATTTTTTGTACGAACATCTTATGTAAATCTATATATAATTATGCCGATAAAGTACACAGAAGCTAGTACTTCATCGATGAGTATGTTTTATATCGGCACTCAAAATGCGTCACGACTAATAATAGCGGTTGAAGTTTAGCTTCTGTTTTACGTGAAACTGTGACCACAAATAATAGCGATTCACGCAATCTAATCGGCGTCCATTATACTTTTTTATTCAAACTCTCTGCCAAAATTCTCCACGGAATGCGGAATATTAGAGAAAACAATTTTAAATGTTCGTGGAAATGTTTTCAAATTGCCTCCTCACAGCTTACACCATGAATCAATACCATATATTTACACAACGTTCTGTCACTTTTAACTAAGTCTAGTTTTATGACCTAATACGTCCTATAAAATTTATGCGAAGAGACAAAGAATGATTTGAAGGCGTTATTGATTCATTGGCCGCTAATATAGAATCTTTCATTCGTGGCATTTTTCGGAAACTCATAAACCTTTCTTTTTACGAAACTCCAGCGACGAATACAGGAAGAAGTTAAGATAAAATTAATTTATAGTCTTTTATAGCTATATTTAACGTGACAGGATGGTTGTTTATCAGTGGCAAACGGTCATTTAGCTAAATAGCTGTTTATCTTGACCCACTCGTTGTAGCTGAGATTAATTTCGCCTGTGTTTACTACCCAATGAGAGTCGTTTACTGGAATTAAACAGTCTCTCCTCTCCATTACGTTAGTTCTGAGAATGAGTTGAATACATCTTTATTTTACCATAATTTAAATCTCAAAGAAAAAGGGGATTGAAAACAGTATGACGGGACGGGGAATCGAACCCCAGATCTTTCTCTATCCGGGAGGTTGCTTTAATCAACAGAGCTATTCACTGTGGGTGATTTCCCGCAATGTGAGTTTTTTCTTTGTCAACCTTCAGTCGCAAAGATTTTTCCCCACACTCTACTCTGTCTTTTTGTTTTAATTTATGTGTGTACATATAATGCCGAAATATGAGGTTAGGTGGAAGAGAGGCCCACATGGGCCTCACCAATAAAGTGTCTAACTAAACTAAACTATTCGTAATATTTCTGAATTTTTATCCGTATTTATCAAATATGCCGATTCACCAACATTGAAGTAACTTCACTGCATGAATTATTGGCAAAAAAGCAAAGCTAAAATTATAAAACCCCAATGGCAGATTTGTTTATCTACTAATATTCTGAATTTGTTTATGTACGGCTTACGTGCCATTGATGGAGCAGAACCGGCATGCAGTCTGTAGAGATTACTAATTATAGCGATCTAAACAATTTTTTTTTCTCTTTGAGATCTTTCATGGGTGCAGGTCCTTGTGCAAGTATGTCCCAACCATTTTCCTTACCATCATATTGTTGCTATTTTACATGACAGTCAATGGGACAAGCAACAGTCTAGAATCCGCATCGAATTGTGCCGATAAGACTTGAGGAATCCTAATTCATTCCCACCAGTGAGGCGATAATTGACGTAGCACCAAATTATACGCAATTAAGTATACCTTATAATCAATGACTTTTGGCGATATATGGTGAAACTTACCCATAATAAGTTGAAATAAAACACAAGTCAAGTTGTGATGGACGCAGACAAGTTGTGTTTTCTTTCAACTAATTAGTTATACCATGTTCCCGAATGGAAATTTTACACGTAATATTATTGACTGCGAACTTATTGGTAACAGATAGCTCCAGCGATAAGTATCAACAAAACAAGCTATGTATAAGGATGAAACAAACAACATGTTCCAAAACCGATCGCAGACGGATAAAAATGGAGAGAGATGTGGGGGCGTCGGTGGCTGCAGGGCCGGCTGCTATTGATCTCCCCCACGACCCTCCCACCCCTCCCCTCCCCACTCACCCCTCCCCACCCACTTATTCCCCCTCCTTCACTCTCTACGTCGCGAGACTTGGTTTATTGCGCCCCCCACTCCTTTCAGACAAACAATGCTTCTGAAAATCCCGACTGGGAGTTAGGAAATTTCAAGGACCGTTTTCTCTGCTACCATCGAGGGTCGCGCATGATTGGGTACTTCTCCACGACGAATCCATTATGTAAATCGATTTATGATTGTATATATACATACACACTGTATTTATATTGTATGTACACTCCTGGCCAAAATTAACGCAGCACCTCCCTAGCGATCCTTACGGCTAGTGCTGCGTTAATTTTGGCCAGGACTGTACATAACGCTTTGCAAACACCATTACGTGTAACATTAAACCAGGGATGGCCAAAATTAAAGCGAAGGAAATTGGGCAGTTCTAGCAAACGATTTAAAACTTAAATGTGCGTAGTGTATTCGTTCTAACCATACAGCCATAAAAATACATGCATATAGTGTATTAGTTGCAGTTTTAAATTAAGTTGAATACCTTTGATTCTCGGCTAATTATGCTTCAAAGCCTGAAAAGGGTTCAGACTGAAATAATTAAATTTACTTAAAGACGCAAAAAAATAGACTCCTGAGATATGTTAGTGAAAGCGTCAATTAAAGATGGAAAAGACTTTAATTACCCTTCACATGGAATCCGAAAACGCCTCGATGTAATATCAAATAACGAAACATTTAATGATTACCAAACGTTAACTTACTTTAATTATTTGATCAGCGATCATTACTTCTTAAAATTAACTATTAAAGTATACACTTCAATAGTTAATTTTTAGAAACTCGTGAAAATTATTTAAGAATGGTAGAAGGAAATCGAGACAGGCTCCAAAAGAAAGGAAATTAAATTAATCTTCCTTTCATGGTCGTGAAATTTTGTTTCCGGTTGGATAATTGGAGACTTTTGATAAAGTAATCGAAAATTTTCTTGAATTCCGAGGTCGTGAATAATTAGTTGACGATTAACGCAAATCCGAGCTGAAGTGTTTTTCCATATAAATTCACAGCAAACCAATTACACGAAGAGGAAGATATTTCATGATATTTTGCATTAGCGAATCGTATTAGTAACAAACACAGTAATTTAGGAAAGTTTTTTAATCAGCTCAAATTGGCCAACGGGATTTTAAAAAATGAGTGGATGTGCCTTCCGTTGCCTTCGAGGTAGCTTTAGACAAGCGGCAATTTGCAACGCAAATCTACTTCCTTGTTCGGTTGATGCCCATAACAACGACTTTATTGAGTGAATCTTAGCCTTAAGGGAGCTTACAATCAATGGCGACTTCTCCTTTCTTCCAGGGATCGAAATATTTACAAAATAAATATACTGTACTAAATTCAACAATATATAAGTTAAATCTTCCGCGTAGGAGACAGTAAGGGGTATGGACCACTGACGCTGATCAATTAATTTGATTTATTTCTTTTTTTGATAATGATTTTTGCTTATTAATGAATTATGGTATGAAATGTTTAGCAAATTAGGAAAAAGCAATTAGAAAAAATACATTATGATTTGTGAACCATTTTCCAGAACGAATTAATAGTTTTCGAAACACGAGCTCTTAACAAATTACACAAATAATTTCTCCTTCTCAATTATAAATCCTCAGTTTTGGTTTTTTGTAACATAAATAAATTGGAAAATTATCAGAATAACAAAATATTAATATTAGGTAAGTAAATTGTACGCGAAATTTTTTATTTTATCAACGGATGTGACAAAATTTTTCATCATATCCTATGACCAGTGTTTCCTATGTCTTAATGGAAATGCTTGGAATTGCGCCGCTGTCAGCTCTTATTTATTGCAGTCCTTGAAAACTGCGACTTTTGTAGCACGAATAATTGGTCTAGAACACAACACTGAGACTCACACACGTCGCCCAACCGACAGATGAAATTTTAGCGAGTGAAATCAGTGAGTTCAGAAAGTAACATCTTTTATAACCGAACGCTCGGGCTTAGAACAAGCGTGGAAGTGCATCCTCGAGAAAATGCCATGGAAATCCAAACAATTCATATCTCCTCTTTGATTGGTTCACCAGAGAGGGCGAAAGTGTGCATGCGAACAGCATTGCCAACACTGTTATTTTATAGCAAAAATAGAGCATTGTAAACAACTGATTTTTCATTCTTTGCAGTCGGCCCTCGTTTATCGCGATTAATCAGTTCCTAACGCGATATGTGAAATTCTTTAGTTATTAATCGAATATTTTCGAAGTTAGAGCATAGAAAATGTTTACGACCTATATACGTTTTTGAAAATTATTACGGATCTGGAATTACATTATTAAATAATAATTTAATCCTAGTTCTCACTTGTAACAGCCTATCGTTGTCGTGAAGGTAGACTGAAAAGCAATAATACTTATCAAAATATATCTTCAAGGGTACATTAGATTGCGGGTAATCATAAATACACCACTTCCTACTCTCGAAAATAAATTTACCGCTGGTAATGTTTTTCCATAGGGCTCTATAAAGAGTGACGCAAAAGTGAAACGAGAGGTGGAAAATCGAAAAAGATTTATATGCATGACGGGAGAACGACAGAAAAATATTTTACGAGCACAAAAACGGCTCCTGGAATAAAATATGAAAACCCCAAGGGAAAGGCATGGATATATATTTATTTTAAAACATACGCAGTTATACATTTTTTCAGAACATCGCCACCAAATAAAAAAATAATTTTCTCAAAAATTTGGGAATGGAAATATTACAAGGAGATTCATAATAACTGATTACTTTTAATATCCGTACAAACATGAAAATAGGCAAAGACAACGACTCTTTTTAGGCAAAAAATTTATACAAACGAGTCGTACAACTCAATATTTGAGAAGGAAACATTTGGCTCGGGTTTGATCAAAAATATCAAATAATTTGATCAAAAATATAAAAATATATAATATTATTTGAATAAAAAATATTTAAAATCTTCGTTACCAAGGAGTTAACGAATAATCTTGGAGAAATTCCTTCCCACATAGGCAATTTTTGCTCCTCCAGTCAGATATAAAAGGAGTCAACTTCGAAAAATCCAACAGTGGGCAAGAAAACCAATAATACTGTTATTCTTTACGTTATATTAATAGCCTTTTAGATACATCCACTCCATCATAGTTTATTTTTAGCTGTAATTGAAAATTTTGTACTTCGATAAGGATAAAAATGTGGTACATTCCAATACTTTGGTGGCTTTTGTTTCGGCAGCTAGTTCCGAATTCGGTTCACAAATTGATCTAATACGGATACAGTGCCCCAGTCACCGCCATATTGGGCTTCCTCCGTAGCACTTCGAGATAAACAAGTCACGCTCGTAAACTAAGGAAATCGTTTGTAAACATTCGAACCTATTTCTTCCGGTTTAAGGATGTTGAGATCGGATAAACAATCCTCATGATTGAGTTAATGTAACACATCTTTAGAGCCTATTTCGATTTTCATTTATATTCAGATATAAACCGCGTGAGCAGCCACAGGCGGGTGTAATCGCGACAACGCCCCTATCTAATCATTTATCCCCTATCAGCTTCTCTATTACACTGCGGAAAGAACTACCAGAAGAAATTATCTATTCGTGCGATTACTTCCTTGTAACGATTTGTCGATTCTTCTCGGAGATCGCGTTCGTTTTTACTGGAACTAAAATTTAATTTACTTCGTATGAATATAATAATAATTTTTGTAAACTTAATTTATGAAACGATGTACTTTTCGAAAAGCTTACGTCGGTAATCAGATCTCTAGAGCGAATTCCACCCGGGGGATTCTATCATAGCCGAAACGCTGTTGTCGAACCAGAGATCCCCTCTGAAGAAACTAGCTGCTCTACGATGGACCATCTCTAAATCCAACTTCACGCGGAACCTAAATCGTAGAGCAGTATCTTAGACTTGGTCGAATAGAAGAGAAACAAGCTAATTCTTTGACACTAGATGGTTGTCCCCTGAGCGTTCTCAGTTAATATTATCATTAATATTAGCCTTTCGTATTGCATCTTGAATATGTTCTTTATAAGATGAATTGCTGCAAAACGTGACTCCTAAGTTTTAATGTGACTCACAAACTCTAAGGGATATCCCTAAATATGATACTATACGGAAATGTACTCATTGTCTATCGTACTTCTCAAACTGAACACTTTTTTAAACGAATCTGCTTTCGCTTCGAATCCATGATAATTTTTATTTAACCCACATACCTACCACCTAGTAAATACCTTTACGCGTTACCTTCCCCGCAGACTAGGCGGTATAACGGACACGGGAGCGGACAAGGGGTGCACGAGTCAAGGATGAATTCCACACCTCTATCCGGAGAGAAGGACCACAGCCTACGAGGGTTCAGCCCCTTTACCCTACTCCAAACGGTGCGACCTCGGTCAATTGGCCTACCAACTCTGCACATGCAAAGCTCAATGCTGACCCCAGACGATTCCCGGACGCGAGCAACCTCAGAGTCCTCAAAAGAGATCTCCTCGAAGCCTCGAAGCATCGTTGGTGCCGACATGAGCCATCACATGCAGCTAGAAGACCCTCACCTGGGGTGCCGTACCTCAGGTTGTGCACATGGAGGACACTCTCTGCACAACTTCCGTAAAGCTGGACTTACGCCGCAACGGAGACATTGTACTTCCGAGCTCCAAAAGTGATAGTTTCATATTTTAAATAATAAATTTTGGACCTTCATGCACATTTTTTTCACTTTTACATTTTCGGAAAGGAAAACAAGTCGTACATGTTTCGACAAAATTAATCCAATGACACCATTAACAAATAAGCGGTTCTTTTAATTGTATAGCATAGAAAGAGCAAAATGTTATTATGAAAATACGTCGCAACCCTGTTAGAGAGCCTTAGGGTCTGACTGAAATATTAGCAGCCTCGATGGCAGGAGGAGCAAATGAGGTGCAATAGTTCGAACGCATGTCATGCTCATTGGACCTCATCGGCGGCAGTAATCCGAGCCTGCTTTTTTCACGTCTCCCGCGTCGTGAAAGGCACTTGTCTTTTTCACGGCTGAGACGACTCACGTCGCGCGCCGAGAAACAGCTGAGCGATCTCGTGAATCAAACGGGACTTAATTCGCGATGCGATAAAAGACGGGAGCGGAAAGGCGAAATTGAATGCGGAGAATCCTTCGCACCTCTGGGAGGAGCGAAAAAACTTGCGATTTCAGGGTCGACCTGCGGAAAGGCCGACGAACAACCGCTACTCTGTTGGAGGGCGCTGCTGGTTGAAGGGAAAACAGCGAGGAATTCATGAATTCTTCGAACCAATTTCGGTTTGCGAAGAAGGATGATCCACATTTTAAATTAAAAAGGCGTATTTCATTCATAAAGCGCTTCCAAAAGGCCGAATCATCGCCAGCTGCCATCATATTACTGTTTCACAACGAAAAATTCATGCTTTATAGAGTGGAAGAGAACAAGGTCGAGTTTCATTCACGCTTCCCTCTCGAGTAGTTGAGGAACTGTTCAATCCCAAACGAAATAATGGAGAGGTGACAACTACATTTCTGAGATATTATCGGAGAATTAAGAGAAAGTTTTATGCATGGACACTTTTCAAATGTGCTAGTTATTCGAGCCAAATGTTCGGTCATCAATGATTTGTACGGTTTCATCTCCTCCGAAGGAATAGTCTTATTTCAATAAGGTCTGATATCGAGGCAAATTGATGACGGATTCATTTATAGTTGTAAGTTCTCACACGTCATTTTTAGATTGCAATCGACATATTTACGATCAATACACTAGACATCACAATGAGCACCACGAGACTGAAAATGATAAGTTGATCATATATTTTATGATCATTTCAACAACTATAAAATGTATCAATTTAAAAGGAAACGGCAAATGCAAAAATATTTCCATTACTTGTAAAATAAGGTTTATCAGAATAATTCTAGTGCAAAGGATTTATAAAAAAGAACTTTTAAAATTCCAATGACTTTCTCTTAACCTTCGTGTTTCCTAAATTTATAATTTAGAGACGTCACCACGTATTTCTTAGCTAAATTTCTTTCGGTGTAAGTAAATAGTTGTAAGACTAGTTAATTAACTGGTTAATTAACTAGTTAATCCACTTAGTTAATCATCAAAATGAGGTAGAAAGGCTATAACGAAAATATCCACTGTTCACGTAGTTCAAAAATTTATCCTAAACGCAAATTCCCGAAATACTCTTTTCGGTTGATCGTCTTTCGATCAGGGATACTTTACTTACCACTAAGAATATTTCACCCACTTTATTCGAGACGGTATAATCGGAGACTGAATGCTTTCAAGAAGCAAATCACAAGCATAAGTGACGAAAAATGTTTTCTATGAAACGTATAAGCGCCGAAATTTGAATATGTTTTAGAAAGATTACCAATTTTAGTACTATATTTATAGGTGCTGTAAAGAGAAAAGAGATACTTGCTCCTTTGATGCGATTGATAAACTTCAGACACGAAAATCAGGGAGAAAGTTCGGCAATTAGAAGATGCATTCACGCGAAAAACAAAATTAGCAATGTAAATAAAAACGAAATCAACACGATGTATAAATTAAAATAAATTAAGGTATTCGCGCGACAAATTTTTCAACGGAAAATTGAAAAAAACACGATCTGAGCCACTGAACTTAGCGTGCGCTGTATGGCCTCGTCAATAAGCAGCTCACAGTTGACGTGCGGATCGGCAATTGAATGATATATTGCAGGAATATCTCGCCTAATAACAAACTTGAGCACACTATGTTCCGTTCCACTGAGTGTGGATGTAGCTGCTCAATTTACCACACTGACAAAGCGTTTGGCCTCCTTAACCCAGTTTCGTGTGTGACCACACCCAAGGAAGATGGCGAGGTGCTAAAGAGATAAGCTGGCGAAAATAAAGTCTTGTTACGAAATGCTAATAATCTGTCACGAATCGAAGACCCCGTTGCTTTCGCACTGGACCTGTCCGTCAGCAAATCTTCCGGAGAAAGTGGGAGGGACTGACGGAGCCACTGAACTCGATCAATTGGCATTTACTCTCAGCATCCACGACGAAAATACAATGTAACGTCTTTCCCTCGGACTTACGGATGTCTACACGCTGAAAGATTCGGCGGCACATTAATTGCACTAACATATAGTCTCAGTAACTGGTGCCGTTACGTTTTCGACCCGTAATAAATTAGAAATTTATGGCTCTACTTTTCCTGTTTGCCTAATCTGCAAGAGAACTCTTTCGACCTTGAAAAAAAAAATTGTTTCCCTTAAGTCTGCTTGTTTTGCAGGCGTCCTTTTGATATTTTTATCCAATTTAACCTCGCGAGGATAAACTGGTACGAGGAAATGAAAAGGAAAATTGAGAAGATACAGCAACGACAAAAATTTTACCAAGACATCCTTGCAAATTTAAGCTTCGGAATGCAGTTATATGCATTTTTAATTTTCGATAAATAATCCAAAAGAGGAAGTGAAAAGATGAATCAATAATGATTGCCAATTTCAGTCAAAAAATATCCAAGAAATGAGCTTCTTCGGGATGATGAGTGGTTTTTAAGTAGTTATGATTACTTAAATGGATAAATTGGGAAATTTATTCCTATTTCCATTCGAGATATTATTATCATTATTACCAAAGCATTCACCAGGAAAAAAATAGTTAACGATGAAAATGAATATTCGAACGAATTAAAAAATAAAATAATGACAAATTTAAGAATAAGTTATCATTTAAGTTTGGATATCGTTATTCTGCTCGCAACTTCGTTCCTATTTTACCATGAATATCCATTTCAACGCGAATAAACACTTACTGATTATTATTTTTTTCCGGAACAAATTTGATACAATTTTTTCTCCAACTTTGATTAAAATATAACTATCGTAACAGCATAATATTCTCAAAAAAAAAACAAATAAATCCTCAGCATCGGTATATCGAAACAAAAATTAAACTAAACCCAGTAACCCTTCTAACGCACAATGTTTAATTCTTCCGTCTTTCATAATGCTATGAAACAAACTCCAATGCGGTCAAACTAAATCAACAAATCTTCAGAAAGAGAAACTATTTGGATATTACTATTATTATTATTTGGCGCACACAGGTATCCCCAATTACACGCGCTATAAAAAAATTGCAGCAGAAAGAGTATTCCATTGAGACCATCACGGGAATCTGCCGCGATGACGTGCGCTGTCAACACACACTCGGCTCCGCGTGATTTGAATCAGCTGTTTACAACTCGCAATGTCAAATCTCGATGATAACACTAACCAGCTTCCCACAAGCGCTGGATGTTACGTACATGAGATTCACTCGAGAGCGAATCGGCCGACGATTAAACTAAAACGATGATAAAATCATTGGCTCTTTGATGCAGAAATATTTAATCCTTCTCCATTAACGAAAGTCCTCCTGTATCGATCGCACGAGTCTCTTCTTTAGAACCGGAGCAAGTACTCGCATTGTAAAACCTCCTTTTATAAACACTGTTCAACAATCGACGTTTGTCGTGCAAATCGATAGATGCAGACGTGCGAGGGGGGCGATCGAAGAACATTAAAACACCGGGAATCATTGGCGCCCACACAGCGATTGCCACTGCCAATCCTAGCGCCTATGTTTTCATTCACACACACATCCTGCTTCCACTACAAATCGAGGCTCCGATGTAATCATCTTTCAAAGCGGCGTTATTGAATCTACTGTCACTTACCTTTCCGTCTTTAGAAGCCTGAAGATAGTAGACTATAGCGAACATCCAAGCCATTGAGAACAGGAGCAGCAGCTTCACGTTACGTCTCATGGTGCGGGGAAGAATGGTGACGGTTTAGGATGACACGGTCAGAAAAACAATAGCGCTAACTAGAGCACCGCGCACTTGCGAGCCGCCGTTCGCTACCACTACCTCCGCTCTCCTCGAGAGGTTCCTTCTTACTGGCGACTACTCTTGTGACAAGCTACCACCAGTTGGAGCCAGCTTCCAGATACCGGTGAAACCTCTGACTTTGCGCATGCGCGGATGTTTGGCGCCGTTCGTAAACTATACGCTATTTCAACATCTCCTGCTAAAATGAATGCTGTTGAATATCTCATCCGATTTTGAATCATTTGATATTAAACTATTCAGAATATTGAAAACAAATAGTATGACTGTCCATCTTATCGGATAAACAAATTTTACACGCAAATGCTTCGACCCAAAATGGGCATACGTACTTGATGAAGCAAGTATGGATGTACAAAACTTATTTCACAATTTCCTTCAATAAAAAGTATATACATTATTATTTGACGATACACTGCTCTTGCTTTTACATCATCATTATGTACAAAAACCACCCTAAACAATGTTTGATTTTTTTATAATTTTTGGAAATTTACATTTTCACAATAAATCCCACTTTTATGTGAATTACTTAAGACCCCAATAAATAATGTAATTTAAATATTTTTGATAGCGCAGAATTTATAAACAATGGCTCAATCTATGAGATTGATGAAAATGTAGAATTACAATTATAAAAAAGCATTTCACATTATTAACGAAAACAAAATTTAAAATAACAAATTTCACATTATTTGTATCCTACCAAAAAAGACTTAACATGCCACAAATTTACAAAAGTGATAACAGTGAACAATTCTATCCTTTAATATTTTGAAGATGTTGGTTGCTATAGAAAAGAAAAGAGTTCACCTTCAGGAGAAGCAATTTCCCAGTATTTTGAGAACCTCATTCTTGGTAACATTTCTTCATCTTTCCAATGCGCAGTTTGACCACAAATGCAGTTCACATAATGTTATCGATCATGATGAGGTAATGACTTTCCTTCATGAGTCCTAATACCAGAATTAAGAATTCCATCTCCTAAAGAAGGCGCTGAATTGTGTGAAGTCAGTGGTATTGCAGGGGAGAACGAATTCACTCTCACTTGTCTTGTTAAAGAAGGTTCTTTGCTCAAAGCTCCACCTAAAGGTTTAAACTCTCTCACACTATTTGGATTTGACACAGTATCAACAAACACTGCATTTGGGTGATGCATATTCTGTGGGATGTTCGTTGCGGATATATTGGCTAATGAGGGCAATGACACAGGTATTCCTCTCGACCAATCATCCTTAAACACTTGCACAGTAAGGACAGGTACTAGATGAGAAAGGCATGTCACAACCTGAGCTAATACCAACTGCTCATTTGCTTCACGACGAATTCGTACATGCAATGAACCAGCCTGAAAACAATGAAAGTAATATCTTGGTGAAATTACTTTAGCAAGGATTTGGGATCAAGTAAGAAGAAATTATATGCTTTCCTTACCAATTTTCCAAAGGAAAGAGTCCAGAAATGCTCGTTTCTGAATTCTAAAACTCCATCGATTGTTAAAGTCTCCCTCAGACACTTATCTAACTGTCCAACAACATGAGAAGGAGTGGTCTGCAAAAATATTAGAAAATGTGCATCAAAATCTGCTTTTACTGATAATTAGGAGGATATAAGGCCAAAGAAACAAATTCAGAGACTTTTCTTATTAGTGTTTCAAGTTCTTTGAGATACAGTAAACATTCAATTACTAAGTTGAGGGAAAGATGGCACAAAAACATGGAAGATTCAAACTTTCTCTTTTATTCATTATGTGTTCAAAATTTACTTGATAAAAATTTATTATTCTTTGCCCAACTATTGCAGTCCTAAGTAAAATAATTATGTTTCATAAGATGAATTAGAAAGTCAAGAAAATGTCAAAAATATGTCCTGCCTATGTTAGAATCACAAACACTTGCGTAATTTTTGTTTAAAATTTTCAAAACGACAACAGAAAACGTAATTGAGTAAAAAATATACATTGATAGTGTTCAAAGTGGATAATTGGCCACTAGTTAAAAGAGGGGCCACTACACTAAATAAGTGTAAGTATCATAACTTTTAAGAATTTACCACAAAAATGACTTGTTGAAGTAGATCTAAATGGTTGAACCTAAACAATATATTTATAGTGAAACACACCAGTCCAATCTCAAAGTTTATATTAAAATTTTCCGTAAACACTCAGCCTAGTTTTAGTACTCATACAATGCAAAAAAAGATGTTCCCTCAGAATTGTCCAAATTTAGAAACAAAAATTATTATAAACAGAGGTATCGACTTCAATGCAACATAAGTTTACTTAGATTTGAATTATATAGATTATGATAATCTATAATCAATATGAGAAGGCGTGACTTCATGGAAAGCAATTTGCAGAATTAAAACACTTTTCAAACTTTTCCACAGAAAATTTATCTTGCGACCGGTTTCATAAGCGAGCTTACATCTTCAGGCGAAACCATCATCCTGAAGATGTAAGCTCGCTTATGAAACCGGTCGCAAAATAAGTTTTCTGTAGAAAACTACGAAGTGTTTTCATTCTTATGATAATCTGTTGAAATTGATGTGAGAAGGCCTAAGTTTTTATTTTTGATTTCTTTTGATTTTTTATAATCTAATATTTGATTTCTGGATATGATAATCTAATTTAATAAAAAAGGTTTAATTCATGAATTGCAAGATAAAACCAAGCAGACAATAGAAAATAAAATAGAAAAAAAATAGGTTGTATATATTTTCTAAAACAAGAAGTACAAGTTAATACATAATAAATTACCATCTATTATTATATAAAAATACCTTTTTATTAAACGCTAAAGCAAATATGTGATCAAGTTATGCATTTTGATAATAATAATAATAATAATAAATTTATTTTGCTCTGGGATTATGAGTCCCATAAGAGCAGAAAAAAAATATACAAATGATAATATGAGAAGGAAAATTGATTTTGCAGAAAAATATACATAAGATGTTTTGAGCTCTCCAGAATGACCTTACTAACCTGTAACAAAACTTTTCCACTGTACACACTCATTGGAAATAAAGTGGCACAGGTCATGGATGCGATTGCCATCGAAGCTAATGAGTCCATAATATGGTAATTCCTAAAGATAAAGGAAGATCAAATAATTTAGTTGGTACATAATATGATCAATTAATGGTCTGTCTGTATGTTCCACCACTTTACAAATACAATTAGAGCTATATATAGTATGTACTTAAAAATAATGTGCTATCAAATGCAATGCGCACCCCTAAATTTGAGCGTCAAAATTGAAAAATCAAATGTAATGGGCACCTGAAAACATGTGCTCAAATATTTGCAACACCATATGTGTGTGTACTATACAGGTGTTTGCTGATATATACATATATTTATATAGGTATAGACTGCATACAAAATGCCTGTAGTTGTATATACCAAAAGTTGTACCTAAGTGCCTACGTTGACAAAATCGGTCATTTAAAAAGTTTGATGGGCTAGCCAATTCTCTTTCAATTAAAAACTATAGGCCTACAGTTTAATCCATAGTGGCTCTTATGGTAAAAACATTGAGAGCACATTACTGGAACATATGATGAGTTATATGGAACCGTATGTGGGCATGCCAAGGATGTGACTGGCCCTGCAGCTGCAGTCCTGCCCATATCTAGTGTGCCGTCAATTCTAACATGCACCCCAAATTTTGAGCCGAAAAAAAGATTAAAAAAGAATGTGCAATATTTTCAAGTAAATACAGTATACTATGAATTACAATTTGAACAAAGATAATTTATAATGATGTTTTTAAAAGTCAGCTATTCATAGAGAATCTAAGGGATGGAAATACCTGTGAAATTAAACCAAATAATATGTATGAACTACTTCGTAAATAATATAAACCAACACTACACTCAAATAACATCAATGGGTGGGCTTAATTGAGAAATCTTTTATCAGAATATGTGCTGAAATTTCCATCTTTAGGGTCTCTAAGACTTCCATTAAAGCAATACTTGATTTACTTATTTATTCTAAGTTATGCTACAAGAATCCCTCCCTAACATATAATATAGGACTACTAATAATAAGTTTCCTATATATAATAATAACTTCCCTAATAGTAGAAGGTAAATTGGCTACTAATATGTATACATCTTTCCACAGCACTACAAGCCATTCCAATTAAATCTATTACAAATGATATGCCAGTGCACCTCATTTTAATAGCTACCATTTAGCATGACCCCAAACTACGCTTGATACACTTCTTGGAAAAACTAAAAACAATTGTAGATGATAACTGTCAGCATTTTATAACAGATTTGCACTGTAAATGAAGTGAAAAAATATATGATGGCATTAAATCTACGGTCCATTGAAATTATTCTTGAGCTAAGGAGGTAGAGCTACAAATGAAGTCTTTTTTTTGGTATAGTGAGGGAGTCCAATCAAAGATAAGTTGAATAAAACAACTTATCTGTAAACTCGGAGATACTCTCTAACATTTCATGGAAATAAGACTCTCTCAGCTATGAGTTGCCACATCACTGAAGGCGTCAATTATCACAAATGCATGGTATCCCTTGATTAAACATATAGTAGAAGTCCATTATAACGAGTACAGCATATAACGAGAGTTGCGTTATAGCCAGTGATTTTTTGGCCATTGTCCATCTCACTGCAAAAAGGATAGGAAGTTGTGTTATGAGTGGACATTTCTGAAGTATCGTTATAACGAGTGCCATGCTTGTCTTGCAGGAGACATATCTCGGAATCATCAATTGACGTGAGAGACGAAGTCCGACAAGCAATCGTTAATCTGAGGCGCGTTATCTCTTCAAACGACAGAAAAATATTAAATGTTTAAATTATCGTCATCTAATTCATGCATTTGTTTTCCACAAGTCGCCTCACCCTTCCTCGGCAAAGATGCTTCAGGGAGCTTTGATTAGAAAATTCTCACAAGTTTCACTATCCCCTTTATCCATACATCTTATCACCTCATCTCTTGTGTCTTTTCGTCGACAACCCCTCTAGTCATTGCTGGAAATTTTAATTGGGTTCCCATCATATCCACTCGTGGGATTTGTTTTCATACTAAACTTGGAACCCAATAGTTTGATTCAGGATTGGTGGCAATATAGGAGATGGACTTCTACTGTATTTGCCTGTGCTAAGATCACCAGATAATGGAGATCAATCCTTGAAACTGTTAGTATTAAGATTATCTAAAGACAGACCAATATTTTTCGACGATTATTGAGTAATAATTTTCCACATTTTATATTAGCAGACACAGTTTCATTATGATGTATTAATCAATAAAATTATGTGTTAACTCGAAAATAGCGCACCATCATAAGTTATGGACACCCCTAAATTTGAGCGTTGGATATTGAAAAAGCATTTCCCTGCGAATGTAATGCGCCCCTTAAGATACGTGGTCACGCCAGTCGCTGAACTATATATATCTGTACAATAAGGCATACGCTAATATATGCCTATATTTATACACGTATACTCTACATACAAAATTTCAGTACCCGTCTAGGCCCAAAGCCCTCCGTAAGTGCCAACTCAAAATCGTTCATTTAAATATTTTTAAGGGTTGCCAATTCCCTTTCAATTAAAAACTATCGGCCTACAATTTCGTATTTAGTGCAAACATCGATAGCGGATTGGAGGAACGTTTGACGAGTTATATGGAACCAGGGTGAGCCGAGGATGCAGCTGGCCCCACCTTACGGGGAATGCCAACGAAGAGTATTGTACCCGAATCTAGTTTGCAGTTGCTTGTAACGTGCACCCCGATATATGAGGGGAAAAAAGATTGCGTGTTATTTTCGAGTAAATACGCTATTTTGACAGGAACGTACTTTTCCACGAATCAATAAGCATTAGCGTAAGGATTAAAAACCCTACAGTTCCATTCTGTCGCACTCACTGCTCTTGGATTCAACAGGACGGACTTAGTGTTATAAATCTGCTATAACGAGTACGCGTTATAGAGAGTACATTTCTGATTTTTGTCAGCTCTCGTTATATCGGACTTCTACTGTATTTACTAATGAAGAAAAAAATGTAAAACAGTAACATTTTACATGTGGCAACACAGAGTTGAGGGAAACTTCTTTCCCATTGAGCGTTGATAATGAGCATCTCCGAGATAAATCATTTTGATCTAGTCATCTTTTATTGGTCTCCCATGCCCTTCATTTTTCTTGCTCTGCAGCCATGAAGATAAATTTAATAGATAATAAATTTTACAAGAAAAACAATTAAAATAACTTAATTTTTTGTCCACACATACACCTTAACATTTCAGATGATGGGTTCATGGTATCTTTGCTTTCATCCCTGGCACGTCATTCACTAAATTTGCAAAATTTACTTAAGCTGAAACTCTATAATTCTTTATTTGAAATATTTTAATGAGTGATTTCTAAATCTGAAGGACACTTCAAATAAGCTGTTAAACTGATTTCATATAATGACTTCCAGCTTTATAATGAACTGTTTGGATCAAATAATTTTGTAAAGCCAAGTACATCTGAATCATTATCTGACCTAGAAGAATTATCAGATCTCATAATTTATGCCAGGAAAAATATCTTGCTATTAGTCAAATAAGTAATAAAATACTGCCAGAGATTTAATTGTAGGAGGTTCTTGACTGGGTTCTTAGTGCGAGGTGATTGATTTGGTGGAAAGAAAGACATCAGTCTATTTCACAGTTGTTACAATAGAAACTAATGTAATTACATTAACAACACATTATGTAAAGATGAGAAAGTTTATGAAAAAGTACAGCTTCCTCTCTTGCCTTTCTGCTTTCCCGACCTCCAGGAAGTAAGGCGACAATGATGGCTTTTGGACATTTTAAACCCTAACAACACTTTTGTAATCAGAAAATTTTTAGACTTTTTTCAACTCCGTTTTTCCTTGGGAACCCTAAAATATATTTTGTGGAATCCTTTATCTTCTATTGCATTCATTTAATACAAGAAGGAGGGTCACAAACATTTTTAAAAACCTAAAAGTGGTCATGATTAAAATATGGGGAACCTCAGGTTTAGATAAAGGGTATTCTCATAGAATTAACAACTTTTTCTTGGAGAAACACATTTTGCACGATTAATAAATAATTTATAATCCTAAAATCTATGCAAGCACACAGGTGAGACATAAATAAATTCAATGAAACAATATTTCTGCTCACTTTCTATACACAAAGTGCTGAAGGCTATTTGGCAAAACACTTTCACCATTTATTCCATGGCGAGGGGACAACACAACTATATGTGAAGTATTTTCCTTTTGCTTTAGTCACTAAAACAAAAGTGTATGCATTAAGAGGACGAGTCGTTGTGAATTAAGCACAATAAAATGAAGTCTGTACTTCCCGCAGAAGGTTTTTGGAGGGGTTTTCCTCCCGATTCAAAGGCAACGGAAAATATATTTCAATAATATTATAGTTCTTGTCTTGTTTAACTGTTTCGTTTTGCACTATCTTTGCAAATGAGTTACAACTCCAAAAGCCATCAGTTTAAATTTTGCCTCCTCTTCAAAGTGACTAATATCTTAGCAGTACTTTCAGATTGGCCAACATTTCCGATGTATTCTAAGGGGATAATATTTGAGCTACGCTTAGATACACAACTTGGTCATCAAGTAACTGGGTCGTTTATAAACACAAAATTCCACTAAATTTTCATGAATTTTGTCATATTCTAGCAATTTCAAATTCAAAAAAATAATTCACAACCAAAGTAACAATTTAGAATATATTTTCCTTTTTCTGGTATTTATCTCAAAATTTTAGAACTGTCAATTTAAATTTAATTTTTTAAAATGGAATGATGAGTGCAAATGGCAATAGCGAACTTCAAATTAATTTCTTTAAATCAGTTAGGAGTTGTCTGGAGTCAAACTAAGTATAAATTTAATAAAAATATTGATACATAATATCTATAGCAACTATTATAACAAAAAATTGAGAGTAAATTTCAAAAGCAATCCTCACGAGGAAAATAACAACAACACAAGATACTTAATCTGAATACATACTTCATTTCCACCAACAAATTAGTTAGAAACAATGCACCGGCTCCAGCGCATGCTATCAACAGCATTGGATTGACTCTTGGCAGAAGAACTCCACTAAGTGCAGGAATGATAGAGCATAAACTGCAAAGAAAGAAGTTTCCATAAATATAAATATACTCAATTCAAATTTGAATTAAAAACCAAAAACGTGTAATTGGCCATACCTTTGACTTATATCGGTGACTTGCTCTTGCAGCCAACTGGAAGAGGCAGTAGCAATTATGTGATCAAGGGCAGAGTTACTATTTCCATAAATTACTAAAAGATGACTTATGAATGCTATTCCAGTTCCAATTAGAAGGCGTCCTCTGAAAATTAATAAAAAATTGATTTTTTCATTCGCTGAGGTTTACAAGATTTAAAGTTACTAATGAGAGACAAAAGGCAAAGAATATAAAAGAACTCCATCTATATATATAAAAATGAACGAGTGTCTGTCTGTACTCGATAGATTCAAAAAACATACATCCAATCGTCGTGAAAATTTGGGAAATAATTAGGTATATCCCCAGGAAGAGTTTTAGATTTTTTTTTTTTAATCGAAGTTCTCAGTTCGACTCCAGAAGGGAAAAACTGTTCCCATAAGAAATACATGTAAACTTCGATTTTATCACTTACATGCTTCCTTTCTTTTGCAAAATTAAATTAGAAATAACCAACCTATGGATTTAAAAGTAGCACCAAAAGTAGGGAAATTGAATAAAGTTTCTTATTTTGGTCATGGAATATAGTTTACGATCAGAAATTACAAGACTTTGAATAATTAGATGATAATTTTTATGAATTTTGAGGCTATAAACAAACTATTTCTCAGTTACAACGAATGCGATTGTTGAATTTTCTCATAAGAACACATTGAGAATTTATTCCAGTATTCAAATGATGTTTGTTTATAGCAACGTAAATATTTACGTATGTTATCGTGGAGTAAACGGTTTTTGATATTTAATGAAAATGATATTTTGATAAATTCAAGAGATTGTATGTACTGCACAACTTGGTGAGTTGATGACGTTACCGACTTTGATTACAAATGTCATCTATTTTCAACATTTCAATTTATTTTATGTCTTTGATGAGACTGAATTTCATTTTTAGGTCTTCTTCAGATGAATATGTGTTCTCTTTGAGATTCTACGACCCACAACAACGTGTGAACGGGTACAGCTAGTTAACAATAATTATATTCACACTTGAGACAAGTAAAATGAATGAGAGAAATAAAAATTAATTAAAATCAGGTTATAATGTATTCAATTGCACATACACTTATAGGTATGTTACAGTAAGTACAGGAATTGTTTGAAAAGATTTTTCCAAAAAAATGAAAATATTCAATCCAGTTACTGTAGGCCAATCATTGCAGGTAAGAGCAGCAATTTTGCTTATCGCATTATCAGTACTCTTTTAATATGTGACATTCGAGGAAATGTGTGATTCATAAAGAAGATTGCATCTGCTGTAATCCAGCAATAATTTGAGTTATGTTGGGTGTCGTAAGTTAATAATCGTTCTTGTTCAAATGGTCAATCATTAGGAGGGGTAAGCTCTTTCAAAACTCACTAAGTTAAAACTAATTGCAGTTAATTAAAGCAAAATAGAGTAAACAACATCGACAAAAAGTGAACCATAGTATTTCTTTAGGCAGTTGTTGGATAATGATAACATGAACAAATGAATGGAGTGTAGAAGATCAAATATCAGAAGAGCACTGATTTATCTCAGTCATTTTTTCAAGTATTTAGACACAGATAACCAAAACAGATTATTTGCTCTTGTAAAAGAACTAATTGAAATTTTTCAATTACTTCTTTTCCAACTACAATATTTACAGCTCCAGCGTACTAAAGGAAAGTGAAACAGTTAATTTGATTAAGAATAGGACTTACGTGTGTATTTCTGGCTGATCTAACAGCCTTTCAAGACTCTCTTTAGTGATGAATAATGATGCTAATTGAGCTAAAACAGTACTGGAAAAAATGGCCACGACTTCAAACCTCTCATAACCAAAGGTAAATATAGAAGTCGGCCTTTGCTTTTCAACCCATATGGATAACAAACATGTTAACAAACTGAAAGAAAAATATTTAAAATTAAAATAGTCCATGCAAGCATAGCTAAGCTACAATACGCAATTAGCATTCTTTACCTTAATATATTGAACCACACAGTGTAAGTATAAGCTCTTAAAGCTGGAATGATGAGAAAGAGATGTAGATTAAAAACAATTTTTACTTAAATAATATTTTCTTTGATGTTAGCCTTAATATTAGAATATATACAAAGGAAGAAATATAGGAGTACTTTGCAGATAAATATGAACAAATTGTACTAGGATTGAATAAAATAGCCTTCACAAAAACAACACAGCGATGACACCATAGTCTACACTATATTGGAAAATCAACTCACCTAAACTCTGAGTGCTGGCGCACCATGTTAGTAGTACCAAGCAGCATATAAAATTTACTAATATTAGGAGACCAATTCTTTTGACTCGGCTTTCTCTAAATAAAACCTGAAGCTCACTTATCAATGATGGCATCCCTGTAGTTCTAAATATTCCTGCAAAGGATACAGTTATACATGTAGGATATATTAGAAAACTTATAACTACACAAAGAATGATACAGATACCAAATTCACAATGAAGCATAGAATGGTAATGATGAAACGAACATTTCTGAGTATTTTCAAAAGTACATCATGTTCCAGAAGTGTGAGTAGAACTTTCTCAGTGAATCACCTAATTAAAAATACTTGGGATGTAAAATGTACCAAACAGTGATTTAATGAAGACAGATTACAGCATGCAATATTATATATAATATCAAGGTTTTAAATCATTCTTTTATCGAATGTTTACATACATTCCAAAGTTGATGAAAGAGAGATTGGCAACAAACTACAACATGTTAAAATACTTTAGAATGAATACTAACGTTAATTATTTCTTAGCAAGGAATAAACAAACGAAATAATCTTTTGATGATCAAGAGACTTGAAAAGTTTTACACAGGTATATCATTTGAAGCTAGTGATACAAAATTATTACCCAAAAAATGAAAAACCATCACGAATCGAATTCGAACTCAAAAAAATTGAATAAATTCCACATCCAAAATACACAAATTTCCAAACTTTTCTGAAGAGTAGGTAACATTTGTAAGATACATCAACCTTAAATTGCTCTTACCTCAATGTTGTAACGATAAATTACGATGGTCTTCTACTGGTATTTTCCTTCAAAAGTAAAATTCTTTTTCCTATTTTATCATATCGCATGCGCTCAAATATAATATTTAATGAAAATGTTAGGTAGGAAATGGAATTGTTCAACCACACTGCGGCAAAAACCATCAGTTACTAATAAAAAAACTCTGCCAACACTCTAAGACGATGATAAATCGTCAAAAAAATTAAAGCTAAGTAATCCTCCCATTATGAAAACTGTATTCGTGGATAATTTTCAATAGACATGATTTCACGTGAATGTGTCAAAAACAGAACCCGCATTCCGGCTCTTCTCTGTCAAACGGCATGACAAATTAATTTTGGATTGGGCCATAGAGTTCGTTGCAGTCAAGTCAGTCAAGTACATTTTTCGTTCATCTCGGACAGAAGTTCAGAAACGTGAGAGAATATAGTGCAATTGTAATTTTAGCATCTTTTAATCTCGTTTTTCAGTTGCCTCCAGAATTAGAAACAAAATTACTCCTAATACCTCTTCTGCTGCATAAACGTGCATGATGGAGCTTCTTTGTTGTTAGTTTTCGGTCTTCTAGTATGGATTTCATTAGTTATATACGCTTCGGTTTGATAGAATTCTGACAGATTAAACAGTGATTACGAAATATATTATAATCGTTTCCGAGAAACTGAGTCATGTACAATCAAAACCATTCTGCTGCACCCGGATTGATCTCTGATTATGTAATATTCATGGTGATTAACATTGAATTAAAATAAGCCTCTCCATGGAAATGCTTTGGTAAATAATGGGTAGAGAATGTTGTTGCTAAAATAATTAATTAATATTTTGTAAAGAGGCCATATATTAGTATAAAATAAAGTAAGACGATAGAGGTGGTGTTGTGAAATAACAGACAATGGGGTTTCAATTGAACACACTGAATTTATCATTTCAGCCAATTCATTGATCGAAACTTTTTCACGGTATGTTTTTGAACACTTATATCAAACCAATGAGGGGAGCTCCTATGAAATAATTTATGTAAAGCATGTTGAGTTCTTAAAAGCTAAATCAGTCATTGTCATGGATTCTTCTAAGCAATTCCAACGTCCCCACGATTTTACAATACTTATACCTTTGCTTAATATACATAGTTTCACAACTATAAACATTGATGTTTCTTTATCAAAACTCAGCAAAACAATATACATAGTTCATATGCGTATTGGACAGGGCTATAGCCAAATCGATTACAACAATCCCATGGTGTTACCGATATTTTGATGAACAAAATCATTGGGAATTTTTGAAACCTTAAGTGATGATAAAGTATGTTTATTAGAAACGACTTGGTATATATTACAAAGAGTTGAGTTCATGTGATAGAGATGAAAAGTCGCTATTTGACAAGGTCAGAAAAAAAGATTATCAAATACAAAACAACATAAGTTTCAAATGAATTGACCTTGATACAGTGAATCTTGGAACTTAAGGAAGAAATGGAAAGAGGTGCATATAAAACGTAGGTAATGAACACACATCCTGCATGGGCTTCTAAGACAGAAGAATCAATGGTTGTAATAGGAGTTCCTTAATTTAATTAAAGTGGTCTACTCAACCATTTTCTACAATTGGTCAATCCTTCACTTCATTTACTCACTGGATTTATCATTAATAACAAGCAAGCTCTGAGGGGAAATGCAATGTACCATCAGTTACAGGACCTTAGCCAGACTGATTACTAATTACATAATAAAGATTATCAGGGCATGGCATGATCCAACAAATATTCCAGTCGCAAATTACTTTCCCCTCCCTAGAAACAAATCAACTCCTTCCACCCCAAACAACCATTCCTCCTAATAGAGCAGAAAATGCACGGAGAAACAAGAACTGGGTGATAGGAGACCATGAGTAATATGGCAATGAATTTCAGTTTCACATTTTTACAGTAAAGAATGCACAGAATTAAATATGCGATGTTACACTTTTAAATATTCTGAAGGGGCCATTCTGAGGGTGGCCTTTCATTACTACACTAGGTCACATTTAGAAACCAGGACTATCAAGTACATTGGTACCTCAAATATGATATTTAATGCAATTCAGTCAGAGGTTTTAACTCAAATTAATTTGATCTACTAAATCAGATCCACTCACTATTTTGCACTCATAAGAATGGAAAGGTGTTCTGCTCCACAAAAATTCTATTTTGATTAAAATGAATAGTAGATTTGCATGATTTAGAGAAGAAGTAAAATGTACATCAAATTTATGAATAATTATACATAAATTGTTCTATTTGTGCCAGAGTCAACTACTAGTAGTAGTGGAGAGTACCACATATACGGCTCAGACAGCAACCTCATCTTTTTCCATGAGAATACAATTAAAATCTAAAATCATACAACATATAGAACACTGAATTCCTATTAAATTCAACATACAAATGGTTATCTTTAAAGATGAAATATTTTCAGGCACCAATGCACTTCGGAAGTCCATGAAATTTCCAACTGATAAAAGATGGCCATGAAGGAAATTGCATTAAACAGTTTACATGTAAAAACTTAATTAAAGGCAACATACATTTTAAATGTACATGAACATAGCATTCATTACTGAAAATTCCACCGCATGAAAGAAAAGCGCAATCCTTTCTAACATAAGAATTTAAAGGATAATTAAGATTTTCCTTAGATAACATTTTGGTCATATAGACGCATCATTGGATAATAATAATTCCTACCGCACTTTCCTGACAATATCATAATCTCAATGACCTATGGAGTAATGAAACAGGACAAATTTATTTGCCAAATTTTTAAGGAAAAGACTACCTCAAGTTATGTAGCTACATTTTATTGAATTTTTTTGATAATAGAAATTGGAAGAAAGTGCAAGTTACTTTAATTACACTAAAAGCAACCACCAATAGATGACACCTGTGATTTTAGAGCACACCCCTGAGATCATAACACCACTTTCCACATTTTAAGTTTTAGCACATTCACTTTTTATTTTGGAAGATGCCAATTGACAGTCAACATTAAAACACATTTTTGATTAAAAATCATAACTATTTCTTTTCATAAAGTAGAAAGAAAAAAATTTCATTGCTCGATGAAAACATCTTAGAAAAGTAATAAAAAATCTCTGAATCAATAACACTATAACAGCAACATATACTGCAAATTCTCAGCAGTCCAAAAATTGTACTTCCAAAAGTCAAACGTAAAAAATTATTTACATATTTATAAATTTCATACGTAATGGAATGGGATTAAAATAATCTTACATGGATCAATTGGCACATGCCAATTCACACAGCCTACAAATGTATAAGATAATCTAAACTATTTGTACAAGCTTACAATGTAGAGAGCAATGCTGTCACAGGAAAAAAGAAAAGGTCGTCAATAGACAACAAAAGATATAAGAGTTTAAACTACTATTGCACTTGGATATTAACCAGCTAATAACCTTATGTACACTCAGGCTTTTTCCTCGTTAGTTTTTGAGTAGAATCAGTTTCTCTCCACACCTCCATTGCTGGTCCCTTTGTATAAACTGTTAAGCGTGCAAAGTTCTTGTATAGTAGTTGTTGTAAGTCGAGTAAAGCTGTCTGTCATATTTTCCTGTGACTGCATCATCCCCCCTTGGGCAGACCCACCACCCTCATCTTCCGTTTTCTCAGCATTAGCCCTTCTTTCCTTTTGCATCAGATGGGTAACTGATTGAAGAATTCTCTCCTGTTGCTGCACCTGAATTCCACAAGCCTGATTGGTCCTTTGCGCCGACTCAGGATCTGACAGCGTCAGATGACTGGAGAGATTTTCCGAAAGGGTTGAGTCAAAGATTGACATGTTTGTCTCACTTAGGGGCAGAGCCATTCCTGCCAGATCTGAAGAGTCTAAATGACCGAAACCTAATTCCAAATTGAAATTTTGCTGGTCCATGTCCATCATGTTGCTCTGAGGAGGCATTTGATTCATATTGGGTTGCACTATATCGGAAGGTTGCACAAACATTGGAGCAGTGTTAGGCTCTCTCCTTACAACACCAGGAGGATTGTAAACGTTATGGTCACCAGCTATCACGAGGGACATAGCATATGGATTCGGTGAACCCTGAGGCACTTGCCCAACAGACGGGGTCCTCTGAGGCAAAGAGTACGAGGGAGATGGTGAGGGGACCATCACATTTGGTTGAGACATTGGCGAAACAGGAGCAAGACTTGGGGATGGGGAGCTTTGAGGTTTCACTGGGTAATCCACAACCTTAGGGCTGGAAATTCCTTGGTACATGGGTGAGATACCTCCTTGAGCATATATGTACGGATCTGAAAGAATAAGAAGTAGCACATGGATACCATTTCTTCTGATAAAAATGAATAGAGTTACTGCAAAGTGAATTTTACTTGCGATGGAAAATAGAAACATGCAATTTCAGTAAAATCTACAGAAGTTTCACTTCATCACAGTTACTGAACCTCTAATCAAGAGATTTCAAAATCAGATTTTAATCTGACCAAGAGAAATTAATTAAAGGAAAATCAATTATTTGAAGTATTCACTCTACAAAAACAATTTATTCTGGTTAGGGGTGTATATCCCTCAATGTTTTCATCTTTGAGAGAAGAGACTGCTATAGAAAGTTAAATTAAGAAGGTTCACAAGGATTGCTACTTAAGAAAAGGACAAATTCAGATTGCTATCTTTTACACAGAAAAAAAACTTTGCTACACTTTTTTTACAGAGATAAAACTTAACTATGCTCAAGTTCACAATAGGCAATCACACCAAATAATTTTTTAAAATTACATGCGAAGGCTTTTAAATTTCACAAAAAATACTTAGTACTCATAAAATCAGATTACTAGCACTTATAAAGATCCATCGTGTACGCAGCTAAGGGAAAACCCTGGTCACAGGTTAACTGAATGATATCACTGAGAATTAGTCTCTCGAAAATCAACCCATTTATTATAATAAGTAAAATGAAGAGAAGATAAATGGTAGTTATCCCACAAATTTAATGAACAAACTCAAGGATTGATCGCCTTTATCTGGTGATCTTCACACAGGCAAATACAGTACAAGACCGTTATAATGAGAGCTGTCAAAAATTGGAAAAGTACTCTTTATAAAGAATTCTTGTTATATCCGATAATATTAAATGTCCTTCCGAGGGCAGCGAGTGCTGTAGGGTTTTTAATCCCTACACAAATGCTTCAGAATGCATAAAAAGGTACGTTCCCATCAAAAAATATGATTTTATTGATCCATAAACCATAATTAAAACGCATCCTCTAATATAAAATGTGGAAAATAATTCCTAAATAATCATATAAAGTAATGGCATATCATTAGATAATCGTAATTCATTTCAAATTGCTTTCTCGAGATATTTTTCATTCACGCACTTCATTATGACTTCATATGACTGTGTTGAAAGGTAGGGTAGAGTATTGAGTGGGAATCCGAATCAGCACTGCATTTATCTTCAAATTACAACCCATCATATGATTTGGTGCCAATTTTGGTATGAAAACAAATCCCATTGGTGAAAAGAAACAAGAGACGAGGGGTTAAGATGTAGGGAGGAACAAAGGGGAGAGAGAGAAGTCCATTATCAAAAATCCCTGAGGCATTATTGCTGAGGAAGGGTGAGGCATGTTGTGGAAAATGAAATTAAAGAAGCAAGAGAATAGGAATAAAAAGTAGACATCAAATCGTTATTTATTCTAACTTGTAATAATATGTCTCTTCGGTGCCACAAAATATTTTCAAGTTAAAAAACTTAATAGTTGTGACTACAATTGAGAATCTTCACAATAGAGATAATGTTTATTAATCACTTTGAATATCATTGTAATGAAAAAATACTAATTGATTGTTTACCAAGGTTAGAAAAAACTAAATGACATATTTCTATCATCAAACTTACCAACAGGTTCACATTTCACGGGATTCATTTGGAATGATGAATCTACGTTTAAACTTCCTACTGGAAAGCTTGTACTTGGATGCATTCCATGCCCTAGTGAAGTGGAAATAAAAGATTAAGTCAAACTAAAATCCAAATGCATGCAAAAAATATTCAAACAACTTTCAAAGAAATATAAACTTGCAAAAGATGATTGTGAGATATGCAAAACCAATGTTTTAAAAATATATCTAAAGGGTGGAAAAGTCAAAAAAACATGCTTAAATTCAGTAACTTCAATGATTGCAAACAACATTTCATAAAAAGTAATGAGATGCAGTACGATCATTTATCAAACTTGTTTAGAAAACCTATTCTAAATACACAAATAAACCTGATCTGAGTGTTATGGCCTAGAAAAATTTTAAAGAATATGTTTTGATTTTTTTCATCTTAGTGACATAGGAAATAACATGAAAACATTATAAACCTTATGTTATAAACTTATTACATGTATTTCTGAATAGCAAATATTTAGTTCACTTTAATTTCATATCTAAGAGCCAAATCTTGGTTACATTTAAGGAAACAGTGTGGGAATTCAAATAATGAGAAAGAAGGATTTTTGTCCATGCTTCCTGTTTTGTCAACAGATAAATAAAAGAGATTCATATCTATGCAAGTATTTGGAAGAGGAAGACAGAGCGTGTAATTTTAAGGAAAATCTTGAAATGTTAAATAATCAGAAAGACCTCAACAACAGTCCACAATCCATGTAAACATTCCAAATTTTCCCAGGTTTTACAACATAGAAAACTTGCACAAACTTGCAAAGATTATTTCCAAAATTCTACGAATCTAACTAATAAAGTCAAAGCAATGAGTTAACAGGCTTTAAAGGATCACACACAGATAGAATTGACATTAAAGCTACTGAAGTTTGCAACAGAAAATGGAAGTATGAATTAGTATCTCTTAAATTCAATTATAATGTCTGAGTAGCCAGGGAGGTAATGAATTTGCCTTAGATGAGAGGAGCCCAAGTACAAGGAGACCCTCAAAGGTGCAAACTTGATTACACATTTAAACACATAATAACTCAGATATAATTTCATCTTCTAATAAGAAATAAAGTATTTTCTTGAGAAAAGATAAGTAAATGAATCACAAAAGAAAAATGAACTTATGAAGTCACTGGAACATTGTTAAAAATGATTTTCTTCTTTGATGATTGTATGCAAATGAAAAATGTCAATTCCATATCTCTAATAGGTCTATGAGGTGAAAAAACATTTCTATACAATCGTTAACAGCTTCTACGGAAACAAAGAGTAAAATAAGTAAATGAAACAGAGAAACCCTTTAATCAAGCTAAATTTTGCCAATTAAAGGTTACCTCCATAACAGCATGTTATGAAGCAATAATTAGATAAAACAATAGTTCATAATCAAAATAATCACAGAGCTAATATTAAAATTTCATTGTTAATTCTAAACATTTTTCAAAAATGAAAAGACTAATAAGAATAAAAGAAAGAAAAATTACTTTTAACTTTAGTGACAAATTATGGCCTAATACTATGATAGAAAAAGGATACATAAAACATAAAATGAATGAACTGTTAGACAAAGAAAATGATAAGAAGGCATTAACTCAACATTTGCATCATGCTTTTTATTTCTAAACTCAAAGGCAAACAAACTAGCACTAATAGCAGCTTCTAATCTATTTTACACGGCCAAAACTCCTACAGAAAGTAGAAAATACTCACCAAATAATACAGACCATGTTTAGCTTGAATCTCTAAAAGATGCTACTCTTCATTTCATATTTACTTGTATATTTCACTATTATCTTTTTCTCATTGAATTATGTTAAATTAGCATGTATTTCAAAATCCAGGGTATTAATAAAAGTGAATTACGTAATAAACCTTAAGAGAATTTAAATTGTGTAGCATAAAAAATGGAAACCAATGTTCGTAGGATTCAATCCAAAACAGCAAAATAACTATAAGATCAGAAACCTGACAAACATCAAGGATTCTTTGTCCCAATGAATTTTTTCAGCATTCAACTATACTGATGATTTAAAAAATATCATAACCATTAACTGTTAGCATGACCTGAAAGCCTTCTGTGATTTCAAAAAAGAAAACCAAGTTTTAACTAAAATTTCTCTGATTCTAAACATTTTTTTTAAATTTTCATTTTGTTTAGTTTACCCCTTCTATAGGACATTCCTTTTTTATCAATTCTAACTAATGAACTGCGAAATAACTTGCCAAGTATATTGCATCATTAGGAATGTCATGCAATAAGGTCAGAGCCAACAATGAGAAAACCATTTCAGTAAGTAAATAATTCGATAAAACTTACTAGTAAAAACATTAGTTTTATTTTCATAGATAAACTCTTCCATAGTAGCTTCCAAAAATCTACTTACATAACATATATCAATAACAAAGTACAAAATTTTCAATAAACAAGAAAATAAAGGAAAGCCCTTAACAATAATTTAAATTTAGGCTACGCATACGTTTATTACTAATACGAAGCAATAACCACTCAACAATCCAAACAATTTGATGCAAAATCTCTCACACACAGCATAAATAAACAACTCCGTATAATAAAATTTAAGATCAATAAAAGCTTTCTCCTCTTTGGATATATTTAACAGATAACTTATCATACATTTTCAATCTTGCACACACTTCCACATATTCAATGCTTCCCAGACATTAAAATCCACATTACACCAAAAAGCCCATAATGCAGACCACCATTATTACAGAAGGCAGATGAAAATGATACCATCTTCAGCGATAGGGAAATGGCTGCAACATTTAGGTTATGCCCATCACAAATCATGTACAAAGGTTTAGATAATTCTATCCAAAAGTACCCAAATCGAGACAGAACAAGAGCTCAATTAAGTGTTATTCCCAATTAAGATTTCATGAGTAAAGAATGATGATTCATATGATAAGAGAAATACTGGAATATGAAGAGTTGGACCAAAGCCTATATAACATATGATGATGAGATGAAAAGATAAACAGAATGGTCAAAGTAGAAAGCCACAGAGAATGACAGAGTAGTCCACCACCAATTAAGCCATCGAAGAAAAGCACCTTGATAAGTAAAATGACATTTTTATACATCAGACAATATACTCACGCATCATTGGGGGTGGTTCATGCAATTGCCTCATTATCTGAGGACTGCCTTCGCCAAATTTCTGTCTCTTTCTCTTTAAAACTATTGGATCTAAAATGACCATAAAATAAAAAAATGGATGAGAAAACTACACACAAAGTTGTCAATAAAAATAAAAAGGGAAAAAATTAATCTGAAATGAAAACTTCATCCTTAAAAAAATAAAAAATACCTCCAATATTTCAAGGTATTGAAACTAAAACAGAATGTCAGAATTCTATACACCACAAAGCCATTAAGTTAGGAAGTATTGAAGGTGTTCAGAAAAAAAAATTATCCACAATTAAAACTCATTAATTTAGACATTTTTCTTCTAAGATTCTCGTCATTATTAAAAGATGCACTTAGCATTTCAAAACTCCAAATGATATCCTGTTAAAAATTTGAAAATAATTCACATGACTAGCAAACGTGTCCACTCTCAGGATATAAATACATCAACTATAATACATTGTGAGTAGCTGCACCACAACAGTCGGTATCACTCATAAAAACATAAAGCAATATTTCAATATAAACAGAGCAATTAACTCATTTTTGCGGTATAAATAAATATAAATAATACTGGAAAAAGCTTTTCAACTACTTTGGTGACCAATGCCCTCATGCATCAAAATACTTCACTTTCTCGGATTACAAAATATTTAATATTCTGTGATTTATAGAAAAAGAGGTTAAATATCTTGAAACTTTTCAACAAAGCACATTATTTTCCTTAGCATTGAAATGCTAAAATATACTTCATTAGCTAAATATATCCATAGGTGTATAAATAGATCGCTAAGAAAATTATTCTTTAAACCTGCTTTATGCAAAAGCATATAAATATTTCAGTACATCTTTTCTGTGCAAGTGAAAACTTCATTTTTCTACAAATAACACTTTTGGTATTCAATGCAATTGCTCATAAAAACTAGCAAAATATCATTTCACAAGCATCAATAGGTCAATACAAAAGAATTTCCATTATCATCCCAATATAGAAAATTAACATCGTGGATATCAAACTGTATCTAAAGTGAGTAGGTGAAATCCATCAAAAACTTTACATTTCAAAATGAGCTCACCACCATTGATTACAAAAATACCAAAAAACTCTTCAGACGGCCATTTCCAATGACTAGGTTGTTTTCAAGTATTTAAATAGTAATATACCTGAACAATATTAGCTGCAAAACTTTAAAAACCGCTCTTTGAGCATTTCCTGTTGACAGGAACAAAGCTTTCATTCCTGATTATTGACTAGCACAGAAAATTAACTCTACTGGAAAAACGTGATTACAGTAATAAAATGAAAGTCATCAAATAAATAGCAACCAGAGGATACAACCAGAGCCATCAAATAAATAGCAACCAGAGGATACTTTCAATTACAAAGTATACACATTTAACACTGGAAGAAATGAATTGGCCTACAGAAAAATATAAAGTGAAAAACGCAAACTTAGAACCGTCATTTGATGACTATATCTTCATCACTTATGGGAACTAATACTTTGCATTGCTTTAAATATTTGGATCGAAGTATTACCAACAGAAAATGAAGAAGGGTTATGGTATATTCTTTCAAAGCATTTGGTTCCTCATTTTTGACTTTATCTCCTTGATTAATATAAAATTTTAAGGACTGCATTCAGTTTGTCACTTTTATTGCTGGTGACGTATCCGATTTTCTCAACAACAGTAAAAAAATCACTCTCATCTTCCTGAATCTTCCAACCAATGAATTGGCATTCACAAAACTATTTGGCCTATCTCACACAAGAGAATGTGAGCCAAAGTGATTATGTCTTATGGTCATTTGAGAGCGCTCGCTCTCAGTGGCCAACTCTTGATCTTCAGTGTGAACCATTAACCAAACTGATCTAAACAAATCTTGCATTTGTAGAATAATAAATTGAGCTTTGGCAGCACTTTTCTTAACAAAATTAAAGCAAATATTTAAAGCTTTGTGACTAAACACAAAGAAAGGAAAACCTTTCCATTTGTATTTCACTTAAATGGTTGCAAAAACAATCATTAAAAAACTGCTGCAAGTCAAATTTGAAACATAATAATATTCTATTCATGCTGAAACACATGAAATTCTTATTTTATACAAAACCAGATGCTCCATGCATCTTCTTTGGTGCAATCAAAGCTAAAAATAATTTCTGCAAAAACAAAGATTAAAGGAAGCAATTCTATTTCATCAAAATCATATTATGATTGTTCTGAGCTGGATCGGCAAGAGGTATTGCAATATAATAACATTATCGTTTAAGCACCATGAATTTGTTCTCGGAACGTTTCAAGCAGTTCACCAATTTAACGGACATATCCTATGGCATACTGCTTGTGATATATTTGAATTTTTTTAGATCGACTAAAAGAAAGTAATGATTTATCTAACTATCAATCTATCCTTTTCAATGAGATCTCCATAGGAGTTGGTATGTTATCTGGTCTTCCTTCTACTGGACTGTAATAACAAGATGTTTCATCAAACTCAGACACAGTTGCTCTCGGAGCCATGTCTGTGTAGAGAGCATAGTGCTCTGCCTCCGTCAGCTCCTCATGGGAGTCTATAATCTCATTGTCCTCTTTATACTGCAGCGACTGGGTCAAACTGACATGTGATCCAGAATTTACATTGTAAGGACCAACAGCATTAGTGTTTGGCAAAGACGGTCTCTTCTCCGTTTTCTTTGATTTAGGAGATTGAGGAGGAGTGTGCGATGATTTCCTCGAAAACAGCTTCTGAAATAAACTGGGTTTGCTTCCCTTCGCAGAGTGTTTAGGTGGAGGGGGTAGTGGTTGCGTGGGAGCCTTCGGGGGCAACTCAGGAGCTTGCTCACTGCCCAAGTCTTCTATCGATTCTTCCTCTGGTTTTGTCTTGCGGATTCTTTTTGGTGGAAGGGGAGGCAACTTTCCCTCTGCTAAAGAGTTCTCTCTCTTACTCAAGTTGATTTCAGGATGTGGGGGAACTGGAGGGGGCACAGATGAGGGTGGTGGAGGAGGAATGGATATGCATGTGGTTAACATTTTATCATCTCCAAAATCAATGTCTACTGGGTTCTTCATAGCCATCTGTAAACTAGAATATGTCTGTGAGTCATACAGGTCATCCACATAATCCATAGGGGTCACCTCACCTTCATGGGAATGGGTCGAAGGAATATTGGTTCCTTCACGTAAAATATCTCTCTCAACATGCAACTGAGTAGCACGACTAAGGGTGCTAGCAAATGCGTTACTCTGAGTTTCTGAATAAATTTCATCCAATTCCGCAACCTGCGATAGGAGATCATTTAAGGATTTGCATGTTTCCGATTGCATGTCTTCAATAATTTCCCTAACTTCGTGGCCATCTTCATTGGGCCTCAATTTCAAACTTTCTTCTTCGTTTATCTTCTGCACCTCTTGGAAATTTGGTGTAATACCATCACCACCTAATTCCAGCACGTCTTTATTAGATATCACCACATTAGCATTTTCGTCTGCAGCCACTCCCTTTGGTTCCTCTTCTGACTCAACCTTCCTGCTTCCATTTAAAACGTTTTCCGACTGCTCTGTCATGCTGTGCACTCGGGAGGGTAAAGCATTATTGTTGGTCACATCACGGCCTACTGAAGTCATTAGAGCTGTGTTTGCAGCCAAAATGCTTGAGAACATACTGTAGTTGCCCTTCAACTTCTTGAGTGACCAGAAAGGCCTACCTGAATCCAAGGGGATGTACTCAAAGGGAAGGGGTTCACTGGTCGCACCATCCGATGGTCTCCTAAGCTGAATGCAGACTTTCACTGGAGCATCAACCTAAAAAGGATGATAAAGTTAATTCAAGTAAAAACAGGGATTAAACCACGCAAAATGCACAATAAAAGGATAGATTCATCAAAACATGTGTAAAATACTTAAGAACACAACAAGCTTCATCATAACTTGCTATCTTCAAAAGATGCTATTCATTCTATGCCTCCATATAAAAAAAATATATATATATATTTTACAACAATAAAGCTATTTTAAACAGCATTTTCAGCCAACTACATTATATGGAAGTGTAGTAATGACTAAGACAGAGGGAATGGAAAAATCTTTGAATTAATACTAGGGCACCTTATAAAACACAAGGATGAACAGAAGAAAAAATATACCATGTTAGAAAACTAAAAAAGTAGTTAATTCCATACACTTGAACTAATGGAATTGTAGATATAATAACTTAATCTATAAGTTGAAATTAAGCCATGATTTTCACTTCTTGTTATTTTCAGATAATTTTTGGTTAATCAAGCAAAAAGGTAAAGATTAGAGTACACACAAGTTACAAGTTTCAATTTTAAAAATTCCAGACTAAAAGATTTAAAAGGAAGATCAAGAACATCAAAATATGTCTCATTAAATGATCATAATTAAGTTGGAATGGGAATGGAACGATAGTGAAATATCAAACACTAAGTAAGACTTAAGGTTAGATGGAAGAAGAGACTTTTCAGTCTCAATCTCACCTTTAATAAAGACCTAAATAATTAATAATAATAATAATTAACCTCTTACTTTAACAGAAATCGAATTATAAAATCAGCTTCCTTTATGTTAAAAAAGTATTTGGAATATTAAAAAATAATGAGTCTGATAGTGCAAATGTAACAACAGCTGAAGAATATCGAGTTGTATCATCGGGAAGTACCAGTAGGGATTCCCATTCCTTAAATAGAATGCTCTCCTTGGAACTGCTTCAAGTCAATAAAAAATAAATAGCTTCAACGAACAGTAAAATCCAAATCAAGGTACTGATGCAGCCATCTAAAATTCATACATTCAACAGATACGGCTTTCATAATATATTTTAACCCTATAACAAAACAGCTGACCCAACATAAAAAGAAAATGGCTGCTATGAATATAAGTTTTGTTTAGGGAGTATATGATGGGTTTAGATAGCATATTCAAATACTTGTGAAACATGGTTAGTTACTTAGTTTTTTAAGACTGGCAATCGAAAGGGTTTAATAAATGAGAATCAACCACGAATCAATGTTGGAGCATCTCGTCAAACATGCTACATGATGCTACTTTCAAAACTTAGTATTACCACAAGATTTTTCAGCCAGAATATTTCCGGTACAAGAAGTTCTATAAAAGGGGAGGAAACTACATTGTCAATACCTTGCAAAACAATAGAAAAACTTTGTTCGTAATAAATTATCCATGAAAATAAAAAGGCAATAATTCAATGAAATTCCTACCTCAAATACCAACGTGCAATAACAGGCATACCTATTACACTTTAATCACTTTCAGGACATTCAGAAAAAATGTAGAAATAATAAAGCAACTTTAAAAACTTGATATTTTTTCCTATCAACCATACAACCAGATAACACCCCACTTAATGGTCATAGGTAAGGCACTCCAGCTACTCTTACCTCTAACTTCTTGTAACGAGGTGTTCTAAATGATATGGCAACTTGTTTATGTACATGTGTAGGCTGGAAATCTCCAAATCCTTCCCAAACAATTTGTCCATCTTTTTCCTCATAAAAACGGATCTGAATATCCTCTGAAAAGTCCATAAAAATATTCATATAAAATAATCCACATAAAATAAAACACACATATGATATCTTAAAATAAGGTTAATACATGAACTCAGATATTGGGCTGCTCTAATTACATTTACCAAAATGCAGTACCATGCCAATTACTTTTGCCTTCTCCACAAATTGTTTTACATGACTTTGCATGATTTTGTAATCACACTGTTTCTTTATCCCAATCAACAACCATTTCAGTCGTATGAGTGAGTAAGTGTGAAGAAGTAGTCGAGTTATTTATGTTTCAGAATTTAAAAATTTTAACAACTGGAAATTATAAAAGCGACTTTCATACATGTTAACCATCAATGGAAAACCTGTGATTTAAATGCTCTCTGCAGCTGAGGAGATCTATTTTCAAAATTAAGTAAATATTTATCCGATCCTGTTATTTTAATTACAAACTGTTGATTGGTAGAATTTAAACTGACAGATAAATTCACTTACCTTTGGCAACTTTCTCACAAAGAAGTATGATTTCTTTTCCTCCAGCTACTGAGCAGGTACAGTCACTTAATTTACAAATAACCAAATCAGACATGGCCTCTGAAAAAAGAAGATTATGAAATTAATCATTACATGACAAATTGAAATGGAAAATTATCAATAGCAGGAAATTAAATATATAAAACACAAATAAAAACAGCTTTCCAAACGTACTTTTATCATATATTGGATCAGAAACAACTGGTGTTAATGGCTGATTAAATTTTCCTTTTTCCGACCCTTCCAGAAAAACTTGAAAACATAATCTCACAGCATTTAGATCAATACTTGATGGCTGATTTCTGTGAGCAAATCCAGCTGAAAAGAAAGATAAATATTATAATTCCACCACAGATAAAATAGTTGATAAATCTGTATTTTGCTGTATAATGCATAATTAGTATGGAAAAAGGAAGATGCAATAACATTCTCTCAAATTTAAGTAAAAAATATATGCAGAAAAATTAATAAATAAAATATATTACCATATCTGATTAGTTAATACAATTTTATCACTAAGTTGCCAAAAAATACTTCTGAAAGAAATATTCTAAAGTTAAAGGTGTATGGATATCAGAGATAAAAATCTGGATGATTCAGCCTTGTTTCTATGCTGTATTTCAACTGAAACTGTCACAAGAAAAACTCTTCATATGCTGAATAAGTCAGGGTTACCAGAAGAAAACTAACGATTTGATAGATAGAAAGATGGATGGACCCTTTATTGGTGTGGTTAGGCCAAGGTGGGCCTCTCTTCCACCTAATCTCATATGTCAATAATATTTAAAGTTAGCTAATTTATACAAACAAACATAATAAAAAAGAATAATGAGTGGGAAAAAATCTTTGCAACTGAAAATTGACAAAGAAAAAACCCATGTTGCAGAGACTTAGAAGGGAGTTCATCCTGAAACTCCAGCCCCACCCAGGCTATGTGAACAGTCCGAAGGATGCGATATCTCCATAGTCAGTGCTCCACTTAGCTCCGTGGAATACCAAACACAATTACATGATGAGATGGATTTTCATACCTCTGAAAGAATACCTCTTTGATAAAGATGCTAGACTGGCAAACACTAAGAGCCATTTCTGAGCAGACGGAAAGTGTTTAGTCGAACTATAGATAGCACAAAGAGGTTTGTAATGAGAAATAAAACTGAAGGTGTAAAACTAGAGTGGGTTGAACCATATGATGACTGATATTTAACAATGGCATGTTTCAAAGCCAAATCACACGTTAAGAACTCTACAAGACTGTTTATGAAAACCTAGTGACAAATTTTAAGCTAAACAATATAAACATGAAAATTACACAATTATTAAAATAGGGTTTTCCTTGATTAAAAAGATACATAGATATTGATTCAAAGGCAGAATGATGCTAAATAAAATCTAAGCCAAAATACATGCAGTTTCTAAGGGTATAGCTGCATGTTTTCAGTTAAATAAATTTGTAGAAACATGAGAAAACTGAATTATGAATAATATTTTAATAATCCTAATAGCGTTGAGGGGTTGAAACTCATAATCTAAATTGTACCCCATTGTAATCTTAATTGTAAATCTAATTGTAGGAAAGATAAATTATTTATCATTTTGGATTAGAAAAACAGTTGCAAAGAAATAACATAAAAATAACAAAATAAACAGCGTATTGTAGGCACAATAGTTAATAATCAAAAAATGAATTGAAAGAGTTGGGGAATAATGCAACATGACCAATAAAATTTCAACATAAAGTAAATGAAATATGAGTACATGACTCCAGAAAAAAGAAACCTTTTGCAGACAGAAGAAAATGATGAATAGAAGAAAGTTACGAGTATACTTCTGCACTTGAAGGAGAAGAATGGGCATCAGTACTTTGAAGGCCCACATAATTGGCTAGTATCAGCCGTGCATACAATTTTCATTACAATGGAGTGAAATGTTCTCTCCATAGATAAACTTCTCTCAATGGATAAAGTCATGTACCCCAAGAATTCCTAAAGCAATTTCCTACTGATTACATCCATAATTTGTCGATAATAGTCACAACTACAGTGAAAATCCTTTTTTGAGATATTTTCTGAAATACTTCATGGGAATTAAATTCCTTGGAGGAGTCCCTCTATGACTTTTATAAAACTTAATACAATATAGCATCATTGTATAGGTATTATAAAAATACATGCTTGTGAGGAAGTATATCAAAATAATACCAATACTGTATACGTGATTCTTGCTTCGAATCACTTTCCCCACCAGAGTAGCTCTGTCAATTCATCTGATAGGAAATCCACTTTGATGGATTCATTTAAAATTTCCAATTCTAACTGCCTTACACAAAGTTCAGTCAGTCATAAATACAATCCAAGACAGCAAACGAAACACTAGTAACTTATGTTTAATTAGTCCAAGGTCAATTCAACTTTTAGTGATAGAAAAAAATGAATTTCATTGGATTGAATTGAGATTGAAAAATCATAAAATGAAAAAAATTGAATTTGCAGAGATATATTAGGAAAGAGAGAGGAAATAAACAAAACCTTATAAAAAATGCCATAAAACAACTTACTCAAAGGATAAGAATTATATAAATAAATGTTCAGATCATTTTTTCACACAAATTGGCATTTCATAGTTAATTAACTTGAAAATTATAATTAAGCGGCAGAACATTGCCGATGTATAAGAAATGACAATCACTCCTTTGAAAAACTTAGTACGCTAATTCATTAAACAAACAATAATGTTTTAAAAGGCTGAATGGTTCAGAATAATGTCTATGAACTATCTGTATTCAGTTACAAATTACAATTCAGAGTTAAGCTAAAGGAAAATTTAAATTTCCTTGATTCTGAAGGTTTCCTCAAGAGGAAAAGCAAAAGACAATAGAAATGCACCAAATTGGCTACACACATGAACAATGACTCTTTAAAACATCAATAATTTTTAAAATAGACTCATTTCAGACTCACTTCTATATGGATCCACTCTTATTTCTTCCCTCACTTTTAAGGCTTCTTCAATGTCTTTCTTTTTCACACACTGAATTCCAAGGTTAGAAAAAGTACACACCATGTTTTCATTGTTCATTTCCACAGTGCAAACACCTTTTTTACAACCTTCTTTCCCTACCAAATTATGGGGATGGGGACGGTATGGGGGGTCCTTTGTAACACATGACACTACCACAACGGCTCTTCCTTTGTAACCAACCACCTGAAATAGAACAGAGTGCATCAAAACTATTGGTTTTCACAAAATTCAGGGTTGTGGGAACATCAAGCCATAGTTGGGGTGGGGAACCTTCCCCTCTCCAGGGAATAACTATGACAACACTATCCTTGGTATATTAAACCCACTAAGTGAAACAGATATAGACTGAATAAATTAAAAGTGGGTTTCATCATTATAAACCACAAGTATTAGCCAAATAACACAATAATTCCAAAGATGGCAGGATATCCAACTAAAAGGTTTACAACACTGTTCAAAGCACAAGCATCACTTTCTGGATGCACAAGAAAATTGTCTTCCTTTGAGCTCCATTAGTGGCAAGTACCTTTCAGTGTAAACCTATCTGTACAAACTCAATAACGTGTATCTCAATAAAGACACCTAACGTATCGACTAAGTTTACAACTGAAAACACATATTTATGGCTTACATTGATTAATTTTCGTGAACCAAAAATTTCAAAAGGAATTCATTAGGACTAAGTAATTAGGAACTCCTATATTATATTCTGTAAATTTTCAACACAAAAGATTTATTTATACTTTAATATCAATGAGGTTCCTATCGTTAACTCTACTCATTAATTAAATAGCGTTTTGCCTTAGAAGGTGTAAAGACCACATTCCCATTCAAATAATTAAATTGTGGCAGACCATGCAAATAACTCAATCATCAAAACTTCAAAAATTTAATGAAACTAAGAACAAGAAGACGATTTTCATTTTTAATTGCACAGGATTACATATTTGCAATTAGATCACTATGCAAAATTTGGTAAAACATTTAATTTCCTCTCAGTTTAGACTTTAATACTCTTCTGGAAGTAAACCTATGCTAAGCCATTTTAACCCTCCTTGCCATTAAATTTGTAATATTTCACATAAAATTCCTTGACAATTTCACATCCTTAAAAAATCTTTTCTTTGCAAAAACTAGATTATTAATGCCTTATTTTTTAAACAGATTTTCATCATGAAATTACTACTATCTTAGAAATCTTTAACTCATCAATTTTAAAAGTGTACCAACCATTGTTGAGAAAAATAAAATACACAAAAGAGAGCAATGATAAACAAGAATCCCCTATCAGAGACAAAGTGCCATTGGTACTTCAATAGTTGAACTAACAAAATTTAGAGATTAATTTGAAAATGTTCATTACCTGAATAGCAGGGAAGGTTTTATTCTCTGGAGTACTATTCACTCCGGGAATACTACCAGCAGATCTCCCTTCACATTCATAACGAAACCTTAAAGCTTTAGAAGCAGGTTGTTCTAAAATGCATATGTAAGCCCGTCTCCTGACGCCCCCCTGAGGCACCGGGGCAGCACCTGCACCGTGCTCCATCCCTGTATACATTGCAGCACCAACTATTCTTGAACCTCCTGGGTGTGGCACCAGATTTGTGTCCACGAAATCCGGATCAGTTGTTTGGATAACCTCAACTAGAAAATATAATATTGAATTTTCAGAACAAATACAATAGTTTAAAAGCAAATAAACAAGAAATCACGAAGTCGGTGGAAAATAAATTATGGAACAAAAAATTTACGAAAGTTCTTCTTAATCGACACTACGATAAACGTGTTGGGCAATAGGAATTCAGGAATGGATAATATACTTACTGACATCACTAATATTCAAATTTCCATCAGCATCCGACCGGTATGCATCTCCCATTCCTTCTACATTCGATAATTGTAAAGATCCATCTGAAAAAATCATGAAGTCAGTTCCCAAAGTTTTAAAATGGATTTAAATAAAATTAGTAGCTGAGACTAAATGTGACACTAATGTACAAAGCATGCTGATTATTCTTAAATTATAAAGAATCGAACAGGAATACTTTCTCTGTAGCGAAAATAAAGCCCACAACCCATTCAGAAACAACCTCGATGACTCAGAAATCAAAATCAAATACGAAAATAAAACAACAACTATAATGGCAAAGCAGTGGGGCCAAATTAATGCATGGCCATGCATACTGAAATTTAACAATTAGTAATACACTAGAAAACCATTCCACTGAGGGCATGCAATGTTTGAGCTAAATAAAAATCATTATAGAATGACAACTGCCGATTAACACACCTAATTGCTCCATTTTTTTCTTGATATTGCTCGTTTTCATCACTGACTAACTATCAAGGTTCCTTTTACTATAGCGACGACAGTGGCCTTGACAAAAGAACACATACGGACAAATAAGTACAATTAAGTCATACAGCGCCTTACCAAAGGTAAACATTTGAGTGAATTGATGAGCGTTATACCGATGTTTCGTTCTACGAAATTTATACAGAGGTGTTTTGTAAAATTCTTTCCTTGTAAAATATGAAGAACCCAATACTGAGCCCATAAACCTCTTGTTGAAACTTTTCTAGAGTTACTTCAAAGAGTCCCTCTTCGATATCTAAATTTAGATAACTGAACTACTAAATGCTAGAAGTATACCAAATAGTGATTCAAGGAAATGATGCACAAATTATGACAATGTGATTCTATACGAAATATACTATAAACATTACAAACAATGCTTACCTGTATTGAAATTCACAACACAAATGAGTATCACATATACAGCAGTACAACACAGATTATCTGTCGCACGACGACAAATTCTTTGAGATACATCGTGAAATCTCCACTGCACTTGCTCGCAATATGTGCCCACAACACGATTAAAATTGTCAAGGTCTCACACTGGATACATTTCTCTTATTGCGCGCAAAATAGTCTAAACGTAACTTGTATGGATGAAATGTTGAATACTACAAACTGTAAATACTATGGATTTTAGATCTTTCCAGGACCATGTAACAGGAATAACGAACCACACCACACCACAGCCTTCACCCTACTATACGCCTGTCTCTGCTGAAGATATTTTGAGAAACGATGACCACTACTTTTCGGAGAAGCAAGAAATATCACTCCTCCGATTGGTTGTGGTGGTCACATGATACGTAATCGTTTTCTTACCACAGTGCCTTGCGCGTTTCGAGGAGACGGCTACGTTGCGTTACAAGTTTCTTTTTCATAATGAACATTATTTATAAATTGCGAATTGTGCGAATAACTTAAACAAATGTAAATAAAAAGATATCCATGAAATTTTCGGGTAATGCTTCATTAAATTTTTCAATTTATATATGAAAATAATCCACAGTAACTGAAACAATTGTATCATAAATAGTAGAAAACAAACTGCAATTACTTACCAAGAGTCACTAATGTAAATTTTCGTAAGTAAAACTTATTTATACGGAAATATGATTTTAGTTTTAAAATTTTCAATTTATTTTTAAATTATTGACGTCACAATTCCGAAACATGTTGCTAGGACATTGTAACTATTCTTTCAAAAAGAAAATAAGGCAAGCTAAAAATGTCCTTACATCCAGGCATTAAATCTCTTCCATCGCCAAATAATTCCTTAGGAGCAGGTGATTCTTTATTTCAAGCCATTGTGGGCATTAACACTCAAAAATTATCATCTCCTACCAGCCCTGTGCAAATTATCAGACAAAGATACTGGTGTAAACCACCACAACGAAAACCGTTGGACAATTGCAAAGAAACCAATAATGAAAAAATCAGCAGAATAAAGAAAAGAAAGAACAGTATCCATGCATCATTGGAAGATCTCAGAAATGAATTCTCACACTCTAAAGCCATCGTTCGGTAAGTTTATACCTGCAATTAAAATTGTAATAATACGAAATGGATTGTTGAAACATGGCACGAATGCCATCACAGCTGATGGAAGATTACGGTATTGTTATCTCGAGAGTTTTTGCTTATGTATAAATTATCTATTTAGAAGACAGAAATCTATCCCTTACGAGTCAAAAGTGATGGAGTGTTGCCGTTCGGAAATCGTCCCTCGGCGGGAAAAATCTCAAGCAGCACGTCGCGTATATGAAATATTAATGTTAAACGCTTGGCGTAAGCGGAAAGAGGATTCCGCAGGACTGACTAACATTGTCCACTATTTAACAGCAGAGGTAATCTAAAACCAATAGTAACACTCATACTCATCACTAGTGTAGTATTTACCCTGATAAGATTTTCGACCTCAGATATTTAATTAAGCATATATAATACTATAATATATTTCTTCCTTCAGTTAGATAAACACAAAATGCAACTCACTGTGGCTAAAAGTTTTGTGAAGCAAGAAACGAAAAGAAATCAAATTAACACAGTCCAAATTTCCATTTTGGGCAGGAGATTGGAAGAACAAATTCGAATAGAACAGGCACTTGCTAAGGTATTATAACTGATGCCCAAATTTATGATATAAGATTATAACATAAAATATTATATTACTAATGATTATAAAATAGAAAAAAGATATATGGAGTAATTTAACAATTTTCTTTAAAATATTCAAACAACTGCATTTTTTGTGATGTCGTTATAGTTCAACCGCTTTCTTCCTCCATGAAACGCAATCTCTTAGTACTAGGCTGCTTGAAAAAAATCTGTATCCTGTTTTTAATGCCAACGACCACACAAAGTATTTATCATGGGTCGTTTCAATTTTATCGTTACGTTGTCGTTGCGCTAAAATAAAGTTTCGGAAGAGTATAATGTTTCTTTATTCTCGAGGGTCGATCTCATCAAGTTCTAGCGTTTTTGAAATTGCTTCGACAGTTGAGATCATATCGTACAAATGGGCTCCCACTGGGAATCGAACTCGGGACTGTTTTCCACAAGAGGTGAACGCGTTACCTACCCGGAGTCCCTTTGATTCAATCAAAAGATTTACAATAAATTATGGAGATAGTTTATATTTATATCCAGAGATATATCTGGTTGGAGGAACGTAAATAAGCTAATCCCCCTATCTAAGCTAATGTTTTCCTTGAGGTTTAATCAATTAACTTTTAAACCAAATAATAATCTCAGCAAATTCAATTTAATGAATAATGAATTAATCAGGAAGAATATTTTGTTCTGTTAAATTAATAACAATTATAAAGAATCTATTTTCTTTATACAGTATGAAGCGTTAAAGATAATGAATGCTTATTGCTTGCAATGTCTTATTTTTTTAATTTTTGCGAGCTTATCAAACTGCATATTTATCCACGAAAATATTAAATTTAGAGATTTCCTAAGGGTCAAGATAAATTACTTATTCATGAACACGCCATAAACAAGCTCTGAAACACGAAAGATAATTTGATTATTGAAATTGAAAATATTTGGAAATCGGGTAATTAACTGGAAATGCGCCCCTGCAATTCAATACTTCGAAGTTAATCACATTTGTACGATTGAATGTTCATACACGAGTTCCATTAGTGATTTCACTTTTCGTTGCAGGACAAAGCAGAGTCGCAACAGCTTATTGCTGAGTTAGAGGACAAGCTGTCACATGAAGCGACTCTCAGATCTAACGTCGTGAACGATCTAATTGAAGCCAAAAACGAGAAAGCCGCTTTGGAGTCGCAGCTTCAGAAGGAGAGGGAGAAGCTGGGTAAACTGCGAGAGGACATGGCATCTGCAACTGCTAAAGTAAGAGCAGGTTTTCACCTTAACTAAGAGTTACCGCTAAAGTTTTAGTTTCACAAAACTTGAAAAATGCCTTATTTCGCTTCATTTAAGGAATATCTACACATAATTCCTAATATTCCTTGGACTATAGACATAAATACATCGTTATTCCGCAACTTGAACCGCAATTTTTGAAATACAGATGTAACAATTTCAATATACCCTATGTCATGCATCTAAGTGAACTTTGTTTATTTGGAGATAACTGCTGGGTGGAAAAAATGCCAGTCTATATCCCAGAACTAATCAGGAAAGTGTATATTAGAAGAACAGGAGTCGTACCATTCATTGTGTGGAATGAATACGATTCCTTTATGTTCATCTCCCGGATATGATGAATTTACACAAAAATACGTTTTCCTCTGCGAATTGTATGATCTGGATTGAATAAGATTCGAGGGAAAACAATATAGCAAAGAATGCAAGATTCTAAAAATTTATCATCTATGTTTTTTGATAATATAAATTGAAAATAAAAATATTATTGATAAAATAGGATAAAACTAGGATTAACCCTCCTTCGTTAATGACGGGAATGTAACAAAGGAATGTACTATTTAATTTCGTTTTAATATATCCATATTTGAACGTCCATATTTGAACGTCCATATTTTCCTCATAATATTCCTTTATCTGAATTGTTTGCTCTATGCTATGTAGTTCTGCTCGTCAACATGAAAGTGGTAGATCATAAAAAATTGTAATATGACAACAAACCAGACAAAAATGTGTAACCTAGTTGTGAGTTCTTACGTTTTTCAATATCGATCCATTTAAGCATTTAAAGGGAAGAAATCAGGTAGGGAATCATCGCAGCTCTTTTAAGTCCGTACATGAGTATTACATTTTAATGCTACTGATCAACAGTAAAGCAAACCATGGTTGTGTCTTCTATTATTCTTCTTGCAGTTTATTAAACGTTTTCTCGCTTGGAGTTTATAGCAGAATAACATTATGCAACAGGAACTCATTTGCAGGTAAATCAATAAATTTAGATGCTAATGGGTTCTCCCTATCATATCTCGATTTAAATATGAATTAATAAAAAAGGAATTCCATGTTGAGTATCTCGTGCATGTTTTGTAAGTCTTCCATTTAACCGCAGGAAGATCTAGTAACGACCATAGTATAGTAAATATGTAAACACCGCAGTCATGTTTACAGTCGATCAATTCTCCCCCCCTTCAGATAAAAGGCGAGATCTCCCACTCGACGTTCTGGTGGGGAGTCGAAAAATTTCGCGAGCACCGAGCTAAATCGTCTCTCACCAAGACTGCTCTCTCGGTGTGCGTACGCAGCAACTGCCCGCCTAAGCTTGGGCGGCAACGTCTATTCTTAGTCAAATGACAGAATCGCCTCCTCACCACGGTCTGCCTTTGGCTACCAAAACGCACACCTCTCCCCCCTCGTACGGTTTATAAACTTGCCCAGATTCCAGAGTGAAGGGAAAGAAGGGAGCTGGCCCATTGACGTAATAACACAGTATTTAAAACCTCTCGGTGAACTATTGGTTTTCCGAGAATGTGTTCATTAATCTTCTTGAATCGTTCGGTAGTGGTTAAATGGCAGAGATTTGAGATATTTCTAGAGATAATCTCTTGGTTATAGTCTGCATGAGTAACTCATAATGTCTCGAGAACCGTATCTGCGATATAAAAATGTGCTTTTAGAAGATCTTGAAATCTATTTAATGCCAACAACAGTCTACGCCAATCATGGGGCCCTTCATATTAGATCTTAGAGAACTGCGTTTCCATAATGCAATAGATGCTTCCGCGTTCAATCCCATTTCGGCAATCCATCCTTCCTTTTAGTATATGTGAGCGGCCCAGGTAAAGGATGCCATCACCACGGTAGAAAGCTACAAGTTCCATTGGTATTCTGTTAAGTCAAGCATCCCAAGCGATGATGAGACTGAAATTTCATTTAAACTATAAAACCGTTTAGTTTTAAATCCACCCTCCAGATCTTACGGGGAAATATTTCGAGCGATACTTTTACTGCCTCAAATAGTTTCAATAGAAATCGAAGCTTCTTAGGTGTTGGAAATATGATTCTCATAAATACTTTTTTAAATTCAACAGCAGTTGCCTTCATTATTACGAATGGAATCATAATAGCGCAAAAAAGAGAGCTTAGATGCTTCAAGGCGCAAGATTCCCATCTTGCGCCTTGAAGATATAAACGAAGGCATTCTACTTAATAAAGTCAAACAAAAGTACGTTCTCAGAAAATGTAGCTGAAATTGAGCGCATTCCCTGTTATTTAGGCAGTCGATGATGGAGAGGGAAATTGATGCTAGAACAAGTCGCTTCAAGAATTTATTTTTTACGCTATAGTAACCGATTAGGTTAAGTAATGGTGCATGCACTCCCTGCCTCCAGAAGGGCGTCTTGCAATTAAAATTTAAAACCACTCACAGTAACGGGCTTAAATGAAAGAGCCTATTTAGAACAAAATTAGAGCAATATTGTACAATATGCATTGCATGAGAGACGGAATCACACCAAGCGATGTTAGATTAAGCATTGATTAGATAAACTCATTTACACCTAATGGTCGAATTCCCCACACTAAATTGCCTGCGATTCGTAAACAGCGTCCTATTTTCCCCCCTAATGATGTCCTATGCATGTTACACTTCTGCATTTGGGGATAGTGAGATAAAGATATATTCAGAATCTCCGCCAAGTTTTCACGCAATGCGTTTTTGGCATAAATGATTCAATAGATCTATATTATAGCGAAATTAAAATGTATCCCATTTGTAGGTATATCAATGACATTCAAATTCCAAATTTCCAATGATTATTTACGCTACTCAGCCAGATAGGTAACAAAACATCCAACAGCATAGAGATCTGTTCATTGAAACGATTTGTAACGTTTGCTCCAAATATTCGCGGGACGATTCCAAAAGAATCTCTGGAATTTCTAACTACGAGAAGGGAGTCGATTAGCTCAGTCGATCGATACTTTTAGGATTGATAAGCGGTAATAAATTTCATTTCTTATGTTTTCCTTTCCTCTCTTCCTGGTTTGATTTATTTGTTGTGGTTCGTGGATCGCATGCTGGCGGAACCTACGGTTTGTGTTGTCGATGTCAGGGAGGTGAAATATACCGCACTGCCCCAAAAATCGATGCACCATTTCGCGTTATCGTTCGGAAAGTTTTCGAAAATTTGAAAATTCAGAACAATCGATTCGTTATCACCACGTAACGAGTTCGCCGCACGACATTTCCCTTACTTCGAGATTTTCCCGATTTCCCTCCGAAAGGACACGAAATGTTTCTCCCTTCTCACTATTTGCGATTAATTCCAAACCGCCCTCGGACCTGAACTTCGTCGGCCATAACCCCAGATTCACTTTTCGCCGAGGTATTCGCGAGGTATTTTTACTTCCCGCTTGCACCGAGCCAACGCCCAGTTTAGGGATTTATTTTGCAGCTAAACATTACAGCGGAAATAGCACGTGGAAGCGTGAAAGAGCGGTTCCGGACAATTGAGGCTGCGTTAAATCCTTCCGGATGGTTTTTAGGGAATCCTAAGAGCAAAACATTAGCGGATAGCTCACCACGCGGCAAACAAGGGCAGATAAGAGGGTGGAGCTAAATATACTTGCATTCGATTGAGCGGAAACAGGGGTTAATCTGCTTTGCAGCATTCCCTCCTTACATTTTAACAACCCCATTCTGCTCTAAAGATCTAGGCTCAGACACGTGAGGATTTCTGTAAGTTAGCGAAACTCTATTACAATGCGAACTATGACCCGTATACAATATGCCCTTAAATGAATTCTCATTCATAATTGGTAACAAAAATCTTCTAATGGTTTCAGCAGATGTGTGCCCTTAATACATAAATAAATATATATGTATACTTTAATGAAAACAAAATAAAAACCGAGGGAAATTCGGCGTGGAAATCTGTGTGTATCGGATCATATATTCAAATGATTTTTAGCAGGGGATGTATGCAGTCAAAATAATAAAATAAAGATTTTTTTCCGTTATCAAGATAGAGTTATCGAGTTCCCCCGTTGCTCTGAGATTGTTACACGATAAAACTAATTTGAAGGGAAAGGTTATTGGATAGATTATTATAACAGCGCGATCTACAAAAACGTTTATATCCTTAACATTTCAACCAAATACAACAAATCATTGGTAAAATATGAATTTATGAGTATTAACTCACGATCTTATTAAAGATTTGCGTAATTGCATTTGGAATTGCATGTGCGTAAGACTGTATTTTTGCCTGACTAAATTTTGTACTTCATGGTCTTCATTGTAATATATGTAAAATTTTGTTTAATATAGGCGATGGTCGTGAATATTCATACTGAGGAAAGAAAAGATTATATTTTCTATTTTATACTCTTTTGGTATTCTACAAGATTAAATTCTAGTTGTGTTAACTTCATCGTAAGCTTCCCTCCTAAATAACTACTTAAGACGAGTAGTGCCAATAGCAACTCTTGGATATCAAAAGAGCAATTCTCACAATGAAATTCTGGCGCCGAATGTAAATTGATCGGGAAATTGTCGTGGTCGATATGGCAGAATGACCTAACTCACTCAGCTGAGTCATACGATTGCGAAAGTTTATGGCTATCACAGATAGTCAGTAAATAACATAAAAAAGGGTATAATTGTAAAATTGTGAAGTTAATTATTCAGTCTTGAAGTGTGTTTGACATACATTATTTTCGGAAGATTGGTTGGGTTACCTATAATTTAATGAATAGTAAATAGAGTGAAAAATATGATCGACTGACAATGAAAGAACAATACTCTAGAAATTTAAAATAAAATGTTTAATACATTCAGACTTCCATAGAGTGAATATTCTCTATCTTACCCAACTTCATACTAAATCTCTGATTTAGCTATTGATTAAGAAACATTTAACTTAAATTCGTACGTATAAAATTTTTTTTTTCATTTAATTATTCTGAAACGTTTTCATATTTAGTGAGATGTGCGAATTATTGGAGCGTAGAAAATGAACTATTTACAAGAATTTATGTTACGAAGCTGTGTAGTGAAAATATATACATATAAGAAGCTTTTAAAACAACCAATCTCAAATAAATGCAAGATTATAGGTTTAAAACTTGATGAAACAAAAGAAATAAAAAAATGCGGGTATTGAATTTTAAATTCTCTAAATTTGGATGGGAATCATACTGCTGAAAAATTTACGTATAACACCATTATACGTAACACCACTAACCAACTAGAGGTTACTGTCGTGTTGCCCATATAACCATCGGTCTTCCTCTCTCATCCGACCCAGGGTGCAGATGAGCATATTTGTTTTTAAATTTCGCACGTTTTAATCCGAATGAAAACGATAATCTGCAATCGCGAAACAAGGGAGATGTTCGAAGAACCCTGGAATAAAATAAGAAAGCCCTCTCCCTTTCTCCCAGTGACCCCGCCAACCCGACTGCAGGTCGTGAGTCAATCTCTCCCTCATATTGATCCCGTAAACGCCACGATGACGCACCCTTTCCCCCAAAATGTGTGACTCAGAGGCTGCCGAGGAGCCTGAAATGCTACCCCGAATCCACTATATTTTTCTCATCTCTCGTTAGGAGAAACATGCAACAGAGGGAGGGGGCGTGGGAAGGCGCCAACAGAATTCGCGTGATACACTCTCTTCTGGTGACCGCTTACGATGCCCGCTTTTTTCCTCCACATAGCGGACTATCTCTTCAATTTCATCTCTTATCCTTTGCGACACGCACACGTACGATCGCGTTTTTTCTCCGCGTTCGAGAGAGCGGTTGCATAATGCTGAATGAAGAACGGAGAAGCGGTTCAAGGTTGACTCTGCAGGAAATAAAATGCATTTCATTTAACGCGGTCTTGTTTTGTCGTTCAGGTGAGTGAGCTGCAGGGGACTCTCGAAGCCAAGAGCGATTCGATCGTCCGATTGAAGAAAATGAACGAGAATCAGAAAGGGATATTGCTTACAATGGAGAGGCGACTGGCCGAGGAGAGAGAGAAGGCTAAGGATCAACGGGAGCTGCTCATCGGAGAAAAGACTACCTTGATGAGGTATTACGATCGGTTGAGAATTTAACTTTGCGATTGTTCTAAAACTTTTACTTGCTAAAATTTCTTTACTTGGAAGGACAATTTTTTGCGAGGGATTTATACTTCATACGATATAAATAAACAACCGAGAGAAAATGTGAAGGTTGGCTCTGGTCTTGAATAAAGTAAGCGTTGTTTTCGTTACTGTGAAAGTTATACTACTTTTCAGAAATACTTTACGTTTCTACGATGAAGAGAAAATTGTCAAATTACGAATAAATTGCAATTTTCTATTTCTGTCTATGTATTAAGAATTAGATGAGAAAAGAAACTCAGTATTTCAACTTCGGAGCTTTGATGAAATAATAGAAAATTCATGGCTATAAATAATTAGTTCCCCTAACGCAAGAACAATTGCCAAATTCGGGCTTATGATTCCTCCCGCAAAAATACATAAAGGTTTTAGGCCCATATACAATCAATGGTAAGAATTAATGATTGGCTATATGAAGAAGAGGCAATTAATGTTCTAATAGTCCAAAATTTTTAGTAAGGTATAAAAATTACAAGGTAACACATAACATAACAAGATGTAATAGTTTTTTAATCAGTATGACTCTCCAAAGGATAGTTTTATATTCCGTATTAAATTATTATAGATTTACAATTAATTATAAAAAAACTAGCGTGACTGACGTGGGCGTTTACCAATTACGATTCTTGACGTCGCTATTACAAAAATACGATTGCAATTGAAAGTCAATTTCCTAATTGATTTAATAACTAAAAATTGAAAAACACACAAAAGTTTTATGAATGCTGATTTCACATGATTGACAGAATCTTCTTTTATAAATTCAAATCATTAGCAATTTTATTCGCAATTTACTTAGAAAAAATTAAACCATCTACTAGTAATAAATATTAAATCACTATACACCAGGCAATTAACGCCTTTTAGCTGAGAAATACCCGATGTAAACAATAATAGATATATATTTATAATAAGTACAATTAAATTTCGTCATGCTTGTAATTATGTTATAAATATTAATATTATTAAACCCATTATTGGCGAGGTTAGTTTTGTTAAGCCTTTCGTAGCATGATATTTTGGTCATTTTTACCATTAATTCAAGATAATAATTACAAAAGGGACAATACGAAATAAAATTGTCTTCATTGATGGCGGAACATGTAATTCGCAATATGAAAATCACGGTTCTCTTTTGAGTGTTCATACTACTCCCAGCGCTGATGGAACTCCATTCATTTAAAATCGTGACCATACAGGAAAGTTATTACCGATGAATCTTCCGAAGGGAAATTTGGATTACTTTTGCATTCCTGTAAACTTTCATTAATTTAATGTAAGGGAAAGCTTTCGCATCAGAAAAGTGCCTGACCAAGATTTGCGCAGAACGCTTCAGAATGTGACGCTCCACTGGACATAAGCTATTCATCTCAAAACGGTTGTTTATTTACCGACGATGTGAATACAGCTTGCACATTCCGATCAAATAAACATCGTTGAAAAACATTTCCTCGGTGGAAATTATTTTTGTACAGCAAATGAAAAGCTATACTGCGTGTGTGTAGCACGTTATGTATTTGTGATATAGCACTGGAAATGTACGACGGAAATGCTATAAGAATTCTAAGATTGCTGGTAGGATTTCACTGTAAATTTGTGGCATTTTCCTAAAATTAATCTACTACATAAGTTTGCTTAACATTTTTAATGTAGATATAGCTAAATGGAACCGATCAACAATTTAAGTCGCCCGTCGTAATTTGTTACTTGCTAGACCCAGGTAACTTCACCACTAACTACCAGTTACTTAGAGACTTGGTATTACTGCTAGTGACAGTAATGTTTACTTACTAGCGAAATAGTTGGTCAAAAAAAATTAGGTGGTAATATAGTAGGTATTATTAGACTAATAAATAGTACCATAATTGATATTATTATTAATATTCTAATCGAAAAATTACTAACCAAATATTATATCGAAATATCTTTGTATGCATTCACCTAAAAATAACCCGCGTTGAAAAATATTCATCATTTGTGGGTTGATGATCGAAAGATATGAATTACGAGGAGAATCAGTGTTGATTCAAGACCACACAGACTCTTTATCGGTCGATTTCCACCTGTTAACTGAGAGAAAACTTATGTAATAATGAATCAGTGCGTATGCTTTTCCTTGTCGGTTCGATTTTCTAAGTGCCGAAGCAACAGTTCAGCTTAGTGCACTAAACGCACGGTTATCGCGGCTAATGGGCAATCAGATCCTCGGGAAGATAATGCGTGTTTATCTTATTGAGTTGTCGGACGGCAGCAGATGGAAGGCGCTATAAATTAGAACCAGTTCCTCAGCCAAATCTCGAGAGTTGTATTTTTTCGTCCCGCGGTTTCCAAGAAAGTGAGAAGGTTGAGCAATAAAAATTTTCATTTTACGAGAGGTTTAACTCCCTCGAGGTATAAATAAACACGGGGGAGGAGATGCAAGCGTTGACTTAGTTAACTCTGGTCAAAGGTGAAGTATTAATTTCGTTACTGAGAACAACGGAACATTTTTTGACCACTGTAATTTGTAAGAGGAAGGCAGTAAACCAATTGCTTGCGGAAAACCACAAACTTCATTTCTCAATGAGGATTCAATCCCAAAGGCGGGAAGCACTCTACACTACCAAGGCCGAACATTTTCAATTCCAGCGTTTGCCGGACTTTCCTCAGTAGGTAACCCGTCATTTTAATTGTTTAAATCCAGTGATAAAGGGGGAAAATCAAGTAAAAGTACTGTCCGGTAGTTTAAAAGCAACCGATTTAAACGTATTGGTTTACATACTGCCAAAAACTTAAGCTCAAATGTTTCGAATTGGCTTAAAACTAACTTAACTAACTTAAAGTTCAAAACACGTACCTTAACAAAGGTCACGTGATTAGGATGCAAATAATCAGTCTATTGTTGAATTCAAAAGAGTTTGCCAAAACCCAAGTCTTTATACTGTGGAAAAATATTAGCCTGAGATTCAATATATTGATGAGAGAACTGAATATTGGCTGGGCGTCGCAACTTTACCTTGTTTTTAAAAATGTCTACTTTCTGGCTTTATGATGACTTTATAACTTGATTCCGGTCGCAATGAAAAGTTGCACCAAGATTTTACGAAGTTATTGATCTCTCCATAATTAATATGGAGCTTTACAAACGGAAGACTTCCGCAATAAATTTTATTGCTGGAGTTAGGAGAATCTGTAAAACGAACAGTTGAAATTTACGTTTTGAGTACGTCAACTAGGGATATTTAAAAATATTAATTTCGAAATCTAACAATTTTTCATCGTCAAAGCAAGGAATTCTCCTTGCTTTGACGATGATATAGCCTTTCCAAAAATATTCACTCCATACATGGATGACAAGTAATATTTGAGAGTAAATATTTACTCCCGTAGTCGTAGCGATCTGTCATACGGAGATGTTATCTCGGAAAGATCATTTCAATTGTGGACGCATTCCCTGGATTCGGACGAGATGAGCTCCTAGAATTCCCTCTCTCTTCGCTGGAACATCTCTCCCGAAAAAAACGAGAACTCGTAGAGGTTCAGCATGAGTCACACTCGTGCGAACTCCAGAGAGATTGCGCGTGGGATGCTGTAACGCTCGTACGGCATCCAAGAATTTGATCTGATTTATGAGCCTGAGATCGTATAATTTTGCTTGATAACTATGTGATGGCATTTACTACTACTTTATCTCTGTTTGTTAAGTATTGTATTGTAGAATTGTCGAACGCGACTGCGACATGACATGATTGTTATGCATCGAATATAACAAAAAAGGTGATGGACCTTGAGGAATTTTGTGAGAACTGCATGAACTCTAAAATGGGTGGAAATAAGGCACTCAATTCCTCTATTACCTCATTCAAACCTCCAACATTCGGTTAAGTTAAAAACGAGAGTTGCGCACAATTTCGAAGTTTTAATGACAAATTTACAATCGCTGTCGACGTTTTATTTTTGCCATTATACTGCTTCTAAGGGAAACCATTTAATGATTGAGGAGACCCCCGAAGTTGATGATCAAGTTATTTCAATGAGAATCCATTCGGATTTTTTAAAGTGTATTTATAATTAATCGTTTACAATGACTTATAAAATCAAATAAGTGCAATTATCATTCACGAAAGTCGGAATCAATGTAATGAGAAATTTAAAAGGTAATTGAAGTTGGGTTGAAAAGATAAATCACCACGATTCGTATAAGTTTACATTTTAGAATATGAGCTATCTGGATATAAATTTGAATCGATGCAAATTGAACGATTATTAAAAATACGATTAAATTATTTGTCAAGAATTCGCCACAAGGAAAGGATACAAGGTGACTGCACGATTGGGCATGCAACAAGGAAAACCCCACTCAAAGAAGAGACCGGTATCCGAATCTTTGTCGAACCCCTTACATCAGCACTCTGCAAATCAATCGCAAGAATTGAGTCTCGGTTTCGTAAGGCATTTTAATTTCATCCCTAGGGGAAATATGTTTGTTAAATAGTGAATGCTGCTAGGAAGACCCGGCCTAAATCTATTCTACAGGTCATACGCGTTTTCGATCGATATTTGAAACGATACGTAATCAGTCTGCCTCCAAAGAAATTAGGGCCCATATTAGCACGTGGTTAATTTCTTAATAATTATCACTTTCGTGCAGCCAATGTCACACATTTATTTGACGATTCAAAGATTGTAACGGAGAAGTCAACGTACGTTCCTTGGGCATAACACAGAACCGGAAGGAATTCCGCTGTTAAACGCCTGCGGTTATTTTCCTTTAATGACCTCTCCCATTGTTTACTCCATTTGCCCTTTCCGTGGTCAAAATTATCGAACAACATAAATGGATTGCCATTAAGGAGAATGAATTCTCGCTTCCGTCTCACAGGCGTTCACAGGTTACAGAAATAAAGCTCACGCGTATATTATTACTTTTGGTTTCTGTTATATGTTTGAAAAGCGGTTCCTAGAAAATCTGATGTGTATTTTTTTAGGATAGAAAGGATATGGTTAGATTTCCAAAATAACATTGCTACAGAAATGAAAACACAATCCAAATTATAATACGGAAAAGGATCTGAAGTATACGTCATATGTTGTTTACTATTGAATTGACTACATAAAAAGCAGCTTTAACATTTCCATCGAAGAAAAAATAAGATGGTGAGAATCAATCGCATTAATCGTGTGAAGCACAAAATAAGTCTGCTTCTTCGCACCACGAAGGTAAAAAAGGTCACTTTTATCCCTCAACGTCTGTATAAATTAGATAAATGGTATATGCGATACAGGTTAGAATATATTATGTATGTATTACATACATGTCAAACAGTTTTGTTCCGTTTCCAAGTAAATGCTATTTCCCCGAATATTTATATACTTCCAATCATTGGTCACAGAAGCATAGATGCATATCACTTGTGTTCGGATTTGTAAGTATAGTAAAATATGAACGAAAACTTAGAATTTACAAAGTTAAAGGCTTGGAGGATACCGTCTATAAATCACTACTGTGGACGAAAAAGTGATATTTTTAGCAAAATGTGCAAGATTTAACTGTACAGCTGATTTAAGACCTCTTCCTAAAATCAAGAAGATTTTCAAATAATGATCGGAAAGAAATGCTAAAGAAAAGCTTCAGAAGGCGCCTCAGAAAATAACTGCCGTTGATGATTTTAGTTGTTTTCGGAGCGCCATCATTGCTGCATAGCTATCTGTGATTCTTACAGCTTCGAGATGAGCTTAAGGGAACATCGCACTGCCGCGCATTCCCTCGCGATAGCTACACGAAATAAGTGCTGCAATTAAAATTCAAAATGCGAGACGCGTGGTGTGATAAGATTTCTCGAAGCAAAAGATCAGCTGTCAGCAGCGGATCTACATCGTGAGTTGTATGATGGATACGGACGAAACATTATGACCGAAAGAAGTACCAATTCTCAACCGGTGGAACCAATTTCTTGAAGGTGGAAAAGCATAGGTTCACGATTAACGCAGGAGTAGTAGTAACTCTGTCATTAGTGATTCAAATGGGACTTTTTTGATCTTCCACCGTACAGCCTGGACCATCAGATATCCTGTTCACCGTTTATCTGTTCATCGCCATCAAACGGTGAAGGACCCAGCCCAGCCCAGCACTTCTACGAAGATCTTCAAAATGCTGTGACAATCTGACTGCGTTCCCTGGCCGTCGATTTTTATGCTGAGGGGATTTTCAAATTGTTGCAACGCTATGAAAAAGGCTTGAATTTAAATGGTGGTTACGTGGAAAAAATAGAGGAAAGTAGTAGTTTTACTATGTACCAAAAAATATTTGTATCTAGGCAGGTGTTCCAATTATAGTTAAACTAGCTACTTTCCGAACCGCCTTCGTATCAGTTGTGATTATATGACTACCCTGTGTTAATTCGGAAGCAAGCGCAACATTCGTATCATCAGAAGCATATTTTACGCGAAGAAATAAATCATTCTTCAATAAAAAATTCATGGTAACAACTTTTACTTGACCACTAAATATTTACCACTTTATTTAGTGGTCTACCACATACCACTTTATTTAGTGGTCTAGTAAAAGTTGTTACCATGAATTTTTTACAAATTAAGAAATACCACAATGTGAACCCTGAGATGGTTTCGTTCATTCTTCAATACTCTTTATATTGATCTGATTGGTTAGTTTTGATAGACATTTAACTGCTGAAATGGATGCGTATAAAATATATCCTTAGTTAAAGAATAGAATCATGAAGATCGACGACTAAAAGATGATTATTCGTTTCAAATAAATAAATAGAATTTATTAATTAAATTTTATAGAATAATATACACGATAAACCATCTTCTTTTTAGTCTTATTTCCATAACTTATGTGGTCGGCTGATGATGTTTTATTCTTGGCGATGAATTTTGGTTTTGGTGTTAATTTTTACGGCCAGGTGCCCTTCCACCAAGCCTTGTAGGGAAAATCGGACACACAACCATTCACTAAGCAGAAAAATGTTATTAGCCAGGGCTCGATCCCGGCACCTTGGAACGAGGATTGTAGTGCTTTTACTTCACCGCCGTCGTCGGTCCATAAAAATGCTTGCTAAGAGTGAGAAAATCCTAGTAACTATTTCCATTCGTGGTTGTGCTAAATCAAAGGACTAGTTTAAAAATTCAGCCAACAATACCTTAACAGTTTGAATTGCTTCCAAGAAAAGACTATTGAGCGGTTGATGGGTCTTTATTGCTCCCACGGACCAGCGTAAATAGTTTTGATTCCGCGCAGAGAGTACAACGAATTTATGACTCGAAGATCTAAATCCACATAGAGGAAAAATTTATTTAATTTAGCAAATGACCTTTTGAAACAGTAGAGAAATTTTAAAATAACCTGATAGTATAAAAAAACTTAACGAACGGTCGAGAATTTTTTATTAAACAATAATTTTTGATAATTAAGTTAAGTTTAATATTTAGGATTAACATCCTATTTTGATTATGATTATAAAATATTAATACCTTACTCATACGAAATGTACAGTAAATTGCAAGGTATAAAACGAAGTTCCTGTTTAGCTAGCTATTCGTTTATTAGAAATATTGTATTTGCTCTGATTGATTGTTTCACTTCTCTATGTCAATACTGGTAATACGTATTGGTTGAATACTTTCCTTTTCAAAATCTTTGGGATTTTCGACTTCAGGGTATCCTCGTTCCTCCCGAAGGCGCACCAGCCAAGTTTAATTCTTCTCTTCAATTAATTAATCACGTTTTCTCTTATATATTATTTCGAGATGAAAACTAGTGATTGCACAAATCAGTAGAGTGTTGAGCAGTCTTGAAGATCTCGCTTTTACAAATAAAACAATACTGTACATACCATCAAATTCGATACCTGTGGAAATTAGGTTTGAATGTCTTCGAATAATTACAACACAAGATTTTTCAATAGTCCTATAAACCAGCGGAATATCTGAACAAGGTGAAGTTCTTCAATCTGTCTCGTACTCGAAATGATTCAGCAGAAATGTCTTTGCTCGAGGCAATTTTAAAAAAAGTTCTACAAAGTAGGTTATCCTCTGAAGCCTATAGAGCGACTTATTGTGGTCTGTGTAAACCAGATATCTATTGAATGATGCATCAGTTGCTTCTCTTTAACACTGGCACTCATCCAAATGGATGCGTCTCACAATTAAATCGTGCACCTTTCTTGACCGCCAAATCTAGCGGATGCACTCCATATTATTACAGCGAGTATTTTATTTGCTCCCAAGACATGAAAAAAATTTCCGTGACTCGTAAAATGTAGTTGATTTTGTCAGAGCCATATGAAGAAAAAATATTTTCCGCCTTTTATTCTCCGAGAAATATTTCATTGCGAGCGTGATCGTGGACATCAATTCATAACTGTCAACAATTATACCGAATTTATTACATCCGCTACGTTACGATCTAGTTATGTAATGAAGAAAAAAATGTTGCCTTTTAGCTCTTTCATTTCCAACTTTCGAATCAGTTCGAACGAAAACAAAGAAACCGGGCACAGCCAAATAGTCTCCGCAATTTGAAGAAATATTAGAAAAGTCGAATGCGGACTTTTATACGATTTTTCATTTAATTGTTTCTTACCAATTTATTCGTCTTGAGTGGACTTAACCTACCGTTTTGCTCACCTGAAGTCAAAATAAAAAAAGTTAAAAAATCTGGACCGATGTGGAATGAATCAATTTAGGAACTAATTACTTCCATAGACATCCCAGTTCCATTAAGAGGCAATAGGGAGACATTTGACAGATAGGAAACAGCGATCAAGTTACATAGTTCCTCAGCTAGATATCTTATTTACATAAAAATCTCGTAGGCCTGATCGTAGAATCATTTTAACTGCACAACCAAGTCTTGCGAGCAATATCGAATGAAATCACAAATTTTCAACGAATAAACGAAGGATTTAGTTCGTAATCAACTTCGGTTGAACTAAATAAGGCTGCTTCTTAATAACTTTTTAAGGAATCCTCTACTCCCCTTTTTCCCTTCTGTGTCGACTTCGCAGCATTTAAAAACCATCGTTGATCGGTTTCAGCCAAATACGAGTTAAAGTGAATAGAAAAATTCCAATCGAAAAGAAAATATTTACAACCGCCGATGCGTTGAGTCTCGCCCCGTCCACCTTTTATCATTACATAATTTTCACCTACAAATGAGAGATGCACACATACCAGCGTAATCGATTTAACCATTCATTATTACTTCACTATTTTAAAGGAACTCCGAAGATTCGGTCTTATCTTGAATGATACTAGAAATTTCAAAAAGTTCGAAATGTGATACATCTATAAGCGGAATTCATATATTTTCTCCCCTTCACGGTTGTTTGATTTCTGAACATGTAAAATTGTATTCGACACATTAAATATTCATTTTATCGAAGAGGAAATGCTTTTACAGTTTCAGCTCGTTACTCGTTTGTAAACGTGAAATGATGGAATAAATTGGACGACAAATAACTCGGAAAAGTTTGTGTAGCATGCAATACTACCATTAAACGGGATTGTGACAAACAACAATATCTAGGTGATATTTCAGATCCAAGCCAACCCTTTCATTCACAATTGTTGGTATATTGTCTATATTAAAACAGTTCAATTATTCAATATTTATGGATTACGTTAATTCCTGTAATACATGGCAATGATGACATCTTGCCTCCTTTGTTCAATTGCGTTATATTCGTTTCTTTTTACGACTTCATCAGGTTAGAAAGTTGAAAACTTGGCAACCATGTAAGGTATTCCATTCTAGCCAGATTAACACATACCGAAATAGCCGATTGTGTATCTCAATTAGTTGATTCCCTATCATTATGCGAGCAGTCATTAAGATGGGTTAACTTGAGTAATGAACTTCAAGAGTTGTGACCATATATTATGGAATACGAGACGATGCAAAATAACTCGTCCATTCTTGTCGTTGCGTTGCAATGTACAATAGAGAGTGTACACGAACAACTGACTAACCTATTTGACCCATTAGAAGGGCATCATTTCGGAGAAGACTTTAGAAATTGCGACAACTGTCGAAGCTATCTCAGAGATCTCTGAAATCGGTCAACTACTTCAAAAAGAAAACAACTGTCATGTTCAGAGTCAAATGAACCACTTCTTTCACTCTTTCTCATATGTCTAATATAGATAATTATCATAGATCTGTAAATGACGTTATTGTCACTCATTGGTGAAGTCGAGAAATTCTTTTCTTCCGTAAAAGCGTTTAGAAATAATAATAATTAAAATAACATTTTCTGTAGTAAAGGTAGGCACCTTATTTACCCTACTGTTCGTAATGATGGAAATCTACCACAAAGTTGACGCTAAATTGTTACTCTTTATTACATCAACCTTCCTAAGAACACAATGGCTATACAAAGTTTATTTAGAACCCCTTGGAATATTTTCTCCGAGTTATGTATGTTGTAGGTTTTCGTTTTTAATCGAATAAATACTAATGATTATCACCATAGTACACCACAGGAGAATAGCATTTATGATACGTGTAATATCACAGTCCGATCTTTTACAATAACACAATACACCACTGAATTATATTCATATTGCCGGCGTGGAGGCGGAGTGGTTAGCGTGCTAGCTCGTTAAACGCTCCAACCTCACGGTCCCGTGTTCGATTCCCGGCTAATCGGATTTTTCCTGTTTGGGGAATGGTTGTCTGTGTGTGTGTTTATTAATTAGAAAAGTAAAATAAAGGGCTAGTAGAAAGAATGGCCTTCAAAAGCTAGAATTCGCTCTTAAATAAAGACGTCACATATTATATTTAGCGCTTTGAAATTTAACACTAATCACTCCTCCTTAGCACTAAGCAATTAATATTTAATGCATATTATATGAATCAAACTTACCCCGAGCACGGAAACACAAGACGGATTCACGCATGCCGTTCACTAATGTTCCCAAACGCGCACTTCACTCGACACTGATTCAATGTAAACTTCTTCAAATTTTAGCTCGTTCGCGTATTTCGCAAACCCCAAGAGATATTTGACGCTTACTACGCCCGTTCTGAAGGCTGATGACTATAATTATTTGAAGGGCCTTTTTATCGTATTTTCGAAAGAATTGGGACATTCTCTGCATTTGATCTGATAAAGGACGATTTCCTCTGAGAAAACAACAATTTTAAATTATGTAGGTGTAGATTTGGTTTACTGAAATGTATCTTTGTACAGTTATATTTTTACAGTGTATATTTTTACAGTGTATATTTTTACAGTGTATATTTTTACAGTGTATATTTTTACAGTGTATATTTTTACAGTGTATATTTTTACAGTGTATATTTTTACAGTTTCACATTCCATCTCGGGATATTTTAAAAATTAAACACTGATTGAAGCTGAGCTTCCCGCGAGGTGATGAGAAGATGCATCGCTATTTTAGCCAACATTCTTCATGATTCAGATATGCGTCATTTGGATTAATTCAAATAAATATATTTTATAGTACAGTGGGATTGTTTTATGAAAACACTAATTACATTAGTGTTTCCATAAAGGCTTGGAGTTTCCTTCCTTATATCGAAATAAGGAAGGAAACTCCAAGCCTGATCCCAATATTTCAAACCTCGTCTTTACAATTCACAACAATCGATCGGTCCTCTCCCACCAATTACGTTCACTGTGTATATCTTTGATTTTTCATCTGTTTTAATCATTATTTGGCGCATGTCAATTACTTTAGTTCCTTTAAAATGTAGCATTAACGCTCGCTCTCGTCATTCCCTCTGCTGCAACGAATGGACTTTCTCCTAGCCAAAAAAATCATATCCAGAATCCATGGCATACGGTGGCATGACTACATTCTCCATCCGGTTCCACGATGATTTATATATTTAATAATCAAAGTTATTTTACGAATTGCATCGCAATTAAATAAACTTATCCTCAGACGAAACCTCTTTTGCTTCTTCTACTTAGTATTCTATTAAAAGTTACTCAGTTGATAACCATCTTTTCTTATGCTCCGACTGATTGCTTTCCCAAACTGTGAAAGCAAAACTAAAATATCTGTTTATAGTCGTATTTTTGGGACAGTTGAAAGTTCTTTACATTCTTAGTGTTATGATACATAGGATGTATATATACTGATATTATTAAAAAAATGACTTTTTTCTTTCCAATAATATGTGATTTTTATACAATTAATGATAAATTAGGATGGGCAAAGAAGTGATTGTTTCATATTCCATAACCTCTGCATTCTTATGCAAATTAATTTTGCACGCCGAAAGTCGGCTTGCAGGGATAGACATTCAATAATAGCTAACGAAATGGGAAAAAATCATTTTCAAAATATGAAGGTCCGGATGAAGCCCGAAATATCGAATTTAGTGTTGGCACAGTGAAATCTGTTCGAGGTTTAGGAAAGGTTTTTATCCTTATCTGTGCCACAGCCAGGGACCGATGAACCAAGGCTCGCGTAAACGTCTAAGCGCTGTAATAATTCAATGATTTTCACGGATACTCAGTTTCCATCATTAATTCATCGGCTTTAAAAATAAACGTAGGAACCGTAAGAATAAGACTTAAGACGAAAAGGTAGCGGAATTTTTATTAACAGGCATTTTATTTTTCAGAACTATCAGCGATCTCGAGGGCGAAAAAGTCGAACTGGAAGGCGAGCTTCGGTTGCGTACGGAAAAAGAGAAAGAATGCGAATCTCGTATCAAATCGCTAGAGAAAGATGTCGCTGCAACAGAAAAAAGGCGCGAGAATGAGAGAGAGAAAGCCGTGGACATGCTGTAAGTAAACAGATAAATTTAATATTTGCAACACTTATTCTGGGATTCAATGTACAAAGGATCGTACTACGAGGCACCAAATAATAAAAAAAAACAAGTTACTTTCGCGAGAGTAGTTGTCTGAAAATACCATTAGGTATTTTCAACGGAAAACATCCAATTTTGAATCAGAAAATTACATCCATTTAATGAAAAGACTGTTGCGTAGACAACTTCAAATCAGACACAAGATCATTTGAGATCTCTGTGAAAAAAGGTATGCCTCCTTTGATAAACAGGGCTCTTGATACGCTGGGTCGGAATGAGTATTTTCTTCACCTCTTTCTGCATCTTCTCCGATTTCCTCATCAAACTGATCTTCAATCAATTTTATACATTCCGGAAGCTTTGGTTGCCGATGTCAATTGATACTATCATGGCACACAGGTACTGGGGCATGAGGTAAAATGGATCCCAGGAACGACAACCAACTTTTAACATTTACAAGGATATTTTATTCAATCAATCATATTTTTGCCACTAGCGATTTTTAAGAAAACCAAAGCCACAATCGGCAACAAAAATCAAGTGGTATTATAATCTTTTAAGGGTTAAAGTGTTCTTCTTTAAGCTGCAATTCCAAGAGGCACAGCTAAATCTAAACTATTATAAATAATGGTCTAAATCCCTAGATATCCGTTGACAATAGCTCAAATAAATTTTCCTTCCGATGATAGAAGGCAAAAGTCAACACTAATCGTTAAATTTAAAATCCATACCCCATGAGAAATATTGAGATAATTTGCGAAGGGTACTTATTGGAATGAATCCAAGTAGGAAGCAATCACTCTCTTTCGTCTCTTGGATTCACTCCTCGGTTTCTCAGAATTCACTCCCCAAGTAAATGTGGTGTCAATTTCTTTGCTAAGAAATAAAAAAAATTACCTTTAGAAACGCAATAAAGCAACAATTTCCGTTGGAATTAATGACAAATTAGAATTAATAATACTACAGACTGAAACATTTCCATCACATTTAACTGAGAAAACCCTGAGCGACGGAATTAGCTTACTTTCATAGGACCAATAGTTCTCCAAAATCCTCCACAATTTAAGATTCTTTGAATTTTTAATGTCAATCACTGATAGTTCTTGACAAGTTTAGCGTAATTTCGTATACGATGCAATTATTAGGATTGGAGATTTGCATATTTTAGGAAGAGGTTCTTCTCCGAGGAACTTTAAATAAAATAAAGAAAAGTGGTAATCGGAAAGTCCACCCACTTAGCGTCATCGTCATGTGCGTTTTAACTATAGAATATAAAAATTCTCTGGAGCGTTCAAATTTAGATCGAATGAATAGTAACTTTTAAAAGCTGATTATTCACCTACGAACGTTTCATAAAATCCTTCCTTGTTTGATCCATATTAAATTTAAGGTTTTACATCTATTTTTAACAATTAACAAAAATATGTCGCGCTTTATATTGGGACTATGAAGTCATAGGCGGAAAGTGATGAAATCAGCTCGAAATACATAACGGAATATGATACACTTCAAGGAAACAAACTTTTGCGAAAGGCAATCACAAAATTATCCGTGCAATTTAACGTATTTCCTGGTTTAATTTCATTTTTGTAAGTTTGAAGTAAATAAACAGACCTTCACCTTTAAAATTGACATTACATTTTGACGCAAAAATAATGATGTATATAAAGAAATTTATTTATATTCAAGATTTAACCGATTTACTTGCTTACAGATATCAATTAAATAATTTCTGATAATACACATATCTTAAGAATGATTTCTAAACTGACTTAGGCGGTTAATATTAATTTTGCCTCCTGTTCCGATACACACGTGGGCCACTTGCCAGTAGGGAAAATTTGGAGAATAATACGGTAGCGACAGCTTCTAGCATCTGCAGGAACTAAATTCGTATTCCTACCTCTTCTTATTCCCGCCGTTCCCGCCAGAATCCTCGACATATTTTAACGGCTATTTAATAGATAAGTCGGGTTGGTCATTCTTAGTGAAATATCATTAGCGGAGAACGAAGCAATTTTTTCACCTACTCTTGCGTGGATTGCTTTGGTGAACCTCGATCAATCAGAAATAACGTAGTCTTTATCAAATCGGTGTTCGTCCAGGGAAGCGTTTGAGCGTACATCCACGTCAATTTTTTTATTAACTTTCTTTAAAAATTTGATAAAAAACATTACTCACGAGCATACTAATAAAACGATACTCTCAAAATCATCAATATTGATTTTGACATGCTAAGCCGTATAATAAAAAGTTATGGGTCTTTGTAATGTTGTTGCCAGTGGAGCATATTTAAATGATTGCCTTCACAGTACTTTCTAGCATGATGAATTGAACTTTTAAGATTTGGGAGGGGAGATTGAAATAATGCCTACAAGACATAGAGATAGCACTAGAAGAACTCCTGGATATTTTCATTTTAAGAGCAAAATGAATGGAAAGTAAACAAAATTACCACAAAAAAGTTTGAAAATAAATATATGAAGAGCAAAACTCTAATTCATTTTAGAACTTTGAGGGATATAAGGGTAAAATATAAAGCATAAATAATAAGTTTGATACCATTTTATTTTCATATTAAGTTTTACTAATTACTTGTATGGTTGGCAAAAATGTCATCTGCGAACTCCTAAGATGAGACTGTACAGCCTTATTGCCATTTAATGGCGGATAAAATCATATGCAAGGGGGAAAAGTGGAGGATATGGGGAATTTTTGAGTGGTAACTGCCAGCCATGCTTCCTGCATGTATTATATCCTCCTACTATACATATACATCCATGTGCTATATACATCCTAGTTAACCAATGTTGGCTCGGAAAATATCTTCCCTACATACTTTGTTTGCACATATCTCTCCTCCCAAGAACAGCCTCTCTTGGCTGTTCTATTTGTCTTTGTTATCTGCCACTATTTGGCAAAAGGCTATAAATACCTCTTGAAGAAGGTTTTCTACAAAAAATTATAATATTGCTTACATATTAACAAGAGCATTAATTTAATGAATTTAGAATTTGCTCAAAATAGTAAAGAATAGTCCCTTCATAAACAATTGGTTCACAAAAAAGTTACAGAGCAAAACTTGTCTCAGATGATGAACGATGTATTGAGTAACGCTGGCATAAGTCAGCAGCAAACATTTCTGACAAGGTTAGAGTGTTGGCAATACAGATCCATTGTTAACCTAATAAGTAGGAATAAAAGAGCATAGTAAATCTATAAAGATATGTATAACATGATACATACCTTTGTTTGGAAGCACAGTGTCATCAATAATGTACAATGATCGAATAATAAGTAGTGACAACACTAGTATGACTTGAAGTATGTGTGTCATGTGGTACCTGCACTGTCCATAACTGATACCAGAAGTTTTGTTGAAGTTGTGCGGAGTGAGGAAAGAGCTCTATTGAGTTGTGTTGTACATCGTCTTGATGTGCTGGAGGCAAATTCAAGCACCCTAACAGTATGTTTAGGAGTGGCATTGTTCTGAGCAGGCACAAGAATTGTTGAATCGCTATCAAAAGGAGGATGAAGATTTCCTTGGAAGAACCACCACTAAGGAAAAAACCTTAGCTCAGTCTTATGAATCATTGTTGACGTGGAAATGCTGTGAATGGAAACAACTTGGTTCTCTTTGCCCTTATAACATGTGTCCTGCAAACAGTGGTACCAAATTAATGTTTATTGTGGCTTATAACATCCATGGGTTAATCTTTCATCACATCTGTGTGATTACGACCTTTTTGCCAAAATGGAAGAATCACTTCACAGGATGCACTACAAAACAAGAGAAGCCATCATCCAGGCAAGAGGCCGGGCCTAGCGAGATATCGACAGAGATGGCCATACTGACCATGTATGAAGCCTTCTCCATGTATGACGGAAGGCGATTGAGATGTGGGACAATTATGTTTAAGTAGACATGATAATCTTCTCTTAATGAAGCTAGGCTTGTATAATAACACTGTTGCTACTACTTTTTATCCAACGCTTGTAATTAAGAGTGGTAAGGCTTTATTTTTTTATTATTTCCAGAGGTGGTGGGCAAATAAATAGTGTAGAAATTTTGAATTAAGTATAAACACAAATTGGTATCATATAAGTTTAAATAAAATATCATTTATGGCCCAGAAATGGATTAATTAATTTTGCATTGAACCCAAAGTCAAAAACTTTCAGGTTTTGAATATTTTGGATAACAAACAGCTTTCAAGAATGGATAAAATTAGTGAACCAAAGTTCCCCTGTAGATTAGTATCCTAGTAATTGTGAATTATTAGGAATGATATATTATAACATTTTCCTTTAGGTGTGCAATATTGGATGAAAGAAGGATGATGGAGCTAAAAAGCATTTCGAGAGAACAAGAGATGAAGTTTACAGCTACAAAATTTCTGTGTAAATTGATAAGATTTCCCATAAATTTACTAAGTAGTGTTACTTGGATATTTATGCCAAAAACAAATTGTCGTAAAATAATCAGAAATTCATCAAGAAGATGAACTCAGCCTGTGTTTGTTAGGGTGTAAATAACTGTAAATGTTAACAACAAATTAACTATTTTTTACTTACCAAAATTTTATATTTTGTTAATATTTCCCAAAATTTCTAAGATAAGGAAAATTAAATAATAAATACAAAGAATTATTGTGGTTAATTACTATAACGTCATGGTGTAAAATATAAATTTTAAAAGATATTGTGTTACTTCAGCAAGTTTATTAGCAAGAAATAATTGAAATTAATGGTGTTAATGTTGGTTAAAATCACAGAGAACTTCAAGGTAAGTAGATCAAAATATCATATTTTGGCATCATTCGAAACAGAATTAAATAATTATAACTTGGTAGTGGAACAGCAATTGTAATGGGATTAGAAAAAGAATATTTTGGAGTTAAATATGCATGTATGAGATAGAATTGGCAATTTAAAATAATTCTTACAAACTTGATAAAATCAAGTATATTTATAAATACTTTATTACATATGGTTAAGGCATAATGAACCCTAATAAGTTCAATTAATCATTGACAGAATAATTCAGAAGCATGCACTTTATGGTTAAATTTTACAAACTTTCCCTTAACTAAAACACTTTATAAAATGTGTGCATTGATCATCAGCATTTACTTAATGACAAAGTTACAAATAGAATTTATTTTTCACTCCATTATTTGTAGCATATTTTCGACCAATCACATCAGTTTCTGGTCCCAAGCACACAGATGCCCTGAGTCAAACGTAATTTTGTTCTAATGCTTAATCTTCAGAATATTTTCCCAACCAAATATGCAATTATTGAACAATGGATACTTTGAACATACTCAATCATCATCTATTCCTGATCATTACAACACAAGACAAAAGGTTCAAACTTAAAAATAAAAGTATGTGAGAAGCTCTTAATAAGAAACTGCAATAGTGATCAGTAGCCAAAAGGATATTGAGTACACAGCAATAGCTTCAAAAGAATGGTCATTCTCTCTAATAATTCCTTCTGATAAAACTTCCTCCTAATAACAAGAAAGATTTTAGGGATTCGGCAATAAATTACAACTAAAAAGAGCATGAAAAATAAATTTCAAAAAGTTTATATTCAAGAATGTTTCGTATATTCCTCAATCAACATAGTAACTTATTAAGTTACATAGAGTCACATTGCAAGTTGTTACATTGGCACAGTTAACTGTGCCTTTTTTTAATTACTATTCAAATATTAGCAAGGATTGTAAGAGTACTGAGTTTCTAAGAAGTAAATAAAGTACCAGTTGAATGTGTTGCAGATCCACGGAGTGGACTTGGGAACAAAACAACTTTAAAATTTTAATATCAATATGCTAATAATACAATAGTAAAGAGATGCACTTTAATTGGAAGAATCGATACAAATTTTATTTCAAAGGTTTTTTCGTTGACAAGAGAATAGAAGAGCATACTAAAATAAGAGTCTATTGAAGGAAAACCAGAGAGGGGAATATCTGATTTACTTAAAATTTCTTCTTAATATCCTTACTAGTGATCAGCCATACGGCTATATATTCAACAAGACATATTAGTCCTTTCAATTATGGGTATTCATCAATCAATTTCTTCCTCGTGCCATACTTCAAAATGAGTATTCCCAATAAGGCAAACCTTTCCTACATTATTGGACATTCCAGTCTCCAGCTCAAGTATTTCATACTTATTGAGCAGCTTACAAAATAAAACACTTCTATGAGAGTTAAGTACATCTGATTAAAGAAAAGCTAAAACATTTTTCTCATAAAAATGAAATCTAAAACAATTAAAGTTGGAATGATTAGAAAATAAATAACATCTGATTCAGACATGTTAACAATACTGAAATAAAATGCAATAGATAAAAATTCTAAATATTGGGCATAACATTATTTGGAGAATGCATACAATCCATTAGGTCAACAAAAGTGATTAAATGAGAAATTCAAAAACTTTTTCTATTGTAACATTCCTAAATTGGCAAACGAATTCCTAATTATATGTTTCTCTCTATTATCCTCACCATTTTTAAATGTCAATAATTATTCTCTTATTCACCAAGAATTCGGAACAAATTGAATTCTTGGACACTGGATCATTGCATGGAATAAGCATTCCTTAGCGTTGACCACCCGAGGTCATAGAGATGCTTGGAGGGATAGAACACTCCTTAAACCCCTCTTTGCTCTCTTCTGCATGTTTCTTCTTTATTTATTTGCATTTTCCAGCTAAAAACAAAATCATATCATTCCAAATCCTTCTGTTCCTTCATTAATGGCAAGCAGCAAAGCTTTCTCAAACTGTTCATAGCTTTCATAATCTGGTAGACACAACTGGTTGAAACTGAAAAAAAAAAACAAATAAACATCAGAGAGCACAACATTTTTTGTCCTGTATCATATTAAAAATGTCCCAAAACTAAATTTAGATTTTTAGCAAGTGATAAGAAAATGAAGACTAAATAAATGAGAATCCCTTAGTAACTTCCACAGAAATATTTTAATCATCTCCTTTCTTCTTATATGTTCTTGTACTTCTGATTCCATTGTGCCTGATGACATCGATGTATCAATGAAACTAAATGCCATTAAAATATTTTTGTGAAAGTTACTAAGGGTATTTTTGTTTATTTAGTATGGTTCCTTTCCACAAAGTTAAGCTTGATCATATAAGAGAAAATGAAGATTTATTTACTTTTACAACATTAAATTAAAACAATATGAGATGAAATAAATAAAGAGTGGCTTCACCTGGGTAATTTGTAATTTATAAAATAACTATACATCAATTATACTAATGACTTAGTTTAACCAATGACCAAGTACTTTTATAAAAGCCTATATCTTTAATCAAACTTTCCTCCTACATCTTCAAAGTGTTCCATTCCTCCAACTGTTTTCTATACGTTTATTATTCATTGATATTAATTATTGATTTAATTCAGATTAAATTCTCCTCTAAAGCATTATTTTATCCTTCATTAAGATAATTTCAAACAGATTAAATACCTTTTTACTTATACAACATCTATTTTAGTTTATTATAATTGCTACACACATCACCAAAGATCATTGTATTTATATCACTAAAATAAAAATAAGAGTATATAACCTATACAGGGGTCTGATCATTTAACTTTCGTAACGAGTGATAGGTCCCAAAAAAGTGATAAATCAGCCATGTCTTATCACTAACGAGCGATATCTCCAAAATGCTATCATGGAACTCACTCACAATAGTTACCTAACAAAAGAATGATAAATACTAACAATATCAAGGAAGGTATAGATACGGGCCATAACGTTGGAGAATACTTTATTTAAGTGCTGTGAAAAAGAGATGAGGGACTGAAATAACCCCTTCGATGTAGCATACAACGATTTTATAAAATGGTAATTCATAAAAGCTATGCGTTATGATTGAATGAATCTCAATATATCTGCCCCCAACTCAAATATGCACGGCTATACCTCCTTATATTAAAGAAGGCATATTCTTTACATAAATATAAGCGAATTATCAGCTTCTTTAGATTATCTTTGTGCGTAAATCATTGAATTAACTGGGTGTACATTGTGCAATAAAAATACATAGATACATAAACCAACTAATAGAATTAAAGAAAGTCTTATATCAAGGGTGGAATACACAACTTTCCCAACAAAAGGAGAGGAGATAGAATCATTCATGTTAGAATGCAATGTATTTATGTTTTAGGTTATTATGAAGGGTTCGATTCCTGGGTCTCCCGTTTGCCAGTCAGGTTCTCTGTCCATTGAGCTATCCCACCAAAACATAATTCCGTTTAGCGACACGTTCCTGAGGAACCTAATGCAATCTTAAAGCGAATTATGGTGGTAATTCCGATTATGACAAAGAGAATAAAAAAGCATTCAAGCATTGTTGATAAATTCTCATAAATATTAACTCTTAAATTAATTTAGGAAAATTGCTTTCACTAGAAAGTTTGCTAAAAATCTTATCTTTATGGCCCAGAAAACCGGAATTCCAAATCTCTAATCATGTGTGTGTAATTAGAAAAATGGGAATAGTCACCATTGGCCTTAAGAGCAGCAGAAATTGATTTTGAAAAAGCTACGGACTGGACAGTACTAGATATTTTAAATTTTATTGTTGAATGGGACTTTGTCAAATCTCTGCTGATGCTTAAGCTTTCTTAAAAAATTACTTTTAACAGTTTGTGTATCTGCAGTTTCATGTGAGTGAAGTTTTTCCAAAATGAAACTGACAAAAGTTATTTAAGGTCAACTATGGGACAAGAATATCGAATCTTGCAATATCATCAATAGAAAGCAAATCTGTCAAAGCCATTGATTTTGATGAAACAATTAATCAATTTGCAGCTTTAAAATTTATAAAAGGAAAGTTCTAAAATAATGTGTTATTAATTTAAATTCATTTCTTTTTTTATATGTTTGTACTGTATTTATATCTTTGTATGTACTATTTTTAATGAAAATTAAAAGTAATATTTTTTTTATGCACACTAAATGTATAGATTTGAGTGGGTGACACCATGAACCACAGCACCGGGTGACACCAATGCTGGGTACGCCACTGATAATAGTATACAAGATATGTTGACATATTTTCAGAGTTAAAATAGATTTGGTAGAACTTTATATGAAATGTGTGCAAACCCTCAAGAAAAAATCCTTCAGAGTGTGATGATAATGTTGTTGGAATTTTTGTTTTTAGGAAAGAATAACATTTATTTGTCTACAGCTATGTTATCCCCTTAAAAGTTATCGCCATTAAATATTATACATAGCTCAGTCAAATTAGACATAAAAAAGGGCCCGACCTTGCAAAAGGTCAGGCATGGCTGATTATTTTTATGTTGTTAGGACCTATACCAGTAGTATGTGACTGATTTTGCAACTTTGAAAGACCTGTGTGGGCTGAGCAATGCCCAAAAAACCAGTGAAATTTGTGTACTTTTTCAGATTTTGTTGAATATCTACTAAAATATGCGTTTAACAGAAAATATATTTCAGACAATTTTTAAAGAAGATAAATTTCCTATAATGTAAGTGTTAATTCAACCCCATACGTCCTTAACTTCTGGAGGAAGAGCTCTTCGAAAATCGGCAATTTTTTCCAAAAAGTAAAGAATTCTCGTCTTAGTCAGGTATTTTGACAAATATCAGGATAAGTACTTATACAAAGCGGTTAATTATATTTTCTAACAAAGTACTATTGCTATTTGTTTAGCCTTAATTGGGGTTAAAAAGACGACTGTATGCCCACAACAATGCTTCATCCCCCTTCCCCCATGCTCACATAACAATGTCTTCCCCGGGCCCCATCATTGTTGGCTCAACTATTGTTTTGATAAGTGATGAATTTTCTCACTTATTAGTGTAATTAGAGCTTATAAAAATTTAAATTCATTTATATTTAATTTTAGCTCATAACGATAGAGACAACGGTGACAGAACGTTATTTAGTAACAGGTTTTCATGTATTTTTACAAAAAGATGTTGTTATGATGATTAATATTTCTATGCTAAATGATTAATCTGCAATTTTACAATTTAATTTTTTTGGAGCTCCATAAGAGCTCGAACCCATTCTACAAAGATCTCTCTTATCTCACTTATTAAGTCCACCATCATCCATCTACCTCAGGGAAACCATAAATACGCATTTATAGAATGATATAAATGTGAAATGATGAATATATAAACATATGTATTTATATTTCAGATTTTCGATGTGGAAATTCACTAGTATATTATACCATAAAACCTGTCTAAGGTGTTAAACCTGCCTAACCAGGAAGCATTAATTATACCACTCAATAAACTAGCCTACAGATTACTAAGAATGAAAAGATAGAATAAAATCAATGCTTCACTAATGCAATGAAGAAAATATAGTTAAAAGTGTAACTTTAATTTAAAAACTAAAAGATCTACAATAAATAATCCGCAACATCAGTTTGTCACCAATTGAAGGCTGGAGAAAGAAATCCTCGAATGACATCTTAATTATTTGCAAGTCGCACCAAGAAACAAGGGTATAATAACTTACTAGCAACAACTTGACAAACTTAGTTGCAAGATATGCTTATTCAGGCTTAGCATTGTCAAGTAGGGTTCTATGAATACAACATTTAGACATAGTCACAACTTGGCTGTAACTAAGTATTACTAAGTAACCTGTGAATATTGCTGCGTGATTTAATCTCTAAATGACTGATAACTACAAATTAAATTACCAAGTGTGAGCAGTTGGCAAGTTTCCAAAAGTTGGAGTAGCTGTTATTTGGAATCGAGGGCTCAACTGAGCAAACCCCCCAGGAGGCAGCTGCGAGCAACCAGTGGTGAACTGCAGCAGCCTTGCCATTTCCTCCTGAGTGAAGTTGCCCACAGCAGTCCAAAACCAGTCTAGAATTCTCCTAAATTCAGGTGATCCACCATTGACTACATGGTTAGCACGGAAATCTGCTATGCTATATTCTCCAGTACCACAGAGTAGCAGCTATTGGTCCAAATAGATAAATGGCAAGAATGAAATATTTCTTTTTTTTCAGGATTGAAAAATAATTCATACCTAATAGGTGTGAAATTACAGAATTACTAAGCAAGATATTGCACACTATTAAATTACAACCTTCGTATGATATTCCAAAGAATCAATGATTACTCATGGAACCTCCATATTCTAAAATTATTTTTAATATCAAATTATCAAACTTTATGTAATTTGACTCTCAATATTTGATACTTTGGCTAATATCCTGAGTTGTTGAGATGAAGTAAAATAATGTTAAATTTCAATTACTATCACTTGAATTTGATTACTTAATCATCAGTTAAAAATCTTTTGCTCTTAATCATTAATATAAACTCTGCAATTGATTAACACAAGTCATCCATCTCACCTCTAATTCATTTTCATCAAATATGCTGAGAAGATTATCTGGGATGAGCTCATTAAGACCCTTCAAGAAGTGCTCCATCTCTTCTCTAACACTATTCGCCAGCCGATACTGCGCCAATGCATCTAGATATTGCAGCTTTGTTTGGTTGGTAACCCGAATTTTGGTGCCTCCAGGTACTAATTCCACTGCCTGAAAGTTCACAGAGAACCACAAATCTTTCAACTTTTCCAGCTCCAATAGATGACAAATTACAGAAGATTTCAACAATACCTTAAGGAGCTGCCCATACTGATCGTATTCTTCTTCTACGAAATACAATTCCATGTCATCAACATCATGCTCTAAAATGTATTTGACTTTTGTAAGATAGAGATCAGGGTCATCCTGCTCAAAGTACTGAAAACCAAGAAGAAAGGGGAATTAGTAATTAAGGAAATCAACTTGAAGTACTGTTGGCAGCAAAAAAATGATCATGTTTGTTCGCAGGCCCTTTTAAGTTTCATATTCTGAATGCACACGATATGCAAATATGAATTAGAGAGAAAGACTTTCTTTTTAAGTGATTAGGGGATACAACATTTCTGCACATATTGCAAGTTTATAATAAACCATAGGAATGCACATTTTCTTTGCCAGAAGATGGCAATTTAACTGAAACAGATCGTTCTATGTATTTTTTGAATTAACTCGCGTGGAAGGTACAATAGGTAGTAGTTCATTGATAATGAAGGACATCTAAACCAAAAGGAATACCAAAAGCTTAGTAATGAAAAGATTAATTTTTTTAGCATAAAATAAAATAAAAAAACTATAATTTTCAGGGTTAAGCTAGGTTAAGATACAAAATTGTGATTTAAGTTTAGAATTAACCATAGGAAGGAGGAGAAGAAGATTTAATTTACCAACAAGGCAAATTGAACCACAATGTGAAAGGTAGCCGAATTCCCCATAATATTAATCCTTCAGCGTCAGGGACGGAAAATCCTCTCACCCGAGAATTCTCAATAATCCCTAAAACAACATTTATAATCAATATGCTATGATTAATGATGAAAAATAACAAATTTGTACTTTTCCCATGCCTCTCTTTTCCTATTTCCTTATTTTCCCGCCAGTCTTACTTGTATAGATTATGCTTTAGGTTTTCGCTTGGTCACTTGATGATGGAGATCAATCTCTGAAACTAGTCGTGTTTTGTTTCCATTTATTGTTTCTAATAAATACTGTGGAAAAAGTACAAATTTGTTATTTTTCATCATGAGGTATTTCTACAAGACATCACCTGAGACTGTTAATTTTATGCTATGATTATCTGTAATGACTAGGAAAATAAGAAAAAAATGTTCAATTTGAGTAAAGAACTTCATGAACCATTCCAATATTTGAAACGCGCTTAGGAATGGCTTCAACCCCAGCATCATAGACAATAGGCAAGAAATATAAGAAAATGACCCTCAACGAAATATCCCGTCTGATTAAATGTAGTGATAAGAAATGGTGTTCCCTTATTTACTTTGGTGATAGTTCTTACTTTATTTCCATCAGTGTCAAAGATGAATTCCAGTGCGCATTCAAGACAGGTCCAAAGCTTAAAGATTTATTAGTGAATTGTAAAGATTCTATCGACATACTCAAGAGGAGTGGGGTGTATCGTCTTAATTGTGATGATTGTGATGATTTTTATGTGGGGAAAACCGCGAGATGTTTTCAGACTAGATTGCAAGAACACAAACGTGCCTATGTCCATCAAAACCCATCCGCTTCCCATTTCAGCAGCATTTATTAGAAAAAGGACATTTTAGTGAGTTCGACATGACTGTTTTGCACGTGTGTGACCGGAGTGCCAAGATAGACGCCTTAGAGATTGTTGAAATTCTGAGAGGTTCTTCCTCGAACATTGTCAATGAATACCTTTTTCCCAATCCCTCTCCCATTTTGAAAACTATCCTTTCCCACCTCACCCCCTCCACCCCTACCCTTTTCACTTAATGTGTTACTTTGTATCTTGCTGTTCCCCTGTTTTTGTATACTTGGACTTGAATTCTTTCCTTTGTCTCCTTTCCCTCTCCCACCTCACCTTACTCCTTCTTCCTTTCCCCCCTCCCTTCCCACCTTTACTGCTCTCTGATTCGCCAACTGGTTTGTCCCTTTTTGTATATATTCTGTGTTGTTTCCTATCCTTTTGCCTGATGATGCAGCCATGCTGCGAAACCATGGTCGTTTGTGTACCTTCTCTGTGGTCTAGTAAAAGTTTTCTCTATATGGATTTTGATTTCTTAGACAAGTTTCTTATTCACAAAAGTAAATTAATTTAAGTTAAAACAAATCAATTTTACCATAAGATGATCATAATCCATGAATCAGAGGTATTTTGGATAACTCAAATACAACACAGTTCAATAGAAATCATAAATGAATTCATGCATAGCATTACATAATGATAAATAGGAAACCCTAAGAGATTCTGCTAATGAGCTTTAATAACAGTAACAACTAGTGTGACTGGACACCAAAAGAGTAAGAAAATCCAAAGAAAAAAGTGATCATAATATGACATAAATACACAAAACTTGCCTTTTATTTTTTCAAAATAGATTTCGCTGCAATAACATTAGGATCTTGCTGGTCTTTTCTAATAAAACTCTAGCATAACCATTTGTGATACATACCTTATAATGGACTCGAAGACCAATTAGTTGAGCCAAGAAGGAGCGAGTGAATCTTGCCCTCACTAGCTGGCGGTAGGAGCCCCCCAGAGCTGATTCATAAAGGCATTTTCCAACAATACGACCCGCGAATTCATAATGTTTAAGTTTTAGGTTTGGGGGTCTTCTTGGGTTAGGATGAACTAATGCTTGTTGGTTTTCCGAAAAACCAGCAAATAAACCATTTCTGGCATCAAAGAGAGCTGCACAAGTTAACTCAAACCATTCACGTCTTACTCCACCCCAATCTAGACCTTTAAAAGATAATTTTGATGAAATGAGTTACTGTTGAGTGTTTGCTGAAACCAATTTTTATTAGCTCTCATGATATTATTTACATTTTGCCACTATTGTGATTATTTTAAGGAAAAGATACCTTCAACAAACAACGTGGCTTTAACTTTCAAGTAAGGTAGAAAAAGAAAAATAACGGATATAGATCCTCCAGTAATTCTTAAATGCAAAAAGTTGTTAGATTCTTTTCCAACTACAAGAAAAACACAGATGAGAGATCCAAAATTTACAAGGTGAATACAAAAACAACAATATTAAAAAAGTGGAGTGAAATACAGTAATGAACTACATTTTATTCACAAATCTAAGAGAAATTTTCAAAGAAGAGAATGACAAAAATACCAAAAATTACTTCAGAAATTTTTGCACAAATATCAAAATAATACTTGCACAAAACATGCAATAATCAACAAACAAGATATTAAGTAATATTCGTCAAGATTACATCAAATGTTTCATACAAAAACACCTAACTTCCATGAAGAGAGTGATTTCTGAAAAATAATTACCAAGTAAATAAAGGAAAACATTAATTTTAAAACATTATTAATATTCATATCTCTGAGTCGTATCCTTTAAAACCAAAATGTATGAAATAACTGCAGCATGATACGTCTTATAAAATACTGTCTGGTAATTAGCAGAAGTAATAGGAATTTCAGAAAATCAAAATTTTTCTTAATGCATGATAAAAAGAGAAAAAAAACGTTTTTAGGAATACCTTGCTCCCCATGGAATGTAACTTCAAAATTCCGACACCAATCACTCACTGAGAAGCCCTTGGTTGATTTAATGGACTGAAAGAAAAAATATATGAATGATTAAGATAGACAAAGGTTATGAGTTCATATAAAAATGCAGCAAGACAATACTCACAGACTCAAGAAGGCGATCGCGATGTACTTTTAAGGGCAACTTGTCATGATAATGCTTTTGATGGTACTTCCGAACCTCATGATAAAAAAAATCTTGCTTATCCTTGAATGTTTCAGAACCACCTGAATGAATATGGAATATATATATTATATCACCAAGTTATTCAAAAATGAGAATTTGAATAGATGAATTCATGTTCAATGTGTTATTTTAATACTTAATGCTACATTCAGAGGAATTAATTTAAAAAATATATCTATTTTTAAAATTAGCTTCATTATGAGGCCTAAAATTAATCACATGTTTAAGGTTTGACAACGTAATGACTAATTAATAATGGAAAACATTAATTACATCCTTGCTATTTTCAGTAACACTATGAAAGCTTAACAAAGAGGGTTTGAACTATTTATTAATATGATGCTACACTTTAATTTATAGTTAACAAATCCAGTGCTAGTACACCATAGAGATAGCTAGATACTAGCAAAGGAATCTATATATGGCTACATCAATGATTTAAAAACCAATGTAAAATATAGGACAATCCTCTTGTTACAGCAAAAAACGAATTAGTAAGTAAAACTACTGAAGAATTGATTAATTTTGTCTACCTATGGTTTATCATAACAGCTTTTTGATGATAATTTAATATTTTTTCATATAAATTCCCTGAATATTCTTTTCTAAGATTTAATCTTTTCAAATAATGCAAATGAAAATTAGGATAACTGAAGTAAGGGTAGTTGTAAGTTAATTTAGGACATTTTTTTGTGTAGTTGTACATAGTATGATAGCGGTTTGAGAGAGAATGAATATTAAGATAATTGTTGTCAAAGCAATGCAATTGTTAATGTAAGAATGTACAAGTAAAATGATTGTACCATGATAAACAATGCAAGGAACACAGAAATGGTGGAGTATTTCTCATATAGGTTATAGGTATAATATTGTTTTCTAAAAATAGCATGATGGATGTAAGCATAAGAAATTCTGTGAACACAGAATGAAGAACAGCGAGTAGAAGAATGAGGTCATTGATTAACACAAGAAGGACGGAGGTGGTCATTTGATCACTTTTCAGAGTTTGACATCAAATTTTTTTCCCGTAAATTCCTCAGATTTTTTTGAAACTTTTTGACTTTGTTTATAACCATCCCAAAATTTGTTTTAAGTATTAAAACATTTTTCTTCACTTTTAGGTTAAATTTTATATCAAAATATACCTAGAAGGATGGGAGGTGGTCATTTGACCACCTACTTTTAAAATTCGTAATTAAATACTTTTATGATTTTCAAATACCTGAATTTTGCATAACTTCTAAATTTGACCATTACACAAATGCTGATAAGGTGTTTTACCTCGTATTTTGTTAAATTTTAATTAATTAAACAAAATGTTGACCGATGTCCTAAATCTGCAGAATTTCATATTCTAGAATATTTTATCTATCCATACTGGACCAATGAAACTCATATTTTCGGAATAAGTGGAAAAAAGTCCGAATTGTTGATAAAAGTCAGTCACTTTACGCCAATATGGTTATGCCATCTGACGGAAACCATATAAAAGCACTCGTTCGTGCCTCGGAAAAAACCTCCATCAAATACGATGGCGGAAGAATTTTTCGAATTTCGTCGTGAAATTATCCAATCTGTGGTTTTGTCAATGCCAAATTGTTCTATAACATTTAAAAATTCATAAAAAAATTTTTAGCAGGGTTGCCAACACATTAGTTTAATCATTATAAAATGTTCTTCCAATGTTTTTCTCAGGTAAATCTCAAACTGATATCTCAAGTTTACATTCAATCACCTTTCTTGAACAATTAGAATTAATGTCAAGGGTGCTAACTTTATAAATCAGGGCTACCAATCGTAAGAACGGATCTCTAAACAGAGAGTTATGCATTCGCAGAATAAATAACAAAAGGGATATTTTGAGCACAGATTTGTTTCATGTGATTAGTCGAAACTCTTGGGGATCCTGAATAAGTTTATAAACTATTAAGAAACAGGGTTACTAACTTTTTTGGCTGTAAAGTGAAGGCAGCGATCAGACCTTCATGGAAAACCTAGCAATTAATCATGCATTTATCGAGAATGGCCTTTTCTTACTCATATCTCATTCTGGGCTTATCCACTCTGGTTCCAGTTTTATTGCGTCGATTTTTATTTTAGACTTACCTTAATACTTACATCATTCTTAAAATGTTATTTCCTTCCATCATTCGCTAGTTTACAATAAATCCAAGTCATTATAGTAACACTTCATCATCTTCACAATAGAAGGTTTGAAATCATAATAAATCTTCGCTATTGTTCTTAAAAATTAATATTTCTTCCTTATTAAGCAATGGATTAACATTTTTAAGATATATGATATGAGAGAATATCACTCTTTGTATCCAAGAGTACATCATTTTTTACCGCAGATTCTGCACATTGCCACTTTTACAGAGCATATTCCACTGTATATTTTCCTACATTTTAGGCACAAATTACTGGATTTGTTATAACATCCAGGTGAGATCTGAAACTTTCTTCTTTTCCGCAGTCTTATTGGCACACTTGCTTCCCCTGATGAAATTCCCGACATTGCAAAGGAACATGAGGGAGGTGGCTCTATTATTATTATTAGGGGTCTTTATTAGGCGAGATTGAGGATTGAGACTAAAAAGTCTCCTCTTCCATCTAACCTGTAAAGTAAAGCTCTATCTATAATGAGGTTCCAATAATTTCTTATACAAGTCTTTGAATTTACTCCTTCCGGCTGAGTTTAAGCCCAGTGGTTTCTTTGAATGGAACCCAGCTATTTATTGAGGCCAGGTCCGATATGTTAAAAAATACATGCACTGGCCATCTCCTTGCAGCCGAATGAGTTGAATATTTCCGGCACCTGCTATCCATTATATCTACTCCTACTTTGTTGTAGTTGTAGAAGAAAACTGTATCCGGTTTCTTTTTTTGAGTCAGAAATCATCACGTCCTGATGCATTGTTTTTTGCTTGGTAATTTGTCAAGCTATGCCCTAGTCTTTTTTTTTCAAACTCTAGTTGAGTATATTTCATCGCTGTGATGAACTGAAGGAGGTAATTCTCTTCTATTTTTTCTTATCGTTCCAACCAATGAATTTTTTTTTTTTTAAGTTTTTCAGTGAGGCTGATTGAATAGAAGTAATTGTTGCAAGTTATGTTGATAGCAGAGTTTTTGAACGGCTCTGCCAACCATAGCACAACATATTCTCCAAGAGACTGCCTTGATCCCCTAGCATCATCTTTTCCACAATAAGGAAATGCATTTAGGCAATATTTAGACTTCACATCTGCTAATACACAGCACTTGATCCCAAACTTATCTGGCTTATTCGGCATGTATTGGATGAATGGGCATCGGCACTTCGTAGGATATAATTGTTCATCGGCCGTAATACTCTACTCTACTCTAGTCATGGTTGTAGCAGGCTCGGGAGTTAGTTATAAATGTATTCCAAGGCTCAGAACCCAAAGCAAATTTTTCTTCTCTCAGAGCTTGACTCCGAGTTTCTCTGTGATCAAACCGTAAATGTTTCATTATGCTTACGAATCGATCCTTATTTTTAGTGATGGAGAATTTTTTAGATCTCTATGAGTAGCTAGGAAAAGTCTATCCTAGCGCGTTTCAAGGTCATTCTACTAAAAACAATGTTTAAAAGCAATTCCCATGCTCCCTCCAGCATCACCGCTTGCCCTGCAGCTTACCCCCGCCCGCTAGTATTTTCCCCGCCGCATTTTCAGAGAGAATTATAAAAATGTTCACACTTCTTTAAAAATTAACTATCAATTGATTAACTTAAATGCTAGAATTGCTTATTTAAGAATGGCATGTTTCCAAAATATTCTTTTTTTTTCCTTGTCGTAATCTTTAATTTGCCTTCTTATAAAATTTCATTAAAAGTTCCTATTTCCCTCAAGAGATGGCATTAGTGTCGTATTTTATAAACAAAAGTTCCAATTTTCCTCAAGAGATGGCATTAGTGATGAATTTTATAAACATAAGTTCCAATTTTCCTCAAGAGATGGCATTAGTGGCGAAGTTTATAAACATAAGTTCCTATTTCCCTCAAGAGATGGCATTAGTGTCGAAGTTTATAAACAGAAGTTCCTATTTCCCTCAAGAGATGGCATTAGTGTCGAAGTTTATAAACATAAGTTCCAATTTTCCTCAAGAGATGTGTCGAAAGTTATTATATAGTACATTTAATGTATCGAATGTCAATTCAATTATGGCTATCGATCTCGGTGTGGACAATACACATACATCGTGACAATTTGAGTTTATTTGAGATTTGACAAGAGAGAAAGAGATATAAAGATTCCTTCGATAGAAAGAGGAGATATTATAATTATAATATATTAATATTCATTTCTTGACTTAGTGGGAGCATCAGAGACGATAACAGGAATGAGGGAAGTCGGTGTGTTCTTTTAGTGTGTTCTTTCAGTACTTGTAACTTCTGCTGACCAAAGACGATATCAAATGCTCTCCTCGAAACTAAATCTCATGAAAATGATGTAAAAGAATACCTTATAATGAGTTGGTTAGAAAATTTACCTAGGGGATGAGTTAGAGTGAGGAAAGTAGGGGTAGCGTTTATACTCCCCCTTAAGCGTTGAAATTATGCTTGAATAGGAAGAAACGTTTGTAATGAAGCGGTAGTGGGGGTAAATAATTTAAATAGAACTAAATGAGGGGAACTTTCTCATTTACTCCTACGCTTCGTCATTGAAGACTTGGTGTGACTTTGCTTCATTCTTCCGTTTCAAGGTTTTAGAGTTATTCTTCCTGTTTGGAATTATTTCCTCTAAGAAGAAATACAGTAAAGTATTAACAGTTTAAACAGAAATCTGAGTAAGTATCAGCTTATATACTTTTGAGTTATTCCCTAGTATTATTTTTTAACAATTTTTCAAAAATTTTAGGTTGGAGTTGTGTCAGTTGAACCCTCAAGTAGGCAGTGACCATTCAATCGTTGAGATTGACAGGGCTATAAAGGGTCAACTGAAAACCTACTGGATGGTGAGTGATGCGGATAAAGACCTTATATCATTTCTAAATTATACTTCCAATATTTTAATTCTGAGGATAAGGGATGAGCTAAGTAATTCTGCCCTTAACATTAATATTGTGGTTAAGGCAAACTTTGAGAGGGGTGAGGAGACGATAGAATGAGCATTTAAAACGAGAAACGTTAGGGTTTTGCTAGCTGATGAAGTTGGTGAAATTTTAGAAGGATTATTTGGAAAATTACTTAAGGAAAAATCCGAGATGCAGGTGAAGGGATAAGAGTGGGCGCTGAGTAAAATCTTGGGTTTAGAACTCCGAATTAATCGTTACACTCCGTTATGACTGCTGACCGCAACACAAGAGGCTGCAAAAACTCCTCATTCCCCATCATAGAACTGAATTATTTCACAAATCATTCACAGTCACAGCCAGTAACCTTTGGAACTCTCTTCCATCCACTATGGAAAATCTGCCATCAATGCATACCTTTAAGCGTAAATGCCACAATCATTTATTAAACATACAAATTAGCACTCAAACCTTTTGACCGCGTCCCATTTCTTTTTACCCACAATGTATTTAAGTCTTGAATCACACCCTCTTCTGTTAGTTAATCTGTTTGTTCTTTACACTATTATTTGGTTTTGATCCGCTGCCTCACGTAATATATGTATGTATGTACATAATTAACGATAAGGTAAATTTAGTTATTTTAAAATCTTATTTTTTTAATTTTAAATTTTTTTTGCTTATTTTCTTTGTCCAATGTTATATAAACTCTATGTTTTGATTTGTATTCATTCTCAACCTTAATGTATTTAATCGTTTTGTTATTCTTGAAATATTCGTTTGTTTTATTTTTTTAATGCTACAATTCTTGTATTTAGGTTTAGTGTAAATTGTGAAGATATTTTATTTGATTTGATTGCTTGTAGTGAATGTGTATTGTCTCTTTTGCATAATTTGTATCTATTCTCTACTTGTCTTTCATAATTCTTTTATTCTCCTTCTTCACAAAATACTGTTTTCTACCTGTAGGTTTCACAGGTTTTTCACACTCCCCTTCTAGGGAGTGTTTTCCTGCAGTGGAAATTTTTCCTGAGCCCTCAGCTTAGGTTTTTTAAAAATCCACATACTAAATTTCTTCCTGTACTTTTGCAAACTATCTCTTTCTTTCTGTTTCGCATATGACGATGGGTTAGGTGTAAGAAGAGTCTTTCTAGTCTCAATCTTGCCTAAATAAAGGCCATTTATTATTATTATTATTATTATTATGCAGATCAACCTTTATTGAGTTACCACCCAAGATCACAAGCAGAAGTTGAAATGTTAGGAATGACGATCAGTTTTGTTTTGAATTCGCGGTTTGGAGAAAGAACATACATAAAGACCCTCAACGAGTCAACAAATATAATACGGATGAATTCGACAATGGGTACGATTGAGAATGTATTGAATACCCAGTCAAACTCTCTGATATTCCTAAATTCAAGGGAACAAATAAAATTTCTATTAACGTTTTCCGGCTAGATGAAAAAAACAATGTCTATCCAATAAAAATTTAAATACCGAGCTTGCAGATCATCGTGACCTATTATATATTACAAATGACAACACGGCTCATTATTGCTGGATTAAAAACTTTGAGAGTCTAATCCATCTTCAGATAACAAAAATGTCTTAGAATTTACATTTGCAAACGATGCTTCATGCATTATCATGACGAAAAAATTGGAGATGCATACAGCAAACTGTAATGGTAAAAAACCTGCGAGAATTGTGCTTCCTATCGAGGGGGATAAGATATTAAAATTTACCAAACTCGGGCATTCATTTCCAGTTCTGGATGTAATATATGTAGACTTTGAATGTATTCTCCAAGGTATCAGCACTTGTGAATCTTTACCTAACGCATCCTACACGCACGCTATTCAGAAACACGAGCCATTCAGCTTTTGCTGTGTTCTCATAACGTCCAATGGATGTGAGACACCACAGCTTTACCGATGTCCCAATACCGCACAGGTCTTTATACAGATAATGAAAGAGGGAGCAGAGAGAGTATTCAAGTTGTATAAAAACGTTGTGCCAATGGAATCGCTTAGCCCAGAAGAAGAGGCAAATTTTAAGAATGTTTTGTCTTGTCATATTTGTGGTAAAGAGTTGAAGTCAGATGCCGTTAGAGATCACGATCACTTGACAGGTAAGTATCGAGGGCCCGCACATTCTTTTTGCAACCTGCAGTACAAAATGCCAAATTTTCTACCCGTGTTTATTCATAATATTTCATCGTATGACGATCATTTCTTGGTTCGGGAGTTAGACTATGATGATAAAAAAATTAATGTGATTCCGAACACCAAGGAAAAGTATATTTCATTCGCAAAGTCAATCGAAAATAATTTCACCATTAGATTTCTTGACACATGTCGATTCATGCCAGCGTCCTTAGCTTCACTGGTAACAAATTTAAATATATTTAAATATACTAGCGAGGTATTCGGTGAGAAAACAAACCTAGTCACATGTAAGGGGGTCTACACATATGATTACACAAACTCAATCGAGAAACTTGAGGAAACATCACTTCCGGAGAGGGGAAATTTCTACAAAAGATTCCAACATATTTGTAGTCTTTCTCAAACACATGCTCGTCCGCTAATCTGTTGTAAATCAAATCTGTGTACGCATATTTCCAATATCGTAACAAAGAGCAACTAAATAAATATATTTGAATAATTTTCTTTTTGAATTTAGTAACCATGCTTCGTGAAGTTGTTAGGCTGGATGTAGGTTAAGAATGGTTAATTAATAACAAAACGTTATAATATCATTTGTAGGACCCAAGTTTAACACGATTCAAAAACACAATTTTAAATTATACTTTTACAGGTTGGTGACAGTGATAAGGATTAATTTTACAATAATGCAAATATTACTAATCGTATGTCATAGACAAAAACTGTAAAACTGGAGTTTCATAAAAAATTCGAAAAATTATTAATGTGCTCTATTTTGACTTTTTTTCAAAAGGAATGAAATTAATTTTCATTATTTTCCTATGGCATTTGAAACATAGAGTGACTTTGTTATTAAAAATCAATATAATAAACCCTTTTTATATACTCAAAGGTTTGAAACTGTTGGGTTACTTAGAAATAGGAAAATATCAAAGTTAACACAATATTGGTACATAAAGGATTAAACATTTTATTAATTATTGTAAATAGAAAAAGATATTTGGTTAAAAAAGTTAACATTTATTTTTTAACCCGCCTTCCTAGGTAAAGAAGAATTTTACTAAATATAGTAAGAGTATGATACAGAATTATATCTCAACTTATGGTAATGTTACAGTTTACTTAGGGATATTTTTATTTTTCATTTAAAAAAAGTTCACATTTTTCTGGAAATGCAGCTTTAATGTCAATGTTTTATAACGAAAGTACCAATTTTCCTCCGAAGATGGCATTAGCGGCAAAGATTGTAAAAAAAGTTCCAATTTTCCTCGAGAGATGGCATTAGTGGCAAATTTTTAAACCAAAGTTCCAATTTTCCTCAAGAGATGGCATTAGTGGCGAAGTTTATAAACCAAAGTTCCAATTTTCCTCAAGAGATGGCATGAGTGGCGAGGTTTATAAAAAAAAGTTCCTATTTCCCTCAAGAGATGGCATTAGTGGCGAAGTTTATAAACCAAAGTTCCAATTTTCCTCAAGAGATGGCATTAGTGGCGAAGGTTATAAAAAAGTTCCAATTTCCCTCAAGAGATTAGTGGCGAAGTATATATACAAAAGTTCCAATTTCCCTCAAGAGATGGTATTATTGGCGAATTTCTACCAAGTATTTTCAATTGCACATACAGCGATGAAAAACGAAAATTGAGTATGCAACCAGCAGAATGGTGACGTCACATTGTATTTATTAATCTTATTTCTCCAATACATTGCAACTTGTGGCAATGATATTTACATCAAATTGTATCATAATCTACCCTTTATACATGAGTAATTTTTTCCAGCAATGCGCAATTTGTTTGATGATCATTTTGAGAAATAAATGAGAAAGTGGGGTTTAAATAGAACTAAATGAGGAGACTTTCTCATAATTGAGAAAGTTCCCCTCATTTATTTCTATTTAAATTATTTACCCCCACTACCGCTTCATTACAAACGTTTCTTCCTATTCAAGCATAATTTCAACACGTTAGGGGGAGTATGAACGCTACCCCTAGTTTCCTTACTCTAACTTATCCCCTAGGTAAATTTTCTCACCAACTCATTTTAAGGTATTCTTTTACATCATTTTCATGAGATATAGTTTCGAGGAGAGCATTTGATATCTTCTTTGGTCAGCAGAAATTACAAGTACTGAAAGAACGCACTAAAAGAACGCACCGACTTTGACACTAATGCCATCTCTTGAGGGAAATAGGAACTTATGTTTATAAACTTCGACAGGAATGCCATCTCTTGAGGGAAATTGGAACTTTTGTTTATAAACTTCGACACTAATGCCATCTCTTGAGGGAAAAGGAACTTTTGATGAAATTTTATAAGAAGGAAAATTAAAGATTACGACAAGGAAAAAAAGAATATTTTGGAAACATGCCATTCTTAATTAAGCCATTCTAGCATTTAAGTTAATCAATTGATAATTAATTTTTAAAGAAGTATGAACATTTTTATAATTCTCTCTAAAAATGCGGCGGGGAAAGTACTAGCGGGCAGGGGTAAGCGGCGGGGCAAGCGGTGACGTGCAAGGGAGCGCGGGAATGGCTTTTAAACATTGTTTTAGTAGAATGACCTTGAAACGCGCTAGGATAGACTTTTCGTATCTACTCATAGAGATCTAAAATATTCTCCAGCACTAAGAATAAGGATCGATTCGTAATCATAATGAAACATTTACGGTTTGATCACAGAGAAACTCGGAGTCAAGCACTGAGAGAAGAAAAATTTGAATTACCTCCTTCGGTTCATCGCAGCGATGAAATATACTCAACTAGAGTTTATAAAAATAGACTAGGCCATAGCTTGGCAAATTACCAAGCAAAAAAAATGCATCAGGACGTGATGATTTCTGACTCAGAAAAAGAAACCAGATACCGTTTTGTTTTACAACTACAACAAAGTAGGAGTAGATATAATGGATAGCAGGTGCCGGAAGTATTCAACTCATTCGGCTGCAAGGAGATGGCCAGTGCATGTATTTTTTAAAATATCGGACCTGGCCTCAATAAAGAGCTGGGTTCTATTCAAAGAAACCACTGGGCGTAAACTCATAAGGAAGGAGTAAATTCAAAGATTTGTATTAGAAATTATTGGAACCTCATTATAGATAGAGCTTTACTTTACAGGTTAGATGGAAGAGGAGACTTTTTAGTCTCAATCCTCAATCTCGCCTAATAAGGATAATAATAATAATAGAGCCACCTCCCTCATGTTCCTTTGCAATGTCGGGAATTTCATCAGGGGAAGCAAGTGCGCCAATAAGACCGCAGAAAAGAAGAAAGTGTCAGATCTCACCTGGATGTTATAACAAATCCAGTAATTTAAGCCTAAAATGTAGGAAAATATACAGTGGAATATGCTCTGTAAAAGTGGCTATGTGCAGAATCTGCGGTAAAAAATTATGTGCTCTTGAATACATAGAATGATATTCTCTCTTATCATATATCTTAAAAATGTTAATCCATTGCTTAATAAGGAAGAAATAATAACTTTTAAGAACAATAGCGAAGCTTTATTATGATTTCAAACCTTACATTGTGAAGATGATGAAGTGTTACTATAATGACTTGGATTTATTGTAAACTAGCGAATGATGGAAGGAAATACCATTTTAAGAATGATGTAAGTATTAAGGTAAGTCTAACATAAAAATCGACGCAATAAAACTAGCACCAGAGTGGATAAGCGCAGAATGAGATATGAGTAAGAAAAGGCCATTCTCGATAAATGCATTATTAATTACTAGGTTTTCCATGAAGGTCTGATAGCTGCCCTCACTTTACAGCTGAAAATGTTAGTAACCCTGCTTTTTTATACTTCATAAACTTATTCGGGATCCCCAAGAGTTTCGACAAATCACATGAAACAAATCTGTGCTCAAAATATCCCTTTAGTTATTTATTCTGCAAACGCATAACTCTCTGTTTAGAGATCTGTTTTTACGATTGGTAGCCCTGATTTATAAAGTTAGTACCCTTGACATTAATTCTAATTGTTCAAGAAAGGTGATGGAATGTATACTTGAGATATCAGTTTGAGATTTACCAGAGAAAAACATTGGAAGAACATTTTATAATGATTGAACTAATATGTTGGCAACCCTGCTAAAACTTTTTATGAATTTTTTCAAATGTTATAGAACGATTTGGCATTGACGAAAACAACAGATTGGAAAATTTCACGAGGAAATTCGAAAAATTCTTCTGCCTTCTGCCGAGGCAGGAACGAGTGGTTTTATATGGTTTCCGTCAGATGGCATAACAATATTGGCGTAAAGTGACTGACTTTTATCAACAATTCGGACTTTTTTCCACTTATTCCGAAAATATGAGTTTCATTGGTCCAGCATGAATTGATAAAATATTCTAGAATATGAAATTCTGCAGATTTAGGACATCAGTCAATATTTCGTTTAATTAATTAAAATTTAAACAAAATACGAGGTAAAACACCTTATCAGCATTTGTGTAATGGTCAAACTTAGAAGTTATGCAAAATTCAGGTCCTTGAAAACCATAAAAGTATTTAATTACGAATTTTAAAAGTAGGTAATCATTGATTTATCACATATTTCAAATTATATTTTGCATTAACAGTTGCAGTCACATCAGTATGCAGGAATAAAACCATGGCAAAGATCATTAAATTTTCATATTCTGAATTTTTTTCCATTTGAATTTATCGTTTAAATGTTTTCGTATTTCCTCTCTGCTTTCCAAACAAAGGTGGCATAAACTGGATAACAATGTGGAAAAAGGTTGAAAATAATAATAGTTACATATTAATTGGGAGAAATAAGCAACATTTAATATTAATTCCAATGTAATTTCAAAATGCATCAATAAAAGTGTCCCAAAGACAATGTGAAGCCAAAAGACCTCTGGCAGATCTCGCAGTTTAAATGTTCTTTTTGGTGTAAAAAAAAGATGGAAAGGTTGCAAAAATTTTTCTAACTTACACAGAATTTTCTACCAAAGACCATATAATAGTTTAATAAACGACATGGAATCAGGCATAACTTTGTGGTAATTATTTATTCTAACAAAATCCATATTGAAGAATCTTTTACTAAAAAGTAAAAGATTGTATTGCAGTTAATGAGTAAACCATTTTAAATATTTTAACACTTAAAATAAACAATACTTAAAATATTAACAAAAAAATTCTAATGCAGGAAAATGCTCAATTATATATTTACATACATATACTGTATTTGTTATGACATATTTTGCCATCAAATTATTAGTAAAAGGGCTAAGTTAGTTCTTTTACGTAATAATTATATGAAATCATGGGAAAAGTTGAGTTGAGTTCATAGCCATTATTCATTATCAAGAATAAGAATTGCACTCCTTTCCTAGGATATTCCAGTTAAGTTATCCTATTTTGCCTGAAAAATATACTTCATCCTTTGGTTTAAATTATGGTGATTTTGACCTTGTATCTATAATGATTAAAATGTTCTTAGGGATCACTAGATACTTCATTAATTATTATTAAAGGAATCCATGAAAATAAAATTCTAATATAGTAACAAAGAGCTATGCAATGAATACTTTTAAATAAATAATTTTCCCTTCTTCTGTTGACTTAATATACCGTAGTTAATTTACTCTTAATTATCATATCATGATTAAGCTGTAATTTTTACGAAAAAGTTCATCTTGCGAGCAAGAAATACTTTTAAATAAATAATTTTCCCTTCTTCTGTTGACTTAATAAACATTAAATAATTTACTCTTAATTATCATATCATTATTAAGCTGTCATTTGTACGAAAAAGTTCATCTTGCAGGGATGTAGAGCATTGACCAAAATAATAAAGTTCATTCTAAATCTGCATAGATGGATAATTTTATGTTAGGAGAAAATATGAGCAACTAAAGTAATTCATGTTAAATATTTTTGAGGAATAGTGAATAATGCGTGAGATTAGAGCTGATTTAACGAAATACTAATGTAAACCTATCATAATACTATACTGCTTCTACAGCATAAAATGCAATGAAATATAGCAAGTATTAATAAAAACAATAATGTCACAAAATCCTTCAAAACATGCATAAGGAGGAAGACGAAAAGCGCACTCAAAACAGAGAAGCTAATAGACTCGCTCTTGTCGAGATCCTCATGTTGTGTTTTAGGTATGGTGGTTTATGTAGGAGTATTAAGAACTTATTTATGGAAAACAATAATGAAATTATGGAAAGTGCATTCACATATATGCAAAGCTAATCAAAAATAAAATAAGTGAAACAACTAGAATGAAAAAAAATATTTGGCGGGTCATACCAATATTTTTCAGCAGAAAATGTGTGAAAGTGGCTGCTATCACATTTCTATCTTTTGTAACCAACTCTACTTTTGGTTGACAACCATCATCCACAATAAATGACGGTTGGTTGTATTGGTTATTATTGCTTGAGAAATAGAACTGAAATTAAAGAGAAAGAATTAGTACTGTAACTGCCAGTGAAAGAGAAATGTAGCAAAAGGTAAAAGGAAGGTTTATTAACTTACCTTAGTGGAAGGACAGAGCCTAAAAGTCACTAACCTCTTAGGAATGAATTTAAGTAAGAACTCTTTAATGGTTAATTGCTTAGGAGAAACATAACAAAACACTTTCTTTGGTTTGGGTAATTTTTCCCCATGTATGCTAATTAGTCTTGCCTCATACCATATATTATGGTTCTTTGTGGCAACATTTTTATGCACTAAAGAAGCATCACTATCTGAAATATAAATTTAAAATATTTTATGACAAATAAATCCATAAAAAATGACTAGAATCCTCTCTTATAAAGGAAAGATGTAGTAATAAGATGAAGACAAACTTACTGCTAAGTACAATAATATCAAAATCTCCATTATTGAGTATTAGGCCATGGTACGACACTGTGGCATGGTAGCAGCCTTCTGTTGGCAGCTGAACTTGAAGGCTAATTCTGTGAGTCATTTCATCATACTCTAAATTAACTTTGGATGGCACAGGCTTCACAGATCCGATCTGAAAATGAAGCATTGTTAAACAATTAAACAAAGAGCTCTTATTTTCTTTAACTTTATAATGGATAAAATACCTCATATTCTATGGATATTTAAAAAAATACACTAATTCAATTCACAACTCACGGTTTCTTTACCATTCACATGTTGACTGCTTACTATCAACATATAAACTTGATCAAAATGATTCATTCAACAATACAATCAAAACTAAAATTTTTTAGAGAGTACTCTATTATTCTAATAACATTACACAGCACAGAAGCGTTTCTATCTTAAAGCTAATTTGCAATTGTAAAAAAAGAAGTAACAGTTATTTCTACAGGTAAAATAGATGTAACTCTACACATTTGTTACACCAAATGTCTTATAAGATGTGTTCTCTGACTTGTTGCTAGAGAGTGAATTTGCCTAAGCCACATCAGATTGTACCATACTCAGCTGGAAAAAAGAAGTCATTTATGCAGTGTGACACAGCTTGAAGTAAAGCATAATTTTGACCAAAGTTCAGATGCTCACATTAATGATGAAATAGAAAGGAATCATGCAAAGGCAGAAAGATTAAATGATGCCAATACCTGAAATATTTTGCAAAGAGAAATACTAATGTTCATAGTTATTTTCATTAATTTTTGTCATTAAAATATTACCATCATGGCCACGGTCACACTTGTGCTGAGTTTAATGATTTTTGAAGATGTCACCTAGGCATGAGCATACAAGCTTTTTGGAAACATTCAAATTAATTCATGATACAACTGAATAGAAAATATAATGCACATCTTTAAGTAACTTATTTTATAAAGACAGTTAATGATTTATGAGATTAGCCAGAAGCTAATTTGAAATCAGTATAAAGTAAATATTTAGAATATTAACACTAATAATAAATGTGAGAAAAAGTCAGAACCAATTTCTGTAGATGTAAGTAAGCAGAACACCTATAAATTCAGGATAAAGATTCCCTAATCAACTCTTATCCATCATTACCATGCTTTTCTCTTTTAGGCAGAAAAATTACTAGCTTGATCAAATATATTTAATGTCATGTTTAATAATGTTGACATGGTTATGTTCTCTAATGAGGAAAATTTAATAAACAGGCATGAAGTTAACATCAAAGCTGAACCTCTACCATTCTAGATGCACCAATAAAATAAATTAGGTGCTTTAATAGTTAATAACAGACACATTTAAAGTTTTGTATTACTTACTAGCCATACTTAAATACATCATAACTTATTTTGATAGCATCATAGAATATAAATTCTAAATACATATATTACAATTTGAAAGTTGCTGCATTTATTTGAGAAATAAGTTTAACTTTTATAAAAAATATTACTTTGATTCTTTAAGGCAGATATATGATAGAATAACCATTTTTACTTCTGAACATTAACTGCATTCATTTTCCATTCATTATATTGGCAAGATTTTTAACAATAAATAAATAAAGGGTTTAGGTAACTGGAATGATTTATAAATTGAATAACGAGCTGCAAATAATATCCTTCAAAATTCTTACACTAGTTGAGTTTAAATAATAAATTATGAAGAGGATTATTATTAGGGGGAGGAATTATTAAGGTAAATAAAAAGATCACTCAACCACTGCTGTTTGAAAAAAAAAAACAAGAAAGACAAAACATACGGTCAAGTTTTTCTGTGGTTCAACCCTGATCTAAGGCATTCTCCTCAGTGGACATTTTTTCTGTTACGAATTATATTAGCAATATTATTAGTAACATATTTTTTCTGTTATGAATTATGGAAATGGTAGTAATTAGTAACGATAATTATTAATTCAATAACTTGGAAAATTATATTGAACTACTCTCAGAAAATTATCCTCTACTACCATCCTCACCAGTGAACAAGCGAGTCTTTGAATCTTTAGTCAGATACCACAGCTGATGGTTAAAATATGGAATAGGAATCTATACTAGAAACAATTAGCTATGCAGACAAAAAGTAGAATATAATGAAAGACCTGACATTATGCTGAATCATATTTAAACAATATTTACACAGAGGAAGATTTAACCATGCTAAGCATGCATTTACTAGTTTTTCAACACAATTTTATTGTAGTAATATTAATTTATAAAAAAAATTGTAAGATGAGAAAAAGATTTTTAATTGATTAAATCCTATGTGATTATCAAATATTATTTACCTACTAAAAAGACATCAATCTTTAATACTTAATTATTGAGGTATACAATTATTTTTCCAACATAGAATGTTCACAAGGTACACTGAAGTAGTAAAATAACAACAAAGATATGGAGCAAGAGTTAATAATAAAATAAAGTTAAGTGCAATTGAAGAAAAAATTGTTTTTTTTGTAGATGTCAGGGGGAATCAAAGCAGTTTGTGTTTGGTCCATTGAGAACTAGATAGGAAACATTCTGTCTACTACAAACACTGTTATTCAAAGATAAAGCAGTCTTTACTGAAAATATATAAGTATATATATAATGAAATGCATGAACATTAATTTTCAAAGAGAAAAGAAAAAGGCTCCTCTGCAAAGAATATCTAAAAGATAACAAATATGAAAGAAAACAGTCTCAATTCTTTCATAAATTTAATGGGGTTGATTCTCTTTAGAAATAAAGGAAACATACGAGGGTGGTTCAATAATTCCTTAGAAAAAGATGGAAAAATACTTTTTTTTGGGGTAAATTTTTTTTATTTCTCAACATAATCTCCTTTTAGCTCTATACAATTTTCTAAACGTTTTTCAAAAATTTTTATGCTGTCAGAAAAACAGGATTTCAGAAGTTCTTCAAAATACTCATTCGTTTGCGCAATGATCTCCTCGTTGGAAGTGAACCGTTGTCCCCCAAGCCATTTTTTCAAATTCGGAAACAGGAAAAAGTCACTTGGGGCAAAATCTGGTGAATAAGGTGGATGTTGAAACAATTCGATTTTTAATTCCATAATTTTGGCCATCGAAACAGCACAGGTGTGCACACGCGCATTGTCCTGATGCAAGAGGATTATTTTCCTCTTCAATTGTGGACGTTTTTCTTTGATTTCATCGCTCAACCGGTTCAATAATGACACATAATATGCCCCTGTTATCGTTTTTCCAAGTAATCGATGAAGATGATGCCGTGTGCATCCCAAAAGACTGTGGCCATAACCTTGCCGGCCGATGCCACTGTTTTCGCCTTCTTTGGAGCCCGTTCACCCTTAAAAATCCACTGTTGTGACTGTATCTTTGCTTCTGGAGTGTAGTAATGAATTCAGGTTTCATCCACAGTTATGTATCGACGAAGAAATTCAACAGGATTGCGACGGAAGAGCGCCAAAATAACCTCAGAGTCGACCACACGATTGCGCTTATTCTCCTCTGTGAGCAAACACAGCACCCATCTTGCAAAAAAATTTTCACAGACAGTTTTTCATGCAAAATTAAAGTGACTGTACCTTACCATATGCCTATGGCCTCAACTATTTTGCGCACTTTAATCCGTCGATCACTCAAAATCATATCGTGGATTTTGTCAATTGTTTCGGAAGTAGCCACTTCCACTGGGCGTCCAGAACGATATTCATCTTTTGTAGATGAAAGGCCACGTTTAAACTCATTCCCAAATTGTAAACAGTTTCAAACACAGGAGCAGATGTGCCATGAACTGCATCCAACTCAGCTTCGATTTCTTTCGGCGTTAAACCTTTCAAATACAAATGTTTAATCACAGCCCAAAACTCACTTTTCTCCATTTTTATAAACAAACAAAAGTAGTTCACATCAATCCTATTTTTCGGACGGCATTCAAATTTTTGAAAAACATTTAGAAAAATGTATAGAGCTGAAAGGAGATTATGTGGAGAAATAAAAAAAATTTACCCAAAAAAAAGTGTTTTTCCATCTTTTTCTAAGGATTTATTGAACCACCCTCGTATTTTTCCTAAGAAATGCCAGGATTCCCTGTAACATATTATCTTTTCATTAAAAGAACTGATAATTTTAGTAGAAAAATTAATATCCTATAATACACCATTTTCAGCTGAAGTTACAATTGTAATGAGGAATTGTTTTAAAAAATTATGAAGTAACCATTCATAGTAAAAGAAAATGGAATTATTAAAAATGCATAAAAAGAATCTTAACTTTGAAAATTGGATTAAACTAGATAGAGTTTATATATATGAACATATTAAAAAACTGAAATATATACAAGCCTAAAGTTATTCCTTTCCAATGGCTGCTCATATCATCAAAACAATGGATTCACAATGTTTTATAAATTGACATTTATATTGACAAAATATTCTTAGACCATATTGAATCTATTTTATTTGATTGCAAAACCCTTCTGTTACCAACATATCGTGACATTCGAACACTTAGTAGTAGATGTTAGAAAGGCACACAAATACAGTTTGTACAATTTGCTAAACTCTCCAACCATTTCTCTTCCAAAAACTTTCCACACCTTACTTTGGCTATTTCTGATAATATCCTAAGTTTTTCCATACATATGAAACCATTCTATACTGACCCTGTAATTCCTACATCATCTAACCACTATTATTCACATAAATAAGCTACCTTCCATTCCCTCACCATTAGCCTACTTAACATCCTCATGTACTCCAGCATCCAGGAAGGAATTAAAAACTATCTTCACCCTTGCCTACAACAAGGTTTTTCAACCTACCCTAATGAATGAATTTATTAACCATTGATAAAGATATATAACTATTAACTAATTTTTTAATCTATTCCCCACTATCCCTTGAAATCCTCTAAAGTGGGCTATGCTCAACTTTAACAATAAAGTCACACACCATATTGCTGACATATTCCCCAATTATGAATTTTGTTTTTCTTACTACTACCATAGTAATCTTGGGTCTCTTTTGTGCAAAGTCAAGAATCAAGTGGACTGCAATAAAATGAACAAGAATTACAGGAATCAATGCAATGATTGTGATAGTATCAGTCATAAGATTGCGGCAGCATCTTTTACATCCATTGGAGAGGTAGGTACATCTTGACAAGAGGTAAAGAGCATCAGAACAAAGCCTTAAAAACAAAGCCCTAAACGGATTGCATTTCTCCAATAATTTGATTTGGAATAACTATGTATTTCTCTGATTTTTCATGTTTCCTTTGTCCTGCTCAATAGGTCCTAAAATGGACATATATTTTAAATCCTCCATCATCTGCATTACTCTTTAACTAATTAATATCTGTTTACTGTGAACCCCTCATCCCTTCTAACTTACAAATTCCATTCCCTTTTCTACCGAGAAAATGACTTTTTTCCTTGCAGACCACCACATCTATCCTTTGCACCCCTCCTACATTCTCCCTCCCCCTCCTAAATTCTCCCTCCCCCTCCTACATTCTCCCTCCCCCTCCTACCTTATCCCTCCCCCTCCTTACCTTTCCCTCCCTCTCTCTCCCATTTCAGTATTTATGCGGTTGAATTTCTTTTCTGGCCACCCAAAGAATAAACTAAAACCTGGTTGTGAAAATAAAACTATTTGTGGAACAGTAAAATTCATCTTCATTCATTTTATGGTAAACATACACAAACTGAAATCAAATCAGATTAATCTTTAACAAAAATATGAATATTTTAACAATCGTTTTCAACAAAAATTGACTTCTTTATATTAATCACTCATTTGCAGCCATTCCAAAATCTCAACAATTAGAATATAATTTTTCTTGAGATATGCCTTTGCATTATGATAAATTCTTGAACCTGAGATCTAAATAATAACTCATAATAATAGAAAACTCTTATTTAATATAAATAAGTTCATAGAGTGAGTTACAACTATAGAAATTAATTCTTGTGATAAAAACCATGATTTATCATGTTTTCATCGAAATAATAGTTCAGGAAGGTGACATTTTCCCAATGGAGAATATAACTCTTTTGGTATAGTATTACAAAATGAGAAAAATGTCAATGTTATGCTTTCTTCAAATACTCATGTTTGGTTCAATCATATCAGCTTTCACTTCATATAAAAAGGATTTACAGGTTTTTGCAGTGCACTTAACCGTTACAACATATAGCTGATGAACCGAATAAGCTGCAAGATACATATTTTTATGAAGAAATAAAATATTTTTGAAAAAATAGCCAAATTCTTTAAATCAATTCAACTGTCACAAAAATATTTGATAGTAAGAAAGTAAGAATGATTCATGAACTTGTATAAAATGCAAAAGTGTGACTGTGACCTGAAATAAATTAATATCCTACTTTAGTTAAACACAAGGCTTATAGCACCACCAGAAACAATTACCAAAAATCAGACAAAATGTATTTCCAATGATAAAACATTTTCTTTTCGCATAATATTCAAGATTACGAACGAATTTGAAATAAATTTGAAAAAAGAAATAACTCCTATGTTTCTTATGCAGAATATGTATTTCTAATGGTCCAATGAAATAAAACATACTTAAATGAAAAAATACTTTTACCTCCAATGTAATTGCATGGGACTTATTTTGGACATGTCTTCCCTCCGAATATTTTCTAATAACTGTCGGACTGAATCGTCTCTGGCACTGCAAAAACATATAACCAAATCTTGGTTGAGATCAAATAAATTTTACTATTCTTTTTTCATGAATTCTATAGCAGAGGGACCAGCAAAGCATTGACGCTGTTTCGATCCACAAAATATTGTCACAAACATATCTTCTATAACATGCACTGCTATACTGCACATCAAAAGCTACAATTCCTTGCTTTCACATCAAAATCATACTCAAGAAAGGCAACAGAATATCAGATCTATTTAAAATACACAGAAGTAATTCTTGTTTGCCTATGTCCACTAACTAAATGAGTAAATGTGGTTCATGCGGGTATACGATGTTTCTTTCGTAAGTTACACCACTTGGAACTTACATCTACAGTTTTAAAAACAAAGGAGGATATACTTCATTGGAGAATATTGATTCTCTAAGGAGATTTTCTTAATCTTAAGACTGACCTCTGTAATTTTTATTGAATACCCTTCCGTAGGATCCTCAAATGGTGCAAAGATGCAAAGATTATTAAATTCATCTCTTGGCTCTATGGACAGAGAATGAGGTATTCCTGCAGTACATATGACAGTTGAACAGTGTCTTACAAATATTGTTTTGTTGGCATCAGGAGGCCCTAAGGCAAAATAAAAATCAGTCTTATTAGATTTACTAAATCCAAGAGTGATTCTCTTAAGAAAAGACCTATTTTATCTGCAAATATAAGCTATATTTACAGCAGAAAGAAAAAGTTCTTTCCTGGTGAATATGATGTAGAAAGAGTTCTCGGGTCTCCAACCGGGTTGTCTCCTGCCAATGGGTGGACGTTTTGGGAGCATACTCTGCCCCCATCTTCAGGAGCTACGCCAGAGTACACTCCCAAAACGTCTACCCTGTGGCAGGAGGCAACCCAGTTGGTGCCCGAGAACTCTTTCTACATTTACAGTAATAAAACACCATAATTGTCTCTCAAAAAGTTAGCGAAACCTGATTAAGGGGCAAAAATCATGACAAAGGTAGTGATAAGAAATATAGAAGGTGGATTCTGCTATCAAATTACCATGAGGATTTTCTTTCCTTGACACTGCCTTGAAGAAAATTACAAGGGACATCCGGAAAGTAGTACACACTTGTTTGCATCTTATGGCCGGCTTGTGAATAGATTAGCCCCTGGACTAGCTCAAACACGTTCAGTTGTATTTCTGTTTTGTGCATACAAAGTTTCTTGTGTGCAAGTAATAGCTGTTTGCATCGTATGGCAGGCTGGTGGATAGATTAGCTCCTGGATAAGCTCAAACATGTTCAGTTGTATTTCTGTTTTGTGCATACAAAGTTTCTTGTCATTGTCATTCACTGCCTTGTTTCAGTGAGTGTTTATTATGTTTAAGAAAATAGAGAATGCTGTCACTTGTGATGATAAGACTGTGATTAAGTTTCTCTATGCAAGAAATGTGTGACCTTGTGAGTTTTCAGTGTCAATTGAACAAGGCGTTTGGAGGCAATTTCATGGAAGAGATTTCTGTTCGACGCTGGTGTTGTAACTTCAACTTGGGGTGTGCAAACAGCCACAATGATGAGATGTTCATGGTGGCCATTGGTCATTATGGATGAACTGACGTGTTCAGTTGACAAATTAGTGAAGATTGATCACAATTCCATCTCTTCACACAACTTAAGGACTTTTTGGCAGGAACAAAATTTGAGAGTGACACAGAACTGAAAGGAGTGACTACGTATCTCAATAGACTGGTGGTGGAGGAATATGAAGTTGGGACACAAAAACTTGTCACATGTTACAAAAAATGCTTAAATTTGCACAGTGAGTATGTATAGAATTAGTCAAATGTATGTTCTTTACAAATAACAGGTTCATATTTTTTTAAATTTACAAGTTTTCCTTTAATTCCTGAAACGGTACTACTTCCCAGATGTATCTCATACAGTAGAAGTCTGTTATAATGAGAGCTGACAAAAATCGGAAAAGTACTCGTTATAGCCAATTTCTTATTCTAAATGTCCGTCCTCTTGAATCCAAGGGCAGCGAATGCGTCAGAATGGAACTGTAGGGTTTTTAATTCTTTCGCAATTGCTTCAGAATGCGTAAAAGAGTACATTGGCATCAAAAATATTATTTCATTGATTCATAAACCGTAACCAAAGTGTTCCTCTAACATAAAATGTGGATAATCATTGCTTAATAATCGTGGAAAGTATTAATATATGATTAGATAATGGTATTAGTTAGGATTTGGTGATGTAGCATAATAATTATACTTGGCTTTCCAGCAAGATAAGTAGTTATGAGAGTCATACTCTTTAGGCATGAGTTTTTCTCCGGTGCCGGCAATTCTTCAATGTGAGAGCAGAATTCCTTCTCCTCTACTCTCATATATCATCTTCCCCCACGGCAGCTCTAATCTTTCGTCTCATGTCCTCCAGGCACAAACAGAAACCTCCCCGTTCAACTCCCACCCTTCAAAGCCATGTCACCTCTCACTTCCGATACGTTAATCGAGGGAACCAAGAAAAAATGTTTTTCTTGTAATGGTGCTAATTTTTAGGAAAAAAGAATCAGATAAACTGTGAAAGAACGAAAGGGATTTTATTCGAAACATTGTAACAAAGCATTATTACAATTGATGGCCACTTGCAAATACGTACTTGCATCATTTAGTTGAGTTTTAGCTCAATAATTTCGTCGTTCCAGTCAATTCGCATTAATTATTTACCCAAATGCTGACCTTTACGATAAATTCACTTTTTCAGAAACATTGAAAGTAAGAATAAATTAACCTTAACTGAAGTTATAAGAACTTCACAATAATAGATTAACATCTATTGGTGTAAAAACCTGATTTCTCGTTCTAACTGTACATAAAAAGGCAATGACTTAAAAATGAATCTATTCTTGTCTATTTAAAATTAATAGTAGTGTTTGGAGACGAAGTCTTCTACACGCTTTAAAGTCATTAAATCGTCCACCGAGGCGTTTTTAGCTAGATATAAATAATTAAGAGCCCCTAATGCTTGCGAGAGGGACTCGCTACTAGGGATTTTAAACGAATCTTCTTCCATACTCTCGATATCTGAGGATTCGCTGCTGTCATTCATTTGCTGCTCTATTAATTCTGTCTGTCAGCAAACCACAAACAGTAGTTTCCACGTCTACCGCTACGAAATCATCAAAGGAGCAGTTTATGTCCATTATGCAGGACACAGTTCTCTAGCTTTCGGGCACAAACTCAGTATTACTCTCCATCACAAAACTGTCATACTAGAAACTCAGTTATTGGAAAGCTCTGAACAGACTCACGTCTAATGATCGACTGATGAAGAGCGATGACTATTATATGGGAAGGCACCCCTAATTCAATTCATATCAAATTTCTTTCTCAAGATATCTTTCATTCACACGCTTCATAACTAATGACTGTGGGGTGAGGGAGAGGTTACCCTGGAAGTCCAAAACAGCTCTGCTTTTATCTCTTATATTCCCTCCAATTAGATGATTTGCTGCAAAGTTTCGAATAAAAACGAATCCCACAGGTGGATGCCAATAAAATGGAAACTTGATTCAAACTGCTGACTAGAGGGATCATAGCCGAAAAGAAATCAGATTTAAGGCGATAAGATATAGGAGACGTGAGGGACAGAGGGGATAGTAAAACTCATGAGACTTTTTTGATTTCAAGATATGCTACCTGAAAGACGAATATAGAACCGTGGCACTTGTTATTACAATACCTCAGAAATAGATGACTCGTTATAATGGGCGTAACTCCCTATCCTATCCTTTATGCTGTGGGACGGACAACATCCAAAGAATCTCTTGCTATAACGCAACTCTCGTTATATGCTGTACTCATTATAACGGACTTCTACTGTAGTTACAAAGTTATGATGACCTATTAAATTTAATGTTTAAATTTATCCTTCTTTGAAAAAGAAAAAACATAAGGAAAAATATTCTTTCATATGTCATATCATAAAATTTCAGGAGAATTTTTAATAAGTGACTATTATAACATGCATTTAACAAGGAAAATAAGAAATTACATTACATTCCACACATATTGTATGCAATTCATGTATTATCAATGATTTGTTATGAAGTTTATAGTAATAGTGAAACATTTAGAAAAAGTAACAAAGTGAGAACAAAAATTTACAGAGTGGAGTAGTATTCTTAAAAGAAAAAGAAATGAAATGATAGTTGAATACTAAAAATTTTAAAAATCAATCTCCCTTATACCAATAAATTTGCTTTAACTATGTTAAATATCAAATTAAAATAAGAAAACTAAACTAATCACCAACTGTAGTATCCATGAAAGAGCTGAAACATTTAACTGCAAAATTAAATTTCACACCAAAATGACAGAATAAAATATTGCAAAATTACTCACCAGGAATGAAATATTTGCTGAAAGGACTGCCTTTGACATGACTATTTCCTATGAGAACAGAAATTCTGTAGCGGCCTGAATGACGGACAGAGAACTTAACAACTGCTACATTTGCATGACTGGGATCAGTACCTCCAAGTTCTGTCAGAGTTGCAACTCTCCGACTTCCTTCTTCACTCACTTCCACAAAAAGGTTGTCAGTGTCACATATTGGATAAGGCTGTCCATTCCGCTGGTAGAACTGTAGAAGAATTGCAGAATTTTTAACAAAAGGTATGATAAATAAGACAATCAGTCAAAAAGACATTTACACAACATTTTGCTGAAAAATTCATTCATGCATCTTCTACAAATATATACCCAAATGCTGTAAAATTAAAACAATTTGAATAGTTATTTACAGATAATTGCAGAAGCAAACGTATAAGATTAAATGCTAACATCACGTACATGTTTTGTAGAAAAATCTTCCTAGACAACAGATTTCTTCATAAAAGAACAAGAAAGGAAGTATCTGAGGTCTGTTTCTGAATTTATGGCCTGCCAAATTCTGTTTTCTTAAATTATGAGATTTCTGTTTGAACCAAAAAATCAAGAAAGCAGAAGGGTGAAGAAAAATCAAATGAGAAAATTCTTAATGGGAAAAAAGTAAGAAGCAGCTGAACTAATTCCTTAATATAAAATTATTTTTTCTTTTTTTAAATTGAAATAAAATATTAAATTTATACATAAATGAATAAGTTTAATATTTAATTACATATTATAAATAAATGTTTATTATGTATAAATATAATTCTCAGAGAATTTTCAGCCACATTTTCAGAAACAAGAAGAACTTATTTAAAAGGAAACACATACACAAATACATAGTTCCCAAACTCACTTTTAATATCTTGTTTCATGGTAAAAAGAGCAGATTTTTTTCCAAATAAATGTGATTTCTTGATAAAATATTTACTGCGTTTCATATAATTAGCCACCATTATAATTAAAGAATCAGGAAGATGAGGTATAACCATAAGTACAGTTCTACTATTTAGTACTTGAAAATCCTTCTTAGAGACTAAAAGATAGATTGAATCACATTTATGTAATGAATATAACTGGGTAATTCATAAACATATTAAACATTAAAGTAAATCAAAGATTATGGTATTTGATATTGCAGGAAGATTTGTGATGGAGTTTATGCATTGTAATGTCAGAGGGCATGGGGAAATTTGTAATCCCCTACTCAAAGAATTTACTTCTAGATAGATTGAGTAAATGTCTTCCATTGCAGTGAATCGATCAGTAAGGATTATCAAACATTCAAGAACTCAATTAATTAAACTTGGCTTCCAAATTATGGAAAAATGATATAGGCAAGGTGAATCCAACCAACAACATTAAATATCTACTGGTTGAACCCTTCCAGAATCTATTCAAAACTGTACAAAAATTAAGTTAACAAATCATAAAATTTCACAAGGATTAGTATAAGATTGTCTGCCACCATAAGATTATAATGAAATATTACTGAATTTAAAACAAAAGTATTCACCATGAGATTCATATCAAAGTTTAAAAGAAAAGATGAGTACAGTGGGGGAAAGAAATATCGCAACACTTTGCGCCTGCCAAAGTCACCCATTCACAGAAACTACTTGGAAAACTACTATCTACAACTGACTGGCAACACTTAGGAAAGCCTTGAAAAGCAGTAATATTCATGTCAGAGACTAGAACATACTCAAATTTTGTCTCTTTTGAAATCCTTCATGCAATCTCTTGTTTGTCTTGTTCATTTCGGCATTTCTCTTTCACAGATAGTTATCATATTTATAGAACAAGAGGTTAAACATATAACAATTCCTATTTCTATCTAATATGCACAAAAACATATGGACAATAATTTGGACTTTATTCTAAATAATGTGAAGATTGACAATTCGGTTTGAAGGCAGAAAAATGAGTAGCAATGAGGATGAAGTGTGGTCAGAGTTCAAATATGCGACGTTGTGATTCCCACCTTTACATTCAAACCCTGCAATCTGCCAGTGGCATGTGGCAGGGGGTGTAAAACACTGACATCCCTATCTAACCATAAGTATTATTAGCTTCTCTAATATTTCATGGGAAAAAACCCATACCAAACAAGATTTTTGCAGCCTGGCAGAAAAAATTTATTTTGTGATATTATAGTGAGAACAGATGGCCTATATTGGTCCTATTTCTAGGTAGTAAATGGTGTGCTATTAAGGCAGTTTTTTTTAGGTAGTCTGGTGTTTCATACAGCCATATGTCTTATGCCTGTTCGCCGGATATTAATGTAAATTTAAATCTTCAAATGTCCAGTTCAAACATAGGATATTCATTAACTGAGATCGAATTTCCGAGGGCAATTTCATATTACACCTCTAATCTTCATTTCATTCAGCAATTTGAAATCGAGTAATCAGAGAAATTACTGAGATACTAACAATGCCACAATATAAAATTTGTTTTTAGTCGACAGAGCATAATTTATCCATAATTGATTCCTGTAGACAAAGGAAGTTCTTAATAGAAATGTATATAAACCATCCGTGATCTAGAATACATGAAATCTTTGTCTGCCTGGAATTAAGAGGAAAACATAGGAGAAAATGCCATTTCCGAAATTAAAGCAAACATGATTCCCTAAAAGCCAAATAATTTCCGCACTTATATCTGACTTGTCTTACATTTGTAACATGGAGCTCTGTGACCTTGGTCATTGCACCATTTGTGTTCCCTTCATGCAAAGGAATTCATGTTGAGATTCATTCAGGTTTCGATACTTCGTGAGGAAAGACTTCCACTGTATGTTGAGCATTTTCAAAGCATTACAGGAGCCAGATATATTTTCCCTTTCTGTGACTATATCAGCTGGACTCAAGACCTTCCTTTTTACAGCAACCCAGTGGAAACCATCCTCTGGCTAATTCAAAGCACCTTCCTCACCATGGGACTAAGGAAATTATATGTTATTGCACTTGTTTTGCTTATGAATTATATATTACACTTACTGTAATTTGATTTCATCTTAAGGATATTTTTAATTCCTTATGCCATGAAAAACTACACTAATCAAGTGAAAATACAAAGATAAAAATAGGATTGATCTTGGTGGTTTCTGTATTCGTTTTTTTTAATGGTGAATTCTCTTTGTGAGAATTCTTTTCCACCAGAATTCTAGTATTTAGATGTTAAATTCGGAAGATAATACCTTAAAGTGTTCATTTTAATTTTTTATATTCTGCTGAACGATGATCTTGTTTGTCTGTCCCTAGGTATTATAATGACATTCTCTACAACTTTTTTGATGACAACCAACTTTGAATGACTAATGGTAAAAAACAAAGGCAATGAGGCAAAGACACTCATAGAAAATGTTTTGAATGTAGATCTGAAATGTCTGTCTCTATTTACGATGCTTAAAATATGTAGCACATTCGTAAGGAGTTTGAATATTGCCAGTTTTAACTGGCTCTATTCAGAGATATTGTCAGAGATTGGCAGAGATAGAGTGGTTTCAGTTAGTTCCTGCGTAATCTGCATTCTGACGCCAAAGGTGTTGGAATAATTCTTTCCACCACTGTACTATTTTAAATAAATTTAATAAAAATAAAAACATGACCAGATATCAGCAATTGATTGACATCATCAGCTGAATGAAATTCTGACGAAAAAACTACAAGGTATCTTCCCTATTAAGGCGGTTATAACACTTACAGAAAAAGCTGATTTTAGACTAGAAACAAAGAGACATTTTCATCATCATGGCGGCCTATTAATACATTGAGGAGTCTTGCTTTCACCATTCGACACTTGAAAGATGTAACTAGAAAATATATGTCTCCAAGCATACATATTACTAACATAATTTGAGAAAAATTTCAATGAAATTTACTTGATTTCCTAAAAAGTGTGTTTTTAATCTTCTGCAAAGAAGAATCAATATTTTATTTGGAAGCTTCTACAGTTGACCACAAAATACACACCTTAACAGTGAAGGTAACTGTCTCCCCAACAACTTGCGGCTCATCCCATTCAAAATGCACTTTACAATTTCCAGGCAAGAGGTACTTCCCAGTCACATATTGAAGTAACGTATGCTTAGCTTCGGGGGCAAGCGCTGGCTGAGTCATGGCAGCTAGCGTAACCAACCCTGCTACACTTACAGATACTACTAACATTCCACCTGCCAAATTAAACAAGATCACTTCATAGGAAAAGTCAAGGAACTTTTTCATAAAACATCACACTCAAAAAAACTGAGCAGAACAATTAAAATTTGCTCAAACAAAAGTTAATAATAGAAAAGTGTATTACATGACTTTAACAGTAAAATTTTTCCACTTTAGCTACAAACCATTCTTTCCAAAGTTCTACTCCTTTAATGATTTACTCTAAGGCACTTTCCATTAGCTGTGAGAGTCAACAGAAAACTTAAACCAAGTTGTAGAAGATGCAAGGATTAAACATAGAATGATAGAACTCAGATCACACGATTTAACTATTATATGAAAATACACAAGGTAATTCTTTAAAGCTTATACTTAAAAATATATAAATGGATGCCAGTAGAGTAGCCTCCATTCCAAAGATTTCACTGATAGATATTTGTTTGAGCATACTTGGGACTTGTATCTGACAAAAACCTGCCAAAACAGATTGGTAAGGATTTCTTCACAGAAGATAAAGCTTATCAACACCTAATAATGAGTCAAAGATGGGCTAGAATGCCATGGATATTAAAGAAGGCATAGTGGGAAGGAGGTCAAATAATGTTTACACATTACAAATCAATGTGAGGACACAATGAAATATTAATAGTCTGCATGCGAGAGATGGAAAAAAGCTCCCAAATAGAGAGAATAAAATGAAAAAGACAGAATGCTGTACATACGTGAGATAAAAAGGAAATGAGCTATGGTGTTGAACAATGTCAGTTTGACAAAGTGATTAGGAGTTAATAAAAATACCTATTTTTATCAAGAATTTGTTGAGTTTTGGAGAGCAGGGAGTATGGTAGATGAGACAAAGCATAATTGTAAGTACTGCTATGGATCTACATCTTAGTTTCCCAAACATTTTTCCCAGGACCCCTTCACACTCCCTTTTTTTACCAGGACCCCTAGCATTTTATTTATTTTCTATTGACCCCAGGTAGCGTAATGTTAAATTTGTCTATACTTATGAACTTCTATTCTGAAGATGCTGTGATAGGTTTTTGGTTGAGTAAACAATTAAAAAAAAACCATGCATAAAATTTTATTTATACATGTATTAAAAATATAATGTTGTTTATTGAATACTTAATGAAAGTGAATATTTGATTATGAATATTTACTTGATTTGGAAAGAGACAAATGGAACCAAGAAATTTTGTAAGATAAATTGAATATGCAAATTAGTGTTAAAAGGGTTGACAGCCTGTATATATTGATCGCTGAATAAGTGCTGCAAAAAAGAGGGATGAATCTGATTCTCCAAAAGAAATTGGTCAACAATTGTCTTCAAATTAGTTAAGTAAAGTTGTAAATCACTACTTTCAATAATTTGCAACCAATTTCTTTATTTTGAAAGAAGATTGGTAATGGTGGTAAAAAAAACTTTTGGAAGGAGGTTGGAAATGGGAAACCTTTAGTAACAAGTGTTATTTATTCACTGTGCAATAAGTCAAACCTCGAAGAGTAGAAGGAATTGATGACATATTTAATAACTGTTCTTTATAATGAGAGACTCCCTGCAATTTGATGCAGGAGAGATGAGAAGTGCGTAGATCATTATTTATTTTACTTATTATTGATGAAGTAGTGTGGAATGAGCATGGTGAGAGAATTTAGGGGATATATTTTGTAAATGTTTGAGAAAATTCGAATGAATCCAACAAAGGACACAAAACAAAGTATGACTGAATAAAGATAAAGTAAATGAACACAAGGTTAATGAATGCCTGAAAAAGAATAGGATTCACTTGCAGATGTAATTTCCAGAGGTATGCTGAACGAAATTATCATTTGGATGCATATGCAATTGTGTATCATAAAGTTAACTGTGCTCAGATAAAAGGTATAAATTATATGTTTATAAGTAAGATAGAAATTATAGAGTTATAGTTTTATTGGTTACACCAGAGAAAGTATGAATATAAAGTAAGTAACTAGGTAATTGAAAAGTTGGAATGGATACTGTGAATACAATTAAGGGAGTAGGGCGTGATGACAGATAGCGGATGCAGAAATGAAACATTTAAGTGAAAACAAACGATGAAAAGTGCACAAGTAGAGTGAGTGAATCGAAAGGGTAAAATTTAGAAGTTCAGCGATATATTAGTTTAGACAAAAGGAAAAGATGGATGGGAAAATGAGGAAGATGGAGAAATTAGAGATTTTTGAAGGAAGAGTGATACAAAGCTAGTTGGAAAGTATTTATCGAAAAATGGAACAAAGGGTCTAAAAAGGAATTGAAGGATAGAAAGAAGAGGATGAATAAATGCAAGTGAAACAAAAGATGAATAAAAGAAATAGAAATGATGGAAGAGAATTGCTAATAAACAAGGAAAACAATGCACTCACCCTGAAAGAAAACAGTATTAATAATGTTTCAATCAAAAATAGAATATATAGATTGAAAAAAGCAAATACTCAGAGGAGGGTATGGAACACCCTTCTTAGACTCATCTACAAACATCAAGTATTCACATTCTGAAATCTCAAATGAGTTCTGATATTTTCTATCACATGGATAAAAAATTACAATATTGCAGTAGATTATTCTGAAAGTCTATGTTTATACCATTTATACTCATATACTAATACATCTTTATCATTACCCCATGTCCATGCTCCTTGATTTTGACTGCCTTTCAGAACTACCGTCCATAGAGTACTCTTCAACTGGTCCAAGTCCTCCTTTGAAGTAGGCAGAGCTTGACGAGCCGCAGCCCAACTAGTGAAATCCTTTCCTAACATTCTACGAGCCTGGCTGTCTTCCAACCAATACACATCATCCAGTGAGGCCACTTCTGCTTGTACCAGTCTATTGAAAAATCAAGGAATCAGATGTATTAAATATTCAAGGGGAATGCACTCCTTTTTGAGAGAAAACTTCAGCTCTCCATTTAAGGTTTAAGTAAAAAGCTAACTAATAATTTTTCTTTAGTAAGATTCCAAATATCTTTCACAGAGAAATTAATAAAACATATTTTACATTAGTGCAAGGTTTCCTTGAGATCATTTGATGATTTGAGATCCACAAAATGCCCCTACTCACATACGTAAAACCTGTCAGATGGTCCCTTACAGTCTTTTAAATGCATTAATTATTGCTTTTATTTCTAGGGTTTTCACAATTTTTCTTTCATACAGCAAGGGTTCTGTTGCAAAACTTAAATTGGAATTGCTGTTGTAATTTAATGAGAATCATTAACTTATTAGTAACAACAATCCTTGTGCCTCATAAATAAAACTGAATTAAATGTATCATAATTCGATGTATTTCTTTTTAATTTAATGGGAATTCCTTTAGTTACGATGTTCGAGATTCTAAAACAAGTTTTGACTTATCTGTGAAAAATTATTTAAATCATAACTCAATACTGATATTTTTGAATCATAAATTTCTGATATCTCTTATTTTGTTTTTAATGTGATAAATACTACTTTACTTAATGTCACTTAACATTATGTATTCTTATATAATATATTTCAATTTAAATTATGTATCTCTATTATTGTAAATTACATTAATTTTTCCTTTGCAATGTTTACAACTTTTTATTGTTTTTTTATTAATGCCAATATTATAATATTGTTTTATTATTAATTTTATTTTAATTGTTGCTACAATTTTTCTGTTGACTAAAATACTTAACTGTGTAAGAATAGTATTTTTTGTATTCTTAAATTCTATTACTTTATAATCAGTTTATACTTAGTTACATACTCTATTTACCTTACAATATTAGTCGCTTTACACACATTTCAATTTAAATTATGTTTTATCCTTATCATTTGTATTATTATTATCCTTTTACTTATATGTACCTACTTGTAAAACTTTCAATGAAAAATTATTTCATTTATTGTTGTAAAAGTAAGAGGGTGATTTTGCCTGTAATAAAGACTATTATTATTATCTGTAAATTCACATTATACTACATATTCTATCATTCCATCACACACAGTGTCCCCCCCTCCCTTTAAGTGTGACATCATTAAAGGATTACATTTACATCTAAACCCTGCAATTCACCAGTGGCGCGTGCCTCTTGCTATACAGGATATGTATAATCAAATACAATGTCCTAATACAAATTAGTATTAAGATGGCTTTGAATTTGCTATTAGTAGCTTAAAAGCATAAGAGCAACTTTTCTTACAAGAAGTTTAACTCAACTTTAAAACTAAGAAAGATATTTGTTACGCATTTTACAACAAGGACACTGGAATTGATCTGTAATCAGGATCTGATTTAATTATAAAACCAGTAGGAACAGGTATAATAAAAATAAAATTTTATTTTTTCATTAATCTTATAATAAAGCTTTAATTGATACATAGTCCACAAACAATACTAAATAAATTGCAAAAAATACAATAAAATTTTAAAGTTAAATTGATCCTAATTGTTCAAAAGATGATTGATAGATAAAAAAGTAGAAACTGATTTTTAGAATGTAAGCAATAAGTATTTTTAAGGAAAACATGCTGAATTTTTACAAGGAAGTCAATTCAAGTTTTTGGAATAAAGATAGCTGACAGTTCCAACAGATGGAATAAATAAGAAAAGCAAACAAAAATGCAGCCAAAATTAAAAGTATTGAATTTGTCTGACCTATGATAGTGATGAGCGAGGCCATGTTGGGTGAGCCATTGCCTCAGTATCAGCCTCTGCTGTAAAAGGTGCGCTGCTCTCTGCAAACGGCCTCTGTCCTCCTCTTCTAACAGAGGCAGTTCCAAACCCTCCTCCACAGCCTCTGCACACCTTACTAGGCTGGATATACCTGAAAACGGACAAAAATAATACGTATTAAAAAGAAAATTCAAGAAAAAGGGAAGCTGTGGATTGATAATTGAATCTTACCACTCATTGAAAGAGAAACTAAATATATTGAGTAATGATTAATTTATCAGATATTATAAACACAAAATTATAAGTACACTTAAGTAAAGGTTATAGGTAAAAAAGTAATCAATATTGTTTTTTATTACAAAACTGAGATGACAACGCTAAGTTAGTATATTTAGTCTAAAATTTATAATAAATGATCTATTTAAGTTGATTATTAATGCACTTAAATGATCTAATACTATCCTTATCCAAATGTGTGAATCATGATGAGAATAACAGAAAATAACTAAGTTAAAACATCAACATACCATTTTATCTAAATACATATCGCATTAAATATTAATCATAAGCAATATTATGATATCACAACAGACGTTGATGGAATTCAAATATATAAAATTACTGAAGAAGTCTTTGCTCGATCGATAAAATATCTACATCGAATTTTCGGGAATATGTATGCCTTAAGCTTCACATGATGCTATGGCAAAGTACCTTCAAGACTATGTACCTTCTGATGTTGAGAAGCTGTTGGGAAAACCATTAACCCGCTTCAGTATGAACGTGCTCATCTCTGCGGTGCGATCTTGCGTCGTAGATTCGACGACGATTTCGGACGCATTTAAAAACACAAAGCTGGTGTTTCGCAGACGTTTCAAACAACTTTGTGTGAGCTCTGACGCACAAGTCTGACCTTAGGCTAGCAAGATTGCGATTCCAACTGCATCGAAATATTCTCGTATAACTTTCTAATCGAAGCCTTCAAAATGTTACATGGTACGTCCCCAACACGGCGCGGACTTGACTAACCAAAAGAAGGCTTTTGGGAGGAGCGCTTTAAAATCGGCAATGCCACGTTTTGATCGATAAAATTTAAATGCAGTAACTGCAGGAAGTCGTCAAGGATTGGCTCCTTCCCTGCGATTGCAATAACGCTCCACCAAAGCTGCAGTCACGTTTCTCGGGCGACGAAAAAATCAACAAAATAAAATTATAAATGTGGATAAGCCGGGAAGGAATTTATTTTTTGACTTTCTTTCTCCCTCTCTCAATTTGCTCCACAGGTTAGGGAGAACATTCGATCCGATAACAAATGCATGAAAATATAAGAAAAACGAAAACGCAGGGTCTCGCTCGCCGCGATCAAGAGATTATTAGCCATTACGGGAAAGGAATTTTTCCACTTTTAATCCCGAGAGAATCACGGCACGTAAAAATAAACAAATGGCGTTCCCATACGCAAAACAAACATATCTTCTCTTTTTCATCAGTTACCTCTGCACCCTCTTTCCAACCGACACAAACGCGCACATTTCTTCATCGTTTAAAGAAGAGCACTTATGATTTCGATGAATATAAAACACGTTTCAGAGGGAGTCGAGGATAGGTAAGGCGAGTTTTTTTTATGGGATGCATTTGCGCCAGTTCTTGAGTGCGGGGCGGAGAAGGCCACGGGATCAAAGGGGAAAACAGATAAAGGGGGCAGAGAGAGGAAAGAAGTTTGGCATCGAGGAGGCTTTCATGTCACCGCGCTATGAACCCCCTGTGATTTATGCGATAAAGAGCATGCGGCACGTTGGATGCCTCTTTCTCTATGCGACCGTTTCGCTAGGCTGCCGCTGCCGAGAGCAGAGCGCCTCGAATCCGCAATAAACAAACGAGAGGCGAGCGGGAAGTAAGCGCGGGAAAGAGCGAAGAATGCAGAGAGACACGACTTTTGGATATTGCAAAGGATGAAACATAGGGCTCGAGAATAATTGACTTGTGAAAAGCAAGAATATATCATAAGGGCAAAAGATAAATGGAAAACGGGGAAGTGAGGAAAGGTTGAAACGAAAGATGAGACAAAGAAAGAAGCAGAAGAACAAAATAAATTAACTAGTAACACAGTAAAAGGGAAACAATTAATAAAGAAACATCCGGAAGATATGGCGTTATCGTAAGAAAGTAGGGAATAAAATAGGGTACTAAGGAAGGCGGCTTTAAACCTAATCCTCTCAGCCATTAACCAAAGCCATAAAGTGAGAATGAAGCTCACCAAGCAAAATGAAGGATGAAGCAGTTTGCTTTTGCTTGGGATAGAAGCATACATATGTAGATACGATGCATATTATGTTGCAATTGAGGAAACGAGAATAGGTAAGGAAAACGAAAAATGGGCAGGTGCACAAAACAGAAGAAAAAGCATAAGAGGGTGGAGAAAAGTAATACATAAAGAAGATTAGAGCACCTAATGAGCCAGAAATGTTAGTAATAGCCCACGAAGACGAAAAAAGTAACAAAGAATCGTTGGAATGCACTATTAAAATACGGAATAGGAGATAGACGAGTGAAAGAGATGTTTGAGAAGAAGAACATACTGTCCGGGGAGATTAAATGCTATTCCCCAAAGAATAACGCGATCCGAGAGAGTAAACATCATACTTTTAAAATTAAAGTCCAATCGTCAAATGAAAAATATGGAGGGAAAACGAGCGATGGTAATGATGCAATACGGAAATGAAAGCAGTAGGAATAGCTGGAAGAAGAGAGATTGCGCTGAAGGAAGGTGAAAGGGAGAGAGGGGTAGTGAAAGGTGCGTGTGGCGTGACCCACGATATCGAATGTAGTACATGGCAATCACGCAGTGGAGGTGAATTACCAAACTCCGTTTACAGAAAGAATCTCACCAACATTTTCCGAAAGATGGCGTTCTTCCAAGGAGAGTCGTCAAAAAACAGCTGTCGGAGGGGAAAAAATCAGCACCACTCCATCGAGATATTCAGAAATCCATTATAAAGTATAAACAGACTATACCAGCGGACGGTCATTATTCTTCTTCCAAAGATTTGCTCCATATAAGCAAAGGGATAAACAACGAGGCACACGCAATGCGAGAATCTTATAAAAAGAGAATTATTAACTGCGGCTGAAGAAAATGAAGAAGCGGCCAATTGAAATGAATGGACGAATTTAGATTTTTCGGACTGCTCAAAGTAAGCGAACATCTTTAAGATGATTAAGAAATTGTGGAGCCACGCGAGAGTAACAATTAAAAGCGAGTTGCAATTGATTAAGCAAATTGTTCACTATCCCATCTCAACAGTAGGATTATAAAGAATTTAGCATTTAAAACATTTGTTTCATTAATTTAAATTTTATTGAAAACATGGCCCGTTAATCTTCATCTGCTTAACTGCCGCCATTACTTCTTCAGGGAAAATTTATGGGGGGGGATCTTGTGAGTGTTGGCTTTCCTCTTGGTTCTACTCTTTTCTGTCTTCTTGTAGCCGAAGTATTATGCTACCGTCCTCAATAATGTTTATCTGTTGCATTTTGTTGTGCCATCTCCTTTTTGTATGGCTAAAAGCTGGTTCTTCCCTATTGCTAGGCGTCGTATGGCCCTCTTTATGCTCTTGTTATTTTCTAGGGCCTCTTGCACAACTTTTTCATTAAAAGATCTCAGGTCTCCAATTAATTAATTACAATTTAATTGAATATTTAGCCGGTGTTTTTTTGTGAACTTAAAAAGGAAAGTAAAACAATATTTTCATAGGAATTTTCGTATTAAGCGAATAACATTACTTTTATTAAAAGCCCTCGCCCTCGAATGTAATTAAATTATTCATCATATCATTGACGATACGTCCACCGTCAGCAATCACACCAGTCCATGCCAAGCCCCATTTGCCCCAGATAAGCAAAGATGTTGTCGTTGATTTAACTCTAATTGCAATTTATGATCGAACCACCATCTCCAACGATTACACTTTTTGATTTGCAACTGATACCCCATTTTTAGTTAGCATTTTCGTAACTTTATTAAATTACGGACATTTTCCAAAAATTTCAAGTTCTGTCTTCTTCCAATGGATAAGACAGTGCAGCCTTGTTAGCATAGTCACTGCTTTTTAACTTAAATCTGTTATCACGAAAGAAGTAAAGATACAGATGAATACCTAATTTTCACTGATAAAGATATCAATGCTTTCATATAAACGGCGTACGCAGTCAATTTCACGTACTACTTGCACAGTCACGCAAATTTGCTGTCACGAACCCAGCTGAAAGCGTGCATTTGAACACGAATTCAAGGTCATAATTTACAAAAATCGGTGTTTCGTTGAAATAAACCAAAGGGGGGGGGAAAAAACAATGACCGTTCTGCGCACAATGAATGAATGCTTTTGCGAAAGAGCTGACTTACCCTACATACTCGAGTATAAGCCGATATTTTACCACAAAAACTGGGAAAATTAATTTACTCGAGTATGAGCCTAGGGTGTAAAATTCAGCAGTTACTGGTATTTTTCAAAATAAAAATAGATACCAATAATATTGTAATTATTGAGGCATCAGTAGGTTTTGCATCAATTTTTTCGAACATCTATTTCAGAGAAAAATTGTAAATTAGCTCTGTAAGTAGAATAGAGAGTCAACAATTTGCAATTTCTAGTTACGGCAGACCTTTGTAGCCGGAGAACAGCTAAGTATAACAATCACTCGAGTATAAGCAGAAGGAGGCATTTTCAGCGTAAAAATGTGCTGAAAAACTCGGCTTATGGACGAGTATATGCAGTACATTTATCAAGGAAGAGTAGAGAAAGGCGCAACGTTCACGTTTAATTTATTGTTAACGTAACCGCTCAGAGATTTGAGGCAACTGAACTGTACATTAATAAAAAATCTGATGTGGCCAACACATGACTTTCTCCATATTTATTGAAAATAGAAGCCTATGCCGGTAATATATAAATAACTTCAAAACAATCAGTGTTACGAAAAAATGTTTCACACAAAAATTGTAGTGAAGTACATTATCTATAACTTTTGTAAGTAATTGTATATACCTACATTGCATTATAACAGAGATATTTAGGAAACAAAATTTTGTTCCGGATAAACCGCAACTTCCGGTAAAGCGATATTCATCAAAAACTAATTAACTCTTGGCCCTGTTAGGAAAATACTAAATATGAATTTTGGAAATTATCGGATAATTACTTTTCAAGATAGAGCGCCCAAAAAATTTTTTACCACAGACACACACACACACACACAGACCCAGACACACAGACAGACATGTTCTGGAAAATAGCGAAAACGAACTCTATGGGCCCCAAAACATCTATTTCCGTTGAAATATGGAGGTCGATTTTTTTGCGAATACAATACTTTCTCTACACTACGTATAGGGAGAAAGAAAAATATATTACAGCATTAATAATTATACATATCAACCGTGATAGAATTTAAGGCTATATAAAGGTGGAAAGCCGAAAATGACTTTTCAAAGTACGAATTCCTTATACACTATTCCAAACGATTTTAAGACATATCCAGAACTATTAGGGATATGAAAAATACAAAGTGTCTTTCCTATGTTGTGAAGCCAAGTACGCAAATTTTAGATGAAATCGAAGGAATACTGCAGCAAGTATGTAATATATAAAGTACCAGGTAACCGAACATAGCTTGATGATTATTTAGTGCATTAAGAACTTTTTTCTGCTATTATGTTGGGGGATTCTGCAATTATCTATTTATTGTCAATTTTAATTATACTGGGCGTTCAAATATATTAAAAGAATATGTTTTGAGCCCACTTTGGCATTTCATTTCTTCGGAAAACAACGAAAATATTGTTTCTATTTTATATCCCACTAGACGAAGAAAAACAATTCGGCTGTATCGAGTAAAGGTATTGCGTCAACACAAATTATTATTATTATTATTATCATGAAAAAACGTTAAATTGTAGAAAGTATCAAGGAAATACTGGGAATGTGAAATAAAATTTGACAGTGGTTCTTGGTCTAAGGACGAATAATGTGTGATACCGATAGCAAAATAGAGGGTATCTTAAAATGTGAAGAGCTCAAAACAATAAACCTAATAATGCATGATGCTAAAACATTACCAACGGTTAGGAAGAGAAAAGTGTTGCAGAGAAGGCTTATCAAGGGAAATGAGAACGGAATAGAGAAAGAGCAAAAGAAGTGAACTTTGTGGATTTGAAAGAAAGCATTTGAAAGATTCAAATGGAGAAGCTATTAGAGATTCTAAGGATAAAGAGCTATACTGGAAGGAGAGAAGACTGATTAGAGAATTGTACATGACACAAAATGATACTGTAAAAATGATCAATAAACAGATAAGATGCGTAGACTTGTATAGAGGAGTAAGGAAAGGAAATCAATAACTTTATTCAAATTTTATATCGAGTATGAAGAAACATATCGGAAGAAAAAATGATTTGAGAGAGAAAAATAAATTGTATTGCTGATTATATGGGGGTACTAAGCAATGATACTCCAACGCTGTAAATAATAATGCCAAGAATAGAAGAAGGAATGAAAACGTTAGGAAAACAAAAGTAACGAGGATAAACGACAGAGAAAATATGAACTTTAAGATACAAGAAAGAAGGATAGAACAAGTCAAAAGATAAATATCAAAGAAGTAACAGAGGATTTCATTTTAGGAGGTGTTTCATACACTGGGAAATCGGATAAGAGTTTATTACAAGAGCCCACAAAAAAGCTTATGAAAAAATATACTTTGCGCCTAGGTTTTCCGTGCTTTACCAAGTTAATCTCGAAATCTTTAATTACGGATCTATTACTGGATAGTTCATCACAAACAGATGTGTTTGGTATTCGCTCGTACCCATTGGTAAGGCAAATATGTAAAATGAATAATATTCTGCTAGGCTCTTTGACTAACTGATATAACGAAGGCTCTTTGGCTATCTAATACAATGATTTTCTCCATAAAACCCATCTCTCTCTCTCTTTGGCAATATCTTCTCTCGAAAGAGAGAAGATATTGTCCAGGTGAAATTAGAAACAGACACCATAGAAATCGTCGAAGAATTCTGCTATTTAGGCAACAAGATCGCCGCTAATGGAAACCAAAATAGCAATAGCCCTAGTGAAGAATGCATTTCACAAAAAGAACCTTTAACCCCTGGTTATGTCAAAACGCGTAAGAACTTTTATTTTGTTGAATCAATGATCAAGTATGGTTTAACTTTTTCGGGGTAGTTCAGCCAATTGCTATCGTTAGGTACTTCAAGTCACACTGAATAGAATTGTTAAACTATGGTTAGACGATGAGTCTAAGGCGAAAGAGTCTCGAATACTGTCTATATATGACAGCTTATGTATTTTAAAGATTAGTGAGCTTTATTTATACACCATAGTGATTGACAACTATTTCAATAATACTCAACTGAACCCAAATGTGAGACCCCACACAATGGCAATGTGAGCTAATCTGAAGTTTTATGTGCCTTTGTATTTTAATAACTACGGGGAAAATAGATCAGAAGTGAAAATGTAAAACATAAGTACAGAAGAATGAGAAAACTATGTGCCACGTGTGGTTTTCATTTTGGGAACTCACCGACAAACTTACGGTTTGGTAGGACACCTTTATCTTTATTCTCTCTACTATTTTTACTTCTTCCTTGTTTTTAGTTGACTTTTACTTGTTCAAATGATTTATTTTCACTATTTCATTCGTTTTACTCTGTTCAAGTGTATAACTTATTTTTGTAAGCCAATTCCGGCAAGGTCATGTTGCAATGTAACTTAAAAGTTGTTCAGTTCAACGAAAGGTGATTAAATTAAAGGGATAATAATAATGAAGTTTCTTATGGTTTTGTATTTTTAGGGCCAAGACTGTTATGTCTTTTACCAATTGTATTTTTTCTCGATTTATACGCTGTATAGATCAAGTTTGCATGATAAAATACCAAAGCATTTAAAGTTTATTATTTTAATTATTGTTAACTTTAAAAAATTCACTTATCCACAAAATTTCCAATTTACAAAAAATCTTATTTCAACAAAAAGTAGGTAATGTAACTGGTGCGAGATGAATCCATTAATGATCTGAAATATTAAAAGAACTTGTTTCATTAAGGACATTCCCGAAAGTGCATTTTATTATAACTAGAGATTGCGAAAGGCCGAATGACAAGCAGTAGTCTGAATCGTACCGTTTATAAACAGAGTACAGCGATGCGCAGAAGTGGTAATGAAGAAGTTCAAATGAAATGCAGAGGATTCTATGAGTCACCACTTACGTATGGATGAAGAATTCATAAATTAAACTAAAAGACTAAAGGCAGGTTTGGTGTAAAAGAAGAATCATAAAGTCAGAATTTGAACTTCATATGCAAAGACGTTGCCATCAACAGTTGATGATGCTGGTCCGCTAGCAAAACATGGCGCAACAGTGAAATCTATTGCGGGAGAGTATGAACAGTCACTTTTTTCTTCAAACGTTGGAAAGAGATGATTCGCAGAAAGTAATAAGAGTGAGGAAGCATGGACTCCAAATTAGAACGAATACGAGGGATAGCGAACACACTCGAAGGATTCTGCAATTTATCAGCAGAAATAGAAGTAGAAAGAGAGTTTTCTGTTTACAATTAGTAAACAGAAAAGCCCTGGCGGAGTGGGCATTTATTAGAAAAACATTTGTCGCCGACAAACAATGCGAGCTTTGATATGGGAGCAAAACATAAATAAGAAGTTTCTATGGAGATTGGAAAACCCAAATGAAATCCGAGAATACGAAGCTGAGAAGGGTGGGTACAAGATTATGACAAACTAATCCTCTTATTGACTCTTCATATAGATCTAACAGAATATTTGCTTATAAAAACACAAGGTGAAACTATTCCATATTCCGAATTTTTATAGCCATAGTGGAGAGCATGAAAAACACTAAGTCCATACCCTAAGATCAAATTATAATACTGTTATACCTAAATCAAACAATGAAAATTTCACAGATCATCTCTTTATTTTGGCCCTAAACAGTTTGCTTCCATACCTTTGAATATAACTGGTGCTAATAAAAAAAGAAAACTTTTTTCAAAACTTGTCAAGAAATGCTTATTCGAGAATAAGGAAGCGGAATATTTGTTTAAAAGAATGGAGTGAATATCTTTTGTTTGTATACGGGGATGATACTTGTGTTGTTTTAATTTTTATAGTTACGACATCATAATGTTTATTTAGATTTTTTTATTCCCATTGATTATATTTTTTTATACAATTATATATTATTTAAAGTGATTTGTAATAAGCGACACAGTTCTCTACAATTAGTTTATTTTGTTTGAAAATGAAGAGTCGGTAACCCCAAGCAGGGTATCATCTTAAGTGGAACCTATGTCCGTCGTTTTAATTTTATTAAAAATTCTCTAATGTAAATGTATGTATAAGAGCGTAAACGAGGAGAAAAATAATAAATGAGAAAAATTAATTCTAGAGATACTTGCTCGAGCGTTATATTACGAACGTAAATTAGGTTTACATCGCAAGTTTGCATCATATTCTTTAACACGTGAGCTCAGTATATGAATAAATAACATGAAAATGATAGTAAGCGATGATGTAAACTACCTTCACTACACAGCAGGAATTCCAGCCAAATTGCAGTTGGAGCATTAACAGCGTTTACCGAAAATCGCTACGATTCGACCGCATTTGGGTTTTTATCGGCGCTTCAATGGAACCGAAAGCAATTCGAAAGCGCGCCAAAAAAAAAGACGACCGAGTGGCGCAGAGATTGGAAGACCCAATTTCCCGCACTTAGTTACAAAGTTTACTGAAAATAGCACGAAAAAAAAACATAAAGTAAAAGTTCTAAACGAGGTGGTAGGTTGGTGGCTAGGTTGAAAATGAGGGGTGGAACAACTGGTTTCAAAGAATTATTTTTCACCTAAAGAAAAACTAATGTATGTACTTCTTTCTGAATTGCTAATACAACGATGAAACAGTCCAGCAGTGATTGGCGTAATAGAGATTTTTCCTCGGTTTAAATCAGAGGAAAATATGATAATAATATAACCTCATGATCTAAATCCAATAAGCAGATTACAAATTCGAATTACAGGTAAAAATATATTTAGCATTAACTTAGAGAGGCAGAAAGAGGTGTTGTATTTTTAGATATGAACTGGAGATGGTGAGAACCGGGGATGTAAATATTTACAGGACAACAAGAGGCATTGTTGAGAGAGAGACTGAGATGGAAGATTGGAATAAATCTAATTAAGAAAATTATATTAAAATAATTGACTCGACCAAAAAAGATCGACCCAAAAATATTTCAGAAGAAACATCACCATCATCGCAAAACACACGATGCGAATTAAAAAGCAAACTAAAGAAGATCTTAAATCAAATACTTACGACTAAATAAAATCTCTGATACTAATTGGAATGTGTAAAGAAGAGCGAAGATTATAGAGAAGCAAAATAGAAAAAAAGCTATTAAAATGAGTTTCAACGGGAAAGCTTTATTCTTTCGATTCATTTGTGCTCTCTACTATACCAGAAAAAAATCAAATTTTTCTATAATATTTGCGATTTAAAATACAGATTTAGCATCGATTTTAATTCTTGAAGCGCTGTGCATTCAAAAGGAGCGCTACAATGCATTAACATATGCTAATAAATTTATATAAATGTTATAAACCGTTCCGAAATCAAACGGAATATCAAAGCCTTCCGTGCCTATAAAATATATGTTATATACTTAAATATTTTAATAAAAGTTTTCTTTTTTCTATCGGAGCAGAAGTAATTCACTTAGTAGAGATTACGAGACACAACATTATAATGGGTTACCGGAAAAGTCATGACTTGTTTTGGTAATCTATGGTGCTAGTTATTTTTCGACAGAACTAGAGTCAGTCCAATCTTTGTAATTGCTGTGTCATTTGGAACTTCATCATAAAAAATTAAGCGATTTGGTTGAGTTTTGGAGATTGTAAATCTAGGGTAAGATGGAAACATTGTATTTGTTCTACATTTGACTTATTCACCTTCGTAAAGGGTAAAACGCTACTTAAGCTCCCCTCTTGAAGTGAAAAATTAAGTGAAGTTTACGGTGACAATACAACAAGAAAGGCAGGACCAATTACGGTCCACACAATTTTTTGCTTTATTCTATAGAGTAAAAATAAAATTAAAGGAATAAACACGGAGATATCACGCAAGGAGTAAAAACTAAAGGTAGGTTAGATATCACGTTCAATGTCGAAGACAAAACAAAGACAAAGCGTGTCAACACGCACTTGTTCAGTTTTTCGCCTATAGAGGGCAGGTCCTTCTATTTACAAGGAATAATAAATCTCACTGAAAGTTGGCGAAAGGTTATCTGGCATAGAAAGTAACACATCATTGATTTATCACACTTCTTGCACAAATAAATGGATCCGAAATCATTGAAAAAATGCGTTGTGATTTTTCCGTCGACCAAATATATAAATTACCGCATAACCTTATCAAGGCCATTCTTAGAAGAGACAGAAGCATCCCACAAATAATTCCCCGTTGTTATCAATATCACTCCGATAAAAATCAAAATGAAATTATGAGATGCAACTTCGGCCATTTAGTTTTCAACTATCCACATCAAATAACTGTAGTTCAGAATGGTAAATAGAGCCCAGAAGCCAGGTCGGGCGGAAAATTAAATGTTCGTTGGACGAATTCATTCTTACATTATTTGGCGCTACAATCGTGGTTTAAACAGAAGCGATGCGTAAGCATAGCGTAGTGATGTGTATTTAGTTGTTTCTTTAAGTGATATCCACAGATCGAGCGGTCTCGAGAAAACATTTCAAGAACCACGAAGAGGAATCTCAATCCATGGTAAACTTTGTAGTCAAAATAGGTATCGATCCCCGCTTAGCGGCCAACCATCACCACGGTCCCAGCACAAGTAGCTAGCCTACGTAAACGATGCCAAACCACCACTTTGAAGAAATGTGAGGGATCACGGGAAACTGGGAGACGTGGGTTCGATTCCCAGTACCCACAAAGATTTTTTTTCAGCTCCGTCAACCCCTTTGGTTTTCCGTACACACGGCTTATCTCGCAAGGATATTCATAAATTCCTTTGATTGTGACCTTAATAATCGAATAACAGAATCTCTAAACTGGTCGCACCCAAAAACTTTCACAAATGCTCGCGTCATTCTGACCCGAGATGCATAAATTGCAATTAACAAATTGTTTTCACGAAATTATTGGATTACATAATAATAACACAACTGAATTACAGCAGTTTTATATTAATTGTTTCCGCTGGAACCCTAAACTAACACCACCACGAATTTCTTTTATAAATGTTGAATGAAATCAGTGAGCTTTACGCCCTTTTTCACGAAAAAAATCAACAAAGTGTCGTGTCAAAAGTGAGAGACAAACTGTTACACTTATTGTCACATCGGATCAAAATGTCTGTTTCAAAGAAACAAAGTATCGCTTTGCAAATAAAACGATACTTAGTGATTAAAGGACAAGACATGAGAGATAAGCGAGAAGAACGACTGAAAACGATATCGTTATAAATCATCGAAGAAAAAGTGTTCGTGTCAATATGGCTGACCAATTAAGGGTTAAAGCCTTACCTCCGTACATCCGCACGCGTATCCTTACGATTAGCTTTCCTCTCCACAACATCCCAGCGGTGCTAAAACACAGATAAGTGCGAAAAGGTCATTCTCACTTCAGCCCAGATGGACATTCGGAGGCAAAACCGCACTTAAATGCACTGTGCTTCACTCGGTCGGCCGTCACGAAGTCACGGTCGAATCGCGCATCGCACAGCTCGTCTGCCCAAAACATTCAATCATCGCCGGCGGCGCATTTGACCTCTCGAAAAAAATGGCCGTTCCCGCCACAGCAAGAAAACGGACTGCCATGACGATTTCGCGTGCAGGAACTGAAGGATTAGAGGGGAGGGGAATTGCCATGGCAATAAACGGATGCATTTCCAGACTTCATTAGCGCCAGGATTAGGCTATTTTCAAGGTTAACGATTTCCGAGCTTTCAGGAGCGAAATTTCCTCTGAAATAGGCCTTCATCTAAATTACAATGAATGAAGATGCGCGAAATTTGGCGCAATCAAACGTAGTGATTTACTGAAAATGAATGGAAACATGAACCCGCTAATCTTGACTGAGAGAACTTTCTTGGAATGAGAAAAAAGGACAAAAGAGTAGAACATGAAAGGGGAACCTGTCTTCGACAGATGAATGCACTTGCAACTGGGCCATATATCAAACAAACATGTCGCATTTGAATGGCAAATCGCATACATACAAACATCGAAATTGTCTACATTCCTAACACCCGGTATTTCAATGATTAGTAAAAGATATTAATTAACCAAACTTAAATTATAAGGTATCTCTGGGGCTTGGGGTGTATCACACAAATATTTATATTGTTAGCTAGTAAACTACCACTTCGGTTATTAGATACCTTGACTGATAACAATTTCCATGTCCACAGCTTGCTTGAACAATGTTCCGCCGAAAGACTTTTTATGTCAAATAAATTTTATATGTTGGAAGACCAAATTAAAAACTTAGTTTTTGGGTATCAAACATTTTTCGGAGTGTAAATGGTTTTTAATTATAGGTCTCACTATCACCAAAAATGACAGACGTGTAAATCCTTTTTCGCAAGAAGGTTTGTTTACATCCGTGATGCAATGCAGTTAATAATAAGGATAAGACTATTATGTCACTCAGTCTGGTAGCTACGTTTACCATAATTTTAACATCCACTTAACAATCGAATTTAATAACGCTGTGACGATTTACCGCGAAAACCCTAGCATGCAAATGAGGGAAAGGTAATCAATGACTTCATTACTTTGACAGCATAAGATAAGGAATAATGAATAGGTGGCAGGCAAAGGAGGTGTGCCTGTCTACCAGGTGACCAGAAAAAATAGCATTCCATTTAATTTATACTTGGTGATTCCTAACAAGAAAGAGTAAATTTACATTAATCCGATCCTTATCGCCGGAACTTCGCGATTAATTTCCGGCTAGGTTTTTCTCAATGACAAACATCAGGATTCGGTGTAACGTCAACATCTCACGGAAATAGGTGCTTAGCCAATGGGAAGTTTTGGAATGGAATATTAATCAACGTTTACAACTAACTTCGCTTCATCATTCTCAAATTACTGCTTAAATGGCCATTCAATTCAATAAGGTAGACCTTAATTTCAGAAATGAATGTTAACGATTACGTAGGAAGAAAATAAACAAAATCGTAGATTTTCCATGGAAACAGAGATCCGACTCAGTGAAGTCACGCGATAAAAGTGTACGTCAAGCGGAGAGGGGATATGTAAAGGAATTCAACTGTTGGATTCCAAATTTAAATCACGTTCCCTGTTGATTTCCATGTTGTGTAGATTAAGATAAGCATTTCAAAAAGATAGTAAAATATCAATGATTCATGGACTCCATAGAGAAGACCAGACCCACTTCGCAATAATTTGATTTTCATTCACGAACAAATAGCGATCCTTGACATGAAGATCACGCAGAGTTTAAACGTGATCATTTATTATGAATTACTGCGTATGATTGTAATCCAATCTTCAAACGTCGGATTTAAACAGCAACTGAATGAATAATAGTAGTTTTTATTATGTACTCTCCAAATTCCTTCCAATTATGAGGAGTATCAATGCACAGAACTTAAATATGTTAGCGTAACACAATTACCAAAACGTGTGGTCAATTGACAGCAAAGGAGATGATGGTAATTTGTACAACGCAATGTATCAATGCACTATGATCATGTAACGTATGTGTGTGCTAATGCATATTTGGATTTAGATTATGAACAGGCCAGGTGAAAACAAAGGATGCAAATATTTAGATAACAACAAGGGGAATTGCTGAGAGAGAGAATGAGATAAAATACTGGAATATACCGTATGAGCTCGAATATAACGCGAATCCGAAATTTTCATAAAATTATTTAGAAAAAAAATAATACTCATAAAAGAATTCAAAGAAAATAAAATTGAATCAGATAAGCATTTATTTAGGTAATTTTAGCTAATAACACAGGTTATATTTATGTCACTAAAATTAAGTATTGCAAAACACTCGGTCAGACGTTCAGTCGCGTTTCAACCTCTGTAGGAAAATGTCCTTGTTTATATTACATTCCATTACTTAAACCCCGAATTCAGCGCGAATCGATTTTTTAGCGGAAAATAAACGGTCGAAAAATATCGCGTTATATTCGGGCTAATACGGTATATATTAAGAAACCTTAAAATAATTGAAACAACTAAACGTATACTAATGTTTAGAAGTACAATATAATGATTGAAATGAAGGTAACACGATTAATTTAAGCGGGGTTACACAGTGGGGAATTACTATGAGTAACAGCGTCAAAAGCATAAGTGCAGCTCGAGAAGTCATCACTTGCCTTCTAGGATTCGATCAATATCAGAAAGACGAGGAAACTTAGAAAAGCAGGCGTTAAAAGGTCAAACGAAATAAATAACTCTTTGATTCGTAATAATTGCCTCTGCGATTAACGATGTTTTAAATAGGCGTGGGGAGATATCCCTCAACTCGGCCGAACTTCGGTAAATCAACGTTAGCCTCGATAAGGGCTCCGAAAATAGCGAGGTTCGCGTGAGCGCCGAGGCAGTCACGCGAGGGCGCCACTCCTTTTTCATTCCGGTCTCTAAAAACATTAATTGTTCGCGAATCTGAGGCCCGAGAAAAGAAAATGGAGATGAAAGTTAGAGTGGTCGTCAAACGTAAAGGTCGCGTAAGAAACGGAATTGCGATCGACCAAGGTAACGCGAAGATGATAAAAAGTGGAGATTCAGGGTCGTATCGAAGCGGCCGCTGCTTACATAAAGGGAATAAATCAGAAGGGTCATAAGCGATACATAGGATGTGATTATGTTTCGTAGGCTATTGTTTGCTGCAGGATAATTGTGTATACAATAAATCCCCAAACAATTAAAGTTTTCTCTTAGTATTCGGAATCCTTCTTTGACGCCAAACTTGAGTAAAACACACGCCTTCTAGATCATGACTAATTGACCGGAGTGTATGGTGAGAAATGCAGCAGCTACAGTTAAATTTCAAAATAAATATAAATACCAATGGAATTACTGTAATTGAGGCATCCGTGCGTCACATGTTTTTAAATATTTATTCAATGGTACAATTTATAAATAAATCAAATTATACCCCACTTACACGCTCGAGTATAAGTCGAGGGGTGCTTTTTCAGCATAAAAAAGTGCTGAAAAACTCTGCTTATACGCGCGTATATAAGGACCATCTTCCAGATGATGAGATTCTAGGCTAGGGCTTTCGAGGGTACCCTTTGTTCCTAAAGAGTGCGCAAATACTCCTCGGGGGGTGATTAGCGGCTAGATAAGTATACTAGGAAAAGTATCACTGAAAGCATTTTGGGGCAGAGGTTGAGAGGCAGTTTCACCACTACGGTTGGGAACTCCTTTTCATGGTTAATGAACGGCAATTCCACAATTCGCAGTGTTAATATTTAGACGAATAATAGCGAAAGAAAGATGATTATTATGAATGAAAAATCTACAAGAAATACTAATTTTGGCGAATATTAAATTCCGCTGTCGATGACATTCCGAGACGATTTTTTATCACATCGCGAGCAGCATACGTTTTCAGAATCTAATTGTGATTTGATTCTCAAAGAGGATAAAGAAGAACAGAAAGAAGACGCAACTGAATTCAATAGCATTTCATACTTCCATTAGCTCCAGGCACGACTTTGAAGTAGGACTTTATAACGTAAAGAAATGAAAAGATAAAACTTTTACCCGCGCCACTGATATAATTGATTTAGTTATCTAGTACCATGTCTACAGTTTAAAGTCTTATATTTTCGTTTCTTTACGTTTCTAAAGCATTTTCTTTTCTAAGCATTTCATGTTTTAAAATAAGTTCTTTTGGATTAAGGGATACGGTAGATAGAGAACAATTAAGCGAAGCCACTAAAAGAGAAAGGAAAACCAATTTAAGGAAACTGTAAAACTCTTTAAGTTTTCAAATTCGGGAAGTCAATTAGTGTGATTTGAATTCAAATGGATTTGGGAAACAAACCAAAAACCTTATTTTTGGAACATCTACCCTAAACCACAAACACATAAGCGATGATTGTCATGAAAGAGTTGCATGCTCTTCCAAAAAAGTTAATTTTAACAAATTTGTAGTGGTTGCATCGAATGACTGATTATTCAACAGATATAAGTGCAAAGAGCTAAAGCATCTTGTAATTTAAGGAATACAGCACCACGGCATCCTCTCTCTTAAACTCCTAAGCGATACAATGTAAGCAATGCAGCATGCAAGAAAAACGGTACTCAATCATACAAATCTCCTCTTTACGCTTCTACCTTATTTTTGATCTGATTTAGAAATCCAAAGCAGAGCTTAATAGATTCCTACATTTTTAACATAGAGGAAGATCCCGGGTTCGTTTCCAGGCCCTGTCAGACTTTTTTCAAGTCCGTTTTTTCTTGGAAATTTTCCTGGGTGCACGCCTTTATGTGCAAAGTCACCTCAACCCTTTCCTTATTTGTATATCCTTAGGGGGTTTCTCCTTACACCTCTTCGTGTTGCCGGTGCCTCGATAAGGCCATGGCCGTAGACGATACCGCTCAGTCGGACGAAACTACACTTGCCCTTGCGCACAAAGTCCCCAAAACGGATTGTTAAAATGTTCTGGCCGGGAAGTATAAATATGCTTCTTATGCGGTTTCTTTGTTATTATATAAGGCACCAAGATCCGAATTATTATTTTGTAAATAGTTGGAATTCTCAAAGTAAGCTTAGTAACATAAAAGAAGAATTTGATATTAAACGAGCATTAGTAATAACATGTATAAGGATCTAGATTGATATTTGAATCTTTAAAGATACTTCTGAAAACCTATTTAGAACGGGTTTCTATTGGTAAACCTTGCAGAAGGATCGAAGACGAAGCAAATAGTTTTTCTACATAACATGCATGAGACGAGGCAATTTTAGCGCTGGGCGTGGGCGAATCTCCGAAGGTACGTGATTGTGTTTCATTCGTATTCCACTGCGAGAATGGCTGAGTGAGTAATCACGCTAATGCGATATGATTGAAATGCGTTCGCCAGTCTCTCCTGGGTTGAAAACGCAGAAAAAAGATAAGGCCATAGTACATTTTGGGACATCACGATATAACGGGACGGGTCAAAACAGATGAGAATATGATAGTGCTACCGATTTGAACTGATAAAGAGGGATTAACTGGGATAGCAAAGCAATAACGGGTTGCCACGGTGACCAAAGGTCAAACTACTTCGCTACACACTCGATGTTCTTTACTTATTAGTAGAGGTGCATGTTTTTCGCAATAAGCGATAAAACCAACATATAACGCGAATTTTGGCCGATTTAGCGAAATAACGCTAATTTCGACAGTTTTAATAAGCAGCACGGATTTTGGTGATTTTCGCTTCATTCATCATTTGTAAGAGAGGGAAATGTAATTTTGGAATGATTTAAATAAATGTTCAATATATAATTGTATTATTTACGTATTTTTTTCATATTTTTGATCACTCATGACATCTTCGCTTACGAGGATGCAGCTTAGATCTTTTGCAATAAATTCACAAAACTTTCTTTCCATTATGGATTATCACAAAATCTCGCCTAATTTCACGAAGAAATGTTTTGTTTTTCCTAACATCTACCGTGTCAATATGTTTGTCATGAAAATATCACGATTTGTTGATCTGCAGCTGTGAACGCATGTTCCTAAGGTGTAAACAGCACAGTTTTAGATACATTAAATTTAATATTTTGGATAATTTACAGTTAATAACATTTTCAATGCTTTTAATGTTTATGCTAAATTGTGCCTAATATTATTCCTTTGCTTAAATGAGACTCTGTGAAAATTAGTAACACAAAATTTAGGAAACATAATAAAAACACAAAACACCACAATTTGGTTTTCAAATCAACAAATTTCAGAAAAAATAAAAACATTTTCGAACACCTCTACTTATTAGCAATAGTGAGTTCGTATTTTCATTAACTTCAACTGCGAATTATAACGATGTGATGAAACAGGGCATAAAAATCACACTAATGTGTTAATATCTTAAAATTATGCAATATCTTTCCACGATAACTGAGAGGAGGTAAGAGGATATTACTCGGGAAATTTTATTCCACTTGAGGATAGTTAAAAACTATCTGAAAGGTATGGTAGCTTTCTTTTACTGTGTATTTCAATAAGGTTGAAATTAAAATAAAAATATAATAATTTATTTATGAACCACAGATGATTTTATTGAGAATTCAGTACATTTATTACACAGTTAACGTTGAAAGATCTTTAAGTATAATCTTCAAATAATAAATAATTGGTACTGATGGAATTAGCTGTCACTACGTGTAACTCTATTAGAATAAGATAGATTTAAAGATAAAATATAAAATACTTAATTTTTAGTAGTATTGTTAAAAGTGCTTCGACAGCTTAGGTCATTTCGTACATTGGCTCCCATCGAACCCGGGACCGCTTTCACCAAAGGCAAACGCGCTGTCCACATGACTATCCTGGAGCCCTATACTTAGTTTTTGTTCCATAAAAAATGTATTATGACAACCAGGTTTCAACGATAGTCATCGTCAGGTTACGACAGAGAAAATACTCGGATACAAAAAGGACTTGGAAAAGAGGGGTTAGGGAGGGGAGAGGTTAGTGGAGGGGGGAGGGGCTCATGAATTTGCGTGTGCTTGAGAGAGTGAAATTACTTCGTGTGAGGTGCATGATCTCGATCTGTCCAAAAGTGTATATTGTGGGTCCCTTTGGGTAACAGATGAAAGAGTTAATCGGAGTGATTAAGGTCGAGAAAGCGTTTTTCAAAGTGTGATGCTTGTGCACTGTTAATGAAACATTTTCTGTGTTCTTTAACAACGTGTCTGAATGTCGACCAGATTGTCCAATGTCAATCGCTATTACAAGTTGATTTATTACCACCGGATATGAGTGAATTTTGTCTTTATTGTCCAGAAGAGATTTTCCTAAATTATGGGTGCACAGAAAAGGTTTGTAATTATTTTGGAGAGTATTAGAGATTTTGTAACTTAAAATAAATAATTGTTTTGCAACAAATAATTTCATGAACAAGAACGCTTACTTTACAATCAATTGTAACAATGGCTATTAATCCTTTAAGAGACATCTCGAGGAAGCCGAAAAAATAGAAGAAAAAATGAAGGCGATCCGGCGATCCACTGTAAACGAGCGATGACACGTTTGAAGGATTTCCTCGATAGAAAACGAAGCCATTTAAAAGAAACAGATGAGGCACAGCGATGGAAAACATCGAACAACACGCAAATGCGACAAACAGGCAGAGAATACTTGAACGGACGCCAAAACGATCGAAAAAAAAAGAATTCCGCAGAAAGCAATTAATATGAATGCCTCCATCGCTAGAATGATTCACACCCTTTCGCGCCATTGTGCGAAGGATTGATGATCTTCCAAACGAAACCCGTATCTACGAAAACAAATGAAACGCCTTTTCCGAAATGACAGCGCGCATTTTCGAGCTGAAAATAATACAGCCGTACCGGAAAAGGGACATATTTTACAGGCTGTTGGAGAGTTTACGGATAAAAAGAGCGAACATAATGAAGAACGAGAAGTAAAAAGAACGTTGTATCGATAGTAAAGCTTTCAACGATTTTAAAGTATTGGATAAATAGTTACATGCAGAACACTGTCACGAATTCAAGAAGGGTTTCGAAAAGGGTCGTAAAGTTAAGTAAAACAATCTTTCTCAAGAGATTTTCAAAGAGAATAATTTTTCCGCAGAATATATTTCAAAAATAAAATAGTTTGAAAGTGAAGAAGTAAATATTTTATAAAGAAACTTAGAAATATCTTTCAGTCGATTGTTGTCAATCCTTGCAAAGTATGAGAATAATAACAGAAAGAAAGGAATCCCAAATTTATTCTACGAGAATTAAAAATCTTTGAGTAAGAAACACGAGGAACCGTGGCATCAGTTTTCATTCCATAAATAGTTAATCCACAAAATGAACGTATTTCAGGAACGATTAATATTTAAACGTTTATATTTGTTGACTTTTAAGTGGGCGAAAAGATTGCTCGAATGCGGACGAAGAGGCCATGGATGATCTGAAGAATCCAGTAATTTTTCACGAAATTGAATGTTTGCGGAGGAGCCCATACTTGAAACTTTCGGAGACCAACTCGAAAGCGAGAACCTGAAACGGGCACAAGAAAAGTCGATGACCTCTCTCGGATCATTAATATGACAAATATCAATTGTCTAAAATAGATCCACTGTGTTTTCAGAAGCATTTTGATTGAACATGAAGGAACAGTAAGACAAAAATATGGATAAATATATTACCTCAGCGTATCCGAGAATTGCACGTGCGACGTTGGATTATAGATTTGTTGATTGGGACGAAAAATACAGTAAACGTTTAATTAATAACGACCAAATGGAATCTACGATGCATTCGTGCTATGAGCAACAGAAGAAAATATGTTCAGAAGATTCCACTTCTTACGATTTAAAATTTTCTATGATTTTGAATTAAATGCCACATTGTAACTTAAAAAAGCTTCATCTCAACAAGAGTTTTGAATCATAGCCGTATACTTAATTTAAGGTCAACTACTCTGTTAAAGAGAATTTTTAGTCAATGCAATTCGCCAAAGGAATAAAATACTAAGATGCAGCGATGTACTTCAATAACGTTGCTCTACGTAGGATTGTAAATAAAATCGATTGTGGCAGGCTTTACCGTTTCTCTCTACCCTTTCCTTTGTTTCCTTACACCCATCGCACCCATCAAATACCACTCCTTTTTCCTATATAAGCCTCCTTGTTTGTAACTTCCTTATGTGAAGATGGTCGATCTGTGCCGACACCGGTCGTGCTTCAAATAAATGTGTGGAAAAAAGTATTTGTAAAAATTTTTATTCTTAACAGCCTAGGAATATAAAGTTGATAAATAAAACTGCATTCGAAGATAACACTAGCATATCAGTTATGAGCAGAATATTTCGGCAAAATAGCGATATTATTCCGTTTCATAACATGATAGGCCCTTAATTTCTTCAAACCGAAAGTGTGATAATGATTTCATAATAAAAATAATTTATATCTGTCCGGCATTCGCCCAAAATCGAGAGGAATACCCCTTCAAAAACCTCTCTTAGACAGTAAAGATATTGTAAATATTTACATTACAACAATCAATTATTATATCGAATTGATACATCCAGGGAGTATTATTACTGAAATTGGTATATATTATTGCCGCTAATAAGTAGTAGTAGAACTTAGCATCAATAAGAATTAATTCATCACCAATTCTTACCAAATTAAAAGTTTATCTTGAGCATTCGATGTATCCTTATGTTTAACAATTGCACCCTGAAGAATCTGGTATAGAGAGAAAAATATATTCTCAATACCCTGTTCATTCATAAAAAATATGACGAAAAGGCAACCAGTATTACGCAGACTGCGCGGACTGCCTTATATAGTTTTGTATCTATTAATACAATAGTCTATTAATATATTTATAGTATAGTAACAATAATATTATATCATCTATTATACATAATATGTATGTGATAGATATCTATCTACGGTAGTGTAAAATTAAGCAAACTAAAGATAATATCTTTTACCTTAAAGGTGTAAAGAGCATATTTAAATATTAGTTAGAAAATCCTTCCCTTTAGTATTCCAAGGAAAATGAAATATAGGGTAATCGTGAACCTGCAATAAGGCATTCCTGCTTATAACGCGGTTTTCATTTGTTCCCGTAAATAGCGTCCCAACCGGGTTATACTGTAAATAATGTTAGTGTCTTAATTCTCTACTACTGACTAATTTAAGCTGTTTTGCTGTAAAAAATAATATTAACGTAAAACGAGTAAATATTTCACTGATACTATAGGCTAATCGCTTGTCTTAAAGTAGGCTTTCTGCAAAAACTGCTGGCTCTGACGAGAACTTGCTTAAAATTACTCTTGTGCGTCGAGCAATCAGGAGTTTTCGCAGCCGTTGCTGATAAGATAATGTATTTTATCGAAAGAAACAAAACGTGAAACATATTGTGCGGAAAACTTGCGTTTCAGGTGCTGTAAGTAGTTGCGAGAACATATTTATTTCTCTGCGACTTCAACGTTAACCAAGATAATTTAGCGTATGCTTATGAAACGTATTCGATCTCTAAACATGTCTTAATTTTGTTATATATATAACCCTTCTTTTCTCAATGATTCTTAAAAAATAGTTTTGCGATGGAAACCTTCGATCAGTGCTGCAGCCGAATATTCATGGTCCCTGCCGTAATGAACCTTCTTTGGACTCACGCGGAGCTACGAGGATCCTCACTACTTCATTCAAAGTATTTTCTTTCGGCTAGAATATCCATCGGCAATTTTCCGCGCTGATCTCATCTTTTCTCATGGCTCGATTGGTTGGGTTGGGTTGGGTTGGGTTGGGTTGGGTTGGGTTGGGTTGGGTTGGGTTGGGTTGGGTTGGGTTGGGTTGGGTTGGGTTGGGTTGGGTTGGGTTGGGTTGGGTTGGGTTGGGTTGGGTTGGGTTGGGTTGGGTTGGGTTGGGTTGGGTTGGGTTGGGTTGGGTTGGGTTGGGTTGGGTTGGGTTGGGTTGGGTTGGGTTGGGTTGGGTTGGGTTGGGATTCTTATCGCACAGATACATTGTTATCTCCGACCACAGTTGTCATTTAAAGTCCCTCCGAGCAGTTCCTCCGGTGGTCGTTAGGATCGCTGCTGAGTGTGTTTATCAAATAAATAACGGGGGCTGTTCTGAACGGGTAAAGGAAGTAGAGAATCTAGGCACATATAAATTATTTAAATTTATTTTCGAAAGATACTGGTATCACTTTTTTGTATTTCAATAAATGTAATTTATTAATTTTTTATTTCAGTATTATTTTCACTGCATTTCCTTCAATTTTCTCCTATTTTGATACTGTTTTTATTATTTTATGGAGTATTTTTAATACTTAGATGGTAAATGCCTCTCACCAATGCTGTAAGTTTTAATGTTATACTTTTTATTTTCAATTTCAAACTGAAGTCTTGCTATAGTTTTAATATTTCGAAATAGTTACATTTACAACTCAAATATTTTCTAATACATCTCTGAAATATTTATTTGAATAAATTGGTTCTATTTCACTTGCATACTTTCAAAATTTAGCCCTTCATTAATTGCCTGGTGTTAGTATTACCCTAGGTGAAGTATTTCCTCTAATGAAACAGAAACTGCTGTGTAAACAATTACTGGAGCGTTTCAAGAGTTATATAGCCTTTATAGCAACGATATAAGAACCTCATAAATCTCGATAAGAGATAATTATTTTTTAACCAACCAAAATTGCAATAAATATAAATTATATAAGATTAATTTTCTTTTCTTATTATTACTGCTAAAAATGAATCGAAGCAAATAACTGTGGCAGGGGTTCCCAACCTTTTAACAACTGCAAACAATTTGAAATTTTTAGAAATTTTGGCGTACCAAGTATCTTTTTAGAAACATATTTACGGTCGGAAAAGTGCCCAATGGCCTGTTTTATTTTAATTAAGTTACTGAGAAAAATTCATGTTTAATTATTAATGCACTTTTATTTTGTTTTTTTTCAACCCTTTATCAATAAATATACATAATTTTTTCACCCACGCGTACCACCCGAAACGTTCCCGCGTATCACCAGTGTTACACGTACGACTTTGGGTTGGGAACCCCCGAACTAGAGGAACGACGAGCTCAATAGTACCGATACTAACCTCAAAAAATTAAATTACCAAAATAAATGTTTTAATGGCTTCTAAATTATTTATAAGAAATGTTTGCGAAATTTTAAAATTCAATTTTGTTTAAACTCTTAAAAACCTTTCTTATCTAATAAAATTTAACAGCTGTTGAAATTTAGCGATTCTGCCCTTACTTTTACAAAAATATCCATTGCTCCGCGAGAGAAGTCACTATTTATTTATTATGACTTAAATAAGGCTGAATTCCAGTTTGTGAATTATTTGTACTTAAACCTACGCTATAAGATATTGCTTGTTGATACGTTTGAGTATTCCTGAGAAGTTTTATTAGTAAAAACATTTATGTCTCTTTGATTCTACCCGGAAAACGTTGTCGAATTAAATTATTTTTGGTAGTTTCAGTAAAATTACTTTAATTTTTGCTCAAAATGCTCAAATTTCTAGCACTCTTTGCAATTGAATTTTTGCTATCTAGCTTTGTTTCTTTATACCTTAAGATAGTTCCGTTATAACGGTTAGTAAACCTGATTTACGAAGTTGGGAACATTGAAATTAGTTAAGAATTGTTCAAGGAAGGTGGCGAGCTGTAAATTAGAGACATCAGATCAAGATTTATCTGAAAAATCATGAAAATAAAGATGTATTAACATCATCATCCCTAATTAGTATGTAACCCTGTCTCGAAGTCGTTTCACAAATTTTAAAATCGAAAATTATATAGTAAATCGATTTGGCATGGTCAAAAATCCCAAGTTATACATTTTCTTGACAAGACAAAAATTTTCGATTAAAAATTTGGAGTCTTTTTCCTACTATTGATTAAGAAAATGGAATGGGAAACGTGCAGATATTTTTTTAATCTTTAAATGTTTAAAAAAGAGAGGTTATGGAAAAAGAATAGAGGTTCAGATAGAAAAGTATATTTTCAATTTAGAAAACTTCTAGAAAAGTAGTTCTGAATATGTTAATTGTATAAAAATTCTATTTTTATACTGATATCAGGTGATAAGGTGCTGTTTCTACGAAGATGTTGCGGAAATACGGATATTAATCACCAAATTATTTTCACTAAGTATTCCAATCTACAGACCATCGATGCGATATGTGACCCTCAGTAAACAATAATCCTCGGAATAAATTACGTATGAGATTCTTATTAATGAGATTATCTGCGAGAGAAATCAAAGACTGAAGAAATGCACGAATCAAGAGAAAAGTAGTCCACGATTCGGCTTAACTTTTCTGTAGATCAACACGGGAGAATTTCTTTGATTCGTCGTCCAGATCTTTATCTTCGTTGCAGATTAAGCAAGCGATGGCGTGACAACACGGCACATAAAAAAAACAAGAGCACGCCATGTCCGCCAGCGAGAGTAAGCCGATTACGTAAAGAGGGGATTAATATGGACGCATCTTGAGCGAGTGCGGGGCCATTGGGACGTGAAATTGCGAAGTTGAGCCCTTACACTATCGAAACTCCCTTAAAAGTGAGATTTCTATCTCTTCGGGGGAACACGCGAAATTCGCGTTAAACACTTGACTTAAAGAAAATATTCAGAGCCAAGAATATATTCAGGAAAAGCAACTCTTTCCATTACACTCTGAAAACAAGTTCGTGCCGCTGAAATATGTGATTACAAGCATTGAAGGCATAAAAGATTCGGTGAAGAAAGAAGCGCGCGAAACTGAACGTATTTTAAGCCCATTATGTGCTTAACTATCATCATCATATTTTTATAATATCACCATGTTTTTATATATTTTGTATACATCTGTTTATTACTTTATCGTAGGGATGCGAATCTATGTATGTTTTTCCTTAAAGGATCTGGTACGTATATTTTTCCTTCTTAGTTTTCTGTTGCTATGTATATTGATGACAATTATTTAAATTATGACGTAACTATACTTATCGATGTATCATATACAACCACTTATTGATAGCGTATTTATATGTTATGTCATGTTTCTTCTCATCTTTTAGTTATTAGTATCGGTGGTTTGCTCAGGTTTTTTACACCCCCATTCTTCGTGGGTGTTCTCCTGCAGTATATGCTTTTTTCCTAAAAATCTATTAGTTTTTTACGACCACAATGCTTCTCATTTTCCTCATACTTTATCTTTAACTTAATTATTTTCTAATCTATGACGATGGGTTAGATGGTATAAGAGACTTTTAGCCTCAATTTCGCCCAAATAAAGACTTGTTATTATTAACTATGCGTTGATGTTCATGTGAAATATTGTGCGATAGGTATTCCATAGATACACAGAAACTCGTAGACGATAGTTCATCTACATCTCACAGGTGAAGAACAAGGATCATGGGGACTACAGATTTCAGCGGAGATACTGCTACAACTCTCATAATTTCGATGAGACTGGAGGGTTACCATTTTATGCGGTAGTTTCCCTTTAGGGACAACAACTTATTAAACATTAATTATCCCTTAAACTTCTGGGTATTCTCACCACTACACTGTAATGCATTGCGACAGTTTCGAACACGGAGCAAATGAATAAGTCAGCAAGGTAAACATCAAAGTTGTGTAATTTATAGTAAATATAGTATAGGTATGTATAAACGTATTCAAAATAGATAAATAAGATCTCTATTTTGAGCAAAATTGAGACTTAAATGTCTCTTCTTACTTTTCACTTATCGTCAATAAGAAATGAATCTAATTAGTAAATAATATATAATACTCAAGGTATATTAATGGAGAGTAAGAAAAATTTAGTTAAGGATTTAAAAACTCGAGTAAAGGTTAGAGGATAGTATCCACAGCAAGACAATACTAAAGGGCGTGGAAAACCTGCGCAAACCAGCCATTCAGTTTGAATGGCCGTTCACAGACATTAGTAAAATATGACCACTTACTCGATTGTAGAGGACTGATGAGGATTTATTTCCTTAGTATCTGAGATGATACTTTATTTTCAAGCTTTCACCAAGAATTGATAACTAGACCACTTATGTCTAAGGCCTCCTAAACCCTCGAATAAATAAACTCCGAATCACACAAACCTCTTAAACTGCCAATGCAAAGCAAAAGGAATATGCAGGTATTTCATTCTGATTCCATCAAAGAAAATTTCGCATTCAGCCTCACATCCGTCGACTGTACACAATTACTCTTTTGTAAAAGGGAGAAAACATTCCATTTTCGGTCCGAGTGATGCTCCTCTTCACACGAGATCGATACGACCACAGAAGGCGGCCACACTCGCGGCTGCACGAGCAAACGTGAAGATGATTGATAAACAAGTAACAACAAGTCTAATCTTGTCAATGCATGATCGCTTAATCATTTTTGATGCGATACGACTTGGGTAGTATTCAATTTCAATTGTCCCGCTGCCTCGAGAAAGAGAATAAAAAGTTCTTTAGACTGAGCAAAAGACTCTAAAATAAGCTGCAATATAACTACAAATGTGCGAAGGATAATATCCGTAAGGAAAAATTCCAAGAAAATCACTTTGAGAGCGAAGAAGTTGATATATTCCATCGTTCACAAAACTTCTCAAACTTTAATAAGCGCTTAGAGACGAAGATCCAAATATTCTTTTAAAATGAAAAATTCCAGTCAACAATGGAAAACCAATTTTCATTTTAAGGAAAATAATATAACATTCCAACGAAGCGAATAAAAACCGATCGGTTTCGACCAGTTGACTTTTATTGGATTTCTTGGATTTAATCACTCCCGAGAGTATCGTTATAGTTGAAATGAATTTTCCTCAAACACTTCTTTTCATGCATTTTCCCGTTTTCTGTGTCATGAGCTTCTCGTTGCCACGTTACACCTAAGGACTTGATGATGTCTTTATTTAATCTATCCTTTGGTCTTCTTCATCTCTCCACATACCTCACTTCTTCTGCCTATGATCGGCAAATATTACTTTCCTCAAATAGACAAAGGTAGACAATGGTATGGATGGTAAGAGAGGGGAGTTAACGTGTCTGTGACTACAAAATATGGATAGAGTTGCCTAATGACTACAATCTCAAAGGGAAAAGACAACAGAAATACAAACAATCGTAACTAGGACTGTTCACTGCCAAGGTGCACATTTTAGCTAAGCTCCAAATGGAAGATACTTCCTTTAAACCTTAATATCAGAGGTAAAAACTCAGAGGAAGTTTATGAGTGAAGCATCATCTCCAAAACTCCGATCTTACTTTTACATAATGGCAGTTTGAAAAACAAAAAAACAGAAGCGTCGTAAATCAGGGGCTACTTTGCGTCTTGGCATACACATGGATATTTACTGCGCAAAAAGGACCTGCTTAATGCAAAAATAATACACGAAAGAGTTCGGATGGGACGCTTTTTATCGCACTCCCTAACGTTTTTACTAACGCATCGAGCTACGCTAATGGCTCAAGTTTGAGCGGAAAACACGACGCTGGTGCTATAGAATAATGTGGCTTATTAAATGGAGGCCCTCGACTTGTGAAATCGATCTGCCGAGGGGGTGCGAAGTCATTTACGGATAAATATTGACGAATATAGATGAGAAAGAAGTAGAGGCGATAGGCAAGCAACGGAAAACTATGACATAAACAAGTATATAAAGTAAATAAATAAAAGAATATATAAACTAAGTCTATATTCCACAGTTTTCTGTGGAATATAGACTTAGTTTACTTATTCTTTTATTTATTTGTTATGGAATTCCACGAAGTGAAGGCCGAGCTGATTGAATTCGAAGTATATAAAGTATTTAGTTTCTTAGTCGGAAAACTATCGCGAAAAGAAAATATTCCTTCAAAAGGGTTAATTTAAAACTGAATTTCATAAAGTATAAGCACAGTTAGTTATGATTGCTTCATTACTTAATGCAAATAAAATTATGAAATATACTTAATACATTTACCAAAGATTTACAGTTGAACAAAAGTTAATGCATGAGGTGGAATAAGCAAACTCTTCTCTGTTAACGATATAAATTCGAAATATATGACATTAGATTCATATATTTATGGAGAGGAAGAACAAGTTGCAAATGTAAAATATTACCATTCTTCCTTTGCTTGTTATTTTTGACGTTTTTTCATATCAACTGTTTTATTTCTTATGAAAAAGGGAGAACTAACACTAAGAAGCATCGACCTAAAGAATATCTTTTTCATAATCCTATTCGACAAGACACGACTCTCGCCTATGAATTGCTATGAGTTCCCTAATTGGATAAATATCTCCTCAGTCATAAACAAATATATTCGGCCGTCATCATGATCACCCATAAATTCATGACATAAATAGGTATTCTCGAATATATTTTTGGCAGTAATTTCCATCCTTCCTCATTTACAAAAGAAGGAAAAACTGCAAAAATGAACACAATTTGAGGGAGAAAATTTTCTTGGCAGTTAAAATACCGCAAATTATATCGAAAATGTTTGGGAAAAGTTATAGGAAGTCCTTAGTCCTTAAATCAATACTATCTAAAACAATCCAATAAGCACTATTATTTATGAGTTGATTTATAATATATCAATAAATACTAGACCACTTTAAAGTTTGGTCATTAATGGATTTTTTTTGATTGAACAGTATTTGAATTCAAACATTTTGTTATGCATAAGGAACAGTAGAGACCAAGAGGACGATGTGGTTAAAAATTCGACATTAGATACTCTTTACTATAACACGATGGATTACTTCGACCTCACTCCAAGTTTACCATGTGAAAATACATCGAGACTTAACAGGTTTAAACTGTTTCAAGAATGTAGCCCTAATCGGTATTCATTAGGACAGTGGAAGGGATGCATTCTTTCTCGGATATAAGAAGAATAACACGCATCCTTACACAGTTTATAACCCTCTTAAACTTCTTTTAGTCGAGATAAGCCAATATACTAAAAAGATATGGAGACTTATCCTCGGACACTTGACAACAAAATATTACCCCGATAATATTTCTCGTCTCGTGTTTAAGAACAAACAAGATGACACATAAATAGTCTTGATCACGAGGCGCGTTCTGAACAAGGATATTGTAATAAACTGCCCCTAACCAAACTGTACCCTACCTGTACCAAACTTACCCTACCCTACTTACCACCGTGGAAACGTAGATTTGACAGACTGATTTCTCACGGAATTCCAGGGATATAATAAGCGTCCAGCGTTTGCAGATACGTCGTTCTAATCTACTTATGTTTTGGGTAAAGTTCTCTCGGGTCGCAAGCCGGGTGGTTTCTTTCTCTCGACGTTTCGGTCCCTGTCTCTGGAACCATCTTCAGGAGCGAAGTGATGCATGAGATTTCTCGGTTTATATAGAAGGCTCTTAACCGCCAGCCAACTGCCAACCAAAAAGATACAGCTGGAAGTAAAAGGAACCAAAAGAGCCCCCTATATAAACCGGACGATAAATCTCATGCATCACTTCGCTCCTGAAGATGGTTCCAGAGACAGGGACCAAAACGTCGAGAGACATCGAAGAAACCACCCGGCTTGCAACCCGAGAGAACTTTATCCACAATATTCGCCGGGAAAGCACCAGATCCTTTCTACTTATGTTTGATTGGTCACAAAAAAGACTTCTTCCTCCTTCTCTGCCGTGAAGATAACTTTAACAGACTATAGTATTTATATTAAACGTGCTACTTTACGACCTTCATCGAATTTTCTTCAGAAAATTAACGGAAAAAAGCTTCCAATTTTTTAATTTAGCAACTCACAATTGAAACCACTATTTAAAGCTACACTGGAAAATGTTTTCACCTTATCCAATTATCGGATTGAGGACGGAATTATTGTCTAACGATTGAATTGCATTGTGTACAGTCAGCTTTCTAATAAAATTAACCACTCAAACAATCTCAGAAAATTTGAATTAGCAAGAGAGAAAGAAAAATTACTGTTTCAAAAACCTTTCTCAACTATTTATGTGATCGCTTCTATTTTGAAGTGTCGCACAGAATATGTGATCCCTAGAAGGAGATTTCAGGGAATGGTTCAAGTGAAAGGGGGACAACATTTTATCCGCTAATCTAATGTTAACAACCTCTCACACCCTTCTTTCCATAAATGTCTCGTGCGAATGAGATCGTACATCTTTTATCACGAGCTACGTCCCTGAAATACAACCCTCTAATGTGCTTCTCGCTGTATCTCATCCCCTGGATAAGAAGAGTGGGCTGAAGGGAAAATTTCCAACGACTAAAATTTAAGAGGAGTAGAAATCTGATCTCCAAACGAGGATATACCGAGTATTAAGGGTGACCAAACGACTATTTTCAAAATACTGTCCAATCATTCGAATTTTAAATATTCATCAAGGCAGAAACTTAGGCTAGAAACATAAACGGAATGCACAATCTTTCAGTACGTACTTTTTTGTAATGGTGAATGACGAAATCGCCAAGTATTGTCTCATGTTCTATAGTAACATTTAATACATATAGCCTGTTACGTGATTAGTTATTCTAAACTTTGAAATTATGAAAAGAGATTGATTTGCTACACCACTTATTACAATATAACAGAATAATCTTTTGAATCATACTAATAAAATATTACGCAGCCAAAAATATCAGTGCGGTTTTAAATATCGTAGAGGAAAAAGGATTCAAATTCTTTTTTTCTAAAAATATCTGTAAATAGGGGAAGGTCCTCTAATTTGGGACAGCTAAGCCTTTTTGCAAATTACAAAATTGTTAAGGGCTAAATCAAATTTAAATTTATACTTAAATTAGCTTTAAAGTGTTATAAAAAGACCCTTTGAAGGGATTACTCTCATGCATTCTGCGCGGTTAAGATTATGGCAATGTCATGACGTCACTTGCTCAACGTCTAAATTGCGGCAGATTACTTAGCTCTACTGAACTATGATTTGCTTATTTGGATAAGCGCTCTCTTACAGCTGCTAGGAGTTTGGGTGTTCACAAAATCTCAATGTCGTATTCATTGAAAGTTATACATCAACCTTAAGCCATTATGACTGGTTTACATCCATTTATACCATAGCATCCATTTTTCCTAGAGATCATATATGATTATTATAATTAGTATAATATTATATTAAATGCAATAGAACAAACTTTATTTTTATTTCAGGTTCCTCATCACGAGGATTAAGAACATTGAACTCGATAACATAAAATGTAAACGAAAGGCGTACACAATATAAAAACTTAAGAGCACTGATATTTTTGCAGTAGAGTGAATTTATTCAAGTTCGAGTGAAATCACGCTCCTTTTCGTATTATATAAAATAATATTATTTTCATTCGCAATAACGCCGATTAAAGCACTTGCATAAACTGACTGAACAGTAAGCTTAAGGACAAGTGAAGCGCAACTGAATGCATTTCCGTTAATTATCTGTTCCTTAATGAAAGATAACGTGAGCAGCTTATGGAGTACGTTCAAATTGAGTCGATTGGTCCTTCTTTCATTTCCTCAGCAATTCGGATTAATTAGGGATATCATTTTCATGCGTGCCTCTGAAATGGAATTTCATGAGTAACGACGGAATTGAATTCACTATTAAGCTGATTGCATTAAAATTGAGGCACGTGGTACAGTTACTACGGGCTTTTCCAATCAACAAACAATATTTGTGAATGATATGGCGATAGAATTTGCAAACACATGACGCTGCAATTCTGAGGCAATCACTGTCTATGCTATTAAAAGTACAAAGCAAACAGAGCAATCGAATACAAATACAGTTGATATTTTCCATGCGAAAATTATCAAATTTGTTCCATTTTGTACACAATAATATTTTACCACCTTCCAATAAGGATGAAATCATTAAAGATCAATGATTTCACTTATTCATATGGACCAACGATCGCCCAGTGGTCGAAATTCGACCGTCATTCATTAAATGTTTAAGTTTGAATGTTATTGAGGTTCTTTTGTCAAAGAGTATAATCATTAATTATAATTGTCTTCGAATTTTTGCTATTACATCAGCTGCGAGCGTATAGAAACTCGTTATTAGGGTGTGTTGTTCGCCTTAATTCCCTCCGATACCTACGAAATATAAAGTTTAACGTAACAAATGAAAGAAACGCAATGACAGCTTGTAGTTTCATTTATTTTTGAAACAGTTCAAAGCCAATTTCGTAATTATTGAATCAAATGAACACTAATGAAAATGAGACTTGATTTTAATAGAGGTATAAGATATATTGCATTTTATTTTTGTTAAGGTACTTTTTGGAAGAACTGCAAAATGGCCGTAATTTTATCCCTGCTACTTATACATCGTTGTTTGAATATGCTGACATCTAAGTAAATTGCCTCCTCTTCATAAACTCTGACATTAGTTCCTACCGTTAATTCGGTATGGACTTAAAATCCCCGTGTATTCTTGTGGGAAAATGAATGTATCGGATTCAACAATCATCTTGGTCGTCAGGGGGACTGGTTGTTTACTACGGCGAATTTTTATAAAATACTTGTTCCTTTTCCCATAGCTCTCGTAATTTAGACTCGAATACGATATTATACGACCGAAATAAGAATCTTCGTTTAATTTACTTTCTTTTGATATCCATCTCGATTTCGTACGACCATCATTTCTTATTTAATTCCGCAAAAGAAAAAACGTCTGCAATCGATGAAAACGGAATTTACGTGCATTTCTTATGAAAGACAATTCGAACCGTCCAGAGTCGAACCTAGGATACTCTGGACAAAGATTTTAGCTTTCTGCACTCCTCCTCCATATAAACTTTAACTATGCTAAATCTCAAACTCCTCCGTTCGCGCAATATCCTTAAAAAGGGATCCAATGTTTTCTCTTCACGTATTAATATATAGATTAATGGAATAGATTTAAACTTTTCATGAGACGTATTTTTCAAAGAAATAACCTTACTAAGGTATACGGACTCGTTATTATATAATAAGTTAATAGGAATGATAGAAATATATCAATCAACACTCGCAGCTTTCATCCTTCCTCTTTTGTTAAATAAACATAGTAGTGAAAACTAAGTAAAGGATAACTGCTCTCATTAGATTAGGACCTCTTAGTCGACATTTAACGCTATCACGTGACTGAATTGGGCTCTCAAGGAAATGGAGTAATGAAAAGAGCTCGCCGTCATAACTTCACGATTCCCTCTGAAAAAACGCGACAGCGGATTTAACGACTCGCAGACTTCAATCGCATATTGCGGCGATATAAAAAATGTCTCTCGTAATTACGTGCCCATAATAACCGCCGACTTACCATGAATTTCCAATAATTTCGAGTTCAATTAAGTTCCGTCGATTTTTCAAGAAGCGACGAGAGTAGCCATGTTGAAAGTAGGAACAGATTTGGGGCTATTTCAGCTTAATTCGTTTCCTCTATGGTTTGAATCTCGAATTCTTTAGGCGAAGTGAAGGCGGGGGATTATAACAGTCTGCAGTCGATCACAACCGATTCCTAAATGACAACATCTATTTTTTATCGGTACACTTAAAATTAATTGAAATCATCCTCGAACATAGACTGTATTTTTAAAAAATACTGTGTTTACTAGAGTATAAGACGAGGCACCTCATTTTATCATAAAGTCTACGTCTATGTCTAAGTAAGAACCCTGCAAGCTGCCTTTCGGCATATGGCAGGGGGTGCAAGCACCTTGACTCTATTTTCCTAAAGGGTTGCTTTCGCGTATACTTCGTGGAAAAAATGAATTTTTGAAGCGGTTCGTTCTAGCATCTATTTCCCTAATCTTTATGGCAGTATCAGAACGGCCCATAGAACAGGGGGGTCGCGTTATATCGGTTACATCATCTGAGAAAGTAATTTCTCTGAACTTATTTAATAAATTTATCCTTTGAATTTTTCCTATCCTATTTAACTTATCCTTCGATTTTTTCTTCTATCTTCTAATGATTCCCATCCCGCGTCATGTAACATCTGAGTGGCACTCGCTGTTTTATCGTAGCAATTCTTTACAAATCATATCGCCTTTCGTTGTACTTTTTCTAAATCCCGAATATGACATTTCTGGGCGGGGTCCCATACACTACATGCATACTCAAGGTGAGGCCTAAGTAACGCTCAGTAACATCGCTCGCGAACTTTTTCTTCGCTCCTACCGACTATTCTTTTAACGAAGCCGAGTTTCTTAAGTGCTTTTCCACATATATTTCGGATGTAGGCACTCCATGATAGATTATTTGTGAGAGTTACTTCAAGATACTTCACCGATTCTACTGTCATTAGGTTTACTTCTCGGAGGCTGTAAGAATAATCAATTATTATAGATTTTCTTTCGAAGAAGTTAACTACGGAACACTTTTCTACATTGAGCTCTAATTGTCAATCATCGCACCAGTTCATAATTCTATCTAAGTCGTTCGAAAGGGTTAATCTATCCTCTGAACTATCTATTTCCCTGTAAATGACTGTGTCGTCTGCGAATATCCTAACATTGCTTTCAATTTGATTGCTGAGGTCGTTGATGTACACTAAACATAATAACGGTCCAATTACACTGCCCTGAGGGACGCCCGAGGTCACCTTAACCAAGTTGGAACTAATACCATCGAGTACTACTCGTTGCTCTCTATCGGTGATAAAGTCTCTTATCCAGTCAATAACTTCTGCATTGATACCCGCAACTTCTAATTCGTACAGCAATTTACGATGAGGTACCTTAGAGTCCATAAAGAACTGGTAAAGTAATTGACTTTAGTATAAGCCTGGGATGAGAAATTCAACCTCGCCCGGTCAGGACGTCCGATCAAAGATGACTGTTTCCAATGCGATAACTCTCGACGGAAGGTAAGCGATTGCGGAGAAAATTAACAAATAACTGTGAAGTGAAGAATTTAAAAGCTGATTTCCGAATACAGTAACATTTTTCCAACGGAACACAGGTAAGTGAATCTCTCACTGGAGTATAAGTATATTGAATATACGAAAGTATAAGCCGAAGGGGGCGTTTTCAGCATAAAAATGTGCTTAAAAACTCATTTTCTACACCAGTAATTACGGTATAAGCAAAAATTGTTTCATCATATAATGTCAAATAAGAAGCAACTAATTATATATCTATGACGTCACAGAGAGTATGGCACGATGATATTCTGATCGGATAAAATGACAGGATAAATAGACTGCATCAGTGTCCGTTGACTGATTATTACCCCTAATTACTCATTACGTGATCCATCGTGCTTATTAGTAGCAATCATTTCATTGGGAGGACGTTGCTGCAATTTCAGCTCGCCTTTAACCGTACGAGGCGATGGTGGAAACTTTAAATCGAGACTTTGGGCGCAAATAAAAGAAAGGCGGTGAGATACGAGGCCGTTATCACCGGAAAAGAGAGAACAAATGAAACGAATCGTGCGAGCAAAAAATCGAGTCACACGAGGCGAACGTACGAATTTGGGCGGCCAAAAAGCGAACTGAGGTCCACACAAACACATGTACAGCATCTCTCGAAATCGCATACATAAGGGTTTAATCCAAATGGAAAGGAATGCAGGATTTAACCAACGAATAATTATTACTGGTATAAAAAGAATGAGATTCGGAAAAACTGCAAACGTTGGGCAGGTTTCTTTCAAAGAAATTGAGGATAGAAAAAATTATGAAATATTGTGTTGGCTCAAATAGTTACTCCGAAAGATTGATGTTGGACACGATAAGGGAGAGTTTTCTCCAGCAATTCAGACTAGAATCAAAATATACACAATATACCCAAGTATAAAGTACGCAGAATGTAAGCAGAGGCTCCTAATTTTATCACAAAAACTGGGAAAACTAATTAATTCAAGTATGAGCCTAGGGTGGAAAACGCAGCAGTTAATGGTAAATTTAAAAATAAAAATAGATAATAATACAGTTACAGTAATTACGGCACGATTGCGGAGAATATTGACAACGAATTGTTAATTGAGCAAGTGAGGAATTTACAAGCCGATTTACGGCTAGAATAGGTTATTTCCTCCGAACGTAATTGGTAAGTGGAACTCTCACTAGAGTATAAGCCTAGGGATGGGTACTTCATCATAAAATATGTACCAAAAGTCAGGCTTATACACGAGAAAAATCAAAATTAAAAGATATAAAATTACTTGTACTATTTTCCACAGTATATTTTACACACGACCGGTTTCGTTAGATCACTTACATCTTCAGGTGACAAGAAGTTACCTCTTGTCACCTGAAGATGTAAGTGTTCTTACGAAACCGGTCGTGTGTAAAATATACCGTGGGAAATAGTACAAGTAATTTTATTTCTTTTAATTATGATTTTAATGGAATTAGACACAGTAAAGCCAGCTACCATTGATTTTATTTACACACGAGTATAAACGGTATATCGAATCGGACCTCAAATTCTACGCTGAATCATAAACGAAAAAGAATTTTGGGTGGAATATTTTCAAAAATGAACCGATGGTTTCCATTGAACCTTTTTTCAAACAAACCTTGAACATTTTCTAAACTCACACGATGTTGTAAACGACCACATTAAATTTTATCTTTACACATGCCTTGGGAATCAGGTATGCCGATAGAATTATGGACCAGGTAAGTCTACAGGTTGATTGAAATTAAAAGTATTCCTCTTACGGTTTGATAATAAGCAAGCAATGAAGTAAATAAGAGATTCACAGGGTTATTTAACGAACCAATAAAAACAGCCATCACTTAATATTCGTATCAGTTTCACGAGTAGAAGCAGAGTCACCGAATAAGAAAGAGCATCAGCTCTTTAGGTCCGTATCAAAAGTGACTCATATGTGATCTAAACACAGCTGAAGTTTTCTTTTCAGTAGTATCAGTAGTATTGGTAAAGGAGCTTTGACAGCTTAGGTCATTTCGCACATTAGCTCCCACCGGAAATCAAACCCGGGACCGCTTTCACCAAAAGCAAACGCACTGTCCACATGACTATCCGGGAGCTTTTCTCTTCAGCTTCTCTTCAAATATTTATTAAACCTCAGTCAGTCGCGCTGCTGTATTCTGTACAACCCAGACGGTTTTTCGGGTTCCATTTCTACCTGGGTGGTCCCTTGAACCTCATGCCCGGGTTTATTCCTTTATCGCACTTACCATTAACTTGTAATATCGTCAAATGCTTCTGTTTAGTCTTAAACCGCCTGCAAAAGCGAGTAAATCTGTGAAGTGACGACTGTTGCAACACATACTACAACGCGCGACCGCTTGGGTAAGTTTTTCGTTGGTGAACTCTATTTTTGCATATTATGTAAAACATTTATAAGGAGTTTTTCACTTATTTCGTCTTAAACTTTATTAGACGCATTTCAATTTCGGAATTAATAGACATCTAGCTTTTTAGGTACTCTCTGAACGCATGTAACTAAATAAAGGTGAATCATAATATTTTTTACTAAAAAATGTTTAATTTTTAAATTATATTATTACCTAAAGTTTAGCACTCAGATATAATCATAAGTTCAATTAATTTTACAATTTTTGCCGAAAAACGATCTGTTGTATGGAATACAACGCGCGACTGCTCGTGTTATGAAAATAGGCGCGACTGATGAATGGTTAAGATGCTCTTTCTCGGCCTAGGGTCCGGATTAGAAATTGAAATAAGAAAAAAATTGAAGTTGATTTGTTGATAGAAACCAATTATTTCAAGCGGAAAGTGAAAGAAGCGAAAACACTAGAAAATGCGTTCAACAAGGAGCTACGGAGACGCTATTTCGTCAGACACTCGGTACATTCTGAAAGTTCAGCATTTCAGAAAACGATATCTCAAAATATAACATCACAACATGAATATCTCTGTAATGAAATATGACATGAACTTTCGGACTTGAATTGTTGGCCGAAAGGGTAAATTCAAAAGCAATGATATTTTAGGATGAAAAACTCACGAAAATCTTACCCACTTATTCTTATACGCACATACCTATAAAGTACGAAGAAATTATATAAAATTTTCTCGTCTGACACCCTGGACAAAACATAACTAAATACCTTTTTCGTGCAAGAATATAACATTGCAAGCACATATATTTCTTAACCACGATTGAAAGCAATCTTGCCAGATTATTAATTTGGAAACAACCTACGCGAGAATCTGCGACATTCACAGTCCGCTTAATGCATTTCGGAAGCAATAGCTTCATCGACACTGCCCTCTTTCATGAAGAGATACGGATTAAATGAAGGCGTGGGAGAATTCAAGAGCACCCGTTCGCAGTCCAAAGAGATAACTACGATTTCATCCTCGGATAGTGTTTTATAAAAAAATATTAAAATCCAGAGAACAGTAAGCTAATTATTTTTCTAGGTGTGAGATTCGGGCATGTTCCACTCGAATACGGAGTCAAATAATAATAATAATAATTTTTATTCCTCCACCCTCTACACATTGTATTTTTAAAAAACATAAACCATTATTAGGAACATAGACACCCTTAACGTGACGGTCACCTGTTTCGGGGTTACCGAATCTTCATTGACTTTAGCAAAAATTAAATAAATAAACTATAAGATTAATATAATACCAAAATATAGACCATGTGAGCAATAGTAAATTACAAAATATTACATAAAATATAATAAAGAACTCATAATATCTCTATCATATATCTACATAATACATAATAAAGCTTCCACACAGTTTTTTTTAAACAAAAATTCAATGTCATCAACCTTGAATAGATATTCTTTAATTAAGATAAAGAAGAACAATTTTTACTTTTTCACAGTGTTTATGGTAAGTTAGAAAAATATTTTGAACCTAAGTGCACAAAAGAGTGACGGAAGAGTTCACAATTGGGTTATGAGATCACAGTTTGTTCCAATTTTAACATATATAGTGACACGAGGCATATCGGTGAGCATTTGTCACCAAAAGAATGGAGAAATCCCGAATAATCGCGATATCTCGTTTATTTCTTCGTCTAATAACAGTGGATTTCAATCGCGGTATCCATTGAAAAATGCGATGAAGATGACTCCCAGAGGAAGACATTTCTAATAAATACGAGAATACACAGAGCGGTCAGGCGTAACTGGTACGGCAGAAAACAAGGTTGCATACATAAGTAGGGCGAGAAGGAATTTACTAGGAAATTATTGCGAAAAAACGTCATTCTCTTGCCAAATAACAACAAAAACATCGTGAACAAAAGTTGGGAGCATGCTCAAAGAATGAATACGAAAGACCTTCTGAATTATGTAACAGGACTGTTTTTCTAAAAAAAAAACATTCCCACAGGATTTGATCTCCGATAATTAAAATCTAAAAGATGAGAGGAATCATTTGCACTCACTAAAGCAATTCATTTATCGCATTATGTGAGGAACGATGGTGAAATACCAAAAGAGTTTTTTTTTTCACAGTAAATAATGACAAAACTATTTTCCCAGGATAGCAAAGAAGAAGGAATAGGAAGAAAGTGTTACCAACAACAATAACAAATTTTAATGTTCGATTAACATCAAAAGACGTTTACTGATATTTTAGAGCCCGATAATGGTAAAAGATGGTTCTAGTAATAACTGCACGGACTTGGGGCAACACGAGATAATAAACATAGCAACTATAATGATTATGTTTCACACTACTCTCGATTTTGAATAATACATAACAGATTATTCAAGTCTAATGACTGATCAAGAGAATCAATTGGAAATTTATTCCAAGAATGTGTCATCTGATAATAAAAAAAGCTCTTCGAGGAAAAGATGCGCACCAATGTTTAACCATTTCTCATCGCATTCCAAGATATCGAGATTCAACAACGGAACCAAAGAAAGGAATGCGTCCTTTCCAAACAGTTTCCCGTCAAACGAAATAGGAAAGGAGAGAGATTTTTACGGCGTACGAAATGAATTGCCATTACCAAAGATTTCGATGGATAACTTCGCTCACTACGGAAGAAAACAATCTAAAACGGAGATCAAATTTAAGTCAAGACTAACTGTGAGAACACTTATTGGAACTAAGAAGGAAAAGCATCGAGAGATCAACGCATAATTCAAAGCGGGAATGAGTACAAATGGAGACGTTAATCAGAGATAAGATTTTTCCGAGCCTGAAATTAGTTTTAGATCCTTGTCCTTTAAGAAAACGCCAAAATGGAAGAGAAAACGCTGAGCAAGTGATATTTTGTCAACTTCTTCAGCTCTAAATACAAGGAGGTTGAAATGAATCATTAGACCGACTGAAGGTATTCCAGTACAAATAAAAAAGCTCTTTGTAATTGTATATTTGATAGTTTTAAATACGTGTTTTCCGATGGTCTTAGGCGACCCCTGGGAAAGGGTGGTTCAAGTGATCGCGACCCACAGGTTGATGAGGAAGAATCTACAAAACGGGTAACATGAATTATCGCCTGTGGCTTAGACAAGAACAATAACCATGTGCCGTGCGGGCTGCGTCCGCGCAGGCTCTATGCAATTCACACGTTCTCCGCAAGGGAATGCAAAGGTCTGGGGATTGCAACCAAGTTCTGAGATACACAGGCTGGATTATAATTCCTATGAAAATTTTAAAGTGTATCCACGGCAATCATCATACTTAATCTTTGCTTTACAGGTAAACACAAGACCTTAAGTGTTTAAAACACCCTCTCTATGGCAAATGCTCTCGGACGCTATTACGAATCTTAGAAAGAAAGATTACAAGTTGGCATTTCTATGGTAAAATAAAAATATTTACTAGGAATCCATTAAATCTGCCTCGTATATAATAAGCAATGAATACATTAAAATGAATACATTAATTAATATTGCGTACATCAGAATAGTATATAAAGGAAAAGGGTGTAAGCGTAGTACTAGGGGGGAATTTGGTAGTAGTGGGGGCATTTGGAATCACCTTTTATCAAACGTAGTATCGTTAATTGCTGGATTCCGGAATTATTTTTACATCTCTCATCATCTTTTCAATATTATGAAATACTTGAACAAAAACTTACATTATATCAATACATTAAAATAATATTGGAAATCATTAACACCTTAGGGGGAATTCATATCGGAGTTTTCCATGCAATATTGTGAACTATCAATGCTAAACAAGATAGCGATTAATGTCACAAACAAGGAATTAATGTCACTTTCACCGAAAGAATAAGGGCAAACATGAGTCCTGGAGATACTGGTGGTTGGAATTCGTCATGAGCGATAATTTCCTCCTCATACAATTCGCACAAAATTTCGCGATAAATTCGCGTCCTCTTTTTCCGATTTGGTCCCATAATAACCCGCGGCCACGCCGCTGCAGTTGTCCTAACAAAGGAAAGTGGAGGTACCGCATTATCTCCCACCCAATCCCAGTGTTCCTCTCGCCGATCTTAATTAACCCTACGCCACACGCAATTCACATCGATTGCATGCAATCAAACATTTATTGTGACAAAAAACAACCACTACAGCTGCAAAAGGTCACTTTTGAATTAAAAGAAAAGGTTCTCTGTGTGTTTCTATCAATCAGCTGTGGAGAATGGAGTCTTATCACCAGAAAGCATAATTTGAAAAAATAATATAATCAATAGTTTACCCTAAAAAAAGAGCACAATTTACCTTAAAAAATATTAGCTAACTTTTTTCTTCCGATAGATAGCATTCGATTAACTTAAATATGTTTAAACAGATATTCATATGCATAAAATGCACGAAAATTTGAAGATACCGTTTATCAAATGTCATCATTATTGTCAACAATACGAATGCCTAATTGCTTTAAGTTAAGTTTTAGTTGGTCATAAAACAGCTCTATATTTTGTTTGATTTCACAACTAGGTTTTGAAGTCCAGCCTATCGTAAGTTTTGCACAGAAAACAAAACTAGGAATACACGTATATATTTCGGGAACTCAAGAGCCGCCTATACTTATTTATTTATTTATTCGAATCTTACATACAGCATAACAATGCCAATTTAAAGTGAAATATAAAAATGTAAGGTATACATGTATTCTTTCTACCTTTTTTGATGTATTGGTTGAAAGTTGCGATTGTGGTAAGAAAACTTTAATACGATAGTGGTTCTTTAGGCTACAGTGCGTTTCAAATTACCAATTAGTATTGTCTTATAGACGAAACGGAAGCCTAAGCTTTACCTTACGCCTTCATGCGGACTGAAGTTTTTCATTTTATTTAAAAGAAAGAATAGTTACCTTTCCTTTCTTGAGAATGTTTCATCTTCTGGTATCAAAAGACGTTATTGAAAAAAAATGAGAATGGTCATCAACTCTTAAAATTCCAAAGAAAACATTCTCCAACTTCCGCATCTAGAAATTCTATAGTTTCTACAGTTTGTTTCTCGGAGAAAAATCCAATGCGGGCGAAGAATTTCCGCTAACTGAAACAGTCCTTCCAAGTTTGAGCCGTTCTCTCATCACTTCAAAATATCCCTCCACAGTTTAACTTGCGAATGGTTCTTTGGAAGGAGGAGATATGAAACTGGAAGAATTACGGAGGGGAAAGAAGCGTGGAAATATCTTCAAATCAAATGGATGCAAATAAAAAAGAAGGATGATAAGAAAAGTTCGTCGTGGCGGGATAGGCAACTTGAAAGGCCACCACCATATATGCTGGGAAACCTATGGATAACCATCGGAAATGTTCAGTGCCAACCAAAATCATCTATTACACAATTGAGAATAATAGCTAAATAATTACTAAAATTTTGAATTTGAAGATGAATGAGTTATCAAAAGGTAAGGTATCGTATATTTAATAAATATCATCGTGTGAGATTGAAAAAGTAGCTAAAGGAGCAAAAATAGCTAATTAACAATGAATCCAGCGACTTACTTTATGCATTAGGTACTGGAGCATTGTGATGCATATCCCAGCATTACAGTTGACGGTATTTGACTAATCTATTAAATTAATTTTTTATTTTATAATTTTATTAATCTATTTTACTAATTGATTCATCAGCAGTTGTGATAAAGAAGATGTAGTCTTACCGAAGACGATATCGAACGGTGACTACTTAACGAAAGACCACACCAGGCTGGGCTTCTCCTGGTATGCCAAAAACGCATACTCAGTTTTTATAAAATATACCTCATTTACAGGATAAAAACATTAGTAAAAAATCAAAACCTCGGAAAAACAACATGTTTAAAGTGTCTGATACTTCATATTCTACATTTATGTCTCATAAACTGTTTCGAAATTACCAGGACCGGAAAGGAAACCACATATTCATGAAATAATAAAAGAAAGAGGTATAATAATGCAATGCGAAATGAAAGTCATAAACAAGAATAATGTCATCCGAAGACGTATTATTAATATGGGATGGTATATTAATATTACACTTATTAATAGGTACACTTCATAGTACAATCTATAAAGTAAGCGATCCTGCTAGAGTATCCGATGAGGAATGCAGAGTGGCAGGGTGAATCCAACCCTTCATGGAAAGTTAACGCTAACTTACATACAAGATGGATGTTGGGAGGTTTCAAACAAAAATCAAATTCGTGAAGCCCATCTAAATCTTTTCTAACGGTGAAGAAAGCCGGTTATTTACCATACCATTCTTTATCCTCCATAAAAGTGTGCTTAGGTTCATAGAACTGCCGTAACACCCGCAGTAGATGTGCTGATGATGCCTCATTTAGTGCGAATCAGACTGAAGTTACCGAAACTCACCTGTAAGAAAAGAAGAGAAAATTTAGCAAGCATTTCAGCAATTTATCACTTTCTTAATAACTTTCATACAGAAAAAATATTATATATTTATCTCAGGCTAAAGTTTACAATGATTGAAGCAATCCGCAGAATTCTGCGGGTACTACAGATAGTACGATATATCATAAGAGAAGACGAGAAATCATTCAGCACAACGTTTAAAGACTTTGAGTTGCTGGAAGTAACATTTGGCGGAGTTGTCATAGGAGGAACGAAATATCATAAGCACAACTAATATTAATACCTCTATTGTCCTCACAGAAAGTAAAATCTTCGCTTCTTTCATTAAAATCCCAATTATTAATTTGTTTAGGAAATCTAACAGAAATCCTCGAGCATTTTAGCTCCTTTTCTCCGTGGATTTTTTTTCGAGGAAATGTAGGCTAAGTCGGGGGAAGATGCCTAACTTCTTGGCACAGGTAATTATGACTCCGGAATGAATAAAGGGATAACGATGCCAACAAATTCACACAAATACAAGGGTTTAACAAATGATAAAATATGCATTTCATATAATCTGCGTTATCAGAAGTACCAAAAAAATGTTTATCGTGAAAGCTTGCATTTAGGCATCTTCCCCCACTTGATTGGGGTACGATGTCAAGGCTTGCAGAATATTATTTACTATTTAAAAATACTGTAGTTTAAAATATAATGATATTTAATGCTATAAGTACAAAATAATGATTGAACACAAAGATTTATCTTTCCCTTTTTAAAATAGAAATAGCTTAGTGTTGTTTTTATATAAACTTGTTCTTTGCAATAGTTCCACTTCTTTCTGTTTACGTTGTTGCCTTCCAATTGGTCTAAGGAAAAGGACTATTATCCTCAAAATAACTGTCCGTGGCCAATTGTTGAGGTTGAAGAAGGCCTTGATGTTGAGGGATGAATCCCACTTGAAGAAAATCCCGAAACTGCTTTGTTTACGGTTGCATATTTAATCAAAGCTAAGCTCATCAACTTTCCGCACTGATATCTGGTGATTCTTTTTCCAGGGTGATTTCAGATCTAATTAGTGCAACTTTAGTTCCAGAATGTTGGGTTGGTGGTTGGCCATCTTCCCTCAAAGTGTGGGGGAAGATACCCAACCATCTTTCTCCAGTTCATGGCAATATGATTGTCTCACCAAACCAACTGGACAACCACGAGGTACCGAATTAACATCTGAAGTCCATTAAAACTGGAGTGAAAAGTGAACCAAAATAACATTGAAAAACGTTGGAGCCAAAAACTTGGCATAAATATTCTCTTCTAAAAAGGTATACGTCTCTCACAGCAAATCAAACATTAGCAGTACAAACAGCACCCAACCTAATGATCTATGACTGAACACTATTTTTTCTCGACTCTAAAAAATTAAAATTAAAACGCTTTGAGCGTCTTCACCCGTTTGGCATCATCCCCCGACTCACCCTATATTTCGGCAGTATTTTCTCCACGATTCAAATTTTTACATCTCAAAAAAACTTACTAAAGTGAAATGTCGGCTAAGATACTGCAACAAGAAGAAAAGAATTGTTAGTCAAGGGACTAAGAGTCCGACGCAATTCGGGTTCTCTAAAATCAAATCTCTACGTCCCCGTTGAGTGAGAAGGGTCTCGATTTATGTTCAGTTTATTACTATGCGCTCAACCATAAAACTCTCTACTTTTCCAGGCTCTTGTTTACGACCCATCGTCACATATTTGGAGAGAAACTTTTCTTGCCTGTCCTGAAAACTCTATTATATACATACATACATCTGTGTATTACCGCACTGAATAGTTGCGAATTTAGGAACATTTTGTTATTACGTATATTGATAGCACTTATTTAAATATTAACGAGACTCTGTTTATTGAAGTCTAACGAACAAGCAATTATTGATAGTGTTTCTATACGTATATATTTTGTCACGTTTCTTCTCATATTTTTTTTATTACTACAGGTAGGTTTGCGCAGGTTTTTCTTCGTGGGTTTTTCACTGCAGTGGATAATTTATTTTCCCTAAGATTATCTTAGGTATTTATACATCCGTAATTCTTCTCTTTATTCTCATACTAACTCTTTAATTTAATTCTGTATAACCTATGGCGATGGGTTAATTAGAAAAAGAGACATTAAGTCTCAATCTCGCCCGAATAAAGACGTATTATTATTAAACTATTGCTCCCCAAATCCCCAGGAGGAAAAATAGAAAAAGCTCGCCGAAAGTACGGATCTATTTTTTCCTGCAATGGTCGAATAAATGAATATAAATTAACATTTTCCTAGTTTTCGAGGATGCATATCAGTCTAGGCAATTTGAACCCCATACCATGGGATGTTTGGATGGTACGTAAATGCAAACTTTACTTGTATTTTTTATCTTCAAAACTTGCGATTGAAATACTTGAAATGGCATTAATGTAGAAACGGAGGCTCTTCGTTTCATTAGACTTACAAATATACACGGTAGGATAAACCAGCACAGGTGTATTCTATACAGATTAAATTATTGTGAATAAATATTGTGAGTTAATAAATAAACTGCAAAACCGCATAGCATTATTATTGGATTATGTACAACGCTGCATATTTTTGAGGAAGGAATACTGCCCGTAAGTTACAGAGTCATAATTTTTCATATATAATCTGAAAATCCTCAGTGAATACGATTATTATGTTTAAAAGGATAAAGGTGTATATCTCGTACAAGCTGCATTGTACGCTGAGAAATTTTGACTTTCAAAGATCTAGAAAAATAACGAATAGGTTAAGAGTAGGAAAGTGGAAGGACACGGAAGAAAATAACGAATAAAGAGTCGACGATATTAGATAAACCTATAGCTACAAGTTTTTGCCCTTTCATTCAAAATATTCAAACATTTAAACTGATGCCAACCAGAAACATTATACTCTATCTTATAACAGGGCGAAAAAACATTACCTACTTGATATGGTGTCATAAAACTGCTTAAAAAGAATTAATCGCCGTGAAACTCTAGCAGATAAACGGGTGCCTTTCAACTGACTGACGAACACCGTCAGTAGAGCAATCTTGCGGCTTTCCTTAAAATTAATAAGACTGGGACATATCTCCCGGTGGGGCATCTCACCCGGACACTCTGGAGAGATGGCCAAATGCATGGATGCAGTTAAATTTTAATATTTTAGGTAAGAATGTTTTTAAACAAAATTTGTTCATAAACTATTAATAATCAATAAATTTTATATTCTATCACGGAGTTTCACATTCTTATTATCTCTGAAGTCATTGTTACGGAGTCATTTCCTTAGGTGGGGCATCTCTCCCGGAATTACCTTATCTCCAGAAGTAACCAATCGATAAGTACAGTTGAAGCGCTAAGCACATATCTTAGAATAAGGGCATTGAGATTTATAGATGGAAGATAAGAACTCCTAGTGGAAAGCATGTGAGCTTACGCTATTTAAAAGAGCTCTTCCAAATCACGACTTTCTTGGAAAAGTAATTAGAATTTCCCCACGAAAGACAGCCTGAGAGAGTGAATACCGTATTTACTCAAGTATAAGCCGACCCGAAGATAAGCCGATGCACCAAATTTTATCACAGAAAACAAGCTCGAGTATAGGAGGAAAATGCAGCAGCTACTGGTAAACTGCAAAATAAAAATAGACACATTCGAACTGCTTCAATGATATTCAGTGAAATTTCATCATACAAAACAATTTATTGAAACAAAAACACTTCTAACAATAATATTAAGAAACTTGCACAAAATTGAATAGCACAAGTTTCTGAATATTATTGTTATAGAATCAACTGCTTGGGCCGTTACTTGGTGGTATGGATCCATCAGGAGCGAAGTAAAGTTTGTTTTCATTTTCGCTCATTATTGTTATAAGTGTTTTTGTTAAACTACAAATTGTTTAGAAAAATAGATACCAAAAAATTACAGTAATGGAGGCATCATTTTGTTAGTAGGAGAAAATTGACAAAGAATTATCAATAGAGCAATTGAGGAATTTAAAGGCCGATTTCCGACTACGGCATACTTATTTAATCGGAGAACAAGAAAGTGGGACTTTCATCCAAGTAGAAGCCCTGGGGGACTTTTTCAGCATAAAATTGTGCTGAAAAACTCGGCTTATACACGAGTATATGCGGTATATTTTTGGATTCGATTCCACTAAATAACGGCGAGAAAATGCCCTTGGTGAAGTGGAGAATGACAGGCACGAATTCCTACACAACCCCAGTGGTTTGAATAATGTCACTACGCTTCTAAAATGTATCAGATAACAGCGATTGCCCTTTATTTATCGAAGCAAATGGATGTGCGCATTGCGTGTCTCATCAGTGTTCTCGTCTCCTAAGGTGACCATCTGTATGCAAATTATTCATAAGTTCGAGGAAAACGGAAGAGAGATAACATCTGAACCTATCAACTGTTGACTCTCTTTGGACGGATTAGAGTGAGTTTTGTAAACATCGCCGAAGATCGTTTCTTCATTTTCTTTGTCAGAGGGAAGATTGATGGGGGAGCAGAGGGGACTCTTATTTAGAATTTTAATTCAGAGGTGCAAAAATGGCCGAGAGATTCAAGAATTCTTAAGCCAGCAATGAGGAATATAACAGCAAATATGAAGGGAGCCGTTCACACTTTTTAAATATTTTTTTGCGTAATAAATCGAACCAGTGATAGCCTAGTGGTCGAAATTCGAACATAATTCACTGAATTTTTAACTCTAAATGTTATTGAGGTTCTTTTGTCAAAGATTATACCTATGTAATCATTGCTTATAATTTATTTAATAATTTTTCTATTACGTTAGATGTGAGCGTGTACAAATACGTCATTAGGGTGTGTTGTTTGCCTTAATTCCCTTCAATAAATGTAAAATCTTCATTTAAAAAAAAATAAATAAAACACAATTACAGCTTGAAGCTTTTTTTTGATACAATTCATTGCCATTTTTAATTTTAAAGATTGATTTACAAAAAGAATTCCGTAAAATCGCCGTAATTATATCCCTGTTATTTATTAATCAGTTAGCGACTGTTGACATCTCGGTTAATTGCCCTCTTTTCATATTTTCTGACATGAGTCCATACCGTTCATTTGGTTTGGAGATAAAATCCCCTTCTAACGTGAAAACGCATGAGCTCGGATTCAACAATCGCCTTGGTCGCCAGGGGGACTGGTTTGTTTACTACGAAGAAATTTCACAACATTTTCGTTCGTTTTGCCAGAGTTCTCGTAATTTCGACCCGAATACTATATTCTACGACCAAAATAATAGTCTCTATTCAATTCCCTTTCTTTTGGTACTTATCTCGATTTCGTACGACCATTATTTCTGATTTAATTCTGCAAAAGAAAAAATGTCTGCAATCGATCAAAACGAAATTTACGTGCGTTTCTTATTAGAGACGATTATACTGGTCCAGAGTCGAACCAAGGATATTTGGACAAAGATTTTTGCTTTCTGCACTTTTTCTCCATATAAACTTTAACTATGTCAAATCTCAAAATCCTCCGTTCGCGCAATATCCTTAAAAAGGGATCCAAAGTTTTCTCTTCACGTATTAATATATAGAAGATTTGGACCATTGAAAGCTAAGAGAAACAGTCCCGACTAATCTATTTCGGCGAAAACTTAGGACCGATGGATGAATTTCAATGAGATGTATTGTTTAAATTTTAACATAGCTTCCTAAATTTTACGATCAAATTTTTAATCCTTAAATGGTTTACAGGAATATTGATGCTTTCGTACATACAAAGCAAAGAAGGCATTAGTGAAAATTATTCATTGATAATAAAATTTAAGGCTCCCGGATGGTCAAGTGGGCGACGCTCTCGGTCTCAGTGAAAGCAGGCCCTGGTTCGATTCCTGGTGGGAGCCTATGTGCGAAATGATGTAAGCTGTCGAAGTAATTATAAGAATCAACAGTATCAATGAATATAATGCAAAAATCAACAGCATCAATGAAATATAAGATTACTTATAAAAGAGCGGTAAGGAGTATTTGTATTTAAGAGTGAAGATATTGGTACAATATTATTTATTATTAACTAAAATGGAAAATAAATTGCTTAGTCAAATATTTTTGAAATTGACGTTTCTGTATTTCTTGTCTTACATTTGTATTATTCCCAGGATTAATTTGTCACGCTTTACGCCCAACCAGGGGTTCAGTCTAATAGAAATTCCCCCTTTATAGAGAAAAAGATGTTTATGATAATAACCTGCACATCGTACTTGGACCTGATTAATGTATTGGAAATCCCACTTTCCCGAAAGGGAACTTTTCATGTTCAGACGAAAGAACAGGTCGCATGATTTCTTCTGAAAAATTCATCTCAATTATGCAGCACTTCAGAAAAAAGGAGTTACTGCTCCAAATCGAAGGCCGTTCTTCAGCTCTGAACAGCTCTCGTAAGTTCTTCAGAGGAATAGGTCAAGATGCCGCATTAGAATGTGACTCCTTGACCAGGTATTGACCCACTTCTAAAACCATGCCTCATTTCCCATTTTGTACGAATGACTCATCAAAAGAGCTTATCTAATTAAAACGCATTCATGCGAATATTTTCTAGTGTCATATGATAATGCACAGATCGAGGTTGTTGTCGCAAATACAATGTTTTAACGTTTTAGGAAATATCTATTACGTAAATATTAATTTAATAATAATATTCATTTATTATATGTATGCCAATTTTAATCATAGCGTTCATTATTTTATTAAATGTAGTAATTCTAGCATTGTGCTTAGACATTACCAATGGTTAATTTAGGAGATTTAAACCTTTATGTATTGGCATTCTCAAGCAAAAAGCCATTGGTTTGATATCACTGTTTTAGGATGTCATTGTAACAATTCGTTAAAACGAAACTGATTTTCTTCTATAACAGATCATGCAGGCATTTTTACGATGCAAAAACGGTTTCGTCGTAAAATGTCAAACCAGGTATTGCGGCGTAGATTAAGGAGCGAGAGCGTGAAAAATGGAGGCAAAAAAACAAAAGACGTGAGGGAAGCACTATGGAAGACGATTGGAAGAACTAGAGCGAAACCTCCATTAATTAAACGCAAACCTTTTCCGCCGCCCAACGTTATGGCGTTCGTAAAAATATTTTTGACAAAAGAGGGCCTTGCATGACTGCAGGAGAGATTTCTTCTCGGAATGACAGGTCCGCGTGAGAAAAATGTATCAGTCTACTTATTAATGGAAATAACTAAGATGGAATTTCACAAAATGTTTTGTTTAATGCGACCGGTTTCAACTAGTCATTGATCTCATCAGGCAGACTGAGGAAAGTTTTTCTGAAGGAAAGGAGGGGAAAGGAGAGGAGGGGTGAGGGAGGGGAAAGGGAATCCGAAGTTTGGGGTAGTGGAAGATTGACATGCAAGGAGCATAGGTGTATGTTCGTGAGAGTGTATTTACACTGTTACTAATATATTATTAATGATCGAAAACATAAGATGTACTTTGCATGGCTAAATATATAAGTCAGCTGAGACACATTATATTGCATATATACGCTGTATACTTTTTCTTTCAATGTATTAATGTTAAATTTCGCAATCGAGAGACCTCAATTAACTCTATTTAATATCCATATCTCTATATACTTCAAAAAAACATTATTTTCCAATGTTCAATTTCAGATATTTCTCCAGATTTATCCAGAAAAATGACTTGAACAGCATTTAAAAACTATCAAAATTCATGATCATAGTGGAAAAGAATTGCTTCGAACACTACCACAAAATTAATGGAGGCGACATACTTCGCTAGCAGACTAGCATAACCAGACAACTTAGGAAACTACATAATATCTTTTCAAACGGTCGTTTTACACATTTGCAACGTCGAAGAACTAGAAAGGAAGGTTTTACATTTCGGAGAATTTTTTCCGTTTTTGAGGTTTCTATAAAGGAGAAATACCTTTTTTCTATTTTTCCGTCAGATAGCACATGGTGCTTAAACGCAAGAAGTTTAATCAATTTGTTTAACCATCTACCGTATACTACGAAAGTTTGAAATCCATACGTCTATTGTAAATGGGAGAAAAACTAGATTATAAAGGTCACTGTGAATTTGGGGTGAGGTTAAACTTTTTTGTTTGATAAATAAGTATGTATGAATGTACATGGTAATAAATGTAGAGTTTGCTAGGCTAAAAAGTCAATACAACGTTACTCATGGGTCAAACCAATTGCAACGCCTTTTTAAAAACCCCGAAAAGTCAAAGAATTTTATTTCTTTATAAGATATCCCTGGGGTCATACCGACCCCGGGGAAACTCTTTTTACCCGACTACGAGTCAATCATAAAGAACAATAACTTTGGACCGCAGAGAAGGATTTGAACAAAATATATCAACATAATGATTCGACTTATGATCAAAGAAAAAAAGATTTCTTAAAGAATTCCATTGAAGGTATACTGCGGAAGTATTAAATGGGAAGATGCAAAAGACAGATCTTGAAAGAGACGTGTGTGCATTTTTGAAGTTCCGAATACGACATTCAAACGCGAAAGTTTTTAGCGGCCGTATGAATTCAGCCACGGAAGACTTTCGTTGCTTCCTGTCGACGATACTCAGCTTCTGGAACGTAAATGCGCTGTTATTAATTTCAAAGGGAATCGCAAAGAAAACTTATCGCCTGTCCTAACAACGAAGCCTTAAAAGATCCCTTTAGGGCTTGAAATGCACTCTCTCTCTCAAAAGAATACCTTCACTACCATAAAGCGGAGGTTTGAGGAAAGAAAAGAATTCCAAGCACAGATATTTTGTGTACAAAGATAACGGTGTTATTATTTTTCTCTTACCGAATACATTTCTGGCGCTCCAAAATAGTTTGATACCTCCATCATTCCCGCGATATAAATAAAAAAAGCAGTGTATGTGCATTTAATGATATTATATCCATGCATCTGTGAAAGGGAGAATATATACCTCATAGAGGAGAAATATCACTTGTTTAATGATGGTAACACATGGTAAGAACAAATTTATTTGTAATAAGTGATTATGAGTGGTGATAAGTGAGCATTTTCTCAATGATGATTCAGCAGCAAACATATGCCTTGTCCTAAGCGTGACCAAAGCCAATGGATTATTTTCTATTAAGTAGAAAGTAAGATTTAGTTTAACTTCTAATTTCATTTAATTTTTGCCAAACATTCAAAAACAGAGGCAAATTTCATGACACGAAGTGCCACATTCTCATGAATCCCAAAGTTTTGGAAGATGAAAATTAATTGAAATATTAATAATTATAACATATATTATATTCATTGATTTATAGACGATTCATGGTATTTCAGTGAAAATAACCGCGCGAGTTTCACGTGTACTTTGTATCAGCAGGCGAAACGAGAGATTCCATACTTGCAAGAATGATCGAAATATTTTTTTACGAATAGGATCAGTCCTCAAATACACGGAATGATAGCCTGTCTCACAATGATTAAGGAGGGTAGCTCCATTTTGGAGGAATATTTTTTTATCGGGAAAAGATTTCCAATAAAATATGGAAAGCGGAAAAATTAATGAATTTTCATGCTAAATGAGTTCCATGGTAAATATAGACATTTGACTTATTAAAAATATCCCTAGTCTTGGTTTCTCGAGCTACTGATTTTCAGAAATTAGAATAAAATAACTCATAAACCAAACACAGCACCTTAAAAAGATTGCATTGATGGTGAGGAAACGCATTCAAGGAGGCACGACTTAAATTTAAAACAAAGTAAATATAAATAGATATAAATGTTGATTCTTAATTAATGTTCGTATTTCTCGATAAACACATGAAAAACATTTTCTTCAGAATTTTTGACGTCTTCTTCGAAAGAGAGAAAAATATCATCTTAAGTAGTTTGGCCAAACTTTATGAAACGCTTTTTAAATTAAAAAAACATAACTTTGTATTTTCCACCAGAAAATATTTTTTTAATAAAATAAAATAATAATATAAACCCTTATTTTTAGAATTAATAGAATAATAATATAAATGTTTTACTTATTGATTTGAGGTAAATTTGACTAGTTATCTTTTAACCAAAGTTTTGCTTACCAGTATATTCTTGGAATCATTTCCTAAATTAATATTTTCACTTTAGAATTAGAAATATGTTAAGTATGGGCTACTCATAATAGAAAATTTTACCAGACCATGCGGAAAAAATATCGTCTTATATCTTTTAAGATAATTTGAAATCCGTAACCCAAAATTTTATGAAATATTTTCCAATCTCTAGTAAATTAGAATTAAAAAACTTAGCAACAACATTTTCAGCCATGAACGAAAATGTAGCAATTTTGCGAATAATGACATACTATTTTCGATTTCACAATTAGAAAATAGTTTTAAATACCCAGAGATTAGAAAAAAATCTATAGATGCAGAAATTATATGCACTGAACAGGGTATTATTCATCAGCTGAGTATTTTTTTTTACTGATAAATTCTTTCCAACTGATATCTTCACAGTATGCTTCGCATAAAAATTGTAATGATATCTACAACTTACATTTCAATAACGTAAAAAACAGTACTGAACCTATTTTCAAAAAGGCCGTAAAAATATACAAAGATATTACTTGAAAAGTAATGTTATAGGTTCCATCTAATAAAACATAATGTAATGCCATTATGTTTTCTAGATATATAAGGTAATCTTTGCGGCTTAACCCAACTGAGCATGAGCTCAGTATCTGTTTCGTCTTAGTACTACTTTAAATTTGATAAGTAGCAAAGATAAGTGTCGTCAAATGGCTATGCCGGACCGGACAGAAATTTAAAGATACGAGTATAAAATTAATAAACTGCATACGTTACTTGGCACAGCATAACACAAACGCATTATCATTTGTATGTATTACTCTTCTCACTACTACGAGAAGAAAGTAGGTGAAATGACGGTAGTTTTAAATAGCCTCCTCATTTTGCTGGAAATATTTCACCTCACGAACCTTCTCTTTTGAAATATACTGTCACATTCTTCGAGAAAAAGCCAGCTGATTCCTACGTTCGCCACCAGGTGGATCTGGCGGGTCCCGGCATTTGTTCCGCCTCGTAGGCACTCTTTTATAAGACTTTTGAAGTCGTAATACCGGATTGTTTACTCTGTCCTACACGTCTCCGCTCCGCCTTCTTGAATTTCCTCAAGCGAAGGTCATCGCGTCACTCAAACGCGATTTCTACGCCAACGGAGTCACTTCTCAAGGATTTACGTAGTCTCAGCTTTAATTAATACGTAGCGTTAAATAAAACGAGAATAAGCAATGTCTTATAGACTGATCTGAGCTTTAACTCATTGCCAAACGGTGCAATATCTGAAAGTCAAAAGAGGTGTGGATCGATCATGAACAATTTATATGATTATGAATATAAGAAATCATTTAAGTGATTGTCCACGTGGAGCATGACTCGCACAAGAAAATAATTTACCTAAAAACAAAATACACAAATTACGTTTTCTAAGTTCTATCGTGTAACGGAGGATGTGTCCTCTATTCACGATGTTTGAAAGATTTACTCAGAATAAAACAATCGAAATCAAATCTAAAATCTTGGCAAACTATTCGAGTTAGTCCTCCGCAGTTAGTTAGTTAGCAGTCTTTTTTCAATCATGTATGAAGGATTTTAGAATTTATCAGAAACAATAAAAAAATGGCAGTTATTCTGGAACAATATTTTATTTTGGAGTAATAAATCGTTCTTCAAAAACGTTTTACCTGAAAAAAAACAAAAGTATAATTTGTGCACTAACAAAATACCTCAGGTACATATACTCCGTGGGGGGCATAAACCATTTTCATCTTTTTCATTTCAATGAGAAATAAAGTACGCATGCTTAATCGCTGTACCAGACCCCAGAGGTGCATTTTGGGAGTCATTTTCAAATAAATAATTCCTGCGGTATAAAGCCATACCGCAGTGGTAATGTTAATAAACGAATCCTTATAAATAAAACAAAACAAATGTTGTAGAAATGAGTCTCATCTTCTATAGTGAAAATCACACCTTGGGAAGCAATCCATTGAACTCTCTTCTAACAGTTGTTACTTCACGGATGGCCGTTATTAAATAAAGGCGTGACAGGGATTATATTAAGTTCTGCATCTACTCATTAGGTGGCACCTAAGTCAATACGCATTCAAGATAGTTGTGGCATTTAGAAAGTGGTGCGATCTGTCATTCCAGAAAACATCTCCAAGAAAAATAAAACTTCACATGTTTTGGAACTTAAAAGATAAATTAATTGTAATGATTACTAACACTACTTTTTTAATTTAACTAGAATTATGGTTCTACGTGAGCTCCTCAGTATACAAAAATAAACAATCGTGATAAATATTCATGATGGACATGCCAAGAGGCTTCCAAAATTCCAAGGAGGGAACGACTGAGAAATTTGAGGTCTGAAATTTATGCACTTCCCTGAATATTTTTCCTTTTTTTTAACGAACAACACGTACGGAAATAATACATTTTCCATAGATGCTATCAGCGAATTCGATTGAAGTTACTGCTAATGACGAGGCCATCAACCTACCTCAAGAAGAAAGATGGATTCCCTTTCAACGCAAGCTCTTGAAATCGCTCGAAATAGTTCAATTCAATTTAAGGAGGAACTACTGAGTGAGTTATAAATAGGATGCGAATGATACGAAAATTCAACTAGAATGATCTTCATATAAGAGGAGAGGCAAGAGAGAGTACACAATGCGAGTCAAAACGATGACATTTCAGTGGCCTCTTAGAAATACGCATACTTAAATAAATCTTGTGCACAACATTAAATGAGAATGAATTATAAAATATTTCTTTTGTATTTACTTGGAGGTTAAGGACTTCAATTTCGACACTAAACAAGGATAAGCCGATGATGGATCAATTTAAGTAACTGATGCGGAAATTAATTGGTCTTGGTATGTAAAAGGAAGTGAGTTAAGACAACGCCATCACTAGGAACAGCACGCAACAACATAGAACAGATCAAACTTGAGAATATGAGCAATCAAACAGTCTGAATGTGGTCGTCAAAAAGAAAGGCTCCAGAGGAAGTGGAATAATCGGCGCCTAATTACTTTGAACAGTTGTCGCGAAGAAGGGAAAAAATTGTGTATGCGGCAGTTGCGGAAGAATTTCATGGGTTCTCCGAGAGACCCTTTCTTGGACATCATTTCGCATTCCAACACTTGTTTTATGCACTTGAAATGGTAAGCCATCTTCCTTTATAAACTAATTCGCAGGACTTGAATTTAAATGGAAAATATACTATTTCTGAAGCTACGAGCAACATCTGTAGGTTCTATATTCACACATTCCTTTTGATGATAAGATAATTACTATTTTCACATGATTTAAAAAAATATTACAATAGAAGTAACCTAACGAAGCGAATACGACGAAAACAATAGACCGGATATAAATCTTCAGATAAAACAGGAAAGAATAACGTATTTAATAGACATCTCCATTCCAAGCACAGTAAACATAGAATCGAAGTATAAAGAAAAAATCCGTATTATATGCCATTAGCCGAGGAAATCAAAGAAATGTGGAACCAAAACGCAGTCAAGATAATAGTAATTTCCACAACTGAAGTAATACCAAAAGAATTACATAAAAACCTGGAAACAATAAGAATAGATCAAACTAAAAACACAAAAATAATAAATACCTGTTCCCGAGTAAAAATATTTTAAAAGGAATACCAAAAATATGTATGAAAACAGTAGATGAACCTAATCCTATTGGTGCTTTGCATCCGAGATAGGTGAAAGTGCCTCAGTGCTGAGAAGTATGAAATTCAATAATAAAATAAACTTTATTATAGGCATAGGGCATCATACATTTTACAAGCAAATATTATGCAATATAGAATCAAAGAAAAATATCTTCCTTTCAATTTTGCATATTTTTACACAAAATAAAGTTAAAAGCTATAAAATAAAGAAGAAATAAATGTAGAATAAAGGAATAAGTCTAATAAGAATGTTATTAAAAATACTAAACGTAGGAAATTTCTCTGTGAGTTAACTCGCTCTCAAATGCCAAAAACCTTTTCTTTCGCTTCTTCCCTCTCTTCGCAGAACCACCCAATTTTCCGTGTTCCCCCTATTTCCTACTTCGAATCGATTTCCTAAGCACTTCCTCCCCTCTCAAAACGTGACCCCCAATTTTTCCTCTGCTTTATCTAACAAAATCCCCATCTTCCTCATGTTTCCCAGCCTTCCAGTTTACTTCCCGAGCGCACGATACTTGAATAAATTATCTCAAGCCAAGGGTTAACCGGACGGCGATCGGGTTTCATATTCTCGGATTTAATGACTTACATATGCGATGCAATTAGTACTTGAATCGCTGCTTATCTCGGATCAATCATTAGGCATACGTCCTATTGGTGGTTGAACTTTTTTTATAAATCAGTATGAAATCCTACAAATCTACACTTACATATTTGAAATAATAACATATTCGTAAAGATATTACAATTAGAAAATAAATGTAACATTTTCTAAAATAAGTTTTGTTTAGCCAGGCGTTTTGAATTTCGATCGATAATTATATTCATTATATATATAAGGTACCCGTCAATCTGCAAGAGTTTCACGATGGTTACGTGAAACCCTTTACTCTGTTTTATACATTCATTTCAAGTAGGTACCGTTTTTTTCCCGCCCTGTTATAAGATAGAGTGTAATGTTTCTAGTCGGCATCAGTTTAAATGTTTGTTAAATGTTTAAATATTTTAAATTAAAGGGTGAAAACTTGTAGCTATAGGATCATCAAATATCCACGTGCAGTGACTGGCCATCTTGGACAAAGTGAGCCCCACCAGCCCCACTGGCTGTAAGGGCATCTCTCCCGTACTGAAAGGATAGACCTCTTCTCGGGATAGATGCCCCAGTGCTATCTTTAGGTATATGTACCCTATCAGTATCAATTTAACTTTTAGGTGATACTGATTAAGGCTTTCTTCAATACGTTTCTAAACTACATTTTAATTTCAATTCAAATTTAAATCCACGGTCGAATGAATTTTATGCACGATCAAAAGATGAGGTATTGTTTAGTAAGCACTAGGGAGGAGCGTTTTGCCACTTTATTTTCTGATCGAAATTTAATTAATACCCGGAAAAACTGGCCCACCTACATGGATATTACAAATACAAACAATTTTCGAAATCAAAAAATATATTCTGTAAGAATTTTTTTTTCGAAGTTTCGAAATTTCGACAAAAACATCAAAATTGTCATTTTTTGATTAATACGACAATATTTTGTGTTTACTCTATTCCTCATTCATACCAATTGAAAATTTAATTATAATTTTAAATGGATATTGTTCTCTAAATGAACTAAAATGTTTGGCTAAACTTTTGCAAATTAAACTTTTAAATAGGTTTTATAGTTAACTTAAATGTTAATTATATCCTAATTTCAAGTTAAATTTAAGAATTTTGTCATATAACAAGCGCATTCCCAATTAAATGCAGTTTAAGCTAATGGGACATTTCTCCCACAGAGTTCACCCAAACACTCGGGAGAGATGGCCGAAGGCATGGATTCAGAAAAAGAAATATCTTGGGTAAAAATGTTTTAAACAAAATTTTTTTATATACTATTAATAATAAATACATTTTATATTCTACCACGAAGTTTCACATTTTTATCATCACTCGAGTCATTGTTATGAAGTAATTTCCTTAGGTGGGGCATCTCTACCAGAATTACCTTATATAGAAGATGACTTATGCGTTTCTGTAATTTACTCTGCAATATCAGTAACTGATTAATCAAAGTTTTTTTTTAATTTTCGAGAATTCTTAACAAGACGGCATTGAAAAAGGCTTCCAGCTGTTATATTTTAACCACGAAAGGTCCTTCAATGTCGAAAAAGTGCTCTCTAAACTGATTACAGTTTGCTAAGAATAGAATTTACATTGTAAGAAATGATTTATCGTAAAAAAATAGCCGATAATCTCTTTGTAATATTGATGAATTGGATGCAAAAAATTAAGCATATTCCACTAATATGATTACTGCTTTTGTCTACTTTCCACATGCTTTTTTCGCATGCTACATACGTGGATTCACGGATTTTTTCTCCACTTGCATTCAATGTCAGGATATTGTGTACTACTACGAAATCTACCTTTAATATTTAAAACATTCATGGATGTTTCACAAATAAATGTGTTTTACATGAAATTACGATTGTGCTTGTCTTCATTTAACTACGTACTACACGTCTAAAAATTATGTTGACAATTAATGTAATAATAATATAATATTACTGACTGCAGTAAAGAAACTTAAAGTTCGAATCCAGGGACCGAGGGTAAAATTCCGCAGGAGTACAAGAAAATATACGATAAATGAGACATTTATAAATCGATAAAGATAGAGCTATTGAATGGGTATGTTCCGTTTGATGAGCTGACTACACAAAATCTCTTCCCGCAATTCTGAGAGGCGATATAACTCCCGAGTCATACTGCAACGAACCCTTTCATCAACGAGAGAGTAAAAAACGAGATTTATCTAATTTCATATAAGGGCTCCGAGAGCATTTTTTGCACACTTTTCGAGACTCTAGAAGTAATCATTACGGTCACCAGTCTGACTTAAAGTTTCCGGGCAGCACTCTTTTCGGGTAAAACGGGTTAGATAAAAAGATGGCGGAGGACAAAGTTTTATTTTACCCTTTTACACCTTTCGAATTCCACCACTTCGAGAGAAGGGCAGAAGAAAATTAAAGAAAAACAGGGAAAAAATTGTTCACGGTAGAAGATTGAAAGGGTTGAGGAATTTCCTTTTTTCCAGTCAGGGACCAGCCCTTTACACGTTAGTCTGAGCGGGTAGTGCAATCAAGAAGAGAGCAAAGACATTAATCTTCCGACATTGATTACGTCTTTTGAGACGGATATCTCTTTTCTTAGATAGGAAACGGCACTCTCTCGGCAGTAGAAAGGAAAAAGAGAATGGACAGAGGAAGAAAGAGAGAATAGAAAGAAAGAATGGACAGAAGGAATGGACAGAGAAGGAAAGAATGGAGAGAGAAAGAAAGGGTATTCTGTCCTTGGGAAACAAATGTCCGTCGCAGAGATCGTCGATGTCCGAGCAATTAATAACCGAAGCATTATTATTCATACTTTCGCAGATCAAAGGATTGAAAAAGGGTCGCGCATAACACGGAATGAAACATATTATGAGGATAACATTAACTTGATTCGTAAGAAGGACCTCAACAAAGTAGTGACCTTAATTTACTACTCTGGCCTCGATTTTGTGGTAGTCCTCCATAATGTAAAACATAAATAATAAACACTTCTACCGTACCACTAAACTTATTTATTTTCCACGACCATGGTTCACACACATCTTCTCTGAAGATGGCCTACGGGGCCGAAACCATGGTCGTGGAAAATAAATAAGTTTAGTGGTACGGTAGAAGTGTTTCTTAATATTTATGTTTTACATAAAGTAGTGACGTACAAGCTGCGGTTCCAAGATATTACTGGAGTACGGATAGTTCAGTCAAATTAGACACAAAAGAGGGCTCGACCTTGCAAAAGGTCAGGAGAAATTGATTTTTTATTTGCTAGGACATACGCCAATAGTATGAAACCGCTTTTGCCACTTAGAAAGACCTATGCGAGCTGAACAATACCCAAAAACTAGTGAAATTTGAGTACCTTTTAAGGTTTTTGTTCAATATCTTCTAAAGTAGGCGTTCTACTTTTTTACATTTATAAAGAAGATAAAACTTCCTACAATGTAAATTCAAAATTAGCTCAACGCGTCCAGAACTTTCCGAGAAATATCTTGGAAAATTGGCATATTTTCCGAAACGAGAAGAATTTTGGTGATCTTTAACTTGAGCTCAAAACGACGATCGTAACAACGCTTCGTAAGGTGGTTTACCCAAATATAATACAGGAGGAAGCGAACATTGCAAGCAAGCTGAGTACGAGTTGCGACAGAACTTCTGAAAAATATACTATTTTCTTAGTTTACATTACAGAATAATAGTTACAAACAAAAAAAATTAATTGTGAAAAGAATGAGATTATTCTTAAAAACATAGAGGGTGAAATCAAAGAGGAATTGAGAAATATTTTAACAGAAGGAGCAGTTAGAACATAATATGAGCAATGGAGATTTGTGCTATTATAACATAAACAAAAACGGTTGAAATACGCAGTAAGAGAGACATATTAGAGAAACAAATTAAACTACCTAGAGACAAAGGTGTATAAAGCACACATTTCACAATTGGACATCAAAATTATGTACTTTCACGCTTGAAAAAATAAAAAGTATTGATTTTAAAAATTCAAAGATAAAATTATAGAGAAGAAATAGAACGCCGATGGTGACACTAAATTTTGCTTTTGATAAAAAGTATCAGAAATTCATTCTCAGAATTGTGCAAAAAAAGAATTCATTCAAAAACACATGGAAACATACATATAAATTTTACGTTCAGATTGATTAATAACAGAAAAATGTTTCAAGCTCGTGCGCCATCAGAATTAACCGAGGATTGATTTCGCTTCAATTGGTTAAGAACATAGAAAGAAATAAGTACGCTGAAAGATATCGGATATCCGCCACATCTTGTGGTAGAATCGATGAAACCGAACACTAAAAACGGAATCTTCCAATTTCAAGCTCCCAAGACGTCCACGCCAGATGCGTCTTCAGCGGTCTTCTTGGACTCCACGCTTGGAAGTAACACTTTGAATTGGTTTTACGAGATTTATACACCGATGGTCTCAGGATCAATGAAATGTTTCGTAAGATATCAACAATTATCTTCATTCGTATTCGGTCACACTTTTGACGACAGCATTACAGGAATATCTTTCGAAAGAGGATTTAGAATAATCCCAAGTGTAAACGGATTTAAGGAAAGTCACGGGAAATAAGAAAAAAAAGAGAAAAAAAAGTGAAAAGTGACGGGACCGGGAATCGAACTCGGGATCGTCCTCTATCCTGGAGGCTGCTTTAACCATCTGAACCAACGGTTCTTAACCAAGAAGGCCCTCTGGGAGTGTGAGAGAAGTTTCCAATTTTTTAATTAAAATTAAAAACAACTTAGTCATTAAAATGTGGATATTTTTATATGTAATAATATGGTATTAATTGTAAATGAATTAATTTCTTTCTGCAACAAATAAATTGTAATGATAAATAATCTTGCAATAAATTTCTTTAATAGGTAAGAAATAGAAACACAATTTTCAAGGGAGTGCGAGAGCTTATTTCCAGATTCCATAGGGCGTTGATTATTAAAAAAGTTAAGAACCACTGATCTAAACTATCGGGTTAGAAAATTTTCTAAAGCCGATTAGGATTTTTCCGGAATGTTTTCCAAATTTGTACTAACGTTTTGATTATGCACTGCATTACTTATCTCACAATAAAATCACTTAACTCCACAAAAACATGATAATAAAACATAATTCTGGGGCTAAACAGACAGGCCATTCATAATAAACAAAGCCTACATTTATTAATTCGCCTTTTTATTAACCTTTATCGCACGCACATCGCAGATAACTTATGAAGAAGACTTCCTGCATTTGTTAAAATCCAATGCCATTTCGGAAAATTAGACTTCCACTGGCATCCAACGCTTAATCACTTCTATATTAGATACTTAAGCTTAAACTTGAATAAAAAAATATCTCAAATCGAAGTTTCGGAATCAGTTCCACTTTAAAAGTCCAAAGCGATGGCGGATGGCGATAAAGCTGTTTACAACTCACCCGTTTCGAACGGCTCAATCAAAATCCGTTTGCCTACCACAAATACGGACCATTGCTTTCGGAGACTTCCAGAATAGGATGCCGTAAACAGAACAAGCCACGATCACAAACGCAGAAACGGCGGCAATGAAAAGACTGGCGATAAAACAGAGATCGGCGATTAACCTGACCTTTCTGTTGGTGGTCACGAGAGAGCACTGCGCTGGATAAATGTCGGGGAGTAAACGAAGGGGCAACGATAAGAACTTCAATGTTAAAGGAATAAAAGACGAAGACAAGAATTTCTCCTCATATAAGTTATAATTAATGCATGAATTGTGTTACGATCATTATCGGATGTGAGAAACATTCGAGGTATTTATTTAAATATTTTATTTTATTTATTTATTTTCCACATTTTGCGTGTAAATAACGACGGTATTAAAATGTGGTGATAAACTTACCAAAAGATTGGTAAAATCTTCGGAGTGAATAGTATATGGGTGTGAGATATGGACCTTAAAAATGAGGAAATCAAAAGTTTGGAGGCCTTCGAGATGTGGGTGTGGCGTAGAGTGGTAAAAGTAAGCTGAGCTGATAGAAAAACAAATACGGAAGTGCTGGAGACGGCAAGGAGAGGGTCTGCCAATGAAAAGGAGAAGATTGTGAGGAAGACAAAGGCAAAAGATGTTAGCTGAGATAAAAGGTGAAAAATCATATGTTACCGAAAGGTTCAGAAGCGAACAGAAGAAGAGATATCGCTTTTAAGACAACAGTTTTGTATAGCACAATGATGGTTTTCTTCTCAATACTAGCACTGAATTAGTTACACTTTAATGATGTATTAGTACTTTGCTTTTGTAGCTTACTGTGTCGTATCTTTCATTTCTGGTGAAGTGATTTTAGTCATTGTACATTGATTGTAAACTAGGGTATATCCCGTTAAATAAATAAATAAATAAATACACTAGAATGGCTTAAATTTGCTTTTTGCCGTCATTTCACATATTGCAATTATTTCTTAAATTGGATGATAATTTCATGAATAACCGCTATCGAATTCTGGAGATTCCAGGGAAGAATGGTCAATTGTCGACACATTTTACAAATACACTGAAAATATTGAGAGATCCTTGAACGATCCACGCAAGTTCTGGTTTGCGTGACATTCGGACGTTACGTTTGCGTACGCAAATAAGTCGAGGTTATGAACGTGTTTTTAATTATTCCAAGAAGCTTACCCGACTGCACGAGTACAGATGGAGAGAAATCTCGAAGCAAAATCTCATTCGAACACGAAAGGTTGATGTAGGCAACGTTAACACGTATCTTTTACATGATTCCAGGTGATTTGATCCAAAAAGTTTACATATCGAAGCCAAAAATGTTATCCGTAAGATATATAAGAGAATGCTTCTCTTTACATCTACATGGAGAGTAAATAATACACGAGGAGGGTTATCGGATAATTTCCTTCCCCTTCTGGTAAACTGCATACTTCTATCGCTGCTTTTTTGCTGTGCATTTATCTATAATCCGAATCTCTACCATAAATGTATCATACTTTAAATGTTTTCTGTTATTCTCTCATACTTTTATCGCATAGATAAGGAATAGACTCACCGAAATCAGATTAAATTAAATTACGTGACGCTAAAAGATTGGTTGCGATACCTATTGTATAAAGCGGTAGAGCAAAAGCATTATTTCAATTTTTTCACTCTTTACTCGCTCGAAATAACGACTTTCCATCGCCTTATCACTGTCTAAAAGGTCTATCAATAATCATTTGATATTCTTATTATCAATTAATAATTACTGTACTATGTCGTTGTTATAAATTCTATCGCACTTCATTAATTGATTGATTAATTTCGTAACGAAAAACCTAAGACAATGGGAGTTAGTGAAATGGGGTATAAAATCTTGGTTAGACCGATAGTTGAATTTGCGATATATGTTTTGGACCCGAACGAAACAAGTCTAAATACTCGAGGACGTGCAAGACACTTAATCGTAAAACACAAGAAGGATAAGGGGGTTAGTAAAATGATAGACAAGGTAGGATGGGAATGTTTATCGTCGAGAAGGAAGATATCTAGATTACCGGGGTTATTTAGATCAAAAAGTATTATTTTCATAAGTATAAAATGATTTATTATTAATATAAGCACTCTTTTAAGAATAGATACGAATGTATTTCCATTTTTAGTTTCGACTTAAGTGCGTAATTCCCCAAAAAAGCAACTTTCCTACCTGAGGTTGCAGACTTTTATTGAGAGATAAAACGTCATAAGCAAAGCTCCCCTTCATTCGTAATGGAACGAGCCGAATGCGACGAAACTAGGAAAAACCTCAGAAAGCTGAAGATTACTCCAGTGACCCATTCGACCTTGGAAGATACAACGGAAACTGGTGGGAGCATTTGGAGGATTATCTTCCGACTAACCTAAGCCGCTTCAAAGTTTTTATTCGAGGCTTTCGCGCAAAAAATGTTTTAGAGTGCGGACGTTTTCGAAAAGCTACGTATAATCTCGAGAGACGAACCATAGGCACGGAAAAGCCCGCCAAAGGAGGGGAAACAAATGAGTCCGCGGTCTGCGTGCACGAACTAAGTCAAATGCCCCCGCGAACGACTTGAGAATTTTTCGCGGGAAAACCGAGTTGGTTTCATAAATTATAAACACAAATAATTAAAGAAGGCGGCGTGAAATAGAAAATCATCTTCTTTCTCAAAGGAAGGCCTTCATTGAGATTTCCGCAAGTTTTCCTAGGAATATGTTTCCAAGGAAAGGAGGGGAGGGAAGAATGATAAAACGGAAATCAACGTGGGTGAACTTTGAAACAGAAATTCGCAATTATGAGAAAAGTTAAGTACAATTAAGAGTAGAATTATCAGATATGTAGAGCATAAACTATTTGATATTGATAGAATAGAGTATGATGAGAATGTAGATTCTCACGTATGAATAATCCTCTCTATTATCTCCTTCTAGTTTCAGCCTAGCAAAGAACATGCAATTAACACATTTTATTTCCATTAAATAATTAATTTTTAATTCAGTTATTTAGATCTGATGAGCAACTATTATTTCGATTTTTTTATAAGCTGTATATTTATTTATTACACAATATCCCCGCGGTTAGTCGCAATGAAGGTGGCGACGTTTTCTTAAACCACACACTCAACAATCAATTCAAAGATACTTCGAAGATCTATGCTATTAAATACACAATACAATATTACAACTACAACATTTTCAATTTAGCTTGGATTATGTAAGGATTTACAACCACTACAAACAGCATCTAAGTTCATCAGCATTCAAAGAATTTGTAAAAGCTTTAAACATATAAAACCCTTGTAAACCGATTATAAACGACATTGCTAACCAATTACATCACATACAAACCACGCTGTTAAATAGTTTTAAGTCATGCATTAATTTGAAATGACCTTGAAATAACATCTAAAAACTTATTAGTAAGGTACTTATCACGCAATTTAGTAATAATAATTTGAATATAATACTTGAATCATTTACACTTAAGCTATTAATCCTTGAATTTTCCGTACTTTGATAACAAATTGTGTAAAAAAACAATCCTAACGTCTATTAATTTCTAACGCTGATATTCGAGCATCTGTTGGGGATTCTTAAATGCTTCGTTTTCTTCCATAGTATAGCTAGAATAAAAAATCTGATGTGGCCAGCACTTGACTTTCTCCATATATAAGATGTAAATATTTATCTACGACAGTACATTCGAACTCTAGATCCAATCTAAACTTGGAAGATACGTACAAATACATTTTTTGTAATTTTTGTAGATAACTGTATCTGTACTAAACAACAGATTAATTCAGGAATTTTGCAAAAACGGAAACAAGCTTCGAAATATTAAGCTCGACTTCCGATGAACAAATTTACTCCAAAAAATAATCAAATCTAACAGCACCTACTTAAGTGCTATATATGAAATTTGGTGTTGATACGACAAACAGTTTTCATGTTAGAGCGCCCACAAATGACATAATCAGCAACTTCCAGTTTATCAGTATTTCACGAATAACTCCTAAACAATCGGTGATACAAAAATATGTTTCATACAAAAGTTATAGTAAATTACATTTTAAAAAACTTTTATAAAAAATAGTATATACCTAAATATAATATTCATGGAGATATTTTGCAAAAACGGAAATGAGCTTTGGAGAATAAAGCTCGACTTCCGGTTAACCGATTTACTCCAAAATCTAATCAACTCTAACAGCACCCACCACAGTGCTGTATATGAAGTTTGGTATTGATACGGCTAATAGTTTTTACGTTAGAGCGCCCACAAGCACACCCGAAAATGGTCAAAAGGTGTTCTAGGGACCACAAAACATGTATTTCCGTTGAAATCTGGAAGTCTATTTTTTCATGAAAACAACACTTTCTCTATACTACGTATATGGAGAAAGTAAAAAACAATTGCGTTGCCAATGCGTAATGTACCTGCTGTGGACGCCTCATCCAATTGCCAAGAAGTCTCTCGAATTCAATTAAGCAATACCATCACTCGCGGTAGAATCGTATAAATGCGGGTCCAATAGGCGATAGAACAGAATCGATCAATAACGGGTTCGATATATCGGAATGAAGCGACTCCACGGAATTCTCCAGAATCGGGTATCCGATCTCAGAATATATTTTTGGCGCCGTTGAGTGCAATCGGAAGAAGCCCTCTGCACATCGGGGCTCTCGGCTCCTCTAGGAATACGAGGATTGAGATAAAGTCGTCTCTTTCGTTACTGGCACTAATCAATGAGCGAATGTCGGACTGTTTTAAATCTCAAGGATGTTACTCTGGGCTGAGACATTCATCCGGGAAGTGATTTTGGAATAGAAAATTGGTTCGAAAGAAGCTCCATGCCCAAGAGAGATATCTCGCGTTTTGGGAGATAAGCAATCAAAGCTATAAATAGAAGTATAAATAGAAAGTTGCTAACTATAGGATGGATTGGCGCGAGGAATTTTGGAATAAGGAAAGGAAATTACTTTGCACGAAAAAGAGTGCGGCTGAGACCCATGGATAAACGGAATTTTAAAATTTTTGCATCTATTATTTTTATATATTTTAGAATACATGCACGGAAAGTGGAGACCTGGGTTTGAGTCCCATTCATGTTGCTATTTTCCAGTTCCGTTTATCTATTATCAGTAAAAGCCTGAAGCAATCCTAGCATTATTTTAATTATTCTACAAGATTATTGCGTCCAATTCATCAATCTTCTCAGTTACGCTGTCATATGTACCAAAACTCCCAAATCTGACGGCTTACGATGCATAAATATGCTTTACTGATAATCGAATGCCGCTAAAACAAATACAAGCGGAAAAGGGGAGACTATAAATCATTCCTCATTAAACATAAGCGGGACAATCAAATCGTGAAATTATTTTTTCCACAAATATTTCGTCCGAGTTGAAATTACATTCAAGAGAACCTTTTTTCTCTCCGAAGTCAAAATGATATTGATGCGATCAATTGGGATTCCGATTCTGAATATGAAATCTTCCGAATGCAGTTACGTAATCCTGCGAAAGGCGATAAATAAGAGAAAGACTAGAACGGAGTAATAACGACATAGATCCTTCCGTTGGCTCAACCTGGATATGAGTATCTGTCGCCATATTTAAAAATCCCGAATTGGAACACTAATAAATGCGGACGACTTCAATCCATGTTTTGGCGTCCACACAAAGTGATTTGGCTGCGCTGTATCTGGCGCATAACTTCATAATGAACACGGACCGAACTGGGACATCCGCATTGACGATGGATTTTTCGGGTGCGTAAGTCTGAAAACTTTTAAAGAATTTTGGCTTCTGTACTTTTCCGAACTTGGCACAGAAACACGCGCAGCGAGGAAAATACTCGGTGAAATGGTTCCGCTCGTCTTTAACGGTTCTCACCGAGATAACCACTGAAAAACACTGTTTGCCACTCAGTAGAATTGATACTGTTGATATTTAGTATGAAATACTCTTAAGAATTTCAGTATATTATAGCTAATCATTTCAGATTTCCGTGGCTGTGAATTTTAACCAGCGTCTTTGAGTACCGTATATACTCAGGTATCAGCCGACACGTATATAAGCCGAGGAACCTAACTTCATTCGCAAAAACTGGGAAAACTAATTGATGAAAAGGAAAAACTGATTGATTCAAGAATAAGACTAGGGCGGGAAATCCGAAGTCGTCCGATAGAACAGGATTGTTTTCAATCCGATAATTCCCGACGGACGGCACGCGATTTCGGATAAAATTAACAAAGAATTAAGGAAGGTATTTTACACGAGATGACGTGCACACAGGAAAAATCTCATCGAAGAATAGATTTGAAAAAAAGTCCGGCGGGACCGGTCGCCGGTCCGGGTGCCTGTCCGGGTGCCGCGGGTGTAGCTCAACGGACAGAGCACCTGACCCGCAATCGGGAGACCCTGGTTCGACTCTTTTTTCATGTCTATTCTTCCTTGAATTTTTAACAAAGAATTGTTAGCTGAGCAAGTGACAAATTTAAAAGCCAATTTCCGGCTATGTCAGACTTTCCACGAGAGAGCAGGTAAGTGGGACCCTCATTCGATTATAAGCCGAGGGGGGCATTTTAAGCATTTGAGACTGTAATCAACGGAAATAGAAACCGATATACATAAATCAGTAAAGTACAGAGCAACAGAGACATTAAATACCTACGATAGGCGGTCCGGTTAGTTAATGAGACATTTAAAATATAAACTATGTTTAGCGTAACGAAAAAACTACCGATGTACATTCTTATAAGCGTGAGTGGATGAAATATTAATATTATCGCATGCATGCAAAGGTGAATTTCCAGCACAAAATTATTGTAAACATTTATGTACCGAACATTTTGCTATCTGTTAATTATAGAGACGAAATAAAGAATTAGATTATTAGTGTTAATACCTAATAATGTTCATTAAAAGTGGATTAACGCGTCTACAGGTTGTAAAAAATCAAATGGAGGTTCCATAATATTTTCAAATTCGTTGCATGTTCGTAATTTCATCGCTGTCTTCGAATGTTTAGAGATAAAAAACCATTTCACACTCCGCAGACAAACAACAAATTAAAACGTTCTTAAATCCATGTACAGCCACAAAAATCGGCATAAACCAAAACCTAAAGACATAAGAAACGCTTTAGAGGTAAAGAAGCGAGAAACTTAAAACGCGAAAGTGCTTTGGGCTTACATTTAACAGCATCCTTGGTATACATTGATGTTCTAGACTATATATCTTGCAATGTAAAAATGCGAAATCATCGATGATTATATAAGACAAGGCATTTATAGTTTATTTCAGTTTAGGAGACGCAGAGGACACAAATTACAAAGTCACGTTAACCGTGATTCCTCCAAAAAAGTTTTTTAGAGCGTATCAACTTATTATAATAAAAACTGTTGATCATAATTACCTATTTTCACTACCACATTGCACGTACACACAAAAAAACATGAAAGCAGATGATAAATTTAAGCGACGAAAGATAAGCATCCGAAGAGAAAACAATTGAATCAGTTGTGTCATGATTGCATAATTTTTACAAATCAAAGTGATAATAACATAAGAAATAGAAAGAATTACAAGAACTGATTACAAAATGATAAAAAGGATATAAACTTAGATGTTAAAATTTCCACAGATACGGTGAATGTTTTAGTGATTTTTATATCATGTACTCCGAAACAAACCTGTGGAAGTATTCAAGGGTATCTGCCCATAACTCGAAAAGGTGAATAAAAACTCAACGCTTGTCGTATAAGGCACCATTTCCCAATAGTCTCAAGTTTTCCATCTTTTCGTTAAAGGCCATCAAGGTGTAATGGATTTATTTTTCTAATGTAAGCAATTTAATAATTTACGAATGTTTTGTTTTCTTGGCAGTGCAGTTGGCTAGCACTGAAACTCCCAGAAACTTTACTTTATCAATTCCAAAAACATTTAAAGTACAATGCCACACACAAGTAACGACGTCAACCCGCTCGAGTCCCACCATACAGGCGACTAAGCCCAAACAAAGATAAGGAAGATAATGTTTAATAGTGAAATCTAAGTTCATTCAGGATACATGTGCAGAATATATAGATATGTGTTTACTCACGGAAAGATTATATTAATCCCAGTAAAAATGAAATTCTTATTTTTCATACCTGAAAAGACAATAAAAGTATATTAATATTTATAAACACTTCATAATTTACTTGAAACAATCCTAATATTCATTTACTAATTGTCACGAAAGAGAAGTTCGCACAAATGGGGTGCATGCAATTTGATTCAAATAAAGCGGTACAAATTTAACTGTTATTAATGAGGTCATGAACACATATAAATACATATACATACAATGATGAAACAAAACATTGGTGTCAAAAAGTAAGAGTAAAAAAATAAATGTATAGAAATGTCAGTCTTATAAAACTCCTTGAATACAACATTGGGGGTGGCGATGTGATTCTGAGTAACTTTTTGATTGTAAGCATGCAAACATAGATATCTTTGAAGGTTCACATTCACGAAAATGCAACGTACATCTAACACTCCGCGGAGAAAACTGGTTCTGCTGAATAAAGTCCAAAAAAATCCAGCAACAGTCCAGCCCTTTGATGCGTTAGCCCCTGTGCTGAATTGGCGATCATGGAAAATGCAGTTTGGCAGGAAATTATTTTCTGGACTAATCTCGCTTCATCGATGAGTCCTTGTTTAGCGTTAATATTTCTTATCAACATGATAAAGGCATTTTTTCAAGAGCAATTTATGATGGAGTAAAGGGTTTAAGGAATTGAGGAACTCCAAGGGATACGAGTGTTCGTTTTGTTTCCTCACGTATTACAGAGTCGCAGCTAAGGCAAACTTCAGCTTCACCTGTTATCATTTGTGAAACGACGTACTTATCAATCGCTGTGCAGTCGTCATTTTTCGGGCACAAAATTGAGGTTGAATTGAAGCTGGGGACATCCATTTAACTGATTTCTGTGGCATTAAAAATCAGTGTTAATTATGCTGTCGCGAAAGAAGTAAAATACTCAGGAACTTTCATGTCGTCAGGAGAAACGCCAGTTAGCATTTCTAAATCACGAAGAATTTCAAATGGGACATAATTCCAAATGCGCTATTAAGTATTATTATCCGGATGATGATCGCTGATCAAAAATAAAGTCACATGGCATTAATAGTTGCCTTATAGGATAGATATATGCCAAAACTATAAAACATTGATGAAAATGTATGCCTCGTCTTAACTGAAGGTAGTCTTATCTGCGGAAATGTACGGGAATTTCAAAATATCCGGAAACAAGGTAAAGGTTAACTTCCATCAACAACAATATTTATCCCAAAGCGACCATATACCATCCAACCAATAGACTATAAGGGTGAAACAATGGCCGTTTCGCAATAAACAATGAGGTCGGTAAAAGATCGTCTTTCCCTGGTTTCTACTAATAATCCTACCATAGATGTAACGGCCCAAGCAGTCGACTCTAACAGAAAAGGTTCAATTAACATACTATTAGCATCAAAATGGTTTGGAAATGATCCATAAGATTCCTCACGTTATTACATTGTCTTTCCCTATGAAAAGGAGCATTGAAGTATCACGAAACAAGGAAAACATTTCATCAAGGAAACGATTTTATCCGGTTGTGTAAGAGTATTTCAGTCGAGCCCATGGGATAGATTACCGCATCTTCTATCGCTGCCAAAAATGAACTCTCGTCCGATTGTTCTCTTCCCTATTCCAAACGATGTATCACATAAATAACCCGGGGAAAAACTGGTACAAATCACTGACGATTCCCACCAAAGATGGAAGGAGTTGGTTGAAGGATATGGGTCAGGAAAAATTTAAAGTGCACACACGTTTTTTCCAGTCTTAAATCACGATGGTAACTTAAGAATTCCCATTTAGGTTTCCTTGTTAGTTGAGAAAATATTGGCAAAATAAGCATTTGAAAAGTAAATATAAATGAATATAGTACGACATTCTCTGTTCTAAAAGATAAACTTGAAGAGAAAACGTCTTAATTCTCGATAGCTGAATTAGATGGAAAAAGAGACTTCCAATCACAATATCGCCCGAATTAAGACGATTTGTTATTATGTTAGCCACTCAGAATTAAACTCTGGTGCCAAAATTTGTAAATAGTTTGCTATTATACGGCATCACTGAGCTATGATACAATTTGGTAAATTTTATTCACGGAAATCAATACAATGTTACATATTATAGCTTCAGAAATAACACGATTGTAATTAGTGAACTAAATCGTAGTAACTTCGTCTTCGTGCATATGGGTCTCCATATGAATTTGAGCTTATCATCAAATCATGCGTAACTCAAATATAGTAGCAAACTATCGCTAAAAAACAGAAGTATAAACAAAAAATTATGTTCCCCCAAAATTTAAACAAGAAAAATTTTTATTCTACTTTTTATATCATAAGTGGAGATCACTCTTTGTTTGACGTTAACATCAGAATAATTAAGTAAGGAAGTTAAATGGAAAGTCATTCAACCACTTATACACTAAAGCGTTGCCTTTGTAATTTTGTAAGATCGATTAGTGAGGAAGAATGACTTTTGGAGTGAATACAAATGTATTGGGTGTAGTCTGGTGAATCATGAGGAGAATATGTGACTTTGAACTAGAGATTACCCATTTTTTTATACTTATATACTTGTTATAATATAGTTTAACATAAAAACAATAATAATTCCACAGTGAGAGGATATCGCATAGCAGTAATTGTCTGCAACAAAAAATACTCGAGTATAAAGTGAACCGAATATAAGCCGAAGCACCGAATCCTATCACATGAAAACTGGAAAAACTAATTGACTCGAGCCTAGGATGGGAAATGCAGCCACTACTGGTAAATTTCAAAATGAAAATGGATACCAATAAAATTAAACAAATTACGGACGGCATGGGAATACGTAGAAAATAGTCAAAGAATTGTTAATTTAGCAAGTCCGGTTTACAAATCGATTTCTGGCTACGGAGAACAGGTAAGTGGGACCCTTAGACAAGTATAAGCCAAAGGGGACTTCTGTAGTATAAAAAATTGCTTCATAACTCGGCATATACACGAGCATATATGATAATTGAAAACTCTACGATAGGACTGGAAAATAAGATTTGGGGAAAAGCGAATTAAATGATAAAGCACGTAGAAAGCAGACCAGATGAACAACGAAAGTGTCACGGAGAAAAGATTCATTATCTACTAAGGATAAAACAGGAGTCAAGATTACTTCCGCCAATAAAGTTGATCCTATTCATCGCAAAGAATCCTTAATCAAACCTAAGAGCTCAATCCCCTTGATGTAAATCTGCATCCACGTGAGAAGGAAGGATGCCTCGGGAGCGAACCTCTAAAGGAGACTGTCCGAAGAATGGGACATCTCGAAATTGGGTCACGAGAGCATCTTTTCCAGCCAAGGGAGTGTACGAGTAATGCTCCAGGACTTCCTTTGGACAGTCGCAAGGAAAGAACAGTTCATCTTGGACATTTTTTCAGCAGCGGGACGACGGATTAATAATTCGTTAAGACGGTTGTAATCAAGGTATCTCCGTCCCGCCATTTTGAAGCACCGCCGTCGCTCATTTGATTGTAAAATCTTTTTAAGACGCCGTCGCATCTCTAAGTAGGTCGAGGATTCATTTTTTGTCACTTTCCCGACTGACTTTAAAAAGTCTTGGATTTGACGGATCCGCACGCCACGGAAGGTCGCACGAGTGTCCTGAACTCTGCGGGAGCACGCTTGATATATTTATCACAATTTACGGTTAAATAATTATAGTTATCTTAAACAGAAAAAATGTGAATCTTCGTTAAAATGCCTTTATTCTCTAGGATTGAATGAGCTTCATGAGCTCAAACTCGTATCTCGCAAAGGGACGACCTCCTTTATACAGAGAGAGAGATGAAAGGAAATTCTTTCCAACGAATTCTACACAAATAGAAGATGTAAATAAGTAAATTAATTTCGTTTTAAATTCAAGTATTTCAGCATTCGCTTGGTGGGACTTCATCTTAAACACATAAAATAAAATAATCTAATAATTTATTCCACAAATCTGTATTTATGGAGTGGTATTGGGACAAATACATGGTACATTTGTTATTTATGGAATAAAGTTATGGTTTATTTAATATTATATGTTTAAAATTTCGTTTGTTTTTTTATAGCGAAGCAGCAAACAAATAAGGTCCTCCTGAGCTTAAAAGCCCATCAAGGAGTTGGCGGATGACAGACAATTATGAGTTATAAATTATGAGTTATTAAAGCCTTACGAGTATAATATATACATTAAGATCAACATTTTTTAATAATACAAGACGCATGGTAAAACTCAAAACAGTGATAAACTTAATTAAAAGAATACAAAAGGTTTAAAATCACACTAAAATAATACATAATGTAATACTTAATAATTTTAATATTTATGAATGGTTAAGTATAGACAAAAAATTATTGCAGAAGATTAAAAGATTGGAGTAACCACTTTTTGATTTTTCTCTTTGCATCACTTAGTCTTTCCAGGCCATGAAGATGTAAGGGAATGTTATGAGAGCAAACATCCTTACATATTTATGCTCAGAGACACACGCACATCTTCAAACTCTGGGATCAGTAATAACTATACATTATCCAGGAATACACTCTTAAAAGGATGCAGCCTGTACATCACAAATAATATTGATACTTGGATGCAAAATATACCGACGTGTTGCACTTTTTAACAGATACTCGAACTCTATTCCATTTTCTCTCAAAAGCAAAACTGACAGAAATGAAAAATCGAATCTAAAATTCCATCAATGGCAGATTCAATTTTGGAAACAGGAGTTCAACTTCGATAAATCGATATATTTGTGATGAAATTTACGAAACGTGCGGCGCTTAGACGAGAGGTCCATGACTCAAGTTTGTGACGATAACATTTTTAAGAGTTGTCAATGAACAATTTTTCATCATCACTAGATATGAGTAATTGAAACTATGGGAAAAGTAGTTCAAAGCTATACTTCGTAACCATAAAACTAGAAAAAAAACGTTTGTCAACGTCTGGCAATGTAACGTCATCTCCTTTGTGAAAGCAATTATATTTTATTAAAACGGATAGCGTCAGTACTCAAAATGGACTCAGGAGTGGATTTTGACTACAGGCATACATACCGTAGAAATAGATAATTATAGAAGTGCTAGTAATATTTATATTCATAATTCTTATACAGCTTCACTGTTATTCTTATCGTGATGTTCACACAATATTGAATTATAAATAGCAATTTCATAATTTTAAATGAATGATAGAGAGACTACATATCGTGGCATATATGTTGAAATATAGTATGTACGTAGGAAAGGAAAAGAACACTTTGTCTTAGTTCCACAGTAAATTTATTGGGCGACCGGTTTCGACTAAGGTCTAGTCATCTTCTGGCAGAAAATACAAAAAGTGACACCCGTCACTTTTTACTTACCCCACCCTTTTGCTTATTGTTGTCTCTTGTATATGTACGTTATGGAGTTCCACAAAGTTACAGCTTCGTCAATTGATTTTATGTTGAAATATATTCTTAGTGATCTAAAGTAGTGCATATAGATAGGTAATGTAGCTATATACATAGCTAATGTAGAATTACTAGCATATGATTCTTTGTAGAAGGAAAAAATGAATCAGTGAACGTTTAAAGCCAATAAAAAAACTAAAAATAATTTATATAACGAGTTTTAGTGTTCATCGTCTTCTGACAGATGAAACCATCGCCCATAGAATCGGATCTGCCACTGTGGAGAGTAAAGGGTTCGCATCACCACATTTCGCTTCAAATGAAATGGTTTAACATAAAAAATTTTCAAACAAAATAGGTATATTCGCCATTAGATGAAAGTCAACGAAGAAGCTAAACTTGTATACCTTAAAGTGCACGTGTTCTCCGCAAGTATGGCAAGTGGAAGCACCGTCGCGCAAATTTTATAAAATAGAAACGAACTCCGCAGACATTCTGAATACGATTCGTCTGTGAAGCAGGGAAAATGCCGCAAGTTCTATCTGGGAATCCAATTAAGCAAAGCGGCAGTTCGTTTAATTTCGATAGATGCGGAAGTAGGAGCGGTTCATACTATAATGACCAACAGCATTTCCACTCGAGCAGCGTTTTTTTATCTCGTCTGAGCGTTTTAATCTCCCATTAAAATTTCCCTCGAGTCCAAGGGCATCACGAGGAGATTATTTTCCTCCCGGTGTCGAATGTGAAAGAAAATGATTATTTGATTTTTTCATGCTTCGGCAAAACAGATTAAGATGCTTATTCAAAACGTGGAAATTAAAAGTTCATTCAATTTAAGAGATTAACTTGGCTGGAATTCGCTAAGGAAAATGTCAAAGGCCGAGTATCATTACGAAATCACAATTAATATACGTAAAATTATAACGAAGATATTTGCCAAACGCTCTTATTCCTTCGCAATTTTTCTTTTAAAATAAAATGCTATTAGTAGTGAGAACAGTTTCGCCTATGACGTTTCCTATTTCTCTATGTTTTAAGATTACTTGATAAATTTCATATATCTATCTATCTATATATTTCATATATCTATCCCAATATCCTATATTATACATTCCATTAAATTCATTTAATGCCGAAAAGGGAAAACTTTACTGAAAGAACTGCTCTAAAGAGATCATTTACCTAGATTCGTTACTTTCTTCCTCTGTGAGCCCATATCCTCTCCAAAACTGCGAAAGTTGGGCTAATAATGTAGAAAAATTAGGAAAAGTAACAGTAGGAGCCCAAGAACTCAATCTATATATGAATAATATTACATGAAATGTAATTCCCATACATAAATTGTGCCCAAAACTTTTCCGACCCTATATAAATGCAGAGAAAACGAATAGCCTATATACCTTACCGATTTGCGACATTGATATAATTTGTGCCTGCGTTGGAGAACAAAGATAATGCAGAAAAGACAGCTGAATCGCACGAAATGCAAGATAATTACGAGTAATTAGGAGTCAAGTCTTAATTAGCATAATCCATTAACTTCATTCACTAAAGTAACCGGGGGCAATTATAAACGAATGAATATTACAGAAGAGCAACAGACAGAATTTTCCGATAAACAGCAATTCGCAGAAATAATAACCAACTCGATATTGCGTCCAATAGGTGGGATTTATAAACACAACAGCACTCCTCGCGTGAAAAACCCAACGGGCCTCCGAGGACGATTTGTCCAAAGTATTCATCGTGATTGAAAATTCAACCGTATAAGGAGAATCTTGGACTAAGAAGAGAAGGATTTTTTTCCATTTTCCAGTTTTTCGGCTAAAAAATCGTTTATTTACTATTATAGTTTATGATTTCGAGCAGTGCCAAGGCAAGTTATCGGCTCTTTCAATAATTAGTTAAAATACTAGTCGCAATGGTATAGAAACGCGGTTTTCAGTAGTAAGCGAGTTGGATATATTACTTCGTAATGAATGAGTGAGAGGAATATGACGTCAGAAAACTCGCTGGTGCTATCGAGAAAAACATGTCTATCGATATAATCGAATTTAAACACATCAGTATTTAAGTATTTTCCCCCAATAACGGGTATCTAATCATTTGAAGACATTTACTTCGCAATGTGTTGCGATCGTTAGTAGACCAAGCGCATTTCTGTCCCAACGAAATTGCTCGATATTTTAGGTAAATGGCGGAGCGTGGAACCGGATCTCGTATTTCTGCAAAGTTATTTATTTCCAACGAGAAAAATCATGGAAAAAACAGTTGCGTGCCTAAGCGACGTCGAGTCAGGAGAAAATATGCTATGGAGCATTGTTTTGTTTTTGAGCGTCGCGCCATAGCTTCTGCGGTACGGCTGTTTCAGTTGAAAATGTGCGGTCACAGTTCAAAACACCCGCACAAATGGATGGAAATCAAACGAGAGAATGTTCAATCGCGGTTGCTTAATTTGCTAAAGCAACCTCCCAGCGATTAGGAGATTCGGGTCCGGGCAGACGTTTTCTCCTTCATTTCTTCACTAAATTTAAAGCCTGTGAATCATATCTCATCTCATTTGTTTCCATCAACTTCGTAAAGTTACCACATCGCATCGCATAAGTAAAAATCTACCATTGAGTATGTTTTTGGAAAGCACGGAGGGAAGGGATAGATTCAAGAACTAATTTAGCTGGAACTGATGTTTATATTCCCAAGGAAAAACAGACTTGAAAAAAGTTTGACAGTGCCGGGAATCGAACCTGGGATCTTCCTCTATCCGGGAGGCTTAACCATCTAGGCTACCCGGCCAAAGTCACCTCAACCCTTTCCTTATCTGATGTTTATTATTATTTAAGCGTGATAGCTCTCCAACCCCAAGGTTCCGGGTTCGAATCCCGGCTGATAGAATTTTTCTGGTTAGGGAAAGGTTATATTTACTTGTAAATAGTAATAGAGTTCCATTTCGAAGAACAAAATCTTATATTCTGTTTGTTAAATTTTGTTAAATCATTTCGGTGATGTAAGATTGCAATTTTCCTGTTAGCAATGAAAACGTCAATATCATGAGGGTTGAGTTTTATATCTCAACTGGGAATTCACACCAATACTATCTGTGTAATTTACCTTCTAATCTTGCTTTTATCTAATAAGTTGGGTATATTTTCCATTATTCTTAATTTATTGGGTAAAAATTACAACAATTATTTTAAGCTCCAAATCTGATTCATTCGACTTTATTTTATACATTCTAAACCCCAAACCTTACGTTACGTGAATTAATTCTTTTTTTTTCAATGTCCTACGCTTGAAAACATGATATTATAGAGCAATAAATTATAATTATCGCTATTTTGCTATCTCCGAACCAACGCCGCAACTTGGTTTTCTACACGTCCCATTCTAATAAATGCAGAAGGAGCGGGAAGAACTGGTTGGTTCAAGAGGGTCTCCATCATTGCTGTAAAAACCTTTCCATAATATTTCGCTGTCAAGACTTCCCAAGTACGGGAACAAGGTGGTCACATTACGCGATTTTAAAAGACGTGTGAGGAGGATTGAAAGGAAGTCACGTTAGGTTGAGGAGCTGAGCTGTCTTCATTCACTACCAATATATTTTTATTATTATAATTTATTAATTTGGTACTTATTATGTAGCCCAAGTCAACCTAAACCTATTGGTCAAATCTTTTTCTATAATATTTGTATAGTTTTGTTCGCCTTTCAGATCTTTCTTATCCTGCTTTTCCACTTTACATGCTTTCAATTTGCTTAACTCTCCGAAGGTTTCGCAGGTTTTTAGACACTTTTTACAACTGCGTTGTATTGTTATCTTTTTATAAATTTATAATTGAATACTTTTGGAAATTTGATGATAAAAATTTTTCCGATAATCAGGATCAAAAAACTAATTTTAAATGTTTACATTAAATGTGTTTATCTTATGCTTAATATATAATTTGGCTAAGTAATGAAAATTATACTATGAAGTGAATTTTTTCCATTTTTCATTTTATTTAAGATTGTACCTTACATAGTCACATTAATAAAATGGAATGATAGAAAAAAACATTATTATTGTTACATATAAACTTTCCAATTAATTTATAAAATGCTAACGATGAAGTCTATTTCAAAGGTCAATTAATGCCTGGGCACCTCAGGCTCTGAAGAATGGAATGTGACGTAACAACAAAAACTCCCGAAAGAGGGCGGCATTGGCCACCGATCCAAAGGACCATTCTTCGCGACACAAAAGATTCCTTTTCTCAGAAAAAAGAAGAAGTGGACGATTTGGCCGCAAGAGTTCAAAACAAGATCAGAATAAGAAGAAACCGCTCGAAATAAAGAACCCCTCGACCCAAAAATAAAGGAATTACGTGATTTGGGAGTCATGTCGCGCTAACCGAAACTTTTTCGAAAGAATTTCTTCGAAGGAATCGCCGTTGACGCGGGGGAGGAGGAATGAAGACTTTTGGAGCTCGAGGAAGAAGGGGAGGAAGGAGGGGAGGGGAGGAAGGAGGGGAGGGGAGGAAGGACGGGAGGGGAAGAAGTTTTAAATGAGGGGAGGGAGGGACAGATTCCGGAACGATACGCCTGCCCGGCGCCAAACCAAAGGATAGAGGGGAGGGAAGCAAAAACAAAAGATGGAAAGGATACACAAAATAAGATGTATTTAGTAAGAAAATGTTATTTATTAATTCGAAAAATTACGAATAGGATCGAATTTCGAATAGCTATAAAGTATTGTTATCTAGATGATGGTCGCTGATCTAAATTAAATTTACAGTCCGCTGATAGCTTGGGGATCGTCTTATAGGACAGATATATGCTTCAACTATAAAACTTGGATGAAAATGTACGCCTTGTTTTATCTACGGCAACTGATTACAAACAATATATAAATATACAAACATTAAATAAAAATATCGGTTTAAAGAAATCAACTCTAGTGTAAATAAATCAACTCCAGAATTCGTACAAGTGTGTGTTTTTTAATTTCGTAAGTTTACAAATACCGGTGTTTCACAGCAGAGACCTCGAATTAGTTGGACGAGAAAAAAACTCAATAAGAGAATTCCCCGCTTTAATTCCGACGGATCTCAGAATGAGTTCTTTAAGTTATCGAACTATACCAGGTAGATGTCAGTTAAACAATAATTATCCTCAAGTATTCTAGAAGAGATTCTACAACCCCATGAGTAATAATCATACCTTTATTACGGAAAACAATGCCAATATTTCAATTAACCTTACATAGACAAACACAAATAAACATTTCCTGACTAGGATTCGAACCCGGGACATAAAAATTGCCAGGATAACACGCGAGAAAGGTTTGATAAATAGAGAACGACAGTTATCGATTCAAAACTTCCTTTTTCCACGAATGAGACTTCGAAAAGAAAGAAGGCTTCAAGTGCTACACACCGCGGCATGTTACATGCTGGGGTAAAAAAATTGGCGAAAATGTTGATAATTTTTTCTTCAAATCTCTGCAATGTAATCACGGTAGTTCGGAGGAGTGAGGTGGGAGATAAGGAATGAATGAAAACACGATGGGGAAAGAGAGGAAAGAAAGAGAGGCACAAGATGGATGTGGAGAGGGTTGAAATGAATAGATGCGGCGCTTTCCGAGGCGGAGGTCAGAACACAATGGGGGAGCTCCACAAAACCTTCTGCATGTGGACGTGAAACCTGTTCGGAAAAAACTTGGCCTCTTAGCTGATCCCACAAAGAAGTGACTACTTTTTCGCAACTATTTGCATAAACATCGGCAAACCTGGCGCCCTTTGAAGAGGCTTCGACTCTTTATTTTCTGTCCAACAGCCCGACGTCTAATTATCCGATTCCCGCAACTAAAGGGGAATGAGATATATTTAGAATGAAATTCCACCACATTTCACAGGAGACTTATAAAAAGACACTCATTTATACTTCGATTTCAGTTAAAACGGATTTCAAAAGTTTAAATACTGTTATTATCGCCTTTTTGCAACTCTGAAACACCTCGTTTGTTTGTTCAGAAGGCTAGACAAGTTCACCCCAAGGTGTTTACGAATTCAAAAATCGAATGTAAAACTAAAATTAGAACATTTGCCCGAATCAATAACACACCGCAGTCATGTAGTTATGAAATTATTTTCTTTCGTTATTTTCATTTCAATCCGCAAAAGAAGACGCCGGGGTTTGACAAAATGGCGCTAGAATTCAAATGACCGAGAGGCAGAGGAGCGTTACAGTGCCCAAATTAGAGCACTCGACATTTCTTTGTGAAGAAAAACCTCTTTATAATAAAGGAAAGTATCTAATTAAGGCGAGGTTTCATGAAGAAAGCCATAATTTCATGAAATAGGTGGGAATTTTTGCTTTGGTGGCAGTTTTTTAATCCTATTTTCCGATTTTTGAATACGGGGCAACTCACAAAAATTTCTTTTGCTAAATACATTTTTTGTCACAACTGGTTCCCGCAATAAATTTAATGCAATATTTTCATTGGCATTAATATTTTAGTTGTAGCCGAATAGAAAAAAGGAGTTGTGACTTTTTCTCTGTCTACTTCATGACTTTATACGGAAATTCGTGAGGTATACATAATAGTAAATAATGCTTTCTTCCAGCAACTTCGTTACGAATTCTAATCTAACAAGGGAACCTTACACTCTGTGGGAAACGAATCTTAATGATACTTTAAGGATAGGTTCTTTGGCCAATTGTAATAACTACTCTATTACAGTTTAAACCATCACTTCCTAGTTTCTTTGTAAAAAGAGTTTAAAAATCAGCGTCAATTTCTAATTTCAATTAATTGCAAAACATCAGTTATTCTTACAATAGAAGCCGTGGTGTAATGGTTGGCGTGTCTGGCGGTAAGCTGAAGGTATTTTGGTTCGAGACCACGTTGGTCCAACTTTTTGTAAGTGATACTCATATGGAAGCTGTGGTCTCTAAACATTTTGGCTCAGTAAGGAAAACAACTTCACTCCTCATCTTCTAAGCCTCATCCTCACTAAATTTTTGGACAACATTTTTGTAATCACAATGAATATTTAATTAGTGTAATGTTTTCGAAAAAAGTGGTAGACATTTGCATCGGTCGCTAAATCTGGAGTAATAATGATCACCGAGAAAGAGTAAACAACATCCGATAAATGAAAAGTAACGTAAAATGTAAAATACCATAAGAATAAGATATATTACAGTTTTAGGCGTCTTATAACTAAATAGCGATGCAAATCTGTAACCACTAACATGTTCGAATAAATGAAAGAACCCGATTAGCAAAATCACGTGTAATATTTCCGGAAACTTAACATTTCAGATGGGCACATAGTTATTCCCTTTAACAGACAAAGTTCTCTCAGCTTAAAAACCAAAGAGCAGGTAGGAATATTTTGAGAAATAAATATTACTTCTTCTAAAAGGGACATTAATATTAGAGCTCTAGGTGCACGTTAAAAAATGAGAAAACATCGAAGAAATAAACATTTGTGCCCCAAAAATAGAGGACAACCCTGTTCAAGCGGGAAGGCAGTTTTACGACGTCTTTCTCAGAGAACAAGTATTCTTTAACTTTAAAAAGAAGTAAAACGATTTCTACGCGAGAAAGATTCAGATAAGAAAGCGACTAAGGGCAGTGGCCTCTTAAAACAGATCTATTTAAGCGATAATTATACTAAACACGAGAGAATGAATCGACTGATTGGATTATGGTGAATACAAAGAAGTCAAAGTGTGGGGAAAATGCAAGGATCCAGAGTCTAATATAAATAGACGCGAAGCGATTGAATGGGATCAAACGGAAACAAACGCCGAGTCTCGGAACGATTAACACTTTGTGGTCCACGGGAGAGAGCAACCAAGGAGGCCACAGATACAAATGAGAGACTTCGCGAGCAGTTTATAAACGACGACTGCAATGGTCAACCCCTTTGCTTACAGCATTTGCTCTTTTGTCTTCATACAACACGTAGAAATGTTAATTATCAGCAATAACAATATTTATTGATCCGACATCATTAACTTTCATAAGAAATAAATGCAAAGTTCATTTTGTTTGCCGTTATTATATATTTTTGGTGGATTAATTATTAATTAAAAACAATTAAAATTGCATTAATGTAGTCCATATCACACCTCAATTATTCCATTAGTTTGATGTGAATTTTAAGATAAAACAATTATAAAGATTTATATATATAAATAAAGAATTAAGCAATAGACTCAGGAGTTGCCTCGGGAGAAACGACCACAATCACAAAGTCGCTACCCTTAAACAGAGAACAGATGTTTGTAAACATTCATTTCTAAATCGGGGAATAGTAGAGTTGAACGATTTACCTGGAGAAGTTTTAGAACCTTTTCCCCCTTCTTTAATATATTTATCAATAAAATTAAAAGTGTTTAGTGATTTTGTTGAAATGTTGTGATTTTTATAATATTGTAATATTACTGTAATATTTTTTAATTCTATTATTGCTGTAAATTTTGAAGGATTTTGCATATTTTATAATTATATATATTACATACTGCCTTCGGGAGGTTTTGGGGGGGTTTTCCTCCCGACTAGGGTGAATGCAAACTAAAGCGGGAGCAATACCATAAGATATCAAGGTATTAGCCATTCTATTTTTTTAACAACGTTTTCAATATGAATTCGCGAACACCTTGGTAAAAGGTATCGAATATTATTAATCGCATTAAACGTAGCTATCGATGTTGGCTGCTACAATAGTTAGGCATCCCTGCAACTCAAGCTATTTCAGAGTTTATTTACATCAGCCGCTGAATCGGTGACTAAGACAGCCATTTTTTACGTCACTGGATTACGTACAGATCGCTGTAAACAAAATTGTAGAATAAAAAAAGAATAATATTTCAAAATATTATGTTGAAATTGGGCCACTTATAAATCTCCCGCGCGTCTTATAAATAAGAAAATACTGAGAAAGATGCGAGAAATTGCTGACGCGGAAGTCAACAGCAGCATGAGGTTCAATAGAGGGAAATAAAAACATGACGAAGGAATGAGATGGAGACAGAGAAACGCTCGGAAGAAAAGGAGCGAAAAGATTGAAGTGCAAACAAGGATAACCCCAAAACACATCGCTGAACAAATGAAGGCTCAGAAAGGGATCAAATTTTGAGTTCGTCCGGTTGACCTTTCCGATAACCCGATGATTCGAATTTACATACTTCCCCATCGATCGGATGTTCCGATGGCATAAACTGGATTACGTAGCCATCGAATTACGTAGCCATCATTGGCCCTGTCCACCCGTGGATTCTACAGCCGCGTTTTGGAGTGAATAAGGTTTGCCATAGCGATTTTAACATACCACGAGTCCATATTAAAATCGAGATAATCGCTTAAAATACACACTTCGCGAAAATCTGAGAAAACGGGACTAGAATTACACATTTAAGTGTAATATATTACCTTGAGATAAATAAAATACTAAGACAAAAGGAACTATTTGGAATGAATGACAACAAAAACAGACCTAGATTGGCCCCCAAGTATAACAAGGAAATTTTTATCCTTCTTAGGAGAGAACGGAAATGCAAAAATAAAATTGACTTTCTTTTTAAGAAAGTATTTGCCGTCTTTCGGTAAGGTATTTATTTTCCATTAGGAATATGTTTTACATGAACACATTCTTATATTTACCTTAATCGTAATCCTACAGTACTGTCGTTTATTCATCTTGGACTGCGTAGAGTTTACTGTACTAAAACAATGGTGGGCGTAGTGAGCTAACATCAAAACGTATTCTTCTAAGAAAAAAATGAATTACAAAGATATTCCAGTCGTAACAGTCTAGATAAATCGTTCTAGACTTATTAGCGTGTTATATTCCTAGCCGTGATTTATACATCGGAAGTTTTCCCATGAACGAAAACAATTTGTCGCCTTGACAGTCGTCGACGTGAAAGTAAATTAAAAGCAAGAGTAAGAAGCTTGACTTAAACTCCTTTTAGAATTTGTGAAGGAACATGATCCACATTACACAAATCTATATAGCACCTATTTTGAAAATCCTAACGTTATAATATCAAGTATTACCTGTTCACCTCTGACCAAATTGCGAGCATGAATTAACGAGAAAACGGTAGCCGATGACGAAGAATTTGAAGATATCCAAGCATTGAATAATTCCCATTCAAAGTTACTATCAGTTATCACTTATTCCGCCTTAACACGGCGCTCTACATGTGGAGGAAGGTGTTCGAGGAGACGAGTATGCAAGTAACGAAAGGACTCTTGCCTTCGTGAACGCGGCTCCTTTCACACCACGGCTTTATTCTCCGTCCGATTAGAAAACTAATCGCTTTTAAAAGCCGCTTCTAGAGCACTAGTGCGATTCCTCAGAGTAGAACTCCAGAATAAATGTTCCCAATGGCATAATCCTCAATAACTCCCAAGTGTAGCTCGTTTAAGAAATTTGTAACATTCAACTCGATTGACAACTAGAGAGTGAGTTTAAATTTAGAGACCAATTTAAGGCACCCAAATATAGGCTAATTTTCAGAAAGAAATTACACAAAGGGATACTCAAATTAATCTTCAAAATATCGGTAAAATTGAAAATGAATATATTACGACCACACTGACAGATTAGCCATTGCTTTCACTGTTTCAAAATATGTCAAATATTTAAATCAATAGTAAGTTACTACCCTAATAGGTATAACTACCGATGGTTTCATTAATGGTAGTAAAAAGTTTCTTTTAACAGCGAGATTGAAACATCATATTCACACATATATTGAAATGTTAGTCTACCGCAACTTCAAAACCTCTGCTGTTAAAAGTTTAAAAGACATTGAGAGCATAAAAGAGAGGATAAACGAAAGAAAAAGTCACCAAAAGAGGGAACTATTTTGTGGGTTAAAAAACGTATGCCCTCCCAATTACAGAAATACCGCACAAAATCAACTCATCGGATTAAAAAAAAGATCCGCTAATTTTTCCACCGCCGGCCCACTTTTCTTTGCGGCAATATTTATAACCGAAAAGCGTCGTCGGGAGTTACCGAGGTTAGCCTACAATCGCATCGACCGGCGCGGCCACATCCATCCTAACGTCGCCTTCCTCATTCGAGACCACTACCGCTAATGACATCAAAGGAGATTAGGAAGAAGCGTTAATCATTGAGGAAGGCCGTTTCACTTGTTTGAGCAAATTCCGCTGTTTCTAAGGGTTACGTGAAAGAGGCGATGTCTTAATTTCGATAAAAGCAAAAGAAAATTTAAACAATTATATACAAGCATGTATAAACAATTTCAAATTAAGAGACGTATCATCAATTTGCTTCCTCCCTGTTCACTGTTCGTATTCAGACGCCAAAATTTCAACACTGTTCTACTATATGCGGATGCAGTGGTACCTTCTGATGGGCGGATTAATAATTAATTAACAAACAATTAACATAGCATTAATTTAGTACATATCACACCTCAATCATTCCATTAGTTTGACGTGAGTTTTAAGATAAAACAATTATAAAGATTTATATATATAAATAAAGAATTAAGCAATAGACTCAGGAATTACCTCGGGAGAAACGACCACAATCACAAAGTCGCTACCCTTAAATAGAGAACAGATGTTTGTAAATTTTCATTTCTAAATCGGGGAATGGAACGATTTACCTGGAGAAGTTTTGGAACTTTTTCCCCCTTCTTATAATATATTTATCAATAAAATTAAAAGTTTTCAGTGATTTTGTTGTAATGTTGTGATTTTTATAATATTGTAATATTACTGTAATATTTTAAACATTTTATGATTGTTGTAAATTTTGAAGAATTTCGCATATTTTGTAATTATATGTATTACATACTACCTTCGGGATGTTTTGGGGGGTTTTCCTCCCGACTAGGGTGAATACCAGGCATATTATGCAATTTACTCCCCCCCCACGATATGACTACCACCTGGTCTTGTGCTTATTTGTAGTTTTGATTAATAAACACATATTTACATATAGAGGTCGGCATTTCTTTGCCGACCTCTGCCTGACGATGACTTCGTGGAAGTCGAAGTACGTATAGCCGCTTTGCAAGATTTTTGATGGTTTTGGAGTTGTTTTTTTTATATATTATATATAAATAAATAAATAAAGAGTGCTTTACCAGCTGTTCGGATTTTCGGATTCTCATTTTCGGGACAATCCCGTTCCCAAACAGCTTTTGTCCCATTTGAAGCCTCATTAGTTTATATTCCCATCGAATGTGGATTCCCATTAGTTTACATTTCCCAACGAAAGACAAATGTACACAATTTAGGCAGAAATAAGATCTTGTTCAATTTGAAAACGGCGTTCTCCATCATGGCGAGAATTCTTGGCACATCCTTAATCTTATGCAGCCTGCACTGCACACGTGTGTATGTCGGTTGCCTACTTTAAGGGAATCGAAGCTTAAATATCCGTTTTCGCAGGAAGACTAGATTGACAAGAATTCGTTTCGTATTTTAGTTTTTATGACCAAATTGTTCCAATGGAAACTTCAGAGAGTAAATGCATAGAAACAATTGGCTGATTAATTCTGATAAGGTTTCATCTGAATCGATTGAGTTACTCCTAACTTCTCTTTTGTAAATATATCTTCAGCTACAATAATTAAAGATCAAAATTTCGTGGCGAGATTTAGCAATTGTAGATCGAGTGCAACATAAAAGTTGTAGAAATAAGCAAAGTAATATCGCCTTTAATCGACAGGCGTCAGAATCTCAAAAATTGGCGACTTAATTATTCAATTAACTTACTTAGGAAAAAATGTGTTCCATTTATAAAGTGACGTAGAAACGAAGAACATTCCGACTTAAAGTTTATAATATAAGTTTTGGTAACGGAGATCAGATTTCCTCAGATTTTCGACCTTACGGAAGTTTTCAGAATATATAGGAGGAATAATACAAGTATAACGTATAAAAAATAGCTATCAATATATATCTTTTTATAAAATCATGCTTTATATGTTACTGCATTATTTTAAACTTTAATTAGAATAAAAACCATTGAAGATTGAAATACATCCGACGGTTTCTGATTTAGTTCCTTTTAGAATTTTTACTTTTTATGGACGAATTTTTCTCACGGAAACTTGAGAGATTTTCGTGAAGCTTTCTAATACTTGTATATATTTATCTAAATTAATATTTCTCTTTCAGAGAGTAGAGCAATGTCTACAAGACACTACATGTCATAATTTTGGAACTTTAGATCCATAGTAGCAAAGGTATTATACCCTTAAATATTATGTATGGCCTACCAAGAGAAGAATGCATATCTTAAGATAATACATTTTATAAATACATATTCTTGACAATGAACATCAGGTAGTGGCGAATGAACTATCACAAGGTTTTTAATTTTTTAAAACTTTGATTAAACTCAACTTTGCAAATCCTTAATATAAGTTTCTTTCACGATCGCATGATAGCATTTGCGATCAATGATTGGAACATGCAATTATTATAATTTTTATCATTATTATTATTATTATTGACGACTTTATTGGGCGAAATTGGGACTAAAAAGTCCCATCTTTCATTTAACCCTTGTACATATACATACATATATTGTGAATGGTTATGAAATTACAAATATTTTTCTTATAACGAAATGATGAAATTACTAATATTTACAGCATGAAATCGTTAAATAATATAATTATCAGAGAATTCAAGAACTGCAGGTGAGGATCGCAAGTGTTTTCTTTAAATAGCGTTATTCCCTTAAAGTGAACACGCGAGCGAACGTTGAAGACATGAGAAAACCGAGCTGAGAAGAGAGACGTCGGTCACATGAAAAAGTCAAGCACTTCTTCCGTGGGGGAGTGAAAACAAGTGAAAACGGATACCGAAAATGTTTAGCGATGGCATAAAATAAATTTTTCATGCCTGATAAAACACTACAGCAGAATAGAAAGGAAAAACTAACAATTCGTTTGTGTGTTTTTTGTTTCCTGTTATCGCGGATTTTGAGTCAGTCTTAAGTGGTAAACCGTAATTTCCAATGTGTTTGATTAGGCAAGGATACAGTTACGTATCCCATTACGTCAAATATAATGAATACAATAATAGAATTCAAATACTGAGTACACACTACTTCACCGCCACTTCACAGAAAAAGAAACACTTCTAGGGTTAAAAAAATGAGAAACTTGGTGCAATCCACAAAATTTCAACACTTATCGGACTACGGAAATAGTGTTTTGCAAGCTCGGTGTTTTCAAATAGATGTAAAAAGCGATATTCTTAGTAATTTTACGCGACATTTCCATCGGTTTAGTTCCAAAATACCAAATTGCGCTATATTTCACTATTAAGTTGTAAATTAATGGAGGAAAAATTATGTATCGAACGAGGAAAAAATTTAAATTGATACGATCAACTGTGACTTTGAGGATTTTTCTTTATGGAATTATTCCAGCAAAATAAATCAGAACAAATTAATTATAATTCGAAATAAATAAAATGAATACCTCAATGAATAGAATTTCAATTTTTACACCGCCAATAAGGAAAACTTTCAGATCCTCGGTGAATTTACAAACGAAACTTTTCGTCGACAGAAATTATACAGAGTAATTTATATTATACTGAATCGCAAAAACGCTGAAAGGTCCTAAATTTCACAGTTATTTTCCTCCACCATTAAAATATTAACAGTCTAATTGATAAATTTATAAGTCTTCGAAATTTATTGACTATCCGTTACTACGCCTCGGAAATTTAAAGAGACAACATAAGCAAGCCGAACAGTACTTAGTGTCTCGATGCTTTTTCTTGTTTTTTCCGGAAGCTGTGACAAAAGACTGAAGTTCATAGGATTAAAGGCTTTTACAGAACGAATTTTTTTTGAAAGCGTCGAATTTTATCGTTTCTCTTAAGTGCACTTCAGCATAAGGGAAGTGCTGGAAGGAGAGTTTGGGCCAACCCTATAGGTATATCTCAAATTGTGAGGGAAAGAATTGTACCTAGAGACATGAATGAGTATTAAGTTTGACGAAATTAACAAAGCATCTTAAACATTGTTAATGTCCTTGGACCATTTTCATCTCTAAACCAAATGCATGTAGTGGAAAATGTTTCATTATATGCGAGAGAACAATAATTGAGAGAAGATTAAGTTTTATTAATAACAGAAAAGGATATAAGATTATGAACATGATTAGATCACTTATAAGATTGATCGGCAGTATTGCTTTGCAAACGGTAAGTTTTATGCCACATTACATATGAATTTTAGACGAAATGTAATGATTGTTGGATATTATTTAGAATTCAATGATTGCTAGTTATTATTTTAGACGGCACGTAATGATTATTTACTGATTATACTGGTGTTTACACACCCTGCTACAAGCTGAAAGGCGGCTCGCAGGATATTAATGTAGGTGTATAAAATCGGTTATTATTTTTAGACGAAATCTAATTATGTAGAGTTATGCATGGAGTTGTATTAACGTTACCAGCAGACCATTGTCCAATAGTACCGTATGTATGTAATAATAATATTTACGCAATGCGAAACGATATCTGACGGCGTTTCTTTCTCTGCTAGAATTTATCTTCTCTTTTATTTCAGTGTTACGGGGAATGGGACCATGATAGTTTGCTCGCCTTTAACGAAAGCGATAAGTCAATTTTTTCATGACCATTTAACAACAAAGATATCGACTTCAAAGCAATACCTCAGTTTTATCAGTTTGTGTTCCAAAGTCACAAATAAGAATCGTGGTTCTACTTAGAAAGTGGAAGGCAGAAGCAGAAATTGGAGATCTCATTGGGCACCGCTTTTATTGAAAAATAAATAATCGGATGAAACTAAAAAGAAAATGATGCTTCCTCGAGTATTATGTATTTGTGTATGAAACATGTGCTAACTTCACAATTAACACACACAAGTACGACGAAAAGTTAACCAAAACAGTTTCAGGGTCGATAAGTAATCAGTTCGTACTAATTTACATTTCAAATTGCATCCAAAGAAGAAATTTTCCAAGAACTGGTACGTTAGAGAAGATATTGGGTATGCACCAGTAAATATTGTAGAGCTCATCTTCGACGACTTCCAGGGATAAGTCAGATAAGAGACAACAAAACTTCATTGCACAGAACATAACGTTACACTACAAATCTGCGATAAGATAATTTGCTCAGTTTCGTCAAGGAATCATAATTTGTAGATGATACAGCAGAAATTTTAATTCATCGCAGACGAGCTATCGGTCTTTAACACTACAGAATTGATATTTCTGCTATTCGTTTAAGGAAGGAAATTAGGTAAAAATATATCAAACCAAAATTCCCACCGTAGAAACACCTAAATAAATCATTTGTCTTTTTCGAATATAACTCATTTTTGAAACTATTCAGGAAAATACCTCGTGATGCTATGAACAAAAAAGAAAGGAAGGGCTTCGTTTTCATTCTTAGAATCTTCAGGTGGTATGAGACAATACACTCAGTAGGAACAAAGCATTCTTTCTGCGCTGCCCATAATTCCGGGCAGATAAGCGTTCTCCATGCGTATTTTGAATTTGATCGGAGGCGTTAGTAAAAAACCGATTCTCTATTGAAATACTTTAAAAAGGAGCGAAAATGTGAAGTTGCTTTAATGGTCGACCGAAGTTTATTCGTATTTCAAAGAATATATTTATTTGTAGGAGCCTAAACAAGATGCAAACATAGAATAAAAGCGCAAAGGTCCATAAACGGAAGCCTTTAGCAGGGGCGACTTTTTTTCGCAAGACCATTTCAAAAACCATCTGAATATGTGTAATCGTTCCAGGGAGGACTTCTTTCTAGAAGAGAATTTCAGCTGGCGCTTGGACGTTAACTGATAGGTAACTGCGCATGCGCAAATCTTCTCGGTGTCCTGGTTTGATTCGTATGCACGTGCATTCCAGGCGTTTTCATGTCACGATAAGAAGTGAGTCTGCGGCGTACACTGCACTGCTCAAACTCTCGATTGAAATACCGCACGACCGAAAACATCTTTGGCCTACAGATGCGCATATTCTTCAGTTTAAAAAGAACAAAAGTATAGCGAATAGCATAATCGGAAACACACACAGTGGACGGACGAAGCAATTGTTGAAGCTGTAGATGTGATATTAGATTAAAGGGGAAGAACGCAATACAGAAAGTAAACACAAATTAACCAATACGAAAGATTTTGCTGGCAATAAATACTATCAAAAAATCACAGGAATCAGATCGAAAAGAATACACATATTCGGAAGCCGTATTTCTCAGCATTCAACAGAAAGGAATCACTATGCATTCGATAGAAGAAGTCTTCGAGTATTTCCCACGGTTCGGTAGATAACACTTTATTTGCTCCGGAGGTTTCGAGCATTTGTAAATGATTGGTCAGCCGAAAACCTCTCTGCACCCAACGTCTCCTGCGATTTTTTCTTTGGGGATTTGCCAAAGGTGAAGTTTGCGTTCCACCACTTCTCACTACGCTTAATTAACTAAAAGATCTAATTACGAGAGTGATCAACTTAGTGGACCGTGACTCTCTGCAACGTGTTTCGGGTGCATTCTCTTACGCATTGCCAAATTGACGCGATATAACTAGATTATCTGTGCGGAAGTGTGGCATAATTTTGGAAAAACATATTTTCAGAACGAATTGCAATTCATAAAACTGTTTACCCGTTATAACGGTTAAGGTCGTGTTATCCGTTAATGTTAGCATTAGACTCATTCAAAAGCTGCCCTGGGTTCGATTCTCAGTCCCTGATACAACAACTCCTTAATAAATTATGGGAAACTGTTCTTTGAAACTATGACGTGTAACATTTTGAAAATACTTTTTACTTCGAAGATTTTTTTTAGGTAAGCTTGAAGTAGGCAAACAAAATTTTCGAGATTAAAACTGAAAAGTCTTTTCTTACATCTAACCTTCGTCAATGATAAAAAATAACATAATTAATGCGTAGATATAAAGGAAAACTTTTAAAGAAGTGGTTCTAAAAAAACATTAAGGGAATATCTTAGGAAAATATATCCACTGCAGGAAAACAGCCTCGTAGATGGGGTGTGTAAAAGACCTGAACTGTATTAGTAGTATAATATATACAATATTAACAGTACTATAACAGAATCATAAAGATTTAATCAAAAACAGGAATAATTGCAATAAGACGCTATAAGAAAATAATAAAAATCGAAGTAAACGTATATAAAGGCACTCAAAGGAAGGGTGAAATGTTCAAGTATCTCTCGTTTCCCACAGTTTCCTCTATCGACCACGTGGTGGTAATCGATGAGTCTTCCTTTCGCAGTGCGTGGCTGAATAATTCAACGTGAGAGGGGAATATTAGGAAGGATGGGCGCAAGAAATCCTGCGTTTCGTTCTCAAGAGATCCGCATCGTGGCAATTAGCGAGAGTCGGAATAATGACATCGATTCGATTGAAGCGCGTCGGACTGCTCTATTGTTCCTGCAACCAACACATTCCATGGGCACTACGGGTTTAAATGCAGTACAGTGCAGTTACCGTATAGAGGCACTCGAGACGACCAGAACATAAGCTGAGACACCTTATTTTATCACAAAAACTGAAAAAACTATCATCAATATAAGCCAAAGGAGGGAAATGCAGCAGCTACTGGGAAATTTGAAAATAAAAATTGATACCATTAAAATTATAGTAATCGAGGCATCAGTAGGTTAGTAGGAGAAAATTGACAAATGAATCTTAAAATTCACGGTCTCTGGCGATGTCTTGTTGTAATACGTCATGATGAAGAAGAACAATTTGTACTTTTTCCACAGTTATTTATAAAAAAACAATAAAGGGAAACAAAACACGACTAGTTTCAGAGGTTGACTTGATGATGGAGATCAATCTCTGAAACTAGTCGTGTTTTGTTTCCTTTTATTGTTTTTAATAAAATACTGTGGAAAAAGTACAAATTATTGTTCTTCAAATAAATCTCAATTGAGCAGGTGGCATATTTGCAAGCCGATTTCCGAATACGGCACGATTTTCCACCGGAGAACAGTCGAGTGTAACCGTCGCTTGAGTATAAGCCGAGGTGGGCTTTTATAGCTTACAATATGTGCTGAAAACCTCGGCTTATACGCAAGTATATAAGGTATACAGTTCAGACCAAGTGGCTTCTGCGGTGGTCACAGTATGTTCATTTAACATCTCAAGACATAATATAGATTCCCGGGGTCAAAAACTAATGAAAGAATAAAAATACATACAAAAAATTACGTTAAGAGAAAAAAGAACTTAAATTTTTTATTGATATCAATTTTAAAGCCTGATTCCGTAGTAAATACTTAACTATTATTTAAATCATAGAATGTGATTGCCCTAATTTAACATTTACAAACACGGGTTATTGAAAAAATACATGCTAAAATCAGTACTAAACGAGGTATGATTAGTAAAAGCTGTAAGCAACTTCCACTGTCTAGGCGAAACATTTAATAAATCTAAAAAAAATCAGTATGCGCACACTATTTCATAACTCCCAAAAAATGTCACTTCTGAAGCAGGAAAACTTAAGAACAAAATCCATTAAAAGCATATTTTACTTTAATTCTTATCTAGAAAAGAACGGAAGTCACCCTTTTCATAACGAGATGTGATTTTTTTAGAAAATGGTTTTTCAAGAGCAGAAAGAAAGAAAATGAACTTTTCAAATCTATTAACCATTGGGGAGATGAATAGTTGCATATTTGGAGAAAATAATATGAATTACTGACAAAATTAATTTCTATTTCCGAATGAAAATGGGCTCTACTCAACAGTAGGTGTCTCCGAGTGAATTGAAAAGGGAAATTATTAACTTTGCGATATCATTTTCCAACTTTGAAAATTAAATGGCTTATCAATTCACCTATGCGTCTATATAAGCTACGGAGCAGAAATGGCAATTCATTCGTTGAAATGTCGCCGGATACACGCTAATTGGATTGATTGATAATATGAAATTGCATTAATTAAAGCACTTTTTTACTTATAATAAGTTAAAATACGACTAAGTAGATACATGCACACGCAAGAGAATGTTTATTTATTTATTCAAATCTCACATACAGCATGACAATGCCAATTTAAAGTGAAATATAAAAATATACATATAGAAAAGTGATAAACATAAACAGTAAAATGTGACATAAAATTTAGAGAAAAAGAGTACAAACTTAAAGGTAGATTTTACGATTATATGGATTTGGTGTGTTGTAAGCTCAAACATTTTCCTTTAGATAAAGGATCAATAGAAGGAGGAAATGAGTTCATCAGAGAAGGAAAACGAGAGTAAATGGAGCGCTTGATAAGTGAAGAGTAGTATAGTGAAGTAATGATATCAAACGGGTAGAACAGTTTGGAACACGATAATTGATAATGTATGATTATGTAGTATGAAATACATGATGTCGCTGAAATAAATCCGCTACAGAAGGGAAAACGTCGCTAAATCTATTGACAAAATCGCTGAATTGACATTTATGCTCTGAGAAGTGTAGCAACTAAAAATTGGCGGATAACGAATTGGCTGTCGGAAATATTTTCCGAAAGATCGGAGCGTATTTTGTGGAGTACTTAGAGAAATCCAATAAAAACGAGTCCAATCACGCGAGACATATTCCCGTTTATTCCTTAGGATGTCAGCTGAGGATGCACAGAAACATTAAAGTGCTCCTATTTAGGATAGGCATCGTATGGGAGACGGAAGAAAGATGAACAGCGGTAACTTGAGGAGCTTCGATGAGACGAGGAGAACTAACGATCGACAATTGGGGAAAATGTTCAAAATAGCTATGGACACTTTCTTATGGGTTATTCAGTGAAAATTGCTAATCTAAGTTCGGAAAGTTAAACAATTTTGAGCCTCGTGTCGAAAGAAAAAAGAATAATAAAGTTTTGAAAATGATACGAGAGGAAATAATTTTAATCGAATTTATTTTTAAAAAAAGGTATGAAAAAATGAACAAGTTACCACACTTGACCTTTAGTTACTTTTGACAACGGGTATGATGCTTTGCTTTCTCTTCTTAAAAGACATCGATCTAAGGGTATAGGATGCTGTATCATCTTTTGAAATGAATCGCACGTGGGTACCAAAACAAACAAATCTTAAGCGGCGTCCCGCAATAGCGCTATCAATCGTCTCTTTTGACAAAAATGCATATCTTAGCAGCGACGACCCCCGTATCAGCCAAACTTGGCATTCCGTTTCGTTTGCATGAATAAAATCGCACGAAAAAGGAGGGCGATCCGAAGATATCGAGACGATTCAAGGTTACGTAACGAAATAGCTGCGAGGCATCCTGGCGAACTCCGAATATTGCCTACGGATGCACTAACGGCTATAGTATAAGATCTATATAATTCACTCACAAATACACAGCACCTCAGCCAAACTGCATAGAGATTTCAAAAATTACGAGAGGTTCGCTTCGGGTGTAAGTGGTAATATTATATCCAACAATCCGCAAAAAAGGAAACTCAAAAGTTAAATTTATTTATCTTATTTTTTTATTTTTATTTATTTCGTATACCCCGCTAACATCCATTTCGGGATTTTTACAGTGGGAGGTATTAACAACAACAACAATCACACAAGACCATTCCCTAATCGGAAAAATCCGACCTCCCGGGACCTTGGGGTTGGAGCGACACCGTGCGAGATCGCTAACCACTCGGCCGCAGTGGTAAATGTTTTATTGCGAAGGTTTCGTGCAATGATTTTTTCACTTCACAGACCAAAATGTGCCAATATGTCATACATCATATTAAACATCGGCACTAGACAAAGCAAAATTTTGCAAATATGGACGTTCAGTTTGGACTCCAATCACATCAATTTCCATAAGACATGCATGTAAAAATATCGTTTGTAGGTATAAATTCAAGATGTTCTGATATGAGAAAAATAACCAGGAAAATGATAAATTTTAATAACAAAAATTGTTTTATTAATTTAAATCGTTTCTACGCCTCTTTTGGTATATTAAATAGGAAAATACGGCCGTGAGAAGTCGATGGAGGATTCACGAGGAAAAAATCAAACATTTTCTCACTTCTAAAGACTCACCGGTCCAATTATGATTTCCAGTCGTATTTGCAAAGCTTTTATTTCTAAATGTAAACATGTACCTTGAATAGAAATACTCCCTCTTAGCCTTGAATTTTTAGCAAATTTTGGAATTTGGACCGCTGATTGGCAAAGTGACGACCTATGGCATCGATGAAATGCGTAAGTAAAATGCGGAAAAGAAATCAATCTAGAAATCAATTTCATCGCCTTGAAATGGAGTAGTGCTTAGAGAAAGTGGGAACGGTGTAGCACTTCAGTTAAATTTGACACAATATCACTACACAGACTTATAATTATCTCGAGGGTGTTGAAGAATTATCCTTTAATAACTACAGCATATGAAGGAAATTATGTATATATTTGCGTACAATATGACTGTATCAAATTTTGCGTCATTCATAGGGAGAGTAAAACAAAATACTATTTCGGAGATAACCCGGATCTCCTCAAAAACCTTGGCTTGATCGAAGTTACTTCTGGAGATTACAATCTTCCTCTTTCTTGATTTGGGGACTACGCCTTTTAACCCATTAACAAAGCGATTTCATAAAAAGAATCGAAGAATCAGCTGTCGGTCGGGAATTGCGAGTAAAATTGATGTCCATCACTTAGGGTACGCAAGCTCAAAACTCAGAGAGTTTCCTAATGTGTTGAATTACAACCTTATACTGCATCTACTATAGTTAGTGGATAATATACCCTCATAACATCCGGAGATAACTATTATATACATTACGAGTTCATTAAGTGTGGGAATGAGAGTTCCTTCTTACAGCTGGCCCATTGGCGTTAAAAATGTAAGAAAAATAAATATTTTAGGGAGACAAAAAGAAGAAGGAGTAACTAAAGAGGGATCACGTCACAGCATGACACGGATCAAAAGAAAACTAAGTCAACACTCACGAAAATAGTTAAGCCCTGCAAGAAAACACCCACGAGATAGGTGTGCAAAAAACCTGCGAAATTTACAAGCACTCGCAACTGCAATTAAAAAGAAAGTAAAAGAGGAAAATAAAAATACGTACGATAAGCATGAAAACAAAGAAAAAATAAATGCTAATTATGATTTACTGTAAGTACACCCGAAGACAAACTTCGAATTTAAATGACATGAAGAGAGGAGAAATGAAACAGCTTATGAGCACTATAGAATTTTAAAAAATTATAATAAAAACCATAGAAATTACAATAACAAAAGCAGTTTCAAACATAAAGATACACTCAGACATTCCATATAGTTACTTAATAATTATATAGGTGGCGACGGCGATTTCTCTAACAAAGTTATAAAAAGAACTTAAGTGCTAAATTATGGAAATAAATACAGTAGAATTGTCTTAAAATACGGGCTATACAATGTGCAGCCAAACTTTACAGTCAGTAGCTTACAACATTAACATAACTTTAAATAATTATTTTGTTTCATATTGATTTACTATTGTCACATGACTAAATAGTTTTAAATACGTTGGTGAGTCATGTTTTATTTTATAATAGTTTCAATTTATTTATATTTCAATCTAATTTTTACTTTCTCCCAATACATAGTATAGAGAAAGTATTGTATTTGCAAAAAAATTCGACCTCCAGATTTCGAAGGAAATAGAAGGTTTTGGGGCACATAGAGCTTGTTTCCGCTATTTTCCCGAACATGTCTGTATGTGGTAAAAAATGTTGTGGGCACTCTATCTTAAAAAGTAATTATCCGATCATTTCCAAAATTCCTATTTAGTATTTTCTTAACAATGCCAACAGTTGATTAATTTTTGGTGAATATCGCTCAACCGGAAGTTCCGGTTTATCCAGAACAAAATTTTGTTTCTTAAATATCTCTGTCAGAATGCAATGTAGGTATATACATTTATAAACAAAATTATAGATAATGTACTTTACTACAACTTTTGTATAAAACACTTTTTCGAAACACTGATTGTTTAGGAGTTATTCTTGAATAATGGTTAACCGGAACTCGTTTATCCAGAAATGGAGGTTTTTCATACATATCTCTGTCAAAATTCAATGTAGGTATATACATTTACGTACAAAAGTTATAAATAATGTACTTTACTACAACTTTAATATGAAACATTTTCCTGTAACACTCATCGTTTTCGAGTTATTTATATATTGCCGGCATAGGCTTCTGCTTTCAATAAATATGGAGAAAGTCATGTGTTGGCCACATCACATTTTTTGTATCTGTCCAATGAGACGAGCCCGGAATTTGGGGGCCTTTTTTATGATTCAACTATCGCCATTACAGCAGAAATATACGGTAATTAAAAAGATAGAAAAGAATGGTGATTTGAAGAGCATATCGAATTTGAAAAAGGGAGGGGAAAACCGTAAAGATAGAAGAAAATCGAAATGGAGAGAATGAGAGTACTAGTGAAAGGGGAAGGGAAGAGATAGGATATTAAAGGAACGGCGATCCTGTTTTTTTTTTCTACTGCACCGCTCTAATTATTAGCGGATCGTAAACCCTGAGAGGAAACAATCGAGGGTAAAATATAAAACGGTTTCCAAGGGAATATGCGATACTTTCGGCGTGAAACAAAAGCTAGTCGCGTAGGTCTTCCATATTTATTCGTGCGGCGAACGCGGTTTGCAATGTATCATTCGACGCGGTACAAAAACAAAGATATCCGCGTAAATTGGCGCCGCCTCATATTAATAAATGCCGCATATCCTGCGCTAACCGTCCTCGGCATTAATGCCGCGAAATATCGAGCTATTAACAAATCTCTTAAACGACTAACGGGAAAAATATTCGCTGACGAAGATTTCATACCCGTGCGCTCCGTTCTTTTTTCTAACGCCAGCTATGAATACTTAATTCACGGATATTGGAAAAATTAAAAACACGTCGTAAAAAGTGCAATTTTGAAAAATCTGACGTTTCTACGTAATAATAGTACTATATATATATATATATATATATATATATATATATATATATCATATTGGTGATATATATACCAATACACTAGACCAGGGTTTCCAAAACTTTTTCTGCGATGGAACACTTCGCAAACCTGGGAAGTTTAACGAAACATTAAGCTTATATTTAGGTTAAGTAATTCTACTTGTAAAATTAAAAAAAATCATTTAATTACGACAAATTATTTACCTATTTGGTAATTATTTTTAAATATAAAACTACAATATTGTAACAAAATCTTAAAATATGAATCAATAAAGCACTTAATGACTTTTATTCTCCAATTCTCCATTGACACTCCAAATTGTCGCGGAACACCTATTCAGGTTTAGCGGAACACCGGTGTTCCGCGGAACATAGTTTGGGAAACTCTGCCCTAGACAGCTAATAAGAACGCTGAAAGTGATAAACTTTGTCAACCCACCTATAAGGTATGACGAAGACACGTCTGAACGGGCAATTAAAGTCAAATAAGAGCATTAATTTCCCCTACTTATTATTCTTCGAAGAAGGAAATAGGAATTCGCTAATTTTGAGGACTGCTTAAACTAATTAAGTTGAAAAGACATTAAGTTTAAGAAAAATCACTCGTGTACTTTGACAAATAACACTCAAACTTGTAATTATTTACACTCAGAATTGCAGCATTATTCGGGTGGAAGCGGTCACAGGACCAGACGAAGAAGAATACGCCTGTCGAAGCACTTTTATAAACGAACAACGTTTAAGAGATTATTTTCTTGAGTGAATTTAGTTTACCAGCAAAACACGTGAAATTCACAACAATTACGAAATTTTAAAGTTTCGTCTTTTAGTTAACAGAAACAGTAACTTAAACCTTTGCCTCCAGCTAAAATATAACGACTGCTTTTCAAGTTTCTGATTAGTCTGAATCGTTTTTACTTCGACCATACGCATCGCACCAGATCTGAAAGCTTAAAAGTATTTAACAATCTATTGTTTACACAAACATTTAAATAGCGATTGATTTAAAGGGCATATACCTCAATTCATTGAATAAAATAAACATGAATATATGCATAAACAATCGTAAACGATGCTAATACATACTTATAAATCGAAAACAAATGACAACAGCGCGGCGTAAACTTCGATAAATGATAAATTAAACGGTTCTAGACTTCGCGTGAAATGCATCCCATTCTAAAAGACTTTATTTACGTCTTGAGTCAGACATGTTATGGTGAATCAAGTACAGTTTATCATAAAAATTAAAAAAATTATTTCGCGACATTTGGCTTTCTTTGTGATTTTAGAAAGTACTCCTCAATACTATTTGTGATTCAAGGAAGTACATCTCAAACATCTAAAAATTTAAAGAGTATTTTTCTTAACTTTTAAACAGAAAAAATTGAAATTTGGAGCGGAAAATTATATCAACCTTTAACACTGGTTTATGGCTTCACTTTTCGGGGATGCCCTTCACGATTTTCTGCAGATATCGTGTTCGCAACAGTATTTTTACACGAAGGAAGTGATTTTCCTTAGCATTGACCACGCTAATTTCGGAATGGAGCATCTAACAATAAACAATCTCAAAAGTTAACAATTAAACAATATATTTCTGATGTTTTACATTCGAGAGGAAGATCAGTGAGGTAAGGAATCACGCAGAAAGCGGAAGTCGGTGGGACGTAAAATGGGTCGAAACGAGTCTTAACGGTGCACATCTACGGATGGTGTGAATGAATAATTTGGGAAGTGAGGCAAATGGGTTGGTCGGTCCTGCACTAACGCCAAACAAAGAGGCAGCCATAGAGAAACGATTTTGATCAAATCTAGCGATAGTTTGAACACACGAAAATCTGGTGATAGTTTGAATGTAAGTGTTACTTCCCCTCTAAATCAAAAGGATCAAAACACACAAAGGAAAAGTGATTTGTGAACGGTAATTAGAGTGTTCTCATGCTAACGTCATTTATTAAATACTTGTTTCCGTATTTATTTATGTATGCACCGTGGAATCATTAATGGTGGGTTTAATTAAGAGAAAGGTTATACGGGACACGAATAAGTCCAGTCTAAATACTTTCTAGTTATGAATAACAAATGAAATGTCTTAAAACGAACACCAAATACAATCTCCAACGAATCTTTCTTCATTCGGCAGAACTACATATTTATTGTTATTATTTTTTAGATTTGTTCGCACGACTAATTTTATTTTACCTGGAATCACATTTATCTATCGTGCAGATGGAATATTTTTCATTTGTCTTAGAAAAACGTATGACTCGTTTAGCATAGTCTCCGACCATTCGCGAACTTTTTCCATCTTTTCTGTGAAAAGGGCAAAGTATTTTATTCTTCACCAGTAAGCCTCATCCCCTGTCCTTGATAAGAAAGTATGGCTGATGACGCAAAAAGCCGTGGGAATTTCGACTTAATTTAGACTAAGACATGTTCACACATTTCACGACAAAATTACTTTTATACGATCACTGTCGAATACATAAATCGTAAAAGACCTATTTATTATTTAAAGACATTTTCCTAATTTAAGCGATATGACGATTAAGTTCATAAAGTGGACACCAAAGTGCAACAAAGGAACATTTTCTGAAAGAAATATTTCGATGGAAAGTTTCGGTCGCGAGCAATAACCGCAACATTGGAGACACGCGTGCGGTACAACAGCTGTGCAATATGCGTGGAAGGACGAAAAAAAGGAAGCATCGGAGAAATCCCGCCGTGCACACGTTTCGAAAGAAAGTGGAAGGCAGTCTAAAGGAAAGGAGCAAATCTTTAAGAGAACGAGCGTATATCTTTCGGAGAATGATTTTCAAACAAGGAACAAAAATGAGTGAGATGTGTGAGAGCGAAAATGGAAGTGTTTGGAAAAGAGGATCTCATCGGAGAGGTCATCTAACACAAGATGGTGACGAATTCCTTTAAAAGAACTAATAGTCAGAATGTATTCAAGGACCTGTATTTCGGTGTTGGCAATATCATTACGTAATCACTCGATAATGATCCTCAACAATGAGACAATGTGAATTAATTCTGAGTAAAACTTCTACAAAATCATTTTTTTAGTTTACCTTATAAACTCGAATGTAAGCCGAAGAAACAAATTTTATCGCAAAAACCGGGAGAACGAATTGACTCGAGTGTGAGCTTAGTGTGGGAAATGCTACTGGTAAATTTCAAAACAAAAATAGACACTAATAAATTTACAGTAATTACGGACGGCATGCGATTGTGGAAAAAATGGACAAATAACTGTTAATTGAGTAAGTGAGGAATTTACAAGCCGATTCACGGCTACGACTTTTCTACCGGAGAACAGGTACGTATGACCCACTCGAGTATGAGCCGAACAGGGCTTTTATAACATTAAAAAAATTGCTGAAAAACTTGGCTTAAACGCGAGTACACACAGAAATTTGAGAATATTTAATCAGGAGGTATTCGGCCCGAAAGAGTGGCACGCCCTCTGATATCGAAAGAGGAGAACGAAGCAGAATGAGGAGTGATTTTCCCTTTACAACGCCAGAGTGCTGTATGGGGACAGAGAATGAAAATATCAAGATTATTACATACAACGAAAACGAGAACGATTGTTTGGGTCGTGACATCATAATCTATAAAATCAGAAAATGCTAATTCTACCATTTCGAAAGGTATCATTTAAATAACGACCAATGTCTGTTATCGATAATGATAAACGATTTTCGTTGTTTGTTGTGTATAGCCTGGCACGTTAGACGCAGCAAGTTGTCTTTTACTCACCAAGACTCGTGCGACAAAAAGAGTAAAGTGATGCAATATAAGAATCACACGTAATTACATCTCGGTTAAGTAACAAGTTAATCTTCCCCGTAAAAGCTATGGATTTCAAGGAGCTGAATGAAGATTCTGAGATTGAGAAATGGAAAAGAATTATTAAGATATGAAAAAAATACATGAAAAGTGGCCAAACACGGATGGGAATAGCGCGTAAGAAAAAGAAAGAAAGAAAAAATATGATAAAAAGGTAACCATGTTATCACATTCATTCAAATAGGCAATAAATAATATATATCGCCTGATGATCTTTATAACAAGGTTAACGTAGGCTTATTTATCTCAAAAACAGCAAATACATCATTCGTGAATTTTGTCAAAATCATTCATATTTCATATAAATTTACTTACGAGGAATATTTTCTCGGAAGAAAAACTCAAAGAAATGAGCTTTTTCGGATGCAGTTTAAAACTAAAAATATAGCTCTACCGAGAAAGATGTAGGTGTAGCTAGAAGGCAGATACAAGGATAACCCAGAACGTTGGCACCGAATTCACCTGTTTAGCATTTAGAAAACTAACTGAAAAGAGATAGCGGATCCTTCGTGGAAACTTTGCTGCAAAACCAAACGAAAAAAGAGGTAATCTTCCTTAACATCAAAGGCATCGAATGAAGTCAAACCAATTTCGAACAAAACGATTTGATAGTTGTAGCGTGACGGATGAATAGAAACATCAAACAAACGCGCATCGCCCACTTTGGCGCTTTTAGAAAACGACGGTCGCGCGCTAGCAACAGACTCCACAGAAGGAGAAACAGTGCAGAAACGAAATACAAAAATGTTTGCCAACGGACGAAACTAAAGTAGACTACAATTAGAGAGAGAGATACGAGATCCGAAAACAGTGTTTCTGGTCGCACAGTCTCTCGTCACGAGGAAACAAAGTAATGAGGAAGTAGCGAAAAGAAAATTCGGACAATAAATCTCAACGGATTCGCGGGGAAATGAAGGCGGAGCCACTGGAAATAGGAAACTGGGAGGAATACAAAAAAATCCTCTAATCGAGATCATCAGTAACCGCGAAGGAAAAAACAAGAGAGCGGCTAATTCCGCACTCACCTGAAGTGGACGTAGACGCGTGCATCATCGCTGGATCCTCGCAACAGATCAACGGACAAAAATCCCCCCTCGGAAAAACTATTAAGAAAACTCCCTCTCGAGCTCTAAAACAATAGCAACAACAATAGCAGCGGCAAAAGCGGTCCCTCCTCTTCTTCTTCCCTCTTGGAGTTCCTTTCTTACAACGCACCGAGGCGTCTCGAAGCCATCCCAGGACGCCGGTGACGCCAGCCGCGGTGGCCGCCGCTGACGCCGTCGGGAGATCGGCCGCCCCAGAAGGCAGTCCCCGTTGAGAGGCACCGAGGAAGGGGGCGGTGCCTGGGAGGGGGGGAGCCCCTGCAGAAGGGTCTCCCTCCTCTCCCGCGCAGTCGCTGGACGCCGCCTATCGATTCTGCCCCCCGCGCGATAGCGTAGAGGAGACGGGTTACAGATGCGAGAGGACGCGGGTTCGAGACGACCTCGATTGTCGGAGGATAGCAATCACTGTTCCCCTTGTATCAACGCCGGAAAGCGTTATAAAACGGAATGACTAGGGGTTCACGAAGGGTGACTAGAAAATGGTGAAACAGAAAGTATAACGAAATCTAAAAATAAGATTTCGCCATTTCGTTTGGAGACGGTTAGTTCAATACTTACTCCTGTAGAAGTAGAGGCTCTCTCCTGTAGAAGCAGACAAAACTTTTTCGGCGAATCGGTAATGACTTCTACAGAAGTACTGATACGGAATTAAATATCTCTAATACAATCTGTCAGCGCAATATTCAACCCGGAAAACGATTTAACCTCAGATTCTCCACCATTAAGCTTCGGAAAGGGAATGAGATGTACACTAGGCAAGATAAAAAATGAGGAATTTTGCACAGCCTTCCTTCCTTAAGCTAGAAAACAAGCAAAACAATCCATGCTGTCAGACTATTTCCGCTTTCTTTCTTTGATGTAGGGAAAATTAACTAACACGAATAATTCAATTAGGATAATTCTTTATCTACATCTCTGATCAAAACACTGCTTGTGACGACCCTTAAAGAAAATAAAATAATTTATTTCTGAGACACACGTTTGGAAATATCATTAAATAGAAATACTAAATGATAAAGTAGCAAAAGAACGTAGGTAAAAATAATAACATTCCAATTAGCTACCGTTTCGATGATAAATTTATTTCTTAACAGGAAAAGCGACAAGCAAAGTAATTTAAGTTTGCTATGCATAACTTTGCGGTGATTTTACATAAATTATAAATGCGAATAAGAGTAATTAATATAAAAGAATGATTAAGAGCACCGAACTGCGGGTTTGTACATCACAACTTTCACCCACTTGACCACCTGGCCTCACACGATAGCGAAATGCAGAAATGCCTCGAAGAGCATCTGGGATTGGGAAACAAAGGGTTGGAGCGCCAAACGTACGGAGACCAAATTAGAAAGGATCTTCCAATGCGGCCGAACAGTGGAGAGAGATCGCCGGTGAGGATAACACACGGGAAACCCAAGGTAAGAAATTCCACAATCAATGCTTCGCCTTCAATATGCCTCAATATCCGTTTACTGGTAACTTTCCCCTCTCTCGTTGAAACATCTATTGCTTTTCCTTTTTGCAATCCACCCTCAATTTTTTTACCATCTAGTAACTGAATTCCAACCAATTAATCTGTCCATTTCTTTATTTCAGCAAATATTACTCAACCGTTTATTTCTGCCGTCTATTTCTATTATAAGACGATAGTTGAATCATAAAAAAGGATCCAAGATACGGGATCGTCTTATAGGACAAATACTAAAAATATCAGATTGAAATTCGTATAAATTAAATTCACTATAAACAAAAATTGAAACAAATCACTCACCAATGTATTTAAAACTAGTAGGTATGTAACAGTAGTAAAACGATACTAATTGAGCTACAAAGAGTCAAGGTCAACAGCCGGAACGCCCGACTCAGTACGAATTGTTTGCAGCAATCGCTAAGCAGTGCTGACAAATGAAAAAAATTATAATTTCACATTCGAAAAATAACGAGTAGGACAATATTCCGAATACGCTATACAATTTTACAGTCCATACGAAGATCGCTGTTCGAAATTAAATTTATAAGCCGTTGATAGTTCGTATAATAGAACAGATAAATACTAAAATTTATACAACAGATTATACTAAAATTATAAAACTTTGACGAAAACTTATACCTCTCATCTGGAGGTCGTCTTGATGCGGAAATACGCGGTATGATGCAGTTACGAGAGGCGCTCCTCTTTTGTTTTTAAATAAGATAAACGACACTTGCGCGTAAAAACTTCAATCCGAAGAGCGGGAAATCAATGTGAAACTAATGAAACGTGTTTCAGCAAAACATTATCGTAATTAAATTTAGGATAAATTGAAAATGAGAAGGTCCGATAAAACGGCAAGAGTTAGAGAAGTAGAGCCAAATCAAACTAAAATCAAATTCCAATGATTTGAGAAATGAGCAGCAAAAACGAACGTAAAACCCAGAATAAACAGAAGTAAAACATATTGATATTAAGGGGACACAGCCTTCGTTTACACTTGCCGAGCACATGTTCTAAACTGCCAAGTGGTAGCATCTAACAGGAGTTTGGATAACTGGGCACAGTCACGTAGATATATAAGTAAATTTTCTGTTTAACTTTATGTTCATAAGAAGCGTATTAAAGCGTATATAAAGTATTAGCTAAAACTGCTAAGTCTCTTCCGATTGTCTTTATTCATTACACTTAATAAGAAGATTGCTACAAGTGATGGGAGACACCTTTCCAAGAAAACGTTTCAAATATTTTTTTGTTAGCAACAAAGAGAGAGAGGTATCCGACGAGACTATCAGAGATTATTGTGAAATAACTAGGGTTGACTTTCACGTCACTTTCTCGCTAACGAAATAAAAAACAGGTCCTTCCTTTCTCAATTAGATCACCAGAATAAACGAAATAGTAATAAATAAATGTAATCGATGCCTATCTCTCCAAAGGAGAAAAAAATATCAGAATTATGTAAGAAACTTGGGGGAATCGTATCTCTTCGTATTGAATCCAATCTCGAATATGTCTCAGGATGGATCCTCCCTCACGCTAGAGTGCTCGTGACCCCATTACATGACCTCGAAGAGACACTACTCATCAAAATCCGGTCCATTGGGGCCTAAAATAGTGTCCCTTATTCAATTTATTTCTAAAATATAGTAAAGCTGTGCATTCCACCCTCATCATCAACCATCGATAAACGCACGCGTGTTTTTAGAACGCACACATCGCCAACGACGATATTCCCGATGATATCGAGTGTAAAAGTCTTACTCGTAGCTTTTCGGTATGATGTCGAGGTCTTCCCCACACAGTTCAGCTTTCTTCAGTCGGCTCTTTCAAGGGAGCCAATCTTCCTTAAAAATCCTTTCATCCGAATTGACCTTAACATTCACAAAGGTATCTCCACGACCAGGTATTTTCACGCCACTTCTCTGATAAATTACTTTCTTTCGTCGACACACAAAATGATTTTGTGATTATATTTCATTGTAAAATTACGGTAGCTAAACAAATCAATCATTTCTCATGTCGCAAAATGACAAATTTTGGTTTGATGTATCGTTTTTAGTTATGCAATGAGAATATTTCTCCTTAGATGTTTTTTCCCCATCACTGATTACTATTCTTTCATCTTCACAGCTCTAATTCCAAAATAAATTTATATATAAATAAAGCAGAAATTTCAAAAAAATATGAGAAAACTTGGTATCTAGTTTTTTGAAATGTCTATTCCATTCCACGAAGTCACGCTTCAGCATGTATATTTTAAAGCAGAAATACTGTGGGTTTGTTGTTTGTTTGTCTTGGATTGGAGTCCACACCGTTTGCCCGATTTGTCTCAAACTTTGCATACGTGTCCTCTGACATCAGGAAGGAAGTACGGTCGCATTTTAATTCATGAATTTTGCTGGGTTCGAACCAAGATCGCTCAGATAGATTTTCATAAGAAATATACGTAAGCTTCACTTTTATCGGATGCAGGCTTTATTTCTCCTGAAGAATTAAATTAGAAGGAATAGTCGTACAGAGTCGAGACAAACACCGAAAGAAAGAAAATCGAATGATAATTCTTATTTTGGTCGTGGAATTTTACTTTCGATTAGAATTTGCGAGAACATTGGTAAAATATACAAAACATTTGTGAAAATTCGAGGCTATAAACAACTCATCCCCCTGACGACCGATCCCATTGTTGAATCCGAGCTCATGTTTTATCCCGTAAAAATACTCGAGGACTACAGTTCAACAGGATACAGAAAGTTGTGCTTTGGCAGCAAACGTAAATTTATTACAAACCATTTTACACATTATTAACAGAAAATAATTTACCAATAAAATTCATACGAAGAGGTATTGTGGAAATTCAACATGTAGAATGAAGATATACGAATAATTGACATAATCGAGCCTGGTGCATTTTAAGTCATTATTCCAGAAAGCAATTGTACGTACATACATGTGATACGTGGTCCCACAATTATCAATGGCTACGTGTTGTAAAAAAATAAATAGTTTGAAATATCGTCGAGTGGTGTAAGGGATTGAAGAGAATAACATAAATTATAGCACGTATTTAAGAAGTGATTTTAAGGGTCACTTCCAATGTAATAACTCCTCGGCTGATTTTGTGTCATTTCTCACGTCTCAGTTGATATAAATCATGAAACCAAGAGGACATTAAACTGCGATTCATCGTGTCCTTACTCGAAGCCAAACTGTTGTTTGGGCAAAGGTCGCAATACGAAAAATTTTGTAGACGCTTTGTTTGTTGTTCGCTGGTTGAGTTATGACCAAACTACAGGAATTGAGTCGACCTTTAAATTCGGCTAAATTTTTCCCTATTTTTTTATTCAACCTTAACTTGAACTTCTCAAAATCATCCAACTCAGAACTAACGAATTGAAGTACTCGAGATGCATCGCAAAGTTGATATCTGATTTTGATGAAATATTACTCCTATAAATATGCGACTGTCTTCGTTGAGGAAAAGTTACTTGGACAATTTCTCATTAATTTCACCTTAAAACGTATTAATTTTGAGGACAGTAAAATTCAGCATGAGCAACAATCTGTCATTTGATAATATTTCATTCAACGATTTACGTACGGAAATAGGCAATAAAAAGAAAATTGTGGCAAATTAAATTAGATTAGATAAAACAATTCTGACGAATTGCAATAAGGGTAAGATCACGAAATTTGACGTTAATAAATAACTTTTTTACTTCGGGCAAAGACTTGAAAGTTTCCTCTTCTCCATGTCTTCCGTTGTTAGTTTAAATAGTAATCGAAAGTATTTTAAGTTTATTCTGAATGTGAATATTTTGACGAGGAAAAAGGGGTTTAAAAAATAAGGCTTTATAAAATGTAAGGCTTCGAAGTAAACCACAGAAGGAAAATAGCTGCAAAGAAAGGAGGTGTGGAAACCCTGTCCTAACCTACAGAGAGTATATACCAAAAGGAATAAAAAAGGATACCCTTATAACAAAACCTAGAAAGAAAAATTGGCGCAAACGCTCAAATGATGTGCAATACAGATAATATACGCCACCAATAAAATGCTCCCCATGTTGATTAAACAGCAATTTAAGTTCGTCGCAAGAATTCAAATTAATGTAAATATATATGCAGAAAAAATATGAAACAACTATTATTTAAAAATATGCAAGAAAAGGATGATTACTCACACAAATGTTTATAATCACTAAGATCACTAAAAGTTCACCAACAAATAAAACGATAAATGTAAATTTCAATATCCGTGAAATCAATGGAGTGAGTACAACGCGAGTATTCAAACGTAAATATATAATTGAGGTATTGATTAGTCCCATTCAACTTTTCCAAGAGTTTTACAAATTACCCTATTTAATCGAGTATTTATTACGCCTCTTGCCCTTGCTTTTACGAACAAAATACATCTTTCGGAGACAGTTTTTTTTCCAAGTTTGATGCAGATATTTTTTTTTACTTTCTTCCTTCTTTCTTCTTCATGAATTTTAGTTTCAACAGTAGGTTTTTCGTACTTCGTAAGCCGCCATTTTAGTTAAGCTTCGAGGTTTTACTTTCTTGCTTAGAATAGACTTACGTTTTTAAGCCTTTAAAATAGTTCCATTTCAACACTTAAAATCCTCAATGACAAGGAGTAAGACCTATAAACAGGCCCTTATTGAAGACGTTTGTTTCCGAGTCACCGTTATCGTTCCTGATCAGTCCCACCAAAGTGAGTCTTACCCTTTCAGGACACATTCAAGGAATAACGAGGGCGCATTAGGGGTGAGACGTAAGAAGAATGCATAAATACCCTTCATTAAAGGAGACTTTTCCGATAAAAAGAAATGAACCCATTCCGATGAATGCTTTCGGAAAAATCAATCCAACTCAAAAGAGGCCTTCGATCCTCGGGTCGGCACGTGGTCACTGGAATTAGAGCAATAAAACTTCATCCCACCGTGACCAATGAGAGGTATTACATCATAGAGTTCTGATGGAATTATAATCGAGAACCGTATCGCGTTGCGTCATTGGCATTCTTTTGCAGAAGAACTTCATTATATGTTATCAACTTAGCTTGCCAATATTCCCCGTTTTATCCACTTCTCTTGAGATACTTGTACATACTAAACTTATTCTTAACAAGTTATTTCGCTGGAGAAATTTCTACACGACACTTTTCTATCGTCTCGCTCTCCTTGAATCTTTTATTAGATTTTTAATTTTCCTCTCAGATACTACCAAATTGCCCCTTCGTACCCCTCTCAATTTAACCACTAAATAATAGTATTATTATCGTATCAAGCCATATTCAGACACTACAGTGGCAATAGCTAGAAAGGAACTCTTGGAAATAGAATAAAGCTCGACTTCCGGTCAATCGATTTACTCCAAAAACTAATCAACTCTGACAGCACACACCACAGTGCTATATATGAAGTTTGGTATTGATGCGACTAAAAGTGTTCACGTTAGAGCGCCCACAAGCACACTCACACATACACACACACATACACACACATACACACACATACACACATATATACACACACACATACACACAGACATAATTCCGAAAATGGTCAAAACGTGTTCTAGGGACCCCAAAACATGTATTTCCGTTGAAATCTCGAAGTCGATTGTTTTCATGAAAACAATACTTTTTCTATACTTCGTATATGGAGAAAGTGAAAAAAACCAAAAGGATATTCTCTGATGAAATTCTTTATAAAATATTCTCTGATGAAGAACGAGCAAGAGTGAGCCAGAAAATGAAAGAAAATGGAGAAAGAGATAATGAAGAGAAGAAAAATATGAATAAAGTTGTGTAATCGTAGCCCATGGATGGTTGAAACGATAATAATAATAGAGCTCCTGATGTCATTCTTAATTCCTTATAAATTTATCTGAAGGACGAGAAAGATATATAACAAGATATTGATCATAATTCAATTTGTGAGTAAAATTCAGTGGATGCTTCATCTTATAACCTCCGGAGTCTCGCAGGCCGTATTTTGAATCTGAAGGTTGAAACTTTTGTTGTTAAATTCAGTGATATTCTTAATTTGATCTTGTTGAAATTTCTGCCATTATATCCATAAATTATGTGCACTTACGTTCCTTATCCGAATATCTAAGATAATCAGGATTAAGTTAGACGAAGCGTATGAGGTTAGATTGAAAACTAAATGATACTTTTTCGTGACCTCTGATGGAACTGTATTTATTAGTAGGCCAATAACACGATTTTTACCCACCTAAATTGTTCTTATTCCTTACCAAAATTCTCTAACAGCTGTGAAACTTCCTCCCAACAATATACCTATACATATTGGCATTTGATGGTTGAAAGATCGTTAAGGACGGAGGTGTAGAAGAAGAGTTCCATCAAATCGGAAGGAAAAAATAGAAATTAAATCATAAGTCATGTATTTGCCCTAAAGAGTATTCTTATGAAACTAATTTCAGGACAAACACTCAGTGAGAGATAGTCTATCAGAGAAATTGCTATTTTTTCTAATTCAAGGATTCTAACGGTCTGCTGAGAAAGGATAATTGTTTTAAGTTGGAAAGACGAAATAAATTGATACATATGCTATAAATGTGCTATTTAGGGGATCTTTTAACTGTAAAACATAGATGATAGGATTTCATGTGGTCAATTTTTAGTGTAAGATACGGTACAGACTTATTCACAATATAGTCTCTTTGATAGAAAAATTGCATACTCCTAAAATATTTGAAGGTTTAAAGGGTTCGAAATAATTGTATACAGACTCACTTGATTTGCTCTTATGGAAAAGAAGAGTGTGATTTTTGTACCACGTAGAACTGGGATTCGTTGAATAATTCGGTTACAGTAAAATGTATGATAAACACAATCAACAGCTGATCTTTCCTTAGGAATTTGGTAAGACAACAACGGCCCCATCTAATTTTCTCGCTGAAGTACAAAGAGAAACAAATGAGTGAATAAATACGTCTCCCGAAACAGGTATTCTTGTCAGGATTGAGCGGTACACGACCAAACCGCAACGAGAAACTTGGAATTCTCAAACTCGGCTTCTCGAAGTTGCTCCTGGCTTTTTGTGCACACTCGAGAGGCACCGTTTAAGATCTCTTGAACGCAAAACATTCGCCCTGCGAAATAAAAGGCTCGCTATAATTTAGGAATGAGGGAATATGCATCGTAATCTTTTACGTTACAATTATTAATCAGTAAAAAAGACTTCGTAAGTCATAAAATTTGTTTTTAGTCGGAGTCACGAGACCAAAGGGGTTAAATCACCTTTAGTAAACGTTATAAGGGTAAAAGCGAAATAAAGTTATGGCGGTCAAATTGTTAGTGACAATAATCGAAGAAAAAACTGTTTCTGAGTTACCGTCTCTTCACTAACTTTTGCAAAAAATAAATAAAAAATAAGATTAATAATACCAAACAAAACAAAGATCAAACGTACAATAATAAATTACAAAATATTTCATATAATGATAATAATGCGCCTGTAACATTCAACATAACACGGCTTTAATACAATTTTTAAACAAAAATTCAACGTTCAATCAATCGTGTTCAAGTAGAAATTCTATAATTAATTTAATGTCTGAGGTATATTCCCTATTTAATGCCATTCCCTTCTCTATTGATAACTTACCCCATCACAATACCACCTAAAATCTTGTCTTCCTATCTTTTCTCTTGCATTCAAGACTCAATTACTTTCTTTAGTAATACAACTTCTCTTAATAACTGACCCACCCATTTCCTGCTGACCCTTAATTATTTCAATTAAAACCTTTTCCTCCCCACCCATCTCTAGCGCCTTCGTTTTAGCTACAATATAGTATGTATCAAAATAAAACACTACACAGTAACACTCCTTTCCTAACTTACACCGCACTATGTCCACGTATTAGGTCTTACGTACCTGGTTACAGGTTACCTGCTGCCCCTCCCTCCCCCTCCTTCCTATTTGCGATATATATATATATTTGTAAGATTTCCTGTTTCGTCACCTGATGAAGGAGCGACGCTACGAAACCAGTGTCGTGTCTTTCGTAAAATAAAGTGGTCCAGTAAAAGTTTGGTGAGTTATGGAATTTTTTCACGTAAAAAAAGGTGTTTTATGTAGATATTTCTGCGGTATGGAATTCCACGCAATAAAGGATAAATCATTAATTCTATAAAACCTTTTAAACAATGCACTTGAGGAATCTTTGAAAAACACACAACTTGTAGAAAGTTTGAACAATAGTAATGTTTAGCAACATGGATTCATTCGAACCAGATCGATTTTGAATTCTTATTTAGATTCAAAATTCAAAAGTACGTACAAAGAAATAAATAGAAGGCGTAGGGTGATCAACCACCACCACGTTTCAATTTATTTAAACTGCAAACAGAGCTTGATTGGATTCAAAAATAATAAACATTTTACAGTTCCAAAAAATCTTCGAAGTTTATTATTTGCTAATGAAATTGAACCTAAATAAACAAACTTTACTTCATGAAATCATCACTACTATTATTACAACTATACTGTTAGTTTTGATTTTTTTGAAGGTAAATCTAAATGTAAAGAAATTGAAGCATTTTATTTGTAAATATGAGCAAAAAATCATACTTACGTGTTTATTCCGCTTATATTTCATTCATGACCTCAATTTTCGATTTATTTTCACACACTGATATTGAATTCTCATTTAAGAAGTTTAAAATTCACCGACTATAATGAACTTATCAAACACTGAATGTCGTGAGTAATCCAACGAGTATCAATGCAAACGAAGAGCGCCGCATGACCGATAAAAGTTTTTCCGGGACAAGGTTAGCGAGCGGTCGAGGCCATGCAATGGAGATGTACGGTGACAATACCACGATAATTATTGCCCCTCGGGTAACGTCCACCGCACATTTCAAGGTCTTTGGCACAGCATCATCGTCTGTGGTCTTACGAACGATCTCCGCCTCATAACTATCCGAGGCTCCCTATTAATTCCATACGGCCCCATTTCAGCGGCTGTTACTACGATAAGGAAGTAGAAATAAGAGTTGCCAACTTTTAAAGATTCCAAAACCTGAGATCATAACACTAAAAGGAACTCGGAAGCAGTGATTACGACAGGATTGCGAGGAAAGTAAAATTACAGCATAATATGATCGAAAATTTATAACTGAACATAATATGGAATAAAACTCAGTAAAACCGTTTAAGGTAAAACAGATGCAACATTCTATAATAGCCGTAACGTAATTGTCGGACTTGAAATCTCCTCTAACATAACGAGCTACTCTATGTTGGACCACCTCTAAATCTGAGATTAAACCTACTTCGTGTGTATACAAAAAGCGCATTTGAGCTTAGGTCGAACGAAAGGAAAATCAACTGTTTCTTCATCGCCATCTTGCGCGCCTACAAGCGACAGACTGACAGCGCCACCGAGTGTGTGTGTGTGCAGCTGTGTGTACGTGTAAGTGGGTATTCGAACAGTCCTGTTCCAATATGTTTCTACCCAAAGTAACCGAGGCTGGATTCTACCGCGGTATAAACCAAACAGCTATGGGGCATTCCAGCAAAGGATATCCAAATAAGAAACCTCATGGATGGTACAGCAATCTCGGCTTTCTCTCACCCAGTTCCATTAGTAGTAAACGAATGGGGAAAGGTTAATAAGTAATATGTACAAAAGGTAGGAAAGGTATATAATAATACTTGACTGAAATCTTTTCAGCCAATGAATGTAAGTGAGAATACTGAACAAAATAAATTGCCATACTTGTCTAGCTTCCTTTTTAGTTTAAGAAGATTAACTTCGGAGACTAGATAGGCTAGCTAATAGGGTCGTGCATGCTGTAAGGTGAACAGATCCGATTAGCAAAGGTTTTGAGGAAAAAAAAATTATATTTATTAAGGATGCATAGGAAAGCATTTGGATAGATTAGCCACAGTGACGAGATCCAGAGGCAAGGAGAAGTAAAACGATTGGAAGCTTAATTAACTTAGGAAGAACACCAAAATGAGGAAGCAGGATTGAGTTCGAATAAACTGAGGATATTGATTGAAAGAAATGATTCCGAAAGAGGAAATTAATGCTGAAAGAAAGAAAGCCATCAAGGAGAGTGTGCCAATGATTAATTGGAAGCAAGAGAGAAAGACAATGGAAGTTATACTCGGCGGAACGAAAGGCTTTCAGAAAAAAATATTTTAGAAATATGGACGTATTCAGTTTAGGGATAACATTATTATTATTTGGTATTAGACTCACTGTCTCAAAATCTCACCCTCATATATCGGCGGTTACTATTGTTACGCAAGACTACATTGGTCAAAATAATTTGTCCTTCGCTATTATGTTATTAATTAACTAGGTGAAATGCCCGTTAATTCTAAATGGTACTGTAGAATTAGAATTAAATAAGTCCTTTTCATCATGGCTTAGATGAATGGGAGAGGCTACCGAAGACCAAACGTTTCAACTTAAAAAACGTTCACAAAAACAGTATTGTCACTGCCACAAATTGAGTGAAATTTATCAAAGCAAAATGAATTTTGAAATATGAAAACGACGAACTCTTTGTTGGAAAAGATAATTATATTTTATTTTTAAATTTTATATAAACTCTCTCTACTTACACACATTGCCATATGAGTTTGATTTCATTTTTAGCATTTTGTTTGCTGTTTTTCTACTGATTTTTTTTATTAAATTTAGATACGACATAGAGTGCAGTAACACAGACATCCCTGGCTTCTCCAATATACTGCGGAAATAACAATCAGAAGTAATTATCCCTCTTAGTGGCCTCTTCCTTGTAATGTTTTGTCAACTCGGGGGTTAGGTTCGTTCTTAATACTATGGCGTATTTAAAAAATCTCCAATTCGCTGTGTTTATTCCTTTACAAGTAATTTGTACTTTCATCATATTTTGTTTTATGCGGTAAGTGATTAAAATTATTTATCTTATTATTAGAAAAAAACGAATTAGTGCAATAGCACCAGATCCTTCGAAACCCCATTCAAGAATCAATAATAATAAGAATGTTTTCATAGGAAAAAATCTGATGTGGCCTGCACATGACTTTCTCCATATATAAGATGTAAATATCGTACTTAGCTTTATTAATGCTATATATGAAACTTGGTGTTGATAAGACAAATAGTTTTCATGTTAGAGCGCCCACAAGGTACATAATCAGCCACTTCCGGTTTATCAGTATTTCACGAATAACTCCTAAACAATCAGTGATACAAAAATATGTTTCATACAAAAGTTATAGTTAATTACATTTTCTAAAACTTTTATAAATAATCGTATATACCTAAATATCATATTTATGGAGATATTTTGCAAAATCGGAAATTTGCTTCGAAGAATAAAGCTCGACTTCCGGTTAAATGATTTACTCCAAAAACTAATCAACTCTGACAGCACCCACCATAGTGCTACATATGAAGTTTGGTATTGATACGACTAATAGTTTTCACGTTAGAGCGCCCACAAGCGCCCACAAGCACACACACACACATACACACACACAGACATCATTCCGAAAATGGCCAAACGTGTTCTAGGGACCCCAAAACATGTATTTCCGTTGAAATCTCGAAGTCGATTTTTTCCATGAAAACAATACTTTCTCTATACTACGTAAATTGAGAAAGTAAAAATCAGCCAAATTAGACTTACAATTGACTCTTATTGAATCAACACAAACAACCATGTCTTAAGCTGCATTCTAACCTACAAATTGCAAGGCTAGAGCACTCCAGAATACTCCACTGACCTTTTCTCCCCAAGGAATACTTACTTCAACTAAAATAGAAGTAGGGATTTGTCTGCGGAAATTCAAATTGAAGAAAACGCCGAATGCAGAGTAAAATATTTTATTAATGCCATCTCCTCTCAAACGGATATTTCGATTTAGAAATACATTCTCAGTGAGTTACTCGGCAGAGCAACACATAAACGAGCGGTTGGTTGGGAGGCATCTATCACGCAATCATAGTTAAATTCGCGTATTCATTATAGACTACTTTTGCCAATCATAAAAGTGTAATGTAGCGCTTCACTAGTATAGACGTCGCAGAACACACAATTGTATAGCTATACTATAGTCTGTGTAAAGTTTTTCTACCGAGGGCTGGTTGGTACCTCAATCCCTCTGACATAGGCTAGCTTGCAGAGAGGAATGAGGTTTACTAGGCAGGATGAGGAGTGAGGTAGTTTGCCCTTGTTTTTCTCACTGAGCCAGAATGCTACCAGCGGAAAATGTCCGCGTAAGTGAATCACAACGCCTCTTCGAGTGACACTTTTCTAGGCATTCCGTAAGAGAGAGCGAGAGAAGAACTGAAGTACGCGACTAAGATACTTCTTATTTAAATCTCACAAATATTTAGCATGTTTCACAAAATTCGGTCTTCGATATATGGATGCCACTCTTTACCTATGATGTATTAAAAATTGTTATCTTCGAAAAACAAAAGAAAATATTTCTAAGTGATGCTAAATGTGAAGAAATTCTTTCTTCACAATTAGCATGTGTTCCTCAGCCTTCAACAACAAATCTCTGCCCTAAATAATAAACTAAATTATCATCAAGAGTGTAAAACAAGTTGTAACTAAAACCATGCCAATGAGGCTTACTAGGCAAGATGAGGTAGTTTGCCCTTGCCTTCCTCACACAGCCATAATGCTGTAAGTGGAACATGTCTACGCAAGTGAAGCACACTGACTCTATGAGTAAACACTTTACTAGTCAGTCCATAAGGACCTTGATTACCGCTATTCACTAATTACTCAGAAGCTTTAATATCATCACAGCTATGACCAAGACTGTGACTAAAGTAAATGTAATGTGCATTTTTCTCCATGCGAAAGGGCAAATGATAAATATTTCATTCGTGAAATTATAGTAGCAGGAACAGCCATACGGTAGTCCAGGTACTTAATCATTACGCGTCATATTCTTCTTTTCGTTTGCTTCCTTTATTGATGTCGTTCTAGGAATCCCATCTTGTTGGTGTACAGGGATGCATTATCGACCACATGATGTGTCGCCGGGGGAATTCCCAATACGACACGTCCGCAGGGGAGGCGCCAACCTTTCCTTCCTTCGTTTACCGGCGGGAGAAGATGGAGGCCCCCTTCATAACGACTGTTCCTTTTTGTTCAAGAAATGTTTGCACTTTAGGGATAAAAATAATGTATGCCCGTAATTACTATCCATACAGACAATTTGCGATAAATGTGTCCCCCTTTTATTTCAGGAACGTTTTGATTCAGAAATTCTAAAGAAACTGAATTGTATTCCTAAGAATTAGAAATCCCGAGGAAAACTATTCCCATTACTGAGAAGACACGGGTCCGAACCCATGAGTCCATAATAAGTTTCATTTAAAAATGCACGCAAAATTTACTTTTATTGGTTGCAGAACTAATTTATTTTGCAAAATTAAATTAGAAAGAATCGTCGTAAATAGCCGAGAATAGCACCGAAAGGAGGGAAATTAAATCAGCTAAAAGTTTTAAAGTGTATTTCGGTCGTCAGATGTCGTTTTTGATTAGAAATTGAGAGAATTTTGATGAAATAGACCAAAAAATTGAAGCACTTTTAGGCTATAAACAACCCCACTCACAGTTACAACGAATGCAATTGTTGAATTTTCTCATTAGAACACATCGAGGGCCAGTATTAGTCATATATGTTTAAAGTAACGAAGCTACTTACAGATGGCTAAGCGGATATTCTGTTACCTGAAATTGCTTTGTGAAATAGAGAGATTGTACGTACACACCCTGGTAAGTTGAGGTTTAATATTATATTCTGACTTAAATTATAAAGCAACTCTATTTATGACATCTTATGTTTCGCGGTCGAGAAAAATGAGTGACCTAATTAAGAGAACGCCTTTTTTATTACAGTATTTTTTCTTTGTGGTGTTGAAATTCAAGTGGTGAAGTTGCAGAAAATTTTAAATATCTCACACCTGACTGAAAAGGTGATACGTAAATATGTTTTGTTATTTATAGAACGGAAATAATTAAAAATATATCAGTAATAATAATTATAACTTATTATCACAATTGTTTACGTAACATAAAATTACGTACGAGTTAAAACTGATTTTCTAGCTTAAAATAACGAGCTCTCAAAAGATTAAGTCATTAGAATGTCTTATAAATAGAAAAATCAAATTGGGGGCCCATGAAAATTTTCTCACGACTTTTTTTAAGCGTCTGTAGCAACCAAAATTTGTTTATCGTAACGAAAATGTTTATGGATATTTGCGAGAAATAAAAGGGTTTTGTTACAAATTTGTTATCTGAAAATGCTTTCCGGTAGACAATGTATGCAAATAACCACCAAGAGATTTAAACTCCAGTGGATTTAAATATTATCTAATAAGTAATGTACAGTGTGGGTAGAATGGGAGATGTGAGAGGTATGTAGCATTGGAATCTATCAGTAAAGGGTTGCTTGGGACTCATTTGGGTCTTCAAGGGCTCCTTGGCCTTCTCGAATCAAAGGCTGGGAGGGTCCTCTATCCGTCCACCATTAAAATCTTTGGAGAGGATAATTGCATTTATGTTTACTTATTATCCCAGTCAAATTAGACACGAAAAAGGCAAAAAGTTATTTATGGCTGATTTGTTTATATACTGATAGGACCTATAGTACGAAGCCCACGTTGCAGCCTCGAAAGATGTGCGGGCTGTGTAATGCCCAAAAAAACAGTACATTTTTCTTGTTATTTTAAAGAAGATTATATTTCCTACAATTTAAGTGCAAAATTAGCTCAACGTAGAAGAACTTTATGAGAAGTATCTCTTCGAAAATTGGCATATTTTTCTAAAAAGTGAAGAATTTTTGTTCTGGTCATGTATTTTGCCAATTATCGAGAAAATATTCATCCCAAGATTCATTTTGGATTAAAAATATGTAGCACATTTATTTATTTTTAATTCATACATTAACGCATTTATTGACCAAAGTATCAGATTAACCTTTATTATCAGTCGCGCCAATTTCCATAACACGAGCAGTCGCGCGTTGTATTCCATACAACAGATCGATTTTCGGCCAAAATTGTAAAATTAATTGAACTTATCATTATTTCTGAGAGCTAAACTTTCGGTAGTAATATATTTTAAGAGGAATAATGTAAAAAGTAAACAACTTATAGTAAAAATATTATAATTCACCTTTATTTATTTACATGCGTTCAAAGAGTGCCTAAAAAGCTAGATGTCTATTAGTTCCGAAATTGAAATGCGTCTAATAAAGTTTAAGACGAAATAAGTTAAAAATTCCATGTAAATGTTTTAATAAGCAAAAATAGAGTTCACCAACGAAAAACTTACCCAAGCGGTCGCGCGTTGTATGTGTTACAACAGTCGCCACTTCACAGATTTACTCGCTTTCGCAGTCGGTTTAAGGCTAAAAAGAAGCGTTTGACGATATTACAAGTTAATGGTAAGTGCGATAAAGGAATAGACCCGGGCATGAGGTTCAAGGGACCACCCAGGTAGAAACGGGACTCGAAAAACCGTCTGTGCTGTGCAGAATGCAACAGCGCCACTGATGGAGGGTTAATGGAAAGCGTTGTAATTCTTTTAGCGTTATAATTCTCTAATCAAATATTTCATGTCAAAATTTCTAGCATATTACAAATTGAAAATTACTCCAACGATACATCAGAAGCTTTTACGCGGTAAAACAACTTCAATAAATAATCAGTAGACGAGGAAATTAATGGAACAGTCCGCACTAGCGAACTCAGAAACATCCTGAGAGGCGGTAATAAGGTTGACGGTGAAATTACTTCATAGACAAAAGAGACAACGATGGATTTGCCTAAAATTGGTTTCCCATAATTATGGAGAAGTTTCGCGTTCATTAAAAGTTTAGAATAACTTTGGCAGGAAATTCGAAATCGTGAACGCAAAATTTACAAACATAAGCTTAGTACGCGAGTACTCCTGAATTGTTTTTCCTCGGATGAAAAAGTTGCTCCCGATTGACTAGAATTATCCCATCACAATTTATTTCAATCGACAAAGTAGCAAATCGACGAGAAAAAATCAATATTTTATCGTAACTATGGCAACCAATTACAGAGGAGAGTTGGAACTTAAGTCTGAAGTACAGAACTCGAAAACAAAGGGCGAACGGTCAGCGTAAACACGTGTTAATATTACGCGATGAAGAATCCTACTTTTAAGGGTTCGAAAAACCGATTCGAGTCCACCAACAGGTCCATCGAACCTCAGCCGTACTAAACAAGTTCTGGACACGTCGCGAATGACAAATCCTTTTCTTCGTAAGATTTTTTAAGTTTGGGCTTAGAACATACACAGTCGCCTTGCGCATTCATTAAAATTGGAAACAATAGAGTAATATTCGAGTACCTTGGGGTAAAAGAACGAAGAAAAATCACCAATTTTCCCTGTTGGGCGTCGGAGTTAAACAATCATGGGACAGGCCCTTCCAAAATATTAGATAATTTCAACGGGCCTGAATGAATTCATTATTCAATTTGAAAACATATGCTATCAAATAAAACAAAGCGTTAATTTGTCCCAAAAGTTTTAAATTTGACTAGCTCTTACGGGAAAAATATTCACCAATCAAATTGTAGCGACCATTGTTAAGGCACAGTAAATTAGCTGCAACAATTAAATTAACAATTATTACTATTACTGAGCCAATTTTCTATCTATTCACCTCTAAAACAAGAAATACAGTAACTGCGACAGCTTTCACGAAACATTTTTATCTCGATACTCCCAGAATAAACAAAGTCTTCTCCGAGGGTGTTTCGTCTATTTTTTCCTGAAGCTCTGAGGAAAGGGAAGAATTGGATTATCAGAGCAATTTGTTGTTGTTTGTTTCATTTCGAGGGTGACGCGCAGCTATCCCATAGGGTAGGGAGAAACATTCATTCACAAGCGAAATCTAATCCAGACAGAGGGAACCAATTTAAAGATAGGAGAGATGGCTAATTTATTAAATATATATTTGTGGGATTTAGAATCTATATATTAATACTTGAAGAGAAAACTTTGGATCCCTTTTTAAGGATATTGCGCGAACGGAGGAGTTTGAGATTTGGCATAGTTAAAGTTTACATGGAGAAGGAGTGCAGAAAGCTAAAATCTTTGTCCAGAGTATCCTTGGTTCGACTCTGGACCAGTGTAAACGTCTCTCATAAGAAATGCACGTAAATTTCGTTTTGATCGATTGCAGACATTTTTTCTTTTACAGAATTAAATCAGAGATAATGGTCGTAGGAAATCGAGATAAGTACCAAAAGGAAGGGAATTGAATAGAGACTATTATTTTCGTCGTAGAATATCGTACTCGAGTCTAAGTTACGAGAACTCTGGCAAAACGAACGAAAATGTTGTGAAATTTCATCGTAGTAAACAAACCAGTCCCCCTGGCGACCAAGGCGATTGTTGAATCCGAGCTTATGCGTTTTCTCATTAGAAGGGGATTTTATCTCCAAACCAAATGAACGGTATGGACTCATGTCAGAAATTATAAAAAGAGGGCAATTAACCGAGATGCCAACAGTCGCTAACTGATTAATAAATAACAGGGATAAATTTACGGCGATTTTACGGAATTGTTTTGGGAAATCAATCTTTAAAATGAAAAATGACAATGAATTGCATCAAAAAATAAATAAAGCTACAAGCTGTAATTGTGTTTTATTTATATTTCGAACATTAAAATTTTACATTTATTGAAGGGAATAGAGGCAAACAACACACCGTAATGACGTATTTGTACACGTTCACAGCTGTCGCAATAGAAAAATAATGAAATAAATTGTAAGCAATGATTATATAGGTATAATCTTTGAGAAACGAACCTCAATAACGTTCAGACTTCAAAATTCAATGAGTTACGGTTGAATTTTGACCACTGGGCGATCACTAGTACACATAAAATCATCGACCTGATGAGTTAACACACTAACTAAGGAGATAATGTAAAAGTAAAGAGACTACTGTTCCGTGGATGTATCACGCTATTATTAACAACTACTACAATAATATCCATCATCAGTGTGATGTTTTTATGTGATAGCCTTTATATTTTGCGTTTGGCCGCTTTATCGTCCACCGTCTTCCTCAGAAATGGGATTTTCTTCTGCAAAATCACGTTTGGAAAACTGATTATTATTGAACAATCCCCTCCTTAGGTTCCTATTTAGGTTGAGCCCAATTTCATCCAATATGAATTATTCATTCATTTCATGGCACGCTAATGATTTGTTCCACTTCTCGGTTCTAAGCCACGATTAGGTTCAATCAACTTCGAGCGTGTTATTTCGCTCTGACCATATCTTTCAGAAAAAGGTTTTTCATTATGATTAGCCATTTTCAATTACAATACGTTGAATTTAAAATATCAATGACAATTGTGATATCGTAAAAACTATCATCATCTTACTAAATCAGATAATTAAGCAAAATCAGAATTAAAGTAAAATGTCAGAAATGATGTTTTGTTGCAATTCGCTGTTTCGTTTATTTAGTTAATCTCCTAAAAATTGTTTTCTTTTAATTAGTACTCTTGAAAACAGAAAATAAAAACTTAATACAAATCAGTTTCCACTCCGGCTAAATAATTGAATTTTACCAGTTTCGGTTCATCAATGCGAGCATTGATCTCACCTTCTAATGTCCATTCTTGCGGATGATGATCTTCACGATCATCTTCAGGTAACCCGGCCCGTTCTTAAAGACGATTTATTATTATTATTATCATTTTGGGGGCCCTACACAACATTATTGTATGGGGCCCTTTAGACCCCAGTGCCAGGCTGCAGTGCAATGATTGCACCGTTCCAATGACAGTTGAATAACCACTTCGTTTTAAATTCGTTACATGTGAGGCTAGCGAAATATTACCTTAAAATATAATGGTATGGAAACTGAATTTATTATGCTTTTAATTTTATTTATTTAATAAAAATTTTAATTATTGAAATGTTTTATGTCCTTTTTGTGGCTTGGCGGCGGGGCCCCTAAGTTGACGGGGCTCTACGCGACCGCGTATTCTGCGTTACTAAAAACGGCCCTGCAGATAACCATAAGCGGAAATGATGGAATTTATAGTAGGTTGGTAAGTTTTGACGGTAGAGAAAGGAGAGGGGTAGTAAGTTATAACATTGATTGGAGAGGAAGTAATAATTTCCATGTATAGTCCACCTGAAGATGATCGTAAATACGAAAATCTGTAGTGCCAATAATTCCTAGAGGAAAATACTAAGTTTTATTGCTTTTAATGTAAATGGCTTTCCAAAGAGTTAGGCCAGAACACATTGAGTTTATTTAGCAAGTGTCAGCATTCAACAAAGTATGAAACCTTCCGGAAAATCTATTGGTCAAGACGGAATCGCCGTGTATTGGTCCCCCCTGCATTGACACACACGAGCATGCAATCTCTCAACAGATTCACAACGTCATCGCAATGTAAACCTTCAAACCAAAAATAATCATCATGCATGGTCCTCGCAGGACATCTAGCGGACAGTTTCAAACGAGGGAAAGTGACGCGTCGTCGTGACATGAATAGACCTTTTTTTCTTCCGGAAGAGGTGGCTACTTTGTGAAGGTGCGGAGTCCATAAAGTATGCAAATTGAAGGACTTGGGTGTTACACGTGAGTGTCACGAGGTGGAAGAGGCCAAGTTTATCAGAGGGGTGTTCGAACGAAGGGCTTGAGGGACTCCGCATGCGTCGTATCCTAACAAAAACAGCTCATCAGCCATTTGTTTACTTCAGGAGATGTTTGGAAGCCAAGTACTGCAGCTCCTCTGCCATCGATGATGAGCGACACAAGCAATTTATACCTTCTTTTCATAATGCAGTAAAAATACTAACGAAAGTCACGTAATCATTGGTGGATGAAAAAACGCTTACTCTACCGAATGTATTCCCAATGCATTTATATTTGTTTCGTGATAAAGAAGCTTTCACGTTTTCATAATAATTCAGTTGGTAGCCAGTGACGTATAGTAGGGGGTGAATTCACACTGACATCTATAATTAATGCGTTCTGTAAGCTTCTTTGATGCTCAGTGGAAAGAAAGACCAAAGATTCGTTTCAACGCGGATTTTTCAAATTGAAGAGATCGAAAAAAAAGCTGTTATTGGTTCCAGATGCCAATCTAGCTGTTGATCAGAGAGTACAGTGTTTTCACACCCCCTGCCATACGCCATTTGGAGGACCGCGGGGAATACATGTAAATGCCAAAATATTTCTAAAAACAACGAAATCTGAAAACAGTCAGAGACTCATAATGTAAAACGCTACTATATCTGTTTCCTATAAATTTTTAATAGTAAACCTGCCCAAAAGAATCCACATTATAGTGACGGCTATCACCATTCAAAATATTTTATTCTCCTCTGGCTAAGCATTCTTGCTTTTCATGATTCCTCCAGTGGGCCACTTGCTAATAAAATGAAATTTGATCATGTTTTAATTGATTAATATATTCATTTTATTATCTTTATATATATTTTGTTTTCCACTACTTGAAACAGCTAGATAAATCCATCTTGAACTAACCTACCTGAGCCGGAAAACGTATGTAAGCTGGAAAATTTACACAGTCCTTTTACTTTATACAGGTTTTACTGTACTACGCAGTGATACACAAAAAGAAGGATTTAAGGCAAGAAGTACTTATAAAATATAGTATATAGGAACTACTTATTTCGTGGGGGATCTTTTCTAATTCGATTTTGCTAAAAAATCGCATCATAATCGAATGGGATATTTCGTTACTTTCACTGGGAGTCGAACCAAAGACATTTCAGAACAGAGGCGTGGTATACACTACGCGAATGGTCATTTGCATAGGGTTCAGATTCAGCCCAAATTATTTTTTGTTCTTAGATAGAATAAAACTTAATTAAATAACCATTCACATTTACTACGAGAATGAGCCGTATGATTTTAAAACTTTAATTGTCACGCAGTAGTAAATAAAGAGATTTCTTAGGCGCAGTTTGGCTTTACGTTATTTGCCGAATCTTTTTTCTTTCCCGAATAAGTTTATAAATTATAAGTAAGCAGGGTGACCATCATCTTCGGCTGAACCTTGAAGGCAGCAATCAGAATTTTCAAAGCAAACTTGGTAATTTTTTATGAATTTATCGATATTGAGTAAAGCCAAACTGCGCCTAAGAAATCTCATTACTTACTACTTCATGACTCCAAATTTAGAGGAATGTTCTTACGGTTGGTAGCCCTGCCACATAATGTTGGTATTCTTGGAATAAATTCCTAATTGTTCAAGAAGGTTATTGAATGTAAAATCGAGACATAAGCTCGAGAATTATCAGGCTAATTAATTGAAGAGGATTTTGATAATTTTAAGAAATTAGTATGTTGGTAACCCTGCCCATAAGTTGTTCTATGGATATTCAAATGTTATAATCCAATTTGGCATGGTCAGAAACGCCAGACTGGCAATTTACTCGACAAAATTCGAAAAATACTCTCGCCATCGTACTCGGTGTAGGTTATATCCCAAGCGGGAGTCGGTGTTTTTATATCTTTCCCGTCGTTCCCGTCATATTGCAATGTAAATTTGGTGAAAAACAATTGATTTCTATCAATAAATTGGGCCTTCAACTATTAGTTCCTAAAATATGACGTTCATCGGCCGATGGTTAATTGTCAACAATAGCTCGAATGTGAAATACTGCAAATTTTGGACATTGGTCCGCGTTTTGTTTAATTAAGTAATGTTTATACAAGATAACGCGTTTAAAATCTAATTAACGTGTTGATAAAGGTTTATTCTTGATATACTGCAAAAATCAGACCTGTGAAACGAACAAAAGTATTTTTACGAATTTTAAAAAGTAGGTGGTCAAATGAGCCCTTCCCGTCCTTCTACCGTATAGCGAAATTCCCGTCCTCCTGCTATTGAGATAACATTTAGAAAAATTCGTTATAATTATTACGGGCATAAGAATTTTAGATATTTTGAAAATATATTTTTGAAAAGGAAAACTGCTAACGTTCGATAATAAAGAAATAGTTGAAGGACGATCTTTGAAAGAGAGCCTGTGATCTTTATTATGCATTTAATACGTCATTTTAAAGAATCCCAAACGCAAATTACTCCATTCCTCACAATCAGTCACTTTAAGGGAAAAAGATGGAAAGTATTCCCGTTCATTTGGCCAATTGTTTTCTTTTAAAATACTAGGAGGTCGTTCTGGCCATCGAAAATTGGACAACACGCAACTCGAGCATCGCCGAATGATTTCCCTAATGACTTTCAGGCGATGAAAAGCTCCCCACCCCTGCTCTACGCCTCCGGATTCTTATTGAAGCAAAGTCAAGTATCTATTATTCAAGTATTAATCAAATGAGTTGGTTTTATTTATAAAATCTAGTACCTGTCGGAGACTAGTGGGCAAGAATTGGCCGGTTTGTTATGAGCACCCTTTTCATTTTCTTATGATGACGATGGTTATATATTTACATATTCATCTATCCTATGTCAGGTACTCTCTCCTCGTAAGATAGCATTGAAACATTTTTTGAAATTTGATTTCACGCACCTCCCGATAAGAAATTTTAAATTAAACGATTCATTTCGTAAGTGACGTATGGGAAGAATCATTCATCATCATTCAGTCACTTTATGATAATGATCATTTTTAGGCGTTCTGTTTCAATAAGTAGCTTCAGTTTCTATCATAGATATTTAAAATACTAGATGGATTATCTTCGATTAGTCGAAATGATGAGGCGTAAGAAATAAAATGTTTTACATATTTACAAGTTTAATTTCATTCAGTCATTTTTCACGAGGGAATTCAATGGCGTCATTTCATAATAAAGGTTATAAAATTGAAATAAGCGATGTTTGCGGGCAAAACTAGGTAAAGTGTATAGGCAACTTCTTTGATAAGAATCTTGCCTTGCAGTTCTATCTGCATTCTCGAGTTTAGCGAAATTCGATTTGCTAGTGGCTCAGTAGATTTACTTAGCTATAAGTTTAGCTCCTTAAAGAACTCGACAGTTGAAATAAAAAGTAAACCAAATGTTTGGAACTCCGGAATTAAACCCGAGTATGCAAAATAAAGTTCGAGATGATTTTCATTTCTCTTATACGTAAAACTGCAGACGGTATCCTTTTATCGCAGATATTTCATTTTTAGGCGAAATCGCTAAGCGATAAAAATGCCTCCGATCATGAAATTGCATTAATTGAAGGGCTTCATACTTTCTTACCAATTGGGTCGGGAAAAGTTACTGCCTGCCAAAATTTTGAAGTAACTGAATTATAATTTTTTACGCTACTAAGTACGCTACTAAAATACTTCTTATTCAAATCTCACTCAACATTTTTCACAAAATTCGACGCTCGGTAAATACCTCTCTGTACCTACGATGCACTTAAATTGCTATCTTCGGAAACAAAAGAAAAGAAAATAGTTCCAAGTCATGCTAAATATGATGAAATTTTTATTGGTGCAGAGGAGATTTTCTCATTCTTCAATATCAAATCTTTGTCCTAAGTAAACAACTAAATTATCATCAAGAGAGTTAAATAAGTTGTAACTTAAACCATGCCAATGAGGCTTACTAGACAGGCTGAGGAGTGAAGTACCTTGCTTTCCTCACTGAGCCAGAATGCTGTAAGTGGAACATTTCCACGCAAGTGAAGCACAATGACTGAATGAGTAACACTTTTCTTGTCCATAAGGAAAGATTAGAGCAATTATTCACTCATACCTCAGTGGTTTTCATTTCATTACAGTCATGATCTAGACAGGGACAAAAAAGAAAAAAATATACATTTTTCTCAACCATGTACCAAGAGATAACTGAAAAATATTCCAATTGTCAGAATATGGTAGCAGGAACACATTGGCAAATGGTGAACATTGAATTGAATCATTTATTGTAGATAACTTTTTAATCATAAATTTCTATTAAATCTGCATAGACTGATAAAGACTTGGTACTGAAAAAAATAACCATAAATAAAAAATATTAGAGATTTTTCAGATTTTAATTCCGATTGATGGAAGGAGATGATTAATTATGGCGGAAGAGCAAGTTATGAAACAATGCGATGACAATAAAGGAAACTCGAAGAAACCTCTTCTCACATATATTACATAAATGTTTGCCATCTTAAAAAAATTCCAGACAACGTTTTCTCTCACTATCAGCAATCATCAGATCATCACAGAAAATTACTTAATATTCATAACACAAGGTTTTCTATTAACATCTGCTTGATGATTGCGTAACTATAAAAAGTTTTTGAGGATTTGAAATATCCAAATAAGGTTTAAGTAAAAGTACGTAACAATAAATAACTTCCACATCCACGGGAATATCTTGCAAGATAACATTTGGTGTGTGATAGAGAATGTAAACACACAGTTCAAATTTCATTTGATTATTTTTTTCATTATAATCCTCAATGAAGACGACATTTCCACAGGAATGAGATTACTTCTCTGTTTAAGTTGCATATAACAATATTTAGCAAGCAATTAATTACATTAAATTAAATTTTTCCATTAAAATTACATTTCTTCTTTAAATAACGTTTTACAGGATAAACTACTTCATGTAAAAGTGAACAAATTTGAGGATATCTAAATGATTTAAAACTTATTTCAGATAATTTGTAATTGAAAAATGTGTTTGGTGAGCAACAGTTGATAGTGCATTATTTTTGGACTCCTGAAAATGCTCAAGTACTTGATTTTACAGGGAAATGAATGAATCTTGATAAATGTCACATTATCATTTGGATAGAATTGAGGACGGAGGAAATTAATCTGAGCTAACAGAATGCAATCAATCTAAGCTAAAAATAGTGGTAAGGAATATGGCTGTTTTTAAGTAAACAAGCTTAAGAGTTACTCCGCAGTTACTAGAGACAGCGCGTCATCGTGAAATTTCATTTTTATTGCCTTCAACTAAGATTCTGGTTGCAACCTATGGCAAGGAGTAACTCTATGCTTGTTTATTTAACCAATCTAAGGTAAAGAAAATAGACCAATTGCTTTTGATTGGCATATTATGTGCTGAATTAATGAGTGAGGCATTAAAAGTTTTAATTATAATTACAACATTTGACCTTGAAATATGTTCCTTGGAACATTGACCCTTAACCCTTATTATTTTGAGTAGTGCAGTGGGCCAATAATTTTTCACGACCAGGAATGATATGTATTCATTATGAGCTCATAAAATCTATGTTCTCCCATTAATCTGTTCTCTTTATTTAATAATTGCAGGATATTTTCAAGTATTCTCTCCCTCATTTGATTCACTGATCAATTTACTTTAGGACCTTATCCTCCAATAAAAATTAAGAAGGTGAACTTGATATAATGGTAATTAATTACCCAGATTCCAAAAACCATCAAAAGTTGATTCCACCAATGTACATTTCGCTGTTGAAACAAACAGCATCATCAGGGTACCCCAGGAGATTCTCCTGGGGTACCCTGATAATTACTTATCATTTACAGCCATCAGCGGATTTATTCTCACTTGATATAATGGGATGCATTTCAGTAAATAGAAGCTTATTTCACAAGAAATCAAAGTTCAAAAGAATCAAGAGAGTTCTTAACAAAAGAAGTATATCTTTAATATGAGGAATTGCTTACTTAAGCTATAATTATAAATAATTAACAATGAGAATATGCTTATTTAAGTTCTGTATAGAGAAGAACATGATATATTAATAGGTAATATAGCATGTCATAAGAACAAATCATCAAGTAAAAAGTACAGGGTATCAAAGTTAAATTAGACAAACATGATGTACATAAATATGATAATGAAGATTCAAAAGTAATACTTGGAAGAATCTTTGAAAATGTTCTCCTTTCAGAAAGAAGAATGATTATAAACAGATACAATAAGTACATCAAGAGAAGTAAATTCACTGAGAGCAAGCTTCAGTTAAATCTGCACATTAATTATTTTTACTAACTTTCTCATATATTTATTATTTTATTTTCTAACTCTAACACTTTCACCTTAAAAGTGAAATACATTCAGAGGAGAATTCTCTTCTTAGCAGCAAAAAATTACTAATTTACCTAGTAATGTTGCCTACTAATATTAATAGTTTTTAATGCAATATTATATTTATGATTTTGATAAATGTGCATTTCCCCCTGATATAAAAAGAAATTAAAATCAACCATTTATTTTTCTTTTCATTGCGCTTTAGTTCAAAGACAAGCTATAATGATTTTGATGTGAATAAATACAAGGTTAAAATAAAAAATGGTACTATTCATAACTCTACTCCAAATATTTTACTATATTTCTATAAGAAAGACCTGAAGTGAAGCTTAATTTTACCACATATCTTGAGGAGGAATAAATTTTGAAAACAATACGGCAGGTCCCCCACTAAAGAAACTAGTTTCATGAAACTTATATCGTGAAAACAATTTCTTCTGTATGAGCCCACTGATGAAACCAATCATTTCAGTTTCAATAATGCAATCAAGCGACGAAGAGGATGTATTTAAGCTTTGGTGGTGGTTAAAAAGCAGAAAAAGGAAACGAAAGTACCGGATACATCCTCTAATCCGTGGCAAGCAACATAGCAGTTATGCCGACCATTCTATCAGCGACGCTTTTATATCGCTCTGAGCATCTGACCATGTGATTTAGAAAATCTACTAAGCATCTTTAATATCAGAAAATCCAATTGAAACGTTAATTGAAGAGGTGGAAAAGCGGAAAAGTTGAGTTTCTGCCAGTCTGCGGTCTGCAGAGGCTCGAACACACGTTGTGATCGACACGTTTCATGAAATGAGCTGCATTAAACCATTCTGATGTGTTTCTAGAAATGCCGGTTGCGCAACCAAATGGTTTAGAAACGCAGTGGGCAAACTTCTCAGTATTTGAATTAAATGGTTTCTTGAAACCAATGTTTCACGAAATTGGTTTCATGATATCCATTTCTTCAGTGGGTGATATTAGTTGGAAACATGGCTTACCTTGCTGCTGGAAGTAGTATTTATGACGATCGAGATCATTCTCCTCGAGCCATTGTTCCACCTCGGACTTCTCACTTCCTTCCGCACCCACCCAAGCGCTGATGAGCAGCTTGAAGAGAGAGATGCAGGCAAGACACAGAATCCCCACAGCTAACGGAGGCAGATGCCACTGCCCTCTCAATGCCATACTGTCTTAAATCTGCCTTATCTTTTCAAAGAGAAATTCATTTCCCAAAAATTCTTCCACGCTATCCCTGAGAACAATATTCTGAAATATAAAATGACATGCATTAAATATATTAACAACTGAAAAATTACTTTGAAGTAGAATCCTTACCAATGAAAATTTACTAGAACATTGAACCAAAAGGACAGAAATAATTTTGATTACAGATGTATGGTATTTTTTGCAACAGAGAGAAATATGAGTTTTCACTGTTTCAAAGAGAAGGATTTCTTGAGAGCCTTGGGTAATACAAAAAAAAGATCACTTCATTTACAAGCTTGTCACAGACGATCATTTATCATAATCCAAAATATGCACTTCAAAATTAAATGTGAAATTACAAAGAAAAATTGACAGTAAAATTGTACATTTGTAAACTGATTTATTTTGAATTTTCAACTCAACTTTTTAATTGTTACTAAAATAATATGTACACTTCTTTACAATAATTGAAGATAATTCCAAATATTTTCTAATTTTATGAACAAGGGAATATATTTGTGGAATACTGAGGTCTTTAGTTCTTATGCTACCAAGGACAAGCATTGCTGATGTTACATAGCTAAACATGTTATTCTTATAGTACACTCCTGGCCAAAATTAACACAGCACCGGCCGTAAGGATCGCTAGGGAGGTGCTGCGTTAATTTTGGCCAGGAGTGTACATTCAATGAGCATTTATATGGAGGTCATGAAAATAAATAAATCATCAGTATTGAGACACATGCAAATGACTAAGATTAGGCTAATAATCTTTCCATTCGAAATGATTCCCAACCCACCAAAATTTAATAACATTCATGAGTTACCTCACAAGAGAAGTTAACATTTTCATATATTTCTAACTCTACAGCTAAACATAAGAAACAGTACCCATCCCGCAAGCATTGTTACAATATTCCACTGATAAATATAGAAGAAGCTGCATTGGTAAAAAAATTGTCAAAATATTATTTTCTAGTATATTATTAAATACATCATGATATCATCTGCCAAATAAGTACCAATATAAAGATGAAAAAAGAGCTATCCTTAGAGTATGTTTCCAGTCTTTGAAAGAAACTTGGTAAGGTTTTTTTTAAGAAAATTTTGCATCCTTCCAACAAATATTCTATATACTCCCATGTGTTGTTGTTGATAAATCTTTCATATATTACCACAACCAGCATGAAATAAACCAAGAAACGGGTGGAAAATATACACCTTAGCTATAACACAGATGAAAATTTGCACAATTGATTGAAAAGTCAGTATTATTATAATACTACAAATCCAATCTTGAGCCATTGTGTTAAATACAATATAAAGGAAACATCGCTGTATTGTTAGAAATGATTTTTAATTAATAAACCTACACTTATTGCTAGACTGATTTAAATACTCATCGATATTTTTAAGCTGATCATTTTATTTTACAGATCAAACATTAATATTGGCTGTATGCAATGAAATTTTAGGAAAGAAATTACTACAGATAGAACTGGAACCCCTCATTGGATCAAATCCGACCTGGTGTTTCAAACATTGCTTTATAGGACCATTTATGTCAACTGTGAAACTAAATGAAGTAACACCAATCATTTAAATAGCACTTAGGCTATTTGATCAAAAACTTAACATTACATTTCACAAGAGTAGATTCAGCTTTTAATATAAACCACTTAAGCTAAGGTAGTTTTATAATTAAATTAACATCTATTAACATTAAAATATGACCTTAAAGCTTGAAGTTCAAAATTATGATGGATTTAGAGGAATTAATTTGAATTGATACTCCTGTAATATTGTTCTTGTTTAGCTACATTTTCTAACTGATTGATAATAATTTAAAAATTCCCAGAAATTAACATTGAGTCATACTGACATGAAGGGCTACAGGATATCCAAGTGGGTAACAAGTTAGCCTTTGGTGAAAGCAGTCCCCAGTTCGAATCTCATCGGCACCCCATATGTACAAAATGACCTTAGCTGTTGAAGCACTTATATTGCTACCACAATTCTGGTATTAATTAGTTTTCCTCATACTAGATTATAACACATTGAATAAATGTAGGCAAAAATGTTTTTGGAGGCTCTTTTATGACTGTTTCTGAGTAATACTGTGAAATGATCCTAATTCACACAATTATTAAAATAACGAAGACGTTCTTTGTATTACAACATATTGTCTGATTGAAACAAAAACAAACTCCATAGATGAAACGCACGATAGTCATGAGTGTGTATTTGGAAACATTAATTTGGCAACCTGATAACTAATTTCATTTAGCGTTGCTGCTTCCCATGAAAAAGAAAGCTTTTAAGATAACATTGGGGAATTCTTAACCTATAAAGTTACCATTACTGGACCCCTAATAATAGAAATTAGCCATGAACCAATCAACTGCTATAATGATTTATTTTCAAGGTTTTATTCAATCAACAAGTTGTCAGAACAATTTGTTAAGCAACTAGAATGAAAAATGGTCTCCTTCAATTATTTTACAACTAAATTTACCAGTGTAAGGAAATAATTATCCTTGAAAGATATGCCTGAATTCGCAAATTTCTAACTCGTATGTTTACTAATGATTTTAGATCATAATAAACGTAATGAAAGAATGAATTTAATGAATATGGCATTTCTATAACAAATAAGTTGGGATGCAATTAACACTGAAAAAACGAATTTTTAAATCAACCTTCGTAATAAATGAATTGGAGTAAAGTATGCGAAAAGAACATCTTAATTTATAATTTATCACTTTTAGCGCAGAAATCAATGCTGATATGACATCAAATTCATGTTGATCGCAAAAAAATATTGAACCATAAAAGAAAATAAATATATGCAGTATATGACAGTGATGAAGAGAACTACAATCAACGAATGCTGAGAATGTGAAAATGTATATGTAAAGTAGTGATATTTCCCTCCCAGCGAATAAGAAATTATAAGACATTAAGCTACATGAAAGATTCAAAATACCTTTGATATCATCACAACAAATAAAAGCAATGTATTCTCATGAAAGTATAAAAATGAAGAAACACCGACAAATCTGGCTTGAAAAGACACCTTATTATACAAACAGACTTACCGGGTTGACTGTTCCATTGTAAATAGACGCCTTTTACACGATTTACACTTAGTATTTACGATGATGAAACATTAAAAAGCATTCCTTCCCTACTAAGTAGTATACAACTGACGAAAACTGAAGAAGACAATATAAAATCATGATTTTAATAATTAAACAAACGATTTCAACATACACAATCCGCAGCAGATGATCTGCGGATTCCCATTTCAGCTGTTCCGCAGGCGCGACTATCGTAACGATGAATAGGCGCTCAAGTTCACGAGGGGGACACGCTCTGTGCCCTTGTTCAAAGACTAGAATTTTTCTTTCCTCACGGGTCGAAATGTCTGATATTTATGATTTTGACTAAATATATATACTTTACTTTCACGTTGCTCATTTTAACCTGTTCATTTTGTTTTCTTTCGTTATTGGAAGTTTTCATTATTTCTCAATTTTCTCCATTCCCTGGCATTTTCTCTTTTCCCTGTTATTTTGAAATAAACTACATTTAAAAGTTTAATAATCAATTTATCTTCCTCAATACCAAAATGAATGCCAATTTGAATCAATTAGAATGTATTTTTGCAGGTATTACGAAGTAATGGGTTGTGAGATTTCGTGAAAGGATTTATCCTTCGATGATTTAGATATACCTACTCAAATGATGAACACCTCTTTGTCGTATGTGCTATCATGTAAATACGTTTAAAATAATTAGAGTAAAATCCATTATTATTAACAAATTTCTATCTTTCTAGAAACAATATTTTCGCGCGAAATGATTAGATTCAATTCAAAATCTCGATTGGCGCCGAGTTATTCTGAGTTTATTATTGTCATCTTTTTATGATCTACTAGCATTATATAAAAAACACCAAAAGTAAAACTTCCTAGCTTCCGTTTTAATGGTATTGTTAGTACTTGAAGGACTTTTCATCGGAGTGTCTGAATTGTGTGACTTATTGAAGATAATTCATTTACTTAGGATAATATTCATAATTTTTATTAAAATAAGCATTTATTTTCTCTTTAGTAGGGAGTATAGGAAGATGCTGAATAGTTATTGGCAGATGGCTTCTTTGTACTAGTAGTATACCTACCTCTTGCACATACTGCTACTGCATTTTAAATTCTGAGAAGGGCATTGAAGACCATGGTTTATATGTATCTTCTCGTCCTGGGAGATAATGCCTTCTCCATGCATGAATATACTCAACATTGCTGTATTTGTCAAACTGAATTCTAATTTATTCCAATTATTCTCTACAACTTCATAGGTTCATCCGATCTATCATCAGGGGGACATTCACATAAAGTATTGCACTTCTTCTTCATTGTTGCTCTTGAATTATTTTCAACTATCGTCCTTATCATTTCATTGAAAAGCAAAAAAAAAATCTTTTTCTCTCTGGACAGAAGTCATCACAGGTTGAGTGTGTGATTAAATTAAAGTATTTAATGCAATGATTAATTTACATAATCGTCATTCTCCTATACATTTATATCTCTTCATTGTTTATTTTATTATCACTCTGATACTATCCATATCTTTTTGCTCTTTGGACAGGAATAAGAAATTTAAAAAAATACTTTGAATCAAATCCTGTGCCATTTCTATGTTAAAATTCCCTCGCTACTGTAAAAGTATTCAAACCCAAAACAAATTTCAAATTTTCAATGTGGTATAACAGCTAATTCACAAGTTTCAAAGGATAAACTGAATTTCATAGTGCATCATTTAACCCTTGATTAATGCACAAGGTGTTAAACAAAATATTTTTAAAACTCATTTTTCTTCATGAGAAATGCATGGCCAAACTACATTACTGCAATAGATTCTTTGTTGGTCTCTCTTTTGGTTTGGACCTGATGGTTTTCTGCCCCAAATGGGCTCCAAAACCTGTATTACTATCTTCTGGGTACTCATGGTCATGTTACTCCCTTCCTTGACTAGTAAGCTTCAATCTCTCCTACTAGCCTTCTTTAAAATATAATATTTTCATGGAAATATTTGGCTTTAACTCTGGTAATCAATATGTTACTCAGTTTATATAAATACAATTGTTGTCCTTCTGATTGCAGTTAATTAAGAAGATATTTAACTAAATGAAAAATTAAATTTAAATTAATAAAGAAGTTTAAAATATTTATATGTGCAGCTAAGGATCCACAGCATAAGTCTGAATAATTATCTTTTCAGCTTCAGGCCAGTATTACACTTTTGACTGCTAAAATTTTCCTCAGTACAGTTATCACTTTTGTTCAATTTTAGCCAAATGAGTCATTTTAGGAATGTAAAAAAAATTAAGCTCTTGTAAGTTATCATCATGTAATGAAATATATCATAAATATTCCAAACTTGATGCAATAACACAGACCTGCGAATTTAAACTTTCTGATCGTTGCATAGTGTTTAAATAGTGATTTAGTATATCTTTGGCATGCTGATTACGAAACTGCATTCAGATTTTCTCTATCACATCAGGTTTTTTTTATAAAATCAAAATGAAAATATAAGGCATGCACAGAGGTAAGATTACTATTATCACATGAAGGAATACTTCTTTCTCATTATTTTCACTCATCTGACCAAAACTATATTACACTGTTATACTTATGAACATAATATCATACTGTTATGTACCAAGAACCCCCACACCCCCCTGATCCCAGTCGTATCAAACATCTCTTCCGATGTTTGTACTCAGGGGGTGATAACACTCATAAAAGAAATTAATAAGCTCTTTTTTGCTAAAGAAAACCAAAATTACGGATGGAAGAAAAATCTTAATTTTCATCGTAGAGCGTCGATCAAAAGACGCTTGTATATCTCTTTGGATGAAAGAGACAGCAAAGATAATAAATTGTTGCCCATTTTAATTGCTTATAACTTTTTTAAACATATTCCACGCGGTCAGTTTATTCTACGGTCCCCCCTGATAGAAAGGTCGGGCACTCCTGAGCTGCGAAGGCAAGCTAAGGGTCCGAATTAGGATGGAGAACCTCCAAATTTCTACCTGAAAAAAATTAATGGTGAAACCCCCAGATATCTACCATTAACCGTTTTTTAGTTTATGTTTTTTGAGCCTACAATCAGCTGTCTACGTGGTCATTCATTTTGGGTCCAGTTATGTAACCTTGGTCAACTGTCCCACTCAAACAGAAATCAGGGGTGCTTTGTGTAACCTGTTTAAACCTAACAGAATACCTATCACTTTGAAATCACCAGACACTTGCCACTTGTTTTCCTGGTACTTCAATTTACACAACATCATCTCAAGATTTCCATATGTTTCTCGCATAATAACTGAATGAGCAATGGGTACAGATGCAAGTTTTTTTCATTGTGAAGAAGGACGCACTTCAAACTATGCTTGGAGGAATCGATAAAAAGTCTCCAGTGGATAGGGTCATACTGTAGTACTCCTAGCTTCAGCATAACCTCCGGAATGTTATTGCAGTAAACCAAAATTCTCTCTTCAGAAAAGGAGGGTGTAAATTCTTGTTTGCGATGTCTGTACCAATAGTATGTTGTCCCAATATTTTCCTTTCATGAAGTCTAGACCCGAGTATCTCAGCAGATTTTTTTGTAAGACCAAGATCTCAAACAAAATCATTTAATTCACTTTGCTTGAAAAGTTTTGGTTCTTTTTCAGTACCTTCAGGCGAGAAATCGCAGTCAGAGGTAGGGCCAGCCATTCCTTCGTCAGATTCAGAAGAGGGACAATCCTGTAAATGTTCCGGACGCTGTGGTACTAGTATATCAGGACCATGAGGAACAGGTGAAATTGCCGATGGAATATTGCTTGGATACAAAATGTTACTCTTGTTCTTACTGTTAAATCCCTTCACACGAACAGCAGAGAAGTAGCAGTGAGTACTATGGTGTCAAGGTTCTTGCCAGACCATTGGAATTCCGAATGGCAATGCTATTCGCATAGTGTTTACCCATTGCCGTAACTGCTCTATATAGGTTCTACAAGCTGTATGTGGTGCCTACAGCTTTTCTTGGTCTGGGAAAATGGGAAAATTTACGGGGGATACTGATTCAGGACACAAAAGTCACCCTAAAAAGCAATACAGGATGGCGGCAATGAAACCATCGCAGGGCAGTGTAATTGGTGATGAAAAGCAATAATGATTTTCTTGCAGACTCAAACCAGAACATTAAAAATTTTCATTTTTGTCTACAAAGTTTTCAGCTATCCATCATTTCTATTTCTCATAACTATCATCCAGCCTTGGCAAAGAAAAAAACATTTAATTCAAAATATGGCTTTTGTTACAATAATATTTACCAATGATATATTATAAGAGATCTCTTACTTGAGTGATTAAAATATAATCTAATTGAGGAAAATAATAAGCAGAATTGATTATTATATGTCATTTATTTATAAAATAGACTATTCATAATATCACATGAATAATGTGCACCATTTAATCTTTCAGCAAATTTTCATTTCTGGTCCCTTATTTATATAGAGTTAATAAACAATATTGTCAAATTATATCCATTCTGTATCATATCACAAGTTAAAAATTTAATATGTTTATCTTGCACAAAACTGTCTTTCTGACCTTACTCCATTACAAAATAATTCAATATAGGCTTTTTATGAAAGTTTCACAGACAAAGATATCTTTGATATATATTACAGCAAAGATATGTTTTAAATACCATTTCAAAAAAGCATCTTGCTAAAACTTATATTCTTCATTACCAAAACTGCTGAGGTGATATTTACATTCATTTTATTTGACATGTATAATAATACCATTTCTTTCAATGTAGTAATAATCTAACATCAAATTAATATTGATCATTCTTTAATAAAATACCATATCATTTAAAATATACATTACTAAAAATAATCTTTGGATTTAAAAATGAAGCATCACATTTAATAGTATTGCAAACAGCTTTGCTGGAATGAGCAGTCATTATGGAAGTATACTTTTGTTATTTTACCACACAAAACATTCACAAAATTAAAATTACATTCACACATAAACATAGGTATAAAAGTATAAAAATATAAGAGATCAGTCTTAAATATAAAATCAGTTTTGATGTCAGCTTAGATAACTACTTAATACTTCCTATGTTGGTATCTATTACATCAATTTCGAATGCAGAATTGTCATAATTAATTTCGTCATCCTTAATCTTGGAATTAGTCATCTCCAGTGTATTCTTTACCATTGCTGGTCCCCAATCGCTTGTAGGTTGAAATAAAGCTGCCCCCTTCTGTTGTAATGCAAGAATAAATTGATGATAAAACAAATGCAATTAAGCAAGAAGAGACCAAGTAGATGAATGAAAGTAATGACAAACCTCTTTTCCCTTGTATATCCTGTATATTGCAAATGCTATCAATGGAATCACAGAAACAATACCAAGCAGCCACCCAAGACCATCAACCCAACCTGGGAATATGTAATCGGCATAATATGCTGGTGTGATTTCATAGAAACTGAAAACTAGGACCCCCTGAAATAATAAGGAAAGAAATTACATTTTGAAGAGTTACTCCTGAATCGAGAAATTCTGATTAATAGCCATGAAGATCTGTAATAATACAATCAGTTTAGGGGAACAGCATATAATACTTTAATGTGAATCGCTAGCAAATTTTAAAACATTCTCAATCAATATTTACACCTTCATGTATGTATTTAAGAGACTTTTGACAAGCATTTCTAATTTAGGTATACCTTTGTAGGATATGCTCTGTTTTATGTATAAAGTAACATGTAAACTCAACAAGCTTCCATGCACCAAATGACTAGCTTCTCAATTGCACAATCCCAGAACTTCAGTATTGCATAAATTTCACTAAAGAGTTTTTAGTCTTTTAAGCCACAAGTCTAAGGATTCAGAGTTAGATTTGCTAAAAAAAGGACTTAACTTTGCCCAACATTTGTATCGTTCAAAATGAGACACTTCAGTTGGCCGTTGAGTCATGTTTAACTGACACAACTTACCAAGTATATATAAAGAAATATATAACATTAATGATTTTTGTATCCTTTATTCAGCATCATTATCATGGCATTACGAAAGGTGGTAGAAGAAGAGGAAACTTAATCAAGCACACATTGAAGGACTATTTGTATTTTGCCTTGAGGTAAGTATAGGAAAAAAATTATGGAAGATGGGGAAAACAGATGAAAACCAAGGTTAGATTATGTAGGACAGGTAGGGTTAGTATCAAAATTAGGAAGATAAGGGAAATAGAATCTGCCAATTCAGCCTCGACTTTGTGGTAGTTTTCCATAATAAAACATGAGAAAACATAATAAAATTACAATGTAAAGGTTTATGTGTGTTCTTCTTCTTTTTCTCAAGTTTTACTTTGGAAATGAGATTGGTAAGGAACAATATGGACTGGGGAGCTACAGAAAACCAGTATTTGGATTGTTATCCATGATGATGAAGATCTCAAGAATAATCAGAAGTGAAAAATGTCAGTGTGACAGGGACTTGAACCCAGGACTCCCAATTTCTGGGCGAGAATTCTAAACGCTAACATGCCATATCAATCTCTTGTCTGTGAAAGGGGTGCTTCCAGAGAAAGGTAAGTCTTATGAAATCAGAACTTTCATAAAAATAAATAAATGCTACACAGAAATAGATCTTGTCACAGCAAGATTGTATTGGAAAACTCAAGGGATTATTTTGTTGCATTTGGAGCAATTAGAAAGTATAGTCGATTTGCAATCTTTAGTCTGATGGCATCATACTAGAGGGGAAATATGTGGAGATGGGGAACTTTAGAGGAGTAACAGTCTTGCATTATGCACAATAATAAATTTTGGTTTGGATCAGTACTTTGCACTAGACTCCCCTCTCAGTAAATGCTGCCTCACCTATTGTCTAAGCTGGAGTAGGCCCACCTGCACAGTAGGCAATGTCAGTGTTGAGTGTCAGCCACAATATTGCAAATAGACTATAGTTAGTGATTATAATACACTCTCTATGTACTCACCAGGAGCATTACTGGAGACACTACCATCCAGCAGCCTTGCCAATACCATTTCACAAACCTTGGAATTTTCATTCCCATCTCAGAGATATTTTCCATGAATTTCTCCGAGCCTGAAAAATGTAATGAAATGTTATAAGGCTAATTTTTCAGAATTGTATGTGCTCTATCAATATATTTTAGATTCCAGCATAGCCTCTTCTAAGAATTTTGAAATGCACATTTATCAATAAAAGTAAAATTGGATTTTTCTATTAAAATTGAAAACTAATCAAAGTTTTCAGTGATAAGAAAATTTCAATTCTTACTACCCATCCAATCCAAGTAATAACCAAAGGAATTTATCTCAATTATTTTATCACAAAAGAAATATGTATTCTTTATCTACAATTATGTGACAATACTTCAGATTATGTTAATAGAATCAAAGATCAAGAATTTATCTCATGACATTAGAGTATATAATATGTATGTTTGAGGAGTTCATTATAGAATAGATTATTAGAAGTGTAATTCATGCATATAATTTAGAAATGTCTAATTACCATACACCCATCCTACAAGAACTGTTTCAGCCAAGCCAATAATAAGAATTGACCACGATGCAGTGTTCCAATCAAGAAGAGTAAACAAGTAGACTCCTCCATCAAAGCACATTGGAATGCCTGCTATAAAGCACACAGCACACGTTCCCATTGCCACTAAAGCCTTGTGAGCCCTTAGCTTAGGCCATTTATCCATTACTGCAGTAGTTATTGATTCTAAACCTGCAATCTACAAAAGAATTTTCAATTATTCAACAAACTCATAATAAAATAAAAAATATGAATACTGGTATAATAGAAGTAACAAATTTTACAGGTAAACAATAATATATATTTGAACAATATTTTTTCTTTAGAATATTTATTTCAACGTTTCTCAATTTGACTCTATTAATGATTAAAGTCATGAAAATATTACAGAAATAAGTTAATCTAAAGGAAATTGCAGTTTAATATTTTATGGGTACATTATATTTAAAAGTTTGAAACAATGGAGTAGAATTCTTTATTGCAAAAAATAATGTGGAAATGAATAGCAAATGGAACCCTTGTTGAAATTATTTGTTCCTGATACCATACTCTGATGAATGGAATATTTTCATTTGTCTTGTGGTTGTCCCAGTCTTGATTATGGCTGGGATGAAATCAAAGCTACTGAGATATGAGTGAATAATTACACTAATCAAGGTCTCTCCTTATGGAGTACCAAGAAAAGTGTTACTCATAGAGTCATTGTGCTTCACTTGTGTGGACATGTTCTGCTTATATAGCATTCTGACTCAGTGAGGAAAGCAATGGCAAACTACCTCATTCCTCATCCTGCCTAGTGAGCCTCATTCCTCTCTTTAAGCTCTTATTAGCTTATGTCAGAGGGGGTGAGGTACCAACCAGCCTTCAGGTTAAATACTTTACAAACAGTTGAAATCATGCTACTTCTGAGTTACTAACCTGACTTCCAAGGCCAAGGCAGAACAGCATAAAAAAGAACAAAAATGCCCACAACTGGGGCAAAGGCATGTGTAATACAGCCTCAGGATATGCAACAAATGCAAGACCAGGTCCAGAATTCACTACATCTGGAACAGTAACACCCATGCGATTGGCAAGGAAACCAAGAATTGCAAATATTGAAAATCCAGCAAGAATAGATGTTAAACAATTTACCACTGTCACTATGAGTGCGTCCCTGTAAATGGAGAACAAATGGAAATTAATATTGCCAAATCTATGTAAGACTATGACATGTTTGTGTGTATTAAATACAGAGTAACCTATTTTTGCACCCAATTGAAATGAAAAAGAGAACTGGGTAAGGAATGAAATGTTCATTAATACAAAGGGAATGCTGAAAATAAAATTTCTCATAAATTTTTTTCATTATTATATAACTTATTTTCAAAAGGATAAGAAACCATCTGGTATATCAAGAACTTTCTTGCAAAACACCAGTGCACAACACCATAGTGTTGAATAGTTTTTAACATTTAAATTGAAAAGTGTTTCTCTTTTGTGATGGTGGCATTAAATCATAGAAAAGATCTAGAAAACCTTCTATGGTCCATTCTCTAAGCTACTTTTTTGTAGAGAGTAATAATCCTTGGTCAAAAACTTTTAAATGAGATTTTTTATATTGTAAAAAGTACTTCCCCTGAAAAAATACATGAAAGATATGTCCATGTACATCAGCACTCCATGAATTTGGAAATAATTCCCATAATTATCTCTCTTAAGGGCCATATTACCATATTAAATATTAAAATGGAATTTCTGAGAGGTTCCTTGATATGAAGGTTTTGAAGAACTTGCTTTACTTAAGTATCTAGATACAAATGATGATCTGATAGTATTGTATAATAACCTCGTATCATCAAATTATGATCAATAAAAAGGCTAATAATTCAAGGAAAAATTTAGAGAAATATCAAATTTGCAATTGTCTCACAGAACTCCCAGAGAAGTATAACTATATTTTTATTTGGCAATAATCGTTCAAATATATGTTACTGAATAAGAGGCTTTTCCAGACATGAGATTATCAAGAATACTACAAAAGAAATTTTGTTGATGTTGATTCTCTTAATGATTTTTTATTTTTCTTCAGATTCCATTGAAATTGCACTAGTAAACTGATAATAGTTCCCATGAATGATTTTATTAATGAGGAAAGTAATTCTTAACAAGTAAAACAAATTTTTATTCATCTCCATTTGTGTCAATTTCATTGAAACTAGAGACATATATAGGTACATTTATTTAGTGATACATAATTGAAATATTAAGGTGACCAAAAATCAAGAAATCTAGAGCAAAACTTGCATTTTGCAAAGAATGATTTTGAGTATATATGCTAAAATTTTACATTGAAGACTAAGATTTACTGGAATTTGAATCAAAGTTATGAGCTCACCTATGACAGTTGTTGCGAAAATCATTGTAGGATGAAAGGGTTACTAGCGACCCACACCCCAGTCCAAGGGCATAGAAGACTTGTGATGAAGCATCTCCCCAAACTGCAGCTGTTGTCAAGATCTCCCAGTTTGGGTTAATGTAATAGTAAATACCATCAGCTGCCCCTTCCAATGTGGCTCCTATGTAAATTTATCAAGTGATAACTGATTAGAAAAAAACTTTGCAAGAATCCTGATAGAACATTTTGATACTTCATTTATGGCAATGCAACTGCAAGAAGCTTCATACCAACCTCGAATGAGTAAGGCAAACAGGACTACGTAGGGGAAAAGAGCTGTGAAGTACATGACTTTCCCAGCAGACGCGACCCCCTTAATGAGACAAAATGCTGCAATGACCCACGCAACAAGAAGGCTGAGGAGCACACGCCATTGAAGTCCACCCCAGTTCTCCCAGTCTGCACCAAGACCTGCTCCAAGCACATATCGACTGTTTTAAAGAAGATTAAATAAGGGATGAAAAACCCAAAAATCATTCTTCCTTAAGATAAACGAAGTATAAATAGTCAAACCTGAATAAGCAAGAAAAATATTTAAGTGACGCTAATCAACAAGTTCAATCATATAACCCCAAAAAACCTCTAGGCAAGAAAGAAGAGCCTTTATGAAAGAGTCGTTATATACATCTGGTCCTCCACAAATGAGACTACCTCACATATCTAAGGTAGAGTAGAAAATACAACGCATTGTGTGTGGTCACTCACAGGTATTTAGATTGTCTGAAAAGGGTTACACTAGTATACAACAAAAAATAATTTTACAGAAGTGAATCATTTAGGGAGATGTGTCATGTCTTCAGGATGTCTTCACAAAAAATCTATGTGTTTTCTTACAGAGTTAAAATAAAATTTGGATTATAAATAATAGAAAAGTAGCAAAAAGTTCACTCAAATAGAATGAAAGACTGAAACAAATAAGAACATGCACTCTCTGCTTTATGACAGTCAAATTCTTTGAAAGTGTAATAATAGAGTGAAAATTAAATTCTGAGTGCATTTAAGGATAAAAGTGGTGGAGTTGAATATTATGTGAGTTTGCCTTGCCTGAATCCTATTTTTATAAGATCAAAGAATACAAAGATTCTGTAAAAATCACATTGCATTGAGGAAAATAGTAAAAGTAACCAAGCTACTGAATTGCATCACATCAAAAAGTACTTTGTGGAATGTATTTAACAAACCCTTGATTAAAACATTCCCATGTATTAGACCAGCATTAACGGAAACCTCTATAAGTGAGAAACTAGAAGAGTGAGAAACCTCTAGAAGAGAGAAAAACTCGCTGCTCCCTCTAACTCTCTCCAGAATCAAATGATAATCTAGCATAGATCTTAAATTAATCCTGAAATGTAAATATATAATGATATTTATTTTTCAGAAGAAAGTAATTACAGGTATAATCTGGTTAATTCGCTTATTTAAGAGTGAGGCAACATAGCCTTATGCAAATAAACTGCCCAAGCCTTATGGTTCTTTTGAATAAAAATATATTTTTGTCTCCTTTTAATTAAGGGATCATTATAGATGTATATAGGGGTTCGGGAGCAAGGAAAAGACTTGATTTCTTTTCCTACTTATTTTGCAGCTGATTTTGCAGTATCTTTAGTTAATGAATTTAAAAAATAGCAACTTTAAAGCTAAACCTGTAGTAAAATAAAGTAAGTATTTTGTCTGCTGATGCGAGGAATATTTTTGTTGAATTGATATAATATGTGAAATATTTACCTTTAAGCAGTTTATGTAAGTTAATATAATATTGAATGGAGAGATTTTCCATTTTACTTTTATTAATGCAAGTTTTAAATTAGCTAAAAAGGGCACATCATAATTGACTCCAAAATTTTAATTCAATTAGATTCATATATGCAATTTGCTTTTTAATAGAAGAGCAAAATTTTGATTTCTGAGATTGTAAAAATCTTGGCATAGAAAAATTTGAAAGATTGATTTGTGATATGAAGTCAATTTTCATATAATGAATCCTATAGTGATTCATGTCCTAGAAAATGTATGCTGATTACTGAGCAGTTATTAATGAATAAATTTGAGAATTTTGCATTGATGAAGCATGTAATAATAGGAACTAAGAAACTAAAAAATTGCCCAAATAATATCTTAGTACTACTTTAAATATCCTCACCATAGAACCATATCAATAGTTAACCGATAAGTAAATGAGAACTTCGATGTTAAGTTATTTAATATGTATAAGTAAAATATCAAACACTAATTAAGGCACATTTGTTTAAGATACTTACCATCACCAGATTTAGCTCCCTTACATAAACAAGGGTAGCATACAAATGCATAAATAGCCCCTTTATAACTTACCTATAGAATTCTTCAGAACTTAACACCCTACTTAGAAGTTTGTGAAGTGTTATAGCAGTTCCATTAACAGGATCAAAGCAGTGGGTGTTGTTGTCAGGTAGCGCTACAAAACCTCTTGATTCACAAATGGATGAAACATAATGGCAACTCTGATTCCAGAATGTCATCATACCAAAATTCTTTGGCTCAAATAGAGCCTCTTCAGTGGTATTGGATGCCAAAATAAGTGATTCAGACGCTGAGATGGCAGTTTCATAACCATACCAATCCTTGTTCAAATGACTCTCTTGAAGGCAATTTCGATCCAACAACTCACTGAAGCAACCTGAAAAAACATTAACAATATTGAAAATGGGAAAATAAAAATATTTATACTCTAATGCAATGATATCCAAACCTAAATCTTATCCAAGTACAGCAATATTTTATTCTAAAATATATTGGACTGAAAATATATTGATTTCTTTTAAATTGAAAGTGCTCAAAAGACTTCAATAAAATCTATAAGATCACTCCAAATCACAACAAAAGGAATTCAGCCATTGGGATTACAACTATACATAATTAGTTATAAGAGAAAGGTGACTATTGTACTTAAAGTTGAAAACCTAGGAAAATCCCCAATAAAAATCTGCCAAGGAAAAGGAACAAACCCAAATTTCCCACTTGCTGAGCAATTATTTGAAAACTCTGCCAAACTCATAACTGCAGTGGGTCATTTATTACCAAATTAAAGTCTTGTGTGTAATTCTCTTTGTGATGTTACCAGTGGCGGATCCAGGGGGGGGGGGCTATGGGGGCTGTTGCCCCCCCAGAAGTCACAGAAAAAAAATGTATCATCGTTCATACTATTGAGATGCGAAGAAAATATTGTTTATCTACAATGATAGATAATAATAAGCATAATTCAAATATGTATACTGAGTTTAATTTTATAAAATTTCTTACAAAAATCGATAAATAGAAAATGTATCTTTAATCCCAACTCTCAATCCCCCCCCCTACAGCTCGATCCTAGATCCGCCAATGGATGTTACCTATTCTGCTCATATTTAGTTTTATTAATAACCTTTCAAATAAATATCAAATTTATCGAAAACATTAAACATGAAATCAATTTATTTGCCATACGATTACAAAGGGAATAAACGGAATATTTTTTTAGGACCTTTCCAGTATGGTATCGACTTCAAACTTTGGACTAAATTAGTGTTATTCCTAGGTATGCATTCACATCTTAAAGAAAGGTTCTGGGTTCGACACCAGGTGGTGTTAATTCTCCCTTATAAAATGTATTGCTGAAATTTTAAATATATAAAGCAATTCCCGAGAAGATAGAAATCCACAACCCGGCGCATGTGTCCTTAAGACATTTGGTACGTCAGCATTTGTATTCCACCAAATATCTCAATTGAGAGGAAGGAATTCCTTTGCAAAGGAAGGATGCAGAAAGACGTTCAATAACATTCCGGACATGACATCGACTTGAAATTTATTTCATCAATATGCTCGCAAAATGCAAGCAACTTTTACTCAAGACAATATATAGATGCTCAATTTTATATCATCTCGGAAAGTACACTCCTGGCCAAAATTAACGCAGCTCCTCCCTAGCGATCCTGACGGCCGGTGCTGCCTTAATTTTGGCCAGGAGTGTACATACTAAAAAAATTTCCGAAAACTTACATAATCCGTTCTTATGGAAAAATTGTGAAATTTGTGGCTTTTGAATAACTGGGTAGCGCATACGCACACACGTCATCCTTGAAATGAAACAAACACTTTCGATTATCTCAATAATGCAATTCTTCCCTTTCTTCGGAGATTCAGGAAAAAAATTTGGATGAAACACTCTTGGAAAAGACTTAGTTTATTCGTCGTGCCCTGCAGTCGGGCCGAAGATTATTATGTAAAATCTATATTAATAAGCAACCTAAAATCATCTCTCACATCGGAAACTGTTTAAAAAATTTCTAATTATATGGGAGAATATCGTGTCAGCATGCGTCGAACCCAAGACCATATTGGAAGGGCATTCTCGTTTATGGATATTCTCGTTTATGTAACAAAAGCACATGAATGCAATGAAAATATCTTCCATTATCCCGGGAGGTATCCCAAAAGAAGTATTCGTTAAATTCGCAAAATGCATTCTTATGGAAAATAATCTGAAATTAGTGGACTTCTTAGATCAAGTCTATTATAGGTATGGCCAATATCTTTCCCGAGAAGATATTGTTGGGGCGCATAAGATATCTTTGACCAGTGTTACCACATGTTACTTTTTTCAAGTAAATTTACAAGTCGAACGAATATTCATTCAATTACAAATCTTTAATTCTGATATTTCTGCGTACAACAATCATTCAAAGCATTTCCGACCCTGGATTTTTTAGTACAGTACAATGAACCAAAACACTAAAAGTGAATGTATTATTTAATGCAATCACGATTTTAAATGTAAATAGTAAATTGCAGTAAATACTGAACGGCAGACAAAAAGGTAAATTTCTAGTTTCACACAGTCAGCCTTTTTTTTTCTCAAGTGGTTTTGGCCCGATTTCGACGATATTTTAGGGGGAGACACTTGAAACATGGCGGCATATTTTACGTATTATAGCGAATCTGAATGTCCTATATTTACTTTTACCGACAAAAATTGTGTAACTAAGAATAATTTTTCATGAAATACAACATAAAAATAATTTTGAGAGGAAAAATGGATTCCTACGAAATGTGGGTGACCGCTCTTTTTGGATATTCCCAAACCAAGGCCGCAGCTCCTGTTTTGCTTGTTTACGTTCATGGAAAGAAAATAGGTTACGAAATTACCCAAGTTTGGATTCACATCCAAAACCTGTAGACGAGAAATAAACAGGAAACTGTTGGCTATCCAACGGATAGATAACCGAAGTTTGTAAGTAGAACGAGAAAGGAATTCTCTGAGCGAAGCGACGAATTCCACGACTTGGATGGTCGCCGTAATAAATTTATACGGTTCGGTTTGGTTCCCTCGACAATTCTTGCAAAACCTGATCCCTTTCAGTAGCCGATCCCTGATATTGGAAGCGCTGTAACTCTTATCAGAGATTCATCATTCCTCATCTATAAGATCTTCAGAATCTGAATCGGATAGATAAATTACAGGTGTAGAAGTATGAAATCGGATTCATTTTTGTAAAAATTACACTTCTGTTATTTGAAAATTATCGTAAGTATCGTAAATAATCTTAAATCATCGTAAAGTATCGTCTTCATCCAATAAGGCTTGCAGGTCCTTGTCTTCAAACTTTTTCGGTGGTTTCCCACGGTCCTCGTTTCTCACGTCAAAATCACAACTTTTAAATTTTTTTAACCGCTCGAAGCCCTTAATTTTGCCAAGAGCATGTATGCTTCGACAAGCATTCTATGCGATTCTGCAGCAGTTTTCTTCAAATGATAGCAGAAAACCAATGCTGTACGCAAATCATAGTTCGTATACAAAATTCGACATGTTTGAAGTTATAGAAAAATATACCGGTGTATGAAACTTAGGTTATTGCATTTGACAAACTTTCTCAGCTGTTAGAGGGAGAAGATGGCGCTGCAGAAGCGGTCTTTAAACTGATAGCGAGCACCATCTATAGGTAAATTCCGGTTTCATACTTCTACACCTGAGTAACACCGACTGATACCCGTAGATTCACTTTTCTACCTCTAACATAAAACTACTACTTTATCGTGGCAGTACGATGACGGAACGCTATAACATAGCAAATCAATAAAGTATGTAAGTTTGACAGGTTAAAATATACCAATTAAATCGATTATTTTCATGTGAAAAATGTATGTTGGAATGGCTACCGGTGGCATTTTACCCATTCCTGCGCTAAGAACGTAACTAAAACTAATATTTGCGATGGAACTGAGATTGCTTGCACCAGGGGAGTTATCTCATTTTGTGCGGCATGGTTTCATTTCGTTCCCGATTTCTCTCTACGTATTTATTATTTTTAATCGAATCTGAAGTGTGCTCAACTCGGAATCTCAGATATCCTTATCTCAAACTGTTCTCAATTTATTGAGGTGCACATCTTCCACTCGAAAAGTCACTTTTTTTACGTACCAATTCTACCTATTTCCTAGATACCTATTAAAATTCACAACCATAATTCATTCTTATACCTCTACTGCCGTCAATATCGAAAATGATGCTTTATTAGACAAAAAAATTTATCTGATGTTTTTAAAAACGTTTTGTATTTCGTCCAAATTTAGTTCCAGTTCTCGAGGAGGAGCAATAATGCAAATCCTTCGAAGATTTAGGTCATGTACACTCCTGGCCAAAATTAACGCAGTACCTCCCTAGCGATCCTTACGGCCGGTGGTGCGTTAATTTTGGCCAGGAGTGTACCATCTATATTTTGTGTTATTGTCGTACTGATTACTTAACTGTTTTGCTGAACCAACTGTACTAAAGACCGATGATTTTAAAGTATATAAGGTAATTCCGGGTGAGATGCCCCACCGGAAGAGATGCCCCAATCGCAGTATTTTGAAGGAAAACCACAAAATTGCTGTACTGACGTTGTGCGTCAGTCAGTTGGAAGGTACCCGTCTATCTGCAAGAGTTTCACGGCGATTAATTCTTTTTGCGCAGTTTTATAGCATCATTTCAAGTAGGCTGATTTTCAAGTTTCAACTGATTTTCCGCCCTGTTTTAAGATAGGGTATAATTTTTCTGGTTCGCATCTGTTTAAATGTTTGAATATTTTGAATTAAAGGGCGAAAACTTGTAGCTATAGGTTCATCTAATATCCTCGTGCAGTGACTGTCCATCTTGGTTAAAGTGTAGCCCCACTGGCTGTAAGGGAATCTCTCCCGTAGTGAAAGGATAGACCTCTTCTCCCCAGTGCTATATTTAGGTATATGTACCCTATTAGTATCAATTTATCTTTAAGGTGATGCTGATTAAGGCTTTATTCAAAAAACGTTTGTAATCTATATTTAAATTTCAATTAAAATTTAAATCCACGGTGGAATGCATTTTATATACGATCAAAAGATGATGTAGTGTTTAACGCACCACCACTATGGCGTTTTGCCACTTTTTTCTGATCGAAACGTAATACCTGGAAAAGGTGGCCCACCCACATTGAAATATAAATTGTTTTTGAAATAAAAAATATCTTCTGTTAGAATTTTTGCCACGAAATTTCGAAAAAATATCAAAATTATCACATTTTTTTTCGGTTAAATCGACAATATTTTTGCGTAAGAAAATGTCGCTTGCAAAAAAACTGATGACCAAGCCTCAATATGCTATTTATATGCCTCTAGAGAGTGCTTTAACACCTCCAAACATTTTGGTAAATTAAACTTTTAAATCGATTTTATAGTTAACTTGAACGTTTACTTAGATCCTGACTTAAATTATATTTAACAATTTTGTATATGACAAGCGCTTTCCAGATTAAATTCAGTTTTAGCTAATGAGGCATCTCTCCCACAGAGACGTCTCACCCGGACACTCGGGAGAGATGGCTAAATGGATGGGTGCAGAAAAACTTTAATATTTTGTGTGAAAATGTTTTTAAATAAAATTTGTTTATATCCTGTTAATAATCAATAAATGTTCTATTATATCACACAGTTTCACATTCTTGTCATCACTGAAGTCATTTTTATGAAGTAATTTCCTTAGGTGGGGCACCTCTCCCGGAATTACCTTATGTATGTTATCCTCTTAAAATTTTTAATTAAGACAAATGGTTGACGCATAGGTACCTTTTTGGGTTAAATTAAACCTACATAATATTAAGCGATACATGAAGGAATACTGTTATTTGCTTGATTATGATGAGGTTTTGGTCCATCACATACTTCGATGAAAAGTGCGATTGGTGAAGAATATCCCGGAAATTCGTCTGCTGTTATAACCTACAAATATAGTTTTACCACAACCATTGGCCGAAAAACTTTTCGTGAATAAAAGGGTTCTGTAATTCAATTAGATTGCTCCATACATACAGGATTGATATTTCGGTTAGTGTTTATCGTTAAAAAATCACCGGCAGAAAAATAGCCCTTAAAAAGCAACATTTTCTCTTGGTTGGATTTTAATACTTTGCTACAGGTTATTGTTTTAAGATAAATTTAAGTTTGTCGTAAATTATGGAGGCATTAAATGTTGATAGATAGATGATAGTCGATCCTTGTGGATGCACAAAGAAGTTTGTGGCGTTTAATTACATTTTATGAGAATACCCTTAGGTTTCCGGTTAATATTTCCAGCTTCAACTTATTTCATTATTGTTTGCGGTTGACCATAAAATGGATGGATATTCATGCGATAAAGTGATACTCATAAGTTATATATTCAACATTATTGACTAAATATTCACTTTAAATAAATGAAAGTAAAGGTTTCATGCTTGGCACGACGGTACATTTACTTATATATTCTATCAAGTTCGGCCGTATTTCGTGGAACTACATTCTAAATGGAAAAAAAGAAAAATAACTTCGTAATGGAAATATACAAAGTTCTTTTTCTTTCCATTTACTTATATTTAACTCCGATAAATTAATCCTATACAACATACTTTAGTATAAAAGCTATGTAGATTGTAGTTATGCGATAACATTAGCAGCGCTTGGATAAGAAAAAAATAGATTTAATTCTCAAGTGATATCAATAGACATAGTTTGGCAACAATAACTATGTGAGCATTTGTCCCTGTGAGCATTTGCCCGTGTGAGCATTTATCAATGAGAACATTTATCAGAATGTTTACAGGATTTTTCTTGTAAGGATATGTCATGGCACCGATTTATAGGTATATCAGTAAATGAGAATGATAAATGATGATGAGAATACGATTAATTCATGATTACCAACTTGAACTTCTAAAGAAAGATTATTACTGAAACACTTTGCTATGAAAGCTTTTTGATGGGAGTATACTAAACAAAAAGTTCTTTTCATTGCATTGCGTCAGAGGAAGAGGTCATGTCGACCATATGTCTGGCCAAAAAATACTAACGGTGCTTCCTGAGAGGAGGGGCTGCATTGTTATTTTTTCTCTTTAGTTGTACACAATAGGAATGGGTGTCGCCATTTAACTTTGCGTATTCTTGCATGCTATTCGAATTATGTTCTTCAAAGCTGTTTAAACCACTTCCGGACGTGATGCGGTTTATGCGGGTTTCCTCTCTTTGGGTTATTGTATAAACGACCAAATGATAAAGGAGGCAAATCAGTTCATTTGGGATAAGTGATTAGGAGATAACATAATAATAGAAAAAGTAACGACAATTCTCTCGATTAGGATCAAAGACTGAATAAAATAACAAAATGAACGATCTACTTTATTACAGTTAAATTCTTCGATCCTTCCGAGATTTTCATTTATCAATATTTATAAACTAACGCAATAAATGTATTCTCTAATCGGAAAATTTCCGGTATATCTCGGGATTATTGAAATAAAAATGGCGGGCGACTGCTCTCTTAATACCTTCTGCCGAAAACTCTCAACATTATTGACAGAATAGACAAAATTGATACCAACACAACAGCACAACTCCAGGCTGGTAAATTATTGCTTTTTCTTCTACCGTGAGTATCTTTGGCTCAACCCGAATTAGTTTGAAACAAACTTCCTAAAGAAATTTGTGGATTTATAAATAAAATAGAGGCAATTTTGCGAATAGCCTACGTCACGAATTTTACAGTCCCCGAAAAATATATCAATACCGAAAACGAATATTTTCAAATTATTTTGATATAACGGTTAATGCCTCCATAAAGCCTAGGTTCCTCGACATTTTTGAATATGATGATTTAAATGGTTGCGTATACGGTAATTCGCATAATAATTTTCACAGTTGATTGCTGTTTCATAAAATGCGAATTGAACAGAAACATATGGGAAATTGAGTAATAGGGGTATTGTTAAAAGTGCTTCGACAGCTTAGGTCATTTCGCACATTGGCTCCTACCGGGAATCGAACCCGGGACCGCTTTCGCCAAAGGCGAACGCGCTGTCCGCATGACTATCCTGGAGATCGGGAAATTGGAATGTATCGTGGTTTCCCAACGATATAAGTTAAGTGAATGACTTTCCATATTTTCTGGCTAAGGATTACCACAAAATTAAGGTAAACACCATCCTGCTAGATAGACTAATTAACACTACGTCAGTGACGCTGTTGTATTCTGTACAACACAGACGATTTTACGGGTCCCGTTTCTACCTGGGTGGTCCCTTGAACCTCATGCCCGGGTCTATTCCTTTATCGCACTTATCATTAACTTTTAAAGTCGTCAAATGTTTCTTTTTAGTCTTAAACCGACTGCGAAAGGGAGTAAATCTGTGAAGTGACGACTGTTGTAACACATACTACAACACGCGACCGCTTGGGTAAGTTTTTCGTTGGCGAACTCTAATTTTGCGTATTATAATGTTTATATGGAGTTTTTCACTTATTTCGTCTTAAACTTTATTATACGCATTTCAATTTCGGAACTAATAGACATCTAGCTTTTTAGGTACTCTCTGAAATCATGTAAATAAATAAAGGTGAATAATAATATTTTTTACTAAAATTTGTTTACTTTTTATATTATTCCTCTTAAAATATATTACTACCAAAAGTTTAGCACTCAGAAATAATGATAAGTTCAATTAATTTTACAATTTTGGCCGAAAAACGATCTGTTGTATGGAATACAACGCGCGAATGTTCGTGTTATGAAAATAGGCGCGACTGATGAAAGGTTAATCAGTTTTATTTAATAAACTCGCATTGTTTTGACATTTCTTTCGTGTTGATTCATTGTCCATTGTATTCTGTTTAATTGATTTAGCAGTATTATGTTCTATTGCTTAAGACGGAAACTTGAGCAATTATCGTATTAAGTCCGTCTGTATCTAACATAATAATGTTGACAGTATTGGTATCAGATGAATGAAAACACTTGACGTTCTCGAAGTGTCAACGACATAACAATCAAAGCGTTGATTTGCTTTAATGATACTTCGGCATTTATGAAAACATGATCAAGTGATAATAATGATTCAGAGCCAAAAGGATTTTGAACAGAGGCTCCAATTTGCAGACCTTGAAAACTGCAATATTTTTCGAGGCCGCGTTCTATCTCATAGAGATGAGGATTCAAAACAGGGATTTCCCTGAGCAAGGCCAAGGGCTGCGAGATTCAAATGCGGGCGATTCGCCGATTGAATGCATGACCTGGATAACACAGTCGACCCTCAACACCTTCGCGGCTTCACTCGGTTTTTTTCAAATATGTGTATTTAAAATTAAAAACATTTATGATACTTGTAACGTCTAACACGTCTTATTTTCTCTTATTTAGTCCAATATTTTGGGTACTACGAGTGCAATGGTGACTTGAGTGTATTATCACAAGTCTAAAGGCTCTAATTATGTTAAAAAACGAATTTAGATCGTAAAAAGATGACCTATGATTTAACTACAATAGTATTCGATTAATGAATAGATAATATGAATAATAATAATACGACGCGAAAATTCACCGCGGTAGGGTCTGGAACTAATTAAGCGATATAAACGAGGTCCAGGCAAAGCTGTATTCGTTTAGCATCTTGAGGCGTCTTTCACTTGTTAAATGGCTGTCAATTGTTGAATTTTCAAATTCGAATCATTTCAGCAATTTTGACGTCAATTGTTGGTAATTCATAGTTTATTTATTAATTACGAAAGGCGTTAAAAGCAAACTTCTCGCTTAAGTTTACCATTCATCGGTCCGAATTTAATTTAAGACAGGAATAAAGGACTGAGTAGATAGTAACAATCATAATCAGTAATCATCGTCAATGAAAACTAAACAGAAGAGAATCAGCCGTAATTATGCTCAATGACGCGGCTCGCCAAGAGTATCCACAGGTCGTATTCCACAATCGCATTTCGATTCAATTCCATCAGACGACGACTGGAAGACTTAATCGCATTAAATCGAATTTCGTTGATTATACCGATGTAATGAATGTGAGATTTAATAACTTAACACATTATGATAACTTTTAATTATCCGCATAAGACGTCTTATGTGGAATAGTATAAGGTATTTTAAATTGCGTTGTACGAAATCTTTCTTTTATTCAACATCTCCATCGTCAGGTCGAAATTCCACAGAAAGTACCGACAAACTCCGTTAGTATTGTCTGATGGAATGTATTTCAAAGATTTCTCAAAAGTTGAAGAACAACGAGGCTGAAGCGGTAGATTTTGCTTTCTCAAAAGAAGAATAAAGCATGGCTGCTGATGGTTATGTTGTATATTATAAAACAAACTCCAATTGCCACTTTGTAAGTTTCTTGATGGTTTTTGGAGTTTGTTTTATAATATGTTCTCAAAAGTAGTTTAGAAAAGAATAATCTCGAGCATTTGCAACCTATTAAAGATTAATGGATGATTTTCTGCTTAAATGCATTAGAAAAGAAAGAGCCTTGAATATTTGATATCCGAGAGCTTCAAAATTCCATTATCTAGGATAATCACACTCACACGAACCGATAAGTACGAACGGAATTTACTTTCTAAAATGGAGATAATAAAAGAGCATTTACTTGCAGTGTTGAATTCGTTGGAACAAGATCCCCATGGCAACTCCGAGTAGATGACGGAGTAAACGATGTAAAGGATGGTCCAAGCGATGATGACGTGGTAGTAAATGGTCACCAGCACTATCACCACCAACGTGGAGAAGCCGAGGCCTGGAAAGGAAAATACAAATCAACAATGGAACAAGAAGTAAACACTTTAATTAATCGAATAAAAATGTTCGTGTCATTGTCAACTAACTCAAAAGGAGATACGATATTTGGAACCTTACCGCACAATTTGTTGGAGCAGAAGCGATAAAATACGCAGCGTAAACATTCATTTATTCGGAAATTCTTATACAATAGCTTTCCGGAATCGCTACTATAAATTCCATTTTATGTCTCCCAAAAGTGGATGGAGCGAAGGTCAAATGAGGAATAACACCCGCACGGACACAATTGCACCAAGAAGGTCAAATGGGGAATAACACCCGCACGGACACAGTTGCACCACGCATCATCACCGCTGTTTTTGAAGGATTATTCAAATATTGATGCATCACAGGTGGCGCCTGTTGGCATTGACCCGATTCCTGCAGAATTCAAATATTTCTCCAAGGGCACGCCCTTCGATCGTGGAAGAAGATCCAAATGGACGATATTCGCGAGTGCAATTGATTTTGCAAAATGCGTAATTTACAATATATCAGGCGAATGTAATGATGCAATTGACACCTCAACCACCTGGGCAGTTACTATCAATCCCGCGCCTCTTTGTGGAAAGCGGACACTGCCTTCGAAGCAATTTTGCCCCACACAAAAACTTGTTTGAATAATGGCCAGTGGGGGTGGTGGTATCGGCTAAAGCAAATTTTTTTCTGCAATGGAACACTTCGCAAAGCTGGGAAGTTTAACGGAACACTCAGCTTATTTTTGTTATGTAATTCTCTTTGTAAAATTTTAAAAATCATTTAATTACAACTAATTATTTATTTAGTAATTATTTTTAAATATAAAACTGTAATATTATAACATAAACATAAAAATATGAATAAATAAAGGATTTAATGACTTTTATTCTCCAATTCTCCATTAGGACTACAAAATACCGCGGAAGACCTATTCAGGTTTAGCGGAACACCGGTGTTCCGCGGAATACAGTTTGGGAAACCCTGGGCTAAAGGATCGTTTTGGAGGATAACATGAATAAAAAGTTTCTTAAATTCAAAAATTTTCAAAATGTACGAAGAAGAGGGTTCTCTGTTTTGTCAATCGAACGTGTTTATAAGATTGATAAAAAAATGAATTAACAATTTTGCATGCATTTGAGCTGGAAATATCATTCAATTCCAATGGCATCAAATCATTTTTCTCTAAATCTCTCTTAATTTTAACAAATAATTTTCAAATGAATTTCCTTGCGTTTTAGAAAAATATACAAAATGAGAGTAATTTATTAGTTACAGTTATCAGTTGTAATTTTTCAATCGAAAGTATTTTGAATTTTTATTTAAGAATGGTTAACACTTCAGACAAATTACTAAATTAATATTTGGCCACAATTTGCACTCTACAAAGACATGAATCCATTAATTTTTATCTTCTAATTCCGCAATTAAATCAGTGAATCACATCTCTCACATATTATTATTATTATTGTCTTTATTAAAGGCGAGATTGAGACTGAAAAGTCTCTTCTTCTATCTAACCTTTCGTCAATGGTATTATATACATAAAAGCTTGTATATATGTGAATAGAAATAGAGAGGAAAACTTTAGAAGGAGTGGAAGTAAATAAAACATAAGGTGATATCTTAGGAAAAGATATCCACAGCAGGAAAACACCCACAGAGAAGGGGGTGTGAAAAACCTGCGCAAACCTACTGATAAAGATGTTAAATAAAGCTTAACATGGAGATTACAAAAGCAATGGTACTATAACTAAATTACAAATTTATAATAAAATAAATTCAGGAATAGGAAAAACTATAATACTAAACCGTGAGGAAAAAATTAATAAGACAAAACAAAAGATATAACATTCAGACGAAATTACAAAAAATAATAATAAAATAAAATAAAATAGAGCATTCAAATAATAAAATAGTTTCGAAAATGACACTTACTAAAAACATATGTGGTTGGTACTCGCTACAGAATCAAAAATTGTGTCAAGAAATTCATTTGATGACAAATGTGAAGCTTTAATTAACGCTGTAGCCAAAATTATGCGCTCCGAGTGAGTGATAACCTTGAACTAAGGAGTGTTTGGACCAAACGGTACACAACTGCGAAACCAGTTTCTTCAGAATAATTTGGGGTGCAGTTTCCCGACACTCAATCCGATTACTACAATTGTAAGAACTTCAATCATTGATAATAAAAGGAATTAGGAACGACCAATATATTGGCAATTTACCTAATCTTTGACAATAAGCTTATTGTTAATTGCGAAACAAAGCGATATAAAAATGGGCTTGCGATTTAAAAAACTGGAAAATTACAATACCGTTACAATTTTTTTATTGATTTATTAGTTATGAACTTTTGAATAAAACGAATCACCAAAAAACATCAAATGACGTTTTGATATTTCAACCATCAGCGGCCTTCCTTTATATAAGTTATGAACTTGTTATTTACTGAATCGGAATATGTAGATAAACCTGTTTGTATAAGAACTTTGTATAGAAAAATGGTGGAAAGAAAAGAAAAAAGGGATTTATTCCGCAAAATGTTTTACTTTTCCACCGAAATGCTTATTTGAAGTTTTTATCGCTTTGACCAATGATTTTGTAGACCCAGATTCCCTAAAAAAATACAATTTGCAAACACTGCAGCAAAATTTAGCGTAATGAATCGCGAAAACGCAAAATCAATAGCAGAACAAGAAAATATGCGCACATTTCCATTTCGGAACAGCAATTAATTTAATTCTTTTTATACCCTCATACTGAAATGGCTATAATTATACGTAATAAAAATATATAAACTATATGAAAAGCCTCAATTCTGGAAAACAGATTAACTTTTAGATGATGTATGAACAATTAAATATGATGATAATATAAAACAGCAGGAGTTTGGCAGATTACTTGAATAAGACCTACATTTACTCTCATCTTCTATAGCTCAATTTTATAATTGTATCATCGTGGTCGGTTGTTATATAGCATTACAATTAATGAAAGTACATGTATGCAGAATTGATAATTTTGGTTACATTTGCTTTCGGTCGCGAGCGATTGGGACTTTTCATAATGCCATTGGTTAGATATGGCTTATCCATTTGCTACTTATACATAACAACAGTAAAAAATACTATAAATTTGACATGAATCACACCACCAGGATATTCTGCGATCATTTGATCAAAAGTGATAGCCAAGCGTTAATAGGAACGTTTACCCTTTCGCCCAATCGCTTTCCTCCAATTGCTTTCGCCCAATTCAATCGTCCACAGACGAATTACACTCCGATTGGTTTGTGCAACAATTGCAAAATCCGTTACGCAATCCGTCTCGATCGACGTTCATTTTTTTCGTCCCATTGTTGCGCGATTAGTTTGGCGGACGCCCGCCGAGGGCGCTGAGGGAAGAACTGACCGTGGAAGATTGGGGCCATCTTCTGGAACGCCTCGCTTGGCCCCAGGCTGGAGTACTGGCCCACCACCAATTCCAGGAAAAACAGAGGTAATCCAGCAGCGAAGATCATGATTGTGTGCGGAACGAGGAAGGCGCCTGAAAAGAAACGAAAGGAGTTAATTGATACCTCTGTGAAATAATAATAATAATACCTCGGGTGAGGGGTGGCACTGTCAGCGAAGTTCTTTTCGCTGTTTTCAGCAAGTGGATGGGTGTTAGACCAATATTAGTGGATGAGCGCACAAAAATTTCTAACTTGAGCTTAACCTATTGTCCACTGCTACCTACTTGTGAAACTTTTAGTTTTACTGGTCCAATTATAATTTCAAAAATATCAGCTTCGATCACTGTTTCTTAACACTATGTGTTGCAACGAAGTTTTGTCGTCCGATTATGTTACAAGGAAAAACAGGCTTAAAAAAGTTTTTACAGGGCCGGATATCGAACCCAGGATCTTCCTCTATCTGGAAAGTTGCTTTGCCGAACCAGAACATCTCTGCAGCCGTTTTGGAAACAGACTCTCTTTCAAGTGTATGTTTCCTGGGAGCGCGCCCTTATGTGCAAATCAGCCCCAACCCTTATCCGTCCGATTCATCGCGTTTTTTCTTCATTTTCACGAAACAAAAATTATTTTGTAAGTGAAATAATGTTTTAAAAATACACGAGAATTTAATTGGGCTTAAAAGAATTCCAGTCATTGTAATCGAATTGGGTTAGACGAAAACATTCGCCTGCAGAAAACGTCAATAACAAACTGTGCAGAATCGTAAAAATGTGATTTAAAGGATTATAAAAATCTGTTGCGAATATATTTTTATGATTTTTAGGAAGAGCTATTTCATTCAAACCTTATCTTCTTTTGAGTGTCTTTGGTAACAATATTCCAAAGTCGTAAATATCTTCAATTTCTGCCTCGAAATGATTTAGCCAAACGCTTTTATTCCTTTCACTGTTGAAACTCAAATATAAAAATTTCTTTCCGCAACTATAAAGGAAAAACACCATTCTTCACTGATTAAAGCATGACGGATACCGTTGAACAGTCAAGGAAAGTCTAAGAGAGAAACGAAAATAAATGAGAGAGAAATCTCGTTGAGACTCCAACCAGATTGTGAAGAAATGTTTCATCAGAATGCATATGCGACTATACACAATACATGTTCGATCGAGATTTTCCCCCGAAAATTCCACGTATTGATACGTCCAATCAAACATCATTATTTTCAATCCAAATACTCCCGACGGACGGCACGCGATCGTGGAGAAAATTAGCACAGAATCGTGAATTGAGCAAGTGAGGATTTTACAAGACAATTTCCGACTACATCAGGCTTTTACCACCGGAGAACAGGTAAGTGAAACTCTCACTCGAGTATAAGCCGATGGATCCTTTTTCAGCTTAAAAATGGGGTGAAAAACTCGGCTTATGCACGAGTATATACGGTAATTAGAAATAATGGTCTTAATGATCCTTAAGAATAATTCTTTAAATTTATAGAGCGAATTCAGTGGATGCATACACATTCAAAAATAAAATTTTAGTTCCTCTTATAGCACTATTTAAGTCTGCTTACATCGGCCGCGAAATCGGCAAAAAACACCGAAAAGATTAAAGAATATCCAATAAATATCGAGATAATAAATTTGTTTCGACCGAAAATACGACCACATTGTAATTTAAGGCTTTTGCCGGTGAATAAACAAGTAGCGATGGAAATCCGTATCCATGGAGATATTTCAATCAACAAGAGAATAAAGCCTTGGGAAATTTTGGAAAATCGCATTTTATCTTACTCTTGGAGTCTTCCTAAAGATGAGTAAACTTTTCATGGGATTTCATCGGAGATGACATTTACTGTGGTCCCGCACTGTGCATTTACGGTGTCCCGCATTGCGGTACACTACAGTGAGATGCTGCACACCAGGAGAACTGTCGCCTGTCGGTATAGAAACTAAGGAGCTATCGAATAAAATAGAATAGAAAAAAAATCTGATATGGCCAACACATGACTTCCTCCATATTTATTGAAAGCAGAAGCCTATGCCGATAATATATAAATAACTCCAAAACAATGTATGTTAAAGAAAAATGTTACAAACAAAAGTTGTAGTAAAGTACATTGTCTATAACTTTTGTACAAATTGTATTTAAATACATCACATTCTGTCAGAGATATTTAAGAAAAACTACAATTTTTGGATAAAAAGCAACTTACGGTTAGCGAGTATTCACTAATAACTCCTAAACAATCAGTGTTACAAACAAAAGTTGTAGTAATGTAAATTATCTATAACTTTTGTACGTAATTGTATATACCTACATTGCATTCTGACAGAGATATTTAAGAAACATAATTTTGTTCCGGATTAACCTAAACTTCCGGTTAAGGGATATTCATAAAAACTAATCAACTCTTGGCATTGTTAAGAAAATACTAAATGTGAATTTTGGAAATGATCGGATAATTGCTTTTTAAGATAGAGCGCCCACAAACCTTTTTACCACAGACAGGCATGTAGGTAAAATAGCGAAAACGAGCTCTATGGGCCCCAAAACATCTATTTCTGTTGAAATCTGAAGGTCGAATTTTTTTGCGAATACAATACTTTCTCTATACTACGTATAAGGAGAAAATAATAATAATAATAGAAAATGAGAGACTTCATCGAAATAACAGTCGAATTACGCCATTGTCGGCTTTCGATTAGACCCGTCCTCGAAGGAGCTCTTTCCAGCAGCAACAACGAATTTCAAACTAAACTCTAACTATACAAATGAGCCAGGGAAATGGCTGTTTACTCCTGATATAAACCTCATTTGCTGGTTATCTTGAAGATAAATTTGTTCATAAAGATTTTTGACTTATTTTTGCCGTTGAACATAGTGTTGTGATCAAGTAGTCTGGACCAAAGTTTGATTTGTCAGTTTTATCAGATGGATACCGCCGCCGATCTGTTTTCGCAGTATCCGCCGAGATGTTTACATTAACGCAGCCAAATATTACACCAAGCAGCGGATAAATAAACAAAAGCGAGAATAGACAAATGCTGCACGAAATGGCGATACTCTCCGAAGGGTTAAAAGACAATAACTAATTCCTTTTAGCCTGAAGAAGGAAACTGGATGACTGAACAGACGGAAAACTTCCAAATTTTTGCTTTTTCTGCTCTCACGGCCACGTTGAGACTTATTACGCTTCAATTATCTTGCTTTAGGTACCTGGAATTTTAAATAATCTTCCGTCGAATTTGCGGCGGAATTCTTTAAATTTCTCAATAACTTGTGGCGAATTGCCGAAAAGAAAGAAATCCAATACTTGAATCGCTGCCATCTTATTGTACTGGGGCAACGACCAATCGTCGTGTTGTTTACATTGTTGGAGAGAAGATAGCGTTGGTCGTAGAAAAGCGGATGAATTCTAATTACGCGCAATAAGAAGCCGCATTAAAACCAGTTAAAACCGCCGCATTGCCTACAACCATATAATACGGAATAAGAAGAGATAAAACAATTTGTTCGGCTTTTCAGAACACGAAAGTGATTCAGTTAGCAGGTGTGAAGTATTTTCAAAGTAAGCAATATTGATTACACTTGCTAATAAAGGAGTGTGTAATTAGATTCACAGACAGATGCAAATAAAATAAGGGTGGTGCTGCTGCATTAAATGACTCGAGTAAACATCGTGTAAAGTGGGAGAGGAATGCAAATATTAAGATGCATAAGGCAAATAGGAGGTGACAACATACAGAGAGACTGACATCAGGATAAACAGAGGGAGTACCAACCAATCTATGGTTAGGGGATTGTCTTCTAGTCGCTCACCGATGGCGGAAAATTGGAGTTATTCACGGCGGGAGATTCTATCAAATGTCCCCTCGCCTACGTTGTGCGAATGACGTCAGAGTTGCGAGGTGAGGAAAGCGGGTTCTACGAAAGCAAGAGGTCATCCGCTGGAATCCCCGTGAAATGGCACTTTTCCTCCTCTGGCCTCCTTTAATCTACGATCTCTCTTCGCTCTGCGCGAGTCACATACAGTAGTCTTAACATCTCGTATTCTTGGACCAAGGATAATAACTATTTTCTGTATTAGTAAGTCAGACGCCGATCTATTCATTCATTGTCGTTCTGAATTTGTACAGTTATTTATCCGGCGTAAATAACTTTTATAAAATTTCACGAAGGATTAATAATTTTCTCCGCTGATTTCCTTAAGCAAAATTTTAATTGAAAGAAGTCATACGAAATATGAAAGATGAACCACAGAAAAGAATATCACGCAAACATTCTTATTTGTATTTTCGAATGTTCTTTTCGACTCGAAAGCGCCAAAATATTGATAACAGGTATCAATTTTCATGGAATTATCGCAAACATCATTTAAAGACTGTTTTCGTAGCTATCAATAAAATGTTGGTTGCCACAACAACTTATGTGCTTTTGTATTTCAGTGTTATTTACATTGGTCGCGAATCGGTGACAATATTGTCGATTGCCTCACTAATTTGTAAGAATAATAAGAAACATCTGATATAGTCTGAAATTCACGACAAATCAAAGACATTTTCGTCCATTAAATTTATAAAGTGCAAAATTAAGACAAATAACAGTTACGGCCGGTAAATAAACCAGCTGCTATGGAAATCAGTTTTCTCGATTTATATAATTAACGTTATGATGAAGAATCTAATTATGGTTCTGTCGTTTTAGACGGCTTGGGCAGCTATAAATAACTTAATCGTCCTAAGATTGCAAGGGTGTGATGATTAATGCTTTCTGTTTCTTTGGCGTAATTTAGTTCTCGTTATCCAAGTTGTGACATGTTTATGCCCAGTTGCTGAGCGTAATTGAACTACTTTTTTGCACCATTATAAGTGTGGCTTCATTGTAACTTTTTGTATCTTTTGATTTTCGCTATGATATTTTACCGGAAATCGACTATAAGTTGATTGAATCTTTCGTAAAATTTAGGACGATAATACATTTTCAGCCGAATATTTCATTCCATCAGTGACATTTTAAAATGCGGTTCATCCAATGGTGAGCGGCGACCACCACCAGATGCAACCACGGTTTTAACAACTTATCTAAAATTATACACGAAACAACAAGTGAGGAAAAGTAAAATTATACAAATTGGATAAAGGCGTCTTGGATAGTAACTCTTACTGTTTCTACTTAAATCAAAAGCACCGCTTTTTCACAGTTGTGAAAAATCCTAGGTTTTATTTTCGTTTGTTGCATAAGCATGCAGCCATTTTAACTATAAGAATTTTAGAAAAGATTTAGTGTAAGAATACTTTACTTTAACTATAAGAATTTTGTCTACAATTTTGGATCGCACTTGGATGTTTGCATTCAAGCAAATCATCATCACTAAAGATGTATGGTAAGCAGATTAACCACCTGGTGACTGTGGTTATACATGACATAGTATATACATACATACAGTCGTGCAAAATAAACTAAAAGATGAATTGTCATATTCTGATTAGACATCTGATTAGACAAGAAATTGAAAACTAAGGGGAAGAAACGAAATCTGTCAGGCCCAAGGAGGGAGGGAAACCCATCAGAAAACCTCCCTCTGACAGAAGCCAAGACATAATGCATAATCCGCTCCTTACAACTGTTATCCCACCCCATGAAAAAACATATCTTCAATATCCATAAACCCATGGACAAAAGTTTATCATGACGAATCACAGAAAGTCAACCCTACCAGACATTAGTTAACAATTATTGAAATTTACTTAACTTATCCTCATGCACTATATAGTACTATATATTTATGTATGATAGTTCTTATTCATGATTTATGATTTTATTTTTTGTACTAATATATATATATATATATATATATATATATATATATATATTGTAGTTTAATTGTACACCTACGGGAGGTTTTAGGAGGGGTTTCCCTCCCGTCTTTGGGCGAAGGCTTAGAATCATTTTTATGTTCCCCTCAAACATTGCCACCTGGCTTGAAGGCCAAATTGCAATGTAAACTTAAATAAATAAAGAAATACAGGAAGTGGCCCAAATTGCAGGAAGAGCGTCTCATTGATCAATAGTTCTATTAAGGAAAGAGAATTAGGGAGGGAGAGGTTCCATTTTATTTCTATGGTCTTATGGTGAGTGAGGCTTCTTTATATCCTTCCCCTAATAAATGACAATTCTCTGACTCGCCGCTGTAAGCGCTGGCTTCCTAGCCTGTAAAGTTTCCTTCTGTTTTCTAAAGTTTCCCAACCTAGCAATTAGAAATCGTTGTCGTGGCAACGCCATCACAACTGTCACCATAATTGCTGAAAATCCACTGAGGCAATTTCCTGAAGAAGATAGCGGAGTTCCTGCGCATTTACTCTTACGATTGCCATTTGAAGCATTCCTTTCGACTCGCCAAACATAGACTTTTCTGCGCGCATTCTGGAGATAGAACTAAGAATATGCGTGACTCACTTCCGAGTGAACGCACAGAAATACCATTTGAAGACGAGATTCAAACACCCGCAAGGAAGCTGTGGAAGCTGCACCAATTATTATTTTTCTGGTTTCAATAATTCGGCATTACCAAAAGTGGTGTTAGAGTAGCGTCAACTCGTCGTCCCTTAGACAAATGTTGACAAAGGAAAGCTGGACAGGACTCGTGTATTATTTTTTTTTAAGCGGAGGCCTGAAAAGTAGCTTAAAAGTCACTAAATAATAAAAATCCCTCACAAATATATCAAACTAATATACTTAAATATAATTTTTTTGAGAATAATATTTTTCCAGATTTAATAGTATTTAATTACTTAAACATAAAATATAAATTTGAGTCTTAGATTTGATATTTTGATTCAACCTCGCCTCCTGAGGGGTGGTGTTTTTCTTTGATTCATATAAATGTCAAATGTGTCAACTGATTCGTAAGAAGAGTATCTACGCAATGAAATAAGATACCGCAAAAAGTAAATAATTAGAAATGACGACAGAATCGCTTGTAAATATGTTTGCACGATAATCAGATATCCTTATTCTACCCTATTCTGCAGCTAAATGCATCCAAAGTATGCCAAAGTAAATAAGGGTACGATAACATCTACTACGTACCCTCACGGTTTCCTCCTGTTGCACCATACCCCTCTACACCATCGATACATACTTCTGCAGTTACAAAATCACAGTGGCAATTGAGACGCCTTCAACCATTTCGAAGGTAAACATGATTGTTTTGATGACCCACATCATTCCGCGCAATGCTTCGAGAAATACGACCGTGTTACTAATTTGAGTTCAGCTTCACCGTTTGTAGGCATTGTTTTGGGAAAGGCGTCAGTAAAATGGCTCCCTTGTGTACAATTATGGCTTTTAACATAATAAGAGAAGGATATATTTACTCACGGGTTTAATCGTTCACATCTGCGACTTCGATCGATTACCACTGCACACGACGAAACTATTGCTATAATTATTTGAACAACTATGATTACATAGAATTTCTGAAGTCAGTCATTGTTGCGATTTTAATTTCAATAATTATTCAATAATCATAGGTCAATCGTTCATTCGTCATTTATAATAATAATAGCAATTCTTCTTTATTGTTGGGTGTATTTAAGTCTTTGAAGACCGTTATTACAATAAACCCCATTTCTTACACACACACACACAAGCAACCATGCCCTAACCAGGATTCGAACCCGGGGCCTCAGGGATGCACGCTAATTGATAAGCTAAATAGCAAAGCTAAACCGATACCTAAACGCCAAGTCACCGATCTGATCTCTCCTCCTTTATATTTTAACTTTATTAATACATTAATTAAAATTTTATTTTAGCATTCTATCATTATTTTGATTCTAAATTTTCAATATTTCTGGTTTTAACAATTTCTGACGACGCTCATCGATTGTTTGCTTCCTCTAATTTCCGGCCCTAGGCAATCGCCGTCGATGGGGAGGTTTCTAAGATAGCTTCACGACTGAAAGCAAAAAGCGGAAACAAATCACTTCCATTAAAATGATGACGCACTAAATGAAGTAGGAAGCCTGTAAAATACATCAATTGACCCTGCAGATTAGGAATTTTTCAAGTGATAGTAATAGCATAAAGTACCTGACAATTTCGGCAAAAAGTATTATAAAACGAATCTTAACATGGTGAGAGTATATATTTTATTGAGCGTTTATTTACTTTGAAATTAATCTGATATTTGCTACTCTTTTCGGAAATTCTTGAGGATACCGAAACATTTGCCGTCGAGAGATATACCGTGTCTCCTCGAGTATGACGACATACAGCTGAATTTTTCCACTGGTTAACAGGTAAGTGGGATCCTCACTCGAGTATAAGCCGAGAAGGGCTTACTCAGCTTAAAAAATATACTGAAAAACTCGGCTTATACACGAGTATATAAGGCAAATGAACTCTGGAATAGTTTAACTGTCACAGTTGTTGCTACAGCAACAATTTTATTGATAGTGCTGCGCCCAACGTTATTTGATAGAAATGCCGCGAACTATTATAAATACGCGACGCGGCAGTTACTAAGGACAATAATGGTAGCGAGAGAAAAATAAATAAACAGTTTGAGTTGTGTTTGGTGTTGAGCGTGTTGATGAAGTAAAGTTTCTGTATTGATTACGATCGGGAATAAAGTGTTATTTTTCGGATTACGAGAGTTGAGTAAATTATCCCGAAACTCACGGCTCGTAACAATAGCAACGTCAACGTTTCGCTTTCTCCATGTTTTTATTCATTTAGGCCGCCTTATACATCCGACATTGTTAGATATTTACGTTTCTGCAATATTGCAAACCACGCAATCCATCGGCACCTTCCAGAAAGCGCCTTGACAGTGGTTCGGAAGCATCCGGAGAGCCCCAAGTTCACAGCTGTTAGAATTCATGGATAACGGACAACCTAAATTCACCTGCGAGTTATATCGAGATGTGGGCCATGGAGAAAGTCTGCCGATAAAAAAGAAGGAAACGCATTTTCAGGCCTTGGGATCCGCTCACCTCTAAATGTAGCACTTGGCCGAAATATATCGAGAAGAAATGACAGTTTGAAAGTATGGCAAAGAATTCTCATTAGTTGTGCCGCAATTATGCTGCGACTAGCTGAAAATTTTATCCATTTCAATTTCCGGTTTTTTTTGGAATCAATTTTTGAAAGAAGGTTTGCGTAAAACTTATGTACCGCAAGCACAGTTGCACATATAAAGAAGAACTAAATTTAGATCAATGTATTGCACTATAGATGCGCAACTATTACCCAAATATTACGTTTCGGAGAATTTTTGGTATTTATAAAATCACTTATTCATCATTTCGGTATTTTTAAAATGTAAATAATTTTGAATTTGTCTCTTCGATACTTGTATACAAATTCATTTACATTTCGCGGCAAAATATCTATCCAATTTAACTCTGACCAGGACCAAAACTGATAAAAATAAAATAAGTTCAAGAATTTCAAGATGAGCCTTAATATTGAATTTGCTAGCAGTTTTAGCTGAAACATTTTTTGAACAAATTCACTTTCTGAGAAGTTCATTAAATGTCACTACACCGTTAAAAGAGTTGCGAAGATAAGCCTTGGCATACATAAATGTGAGACTTCAGAAATAAAGCAATCGCTAATATAACCTGTTCTATTATCCTCTCTGTTTACGATTGGGAATAGATTAAAAATATTGGGAATGATAGATAGGCCAAGTAGGTTAAGTAATTGCTGGTAAAAGTGGACCACTCCCGATGACGTCTTTATCTTCAATAGATAAAAAATGCCGTCGGTTTTCGCTCTGAAATGACTTAAAATTTAAAGATTCGAAAATATAAATTTCGGATTGATGTTAGGTCATGCTAACGTAGTGAGAAGGCGTGATTTTCTTGAAAGACGATTCGTAAACTTACACAGATTTTGAAAAGGAATAGTTTCTTTAAGCAGCGCATATCTTTAGGAACTGAAATTTGTCGTATTGGTCACACAAACAGTCTTCTGGAAAGAAATACGTGAATATGAGTCGATTATTGTTTATGGCCTTTACAGGGAGCTTAATGAAGAGTTTTTCGAAAAGATGAAGAGTCAGCGTCAACGTTGAATTTGATCCTATAAATTCCAAATATTATTTAAGTACTTCTTCCATTGCTTCTCCTCCTCAATAAATTATATCTTTCCACTGTCTTCTTCTGTATCTTCCTTTTACCTCTACTTCGCTCTTCCTTTTCAATTCCCTTCTTTGCGCATTTCTTTTGCTCTTTGTTTCATCTCCTTCATTTTTCCAATTCTTATGCAACTACAACTATATGATGCAGATGTAGTACTTTATAGTAAAAGAAATACCTGAGGTTGTATATATATATATATACAACCTCAGGTATTTCTTAATCCTAATGCTGATTGTAATTGTAGAGATGTAATTCGAATCGTCAATCAGTGAGAGGCTTTTTAGTGTAAGTTATTGTGGAGAGTATAGGTGTTGTAAATTTTGTTAAAAATGTATTTTGTTGTAGCTGCCACCTGAGTTTATTTTTGAATAAATAAATAACTGCATATCTTTACATATATTCGCATCTTCCACGCCTGCATTTCCTGTATTCTGCTGACAAACTTCCCGACCGAACCATTCCTCATTTCAGTTTAGGTAAACATAGTTTCTGTATCTTGAGCAAATCCTCTTCCTCTGTATATTTTTATTTCCATTCGTGATGGAGACATATTAAAGCAGCAGTTCTCTCGCAAATACTCAACTAACATTTCTTAAAATAATATCACATCATTTAATTTTCATCATTTCTCAATCCTATGAAATTTTTATTATGTTTGAATTATATTTTCTCTCTGTGGACATCGCCTTTTGTAAACCTTTAAGAATCCCTTATTAGGGCCGCGAACCCCCAAATGTCTTTATTTTTACTCTTTTTATTCATTCACATAAAAAAATACATAAATTTTAAAAATCTCCGAAAGCATGACCATGAATAAAGTTAAATAAAAGATTTGGATATCTTCTGGAGAATTTTTCAAGTAGTCAGTCAGGTAAGAGTCCTCACGACCGCTTCCTGTCTCAGACCTCATTAGAGACGCGACCCTCGCAGCAGGAGGGGACTTGGACAAACCGATCGTGTGGTATACGATTTTAGAAGACATAAATTTTTCAAATAGACAACAATATCTTCGTCGTATCACTCGTTCAAAATAAAGCACCAGCTTTTTTTGATCGACGTTCTACGACGAAAATTAAGGGTTTTACAACCAAAATTGACTGATTATTATCCTCAAGATTAACGAAACAAAATTGTCTTTCAACGTAGAATTGTGATGCGCATTAAATGGGTTGCTTTCGGGTTGGACGCTCCTACTTGCACGGATTACCAAAGAATGAAATACTTGATTTAAAGGAAAACGGTGAGTCAAAGGCAACTGCTTGAATAATCAAAACGGAGGTTTACTTACAGATAAGTGAAGGTTTTAAGAAGGAAAAGTTTAAGTGAAATCTACCGAAGTACGAATGATTTTTACCGCGTATATGTTGATTACCTGTTTGTTTTAGTGACTCATTTATTTTCTAACCAGTTTTACTGCTCATGTTTCTCTGTGACCACAAATTGCTTTCTCTAGTGTATATCATAATATTTTCTTAAACCTGTTATTGGTTTGATATTTTACTTATTTTTGTATTATTACGTTCATCCCTCTTTCTGTTTACCTACTATTATAACTTTCCAATCTCCCTTATATATTCTTTCGTTTCTTCATGTTTATCATATCTTATGTTCAACCATTTAACAATTTTTTTATGGAATCAACTGCTTGGGCCGTGACTTCGTGGTATGGATCCATCAGTAGCGAAAGTGAAAATAACTTTTACTAGACCACAGAATATTTTAAACCTTATTTTTGGTGCATTTGTAAATTTTTGTTTTATGATAATCAGTCTGTGTTCTAATTTTAGCTAGGTTTGCTATTATTATAATTATTTGATTCCTTAGAAACGGTTACTACAGTGGAATCGGTTTCAACTTAACCCGTAATGAAGGCGTACGGACGACTACACGGAAAACTGAAGAGAATTTTTTTTTTTAAGTTTTGAAATTTTCTATACTTGAGTAATCCTTTGAAGACTCAAATGTCTCTAAGTTTCAGCTCAATAAAATGTTTTCCGAACTTATTAAGTTCGCAAAAATCGGATGGAACGTGGATTATTTTGAAGGCTCACAACTTCCGAATGAAAGATGTAGGGTATCTTGTATTTTCAATTGCTGAAAGAAATTGAACGCATCTTTATAACAATATTTATCAAACTTCCAAGTAGTGTTTGGAACAATTTTTAATTTGCAACAAATCATTTACTGCGATATTCGACCGTTCAAACCCCAGTCTATCAGAATTTCAAATCCATCATTATATCTTTTGTCTTTCCACAGAAGAATACATTTTTTTATAATTTAGGGATGGCAATGAAAACGCAGTGTTAAATTAAAGTTTAACTAGCGCTGCACGTCGTGAGCGCCACTCAGACTCGGTCTTTGCACGGATAAGATCACTGGTAGCCTTGACAACTATAGGTTTTATCTTTTGCTTTATAGTACGCGATGATATAACGTACGTTAATATCACGTACATGTATGCAATTATGTATATATTGGTAGTTACATTGCTGGAATGTGGTGAGGCTGGATACTCGAATAACCCTTCCGCTCTCAATTTTCTCTTATCAATCGTCGTCAATGTGTAAATACACAGATATAAACGAGATCAGGTGGAAACGAGTCAATCTAACCCAGAATCTCCCATCAGGCTCAAGCAGAGTGCCTCGCCATTAAGGGGACCCAAAAGAGCACGTTTCTTCCTTTTCTAAGATGAATAGACGTAAGTTGCGGCCACAAAGGGGTCTTCGCTCTTGATTTCTGGAATTCGCTCCTATTTAAACCCAATCTTCTTATTTAATCGCGGTACGCCCACCTCCGCCATTACTCACTCGTCGACTTTGAGGTGTCGCAAAGGGAATGAGTCCAAGATCAAATGGGGGGACTTCGTTTCAACACCGTCTTGGCAACGGAACAGAGGTCTGCCATTGTTAAGCCGGGTTGGCGGGAAAAAATAAATCGAAGCCACTCGAGACAAGGATGTTCTTCTAATGATATAAGTTGACGTCGAAAGAAAGAATTCGATAATGATTACCTTGGCGGATTCCCAATTCCCTAAAAGCCTTATCCACAAAACATTATAATGTTTATATATATATATTAGAGTAGCAATTTGATGTTAATCGTAACGTTGGTCTATTTACCTATAAAAACACGCTCAAAATGCATAATTTGGTAAAGTAGGTAAACAAATTCCTCTTTTGAACAGCCGTGTTTAAATTGCGTCGACCAACCAGAGAATACGTTTAAATCGAACGATAATATTCGAAGCATCACATATATACAGAAATGTTCTACCTTACGATTCATTCACGTACCTTAAAATCCCTATTAAATGCTATCTCTTTTACTTCTAGGCATCTTATCCCACAATTTATGACATCTAACACATCCTGCCTTTTTCTTACACTTATCCTACCAGTCTTTGTTTTCTCCCTTGTATTCTACCCTCAATTACTTTCTTTAGTAGCTTCTCTATGATCCATCCATTTAAACAGCAGATGGTTAATTAATTCAGTTAAAGTCCTCTCCTCCCCAACCAAATCCAGCATAAGAATATCTTTTGAATTAATATTTATTTCTGATTTTGACGGGGAAAGAATTCATGCCTAGAATATACTTCGTTTATAACGATACCTATTTAGTGATACATATGTCAGGTAGGATTTCCTCAGTGAAACGCAAAAATGGACCACGGTTAAACCAAAGATCGGATGATCCACCCTCCAGATCAGACGTTAAGCTCAGAATTCGAGGCAGTTTTATCCGCATTCATTTCCTATCCTGAATCGGTTGCACAAAAATTTAGCAATAGCATGGGAAAAATATAACAGTTAAACGAAACTTATCAGGATCACAATATACATAAAATTGTAAATTGATGTATAATTATATAAGTAATCTTTTTTAATAAAGATGAAAATTGAGTTGCGGTAGATCCATTTTATTCGCGCTTCTCTTTTCATAAAAAACGAACCATGGCTGGGCTGGGAACATCAAAATCCTCAAAATTAATCATTCCCCGTAAATATGAGTTATGCCGTATGCTCGAGACGAATAACAAAGCGGTGCTGCCCCGTTGCTTCAATTTCCAGAAACCTTGACTCTACCTCTATTTTTCGTCCTCTAAAACTCTACTATTTCTTATATTTCTTTACTATTATCACAAAGTGTGTCTAATCAATTTTCCTCTTATTTTCATGGTTTTTTATTAGATGTGACGTAACGTTTGTGTGTGTATGCAACTGTAGGACATCTCGTCTCGTCCTTCCGGCAAACTCTCGATAGCAGTTTATAAAACAGATTTGTGCAGTAAAACGTTTCTAGTACTTGGAGAAAAATACTGGAATGCACATACCCATTCTAAATCAGCGCAATCGTCTTTCCCCACTTTCAAGCGTGATATCACTGATTGATTATTCAATTCTGAACATCAACTATCCTGCTAGCACTTATTATTATTAAGACACTTATTTATTTTTATAACTGCGTTTTCACGTTTATTTTCACCCCCCTTCTTTGTGGGTGTTTTCCCGCAACGTGGGTTTTTTCTTTGTCAACCTTCAGTTGCAAAGATTTTTTCCCACACCCTACTCTTTATTTTTGTATTTTTTTAAATAAGTTAACTATAAATGTAATCGACATACGAGGTTAGGTGGAAGAGAGGCCCACCTGGGCCTAACCTCGCCAATAAAGATTTCAACTAACTAACTATTTTTGTCGATGTAATATCCATGTCTCGCATTACAGATATCTATGGACAAGATTCATCTTTTCTTTGTCGGTCAACCGAAACAGAAAATTCTCCGGAAATGTTTGAAACGTAACATAAAAATCACGATGTATCGAAAATGCCTACAGAATAAAATCATGAACGAGTCGCAAACAGCACGTGACATCCCAGTAAATATGTCCGTCAAATTTTAATCTCCATTTTTTCTAACGAAATCTTTGTCTGCGGTGCTCTTGGAATGTGATGGGGAAAGAGTGAAAGGTTTTCGGGAATGTGTAAGAAAGAGAGATCCGTGCAGGAGTGAAAGGAGAGACCCTTTTTGAAAGCAGATCGAATCATCGTCACAATGGAGGTTAACTGCGGAGGAAGCACATGATTCGGTGCGCGTGGAATTAATCGCCAAGGCGCTCTAACACGTGCGAAAAGTCCATCTAACCACTTGAGTGCTCCCTTCTGCACATTTGAAAATAAAACCCTTCGCTAGATCACGAGCGCGCGTAAAAATAGTTTCATTGCACCGTACTCTTCTTTTGCGCGTGGCGATCGCGTGGCGTCGTCTGCCTTTACTTTAGCTCGAGGCTATGTCGGACACTCGCCACATACCTAGTCTTATGTTATGATGTTCGTGACGTCGTCTAAAACTCGAAAACGGCTCGACCGATTTGAATATTTTTTTGTTTTGTTCACCTCGGTACGGAGGTGGTTTAGGAAAAAAGAAAATAAGGAAAAACCCAAAAGGAATAGCCGAAAAATCGAAAAAGCATTTCCATAAGAAATGCACGTAAAGTTCATTTTTCTCGCAGCAGGCTTTATTTCATTTGAAAATTTAAATGAGAAATAATAGTCGTACAAAGTCGAATCAAACACCAACAGAAGGGGAATAGAATAAAGATTCTTATTTTGGTCGTTAAATATCGTTTACGAATCGAAATTTCGAGAATTTTGATAAAATGCGTGAATTTTTAATCAAAATTTCGAGGTTGTAAACAACCTATCCCCCTTGACAATGAAGGCGATTGTTGATTCCAAGTTCATGTATTTATCCATCAAAATACATTAAGAATATACGTCAAGTTAAAATTAATCCTGATAATAAGTGATACACTTTATGAAGAAGAAAAAAATTGCATGAGATTTGCAGTTACGAACAATATCCTGTGAAGAATCGCGCGAAAAAAAGTACGAACATTTAAATTTTAATTTTTTACAATTTTTTAAAACGTCAGTAGCAACCAAGTTTTATTTACAGCAAAGTAATTGTTTACTGAATTTTTAGTCAGAGTTTTAAAACGGTTTTACTCTCTCTCTCTACTTAAGGACTTAGCGTGAAGATTCAATATTGTAAACTTCTGAAGGTAAGTTCGACATATCATAATCATCTAGTCGATTATAAAATCAGAAATCGTAATTCAGGGGATGGAAAGCAGCTTTACGAATGGGTGCAATTATGGACAAACCAACTGATAGAAAGGTCAATTCCTGCTGTTTTGAAAGCCATACTGGAATCAACTTCCAACTACTATAGCCGAACTTGTTTTTTTTTTCCTTACTAAACAGTGGCGCAGGATAAATATACAATAGTCTACCATTTCCGTTCTTTTCACCACCGTCAAATCCATTGCCTGAAATGGTAACTACGGTGCATGAAAGCTTGCGTGAAGAGCGAAAGTAAAATTTCTATCGCAAAAAAATCGCAAAAATTTGATGGGGGATATAAAAGTTGCAAGACAAGAAGTAGAGAAGAAAGTGTAATCTAAGAGTATACGATTAAAGACACGGATGGAGATTTTACTCAGAAAAGTTTCAAGTTGAGAGAGCAATAGTTAGGAAAAGGAGCATGAAGGTTAAAAATAAGAAGAATGAAGAGGTTTATCAGGGTCTTTAAAGAGAACAAGAGTAAATAGTCTCTAAATGCTCTAGCTAAATACTTAAAAGACTGAATAGCAGAGACGACGACCGCTGTAATATAGATGAACTGAATTTTAGGATTGTAGACGGTATTTTTTGTAAACTCGAGCAATGAACTTGAAGATATGTATTAATGCTGCTCCATCACAGTAAATGTGAAAATGACAAGCACCGAAATCCGGGTCGTGCTGTTGTGGTTTATTAAACACAAATATATGTAATTTTATTCTCAATATTATATAATTAACATTTCACAAATTACCATATTCACTCGCAAATAATTTTACCAAAAGAGAAGTCCATATCTTAATTCTCGCAGCAGTTTGGTTTCTTCGCTTCGAAAGCCAACGCTTTTATCGCCTCAAACTTGGTTTACCCGCTTTCGCGTCAACCAATTAAGAAACAGAAGCAACTCCGGACTGAATGGAATATATCGGAATACAAATGGAGTGTGTCCTTTGAATTCGTATGATTTATTGGAACGAAATTGATAAATCGGTTGATATCCTTCAGAAAAATTAATGTTTCAATTGTTTGTAATGGTCAAACGGTTACCAACTGAATAAACTTCCGGTTCATGCTATTATTTGTAGAAGAACACATTCCAACTATCGATAGAAATACATTGTTTAATTGTTTGCTTATTCACAGACTTATGTGCTTACAATGAAGGGTTATTTATAAAAAAATATAATACGTTTCCTAAGTGATTGACACTGGAGGTAATTTTTATTCAGTTTCTTTTAAAATTGAGACCACAGTGGTCATTATATCATTAAACTGAAAATGCAACGTTACTCAAAGTTATTAAATTAATTCCATTGAATTAGTCTGTCATTAAAATTTTTACTCAGCAGTACATACTCATTATTACATACAGAAATAAATCTTCCGCAACAGACATAGATAGCGGCAATTAAATATTAAAAAACCATACTTGGCTTGCGATAATATTAAGTAGTCCATATAACCAAGTCTCGATAAAAAGTGTCCTCGACTATCCTAATGTAATAATAAATATGTTTTCATTCACCAAATAAGATAACGTTTGATTCAATGAACCACCGGCAGGAAGTTGTCACTGCTTCTCTTCCTTCAAGGAAGAAGTGAATGTTTCGGAAATTCCCACAACGAAAACGAAGTAAACGTTTAGTAATAGGCTCATTAGATGAGAAGCCGACTTTAGCAATTTGGCGCCATCGGGAAATGCTTGCAAGAAACCCTTTCCTGTGGTGGGAGAATTGCGGGTGCAGTGAAACCGAAAAATGTGGACCACAGATAATAGGTATAAATGTCAACTCAATTGAATTCTTTTCACTATTATTTGCACTACTTTCATACGCTCTAAAATCGCTCTGATGCATTATCCGTGAGCCTACCAAACCTGATCGAAATTCACTGGGACTAAATAGAAAATATGCTATGGCCATTTCAATCCTACACTTTTTACTTCCATTCTTAAAGCTTTACGGCGTAGGAAGTAACACATTCTACAATTCGTTGGCTATTTGGAAGATTGGGGAATTCCAATCATACATTTCGTGAACATTTTGTTGAAATTTAAGAAAGCTAATATAATCAATAATCAATTTAGAAAGCTAATAATCAATGTTTTCACACTTAATGTTTTCGCCTAGCCAAAGTTAATGCAGCTTTTTTATTTCAACAGAATATATCTTTAGCTTCCTATATTTCATTTTAATTTTCTTTGTTCATTTCATTTCTGTCATCTCTACCTCTCTTTCTTTACGTCTTACTAAATATTGTGTTATATACTTTTAAGGCACTACTGGTTACTTCATTTAAGTATATAGATAAGTAAAATGTAAGGTTACAAAATATTTATTTTATTTGAATAAATAAAAATTTTAAAATAAACAAGGTACTCAAATATAATTAGCTACTAAAAAAAAAGCAAATTGAATTAATTTTTTGACTGCGATAACGTATTCGAGAATTTCACTTGAGAAAGGGAACTTGGAAATGCGAATACATTTGAATCCGTTTCTCTTAAAAACATCCCAAATTTCTAAACTGTCTACAGTCACAACGAAATATATTCACTGATTACAGTTCATATTAGTAACAAGATTTGGAATCTAAAATAACGAACATTTCGATGAGGATCTTCCGCAGTCTGCAAATCGATTTGGACCCCAGAAAATATCAAAATTGTTGATCCTCACCCACGGTGCCACTCTCTATGTTTTCAAAATACTTTGCTTTGAGGAAAAGAGCTTCCCAAGTCGATGGTCATCATCCACCTTAAAAATAAACTACACCTTCGCTTAAGGGCCATATGTTTACACGGTCGATGAGAGCCTTGCACTAGCCAAAAATACTTCAACCATGCACTCAGCACTGCTTCTAATATCCTCGCCTCTGCTGCTATCAATGGCAAATTAATTTATTTCTGGTCGTCCTTTCCGCAGACTATCAGAGAAGCTAACACGGTGGATTAGGTAAGGAGGTTGGGGTGTTAAACATCCCCTACCATAGGCCACTAAGGGCTTGCGGAGTTTGTATCTAACCGAAAACCTTTTCTTCTGCGGGGCATCAGAGAGAGGCAAATAGGAATATCGGTGTTGTTACTACACTGGGGGGTTGTCTTACCTCCACCGTTTCTGTAGCACAGGTACGGGAACCGCCAAACATTGCCCAGTCCAACAGCATAGCTCAAACAAGAGAGAATGAACTCCAGAGGGGAGCTCCAGTTGCCCCTTTCTGCACCCTCTTGTGTCTGCGGTGCCGATTTGCCAGTCCACGGAGTCGCCCGCCACAACTTCCCGATATCCAAGACGACCATCGTCAACGTAGAGCCTCTATGACCTCTCCACTCCCCTGCAGAGTGGTGAATGAATAACCAGGTGAGGAGAGAGGCCACGTTAAAGGATTGGGGCGCCGCGGAGGGGAAGCGGGCAGTGCTACCACCGCTGCCACGAGCGAAAGTGGTGTAGAATAAATATAGAGGTGGATGCGTGTGTGGTAGTACGGCGTTACGTTTGCGGATATTGAATATCTGTTGGAGAGATTACCTCATAATTCTTCACAATTGCTATTGCTATTTACTTTTGTCCGATTTCCGTAACTTTCACAGGTTTTGCTCTCCCTTCTTCCTAGCATTTTTCTGCGTTTCCTCATTTCTCACGTTATAGTAGATATCCAAGACCGTAAATATAGAATAAGTGATGTGATAGTAAGGATAGGAGAGTAGGGATTGAATGAATGATGTGAGTTGAACATTAATAGAATTGACGAGTTGAAGTTAACCAGCGAACGGTAATTGTAATGTTACGATAGTGAATGATGAATAAATACAATTATGAATTAATTTTGAATGAATGATGGACACAATTATTATTGTATACTTTTTGATGAAATTCTTGTTTTACCTGGCGATGCCTTTGACTATGCTGGGGTAACCTGATAGTTAGTGCGGCGCGGGCCACTTAAAAATAAATTATATAATTTGGCTAATAAAGCTAATTTGGGTAATAATCCTATAGTTATTCAGTTAGGTATGTACCCCGCGAACCTCCAGTGGCGTATGGAAGTGGGTTATGTCATGAACATCCTTACCCTGTTACCTTTTCTAATGGTCTACAAAAAGAGCCTCGAGAAGCATTTGTTTTAGCGATTACTTTTCTTGGATCGTTTTTTCGACGCCTCTCGGATGTCGCGTTCGTTGTTTGCTGGAATTATTATGTCATATATACCGTCCAAAATTTCTGAGCCGACGACTTTGAAAAGCTTCCGTCGGTATTCAGGACTTCTCCCGAACTCCACCCGAGGGATTCTATCGAGCAGCAGTTTTTGGGGATTACGTAATAACGCCCCCAATTAAAGAAAAGTAAGTTATTTCTTCTGCTCTCGGCGGGAATCTCATCAAAGACCAGCTCTAGAAGAAGTAAACCCATATTAATGATTCGCGTCTAGAGGTGAATGAAACACTTAGCGTCTTTCTCCCCCACGCTGACGGAGATCCGGTTGCACGAGGAAAAATCGCGTGAGGTAATACTCGAGCTATGACGTCAGATTGCGGGAAGTACGTCTGCGGGGGGCCAATCTCCAATGCAATGTTTCCTAAAATGTTTTGAGCGAAACTAATGCATGAATAACCAAAAGAAACGAGTTCTTAAAAAAATAAGTCAAGGCGAGATTGAAACTGGAATGCGCCCAATATCTAAGAGAGTACTCGAGGATAAAGATACGATGCAGGAAAACGATCGCAAAAAAGGCGGTTTTTATTATTACAATAGCACTGCAAGTAGGCAAAGGGCAAGATGGCAGAGCCGATTGTCATACAATAATGCCAACTGCCTACATTAACAACAATAAATTATAAAACAATCATAAGATAGTAGAAAGAGGAAAAGTCACAAGCTAAACATCATGTATAACAACTCTATGTAAGAACAGCTAGATTCATAAAATGTATGACAAAACAACAATTCACTTTTCCATAGCAAATATAACAAACAATATAAGTCTTAATGCCTAATTTTATTCAAGATTTTCTTGAACTTTTTCTCAGAATCAGGAAAGGGATTGAAAACTTCTTCAGGTAATAAATTCCACTCCGCTCTATTCATAAAAGAAACTTTTCCAACATCTTTTCTTTTTGTGTACGCACGTACTTTGTAGCCATGATCATTTTTCTAAGAGGCATTTTAATCATTAGGAGCCGTACACAAATTAACGCAATTTAGGGGGAGGGGGGGTCCGGCCAGGTGTTACGTGGGGGGAAGTGGGGGGTAGAAAATTGGAGAATTTTGCGTTACCTAATTTGTGTACGACCCCTTTTAAAATAGAGCTAATTGAGATGAAACTAACATGAGAAAATTAAATATATTATAAGATAATCAAGAATTCAAAGTTAAATACAAAGAATATAGAGATGAGTAAAGATAAAATTGAATATGGCTGAGCACTATATTGAGCAGTAGAACTGTATCCGGTAGAATAATGATTAGCATATTTGCCTTCAAAGGCCAAGGTCCCGGGTTTAAGTCCCGACAAAGCGGATTCTCCCGTATAAGGCATGGTTTGGTTGTGTTCGTCTATTCTTACTATTTACGTATATCATGTTACTGGACAATAAATTGATCTTTGAGAGGGAAACGGGAAAATAAATAAATTTTTTCCGGTGAGAGCTTAAAGCATATTGGCTTCAATCGTTACATATACTATAAACAGCTATCAATTGTTAAATTGCTTATTAAGTTAATAACGATCGCTAAATCTTAAGTAATTCCTTAAAAATGGATGTCTATAATACTTTTCGCTGAATACAGTGTAACCCAACATTATCTTTATCCCGAACTACCATTTGTTTTCATGGTACATACAAAAAGCGTGAATATTTGTTGCCGATATGTGGACATTTTTGACAATTGTATTACGTTGCTTCACCAGCGATATCAAATGAATTTCTTAGGAATGAGGGACGGTTAAATAAAAGGAAAACCGGTTCGAGTGTTTCGCCAAGTTTTCCTTGTTCGACCTCGCTCAAGAGGCCACTGGACGAGGAAAAACATTCTGAAACAGTAATCTGCTATTGCAAGTCCAAGAAACTTCGAGTTAAGTTGATTTTTTGACAGTACCACATGGAGATTTCTGATAAAAATAATCTTAGCAATATATTTTTCTCTCTCTCTCCGTTATCCAACTCATATTGTCTCTTCATTTGTTGAATTTGAAAAGACATGCGAATCGACAACCTTCAGTCAATTCCATAGATGGAAATATTTAGCGTTGACGCGAGTATACAACTCATCTCGGGCATCTTATACGCGTGGATACATGCGCGAGTGTTCTACCTTTCGTTATGTGCATCAAATATCCCTATCCATCCCTTTTACTTCTTGGTAAGAACCCTTTACGTCCTTAACACCCTTTAACATCTTCTGTCTTTGTCTACTCCTTTGTTTTCCCCCTTGTATTCTACCCTCAATTAGATTCTATAGCAGTCCCTCTCCACCCAGTATTTCACTCACTCATTTCCTCTAGCAATGCTTAATCACCCCAATCATCTCCAACACCTCGGTGTTTATTTTGTTATAAACCCAACTTACGTTTTTCATTTTACGCTAAACCCAAATCTCAAAGCCCTCTGAACGTTTGACTTTCTTCTTTCTTAAGATCCACGTTTCACACCCATAGAGCAGAAGGCTCCAAACCAAGGAGTTTACCAATCTTTTCCTAATTCCTTTGTTTATTCCTCAGGTCATCAATTCACTTCGAAGGCTTCCTTGGCCAAAGCTATTCTTAAACGAACCTCATCTTTGCATCCTCCATACCAAGAAAGGGTAGATACCAACAGAGTACTTCTTACTAACAAGGGAACCTTGATCTCTGCGGGAAAGGGCCCTTGATAATACTTCAAGAAATACTCCAGCATATGCTTATTTCAAATCTGAAGCCGTTTTGACCAACTCTCTCTAGTTATTTAATAAAAAACTTTTAAAAATTAGGGTCAGATCACATGAAATCCATAGTCCGTAAAAAATCTTGGGCCCGAGTGCACCAATCTCGATTAAATCCGCCGTTAGCTGACCGCGGTTAAATATTAACGGCGGTCAACTTAAGTGTGGAGTGCACCAACGGTAACCAAGGTTTTCGTAACCACGGTTTGCTGGCGGCCGATTAACGTCCCTGTGAATACGTTGCGTACCGCTTAGTGCTTGCCTATTAGTATATCGCAATTCATTTTTCTTTGTTGTTGGTTTATTGGACGACTAGTAAATAGTGATATCTGTGGAACAAATAGTAAAGAATCTCTACTAGAGATGGACATACAGTAAGCCTGTAAACGATAGAAAGAGGCAAAGAACTCCTAATTTTAGCGAGTGTAAAGCCGATCTCCTTATTGATTTGGATATAAGACGAAAGGACGTTATTGAGAACAAGAAATCAGATGGGAAATAATTGAAGGAGAAAGAGTTGGCATGGCAAAAGATTGCCACAGAATTCAATTCCCTTCCTGTCGATTGAGGGGATATTATATTAAATTAAATAATAATCAAATAAATTTATTAAACATTATTTAAGCGATATTTCTTATAGTTTTATCATATACAATGAAATACTTGTTACCTGTGGCTCTTCATTTCGCATGCCTCTGACTTTTATCAATGTGTGTTTTACTAATCTTCGATATTTGCAAGTATTTTAGAGAGAATGAAATAAATTTAGAACAACAATAAGAATGTGCAGTTGAAATACACGTAGAACTTAATTTTCTCACTAATTTTAACCTTATCCAAATAACTTGTTTAGCTCGCTTAAATTTTAAAATAACCGGAGTGAATTTATATGGTACTTAAGGTGTACATTTATTGAAAAATAATCTTTCCTATTACGAAAGGTTTCTGCGTTATCACCGCACTGTGATTTTATTCGTATATGCGTACAGTCGATGGCACCCAAAACACCAGGGAAATTATCGATGTCGTAAAAGCCATCCATCACAGCTCTTCGTTCTCGCGGAGATTTTGGGAAGCGCACGAACTGAGGCAAAAGTCACGGAAGTGTCACCGATACCTCGTCGATTGCACGTAAGTTCGGTGGATTCCGTAAGAATCTCCTATCAGCATCTGAAACGGACCTGTGGCGTAAATGATCTGTCAACTTTTGCTGGTTCGAATCCGACATCTGATAAACTTTTTCCTTTCCTCTTTCCGCCTTAAAAATTTTATAATTTCTATAAATATAATATCAATTTTCATCCTTCATTCAGGAACAACTCTTTGCTTTTTTACACTTCTTTTACTAATAATAATACGTAAAATCTTATCAGGAAAATGAGTTTTTCTCTGAATTTTCTTTACTTATTGGAATCGCTTCCTCTAACCACCATTACTAACGGTGTATTGCGAGGAGAACGAAGAAAGGGGGAAAACCCGTGCTCTGAGGAAATTGTGAAAGCTCCTTGCAAACATTAATTGAAATAACCGGCATCGAATATTACATTCTTTTCTTCAAACAGCAATTAAAAAAAGTACAATGACGTTATTTTCCTTTGGTTTAAGTTAAATATCTAGTAATCAATCGCGAACTAATTCAATTCGAATGTTTTGATAATTTTCTTTTTAGGACGACAAATAAATATATTTAACTCAAGCCGTGAATTACCTTGTTTGCACTACTACATCGACGTTTCTCGAATACGTAATAATTATTTGTAGGATAAAAGGAAATTTAGGGTAGGTGAGGGTGAAGCGGGTCAGTTCAAATAGTTTTAAGAATAAAAAAATATGCAAACATATAATAAGCTGAATCAAATTTTTATTCAGTAGATATCGATCATATGTATATGTATAAGAAGTAAGATCAAGATATATCAGTAAATAAATTTTTGAAAAATATTAAGATGGAACCCCACCTCTGACCCACTTCACCCACAACTGGAGGGTGAAGTGGGTCATTAGAAAATTACTGTGATTGCAGCAAAATATTATGTTTTTGAAAACAAAAAATCAAAAATGTTTCTAGAAACACTTCCCTCTAGTAAAAGAGGATTTCCCTGAGGCTCCAACTCACACCTCATGGAACCATACATTGCACTTGATGCACTGAATCCAGTTTTTATACTCGCTGGAGGTTGCCGTGTAAAAGTACCTGCCACAAAACCCACAGTTGTCTTCATTGCCATCTGCAGGCTCATTTGGAGATGCTGGTAGGTTTTTTCGGAGGCTCAATTTTCTTTTTTTGTCCAGTTCAGATTCACCAGACTTGCTGTTGCCGAGAGAGGCAATATGCTGCGCCGACGTAAGCACTTCAGCTTCTTGTCTATTCCTTCCAGGGCCTTTTCTTTTCACAGAGATCTTCATAGATGAAGGAGAGTATCTTCTCACTGGAGTCGATTCTTGACATGTTTGGGTTTATTGAGGCTGTTATGGAACAGGATCACATTCCACGGGTTCAACAGCTTTTGTGAGTTTGTCGTCAGTCACTGTAAAACGGTTGACCGGGAACACTCCTGTGGCTCTAACGCCATTTACTGCCGTGGACACCGTTGTGGACTGCATCCAAGCTTGAGAAAAGATTTCTCCAAAATTGCCCTTTTTGAATAGCTCTTGATGGATTTGAAAAAAACCCACTGATTTGCAGCTGCTCTGTACCTGGATTTCAATGGCTTGAAAAAGGACTTGTCCAATAGCTGGAGTTCGTGCGTTGTGTGGCCTGGCAGACACAGCATGGTGATTTGATTTTCCCTGTCGAACATCGAGCAACTTAACGTGTGACACATGACCATCGAGAATAAGCAGAACATGTCCTGATACCTTGTGCTTGGCAAAATGTTTCAGCCAGGCGAGATAGATGTTTTCGTTAATCCATCCACTCTCTGACATGTGCACCGCAGTGGACGGTGGCATATGTCGTTCAAACTCAGCCTTCTTACGCTTCTCCTTGAAAATGACACCCGGAGGGACAAATGAGCCGAATGCACTACAGCTTGCTATCACAGTTACATTCTCACCTCATTATTTGCACCTTTACAGGCCAAAATTTTTGGTAGTGGTGGATTGTTGATGGGCAGTGCAGTCTCGTACATGTTGTAAATTGATTGAGGTCGGTTCTGCAATTTTAACTCTTCAACGTCAGTGTGCAGTACGTCATAGAAATTGTTTAATCTCTCCCGCCTCAATCCGTTTGCTCGTGCCATGGACAGGCTTACGCAGCGACAGTTTCTGTCAGTGTCTCTTGATGAAGCTGTTTAGCCAATCCTTACCGGCTTCCTTTTTCGCGACATTGAATTTATGAGCAATCTTATTTTCTCCGGCAAGCTTGAAGGCAGCCTTGCGGTCGTGGTGTGGTGTCAATGGAAATCCTTTAGACTCCAGGTACAGAAGTCTCTCAAGAAGTTCCTTTTCCTGCACCTGCACCAAATATGGTCTGCCCACCAATGGATCGTTGAGTGTTGTCTTCCTTAACAACTTTAATTCGGCGCTGAAGCGTACCAAATGGAACCGAAAATCGTCTCGATGCTTCTCGAATCCCAACACCAGCATCTACTGCTGCAACTGCATTATTATTTTCTCTATACTCCACATGAACAATCCGCCGTTCACCTTCCTTTTATAATGTTGTGGCATGATGCTATAAAGGGTTTATACAATTAAAAATTACTACATGTATATATTACTACAATTTAATGATTAATAATTATTCATATACTATAATACTTAGTAATCAGTGTATATTAACATAATGTAATTAGCTTCTAGCCCAAAATTATCATCAATGAAATTGACCCTCTTCACCCTCCCATACCTGACCCACTTCACCCACTCATGCACATTTCATAAAAAATTAAAAATACAAAATGTGGCAATGCCTGCCAAGTCCCGCCTGATCGCATTGAAGAGTAGATGGAACGTACGACTGAATACAACAATATGAAGTGTTTAGAATCATTTAATCGTTCTATATTAACCCCAAGAATGCACCCTCAAGTTAGATGACTGGAAAAACCTACCAGTTAGGAGATGTGGTTGAATCTTCGTGATTTTTTTACACATACAGTCTGAGAACGCCGTGGCTACAACGCAGTCATTTAGGACGCCTAGGTAAAGAACAAGTTCTGCCGCATACTGAGAAAACGCAAAAACGAAACTAATGTAGTTTTTTTTCGAAAAAGCTTAGCCTGACCCGCTTCACCCGCTGACCCATTTCACCCTCACCTACCCTATGCATAAATATGTACAGAAAACATTTTCTTTAAGCTTTTATTCTCCACATGTATTTGGGTGATATTTGAAATAAAAACATTCAAAACAATCATATTTACGGCATATCTATTAAATATAGATGCTTCTCCGGATTCATTCAAGGATATAGATAGATAGATAGATAGATAGATAGATAGATAGATAGATAGATAGGATACTAATTCACAGCCTAAACTAGAAGCGTCATCGATTTGAAATTTTTACGACGTATTGGCCATAACGTATAACCACCAGAAAAATTGCGACTTTGAACCTCAGTGTCATGGGTTCGATTCCAGAAGGCCCCAAAGTCGCGATTTTCCCCGTAAGAATACATGGCGGGGATTTTCGAAAATTTTTTTGAGGCACTTCCCGGCAAAGGAGAGAAGTGAAATTCGAGGGATCGCTAGAAGCCATGCATATCCAACGAAAATCAAAAAGACATCGCTGAATATGGTCCATGGTTCGATGCTAGGTCGGGGCAAAAATCGGCCGTTTAAAATGCATTGTGGCGAATTTGAAGATATTTTTTGGATCCTTTCCCGATAACATGGATACTTGAAACTCGGCACGTGTATATATATGTTGAATATATTTCATAATTAAATTTTACATGTTCGCTGATGGTCCTTGGTTCGATCCCAGAGGGCCATTTGCACTTCTCAATGCATTTCTTACGGAGATAACGGAAACAAAATTTAGGTACTTCCCGGCATGTTATCGACTTCAAAATTTGCATGATAGAAGAGCAAGTCTTTACAAATCAAACTGTGCATTCACATTTATCAATGTGTCCTGGGTTCGACACCAGGTGTCTCTGCAATCAGAATTTGATCCGATTTTTAGGAATTATTTTGAAAACTTTCCCAATAATATAGAAACTTGAAATTCGGCATATAGATAGAGATCATAAATAAAATTCTGAAACAAATTTTAGATTTCCGAGATCGTCCTTGGTTCGAATCCAGAAAGCCATTTACATTCGTGAAAATTAGAACTGCTTTTGAGGCAGTTTTAGCCAATATTTCTGCTTGAATTTTCTCACATAGTTAGAGATGGTGATCTTCAATTGTGCTGCATAGTAAGTTCACAGTAAAGACCCGGGTTCGATGCCAGACGGTGAAATGTCTGAGAATTTTAAGAAAAATTTCAATCCTTTTTTTTTTTATTTTGAGGACCGTCCCGATATGATGCCGATATGAAATTAGTATTGCCGATCTGCTTGCAGTATGCAAGCTACATTTTACTCGTATATATATATATATATATATATATATATATATAATCTATTATATACAGTGGCGGATCCAGGGGGGGGGGCCTATGGGGGCTGTAGCCCCCCCCCCCCCCAGAAGTCACAGAAAAAAAATGTATCATCGTTCATACTATTGAGATGTGAAGAAAATATTGTTTATCTACAACTATAGATAATAGTAAGCATAATTCAAATATGTATACTGAGTTTAATTTTATAAAATTTCTTACAAAAATCGATAAATAGAAAATGAATCTTTAATTCCAACTCTCAAGCCCCCCCCGCAGCTCGATCCTAGATCCGCCACTGATTATATATAATTCCTTCTCCGGATTCAACCGACTCGTGGAGCCAATTTTCTGGAGAGTTTTGAGACAAGGGGTTGGATTCAATTTAGATAAAGTAACAACCTTAAGTTTTACAAGTATTGGAACAAGTGAACACTTCTTTTTCGGTGTAGGAACATATTCTGATGAACTGGACTCTGCCGAACTACTCTGTTCTGGAAATTCCACTCCTTTACCTGCATCAGGAGCCTATTAGGAACCTAGGAGTATTATTATTAGTAAAAGAAGCGTAAAAAAGCAAAGAGTTGTTCCTGAATGAAGGATGAAAATTGATATTATATTTTTTGATATATATAAAAATTTGAAGGCGGAAAGAGGAAAGGAAAAAGTTTGTCAATGTCACTATAGCGTTAAAAATCATGTCACTACATTTAAAATCTTTGGGCATAAGTAATCAGCGACTTATATCCATTTATCCAGTAAACTGCGTTAGTAATAAAGTCGAGATTCTTAACTGGCAAATGAAAATTTGCTTTAAGTTAATTTATATAAGTATTTATCCTAATTGGGTAAATTATGATATAACGTTACTTATGGCATTATATTTTTTATTTGCAATTTCTGAATAATCTGTTGAATGTATCTATATCTTCATTCTGTTTCCTTATTATCGTTTCATTCAATTTTTTAATGGAAATCTCCATGTACAACATTTTAAGTAAATTTTTATGCAATTATTTATAAAACTCACTAAAGTTACCTTGTTATTTATTCTTAATAAATATTACTCCCTGAATAAGTGAAAATAGATAATTTTTCCATTTTCTCCATAGATATATCTATGGAGAAAATGGAAAAATTATTAATAATATATTAACAGTGGTAACTTATCTAACGTCTAGTACCTACGCATTTTTTCGGAAATTGGTAATTATTTATTGGTTAACTAGAACGATCAGGTTTCTAAAATATTATAATCTGAGTGCACATACGTAAATCCTAGTGAGGCGATATATGAATTCTGCGTGCAGAAATGATCGCACGTTGCATCATACGGTAGGGATAACGCAGCCCTTCTCGCTCAATGAGAACTGGAAGATTATACTACCGCTCATAGCACCGTTATCGTCGTCGCTAAATAGCTGTTCCAATATTATTAGCAAAGAATTTTATATTTAAGATTTCAAGCACCATTATACGATCAGTAATTATCGAGGATGATAACCGAGCCCTCTCATGAGTAACATTCTCTTCAGTTTTATTACTCTTACACTAGCGCGTGTTGCCGTACTGAATCAAAACAGAATCTTAGGTGCACTCAACGAAGAAAATGCCTTTACGCTGCCTTTCACCGTTACCTTCACAGAGATTCCTGCGGCAGTGGAACATGATTACATCAATTACGAAACGGAGACAAATGTTATGACGTTTGGCCGCTAGATGGTACGATGATCCTGCAACAGGTAGCTCCCTTGTTTGCGAACTATTTCATACGTATCATAGTTGTGAATGTGGTTGTTGTCATCGAGCGTCTGAGTTCACGGTGAGGATTGCGAATGTTGTGAAACATTGATAAAACCTTAGATGTATTCAAGGATGGCGAGATAAGAGCCTTTAGGCCCCGTGTAATTGAATTTTGCAGTCTTCGTAAAATGGCCGGACAGATTGAGGCGAAGGAAATACGAATTCCTGTGCCGTGGGGCTTCATAGCAGGTGAGATTTCAATGGAAATTGATTGTGTTGCAGCATAGTCTATTAAATCCAAGCACAAATTCAGTTCTATGAAATTACATTTTGTGAAATGAAAGGTCATCTAAAATGACTTAATTCTATACTTTGACAGCTAAGGCCTGGGGTAACCCATTAGGGTATCCAATCCTTGCAGTGCATGGTAGAATGGACAATGCTGCAAGCTTTGATAACTTGGCTCCGCTTCTTCCAGAAAAATTTTTGATCGTGGCCATTGACTTACCAGGGCATGGGTTTTCTTCGTATTTTCCTTATGGTTTTTCTTATCAGTTTATGGACTTCGTCCTCTCCATTAAGCGCATTGTGGATTATTTTAAGTGGGAATCTTTATTTTTTGTCGGTCATAGCCTCGGAGGGATGCTCGGTTCCTATTTTGCTTCCATGTACCCCGAGTTAGTGAAAAAACTAGTCATGATTGATGTTCCAAAACCTTTTACTTTTCCTGTGAATGTTCATTCAGAGATACTCAGGGCGAGCTGTGAAAAGGTTGTTGAAATTGAAAGGAGAATAACAAAGTCTACCCCTCCAGTTTACACAGAAGAGGAGATAATTGATACATTGATTTCTAAAAGAGCCTCCCAAATAAGTAGAAAAAGTGCCAAAATGCTTCTATCTCGTTCTCTAATGCCTCAAGGCGATGGAAAGTTTACTCTTAGTTCCGATCAAAGAATGAAAAGTTTGTTCTATGCTCCTTTGACAAATGAGCAAACATGTGAAATATATCGCAGTATGCAATGTGAGCTTTTGTTACTTCAAGCAAAGGAGTCTGCGGCCTTCTTTGAGTTGGGTGGTGGTCCTTCAGCGATAGAGGTTTTCAAGCAATCATGCTCATATTTTCAGTACGTCGCAGTGGATGGTAATCATGAGGTACACATGGATTACCCAGAAAGAGTTGCGCCGCTAGTTACTGGATTTTTGTTGAGGAGTTCCTTGTGAACGTATGATTTTCATTACGGGGAACTTAGTAATGAAGGAGGTTTCTTATGTTAGTATTTAACTATGAGTTTTCCTAAATATTTGAATTTAATTTTGTTAATTAGTGACCATTTAACTAAAATCTGTATGCTTAAACATCATGTACGTGTATATACATATAGTCCCCTGGTTTTAAAAGTGGCTACAGTAGCATGTTATAGAACCCAAAATATCGCTGATTTTTAAGGTAATGTGCATGGAATTAAGTGAAGTGAAAGAATTGCATTCTGAGATTGAATATGAATACTTAATAAGCTTTTATTCCTTTTTTCCTTCAGGAAAAATCTGGGGTGATCCAAAGGCTCCCACCATCTTAGGAGTGCATGGTCTACAGGATAATTCCTCATCTTTCGATAGACTTGGGCCTATGCTTCTGGAAGCAAGTGTGCCTTTTTCTTTTCTGGCAATAGACCTTCCAGGACATGGACTCTCTTCCCACTTTCCTCCCGGTAGACTTCTCTACTTGATGGACCTTGTTTCAGCTGTGTACAGAGTAATAGAATGGATTTCAAAAGGAAAGAGACAATTGTTTTATGTGGGGCACAGTTTAGGAGGTCAGATCGGCTTACACGTTGCTGCCCTTTTTCCCGAGTGCATCGAAAAACTTGTGATCATAGATGCTCTACTGCCTCGTCCCATCGAAACCTCGAGGTTCTTTGACTATTTTAAAAAGAATCATTCCAAACTGGAAGACTTGGAAAAGAAATTGGAAGGTAAATATGCACAGCACTTTTCTTCATTATTAATTTACTCGCTTATACATATACTTTATCTTGAATTATATTTCAAAATTAAAATCTTTTTCTTCATGAGAAAATTCTGAATAAACAACTGGTTGTTAGTAAAATATTTTTATGTTATTATAATTGTTTTTCACTAATGATATGCAGCAGAACTTATTTAGTGGACACTATTGATACTGTCATTCCTCATAGTGGATAATTATACATTCCGCTAATGGTGCTTCTAATTTTTTGCCACCCCTTTTGCGATTGATACTCCTTAAAAATTTTAAATCAAATTTAGCATTCATAATAAAGAAATACTTCCCCAAATAATGATTTTTCTGAAATACAATTTATATTATGATTGATGTAGCTTATGGGTTGAGGATCATTCAATCCAATTCTGATGTGATGACAGGGTTGACTCTTACAGATTCCATTGAAGCAACAGATTAGATTAGGACTCCTTTATTATTTTCAAATATTATTATCTGTCTAATTTAAGTCCAATGATGGTAGAAAATTAAATAATGAAGTTTGAAAACTCTTTAGGGCTTATTGTGCAAGTATTTTCATGGTGTCTAAGATGAAACTGACCAATTGGATTGACTCTTGAATGCCAAATAGAGGGCAATCTTGATTTAGGTCACTATAACAAGGTATATTTTCAGATCCTTCAAAGCTTACTTGATTATATCCAGTTACTTTTTTCTAAGAACCCAATATGTACGTATAAAGATGCTTCTTACATCAACTATAGAATTACTTATTGAAAGCCCTTAATTTTGATGTGGTTATGCAACCCTCCTAAAGAGAAAAGGAAACTGAATTGCGTTTTGAGAACCTTTTTTTCTCTTGAAAAGATCTCTCATTCATTAATAAACTGGTCAACTTTTTCATTAGTTCATGTGACTATCTTATAGTTTAATGGAACTGGAATTTTCTTATATGCCAAATTTACCTTTAGAAATGTCACCCTACTTTTAACGTCACAAATAGTATGTGTTGATTTCTATATTATAAAATATTAGTAAGAATAAGAAAATGTTTCATTTTCTCTATTATAGTTAATCTATTACATTCTAAATATAATTTAATCAAAATACTCTTTCATGTTTGTAAATAGTAATATCAAAATTGAAAATATATTGTTATCAGTAATTAGAAATGGAATTTACTTTGAATTGGAAGCAATCTGGTAAGGGAAGAGGGATCTTGTAAAAATGTTTTAACTGGCAGGAGTTCAAAATACCTCTTAAAATATCTGTTGAGGTAATAAATATAAAAAGATTGTCATCTAATGGTTAAATTTTTATTAAAACCCTCAGGTGTTTGATTTCATTGTCTCAGAGCTGATATGCAATATTTGTGGCCAATAACATATGTTAAATGGAAGAGAAATATATTGAAAGTCATCATTCATGAAGTAATTATTTTCTATTCATTGTCATGGCTTCTGAAGACAAATTTATAGCAGAAACGTGTACCGCTGTCACAATATTGTAAGTTGGCCTTATGATACAAAATTTTATGGTGTAACTGGTGAGATAAAGGGAAGGAAGGTAAATGGGATTTCATATATCATAAAAGTAGATTTTGTAATAATAAAAACTTATTGACTGTGTGGAAGATTCTGGAATGCGAGGACAAAAGTTAGATATAAACGGAGTATTTTTTTGTGCAATCTTTTGGTACTGATTATTGTAAACAATTGAGGTTCAAAACAATTACATTCATACATACATACATAATTCTTTATTTATTACTATTTTGAATAATGAGGATAAGATATTGAAAAATTAATGAAATTAAATAAAAAATAAATGATTTAGTCCTCATGCAAAAGTGGTGCCAAGAATGGGACTTAGATATTAATTTAGAGAAGTGCTCCATAGTTAATTTCTTTGAAAGGAAAAAATTGAATCCAAATCACCCATACAATATGATTGAAATTAATTTATAAATAGTAGATTCAGTTGAATATCTCGGGATCAACCTTAATAATAATTTAAATTGGAGCACGCATATTCAAAAACTTTTCGGCAAAGCAATTAGAAAATTTGGCTTTGTAAATCGTATTGTCAGTAAATGCGATGAAAAGGTGAGGGAGCATTATAATTCTATCTTGGTAAGACCCCTTCTGGAATATGCGGCAATTATATGGGATCTAGCAGATGAAACATGTACCTGCAACCTCGATTAAGTGTTGTGTAAGGTGATTCATTTTGTTAAAAAATGGTATGGTAAAAGAGCAAACATTACAAAAATATTCTCAGAAGCTGGTTGGGAATCCTTGAAATACATGAGATAGGAAGCTAGGCTGTGATGGCGTAATACATTCAGGGAAACTACATCTTCAGAAAATACAGTCAGTATCATGCAATTTCCCCCTGCTATCTTTGCCAATCTAATAATGAACGTAAGTTAAGAGAAATAGATGCTAGGACAAGTCGTTTTAAAATTCATTCTTTCAGTGAATGATATGCAACAATAACTGAATAAAGAAGTAGTTTCAATCAACTGGTGTTTACACACGCTGAAAGGTGGGTAAAAATTAGATATAGAAAACAAGGGAATTTACATAGCCTTAGGAATTAAAGGCATTCAGGTGTCTAAAGTGAAACTATTACAATACAGAAAGCGTGAAGTTAATTTGTAAATATGAAGTGATAACTCAGAAAGGAAGTATGATCGTGGTAATACACGTATCCGTTTATTGATGTTTTGGAGAAAATTATGTTTGGAATGACTGATAAATTATTGATCATTTGCTTTTCTTGCATAATTTATTTTTGCATCTCTTCATTTTTTATTTCTGATTCATTTCCTGTCTATTAGAGAATTACTTATAACTTTTTTTTCTACTCATTTTCTTATCCGATTAATTAAAATTTTAATTGAAGAACCATCTAATCTAATCCCAAACCTATGATAATCTATTTCTTTACGTTAATCATGCTCCTGACAACTTCAAACACGCCACTCCTTGTAACAAGTATTTTTATTCAACTTTGCAAAATTAAACTATGTGACACCATTCATAACTGTGAGTGAAAATTTGGTCCTTATTAATCATAAAATCTTAACTCTAATTACTGTAGTGATGGTAAAAACCAGCACCATATGTGTTACAAGCTAATTCAAGTCTTATCCAAAAACAAAATTGTGAATTATTCTCAGTCACTCTTTTTTGTATTTAGGTTTAAAATGTTACCAATTTTACCAGACAGTATTACCACTACCACATCAGAGAAAAAATTATCAAGTTGATAAAGGAATATCTGCTTAAAGATTATGGTGTTGTATTTTTATTTAAGAAAATTGTATGAAATCTATAATCTGTAAAAACTATATTAGATACTATGAGAGACAATAATATTATGCGTTATGTTTTGATTAATTGTAATATGGTCTATAATAATTTTTTTGATTAATCTTATGGTTTATTTGTTTGTATTTTGTTATGGCAATGTAGAGTCGGTAACCCTGAAACTGGCGAATATCACCATAGGGATGCCTATATTCCTTATAATGTTCTTATTATAAATATAATATAAAAGTGGAGGAATAAACATTATTATTAATAATCGATCAATACCAGTATTACAGTTTATACCCATCTGTTGTGATATTCAATTATATTATTGCATTAGAGATTGTAATATCTTCAACAATTAGTTTTGACTCTTAGCTGGCTTCCTTATCTACAGGGTGTTTCCCGGGAACCACATGGTTTTTAAATAGCCACAATTTTTTAAATTTTGAACCAAACATTTATTTTTTTAAACAATGTGTTTTACAAACTGGGAATTTTAAGAAAATTGTATAAAAAATTAATTAACAAAAATAATATCGCGTAGATGGCACCCTTCCGATTGAACACATGTTTCCAGACGCTCCCTGAAGTTACGCATTGAATCTTGTAACATTTCTCGTGGAATGCTTTGGATTTCTCTTCATATGGCAATATGGCATCCTTCAACTCCGGTAATGTTCGTGGCTTTTTAACGTAAGCAAGTAATTTCAAGAAACACCAAAGAAAGAAGACCAGGGGGGGCAAGGAACATCTCCGGAGGAGAGATTACTTTTCCAGGGAAAGCTTGTCGGACATGTTCCATCGAAATTCGAGCAGTGCGGGCCGTAGCTCCGTCTTGTTGGAACTATTTTTTTTATCAAAATCAACATTTTTCTAACCATAAAGGCAGAAATGCGGAGGTTAGAGGCTCGCTCTTAGCGAACGGTTTGGGCTCTCCAATGTAGCGACGCGCACACGCTCAACATTCTCAAGCGTACGAACTGTTTTTGCTGGCCCTGGAGGTTTTCTTTTCATTGATGATCCCATTGTGTTCACATTATGCATCCACCTCAAAATTGTGTTACGATATGGAATCGGCCCATGCGGTGGGTGCCGGCGAAAGTCTCGTTGGGTTTGGGTTACGGACTCACCGTTAGGGTAAAACCGTCTCATAACAAAATCGCGGTGCTCAAGGTCCCACATCTTAAGTGCAACTAAAACTTCCAACTCCCCTCTAAATAATAGAACCTTTCCAAACGCCATCCCCCCACTACTTGCCGTGTACTACCAATCAAAAAACATGCGGTTCCGGGGAAATACCCTGTATGTTCTGAACACATGCCCATTTCATTAAATTTAATGGTTTGATAATCTTGCATTTTATCTCATTTCAGGTTCTACTCCTCCAGTATACACATATGACGAAGCTTTGGAAAAGATCAGAGGACGTTTTCATGGACAGTTGTCTGAGGAAATAGGAAGGGTGATACTTGCCAGGAATTCCAAACCATTGGGTGATAAGATATCTTTTACAATGGACCAACGTCTAAAGTTTATAGTTTATCCTCCTCTGAATGAATTACAACAAATGACTCTATTCTCAAAAATATCGTGCCCAGTGCTGATGATAATGGCTGAAGAGACAGTCCGAACAGGAAGACGTTTATATGCACAGCATACTAAATTGTTTAGGTTTTGTTCAGCTTCTTGTGAAGTTTTTCCTGTCGAGGGACACCATGATGTTCATTTAGAACATCCTGAAAGGGTCAGCCCATTAGTATGTCAGTTTCTCTTTCCTCCTAAAAGTTCTTTATGAAGTTGGAGCATCGTTAAGTTTTGAAATTATTTTGTTATGGGTTTTTATGTGACATCACACTTAAGCTATATGATATATTTTTATCATACAGCACAGACTACGTATACAAATATGTAATATACATACTTTCCTGGATTAAATTATATGAATTCAACTTTCAAGATTAAATTATACTTATGCATTTCCATGACCAGATAATACCAATCCATTTGAAGCTATTCCTTCCCAGGTATAAATAATATGTACATGCGTGCAAGAGTGCTATGGATAACATTGAAGCAACTATTCAAGTAACAAAGCATGTGAAAGATAACAACTGTTCTCTCTCACATTTCCTAAAAAGTTCCAGTTAAAAACTAAATAATATTAAAGGGGCTGGTGACCCCTGAAAAATTTCATCGTGGTCACTTTCACATTTTAGTTCCAAAATTTGCCATTGTCTATTTCCACAGCAATGGTGGAATGGATAGTTGAGGTAAACAAAATAGGACCCAAAATGGCAAGACCAAATCTCTTCAAGAAATAAGAAATTCGTAAGAAATTTCTTGGCGACTATGCACATTTTCACAAGACGATTTCGGAGAGATAGATTGTCAAAATTCAACAGTTTAAAAATTGTTTTCCATTTGAAAGAATATCCTGCATTGGTTCGCAAAGTATGTGATTTTTTAACACTAGAAGGATAGCAGTGGTCTTTTTGACTTTTTTCAGAGTTTAACTTCAAAAATTTCTAATTAAAAATTTTTTGAAACTCTATGACTTTCTTCGATCCTATTCCAAATTTAATACGATTTTGTTTATATATGTATTTTATTTTGTTAATACTTATGTGGTAGATTTTACACTAAGTTATACCTAGAAGGACGGTGGTGGTCATTTTGACCCCCTACTGTTAAAATTTGTAATTAAATACTTTTATAAATCTCAAAGACGTGTATTTTGCAGAACTTGAAAATGTGACTTTTGTGCAAGTGCTGATAAGATGATTTACCTCATAATTTGTTTAAATTTTAATTAATTAAACAAAACGCGGACCAATGTCCTAAATCTGCAGAGTTTTATATTCTGCAATATTTTTCTTACTCAAACTAGACCAATGAATCTCATATTTTCGGATTAAGTGGTAAAAGGTTCAAATTGTTGATAAAAGACAGTCACGTTTCACCAAGTGTGCTATGCCATCTGACAGGAAACATATAAAACCACTTGTTCGCACCTCAGGAAAAACCACCAGCAAATACGATAGCAGAAGAATTTTTCGAATTATGTCTTGAAAAATTCCAACCTGGGGTTTTCATCCACGAAAAATCTTTTTATAACATTTGCAAATTCATAAAACCACTTCTTGGCAGGGTTACCAACTTATTAGGTTTTATCATCATAAAATGTTCTTCCAATTATTTTCTCAGGTAAATATCAATCTGATATCTCAAATTTACATTCAGTTATCTTTGTTGAACAATTTGAATTCATTTCAGGAATACTAACTTGATGAAACAGGGCTGCCAACCATCAGACTGGATCTCTAAACAGAGAGTTATACATTTGCAGTATAAATAACTAAAGAGATATTTCGAGTACAGATTAGTTTCATGTGATTAGTCAAAACTCTTTTGGATCCGGAATTAGTTTATAAACTATGAAGAAGCAGGGTGACCAACATCTTTGGCTGTCAAGTCAAGGCAGTGATCAGATCGTAATGAAAAATTTTTAAAATATTAAATTTTTCTCTTTGGAACAATGAGAAAAAACAGATGAGAATTACCACCTTCTGATCTTCTTAATAGTGTTATCTACTCGTCTTGAGTATGTATAAAAATAGCCAAGGCCATATTCTGACGATTTACCATGTAAAAAAATAAAAATATGCTTTTAATTAGTACAACGCACCAAGATGTGTTGATTTCCGATGCCAATAAGAAGAAACCAGACACAATTTTATTCTACAACGCGAACAAAGTAGGAGTGGATATTGTGAACAACATGTGCCGGAAATATTCGACTCGTTCAGCAACAAGAAGGTGGCCTGTGCATGTATTTTTTAATATGTTGGTTCTAGCCTCAAAAAATAGCTGGGTGCTGTATAAGGAAGCAACGAACTGTAAATTGAGTCACAAGTAATACATCCAAAGATTAGTGGCAGAAATGGTGGGAGACTCATTTCTGACATAGCTCTCTTGTTCCTTTCAAATTAAAAATACTTTAGAGGGAACTTCTATGCCTCCAAAAATCACAAAAGAGAAAAAAGTGTCGAATTTCTCCAAAATGTGATAACAAATCTTGTTAAGTATGTTCACAGTGTGATAAAAGTTGTTGTGGAAAATGTTCCGAAAAAGTTACCATTTGTCAAAAATGTGCCAAAATGATTTACTTTTGCAAGCAGAGATATACTAACTGTGACTTTAACAAAATGAATATACCATTGTTTTTAGTTGACGAAATAAATTGTATTTTCAATGAAATTAATTGAGCGCGATTATTTTTTAAGCCCTATATTGTAAAGTGAAACTGTTTGTTGAATTAAGATGATTTATTATATACAATTGATTGATGGAAGAAAACAATATTTGAAGGATAACGTAAGTATATATATGCCTAAAATAAGTATTAATGCAATAAAACTGGCCTCCAGGAGGCAAAAAAGAATTTCAGGTTCTGGGTAAAGGCGAAACGTCCTTCTAGTTAGGGAGGAATTCCCGTCCGTCTTATGACAAGAATTATACTGAAAAGTCTCATCTTCCATCTAACATTATGGGGATTTGATGTGTGACAAGGAATATGAGTAAATAAGTAACTATATATGTAAATTATATGCATGTGACAGGTAACAAAATATGTTTTGGACTGTGTAATTAACAGAAAACGAGTAAAATGTTGCTTGCATACTGCAAGCAGATCGACAACACTAATTTCATATCGGCATCATATCTGGACGGACATCAAAAGAAAAAAAAATTCAAAATATTCGTAGAATTCGCTGCAATTTAATCGCCTGGCAGCGAACCCCGGTCTTCCTGGTGTACTTACTATGCAGCAAAATAGAAGATTACCATATCAAACTATGTCTGAAAATTCAAGCAAAACTATTAGGTGCAACTACCTCAAACGACGTCCTACTATTCACATACACTCCTTATTAGAGAAATTATAATGTGCTCTGGCATCGAACCCAGGAAATGCATGGTCTTATCTATTTTTTTTCTTAAACAAACTGTTAATATACATCTTTCATCTAAGCAAGAGCTCCCTAACATATCGATAAATGCATAAAAAAATTATGAAAAGATACCCCATAGTATTATATATGGGGGATATTTTTACCGCCCGGCATCGAACCCGGGTCTTTCAGGCAATACTTTCTATGCAGCACAACAGAAAAACACCATCTCTAACCGCGTATGCAAATTCAAGCAGAAATATTGGTTACAACTGCCTCAAATGACGTCCTACTTTTCCTTTATATTCCTTATGAGAGAAACGTTATTGTGCTCTGGCTTCGAACCCAGGAACAGTACGGTCTTATGAAAATTTTTTTCTAAAACTTATTTGTACCATACATCTTCCAGCCAAGCACGAACATCCTATCATTTCGATAAGTGCATCTAAAAAAATAATGAAAAACGGCTCCCATGTATTTTAAAGGGCAGATCTTTGCATCGTCCTAGCATCGAACCCAGAATAACTTTTGTAAAAGTCATTGATGTTTTCGAAAGTCCAAGACCATAAATATAGGCACCTTGAGTTTTACTTCTCTACCTATCCGGAAAGTATTTTTTTTTAATTCCCAAAAATCACGGCAATGCATTCAAACGGGAAAAATCGGGAATTTGGGGCCCTCTGGAATCGAACCTATGACACTGAGGATCAAAGTCTCTTTTTTCCTGGGGGTTTCACGTTATGGCCAATATGTCATAAAAATTTCAGATCAATGACGCTTGTAGTTTAGGCTGTGAATTTGTATCCTATCTATCTATCTATCTATATAGGTATATATATGATGAATCCGGAGAAGCATCTATATATAATAGATGTAATATTTTCAAATATAAGAGTCTACACATAAAGAATTGAGGTCATCGGAACAAGGGCGTCGCCATGGGGGGGCAGCTGCCCCCCCTGGAGACCCTTTCGTATTTTGGTTCGGGATGTGTTGTAGAACCAATTTTTAGGCACGAGCGTATTTGAAAAGAATTTAGACCCAAAAAAAAGTCAAGTGTTGGCACGTGTAAACACCAGTGATGGGAAAAGTACTTCCTCGTAGAAAATTCATTTATACCTCCAGCGCAGCAAAAATATTTCAACAATACTTTGTAGTAGAGTCCTTCGCCCCTTCCCTCCCAAGAGAAGAAAAGTTCGGTTTCAGGGTGAACAATGTAATTAGAACTGCCTCTCGATGCGATCAGAGCGCGAGGTTATTCGATTCTGTCCTCTCTCTCAAACTACCTTGAATATCATCCGACAATCGCCATCAGAAGACAAAGGATTCGGTTTTTTTTCGTTTTCCCTTCAAAATGGACATAAGAAAGTTTTGCGGTGAGTATTTTGCAAATAGGCCCAAGCAGTGGTGCAGTGAGGGGGGGAAGTTTAGGGGTTCAAACCCCTCCCCTCAAGAGTAAAGGCCTATGACTAGCTCTGTGCTTTTTTTCTGCTGAAGAGTACAAAACCACAATCATTTGCTTGATAAATTCAGCGAAAGCTTTGCATGCCAGTAAATATGACTCCGATTATAGCTAAGTTGATGTTTTCGGTAGCAGAGCAGGCCTAGAGCCGACATCGATATCAATGGGACGCTACGAGCGTTTCGCACACAATGTTCAACGCATGCACTTCTTAAACATATCCTTTTGTTAGATGACTCACACCATAAGATAAGATTCCCATGACAAGAATTCGAAAGTGCAGATTCGTTTACTCCTCGCAAAAACACAAGGGAACATTCGAGAAGTAATTCGAAACTTACACCCTGAAAACAGAGATTAAGATTACGTTTGAGGGACAAACAGGTTGATAAAATGCTCAGTTAGATCTTCTGCATGTGACTGTTTTGAGGGTGTGAATGCAAAGCTAGGCTCTTGAATAGTGCTTTTGAGAAATTCACAGGGAACAGTTCGAAGGAGAGTTTAGTTTGGATTTCATACGGTACAGATGGACATCCGAAGATTTTTTTCACAGTCCACTAATAGCTCTAGGCCTCAATCGGGAAAACGTAAGTTAATGTCTATGTAGTTTTTTGTAAAATGACCATTATTAGTTGCTTAAATTAGGATTGTATTATTTTAGGGCTGTTATCGGAGGGCATATCTCAAGATGAGTTTAGCGAGAATTCCAAAGGAATTGGTTCCTTTATTAAGCATTCTGGACGATTAAAAGTCTGTACGTTAGGCTCTTCATTACTCGGGATGATTTAAAATATACTGATCCATATTTTATAATAACCCATAAATTTGCTGTATAGTTACGAAAATAATTCAATAACCGGGTTTCCGTAGAAATTTGTAAAAGTATTGGAGCAATACAAGATATCTGTAAAAATTAATTTTCGATGATATTATTAATAATATACCATTTTGGAAGCAAATCAGTCAGCTGAAAGGTATTGTGCGCGTAAGTTACGCACATATTTATCGTAACTGTGACATGATGACTTGAAATAAATTTGAGAAACTTATAAAACTGTGACTTAAATTCTTCAGCTTCCTTTTCGATGCAGCCAATTTTTTCTCTTGTGATAGAATCCCACAAATCTCATATCTGGTTATGCAATGCCCATTCAAAATTTCAATTCGTGGAATTTTTGTTTCCTTTGAACACTCAGTGCCTAAGACTGGGTTTTGTATCATCTCTCTGCTGGTTAAACCACCTATTACTTAGTATAAATAATTGTAAGTTGACGTCTTCATTTTTTCCACCTTGGTATATAACTTGATTTCTGCAAATTCAATTATAATATCAACTATAATCAAGAGTCTACAGAATATTTTAATGCACCCGAATTTGTACTCTCCGGTATGTGACGCATTCAATTGAATTTCTGGCTAATACATAAATAACGAAATCAGGCTTAAATGCAAGCCTACCAGAAAATTTCATCTGATATAAATGATTTTTTATATCTTAGAAGAGGATGTAATTTTAAAAGGAACGGATGAAGTCATTCCTAAGAAAGCTGCTGATGATATAGTCTAATAACGAAAGATGTTGAAATAAGGATGGGTGCACCAATGTGGTGATTTATTCAAAAACAAAAGTTCAGATTTCCCTCAAGAGATGGCATTATCGGCAAAGGTTATAAACCAAAGTTCCAATTTTCTTCAAGAGATGGCATTAGCGGCGAAGTTTATAAACAAAAGTTCCAATTTCCCTCAAGAGATGGCATTAGTGGCAAAGTTTATAAACAAAAGTTCCAATTTCCCTCAAGAGATGGCATTAGTGTCGAAGTTTATAAACAAATGTTCCAATTTCCCTCAAGAGATGGCATTATTGGCGAAATTTATAAACAAAAGTTCCAATTTTCCTCGTAAGTTTTAAGATATAGTGTTAATGTAAAAGTTTAATTTAAAAAGTTTGATCAGTAATTAGACTTATGCCATTTTCGATGTATTCATGGGAATCGAATCTTTTTCGAGACGTTTACTTCTAAAATATATCAATAATTAATACAATATCAATAAACAATGTAACAATTAATTGATAAAAGTAAATAATTTAATACAAATAAATTTTTTATTTAAAAAAGGAAACGTATGAATTATGTCGATGTTATCAAATGCGTACTTCAGCGATCGAGAACTATATTAATTTTTTTCTTCGTAACTTTGCTACATAGAAACATGGTTTTTAACACAGTTTGTAGTCAATTTTATGCACTAACTTCATATTTATTTATTTCTTCCAAGTCTTTTCAATTGCACTTGCAGCGACGCAAAACGAAAATTGAGTACGCAACCAGCAAGCAGAATGGTGACGTCACATTGTATTTAATCATCAAATTTCTCCAATACATTGCAACTTGTGGCAATGATATTTACATCAAATTGTATCATAATCTACCCTTTATACATGAGTAATTTTTTCCAGCAATGCGCAATTTTTTTGATGATCATTTTTACATTTAATGTATCGGCTATATATTTAATATATAATCCGGAAGTGGTGTGTAAAAAAGAACACACCGACACCCCTCATTCCTGTTATCGTCTCTGATGCTCCCACTAAGTTATACGCCATTGCCAGACAAGAAGCGATTATTAATATATTAGGATTATTATATCTCCTCTTTCTATCGAAGGAATCTTTATATCTTTTTTTTCTATTGTCAAATCTCAAATAAAGTCAAATTGTCACGATCTCCGTGTATTGTCCATACCGAGATCGATAGCCATAATTGAATTGACATTCGTTACATTAAATGTACTATATAATACACTTCCGGCCGTATTCATAGATTCTTTAGCAACCCTTAGCTACAGCTAACGTGTGAGTTGTGTGCAGTTGAGCGATGAACCGATATTGTGTGTTATTAGTTGTAAATTGGTTAGTTTTTACAATCTATATAGATTGTTAACTGTATTTTCTGTACTTCCTTAGTGTAGTATTGAATGTATTTATTGTTTGCATTCTTTTTGGTAGTCTATACGTAGCTGACAATATCGAGTTCATAAAACGTTTTGTTCCGTTTGCTTTAAAACGTATATTTTCTTCATTTTAATAGTATTTATCACTTTCTACTCATTAACGTTTCTGAGGGTTGTTTTATTTCGTAATTTATCCTAAGAAACTTGTTTAAATTAGAATTAGCGTCTAGTTGTTTCTGAATTTGTATTCATAAAATTCAAACTGTATTAAAGTAACATCAACTGAGGACATGAATCCTATCACTAAAATTGATAAACATCACCCTGCAATCAATTATGTATTTCATCTTAATAGTAACATTCAATAATTGGATTACGAGACAATTGAATATAACTTTAAAATGTGCAATTATGGTGCTGTATGTGATCATATATTTAGTATAAATTGGCCTACATATCTTAGTGTTTCTAATGTTAATGAAGCTTTTGAATCTTTTTATAGTGTATTATATTTTGCTATTGAATTATACACTCCAGTCTATGTTAAAAGGCAAATTTATCCTAGATGGTTTACAAAAGAACTTAAAAATCTTATAAAAGAAAAGAGAATACTGCATTTACAGTTTAAACGTTCTGGATCTATAGATGACTACCTAAAATTCTCAAAAATTTGAGCTAATTGCAAAGTTTTAACAAAAGTAAATTATGAGTCATATACCAATCAAATCCAAATATGCATAACTGAAAATGAAAAACATTTCTGGTCTTTTGTAAACGATAAAAGAAAACTTGATAAACTTCCCCGAGAAATGTATTTTGAAGATATGGTCGCAACTGATTATGATAATATTGCTGAGCTTTTCTTAAAATATTTTACTAAGGTATAATCACTCAACGATAGCCACTCTTCCCTCACTTTGTTATACCACTAATGTAGAACTTGGACATCTTAATGTTAGTGTGAGTGAAATATCCAAGAAAATAAAGTCACTAGACTCTAGTAAAAGCTGTGGACCAGATGGTATACCACCAGCCCTATTAAAAAACTGTTGTGACTCACTTTTACTTCCCCTGTATATATTATTTAACTTATCACTAAAAAATGGTATTTTTCCAAATATTTTAAAAGATAGTTTTATAGTACCAATCTACAAGACAGGGCATAAAAGTATGATTAGTAATTACAGTCCAATTACCATTCAATCATGTATAGGGAAAATTTTAGAAAGCTTAGTGGTTGACAAACTAACACCTTTATTCAAAAACTTTCTAGCACCTGAACAGCATGGTTTCAGACAAGGCTTGTCCACCAGTACTAACTTGTTACTGTTTAAAAATTATATAGAGGATTCCTTTATAAAAGGTCAACAAACTGATGCTATTTACACAGACTTGACAAAGGCATTTGATAAAATAAATCATAAATTGTTGATTGCCAAGCTTGCTGCTATTGGTATTCATGACTCTATGTTAAATTGGTTTTCTAGCTACTTGTTAAATCGCACTCAAAGGGTGAAGGTATCATCTGCTATCTCTGCATCCTTCACTGCACCTAGTGGTGTTCCCCAAGGTTCCCACTTAGGTCCATTGCTATTTTTAATTTTTATAAACGACATATCAGAAATCATTAAACCATGTAAGTTCCTACTCTTTGCAGATGATTTGAAAATTTTCTTGAGCATAAAAGATTTTAAAGACTGTCAACTTATTCAAAACCAACTAAGTGAGCTTAGCAAATGGTGTACCAATAATTATATGGATTTAAACATAAGTAAATGTAATATCATGTCTTTTTGTCGAAATAACAATCCTATTAGGTTTGACTATAAAATAAATGGAACTTCCCTTAACCGAGTCTGCTTTATTAGGGATCTTGGAGTCATCTTTGAAACATCATTGTCATTCAATCAACACATAAACGAAATGTCAACTAAAGCCTACCAGATGTTAGGCTTTATCTGCAGATTCTCGAAAGAATTTAACGATGCTCTTGCTCTCAAAGCCTTATACTGTGCTCTTGTACGTCCTATACTAGAATATTGCACTACTGTCTGGGCACCTCATTGTAAAAAACATATAACCAAAATAGAACATGTGCAACGCAAATTCCAAAGATTAATCTATTACAAGTGCTTTCCTGCTCGTAGTGTTGCGACAGATTATACAATACCTCACTCTGATATTATGTCCTACCTAAACTTGAATACATTGCATACTAGAAGAACTCTCTTAGATATTTTATTTTTGTATCGTTTGTGTAACAACAAAATAAATTGTCCCCAGCTACTTAGTCTCATTAACTTCCATGTACCTACATACAATGCAAGAAAATCAAACACCTTTTCTGTAAATTATTGCAGTAGAAATTATACCTACCACAGTGCAGTTAACAGAATGACACGAAACTTTGACCAAATTGCCAATACCAAAATAGACATCAATAATTGCTCAGAAAGAGCATTAAAGGAACTAGTACTAAACAACGTTAGGAACTAAAGTGAGGTATATATACTCTGTGGACTTCATTTTTATGTTTTCTTAAATAGTATAAATTGTGTAATTATGCTATATGGCATTCATATCATATCAAAACATAATGTAGAACGAATGGCTTATGTAAATAACTATGATGTAATAATTACTTAGTACATACATTCATTGTGTTGATATGAAACGATTTTTACTTAATTCACTTGTTTGTAAAATCTTATCCAAGTCTTGAAATGTTATTGAAGATGTTTTTTTTATTGTGAAATTGGGCTTCTGCCCTCTTATCACTTTTAAAATGTATAAATAAACTGTTTATTATAATTATGATAAAAATCACCAAAATGTAATGTGATACTATGGTGGTGTCTCGAGTTACCTTATACTAGATTTAATAGAGTAATTTAATATTTTTTATAATACAAATTTTTGCAAATGTATGTATTTAAAAAAATAAAAAAGTTAATTAGTATTAACTATATTTTTATATATATTTTTGTATCTTTGAAATTGGGTATTTGCCCGTAAATAAATAAATAAATAAAAATTCATTCTACGATGATACTGAAGTTTTGGAAGTAAAAGAGGTGAGAAAAATAGCACATGGATGATTTTTTTAAGAGTTTGTTCGCCTAATGTGAATCTGAGATATTGTGACAGAGAATTTTAGATATAAATATAGATTTGCGGAATTATGACATGAAAGGTTACTTTGATTGATCGGGAGTAAGCCGAAAAAAGGAAGTTATATTTTTCATTTGTGAATGGAATGATTATTTTTTGCCTTTAGTTACAGTATAGAGAAAAGTATGTGTTACAATAACTTTTGACTCAATAGTCGGTGTTTTTCATGACTGATAGTATAAAAGCTGCTTTAAGTATGCATGATAAAGATAAGTGGATGAATGATGTTAAAGTAAGTTAATGTGAATTTATGATTTGTTTCAAAACATTCATTTTTAAATCTGGACCATCAAAAGTTTTACTTTTAATTGTAGCATGCTTTTTTGTAAGAACAGTGACATTTATGTCTTATTTTGCACTTGCCAGATACATTGAAAAGGATAAATGGAAAATGCATTCCTTCAATTCTTAATAACACCATGAAAGAGAGAAACTTTTGTTGGGAAATTTATTCAACGTGTACATTTCTAGTTTAATTCATAAGGCTATAATGGAAATATCATTGTGATGACCCTCTGTAGGAATTTTGTGTGAGCTTGCACCATTCTCATATAAAATTTGACTTAATCTTCTACATTGCAAATCTGCTAACATTTCTGATGTACTATATTATTTATTTTTAGCAAAGCTATGAAAGTGAAGTAACAATCTAGCCATTTTTATGTGAATGAACCTTAAATGGTGATCAGTGATATATGGCATAGCCAGATTGAAGAAATATCGCCATATGAAAATGTTTATATACCTACTCTTATTAAATTATTTTGCTTTGCCAATAACTTCTTTTCCCAAATATTTTTATTTTAATTTAACTTTATCTCTCATATATGCTGTTTCAAAATGTAGACTTATGTTATAAATATGATATTGTGAAATCACCAGTTAATGATATTCAATACCAATCATCCTCCAGGAAATTTTCATTGCCTCTCTGTATTTATACCTCTTCATAACGAAAGAATAATTGAATACAGATGTAATAGACTAATTTCTATGAATACATTAAACTTCCAACCATTTTCCTCAAACTTTTGACAATTATTTCTGGAGAATGAAACTAGTATATAAATCTAAACCAATTTATACCATTTGGTATATGAGAGATTCCATCTGAGAGATTCTCAAAAATCAGCCAATCAGGAAGAAGACGGCGGCCATGTTTCACAATATTTTATTTTAGATTGTACCGTGTATGACGGGCTTTAAGTTACTTATAAATAGGAAAAATATCAAAGTTAATGCAATATTGGAACATGAATGTTTAAACATTTCTGAAATTATTTTAAATAGAAAAAGATATTTGGTTAAAAAAGTTAACATTTATTTTTTTAACCTGCCTTCCTAGGTAAAGTAGACTTTTGCTAAATATAGTATAAGTATGATACTGAATTATATCTCAACTTATGGTAATGTTACAGTTTACTTAGGGTTATTTTTATTTTTCAATTAAAAAAAGTTTACATTTTTCTGGAGATGCAGCATTAATGTCAATGTTTAATAACGATAGTACAAATTTTCCTCGAGAGATGGCATTAGCGGCGAAGATTGTAAAAGCAAAAGTTCCGATTTTCCTCAAGAGATGGCATTAGTGGCGAAGTTTATAAACAAGAGTTCCAATTTCCCTAAAGAGATTGCATTAGTGTCGAAGATTATAAACAAAAGTTTCAATTTCCCTCAAGGGATGGCATTAGTGTCGAAGTTTATAAACAAAAGTTCCATTTTTCCTCAAGAGATGGCATTAGTGTCGAACGGCCGTATTCATAGATTGTTGATTTAGCGTTTAACTAGAGGTTGCTACGTAATGATTCACTTCTGAGTGATTAACGACTAACTAAAATGTGGTATTCATTGATTTCAACTAGCGTGTAACTAGAGGTTGCTACGTAGGCAACTGCTATTCGGCGGAAAGTGACATTCTCGACTTGGCAACCTCGCATCCCTAATGTTGCAACCGCCGCTGCAATAGTTCCAGCCAAAGGAAAGGCAGAAATGCCCTCTACCGAACCTTCAAACAAAGCTCCCACTAGCTCACACAAGAGAATTCTTGAAAGCAATAGTGATGAGAATGAAGGGTTTAGGCCAGTTATCAACATAAAACACACCTCCGCCATGCAAACTGGTACCACAGTAGCACCAATACCAACAATAAACTCCTTCTCAGTACTCTCAGTCGAGAACATGGACACCACCCCTGCTCCATGAGTTCAACCTAAGGCACCATCATGAGCACCATCTAAGCCTATCCCAGTGAAAAATCGTTTTGATCCCATCACAAATGTCTACATCAATTCCCAAACTGCCACTTCCTCAACCTCTAACCCTATTCCATCCCCTCCCAACCCCAAAATCCCCAATTATATGTAAAAAATCATGGCCCGAACTTCTTAACAATTTAATTAAAATAATGTCACTCCCATCTATATGCTAAATGATTGGCAACAATGTAATTCTTATCAAAACTCAATCGGTTGATGATTATTTTAAATGTCTGAACCGCCTCAAAGAAAATAATTTTTAATTTTTAACCTACCAAGTACCAGGTTTAACAAATCAGGAATTCCTGATAAAACAATTGCCTATCACCACTAATATCGACATTATCGAAACCGAAGTTAGTAACCTAGGCTTCAACGTCATTAATGTAATGCAAATCACTACCATAAGGCCAACTAATGAGGAAAAAGCTGAAGGCAAAATTATTAGAGAAAAAAGGCCAATCCCTATATTTAAAATAACTTAAGATCACCTAGCCGATAAAGATAAATATAAATATAAATATATTAAGTCACTTCTGCATCTAAGAATCGAAATCAAAGACTACATTAAACCTAAAATTCCTGTTCAATGTACTAGATGCCAAAGAATTGGGCATACTAAAAACTTTTGTAATTTAGCATTTAATTGTGTCAAATGTGGGGGGCCACATGCCACCAGTGATTGCAAAAAAGACCAAGCTGATGAACATATATGCTATAATTGTAAACAACACCACACTGCCAATTTCAGGGGCTGCTCACACTTTACAACAGCAAAACAGGCAATGCAGAAGCAAGCTTCACATGTACCCACAATAGGACCATTCAACGCAAACCAATATAAAACCCCAGAGCCCCTTGGTGATTGAGCGAGTAGCTCCCCATCGGGAACCTGACGGACGAGCGCATCGTTGAGTCAATAACTCCGCCGGCTCGGCCTCAGAACTTTTAGGGTGGCGCGCATCACTTGAGTGAGTAACTCCTTGTATCACCGACCCTATCCACCCTCAACACAGATGAAAGTGAAGTAGGGTCAACTGCAGAGGCACTGGCTGCAACTGCGGCTGACGCAGTGGATTTTCCGATTCCTGAAGGAGGCCACTGCTCCCCCGCCACGACCGCTGAGCCCAGTAAGGAGCGCGCAGACAATGGCCTACGACCTACGAGCCCAGGATTCCCCACCCACGGCCTATCTTCAGACCCCAAGTGGACCCTATAAGAGGCGCGACCCCCACGTCGTGCGGGCACTGTTTGGCTCCGAATAACATTTCTGTATAAAAAAGAAATGCAACAAAAATAAAAAATATAACAAAAAAAATATTTCAATGCAAACTTGTTCCCAAACCTCAGGGAGGTTTTGTTTGCCTTAGATTACCTCTGTGGAGGAATGTATTATTTTTCAAAATCTTTCTTTGGTTAATTTTGGAGTCTTTGTTTTCTATTTCCACTGTTAACCCTCTGATTGCGTGTTACATAAGTCCACTCCGAAGTGAACTGTCAACATGATTTCAAAATATCAAACAGGATAAATTTACTTTTGTTTCCATTTTTAATCATTTACATTCACTACTGTTTTGTTGAGTGGTGATTACATATATTTATCCTTTAGAGTTCAGTATTTCACAATTCATATAGTACTTATCAGTTATCAATTCCCTGTGAAGAATATATAAACACAGTCACGACTTACGAACATGTTACGGTCGGCATTTCTGGTCGTAAGTCACATTCGTCATAAGTCTGGTTTATGATATGAGGTATAGCATAATACACCCACTGTGGAGGTAGATTTCCGGCATTACGCCAAAGAAGAACTGACCTTAGCTGACATTTTATTTTAAGTTTGTACTGTAAATGCTCTCATTGGTATTTTTTAATGATTTTATCGATATATCTTAACATCTTTCCTTTAAAATTTGCAGCTGAGCACAAGAAATTCAAAATAATACGAATAGTACAAAGAGTGATTTAATGCCAGAAATATTTTTTTGAAAAGTTAGGAAATGAAAGGGTTGATTACAAACGTAGAAACAAACACTGAATTATCCTTATCACTACCTTCTATCATAGAGTAACTATACTATACTATACTAGTTACTCTATGCTTCTATCAATGAAAACTTGCCCCTAAATCCCACTGAGTATGAAATCATTGAACGTTGTTGAAGTCTAAGTTTGCCTATAAATATATAATCTTTATTTATATTACAAAAATTTCAAATTGAAAAAGAACTTAAACATGTCGTAGTAAATGAAATTTTAAGTAAATAATAGCCTGAAAAATATAAACGTACGTCAAACATTTATACGGTATACGAGTAAAATGTAGCTTGCATATTGCAAGCAGATCGACAACACTAATTTTATTTTGGCATCATATCAGGAAGGTCCTCAAAAGAAAAAAAAAACGATTGAAAATATTCTTAAGATTTGCTGCAATGTAATCATCTGGCATCGAACCCGGGTCTTCCTGCTAAACTTACAATGCAGCACAACAGAAGATCACAATCTCTAACTATGTGTGAAAATTCAAGGAGAAATATTGGCTGCAACTGCCTCAAACGACGTTCTACTTTTCATGAATGTAAATGGCTCTCTGGATTCGAACCAAGGACGGTCACTGAAATTTAAAAACTGTTTTCCAAATTAATCTATGAAATCTATCTATGTACCGAATTTCAAGTTTTAATATTAAAGGAAAAGGGTTCAAATTAATTCTAAAAATCGGAGCAGTTGCTGATTGTAGAGACTCCTGGTGTCGAACCCAGGAAATATTGGCTGCTGTGAATGCACATAATGATTTGTTATGACTTGATCTTATTTCATGCAAAGTTTCAAGTCGATATCATGTGGGGAAGTACCTAAAATTTGTTTCCGTTATCTCCATAAGAAATGCATTGCGGAATGTAAATGGCTCTCTGGGATCGAACCAAGGACTATCAGCGAATATAAAAAATTTGATTATGAAATATATTTATGATCTCTAAACCCATGCCCACTTTCAAGTTTCCATGCCATCGGTAAGAGGTCGAAAAAAAATCTTAAATATCGCCACAATGCATTTTAAACGGCCGATTTTTGCATCGTCCTAGCATCGAACCCAGAATATATTCTGTAAAAGTCATTAACGTTTTTGGTAGATCATGACTATATATATAGGCTCCTTGAGTTTTGATTCTCTACCTATCCGGGAAGTATTTTTTTTTAATTCCCGAAAATCAAAGCAATGCATTTAAACGGGAAAAATCGTGACTTTGGGGCCCACTGGAATCGAACCTATGACACTGAGGATCAAAATCGCAATTTTTCTGGCGGTTACACGTTATGGCCAATACGTCGTAAAAATTTCAACTCAATCAAGGTTGTGGTTTAGGCTGTGAATTTGTATCCTATCTATCTATATATATGAATGAATCCGGAGAAGCATCTATATATAATAGATTTGCATTGCGAACAGCACGCAATACAAGCTTCCTCAACCAATCCCGGGGTAATTTTTTCTAATTTTAAGAAAAAAAATTTTTTTTTTAAACCTCAATTTCTCGGCGTCACACCGCTGAAGAGCCAAAATTATCTTAGAATTTGAGATGAACTAACATTTTTATCCTAAGGAAGGCAAACCCTATGGGGCGAATTTTACAATTTTTAAGAAAAAAATTTTTTAAACTTATTTTTCACGATGATCCACCAGTGATGAGTCAAATTTTCTTATAAAATGTGAAATAAAACAACGTTTTCAGTCTGAGGAAACCAATCCCGTTGCAATTATTCAAATTTTAAAGAAAATATTTTTTGATACCTCATTTTCTCGGCATAAGCCGAGATAAGCCGCTTCATCGCCAAATTTCTTATAAAATGCAAAAAAAAACAACATTATGCATCTGAGGAAACCAATCCCTGGGCGATTGTTCCAATATTTCAGAAAGAAGTTTTAAGTTTATGAAAAGTTTACTATTTCTCAGTAATGAAATAACATAAGAATGCAAACGTGATTTCATTACTAAGCTCTTGGTAGGATATTTCACAATATATAACATACAGTAGCTATAACTTAGCAATTTATTTTATACATAAGTTTAAATAACGTGTGGTTATGCCAAAACGTCTGCAGGAAATGCTGATTCAGAATGCTTTCTGCTTCACTATACCCCGCCAATTTGGTTTCAAGGAAAAATAAATAAATCTTTTCAAAACCACAATTACTTGGCAACCCGCCGCTGCAGTGCCAAATTTCTTTTAGGATGTAAAACAAAATAACGTTTTTTTCGTCTATGGAAATCAATCCCTGGGCGATTATTCTAATTTTTAAGAGAAAATAAGGTTTCAAAAAATTTATCTATCACAAGCTTACTGAACTCTAAAGAAATGATAGAGAATCATCTTTAAACAAAACCAAATTCAATGTAAAAAATGTGACACGGAAGCGAAAGCATTTCCAGCAGGAGTGTGTAACCTTTTGTTGAAAAGTAGGCCACATAACAAGTTTTCTCGAGCAAGTGGGCCTAATAGGTTGATTACGGCAACCAACATATTAACGAAAATTAAGAAAACATCTTTGTATAAATTATACAGTTTAGTAGAATATATAATACAATATTTACTCACAATATAACTCAAATACAAATGAATATAATAAAACAATCTTTAATTTTCAAACAAAAGGACAAAATTTTTAATGTGGATTTTATTGCCAGGTTTTTCGATACCAGTACTGTGTATTTTCCAGTTATACAATGAGGGCCCCACAAATAGGCTTTGAGGGCCTCAGGTAGGACATATATGATTTATAGTGTATCTGTGGTATATATAATCATGAGATTGAAAGCGAGAATAGAATAAAAAGGTGGAAATATAAAAAAATAAAGAATTCTAAAACTTCTTAGTTTCATAGTGTTCAAAGAGCTATCCCTCAGATAGATGGTTTGCCAGACATGTGGCATAATTTTTTAAATACTAAGAAAAATTGAATCACCACATAGATTGTGCATTTACAGTTGGTTACATTTGTAACCGTCTATTGAGCAACTATATAGTTGCTCAATAGATAGAAAAATGTTTGCAGATTACCTAGCAGGCAGAGCTTACAGATGTAGTTTGTTACATTGTTTTTTTAATGTGACAATGATTAAAATTACATGAAAACTATCTACATAATAATTTCATTAACACGAATGTAGATTATATAGATATCTTTAAGTCCTCGTTATGGCTGCAAAAAGTAACAGCGGTGACAAAATTAGATGCATTAATAAGAAAAGGAGTGTAATAACATAAGAAAAAAATCTGATGTGGCCAGCACATGACTTTCTCCATATCTCGTATAAGATGTAAATATTTATCTAGGACAGTACTTTCGAACTCTATATTCAATCTAAAATTGGGAGATATATAAGTTACTAATTTATATCAAATTAACTTTTACTTCACAAATATTATAAATAATGTTTTTCAGGACATGTTTGATAAAAAACGGTGAAATTGGCCTTTTGAGTCTGAGCCAGAGCTGATTGATAATAATTATAATCTATAGCAAGAGACTGAGCGATAGACACATTGCATTGCATTGTTTGCCATGTAAACAAACCCATAGTAATGAGCTTTATTGTTATTGAGAAGAGTAATCAATAACGGCAAGAAACCATTATAACTGAATAATAATATTGTAGTAACATTCTGAAGTCTGAATGCCATTGGTTTTGTAGAGGAAGGTCTTCAACCGGTTTTTTCCTGTCCTAACCTATGGTAGTGAAGATTGGGCGTTAAATGCTGCAATAACCCAGCAACTTCAGGCAACGCAAATGGAGCGCTATATGTTGGAAATCACAAGAAGAGACAGGAAACGCAACACTTGGGTGAGAATGATGACTGGAGTTACAGACATCATAGATAAGGTAAGATCACTAAAATGGAGGTGGGCCAGCCATGTTGCGAGAAGAAACGACAACCGTTGGACATCTGTAGTTTTCAACTGGATACCAAGAGATGTGAAGAGACCAAGAAGAAGACCTATGGATAGGTGGAATAGAGACATCATCAAGTACTTAGGGTGTAACGTGAAGTTCAGGACCGAGAAAATCAGAAAGTACTTGGGAAGGTCTACATCCAACGTTAGATTGAAAAGGGCTGATGATGACCCTAACCCTGTTCCACAAGTGTCACAGACTTGAAATTATTACGATGCAATGGCCATAGTGTGTAACTGGCAGAAAAAAGGCCTTTGAACCTTAGTATCATGGATTTGATTTCAGAAGACCCCAAAATCCCAATTTTTCTGATAAGAATGCATTGCGAGGATTTTAAGAAATTTGTTTAAGGCACTTCTCCAAAAAAAATTTACAAAGACTTCTGCAATAATTATACTTGGTTCAACACTAGATCAGGGCAAATATTCTCTATAACAAATGCAGTTAATGTTTGTTTTTACCATTTTCAGGCTTTATTTCATTTGCAAAATTAAATTCGAAATAATAGTTGTACAAAATAAAGACATGTAGCAAAAGAAATGAAATTAAAAGAGGATTCCTATTTTGGCCGTGTTATATCGTTTTCAAACGAAATTATGAGAACTAGGGCAAAATGAACAAACATTTTGTGAAATTTCTTCATAGTAAACAAAGAATTCACCTGGCAATAAAGGCAATTGCTTGATCCATGCTAAACTGATTTTTTTATAGAATGCTTGGAGATTTAAGTCCATAATGAAATAATGGTAGGGATTAATGTCATAATAAACTAAACATCCACTTATAACTTTCTTTCAAGAACTGTGTGATAAAACTCACACCAAATATTCCCAAATATCATAAAAGGATATGCAAAAACTGTCATTGGTTGGTCTAGCTTTCCCTCATAAAAACTAAGAGAAGAAACACTTACATGGAGAATAATTCCAGAACTTATGATATGGAGTCAATTTACTGTGATACCAAAATTTTCAATTCATAATTAGAAGGGGCAAAGTTATGGCCAGTTTGGAGTTTTTCAAGAATATTTTTAAGGAAAATACCAGTTGGATAGAGAATTCAAAATCACAGAGGACCCAGAAAACACTCTCTTCTACATTAATAACTATATAAAGTCACCAAGCGTGCACAAGTTCGACTCCAGGTGCAAAGTGCAAAAGTCTCCGATTTAAAATACGTTGACGCAATTTCTAAGAATTATTTTGAATGCATTCCCAATAGTATGGAAACGTAAAACTCAGCAAGTGAACATAAGTCATAATAAATACATTTCATAAACGCAGTTTAATGATTCCTGATGATCTTTGGTCCGATGCCAGAGCTCCATTTACATTCCTCAATACAGTGCAAATGGGGATAATTGAATATAATTTTGGGACCTTTCTTGTATGATATCGACCTCAAACTTAGGATATCAACTTCAATCTTTGGATTAAAAAAGTTTTATTCCTTCCAGATGGTTATATGTATCTAAATCTTCCAAAAGGTCCTAGATTCGACACCAGGCAGCTCTTTGAAGCTTCTTTCCCTCATTAAAAATAAAGAGAAAAAACTTACATGGAAAATTATTCCAGCCTTTGTGGCCTGGCCAAGTGGTAAGCCTTCTAGTGCTTTTGCTTCGACACCAAGGTCCCAGGTTCGAATCTTGGCTAATCAGAGTTTTCTGATCAGAGATGGTTTTATTTTCTTCAATTTACTCTTCTTAGTTCAAACTGTCAGCACCAGCTGTTACTCAGAAGAAGCAGGACTTGAAGCAGACAAGTAGCACTCATCACAAACTACATCAAAATGCTAGAGATAGAAATTGAGTTTCATAATCCAATAATTACGTCACAAGATTTAATCAACTGCTACTTTGAGTATATGACAATAAAAATAAATTTTAAGGAAATTGGGTAAGGTAATTATGCACGAGAAAGGCATGCTCCCAGGAAGTATCTCAAGGAAGGATACACTAATAAATAATTTATTTATTTATTCCTCATAGCCACAAAATAAATTATATGAAACAAGTAAAAATACACAATAAACCAGTGGCATAAAGATTAATCAATTTACTCATTACATTATACATTAAAAAGAAATATAGGTATTACAATATCACAACAATATGATATAAGTTTATGTAAAACAGAGTTGGATAGTGCATTACCAATTTCCACATTGAAATGGATCATTTAGGAACTCATGATGACAATATTAGGAGTAATTTGTTAAATATTATTTTAAATTACTTTTGAAAGCAGTTAAAGATGTGGTAATCATAATAATTTCAGATGATTAATTGAAAATTACTGAGGCTGAATGATGAGGATCATTTTAAGGTAGTGTGAATTTTTAATCAAATAGATGAATGTAATTTTTACTGCATTTTGATGGTGGTATGAAGAATTAGAAGGAATTAAATTAGAAGAATATTTTCCAAGAAGTCCACAGTTCAGGATACAAATTGAAGGTAAGGTAAGTATCATAATAGAATTAAAATCCATATTGCAGACAAGGCATCCCACCTATGCAATACAAAACACCACAAATGACTTTGGTTGTTTGTTTCTTTGGTGAAAAATCTTTGCTAGAATAGCTAAGATTACCACAGAAGATAATAACATAAGATATTTGAGATTGTATTTTAGCATAAATAAAAATTTCGAGGTTTTAGTAGAGACAATAGGAGAAATTTAGTCAATATAAAAATACCAGTAGACTTTCTTCATCACAGAATCTATACGGTGGGTCTAGTATAAAGTTTCAGAGATATGAATGCCAAGAAAGGTAAAAGAAAGACAGTTTGATATACGGGAGTCATATTGGCAAGAGGGCTTGAAGATGGAGGATATTTTTTGGTATAAAACTGAAGATAGACCAGTTTCCTGCAGTTGAGAGAGAGAGAGAGTTGCCATTACACCAATTGAGCATGTTTTTAATTGATACATTGGATTGGTCATTTACTTCATGTACATTGTAAGAGAATATTAGACAAGATGTGCCATCTGCATATTAGAGAAGGCTATTGGATGAGATGTTAGGGTCCAAAACGTTCATCAAGATTATAAAAAGTAAAGGGACGAAAATTGACCTCTGAGACACTTCATTTAAGATAAGTAGTGGTTAAGATTTAATAAAAATAGGACTATTGAAGGAATCACGGCAATATTTAAGTAACTGTTGCCTCTCTGTCAGAGAGGTAATTCACTGAATAACACTGAAGTCCAAAGTTTTCAAGTTTAGAGAAGTCAATTCTGTGATTGATACAGTTACAGGCTTTTGATAAACCAAAAAAAGAGTCCTTGGGTAAACTGGTGATAGTAAAGCTTTCTAAGTTGAAAAGCAGCAGATAATGTACTGCCTTTTCTAAAGCCATGTTAGGCATCAGATATGTCATGGTTAAGAAAATTAAAGGTAAAATTTTGGAAGAGGACAGCGAGGAAGAAATTCTGTATTTCCCTTACTAGTGGATATACAGATACATTTATTATTTCATCGAAAATGGGCCAAATCTAGTGGGAAAAAAGAAAAACAAAAAACCCCTCGCCAGTCTCTTCCAAAATTTTACCAAATCTCTTTCCAATGTAGATAATTACTGCTCCAATTTCAGTTTTTTCTGATTAATTCAAAATCTTTGAAAACGCCTTCCATAATCGCTTGTTTAATGGTAAAATTTTGGAAGAGGACGACGAGGGAGAAATCACTTTAGAATGCTCAAGTGATTCCAACAAAAAATATTGTGAAAAAGATTTTTTTACACTAATAGTGGTCCTTGTTACTTGCACTACGTTTCCAAGGTTTTGTGGACTAAGAATGCTGACTGAATGAATGTAAGTTACCACCAAGCGCCAATATGGAGTGACACTCATCCATAATGCACAAAAATTGCATCAGTTTACTTTCTAGCACTTCCCTGTGAGGAAGAAAATTATTCAACATTAAAATATCCTGCAAAAGTAAACGATTGCATACCACACATAACAAGGAAATAATCGTAATTTTTAGACCCCTATCGTAATCTCTCTCTTAGGAATTTATCGGGAATAAACAATCTCGTAAATAGTGGAATTACCACTGTGCCTAACCGTTCATTTATTTCTGTAGTTAGCTTTTCACATCATTATAAAGATGTATAAACCCTTCCACAATATAAGAAATTTAAAACTTTTGTGGATGCATTGGCAAGGTAAAACTACGATGTTGACAATAAATGATCATACTTAATATATTATTGTATACGAAATAGCAATTTCTTAGAGGTAAATTTCTACTTTAGGACTGTTTGGGATACATTCTGTATCTCCCAGAATACTGAAGATACCCATACAATACAAATTTACCATAGAAATTTACCTTCTTTGATTATGGGGAGGAATAATAATCAGAGACATCAAGCAACCCATAAAAAAACTATTACCACCACTGATAGAGCAAACTTTTTATAAGTTGTGGTATATTGAAAAACTTAACTTGAAAAAAAATAAGGGTAAAATTGATTTACCAAATAAGTAATCGTGGCACAAAATATTTTACCACATATTGAACCGGAACTGAACTTACAATTTTAAATATTCGACAGCACGTAATCAGTTAAACTCAACAAGCTGAACCACTAGCGCGATCAAATGTCGATAGCGATCGATACGATAAATTGAGCCAGCGATAAATCTGGTTACAGGTCTCCCTATCCAAGTAAATATCCCCTGGATAAATCTCGCTATCCAACAGTTAGAGGGACTTTTAAAATTAAGAACGATCATCAAATGTTAAAAAAATTGCAAGCTAACCTAAATACTGTAAGATTCTTGAAAATAAAAAAGTAGGTATGCTTATAAGATTTCGAAAATCTGTATTCGGAAAAGGTTTACATAATAAAAGCTGAACTGAAGCAAAAAAATATTATTTGAAATGAATCTGCAACGATGCTACTGTTGGAAATATCCCTGTAGCTCTTGCTCACAATGCTTCCGTATATTCTCTAGGTGTATATCCTCTTCATACCATTTATATCTTCTTTTGATCTTCACATCAACATCCAAGCTGAAAATATCCTCTTCTGGAGGATACAATTTAAGCTTTTAGCTATTTCATGTACACATTTCGATAAAATATTTGCAAAACTAACAATTTAACGTTTTCTTCTTGCACTCCAGCTGGAAGGGCAATCCCTAGACCCAGTTGTTGCTAGTTGGGATCCCAACTAGCAACAACTTAATTATTTACTTGATCTTCCATTGCCCAATTTTAAATTTACTTTTTTGTTACTAATTTCAATCCATGATTTCCATTTAGAATTTGATTGTATGCATTTTTTTATTAATTTTAACTTTATGGCACTAGTTAGAATACTAGTATTCTGAGACATCAGCATGAAGCAACTAATTAGTTACTACTTTAAAGTACCAGCCACCCTCTCCCCCTTCAGACGGCTCTGGATGTTTCCATTTTAGATAGCTGTCTTCCAGTACTACACAAAGGGTCAACTTTACGCAGTTGGCAATACATTGAGTTCACAACCAAGGGGCCTTTAAATTTATTGGCCTTAAGTTGGACTCTTATGACTATGGACTAAATGGCACATAAGCTCACAGACTATTTTTTAATATAAGTCAACAAAATGTAACACCAATGATGCTGTCCCTCATTAATATTTTAGATAATTTTCTCCAAACAAGATTTTGATGCAAGAACTAGACTGATGATAATTTTTTTTCTTCCAATGTTCAATCATTGAACTTTTATTTTTGTAAATACTGTTTAATAAGGAAGTACATCAATAAATGATACCAGTGAATATGTTAGAGTTTTCAGTATGCTCAGAGGTCCTCCAGTCTTTTACTGCAACACCTTTGAATGAGTGACCAATTGAGTTCATAGAGACTTTCAATGCTTTTGTTCTTCCACTTTATTCAGTCTCCTATAAAATGCCATTCTCAAGGATGAGGTTCAAACCTTTTAACAGGTTGTTTTCATCAATCACTCTTTCTTTAACTTTAAACTGTACCAGATGCAGGGGCAGATTGGTGAATTAGCGTTGAACTCAGGGAATAAAACCATTCTGGAAATTTTGACAAGTTTATCTATAAATAATAATTAGAAGATAATCTGCAGATTAGAAGCATAAAAACTATAAAACTACATAGAAAATGACTACATTGCTTTGATTAATGTAAATGAAAACAAATTCTAGGAAAGAATTAGTGCAACTGGATAGTCACTTTTAGAGAGAGAATAATCAATAATAAATAATGATCACTTTGGAGTAACTCTCACAAATAACACAGGCCTGCGAAATCGGGGTAATTGAAAAAAACAAGACCAAGAAAATGTGTTTCTAGTGTATTTTGAGGTACTGATTTCAAAAATAGCCTTTATTTTCTTGTATCACGTAAGGATTTTTTAAGGTTTCAATGTTTATGTTTGTAATATTATTCACTGTTTAGAAATTTTAGTTAAATTTATTTTCAGATTAATAACAATCTTAAACATTTCAGCTTTGTTTACATAATACATTATCTTTTTGTTGTTAATGCTTTTTGACAAAAAAAGAAATTTTTAAATGAAAAACAGGAAAGTAAAAGTGTGTAAAATCCCCTAAAATGAAAAAAAAACGGAACAAACCTTTAAAACATACTTTTAGACTAAAGCTCGTACAGACTTAGAGCTTACAGACTTTCATTCACTTATTACTCATTTACTGATATTACTAGATATTACTTTTGCCTAGCTGTTTGTCTTGTGTGTTTACCTACGAAATCATCTCTAGTTAACATCCAACAGTAGTCAGCAAGTATGTTTTAATTCCATCTTCCTTGGTATTTGCGATCCATGTTTTTGACATCTTGATGGAACCTTTCGACTTGTTCTTCGCTCTTTGCTCCTAAGTTGTCTGGAAAGGAGTCCAAGTGGGAATGCTATAAATTTATTTTTACACTCATAGAACAACCTAACTTCTCTAGCATGTTTTCAACAATCGCCTCAAAATTAGGATCCTTGTAGTTGCCCAGGAATTTATTTATGACTTCCTTAAATGCAATCCAGACCGCCTTTTCACTCAGTGTCATGCTTCATTCGAACTCTGTATCCTTCATGACCTTTCAGATATCTGGGCCAATGAATACATCTTCTTTCAGTTTGGCATCCAACAGCGTTGAAAGCTTTTTGCAAAGGTACTTAAAACAGTTGCCATCCTTCGGTAGTGCCTTTACAAATTGCTTCATCAATCCTAACTTGATTTGCAAAGGAGGCAACAGCAAGTTTTTTGGATAAAGTTTAACTGTTGCTGATCACATTTTTGGTCCCAGGTTCAAGAACTTGCCTTTTTGGCCAATCTTTTCTAACTCATTGTTCAGCTCTGTCACGACTATCCCACTCACGTAGAAAACAAGAAACTTATGGAATCCGCGTTGTTGCCCAAGAAGCATTGATATAACTTTTATATCGCTACAAATAGTCCAGTCATGGTCTGCATATTTTACTTTGTTGAGAATTAGTAAAAGATTTTCATACCGTTCTTTCAAATGCACAGAGTCATTGCACAGATTTGCACATATCACAGCCAATTGGCACAGATGCATATTGACTTCCGTGATGAAGAAGGACAGCTTTAAGACTCCTTTTAGATAAGCCTATGAGTAGCCTCCAATCTTTTTTATGATACCTGATTTTAAATTGGCTCATCAGTCCTGGAATGTCAGCACAATAAACCAGGTCATCTTCTTCCTCAAAGTATTTCACGAATTCTTTTCTGTGGTTCCTGTACCAGTAGAAAGAGACACCTTTAGATAATAATTTTTTTCCTTCAACCTGGAACCAAACAATTCAGCTGCTTCTTTCGACAGATCTAGATCTCGAGTCAGATCATTGAGTTCCGACTGAGTGAATGGTTGAGGTGCATCGCTGCTAGAAGGCTGGTACTCGGAATCTGATTCCTAGGTTTCTGCTGTTTCTGAATCCGAGGACGAAAGTGTCAGTTCTTTAAGAGGAATAGGCACTGGAATGCCAGGTCCATGAGGCACCGGGCGAATGGCCGATGGAATGATTTCCAGATACGAAATGTTTTTTCTATTTTTCTATTGTAACCACGGATTTCGCAGGAACAAAAATAACAACCATCACTCTGGTTCGATGGCTCCATTCATACCATTGGGATTCCAAATTTTAAGGCTTCTTTCTTTCCTCCAAACCAAAGTCCCAAATCATGAAGACATTGTAAACACACTTTATGGGGTGCTCATGATTTGTCTTGATCTCCTAGTTTGACACCAAAATATGCTAAATATAGTTATTTGACGTGATTCGTAATATTTCTTTGTGCACCTTTGAGCATGTATTCGCCACACAAATAGCAAAAGTCGTCAGGCAAATTTTCACAGCCCCTTGAAGCTATGCTATTCGTGTGTTGAACACGAATTATTGTAATTGAAAATTACAAGAAAACGTGATGTGATGGAATTTTTTCACCATTGTTTCTGAAATCAGCACATCAAAATACACAAGAATCAGTTTTTACTTTGCTTGTTTTTTTTTCATCGCAGGCCTATGTAATTTATCATGGAGACCCCCATACATAAAATATGGGGAAATGCTCCTAAGAAAGTCTTTGCTTTGTCAAGTGAAAAGTCGGTAGGAGCGAAGAAAAAGTTTGTGGGCCATTTTACTTAGCATTAGTTAGGCCTAACCTCAAGTGAGAATGCAGTGCAAGGGATATTGCCGATATGCATTGTACTTGGGAATTAGAACATGTAAAATAAAAGGCAAAGTTTTGTAATGAATTGTTAGCTACACTCAGATGGTTGAGGATACGAGATGGAAATCTTTAGAAGATGGAAAATTAATGCAAAGGACAAAACTATTATATAAGTTCAGAGAAAGTACATTCTCAGAGGATGTAAAGGTTATACAGGACATTCAGACTCAGCGAGAATATCAGGGAAATCAATGCTAGAAAAAATTGATTCAATAATTCATTTTATGAATATATGCAAAAGCAATTGATTAGGCAAGGAGAGCTGCACCTCCTACCTCTCACAAAAGGCAGCTTGCCAGGACACCACAAGGTACATTCTTGCATACTTCAATGTCAACTTCAACTTCTATGTTTTACTTCAAAATTTTTGTTACAGATTTTTAAATTTTTAAAAATTATTTGACTTTCTGTAATACCATCCCAAATTTAATATGAAAAAATTAAAATCTTGTTAAGACTAATGCAGTATTTTTTACATAACGTTATAACTAGAAGATCGGCTGGTGGTCATTTGACCACTACCTATTTTCAAGCAAAATATTTACCTATTTCTACATATTTAAATATTTTCCAGTAAATATTTATAATTGAATATTTTACTATATTAATAACCATATAAAATCCAACAAAAAATGTTATATAACTTCTGCAAATACATTGTTATCCTATTTTTTAGTTTTACCTGTAGTAAATGATTACTTATCACTAGGAACATACGTTGACAAATTACATTTTCTTTCTCAGAATGACTACATGATGCACCCATAGTTGATGGAATTCACAAATTTACAATTAAAATAGTTATTATGAAAGTTATGAAAGAATATTTATTCACAAAATTCATATTAACTTTGTGCTTGTTACTCTGATGTAAGCTTCAGATTTTTATTTCATTCTTATGGCTACTGAGGTTATTGTTCACAGTAACATCTTGAGTGGATTAAAATACATGTATACTTTAAGAAAAATTGGGGAAAAATTCTCACCATTTACGATAAGCATACACCCATCCTCTCCTTATTGTCACGAGTAAGTGGCTATCATCGTGTAGTCACTGTAATAAAAGACCAAAAGCCTGTGAACTTTATTCAATCCTAAAAAAGCATTTTGCTGATCCAATGATCCTTTGTACTCGGTAAACTTGAGTACCGGATCAGCCCACCTGGGTGTCGAGCCTCTCACAGTGACACTGATGTAACCTGCTTCATGCATGTCATAAAATTTGGTCCCTTTCTCCTCGGAGGGGAATGTTTTCTCTTAGATGGGTAAATTAAAACTGTTATGATTAGCTCTTGAATGGAACTTGGATGAATAGGATATTTTCTTGGAATTGGATGGATTATTGAAATTAGTGGCAATAACAAAGGGATCAAAAAAGCTGAAAACGCTAAACATAATGGATGAGGGGGAAGCTCTTGCAGTAGTTGAATGAGAATTATTTTTTATGGAATTCCATGATGCCTTAACTGTATTACTGGAGTTAGTACTGTAATTTACAATGGTTGCCTTTCTTTCGGACTCCAGATGTTTTCTAGTCTTTCAGGGCAGACAGATACTGATCTCGAAGACTTTTATTTCCATGTTGATATTGGGAGTGTGAATCATTTACAAACAGTGATTTTATGAGTAGTTCAAAAGAATATTTTTTTCTTTTTCGAGAACATGGGCTTGACCTTATTTTTTTTTGGGGAAGGCGGCATTAAAGGCAGTGATAAAGGTACTGATAAAGGAATTGTATTTCGAATCAAAATTAGATGCATCATATACCTCTTCCCAAGATTCACATGATAAATGTGCGAGGAATTTTACATTAGAGCAGTTATTGAAAATATGCTTGATGATGTACCTTGGGTCAGTTTTATCAGAAAGGGAATTTGGCTGAAATATTTAGCCCCCCAAAAACCAGTGGAGATGGTATAGCAAGGAAAAGTTTCAGGGGGTAAATCTGAAATAAAACCATCAATGAGTGATTAGGATGTGGATGAAATTCTAGCGGGTTTATGGTTTATTACCTTGAGCCCAAAGGTAGATAAAATCATCCCTTTCTGCAAAGGCCGTTAAGATGACAATATTTATGTCACCAGTAAGGATGATGCCATGAGTTCTATTCCTACATACATAAGAAATGATATCATACAGACATTCAAAAAATACATGTATATCTCCATTAGGTGAGCGATAAAGTGTAATGACAGCATATTGATGTCCATCAAATGTAACTGATGTTAACAGAACATTCAAAGTTCTTCTCACTGCTGTTTCAAATATTTCATATCAATATATTTTCTGAAATATACAGCTATACCACCATACTTGAAGATATGGCGACAGAAATAAGAAACTAAATTAAAACCATCAATGTGAAAAACAGTAATTTCATTTTCCTTTAGCCAGTGCTCACATAAAAATAGGATATAAACATTTAGTTCCTTGAGAAGGAATTCAAGATTTAGACTTTTGTTTCTGACACACTGAATATTCAACAGAAGAATTTTAACACCATCACCACCATCAACACATCAAGTCATTGAAAGCTTTCTATTCACTTAGGCTTAGGCATTAAATTCCCGGAGGTTGAGTGAGTCACTCTGTCACTCATGGTAGAGGGCTTCATATAACACAAATTTTCAGTATTAACCACAACTGGTATTTCAGGTTCACTAGTAATGCGATCTATATTTACATTTGACACAGTAGGTGGTGAAGCACTTGATGGAAATGAATTTTCTCACAAACACACCATTAGGCTATTGTAACACAGCTCATTTAATGTTCATTAAAGATGAAGGAGCAGAGACATTGAAAGAAGATCTATTGCCATAAGTTTTGAGAATTTCGCATATAAAATCATGATCATTAAACTTTGAATTAAGAAAGCTTGAGATGTCTGTACTCTTCATTGTATCTAGATATTTGTTAATAAACTGTCTATCAATGGAAAATCTCTAATTGAATGTTTGCTATAAGTATAGAGATGTGCCTAAAACAAATGTTAAAATAATAAAAGAGGTCATTTGACAACTGCCCTGGGAGGCGATGGAGATCCATTCATTTTTAGACACTAAACTAATAAAACAATGAAGCCTCTCTTTATTTCAAAGTATAGTAATATCCGATTATATTAGATGTAACAAACAAATTTTCAATTATTATCAATAAAAAATAAACACATTTCAAGAATAAAACAGGTTTGAGTTTTAGCTAAAATTGTTATTGAAATACATTTAATTTTACTTAATTGATGAATATAAGGAATCCTTTTCATACAGAGATCAGGAAACATCCAATAAATTTTAAGTAAAATGTGCTGTTCATTTAACTCAATCATTAAATGTTAAAACATTGAAAGGAAAAGACAGATTAATGTTTATGCTTCAAAATGAAGCAACTGCAAATGAAATCGGTTCATGTTTACATGCTTGAATACACAAATGTGAATGGTTGGTCCTAGCTATAATCAACTTAATATGTAATCATAAGTGAACTACCATTTTGAAATTATACAGCTAAAAAATATCCTTCTAGCAGAACTACTTGGATCCACATTCTGGATGGATCAAACATTAGCACAGGTTTTCCTCTCGGCTAGTAAAGCTGACAGTGATCTCCCACCCCTTTTATAACCTAGACTCCTTGTCCTCCACACCTCAAGAGAGGTAAATAACAATTTTAAATCAAAACTCATTTAATGAATAAATCCATTTTATGACACTGAAACATGTTAGAATCACCATATAGTTTAACACACTTTAATTGTTGTTTATCAATTACATATGTACAATTGATACAGATCATGTACAAAAACATTTTCTACAGAACAAGACTTACTGCATTTGTATTGAAAACATGAATTATGGTAACAACTAATCACATTCTCAGGGCTTGGGTTCTCTATGGAGATGTTTGAACAGTTAGAATCTTATCAACCCTACTGCCCTATTTTATTGACTGTTTAAAATCAGTGGCACTTCGGAGTGAAATAAGTTTTTCTAAACAAGTTACACCTTATAAGGAATTCACTTAAGTTAATCTTATATTACAAATACCATAAAATATCTTTACAAATATTTCAACAGGAATCAACCAAAACAAGTCATCACTGCCACATAATCTCTTGAATGCAATCAGCAAACTATTTCTGTGGCAATGATTTTTTAACACCTAATAGTCATAATCCACCAAAATAGTTATGAGTTTTTTAAGGGACAAGAGAAATAAGCAGTACATCATAAAAAATATCATGGTTTACCTTGGTCATAACTCAAGTTTTGGTAAACCTTTACCTGCATAGAAAAGATTTTTTGGGCATTATAATCAGAATAATACATCTAAGCCCTCATTGCTGATGCAAATTCTTTATTTCTAAATGTCTTCTTAAGAGAAAAAAATAGTGATCATGCACAATTATATATAAATAAAAATAGTTACTATGTGCAACTTTTGTAATTCTTTCTATTATTGCTAACATTTTCCTTCACTTTTACTCTTTTTAAGCAAATGATAGTCATTTCAAGTATGCAATAACAACAATTAAAGACATGAATCTCGAGAAACTTAAATCCTCTCAGTCCATTTAACTATTAAAAAAGAAAATTTGCAATAATCATCCACAAACTGGTGCATCTGTATTCCTTTTAAATAGGACAAGAACACATGAAACACAATAAAAAAACGATCAATATTTTGTGTAGATTGTAACAATACACTACACATATATTCATTATTATACATTTTTACACCATTTTCCAACAAATTCAGCAAGACTAAAAATAAATAAAAAATATTTATAACTTGAAATTCCAACAATTGTACTCGTAATGAAGATGATTAGCTAAGAAAGTTACTTAAACACATTTAAAAGCCATTGACATTAATGCTTATTTACCAGCTTTATAATTTACACACATCTGAACAATGCTCATTTACAACCTGGAATCAACACACAAAAATGAAGTATCAGCACCCATGAAAATGTGTAAAATAGAAGGAGTATAAAAATGAGGCCACCATCATAAGAACACCAAAGATGTGTCATATTTTGCAATGGGAAATTTAACTTTGGACATAATTGAAATGCACAGTTATTTCTAATCATTATAAAAAATAAAAAAGTAAATGAAATAGTAGTAAATACCATTTAGAATATTTAGTTAATTTCTTTTTTGTATTAAACTGGCTGCAAATTCATCTCTCAAGAGTAAAAATAATACATGAGAGTTTAATTGCATAAAATCAACTAAATCCTCACAGAAAAACTATACAATTTGGTTGCTAAGTAAAAAAAATTGAAAATGAAGGCCATCTATTGAAATGGAAAGTATGATTGAAGGCCAAAAGGTGTGTCAGCTGCATTCACTCGAATGTGATGGGCACAGTTGAGAAAGGAAGTACAGGAGAAGTAGTCTCAACCTCCAGTGCAGTTATCATACAATTACTTGCAGCCTCATATTCTCCCATAGCCTCAAGCACTTTACCCAAGTTATACCTAAAGGATAAAATTGAAGGACATTTAAAACTCACAGAACTAGAACAAGCAATCTACATGAAACAGACGAAACCACAATTAAAATTATAAAATGGAAAAAAGCTAGCTATCTCAGTTGTAACTAAATATTTTTAATTTTAGTATTTTCCAGCTATTATATGAAATATGTGAAGAGGTCATAATTATGTTTATTAATGATGCAGATTTAATTGAAAAATACCATAAGAAGAAAGAGTTTTTAGAAATAGAATACATATAGTAGACCTAATTCAAACATGGATCCAAAACAAAAACTCTAACGAAATTAATCCATTTTCTTATTTAATTATATTAAGACACAAAAGAGCAAATATATTGTCTCTTTAACTAAGAAAAAAATGTATATTGACACAACACTAATTAATAAACTTTGATGAGATAATCTTACCATGTTTGATGTGAAGTTGGATCTATTTTTGTAGCATCTCGTAAAGTTTTCTCAGCTAATCGATGACTTCCAAGGTAATGATGCATTAAACCCTATTTGAGACAAGATTATCAGAAAAAGGTAAGTACTCTACTTAATTAATGTCTATACAATTACTATACTAAAATTAATGTCTATACATCTATATATCATGTTTAGATAGCAGAAGAGTTTAGCAGCTTAGATTTAGCAGAATGTGAAACAACAACAATTTCTCATTTCAGAAGAAAAAATAACACATTATTTAAACTAATGTATGCCAGAATTTATTTTTCTCTGCAAAATAAAAGTGAAATTTAAATATAACTTTAATTTAAACTAGTATTTAAATACCAAAACAAAAAAATCACCTATGTAGGGCTCTTGTCTTACCCACACAATACATCAATAAATTCAGAGATAAAATAGAGAAGTATTTTTTCAAAGTTGAAATACCGGACATCCGCTATGAGCATATGATTGAAGGAGGTATAAAAGAGTTCAAGTTAAATTATAAACCACCTTAAAGAGAATATTTCCTTAAAAGCATCTACATTTATTAACATGGCAGAAATAAAATTATGTAAGTAATCTAGATAATAGCCAATAAAGCTACTGCCTCGATTGAAAACATTACTAAGATTAAGAACTAAGATTATTTAGAAAAATGAAGGCTATTAAGGGGAAAACCTGGTTTATCCAATCCAAAACATCAAAATTATTTTATTGCTTTGAAAAATAGTAGAATTTTTAAAGAACAAACTCCCAAAGTTTCTGACTGTTGTGCAATATATTAAATTATTCACAGCCAATGTCTAGAGCATATTCAGATTTGTGCAGGGAATGAAGTTCATCCTTGCACAGCTTTCTGTGTAGGTACTTGAGGAACATGTTTTCTAGGGACTTTGTTAGTTAGAAAACCCTTTGTATTATAAGAATACTAAGGATACCCTATGCATACAACTTTAGTACTGCCTAAGATGCAGTTGATGCAATAAAGGTGAGGTGCAATATGATTAACGGTATGGAAGAATCCTTCCTAAGAGTCTTATATCATATTCCTTCCTATAGCTCATTTTCTAGTCTTCGGTCATAGTTACTCATGTTTTAGTTAAAAGCTAAACTTAGGTTGTTTTTTCACAAAAACCTGCAGTGCCTTATTCATAAGAGATAACATAGATTATGCAAATGATATGGAGAAGACAATACAGTCAACATATTACCATTTATGCTAAGCAGATAAAGAATCAATGGATGATTTTTGTCCATCAGGACCTAATGTTTATCGCAGATATCATCTGCTGAGAATTATGGCACAAATAACAAGCTGCAGAAACCGCTTCATCCGATTGTGGCACCACTTGCTATCGATTTACAATGACTTTTCAAAGAAAGATGTCTAGGAGGGTATACACATAATGTCAACAAGACTTTTTACTTGATTGTCTGGCTTCTGTCTACAAAACACCTTGATTCTAATTAAAACTTAATGGAAGCAATGTCTACCTAGCTAAATATGCTTTTAATGAAGGTTTCTTTACTGTAATAAAAATAAAGAATGAACTAGATATGGAAATCAGGGAGCAATGAAAGAATTACATCCATAACGATGACAGTGAGAGGATGGTCAATAGTTAGTGTAGATATTGTCCCACTGAGACTTCCGGCACCAACTACAAACTCAAGCTTCTGAAACTGCTTCATCCTAACGAGGTACACTTACTGCTGATTTATGAGGACTTTTCAAAAAAAGATCTGTTAGAAAAATGTCTACAAGAGCATACATGTAATAGTAGTATTATTAAAACTGCTTTGACAGATTTGGTAATTTCACACATTGGATCCCACAAGGAATCAAACCCTGGACCGCTTTCACTAAAGGCAAACAAGCTCTCAAGATGACTAGAGTTCAGTATACATATAATATAAACAAGTGCTTTTACTTGACTGTTACTGACCACCTATACAGCTCCAGGTGTTTTTAACGAAGGCTTATTTGCTGTACTAAAAATGATAAGTCATAAAAATTGGGCAGCAATGCAAGATTTATGACTGCAAGAGGTTGTCAAGGCAGGAGCATTACAATTAAAGCTTTACAAGAGAGTCTTGAATAATTCGTAAAGAGAAACAAATGGAGTTGAACTGCTTTTGTGAGTAAGCAGATTTGCTATACCCACCAGGTGTGGAAATTTAGTAGCTAGCAATACTTTACTTAATCATTTTGGTTGATTTTCATGACAAAAACTTGAAATAAATAAAATAATATAAACTAATTTTTCTCGGGCGTTTTTGGAATTGATGGCTCAATAACTCAAATACTATTTCACTATCAAGATTTCCTTTTGCATACTTCTTAAGTATTAAATGATCTATTCATGGACATTTTCCGTGAAGGTCATTTATGTTTTCAATAGATCATGACCATATATATAGGCTCCTTGAGTTTTGATTCTACCTATCCAGGAAGCATTTTTTTTAATCCTGAAAATCAAAGCAATGCATTTAAATGGAAAAAATCGGGACTTTGGGGCCCTCTGGAATTGAACCCATGACACTGAGGTCCAAAATCGCAATTTTTCTGGTGGTTATACGTTACGGCCAATACGTCGTAAAAATTTCAATTTGATGACACATGTGGTTTAGCCTGTGAATTTGTATCCTATCTGGGTATCTATATATATGAATGAATCTGGAGAAGGAATTGTATTTAATACGAGTAAAATGTAGCTTGCATACTGCAAGCAGATCGACAACACTAATTTCATATCGGCATCAAATCAGGACGATCCTCAAAAGAAAAAAAAAAGATTGAAAATATTCATAAAATTTGCTGCAATTTAATCGACTGGCTTCGAACCCGGGTCTTCCTGGTGAAAATACTATGCAGCACAACAGATGATCACCATCTTTAACTATGTGTGAAAATTCAAGCATAAATATTGGCTACAACAGCCTCAAACGACATCCTACTTTTCCGATATATTCCTTATGTGAGAAATTGTAATGTGCTCTGGAATCGAACCCAAGAACAGCATGGTCTTATCTAATTTTTTTTCATAAAGCAAATCTTAATATAATTCTTCTATGTAAGCAAGAACTTCCTATCATATCGATAAATGCAAACAAAAAATTATGAAAAGTTACCCCAATGTATTATATATGGGGGATATATTTACCGCCCAGCCTCGAACCCGGGTCTTTCTGGCAATACTTTCTATGCAGCACAAAATAAAATTTCCATCTCTAACTACGTATGCAAATTCAAGCAGAAATATTGGTTGCAACCGCCTCAAACGACGTCCTACTTTTCCCTTATATTCCTTATGAGAGAAAAGTTATTGTGCTCTGGCATCGAACCCAGGAATACTACGGTCTTATTTAAATTTTTTTCTTAAACCAAGTCCTAATATACATCTTCTATCTAAGCAAGAACCTCCTATTATTTTGATAAGTGCATCAAAATAAATAATGAAAACTACCTCAGTGCATTTTAAATGAGGAATATATTTACCCACTGGCTTCGAACCCGCGTCTTTCTGGTATTATTTTCTATGCAGCACAACAGAAGATCACCACCTCTAACTATGTGTGAAAATTCAAGCGGAAATATTGGGTGCAACTGCCTCAAATGACGTCCTACTTTTCCCTTATATTCCTTATGAGAGAAAATTTAATATGCTCTGGCATCGAACCCAGGAACAGTACCGTCTTATGTAAATTTTATTGTAAAACCTATGCTTAATATACATCTTCCATATAAGCAAGAATTTCCCATCATTTCGATAAGTGCATGAAAAAAAATAATGAAAAACTACCTCAATGTATTTTAGAGGGCAGATTTTTGCATCGTCCTTACATCAAACTCAGGATATTTTTCTTAAAAGTGATTTATGTTTTCGATAGTTCATGACCATATATATAGGCTCCTTGAGTTTTGATTCTCTACCTATCCGGGAAGTATTCTTTTTAAATTCCGGAAAATCAAAGCAATGCATTTAAACGGGAAAAATCGGGACTTTAGGGCCCTCTGGAATCGAACCCATAACACTGAGATTCAAAATCGTAATTTTTCTGGCGGTAACACGTTATGGCCAATATGTGGTAAAAATTTTAAGTCAATGACGCTTGTGGTTTAGCCTGTGAATTAGTATCCTATCTATCTATCTATATGAATATACGAGTAAAATGTTGCTTGCATACTGCAAGCACATCGATAACAAAAGTTTTTTGTCGGCATCACAATAAGTGAGACCTCAAAAGACCAAAAAATGGATGAAAAATATTCTTATTTTCCGCTGCAATTTATTTGTCTGGCATCGAACCCAGGTCTTCCCGGTCATACTTACTATGCAGCATCATAGAAGATCACCATCTGTGACTATGTGTGAAAATTCATGTAGAAATATTAACTGCAACTTCCTCAAACGACGTACTACGTTTCCCTTATATTCCTTATGAGAGAAGTGCTAATGTGCTCTGGCATCGAACCCAGGAATAGTACGGTGTTATCTGATTTTTTTTCTAAAACCAATTCTTTTCATACATCTTCCAGCCGAGTACGAACTTCCTATCATTTCGAAAAGTGCATCAAAAAAATAATGAAATACTAACCCTATGTATTTTAAACGGGAGACAAATTTGCCGCCCGGCATTGAACCCGGATCATTCTGGTAATACTTCCTATTCAACATAATAGAAGATCACTATCTCTAACTATGTGTGAAAATTCGAGCAGAAATATTGGCTTCAACTGCCTCAAATGACGACTTACTTTTCCCTTATATTCCTTATGAGAGAAATGTTAATGTGCTCTGGCATCGAACCCAGGAATAGTACGGGCTTATGAATTTTGTTTTCTTAAACCAATTCTTAATATATATCTTCTAGCTGAGCGAAAAGTTCCTGACATTCCGGTAAGTGCATCAAAAAAATTAATGAAAAACTATCCCCATGCATTTAAAATTTTAAATACGGGATTTTTGCATCGTCCTAGCATCGAACCCAGGACGTTCTTATTAGTAGTCATAATGTTTTTAATAGTTCTTGACCATATCTGTAAGCTCCTTGAATTTCGATTCTCAACCTGTCCGGGAAGTATTATTTAAAAAATTTTGAAAATCGCCACCATGTATCCTTATGGAGAAAATCGGGACTTTGGGGCCTTCTGGAATCGAACCCATGGCACCGAGGTTCAAAGTCGGCTTTTTCCTGGAGGTTACACGTCATGTCCATAACGTCGTAAAAATTTCAAGTCGGTGGCACTTGTGGAACATGCTTAGACTTTTGATCCCCAGTGTATATATATCTATTATATATAGATGCTTCTCCGGATTCATTCATGTATCCATATCTATTATATACGAGTAAAATGTAGCTTGCATACTGCAAGCAGATTGACAACAATAATTTAAAATCGGCATTTTATCAGGACGGTCCTCAAAAAAAAAAAAAAAGGATTGAAAATATTCTTAAAATTCGCTGAAAATTTCATCGTCTGGCATCGAACACGCATAACTTACTATTCTAACTTACCTGCATAACTTACTATTCTATGTTCTGTAGTACTTACAGTACTACAGAAGATCACCATCTCTAACAATGTGTGAAAATTCAAGCAGAAATATTGGCTGCAACTGCCTCAAAAGACGTTCTAATTTCCACGAATGTAAATGGCTCTCTGGATTCGAACCAAGGACGATCTTGGAAATCTAAAACATGTTTCTTAAAGTTGTTTATGATCTCTATATATGTGCCGAATTTCAAGTTTCAATATTATTGGAAAATGTTTCAAATTAATTCCTAAAAATCGCATCTACTGCTGATTGCAGAGACACCTGGTGTCGAACCCAGGACATATTGTAAACTGTGAATGCACAGTTTGATTTGTACCAACTTGATCTTTTTTTATGCAAAGTTTGAAGTCGATAGCATGCCGGGATGTACCGAAATTTTGTTTCCGTTGTCTCCGTAAGAAATGCATTGAAAAGTGCCAATAGCTCTCTGGGATCGAACCAAGGACCATAAGCGAAAATGTATAATATTATTATGAAATATATTCATGATATCTATCTACGTGCCGAGTTTCAAGTATCCATGTTATTGAGAAAGGATCCAAAAAAAATCTTCAAATTTGCCGCAATGCATTTTAAACGGCCGATTTTTGCATCGTCCTAGCATTGAACCAAGGATATTTTCCATTAAAGTCATTTATGTTTTCGATAGATCATGACCATATATATAGCCTCCATGAGTTTTGATTCTCTTCCTATCTGGGAAGTATTTTTTAATAATTCCCGAAAATCAAAGCAATGCATTTAAACGGGAAAAATCGTGACTTTGGGCCCCTCTGGAATCGAACCCATGACACTGAGGTTCAAAATCGCATTTTTTCTGGGGGTTTCACGTTAGGGCCAATACGTCGTAAAAATTTCAAGTCAATGACGCTTGTGGTTTAGGCTGTGAATTAGTATCCTATCTGGGTATATATATGAATGAATCCGGAGAAGCATCTATATATAATAGATATATATATAATTAATAATATACCTTGGATCAAGTTGTAAGGTTTCCTGTGCTAGGATAAATTTTATTTCCATTATTTGTAACTACCTATACCTGTATAGTAAAAACACATGTACTGACCTGCAAATGGCATGACTCATGAAAACAATAAATTTGGATAATTTTTACTGAAAATATGTTTTTCATTCTCTCAAATATATTATATAGGTTGAGCAGTGCACTTCATCATTTATCTTAAAATAATTTCCAAAAAAGTTAAATTTTGGCCTTCAAAACCAGGATCCCCCTTAATCCCCAGTTCAGCACCAATAACTCACCAGATGCTGCAAGCTTTCAACATGCATAGGATTAATAGAAACTGCATTTTGAAAGAATCTTTTTGCCTCAGAAAATTCCCTTCGATGCTCATGTATTAGTCCCCTCTGCACATACAAAAGAAAATTAGTACAAACAATTATGATCTCTGAATGATTGAGAAGATATTCACTATCTTCATAATAAAATAAACACGGAACTCAAAATAATGATCAAAACAAGCATAAAAATGGCAAACAACACAAAAATCATTTCATACCAAAAATATATTTCCACAATAGACCTTTATTTTTCTTCAAAGTATATATTCATAAACACTTCAATTTAGCAGGAAGTAAAATGAGCAATTTAACAACATATTTATTAAAATTTGAAGTATACCTAAATATTCTCTGGGAAACTTAATTTAATTTAAAGAGAAGAAATCAATATCTAGGAAATTAGCAGTATATCATTCTTAAATGTGAGATGCACCTTTTTCTATGTGCTTTCTGAGTTTCTGAAAATTGGGAGGCATCTTAAATTCAGGTCCTAAAGAGTTTTATCAAAAAACTGGAGAGAAAAGCAGCCTTAGCTTTAGTATATAGATCTATGATTCCGTTTTCCCAAGTAAAGTAATGTCCTCTTTGTAAGAAATCATAAATGCTAGAATAGTCCATCAATATATCAGTAAGTTTCCATAAATACAAAATATGCTTCCACTGACACCTTACTATTTAGGTAAGGATTATTGAATTACTATTAGGAATATTACCATTCAGTAATTAATAATTATTGTTCCCTTGCATGCCAGTTAGGTCTCTTATGGACAGTAGTTTGGAAATATCTGAATTTGAAATCTCAACTGAAAGAAACTGTGTCTAAGGATTCCCACTTCAAAGGTACTGCTAAATGTCGAACTGCCAAATACCAAGTGGAAACTCACATTGTTTATGCACTCTAGATTTCAAATGAACAACAGTAATTACTAAACTTTCAGTGTAAATGGGAGAGGAATCAACTAACCTGATAGGTCAGTTGGTCATTTTAAAATTGGTATAATGGCTATGAGTGAAATGTTTGTAAAGGAAGGACCTCATCTATTATTTAGGGCAACAGCAAAGGAAGAAAAGCTATGGGGACATAGGCATTTGCAAACCATTTTGAGTTTAATTTATGGACAATTTTATTCAATCAAGTAAGCAAGTTACAAGTTATGAATTTCAAAGAACCAGAATATAGCTTATACGAAAAGAATCCTGGCCTATGTAAGAACCAGTCTACTGCATCTAACTCACATTTGCAAGTCTCTACCCCACAAAATCTTAAAAGAATAAAGAATATATTCCCAACCCAGATTATTATTGTTAAAGAAGTAGGTAATACTCTCATTATTTACTACTATGAAAATTTTAAGTGAAATGAGTGAAAAGCTGAATGAAAAAAAAACTTCATATACTCAATCAAGCACACAAACCATTCTTTTTGCCCTACCAATCTTTTCTCCGATTTCAATTACCTGGATCGTTACCATAACATAATGCTTCTCAGGGAAACTTATCAATCGCTTTTTAATTTAACAATGTAACACATTGACATTTACAAGTCAAAATTTCCAAGGTTAGTTGGAGAAGGCCATTTTGACTTAACCTCAACATAAGAGCAAAATAAAAATATTTTACTTTATTACCTGACATTCAAGCATATCATTAAATAAAATTCAATGAAATAATACTAAAAATCAGTAAATTATAATTAAAGCAGGACCTCTTATTCTATAGATGAATTTCTTTACTAAATTTCCTGTAGTATTTCAAGGAGAATTTAGTTAGCAAAGAAATAAAAACTTACAGCATGCATAACTTGATGAGACATAGGCGATATGGCAGATGCTTCCCTAACACAGCTTTCAGCAGGAACAGGATAGTCAAGGGCAAGGAATAAATCCGCAATCAACAGCCATATCCGCAACTGCAACGTTGAAGGATGATGGGGACCATGGCGTGAAAGCTGACGGGGGAAAAATTATCTTATTATTCATCTGATTGTTAATTCGACTCATTAATAGGTCATGATTGGAAATGCCTTCCATTTGGATTTTGCTACATAATTGTCAATATATCAGTGCAAGTATCTAAACCAGCATATTGATGATATTAATTGGTATAAAAATCTAGCATCGCCTCTTCTCTAAGAGAAACTGTTTTTACAAATAACCCAGACAATAAACTTTACCAACAATCATAAACATTCATTCATAAATTCATTATTTAAATCCTAAGAGAAAGAATTTAGAAGAGAGAATATACAGAAAACTATAACAAAAAAGAAGTCAACAATTAAAAAAATTATTCCTACAAATTCTATGCAAATAAAATAGTGCAAACACAAGCAGAATAAGAATTTCTACTGAATGAATTTAATGCCAAAGTTAAGATGCTTAAAGAAAAATATTATAACATAACTATATACATACCACTACCTCTACTAAACATATTCACTAGTTACAATCAAATATTAATACACAAAAATCCCACCAAGATTTAACAATCAAATGGAAATAATCTAGAAACACACCAAAAACATAACAAGTGCTTCACTGGATGGATGCAAAAAATTATAAAATTAAATCAATAACATTTAACTAATTAAATTTTTGTAACTCTTTGCATCTTGATCGGGTCAATCAAATTCATGAGGGTATAACACTAAATTCATTCCACACCTTTCATTGAAGAAGGCTCAGCTGTTGATCAAATACAGTGATGCCACAGCCTATAACCCACCCTAAATATTAACTTTTCAACAGACCAGCTTTAATTCATGCTCCACTTTAACATCGATGTACAATCTTATTTTGAGAATAGAATTTTAAAATCACAGGTAATGTAGCATACACATACAAGTACATGAATGCTGACCATGCAATAACCCTTTCCTTAGTATGAGTTTATGAATAAATTTAGCAGAGTATATAGTGTTAACATCATTTACTTACATTTTGTTTAATTTTAATTCACTTTGCAAAGGTTTTTATTTTAATAATTTACCATTATTCATTATTATTTGATATTGATGCTGTGTTTTATTGCAATATCATGTTATTTTCACTGAATGAATGACTATGACTTTTGCATCTTCTTGAAGGCCCATTTTAAAAATTGGACCAAAGAAAATTAAGATAGAAGAAAATAAAAACAGAAACAAAGAATGAAATAAAAGACAGAGGATTGTAAAAATTGATTATAACTTATCCAAATCCAACACCACTGTCTAGAAAACAGATTCTAACATGAAACTGAAATTTTAGCACAATGAAATAAAATGATGGAGAAAACTGAACCTTTATTACTTGTCTGTATTAATGTAACTAAAAGAAAAGAGAGTAGGATAGTGTTTAAAATGTTTTTTTTTTTGAATTACACAGGTCTTAAATATAAGTTGCTATCCACTAGCAGCAGCACAGATATCAATGAAGAATATAAAGATTTGTTCTACCAATGTATTTTCAAATAGATTTGAAAATTACAACTGACAAAGAATTAGTAACTCTCAAGGATTTATTGAAGAGTCACTTCAATATTCTGAATAGCTTGAGTCTAATAATCAAAATGGGAAGAACTTTTTTCTCTCTAAGACTTATTCCCATATATGCTTTACGGGGTCGGCTGATGGATTTGGGTGATGATGAGGAAGAGATTGATTTTGGTGATGATATGACTTTTACAGCTGGATGCCCTTCCTACCACCAACCCTGAACGGGAAAGTCAGACAAACACACACAACCATTCCCTGATCAGAAAAATCCTGATCAGCCGGGATTCGAACCCAGGGCCTTGGGGTTGGAGCGACAGCGCTTCCCACGCTAACCACTCGGCCACCAAGGCCGGTAAAATGGGAAGAACTATCTGAGGAAATACAAAACTCAGCCAGGGGTAAACTATGGCCCAACTGCTTTCAAGAAACTAAGCTAGAAAGCTGTAAAAGTGGAATAGACAAAAAGATATGATTGCTTCCTTGGCCAAGGCACTTAGAAGTAAATGAAGCAACAGAAGAATACAATGTTAATTTGAAGGAGTTTGGAAGAGAGCAGAAAATAGGGTGAGGGAGAGAGTGAAAAGCTTTCAGAGGCTGGAGAAGATAGCAACGGAAAAACCCATTGAAACAACGAAGATTAAAAAATTGCAACAATAGAAAGAATTAAGAGAGATGGCATCCAAACTGCCAGTAAAGCCACCTATGTAATTAATGGCAAAGTCAAATATCATTATTAGAGTGTTGACAAAAATAGAACCAATAGTGATCACCAAATGGAAGAAAGTAGTCATCACTGAAAGAAAACTATGGAAAAACCAAGTAAAACCAAAGTTTGCATTGTTAAAAATAAAATAAAATTGAAAGTGGTTTTCGGATTCAAACATTGAGGTAAAACAATGGACTGGAAATAATTAGGTCAACAGTCAAAGTGCCACTGTATAAACAAAAATAAAAGGTTCTTAAGAAATAAAAGAAACTTTCACTTAGTTGTAAAGCATTTTATTTTAGGTATATTGAACAATGAAAAATGCTAAAAATACCAATTGATCAATTTAAAAGTTTTTAAAAATATTTTTTATTTAATTTAATAATGATCACTAAATAAATTTATAACATCAATTATTAAAAAATATTATAAATCAAATATAAACATTATTATATTTAATAATAATTCAATAATTTTCTTTAATTACGTAATTTAAAAAGAAACCATTACATGGCCCTGTATAATTCTCTTTTCTAGGAGTACTAGAATGACTATTAGATGGCATGTATTAGATAAAATGATACAGCCATGTTTCCAATAACGGAGAGAGAAAAGTTGAATATTTCTTAAGATATCATGTGCTAACAGAGCAATCCAATTCCAACATAATTGCAGAATTTACAGAAAACAAGGCAAACATTAGAAAGAATTTTCCCTTTTCCAAAGTAAACCATATGACAACTTCATTGAAAATAAATAATGTGATCTGAATAAGTAACAATTACAGTGATCAATCGAATACAAAATAAAAAGATAAACACTATAGCTGGAGTAGATGAGCATGAAAATCTATCCACCTAGAGAAAGGTTTCAACAGAATTCAATTTATTTTAATAAAGCATATCTACAAAAATTACAGAATTATCAATCCACAAACAGCTGTTAATTATCAAAGTGCTTTAGATTAAAATAGGACCATTTGAAAAATACAAATTTCTTCAATTTGAATACTACAGCACATAAAAAAATAGATAAACTAAAGTGAAAGGAAAAATTAAGGAAGTGTTGATTGTTGAAACACAAAATATAGACATCTGTAAAATGATATAGCATGTTTTATCAAAATAATTTGTAACAGCATATGAAATTTAATATAGAAAAAGTATTCACTGAATTACTAATATTTTAAGTTTTAAAAACTCTCAATGTTAGTAATGTATTAATTCCTTGAAACTACCAAATAACTCAAAGTTAAAAGAAAAATTTTCTTTAAAAGTTAAAAAGCAACATATATATTAAACATTGACTCAATCTTAACTATTTTTGTTCATCAAGTCACTTTCTTTCATAATTAGGGTTTTTATTAGTATATTTTAATTACCATCAACTACTCTAATAAACTTCGAACCAATTATGCAAGTCTACTCACTATAGAGAGAAGAATGAAGACATAGAGGTGAAGAAAGCTCCTTTCAAACCCATGGGTGGCCAAGAAGGAAAGAAATTGGTTACAGTACATGAAGTTCTGATAGCAAGAAAACCATCGAAACCAAATTATATTCATAATTAATACATTTCAGGCTTAGTATTAAAATTTGAGGTTTGCTTAAATACATGACTCTTCTAGTCAAATTTTCCTTGAAACATAAAGGAATCTTTAATCAAATTCTTAAATGTGATTAGCACCAAGGAAAACCAGTGAAAATTTTCAGACTGTTATCACATTCAACACAGCCAATGAATATAGATACAGATATAATCACACAGCCAGTATAAAATTATAGCCCCTGTTAACTTGAAGATAATGCACACACATTTTTTGGTTAAGCAATCAGGGAGCACCGAATCGAAGGTGCAATAGATTCAGGCAATACTACTCATTCATATGTCCCGTAGCGTAGGGCCAGCCAGCTAACCCTGGTTCTATATAAGTCGACCAACATTCCACCAATGTCCTGTTGATGTTTTGACTCTAAAAGCCACTATCAATTCAACTGTAAGCCAATAGTTTTTAATTGAAAGGGAATTGGTTGCCCATCAAACTTTTTAAATGACCGATTTTGAATTGGTTAATGTGTGCACTTTCATACGACTTTTGGCATAGACCAGCATTTCTTATACAGTGTATATGCATATGTATTATATATAGACGTTTCTCTGGATATCTATTATATATAGATGCTTCTCCGGATTCATTCATATAGATAGATAGATAGATAGGATACTAATTCACAGGCTAAACCACAAGCGTCATTGACTTGAAATTTTTACGACGTATTGGCCATAACGTGTAACTGCCAGAAAAATTGGCATTTTGATCCTCAGTGTCATGGGCTCGATTCCAGAGGGCCCCAAAGTCCTGATTTTTGCCATTTAAAAGCATTGCTTTGAATTTCGGGAATTAAAAAAAATCCTTCCCAAATGGTTAGAGAATCGAAACTCAAGGGGCCTATATATATGGTCGTGAGCTATTGAAAACATTAATGACTTTTACAGAAATTATCCTGAGTTCGATGCTAGGATGATGCAAATTTTTTTAATTTAAAATACATTGAAGTAGTTTTTCATTATTTATTTTGAAGAACTTATCAAAATGATAGGAAGTTCTTGCTTATGTGGAAGAAGTATATTAAGACATGGTTTAAAAAAAATTATATAAGACCATGGTTTTCCTGGGTTCGGTGCCAGAACACATTACAATTTCTCACATAAGGAATATAAGGGAAAAGTTGGACGTCATTTGAGGCAGTTGTAACCAATATTTCTGCTTGAATTTTCACACATAGTTAGAGATGGTGATCTTCTGTTGTGCTGCGTAGAAAGTATCATCAGTAAGGCCCGGGTTCGATACCAGACAATTAAATTGCAGTGAATTTTAAGAATATTTTGAACCCTTTTTTTTTCTTTTGAGGACCGTCCCGAGATGATGCCGATATGAAATTAGTGTTGCCGATCTGCTTGCAGTATGCAAGCTACATTTTACTCGTAAATATACGTATACATCAGCATATACATATATAGTGCACACTTATACAGTGCTGTGAATGGCATGACCTGTCTTAAGGTGCGCATCACATTTGCGGGAAATTATTTTCAATTTCTTATGCTCAAATTTTGGGGTGCACATTACTTTCAATGGCGTGTTATTTTTGAGTAAATATGGTAATTATGTATCTCCACAGGCCGTCAACCAATTTACAATAAAGGATTTCCATCAAAAGGTTAGCTTATTAGATTTATCTAAGCAGTTAGCTCCTGAGTTAAGCCTTCTTTCGGGTTAATGCTAGTAGACTTCAGTTTGTGAATTTATAAATGGTATTAGAAGGTATCTTACATGGTTGCCAAAAAATAAGACAAATTTTATGGAAATTACCAAGTTTTCAGTTTTCTTCATTATCTTATAGAAATACCTATCAAATTAAAGAAAGAAGAATTTCCAGAATAAAAATTAATCGTTTATAATTATGCATTTTCACAGCCAATTAACCTTCCGTAATTCTGTTCTCACTTTTGCTAAGTTCTACTTCTGCACTGTTCTCCAATCTTATCCAAAAAGAGATCTGAAATGCTTGAATTTTTATCACACCTTTCCAAGAAGAGGAAAATGCTTCAGTCAGCATGTCTGTGTGTTGTGTTACACTCCTTCTAATCTCAAGCATTCAGTTTTAAGAAAATTTAATGCTCGTTTACTTTTTACACATGTTTTAGTTGAAGAGTTTGATATTTAGACATTGACTCGTAAGCATAAAACATGGAAGCAGAATTGGCAGAGAATCTAGTTCCTTGCAGCAGAGCAAGGGGGCAAGCAACAAATTTCTTCTGTCAGTAGGGCAAAGTGTGTAAGAGGGAATTGGCTGTCTATTCATAGTATCATTTGGAAGCCTCAATTTTCAAGAAAATAAACGAATAATAACTAATGGTTGAACAACTCCAAGCATTTCCAATAAGAGAAAAATATTTTAGCATAGGATATGATTAAAAATGTTATCACATCCAATGATAAAGCTATAAATTTATGCAACTATGTACATAATGTCAATAATGTTGCCTTGGAATTTAACTTGAATAATTTTACAATTATATAAATTCTATTATTATATTTATTTCTATAAAACGTGCTAAAAACAGAGATTATATATGAGAGAGAAACTATTTCTATGATTTACTCAGAACTTGTGCATAGAAAAATAAAAAAAATATTTAATGAAATGGTTCACAAATCATATTGCACCTATGTTGGCTAAATGGGATAAAATTCCACCATAACAATCATTAGAAAAAATGGTAAATTATTTATTAGTTTAAGAAGTAAGGCAAATTATATACCAATGAGAAAAATAATGTGTAATCAAAAGTAATGCACACCCCAAAATTCAAGATATGGAAACATGAAAATAATTTGTCAGCGAACCTAATGTGCATCTTAAGATATACAATCAAGCCATTCACAGCATGTATATGTGTGTAAAAATAACCTGTAATCAACCACAATGAAAGTCTTACAATGAAAGAAAGATGAAAACTATCAGCCGGAAGTTTAATCTGCTGTATGAAGGGGTTCTTAGAGTAAAAAATAAATACGACAGGGGTGGGATGTGAGACAAGTTACAAACCAAAGCTGACATAAGATACGGCTGCGAGCTACAGGACATGAATTAGCAGAATTGTGCTCAAATCTAGTGCATCATTGATTCTGATGCACACCCTGATTTTTGAGCTGAAAAAGGACCCAAAAAGGTGTACATTATTATTGAAGTATAAATACAGTAAGTAGCATCAGTGGTATGTAGCTCATATTGTTTGCACCATGAAAGGGTTATTATTTTCTGTACTTTAATTGAGCACAGCCCAACAATTATTCAAATTTAAAAAATCTGATGTGGCCAGCACATGACTTTCTCCATATATAAGATGTAAATATTTATCTACGACAGTAATTTCGAACTCTATATTCAATATAAACTTGGAAGATGAGTGATTAATTTATATATTATTATCTTTTACGTCACAAAAATTATAAATAATGTTTTTCGGGACATGCTCGATGAAAAATGATGAATTTGGCCTTTCGCCCATAGAGCCCAGAGCGCCCACAAAGTACATAATCAGCAACTTCCGGTTTATCAGTATTTCATGAATAACTACTAAACAATCATTGATAAAAAAATATGTTTCAAACAAAAGTTATAGTAAATTACATTTTCTAAAACATTTATAAATAATAGTATACGAGTAAAATGTAGCTTGCATACTGCAAGCAGATCGGCAATATTAATTTCATATCGGCCACATTACGGGACGGTCCTCAAAAGAAAAAAAAGGATTGAAATTTTTCTTAAAATTCGCTGAAATTTCATAGTCTGGCATTGAACCTGGGTCTTACTGGTGAAATTACTATGCAGCACAATAGAACATCTCCATCTCTAACTATGTGTGAAAATTCAAGCAGAAATATTTGCTGCAACTGCCTCAATCAACGTCCTACTTTTCCCTTATATTCCTTATGAGAGAAATGTTAATGTTCTCTGGCATCGAACCCAGGAATAGTACGGTCTTATGAATTTTTTTTTTCTTAAACAAATTCTTAATATATATCATCTAGCTGAGCGAGAAAATCCTTACATTCCGATAAATGCACCAAAAAAATTAATGAAAAACTATCCCCATGCATTTTAAATGCGGGATTTTTGCATCGTCCTAGCATCGAACTCAGGATGTTCTCATTAGTAGTCATTAACGTTTTTAATAGTTCTCGACTATATATGTAAGCTCCTTGATTTTTGATTCTCTACCTATCCGGGAAGTATTATTTAAAATTTTTTGAATATCGCCTTCTAGAATCGAACCCATGGCACCGAAGTTCAAAGTCGGCTTTTTCCTGGAGGTGACACGTCATGGCCATAACGTCATAAAAATTTCAAGTCGGTGGCACTTGTGGAACATGGTTAGAATTTTGATCCCCTATGAATGAATGAATGTGTATATAGGTACGAGTAAAATGTTGCTTGCATACTGCAAGCAGATCGACAACACTAATTTCATATCGGCATTATATCGGGACGGTCCTCAAAAGAAAAAAAAAGGATTTAATTTTATCTTAAAATTCGCTGAAATTTCATCGTCTGGCATCGAACCCGGGTCTTTCTGGTAATACTTCCTATGCAACATAATAGAACATCACCTTCTGTAACCATGTGTGAAAATTCTAGCAGAAATATTGGCTGCAACAGCCTCAATCGACGTCCTACTTTTCCCTTATATTCCTTATGACAGAAATGTTAATGTGCTCTGGCATCGAACCCAGGAATAGTACGGTCTTATGTTAATTTTTTTCTTATAGCAATTCTTACCATACATCTTCTATCCCATTACGAACTTCGTAACATTTCGATAAGTGCTTCAAAAAAATAATGAAATATTAACCCAATGTATTTTAAACGGGAGACATATTTACCGCCCGGCATCGAACCCGGATCTTTCTGGTAATACTTTCTATGCAACATAATAGAAGATCACTATCTCTAACTATGTGTGAAAATTCAAGCAGAAATATTGGCTGCAACTGCCTCAAACGACGACTTACTTTTCCCTTATATTCCTTATGAGAGAAATTTTAATGTGCTCTGGCATCGAACCCAATAATAGTACGGGCTTGTAAATTTTTTTTTCTTAAACAAATTCTTAATATATATCTTCTAGCCGAGCGAAAAGTTCCTTACATTCCGGTAAGTGCATCAAAAAAATTAATGAAAAACTATCCCCATGCATTTTAAATGCGGAATTTTTGCATCGTCCTAGCATCGAACCCAGGACGTTCTCATTAGTATTAATTAATGTTTCTAATAGTTCTTGACCATATCTGAAAGCTCCTTGAAATTCAATTCTCTACCTGTCCGGGAAGTATTATTTAAAAAATTTTGAAAATCGCCACCATGTATCCTTATGGAGAAAATCGGGACTTTGGGGCCTTCTGAAATCGAACCCACGACACCGAGGTTCAATGTCGGCTTTTTCCTGGAGGTTACACGTCATGGCCATAACGTCGTAAAAATTTCAAGTCGGTGGCACTTGTGGAACATGGTTAGACTTTTGATCCCCAGTGTATATATATATATATAAGTATATCCGGAGAAGCGTCTATATATATATAGGTATATCCGGAGAAGCGTCTATATAATAGTAAGATATACCTTAATATCATATTTATGGAGATATTTTGAAAACCGGAAATAAGCTTTGAAGAATGAAGCTCAACTTCCGGGTGACCGATCTACTCCAAAAACTAATCAACTCTAACGACTGTATTAAAAGTAATATATATGAAATTTGGTGTTGATACCACGAATGGTTTTTTATGTTAGAGCGCCCACAAAGTACATAATCATCTTCTTCCGGTTTATCAGTATTTCACGAATAACTCCTAATCAACTGGTGATTCAAAAATATGTTAAATACAAACGTTATAGTAAATTTTACTATCTAAAACTTTATAAGTAATACAATTTACGTATACATCATATTTATGGAGATATTTTGAAAACCGGAAATGCGCTTTAATGTATAAAGCTCGACTTCCGGTTGACCGATTTACTCCAAAAACTAATCAACTCTGACAGCACACACCACAGTACTATACATGAAGTTTGGTATTGATACGACCAATAGTTTTCACGTTAGAGCGCCCACTATCACACACACACATACACACACACACACATACACACACACACACACACACACACACACACATACACACAGACATCATTCCGAAAATGGTCAAAACGTGTTCTAGGGACCCCAAAACATGTATTTCCGTTGAAATCTCGAAGTCGAATTTTTTCATAAAAAACAATACTTTCTCTATACTTCGTATATGGAGAAAGTAAAAAGGGGATAAAAATTGAAATTTCGCTAAAATTATCCTTTTTCGTTGCTTTTTTCCATCATAATTCAAGAATATGACGAAAATTAAGGAAAAAAAAGCGGATAAAAAATGAAATTTCGCTAAAATTATCTTTTTTCGTTGCTTTTTTCGATCATTATTTTCGAAAAGGACGAAAATTAAGGAAAAAAAGGGGATAAAATTGAAATTTCACTAAAATTATCCTTTTTCGTTGCTTTTTTCGATCATTAATCAAAAAAATGACGAAAATTAGGGAAAAAAATCTGATGTGGCCAGCACATGACTTTCTCCATATATATAAGATGTAAATATTTATCTACGAAAGTATTTTCGAACTCTGTATTCCATCTAAACTTTGAAGATGAGTGATTAATTTATATCATATTATCTTTTACGTCACAAACATTATAAATAATGTTTTTCGGGACATGCTCGATGAAAAACAATGAAATGGCTATTCGCCCACAGCGCCCAGAGCGCTCATGAAGTACAAAATCGGCAACTTCCGGTTTATCAGTATTTCATGAATATCTCCTAAAAAATCAGTTTTACAAAAATATATTTCATACAAAAGTGATAGCAAAATTTATTTTCTAAAACTATTATAATTAATAGTATATACCTAAATATCATATTTATTGAGATATTTTGAAAACCGGAAATGAGCTTTGAAGAATGAAGCTCGACTTCCGTTGTACAGATTTGCTCCAAAAACAAATCAACTCTAAACACACCAATCAAAATACTATATATGAAATTTGGTGTTGATCCGACAATTAATTTTCATGTTAGATCGCCCACAAAGTACATAATAGCTACTTCCGGTTTATCAGTAATTCACGAATAACTTCTAATCAACCGATGATAAAAAAATATGTTAAATACAAAAGTTATAGTATATCACATTATCTAAAACTTTTATAAGGTACACAATATACCTATCCATCATATTTATGGAGATATTTTGAAAACCGGAAATGAGCTTTGATGAAGAAAGCTCGACTTCCGGTCAACCGATTTACTCCAAAAACTAATCAACTCTGACAGCACACAAAACAGTACTATATATGAAGTTTGGTTTTGGTACGACTAATAGTTTTCACGTTAGAGCGCCCACTAGCACACACACACATACAGACACACACACACACACACACACACACACACACACACACACACACACACACACATACACACAGACATCATTCCGAAAATGGTCAAAACGTGTTCTAGGGACCCCAAAACGTGTATTTCCGTTGAAATCTCAAAGTCGAATTTTTTCATGAAAACAATACTTTCTCTATACTTCGTATATGGAGAAAGTAAAAATTGTGACCTCTGAAAAAAGTGTCCTCGAACCTAGAGAAATCAAGCCACTGTATATTATATGTAAAAACACTATTACTCCATCAATCCCAAATATGTATGAAAATAAAAAAATACAATAACTCATTTGAGGAGCTTTGCATCATATTGTTCAAAGAAGTGGCACATCTTATTTTAAAAATTATTCATTGATTTATTTAACATATTCTTGGCTTAAACTGATTTTACTGTAAGGGGGCATGACCCAGTGGAGGGTCATGATACATTAAGAAACTTCCTTTATCCAAGAAAGACCAAATTTTTGGCCAAGTGAAAATTTACGTAAAGAAATACAATACTTCTAATGCATAAAGATTTAAGGATAAACAGAAGCAAAAAATAGCCACATGACTGGGACTCGGACGAAGGTAGACCAATTGCAGAACCACTAAACTACTGTGGCACATCAATCCCACCTCGTTGAGGGAATGCTTTGTGAGCAAATAGCATTCCAAATGGTGCCACCAACCACTGCCATAGGCCCCAACAATTCCAACAACAATTCCAATAAGGATATAAATAAGGATAGGAAATAATTTTTTCCCATAAAATTGTGGGGCTAAAACTCAAGAAGAAAAAGGGGGAGGATAAAAGTGGAAGGGGTTTGAGTCCCAATCTTGTTGCTATTAGTAGTTAAGGAAAAGAACACTTTGTCTTAGTTCCACAGTAAATTTACCTTGGAACTAAGACAAAGTGTCTTTTTCCTTACCCACAGTATGGAGTTCCACAAAGTGATAGCTTTGTCAATTGATTTTATCTTGTTGCTATTTTTCATTCCTGTTTATCCTTAGATGAAAGCCACACAATGCAACTATGATAGATAGGAGAAAAGTCACTCTGTCAGGGGATTTCCTGTTGGGGCCATTATGACAAGAAAAGGCTGAGTCAATGGCACTTGCAGATTACGCTGAGAAGTTGTCACTATCTGCAGGGTAAAGCAAGTGTATGGCAGGGTTGCCTGACCTTTCCCATTTTCAAATGCATATTTTTCATAAACAACAGTGTAGGAGTACCAAGTTTAAAATCTATATAAATTATTTCTGAGAGGTAAACATACCCTTTAAGTCTCACATAAATCCATGCTACTCATACCCGGTATTCCATTTGTAAGTAGAAATTATTAAATTTAATAATATTTTGCTATTTTATATACATACTTCATATTAAATATTATAGAATCAAAATTTAATAACACAATATGATTTCAAGTAACTAAATTACAATCATAGAGTAACTCTATGATTACAATCTCTGAAGAAAAGTAAAAAGCAAAAGCGAAAGTTCGACCCAGTTAAAATCTAAATGTAAGATAACAAGATAAAAGAAACATTGATGCCCAAAAACTTTTGCAAACAATTCATGAAAAAAATTAGCATAAAATAATGGAAATTGATTATGTGATTATTATTATTATCCTATAACCTTAATGTAGTAGCAGCTAGCAGAGTAGTTGAGTAGATATGAAAAGAAAACAATCAGTTAACATGGGATTCCTCCAAATATGAAATATAACTCTTATTAATGAACAGTATGTTAAATGTAAAATATTCCATAAACTAAGGATCCATAATCAAAATAAAATGTATCCAATTTAAAGTAATAATTTAATTTATTTTCTAAGCTTACCAAAATTACAGGATAATATATTATATTAAGAAATAAGGTAAACTTAAGCCATGATCCTCACATAAATATTTTAAATAACAACAATCTTTCATTTCAGAGTTCACTGACCTTTTAATAAGGAATATAATATCTCATGACACAAGACGATGTAATGTTTAACTTGTCATAATATTTAACAGATAAAAAACATCAAAATGAATAAATACTTCATAATTTCCAACAGGGACTTTAATTTGCAAATGGTTTTGTAAAAGTACTTACATCCTCAGGTAAAAATGAAAGTATGAAAATGACAAAATTGCTAAGTGATTTTTCATTCTGCCATGTCTTTACACAAAGTTACGTCTTCAATTATACATTGATAACAAAAATAAAAGATCAACAACAAACTCACCTCAAACTGAGAAGGACCACTGGTTGGTCCCATTCCCAACTGACCCTGTTGAGAACTGAATGTAGAAGCTACTTCCGACAACGCCTGTTCTACTCTTGATGCTGCCAGCGAATGCGCATGTAAAGAGCCTGAACAAAATCGGTTAACATGCAATGAGCAATGGGTTCGAATGCCATGACACATCACATTTAAAACAGTTCTTGTAATTTTGAGAAAAATTATAAACTTTATCTATTCTAATAATAATCTCAAAAAAGGTTTTTTGTTGACAATTTTATTGATAAAATTTTAGGAAAAAGAGAAACTACTAGGTCTTGAAAAGATTGTAAAAAACATATTTCACCTTTATAGCTCTTGATTATTGAAGCTGTGCAGTGATATTTCATATGCTCTAAAATAGTTCAAGTTGAAAAAGCCAAGTTAAGAATTATGCAGTCTAAATGCATTAGATAATTAGACTGTAAATACCGACTCCCACAGATTAATTGTTAACTTGAATGTCCTCTGAACAGAAAAAAAGGTGGATAAATTATTATGAAGTAGAACTACAAATTAAATATCAACATGATAAACACAGTTAAGGCTTCTACAGTTGATTACTATATACAAAGATTTTACTGTACATCTCAGAGATATTATTTTAACATACAGTTAATAAAATAAGAGTAACATTATTTTCTGGCTTTGAGGATGTGGTTTTTGACCTGAAATAAGTCTCTCAAAATTGCAGTGTATCTCTGATACCGAAGGTTGAATATTTCTTTAGTCAATACTAATAATAGAGGAAGGTTATCTGAACTATCCATTTTCCTGAAAATGACCTATAAACTATGAAAATCGATTACACATTGTTAAAATAAATAAACGAAGTGTCATAAAAATTAAAAATATACATGCAAATGACTTGGTCTAATGAAATACGCATTACAGAATTGATACAATTGCCCACATGATATAACATAATGCGATTGTAATGTAAATCATGTGATCTACATCTACATTAATACCCTACAAGCCGCCTTTCGGCATGTGGCAGGGGGTGTAAACACCAGTGGAATCTAAACTACTTCTTTACTCGGTTATTGTTGCGTATCGTTTGCGGAAAGAGTGGATTTTTGAAACGATTCGTCCTGGTATCTATTTCTCTTAATTTACGGTCATTATCGGATCGACCAAGGTAGCAAGGGGGTTGCATGGTACTGATTGTATCTTCCGTAAATGTAGTTTCCCTGAATTTGTTAAGCAATCGCAGCCTAGCTTCCAATCTCCTTTCTTTCAAGGATTCCCAACCTACGTCTGAGAGCATTTTTGTAACACTTGCTTTTTTATCGTAGCATTTCTTAACAAAACGAACCGCTTTACGCTGCACTTTCAGGAGTTAGTGGGAATTTTTGGCTTTATATGAATTTTTGCAAAGTTTGTTACTTCTAGTTGTTATGTTGGTAAAATTTAAAAGGTTTATGCTATGGAAATATGGTAATTAAAATGGTGAACTTGAAAATATTTCAGCAACAATAAGGATAAAAGTAATGAATATACTACTATAATGAAGATGCTGTAACAGCTGAAATCATCTCATTTTAATTCAGTACAGTTATCAATTCTTGGTAATGATGTTACCAACATGAAACACCTACAAAACTCTTGATTTTAATCCAAACAAAACTTATTTTCCAAAACTTTGGTTTCAAAAACCGAAGTGCATTCTCCATGCCAGGAAATATAGTAAATATTTTTCACTTCTAATGGTTCATACATGTTTTCAAATTAAAGATTACTTAGAACACTTTCTTAAGAGTGAAAATCTGTGTTCTGACCAATTCAGATGAAAATACAATTACTTACTCGAGTCTTTGTCAGATATATCTGCCGAATACAACTGGAATACAGAGCGATTGGGTGTATCACTGCTTCTTTGCTCTGAACAATTCCTTCCTCCATCATCACCATCTGGGCCACTATTTCCCTCCTGCATTTCATCTTTATAGAGGGAACGCCATAAAAGCAGCATCTCTTTTGCGGTCATAATTGCCACCTGAATGTTGCAAAAATCAATTCTTTTGGATAATGAGCCAAGGAATAGAATGTAACAATCTTTTCAAGTAAAAGTATGAAGGAAACATAAGCCCTAATTGATGAAGAATAAAATAAGTCGATTTCGTAATCACTGTCTTCTCTTTTTCTTGCTCTGTTATAAAGTATTTAAAGTATTTATATTTTGCATTTTGATCTACCTCATAAGCGAGATTCAGAATCAATGAATAATCCAATAAACAAAACCTCAAACTTTTATTTGCATGGTAACAGTTAAGCTTCCTATCCAGAAATTTTTACAGTAGTATTTTTTCTAGTAGCAGATACTGCAGTAGCTACAATGAACTGTGCTACTGCAGTAGCTGTCTACTTCTTATTAATTTATCAAATCTTTCAACTTTCCATTTATATAGATTTAGCAACCATTCGTTTAAAAAAAGGGATACCTACTAGCCATGCCGTTTTATACATATAAATAAATATTATTCATATTATAAGATCAGATGTTACATGAATTTCTGACTACTTTCATCTGAAATTTGATTAATTACAACTATAGCATTAATTACTTTTCCGAGATTCTTTTCTAACCCTTCAGAGCTTTCATAATATTTCAAAAATACTTGCATGGGGTGTATGGTACACCTCATCAGTTTTTCACAGATTGAGGAAAATATCTCTCAAATTTATAGATTCCCAAAAAATATATTTGTACTGATAGTTAATGAACCAAGCTGATAGCACCCCCTTCCGGGGAAAGGTTGTCCCGGGATCGCTCCTGTGGAAATGGCTATATCGCAAATATATAATGACACCAGGAAGGGCTTACAGCATTGAATAGTAGTGCTGCATCAAAATAATAGCAGCATATCAATTAGCATTAGCGCCAACATAAACATTTGACCTTTTATTAATAATTAAATTTTAATGAACAATGAACAAACATAAGCATTACCTATGTATGTGGCTGGCATAAACATAATTTGCAGTTCTAACATTCTCTTTGTTTTTTCCATGTCTTTCCTTCACAGACAAACACTAAGTAAGTAAGTAAGCTAAGTACCACCAAAGCATGGACGGACAAAAACTGCACCTAAAATACTCCCTTTTCTTTTTCTCCTCATTGTATGTGATTGTAATGGTTTTCCCAGATGCTCAATTCTGAGGGAGAACTATTTTTTCCATGCATAGCTACTGCTGCTCTTTATCAGTGAAGTCCTCCTAAGCTCTCATGAACTTGTCAGGAAGTGCATCGCCAAGGCAACAGCAACAACAAACATACACAACCATTCCCTGATTGGAAAAATCTAATCAGCTGGGATTGGAACCCAGGACCTTGGGGCAGGAGCGATAGCGTAGCTGGAATGCTATGAACTCGGCCACCAAGGCCAGTAGAGAATATCATCTGGTTAAGAATGGACTCCTCAAATCGCTTGCTACTTCTTGAAGTTGTTTACTGTGCTGTAAGAGCCGTGCCTTTTTTTGCCATGCTACTTTTATCCACATTATCCACTTTTTTGTTGATTTATAAAATGTTACAATGTCTTTTATATGTTTAGTGTCTTTACAATGCTTATATATCAACTAATATTATGGTTATAGCTATTTTTATTTTTTTAATAATATTTGACACAACATTGCATTTTTCTTGAATACATAGATACTGCTGAACTCTTCCCTACCCTTTTGTTCTGCATCAAAGACGGTAGTTGCTTCTAATTTATCCCAGCCAGAACAGCAAGTTTTATTTTTTGCCCGAGTAAAACCTGACCAAGAGGTACACTAACAAATAAATTGCCAGCTGCATCATTACTCCCTCTCACAAAAACTAGTCTAAGAAGAAGAATCAGAATCTCCGATTGGCTACTGCTGACCCAATAAGGGCAATTGAGACAGGAATTCAATAACGCAGTCTTCATCATCTTCTGCAAATTTGCCAAACAGGAAAGTCATTCCTTTATCTGTATCAGAATGCATTTCATAGTAGAGTTACACATTGAAAACAAAAACTTTGAGAAAACAAAATCAATGAGAAAACTGGAGTATCGTTTATAAAATTGTAAAATGAACTTTTCCCCTGACAAAAATACAAATATTGACACAAACCTTTGAAAATCCTATGGAGTCAAAATTAGAAGTTTGTGTATGTATATTGAATTTAAATATTCACAGAAAGTGGCGTTCGAATAATTTTTCACGTATTGATAGCAATACTGAAATAACACAGGCTCCCAGATATCCAAGTGGGAAGTACATTCACTTTCAGTGAGACCTGTCCTGGGTTCAATTACCACTGCGCTCCAGCATCTATTGATGTTTACTCAGCATTGTGATGCATAGGTATCTAAATTATGAGGTCCAGTGTATTAAAGTCAAATACAGCAGGGTGGGAGATGATATGCTGACCCGTAGTGAACGCTAGGCACTTCAATAGGATGGCACATCATGGACTTAAATTTACTGAAATAACTCTAAAACATTATAAAACGTACTGACCTCGTGTCTACCAGTGAAGGCCTCCAATGCTGCTCGTATATATAGTAAATTTAAAGATGTAGGATATTTTTCAAGTGAAGCATTGACTAACTCTAACGCTTCATCATGAGATCCTTCGGCTGAGAGGAGGAGGGCAAGGAGTTGCAAAGAAGCGTGGTGCTCTGAGCGAAGGGAGAGAGCAGCTCTGACCCGTTGTCCTGCCTCCGCTAAGTTAGTACAGTGGCTAGCACCATCTGCTAGGCCTCCAAATGTAGCTAAGCATAATGCTAAGTAATGCTGTGGTAGATGATCTCCAGGATCTGCTTGTTCAGCTCTGGAAAAAATCAACTATAACAATGTCCATACATGATTTTTAGAAAAGTCTTTGATTTAACATGCTAGAACTACACTCCAATTACAATTATGTAGATTTAATTATTATTACAAATTTATTTCACAAGGTGGTGAGTTAATTGAGGGTGATGAGTTAAAATGAGTAAATTCCTTTAAATATTTGTCTACCCAAGGATCTCACAGCAGAGCTGTTTAATTACGACATAATTTTAAAGAGCCTTCATTTGACTGAAAATATGTTAAAACTTGCAAAGCAATACTGCTTTTTATTTGAGCAAAATATAAACAACGGTTCATGAGATAGAACATTTTTAAATGGCCAATCAAGCAGCAAGACCCCCACCAGTAGGGATTTAATTCTGGTGGAAAAGAATAGAATTATAAGTTGTAATTTAGTAAAATATGTTTTACTTGACTTTTCTGAAATTCAGAACTTATGTTTGAAATAATGGTTGTAACTAAATTTAAAATCTAGAAAATAAAATGCCCAAGTTGTAATTTTGGTAAATATAAAATTTTTATTTATAAATTTATTTTATTATTTATTTTATAAAAGGAGAATTTTTTTGAATAAGTACAAACCTTCTAAAGGAATCAATGGCCTGATTTGCAAGAGTCTGGCGCTCTCGTTTCAAATACGTGGACTGGGCTAAGAGATGAAGTCCTATTCCTAAATGTAGATGACATCGTGCTAACAGACCGCTTGGGTTACTCTGTTCACGAGACAGAGCTTTGCGGCTCCATTCAACACCTTCTGATAGCTAAAAAAAAATAGCAAACAAATTTTCTGTAAAATTGACCTTGATCAACCTACAACCTACCTACAGACCCACAAATTAAAATTAATAAAATTACGTAGTAATATTAAATATAAAATATGATCTAATGGAAATAAAACATCCCCAAAAGTGTGTTAACAAAAGTCTAATTTGCAAACACACCTATTAACATTTTGGCAGCATAAAATAATTCATAACTTAATGATTTCCATGATTAAATATTGTTTCCACCAATTTGATAAGAATTAAGTCCTCTTTCTTCCAATCACTAAATAATCGAGCTTTGAACCACCACAATTTCCTACCAAATGGCCCACTTAAAATTGCCTAATGAAATCAAATTACCATATTAGTGTCTATAGAGTAAAGAAAAGGCTTTTTGATCCCTATTTTAGATAAAAAGGTTTTATGATAGTGAAATTCTGTGCATGCTAAAAAGGAATGAAAACTCTATACAGTGATATCTCACTTAGCAAGTGCCTCTGCATATGAGAAACTCGATACATGAGCTCAGATTTTCCAAAATTCACTCCTCAATAAACAAGAAATGTCTTCTGAAACCAGTACTCAATCTGTTCATATTCTTCCAAAAACTCCCATACCAACATTTCCAAGTCTATACACTTGAATATTTGATATTTCCATATGTCCAAGAAGAGGCTCAATTTTCCCTTCATGCACTCTACCCACTTCTGCACAAATCTCCTATAGGGCATACAAATCCTTTCCTTCAATTACATTTTCCACATTTCTGCACATTTCATTATAAATTACAATACTAAAAGAATAAGTTTAATTTAATTTCAGGGAAAAATGTAAATTTACAAGCATTTTTGGGGCCTGGAATGCATAATGGGCCTCTCATTATTGGCAAAATTAGTTTCAATAAAAATAAATGTCATAATACAAGTCTAAAAAATGAGTAACTCATATAGCAAGGTATTTGTACTGACCAAGACAAAAGTATTGCAACTGGCGTATTTTGCAGAGAAACAGGGAAACCCTGGGCAGATGAAGTAGGATGATGCAGTAAGAAGGGATGAAGGTTTCCCCGTTTCTCTGCTAAATATATTGGGTGGTGTTGCTATACTTTTGTCCAAGACTATGCTTAAAAATGAAGGGGACCATATAGTTCATCAAATTATAATACAATGTTAATATAATAATGTATCTGAACATTTTTAATGAGAATATTGATAACTATTAGCTTCTGAGTAGCTCAAAAGAATTATACCAAACAGATCCATCAAGAAAGAGCACAAAGGAAATGAACGAGAAAATATCTTACCCGATTCAGATGCTCATAGCAAAGGCGAGCAGCTAATAAACAAGGCAATGGGGAGTTGGGTAACAAGCGTGACACCTGGTTGAGGACTGGAAGAGCCACGGCGTATTTCCCTGAAGAAACTAAACAGAGAGCTCTCTGCATCCAAACATGTGGTTCCTCGAAAGAAAACTTCAGGGCTCGCTCAAAAGACTGTTAAAATAAATGGATGATAATTCAGGTATTAAGAAAATAAGCCTCATAAAACAATTTTTAGGACTTATACCATGATCGAGTTACACTTGAAATTAGAATGACATATATATCTAAAATACAACAACTTAATTATAAATAGGGCATTTTATTTTCTTTTAGATTCACAAATTCATATAACGCAAGGATAGATAGGGCAAGCAAAAAGGTATTTCTTAAAGAGAGACGAATTAAAGTATAAAAATAATGAGATCAAATATCTTTACTCACCTCATTTAATAAATGAGAGAGACCCCACCTCACTAGAGTAATAGCTAAAAGATCATATACTGCCGTTGCATTGTCATATGCATGCACTCTTGCTTCCTGAAACTCAGGGGACTGACTCAAAACGGCATCCCTAACAGCCATTGCTTCACTGTATCCAAACAAGAATTGAGCTGATTAATTGATCCATACATAATAAAAATTGCCAATTGTAGATTGATTTTGTATTAGTAAACAAAAGGAATCAAAAATATTATTCTAAATCTAAACTATCAATGTTTTTAAACAATAATGAATTCTTCTTGAAATGCAAGTTTTCCATTTTCAAAATATGATACATAACCTAAACTGGTGTTGAAAGAGAAGAATTAATTTAATCAGACCTGATGAGTAGAAGCAGTAGAATTTCCTCATTTTCGCTTCGAGGCACAAACAGATTGAGACCAGTGTATTTCCTTGGTTTCCAGGGACTTTCACTGCCTGCTTGAGCAACCCCTCTAACGGCACGCCTTGGTACACTTCCAGTACCAGAGGACAATGATGGTGGCACAAAGTTGGGCACAGAATATACATTCCCACTAACCTGCAATTTTCAGGAATTTGTGAGAAAACCAACTTCTCAAACCCATAATAGAATCATAAACCACTGAAATCTAAAGATTGACTTCGATGAATCAGCTAAATGCCTTCAATCATACCGTTTTAGAAAACAACAACTATACTTCTTCATATCCATTTCATTACAAATGATTCTGTATGTATTATGTAACTTTTCATCCATAATTAAAGCATAGAAAAATTTAAAAAAGCATTTTTTTGGTTTTGCTCATTTCTGTATTCAATTTCTGGTAAATATTTCACATAAAATCTGGTCTTATCCTTAAATGAAAATTGCTAATGAAACTTAGAAATTTCAGAACAAAAAACATGACATTTAACTTTAGAAAAGTCAGTTAAATTAATCCAAAATACATAAAATGCTTTAATAATATTAAAAAACACAATTAACACACCCCTCTTAATAGCACCTCTGCCAATTGTCTGGTTAACGTGAGCCTCAAGTTCTGAGTAGCACTCGATTCTACAGCACTCAGCATTATCCTGAAACAAAAAATTTAACTTTGAACTTTTCTCCAGACATTGTGACTGACTTATTCTCTATAAGACCAGAAAAAATGTCCTCCATTGCTATAAAAAGTATTATGAGAAGCAGTTTTCCTCATCTGTTTGATTCATAGAGTAATTTAGATTGAAGGGCTAAGGTAAATACAAAAAAATGCTAGGAGATGAAAAGGGAGTAAGATGCAAGATGGACAACCAGGAGTAGAAGAGCTATAAAATTAATGAGAAACAAGGATGTTGGAGAGCTGTAAAAGAGAACAAATAAGAACAAAAAGAAATGGATACAAAATTCCGCAAAGGATCCAGATAGAATCAATTAACAAAGGTGGGGCTATGAGACTTCTATAGACTAAATGTAAAAGTGTTATAAATAAAAAAAAAGAATTCTCGAAGTAGATGGAGGTAAACATTTGTACATATCTGTATGTATTTGTATATACAGAGGATAAGGTGTAGGCTATAAAAAAGGCACCTTCACCATGAAGCCATCTTCCAACACGAGTGGATCATCTAAAGCCAGACCCAAGAAACAAGATGGAGTTTCAAGTGTAGAAACAAAAAACCTATCATGAATTGCCTGATTAAGCCCTGACTATCGGCCAGATCAAGCGGAAACATATGGATCAGCTATTTCGAAGGTCAGGAGTAATAGATGAAAAACCAACACCAGCAGTGGTATATCAACAACAGGAGGTTGATATGCAAGAGTTACAGCTGCTGAGCAACAGCAGGACAAAAGGTGCAGGATCAGTTACAAGTGCAACAACAGTGCAAAGAGCTGCTAGTTCATCAGAGATGAGCCAAACCCAGCAAAAGCGAGAATAGTCAGATACCATAACTATCATCAGGCAGGCTGAAAAAACCAAAGCCGGTATTATGGAGATTACTTGTGAACTACGGATTTGATAAATGAATTTAAACTGGAGAAAAATCATGAAATCTGATCAAATATGATTCTTGATCAAAAAGTAGTGGGGGATATATAGTACAGAAGAAGTCTGTTATATCGAGTAAAGCATATAACGATAGTTGCATCATAGAGAGAGATTTTTTGGCCGTTGTCAATCTCACTGCAGAAAGGATAGGAAGTTACGTCCATTATCACAAGTGGTAATTTCTGAAGTAACGTTATAACGAGTACCATGCTTGTCTTGCATATCTCAGAATCATCAATTGACGTGAGGGTTGAAGTCTAACAAGCCAACAGTAATCTGAGGCACATAATTTCTTCAAACAGCAGAAAAATATTAAATTCAAAAATTATCGTCACCTAATTCATGCATTTGTTTTCCACAAGTCGCCTCACCCTTCCTCGGCAAAGATGCTTCATGGAGCTTTGATTAAAAACTTCTCACGAGTTTTACTTTCCCTTTTATCCTTCAGTACATCTTATCACATCATTTCTTGTTTCTTTTCAGCGATGATCCTTCTAGTCAGCACTGGAAAATTTTAATTGAGTTCCCATCATAATGGTATCAACCGTGGGTTTTGTTTTCATATGAAACTTGGCACCAAATTATCTGATCCAGGATTGGTGGCAATAAAGGAAATAAAAGCAGTGATGATTCGGATTCCCAGGGTAACCTCCTCCCTCCCTCGTGATTCAGTCATTGCTTATGAAGGGTGTGATTGAAAAGTATCTCGAGAAAGCAATTTGATATGAATGAAGATTATCTAAAGACACATCATTACTTTTCGACAATTATTGAGCAATAATTTTCCTCATTTTATATTAGTGGATGCAGTTTCGTTATGATGTGTTAAGCAATAAAATTATGTGTTAACTCCAAAATAATGTGCCATCGTAAGTAATGGGTATCCTGAAATTCGAGCGTTGGACATTGAAAACTCATTTGCCCGTAAATGTAATGCACCCCATAAGATATGCGGTCACGCCAGTCGCTGCACCTAAACGTCTGTACTATACAGGCATACGCTAATATATATGTATATTTAATAAATATTATTTATACCTGTATACAAAATTTCGGTAGTTGTCTATGCTGAAATTCCTCCTTAAGTGCCAATTCAAAATCGTTCATTTAAAAATTTTTAGGGGTTGCCAATTCCCTTTCAATTAAAAACTATCGGTCTACAGTTTCATAAATAGTGCAAACATCGATACAGTATAAACACATGTGTAGAGTCCACACATCGATAGTGGATTGGTATAATGTTTGACGAGTTATATGGAACCAGGGTGAGCCGAGGATGTGGCTGGCCCCACGCTACGGGACATGCCAAGGAGTAGTATTGTACCTGAATCAAGTTTACAATCGATTCTAACGATCACCCTGATTTTTTACCCAAAAAAAAAGACCTATAAGGGTGAGCGTTAATTTTCGGGTAGTTACAGTATTTTTGATGTGAACGTACTTTTTTTTACGCATCATGAAGCATTGGCTTAAAGGATTAAAAAATAGTTCCATTCTACTGCACTCGCTACTCTTGGATTCAAGAGGACGGAGTTTGTTAGACCTAGTGTTAGAAATCGGTTATAACGAGAACGCGTTACAAAAAGTACAGTAGAACTCCAATTATCTGAACTCCGACTGTCCAAATTACTGATTATCCGAATCGCTTTAGGACACCATCTCATATAGCAGTTCTAAATTCGCAGACGTGGTAAGCATAACGTTAGAAACCGAATAGACATGCCAAAGTGTTACCAATTTTTAAATTAATTAATACATAGCTCTTTTTATACTATATATGTAGTTTTTTCTCCCGTTTTCAATGTACACACAGATGTTAATTAATTATCCGAATTTAAACTTATTTAAGCCTTAATGACTTAAATGAATATCTAAAAATTTTTTATTACTACTTATTTGTATTGCTGTTTTATCATTTTTTAACAGCACAATATACCAATACTAATGGCAATAATTTATAAATTTGAAGGAATAAAAAATGTTAGAAAAATATGAAAACATCAGATTTGTAGCAGAATGGATGAACAATGAACAGGATCATATCCCTCTTAACCAGATACAATTAAGGCTTGTCAATGTAAGAGTCGAGGCTGCCACCTACCATACTCCAGCAAGTTTTTATAAAGAAATAATGTAGAATTCTAAAAGTGAAATTATGTTTTTCATTATCATAAGATAATTAAATTCACAGGTAGCAAAGAACAGCATAAAAGATTAAACACAATTTCAATAATAATGCATGCCATTCTAAGAAATTTCAAAACTATAAAATAAAAGTTTAAAGTTAAAAATTTTCCGCAATATCAATAATTACACCTTTAAAGTACCTGTATCTATTTACAGCGGACTGAAGTTTGCCCTCTCTTATGTAGAGAATAGGAGCTCTTTGAAGTGCAGTTTCTAAGATAGGACCAATTTGATGCTCTGGATGTAACGGAGGCTGGGGAGAATGGGACCCTCCTGTTCGATAAAGAAAGGTGAGTTCAACTTAATAAGTTCATGAAGCTGATCCATCAACTAAGTCAAAATAATGTATAAATGAACTTTAAGTCAAACATAACATGCACTATTGTTATCGTTTTCGAGGAAGACTATACAAATGTCTACCAGTTCACAAAGACACTCAACAGTATATTAGTATGTTAACTGGATATAAAACAACCAAAAAATCGCAAATGAAGAACTATCAACTAATGTTGCCAGCTATGAGTTCCTCAAGGAATATAACATAATCTATTCAAAACTAATATATACAACCCAAAAAAGTCATGAAAATTGAATTTTGATTGAATAGTTTATAGTATGAAGTAAAACAGCATATACTTTCTAATAGCATAAATAGTACATAATATGTAGTTGAACAATTTAAGTGTAACATATAGTCAACTGCAAATAAACCATTTGTGTAGTGCTGCAGAATTGAAGATGCATGATACTTACAGCCACTAGTAGCAACCCTGTGAAGCTATATTCTACTTGCAGCTTTCCCTTCTGTTCGTAAATATTTCAGGCAGTGTTTTAAAAAGGAACAGAGGGCTACCAAAGACTTTCACTGCACTCCATGTTGCTGAGTTTCTGGGTTTGGGGGAGGACTATTCCTCATTTATTGTGAGGTATTAGTAGAAAAGTCACAATTCTGAATAGACTCCGTCTCTATTCAGGCCATTAGCATATTCAGAAAAACATATTGAAGATAATTGAAAAAGAAATTCATTTAATAACATTAACAGGCTTAAGTTAGTTGTGTTAGTTAGGCTTGTGATAGACTGATTGATAACAGTAATGTTTGTACAATTAACTGCTATAAAGGCTTGCCAATTACAAAAGCATGATGTATACCATAACAGCTGAAATCATACTACATATTTTTGGAAACAAAAACAGGAAACTCAAAAGAATATCACAAGTCAGTCCATGGAGCCAGGATATTAAAGACCTCAATAACACAGGCAATAATTACAAAAGGATTAACCATCCAAATTGGATGGGTATATATGTGTACATTCAACCATGGTTCAACCATGCTAAGAAGGCTTCAACAATATCTCTGGCCAAATAATGAAAGTAGTATTCACCAACCAGCTGTAGGACAGACTGGTGAATAACTGTCCTAACCCCTTAAATACAAGTACAATTTTCATGGTAAGCTTTTATTCTCCAGAGCTTTCAGAGTGGAGGAGGTACTTACCAAGTCAAAGGCCTGTTCCTTATCCACAAAGCAGAGGACGAGTGGCATCTCATACTCATTCGTTCAGTTAATAATTTCCAGTAGTGTGTGGATGTGTTCCATAGTGCTGAAGCCTTTCCGAAATCCTGCTTGTTCTCTAGGCTGGGCTGAAGACGGTCATCTTAAGACGTTCAGCTATTATCCTCATGAATGTCTTGTAGAAGGCTGGAAGTAGGCTGATGGGGCAGGTGGTTCTTTAAATCTTCTGTGCTTCCCTTCTTGTGCAGAAGGGCAATCCCTGCGTGGATCCATTTGTTGGAGAATCTCATCTGTTTCATCACCACCATTACCTCTTCTGGGTGAATTGAGGGGGGATCCTGTGAGTTTTGGTCTTCCTCTTCAGCATTTTCCATCTTTTCATATAGGTCACCGAAGTATTCTATTGCTGTCCTCAATATTGCTGGTCTGTTGTATATTGTTGTGCTATCTCCTTTCTGTAAGGCTAAAATCTGTTTCTTTTCTATTGCTAGGCTTCGTCTGGCCCTCTTTCTGCTTTTGTTATTTTCTATGGCCTCTTACACAACTTTCTCATTAAAATTCCTCATGTCTTCCTTGATTGCCTCTCTGATATACTTGCAAATGCATGGCATATTCGATGTTATCTCTTGTAATGTCTGAATTCTTCAGTTCCTTCCGTTGTTTCATCTTTTTCCGGGTTCTATCTCTAAACTTCTTATCCTTAGGTTTACTTGGAATGCTTGCAACTTCCTCTGCCATTTTTTACAACTTCCATGAATTTGGCTTCCAATTCTTCCTCTTGAAGTTATGCTAATCTAATTTTGAGTTCCAACGAAATCTCCTTTTTGTTATTTTCAAGCATATGGATGTTTATTTCCTGCTTAACACAAGAAATCAACCTCTTCTGTTCCATTTGGGGTTTAAATGTTATTTTGTATCTTTACAGTAGTTTGTTAACTATTTGTAATCTACCGTATATGCCGGCGTATAAGTCGACCCTTAAAATTTTGAGGTGAATTTCAGGTTTTAGCCTATGTTCAGTGTATAAGTCGACCCGAAAAATAAGGCAACACCACTTCCCCAGCTCTATTATTTGGGAAGAAAAACTACGGTACACGGTCTTCACCTAAAGAAACAAGAGACGAGGTGATAAGATGTACGGATAAAGGGGAGAGTGAAACTCGTGAGAATTTTCTAATCAAAGCTCCCTGAAGCATCTTTGCCGAGGAAGGGTGAGGTGACTTGTGGAAAACAAATGTATCAATTACGTGAGTATAATTTTGCATTTAATATTTTCCTGCGGTTTGAAGAGATGACGCACCTCAGATTACCGTTAGCTTGTCGGACTTCGTCTCTCACGTTATTTGAAGATTCCGAGATATGCCTCTTGCAAGACAATCATAGAAACATGGCACTCATTATAACAATACTTCAGAAATGACCACTCGTTATAATGGACATAACTTCCTATCCTTTTTGCATTGAGACAGACAACGGTTAAAAAAATCATTCGCTGTAATGCGACTCTTATTACATGCTGTACTCATTATAACGGACTTCAACTGTATATAATAGGGTTAATGGGACCTCAGTGATTTTGGAATCACTATCCTATCGGGAATTTCCTTAAAATTTCTCTTATTACTCTTATTACATGCTGTACTCATTATAACGGACTTCAACTGTATATAATAGGGTTAATGGGACCTCAGTGATTTTGGAATCACTATCCTATCGGGAATTTCCTTAAAATTTCCTTTCTTTTCGAAAACCTAAATGGCCATAATATAGTTCCTGCTATTTATGTATCATAGTTTGCATATGTTGACATCTCAGCCTTCTTTTCATAAATTCTGGCGTTAATTCATGGCATTATTTCAGTATGGACTTAAAATCCCTGTGAATTCTAATGAGAAAACATATAAGCTCAGATTCAACAATCACATTGGTCACCAATGGACTGTTTACTAACAATAAATAATTTCACAATTTGTTCATTTTTCCCCAGTTCCTGTAATTTTGATTTGAAAATAATATTACACGAAAGTAAGAATCTTCATTAAATTTCCTTTCTTTTGGTGCTTTTGCAAATAAAATGAAGCCTGCAAACAGTATAACTAATTTTGCGTGTATTTCTTGTATAGAATATTTTCCCTGACCAGGTGTCGAACCAAGAATAATCTTCGAAGATGTATTTGCAGTTTTCATTGAATAGCAATTGCCTGAATTTTGATTCTCTAATTTGCCAAGAACTGCCTAAAAAATAATTCTGAAAATCTCCACAATTAAAAAAATGGGGATTAATTACTCCTCTCCCTATTCTCTTGCACCTGTTTATTTTGTACTTATACGACATTACATTTACCACCCGTCTTATTTGGTATCCTTGCTACCTCAGCCATTGGCATGGCCCTGTTCTCTAGGACCTCCCTCCAGTTTTAGATTTAATTTGGCTGGAGCCAAAAGAAGGTAGAGAGTGGTGATGCAGTTTCATAGGGTTGCCAAATGGGCTGCTTAGAGTATTCTGCACCTTGGATTCACCAGCAAAACATGATTGATTTTTTTGCAGTTTACCTTATATCAAAATTTGGCAACGAATCTATTTTACTGGTGTTACATTAGAAACTAATGAAACGTTATAATCAAATTAAGCAAAAACAACAGTTTGTAAGTTATGGGGCTTTCGGCTCTTGAGTTTTAGGTAATCATACACACAAGAAATTATTTGTGAATTTAGCGTAAATGTAAGTCAACAGACAACCACCTGTTTATGCAAAACTTGTGATCACCTGACAATGTGCCAGTATTCCCAGGTCCAGATGCTCCAGCACCACTCGAAGACACCTGTCCTTGGGCTGAGGCACCAGAACCTGATCCTCCGCTTGAAGCACCACTAGCAGCTGTAGTTCCACCAGACCCTCCTCCCCCAACATTTTGACCCCCTCCGATATTGCCCCCAGAACCTAGTGAATGTTGAATTTTGTCTTGTTCCTGGAAAATGCAGAACAGTTAGTTGATTTAAAATGTTAGGGAATATGGAAAGGAAATAACTTTGCATGATAAGTTGTGAAACTTAAACCCAAAGAGAAACAGAGGTCAAAAATAGCGCTTTAATAGGAACTTAGACCCAGATCTCCTACTTTCTAGGCTGGTATTCTAACCACTAAACTACCTTTCCACATCAATCCCATCTAAAAATGGGAGACTAAGGTTGGAGTCTCTATCACTTCTGTTGCTCTTTGGAGATGTTTCTCAATTAGTCACGTGGGGACTATATAACCCCAAATTTGATTTCTTCAACCTTTACAATGAAGATAAAATTCATTTAACCCATTCAAAAACAAAGATGGACCTTCAGACGAATGTTTGTAAGATTACTTACCCAGTAATTTGTTTATATTTTTATTTAGAAACTTGCAATAGTAAAAAATTCTCAGTCATTTTTATAATAAGGGTTAATTCTACAACATACTATGTCAAAAAGAGAACAAAAGTCTTTTGCCAAAAAGAAGAGAAATAAAGAGCCAATATTTAATTTCAAACAGTTTATATTAAATTGAAGCACAAATGTGATAAAAAGGCAATTAGGTCAGATTACAGAAATTTTATAGATAATTTTGTAAGGGGGAAAGACTTTGTAAAACCTTATTGATTGACAAAATGGTAAATCAGTAAACAAAGACAATTGGATATTTTCATCTAATATACCGTATATGCCGGTGTATAAGTCAACTCCTAAAATGTTGAGGTGAATTTCAGGTTTAAACGATAGGAAGTTCTTGCTTAGCTAGAAGATGTAGATTATGACTACGTTAAGAAAACATTTAGATAAGACCATGCTCTTCCTGGGTTCGATGCCAGAGCACATTGAAATTTCTCACATAAGGAATATAAGGGAAAAGTAGGGCGTCGTATGAGGCAGTTACAACCAATTATTCTTCTTGAATATTCACACATAGTTAGTGATGGTGATCTTCTGTTTTGCATAGTATATTAGCATAGTAAGTACCACCAGGAAGACCCGGGTTTGATACCGAACTGATAAATTGCAGCGAATTTTAAGAATATTCTCAATCATTTTTTTCTTGTAAAATTATCTAGGCTCCAGCTTAATATAGCATACATTAAAACTTAAATCAAAACAACATCAATTCAAGCTACTTGAAAACATTGTTGACAACGTAAAATGGGAAGGGATCAAATAGTTACAGATATCATTATTTATATTAATCCTCACAAATGTTTAAATATATTAGTTACCAATATTTACTAAAAGCTTCTTTCTACAGCATACACCTCATTGAATTATGACTCCATCAATGAAAAGGCAAGGAATATTTTTAAGTGGTATTCCTATGAGAAGTATCACAAAAATGTTATAATGCAAGAATTCAATTTAATTTAGCAATGCATCATTTAATATAACAAAGTTCAGAGATTTGAATAAATTTACTTACAACAATATTAATATTTTATAGCACTGCTTTAAAAAAATATTTGTAACCACCAAAATTGAAGAAATTTTCATGATAATTATTAAAAAATTAATAAAAAAATTAATTGAAATATACTACATGATTTTGGTTTAGATGAAGGAAACAATTATATGTGGTGACCACGAGCAGCTAAATCCGAATTGATTAATTCAACCATTAAAATAGATCTTTTATTTCAAAACTTTCAACACTTAAAAAATTTTTCATACTAAAATACATGAACAATTACACATTACCTGTAAATAGAGAAGAGTTAAATCTCCAGCAAGTTCAAAACATCGTATCATCTGCTCCTCCCATTCTGCCTGTCGATACTTCGATGATGATGTTGGAGGAACTTTTTCCAGGCACAAACCTTAATGAAATTAAATTTAATGAATCCCTATTTGAAGTGATTACCGAAAATCAACGAAAGTGAAACATTCAGTTATATTTGTCTAAAACAACTTATGTTTTTACCTAACCATTTTACTTATTTTGATGAGAAAGTGCGTTCAGTTTTTGCATAAAAATTAAATGAAAAGACCCGAAGAGGCAGAAATTTCACACGAACGAAATTTACATTATTTTTACAATAAAAAAGGAGGCAAACACCTTTTTGTTTTAGCAGAGTGGTTAACACAGAAAATGTTATAAAGACTAAAAACAACGTTCCAATCATCAACCATAGAGTTTTACACACATAGATAAGTGAAAAATGACAAGTAGTTTGAAATAAACGTATTACGTTGCAAGGCCAGCTGTGATAACTTTTCATTTACAGATTACGCTGTCCTGCTAATATGAAATGTATGGACATGACGCATAATTTACAAACTGAAAAAGAGAATCTATTTCCTTATAGCTAATCAATAAGTGATTTCAGCTTACCTTTTATTGCAAATGATTCAGCTACGATTCGTAGACTACGACTTGGCAGTTGTTGCTCAGGTAAACTGTGTAAATCTGCCTGCTGATAATGTGTCAACGACTTTTCATACCACCCCATAGAGTAATGCAGCTTCCCTAGCAAAAGATGAGCATCTAGAACCATTTCCTGCAAAGAGTGTGACATTTAAAATAGATGAAATAATTACTATCACCTTTGACTTTAATGTTGATGAAATGCGGAAAAAGTAAAAATACTTCTTTTTTTAAAAAATCGCCTAATCTAAATGCATTAATAATTCAAACGACAGGAACCTTTTTTGTATCTTCTGTGACAACCTGCATGAGATGACGTTTTGCTTCACTTAATCCATTTCTTGCTTTGCTGATGTTAGCTTCAATTGGTGGATGTTCTTCGAGAAATAGCTCCATCTTTCCCTCGCCGATACAAAATGTTGCTAATGCATCTAAAAATGAGAACTTAGGTTCGATAATTTTCAAGACAAGAGTAAATCTTAGAAAAGTGAAACAGTAAGCTTCAAATTAACGTAGGTTTACGATAGAATAAGAACATTAGAGGTAAACTTAACCTGAAAGTTAATTTAACGTACAACTCTAGGAAAAAATAAGGTTTGAAGGCAAGATTTGCTGATTTCCATACCATTTTGAAGTCTACCCTTCATCTGCTCCGCTAATTCTATTTCCCTTTTCCAATTTCCTTCCTCACGACACTTTTCAATTTCCGCTTCATATCGTCCGATACTTCTAGCTTTTCCAGCCATGTTTTAATTTTTTATTTTGTCCTTCATATGGGAAATTTATTGATGAAAACTTCACAAAACATCATGATGCCCCAATTACCAAACCCATAATTTACGCGCTACTACGTTCCATTGTTGATCGTGAGAGGAACGAGAGAAAATGGGATAGATGGCAGAGGCGATTGAGCCATATACCTACTTTCACCAACTTGGCGTTAGTTTCTTTGAGTCCTATTTGATTTCTTTGCTTCTATAGATATTCTATATTTACCATTATTACTTACGGATGATTTCAATTACTGACAAAAATAGCTTTTATAATGAAAGAAGAAAAAATTTTAAAACCAGGAAAATGTACATTTTTATAAGATAGAATGAGATAAAGTATACCTTAACACGTACCCCTAAAACACTGAGGTAATTTTTATCCCAAATAAAGAAATGGTTGGTATTTGAGCCCCACAGTTTACTGGCACAATTCGATATATTAGAGATCAAATTCCTTATACCTAATTAATTTATATCTTAAAAATTTAACAACTAATGTGTATAAATAGAAAATATAAAAGAGGTTTCAATAGATATATAAGTTATAACTTTTTTATTTCTGTGACTTAGCTGTAGCAATATGTATTTGTTTTAAATATTTTTCATTATTTTCTATCCCCTCTTTAGGTAATTGACACAATCTAATTTCTGGTATTAGGGTCACCTATTGTAAAAATCTTGTTTTGTAACCTTAAAACTCTACTCCCAAGTAAGGCTAAGGGTTATATCCGTGAACCCAAATTATATTTTTTCTTTCTTCACTGGTAAAAGGTTTGTGCCTAATTAAAAAATGCCTAGTATATTGCAAAATAACAGAAATAATAATTTAAATTTTGTTGGAGATTTTTATAATTATGTTCAATATCCCCAAACAATTGTCTTGGAGTTAATCAAAGTTAACCTCAACATTGATTTAATTATTTAGAACATAAAATGAAAATATTCATTAACTGTATCTCCTGAAATCTGTCCATGCCAATAGGAGGTGATGGTTCTTCCTAAAGGATGCTCCTAAAAGTTTTCTCTAAAATTATGAATCCATCTATCTTATAATTGTAAGGTTTCACAGAGTTCATATTGGAAGTTGAATTGATTCTGAGAAATTTCAAAAAGCTCAATCCTTATGACAAATTTGGCAGATAATATCTGTGATCTTGATTTTCTGGATAAGAATATAATACTGTATTAAAAATCAAAGTGAACTTAATTCAAAGCAGATACTGTATTATCATGAAATCTAAGATATCAAATTTGAGGATGCTTTACAGCTTATTCACTGAACTAGAAGGTCAGCTAATTATCTAAAGAGAATATTCTTATGTTATTGATATCAAGCATTCCAATTTATACTTTTCATTAGAATGCAGAATAGTAATTGGAGAATAAAGTTTTTCTGACACAACACATCTACTGATGATGGCAACTTCATTGCCGAAATATGTATCTGAACTAACATTTGCAACCTGAACTGCGATTCTTCAATTTCGGTATTTTCTTTGGTGGTTGTTGATTTCTTCTTTTAGTTCCCTTGACTCCTAGGCAACTTAGAATTCTGGTTGATTCACTGACAACAGAATTGTTCGTTTTGGTTGAAATTTATTTTTTCTCACCTTTTGGCAGTTTTGGGGTCTCTCACCCCAAAGTGGTTGATTCACTGACAACAGAATTGTTCGTTTTGGTTGAAATTTCTTTTTTCTCACCTTTTGGCAGTTTTGGGGTCTCTTGTTTTTGATCTTACACTTTTACACGCAGACCGCACCCCGGCTACATCAGGTTGGGGTGATTATATACTTCCTCCAAGTGGAATTTGTTTTTTATCCCTTTGACTCCCAGCATTTTAATCCCTTGACGTTGGCTCTTACAAGTTGACTTGTTAGTCGTTTTATACCTTGGTGTGTTTTCTCATTTACACATGCTCCAATCTGCTGGCGGTTCCTTTTAAATTTTTTTTACCTTTACCCGCCAACCTTTTATACACTATTGATGAGGTAACATTCAGCCCACTACACACCATCGTTACATTTTGTTTTTATTGCCTTCAACTTCATCTAAGGTTCTGGTTGCAACCAACAGCTAGGAGTAACTCTAAACTTGTTTCATTGACAAACAGCCGTGTTACTTAACATTTTTTTATTTTTTGATTATACATTTCTACATAGTTTGTAGATCACTAAAATGAATACATCTGTATCTAAAATCAATCTACCTATGAAAGCAAAAGAGCACAAATGAAATGGAGTTTACTTTCTAAAAATCAAAATATTTTTAATGAGAATAAAAAGAAATATAGAATTAGAGAGATTCTGTTTTAAGTAAAAAATATTTCCATGAAGAAGGCCAGGGTATTTTAAAATAATTAACTATATAATTATATCATAACATTTATAAATGAACATCCACAGAATGTATATTTGATGAATTAACCTTGTAAGTTCCAGGAAGTAATTCTACAAAAGTTAATTAGTAATAACTGATTTCAATTCAAATCTCAAGTTGTTAAGCAGCATTCTTTCTACAAAGCTGTAGCAATAAGTTTTTCATGGATTTATAGTCAATAAAAATGCATAGGAAGAATATAAAAACTTATTTTTTCCTACAACATCTAAACATCATACAAAAATATAAATTACAGTTCTGAATACATCAATGGTAACATATAATGATACACAAAAGCTAAAACTATTATGACATCGTTTTAGCTGCGTAGAGTGAGGATATGACAATCATTCCCTTTGAAAGGTCAAATAAAATACAAATTTTAAGTAATAGCCTCCAAAGTTCATAAACAAATAACAAGTTATCAAAATAATAAATCAATCTGGAATAGACTGACCTGAGGCATTTTAAACAGACAACAATTCATGACAAACATTCTAACAAAGCAAAAATTAACTAGAAATGTTTTTGCTTCCTCTACACACAAACAAAACTTAACTAGAAATAATCATCCATCATTTATACAAAAACAAATTTAATCAGAAAATATTAATATTTCATTTTCATCTTGATAAAATGACAATCGAAAGATATAAAAATTACTAATCTCAAAGCAGTTCAAAATAATAGAACTTCAGGCTAATTAGGCTTAAAAGTATTAAACATAACAACAATAACAGGTAACTTATATTTAACTGGATATTCAGTCTTTTAAAATGTGTAATCCTCTAACTTTAAGGATAATATCTGACTAATTTGAAAATTATTAAATGTAAATTGAATATAAAAACATATCAGAAATAATAACTTTCAAAAGTTGAAAATAAATGTGAATCCAAAATTCCTTAAGGCCTCAAAAACACATCATAAAGAGAAGTTTTCTGTAGAGTCATATCTACAATTCACTTCATATTTGAGTCAATGGTTGTAAATTTTTTAAGAAGTTTATCATTCAGCTGACAAAAATTTATGAGCATCTTTTCCAACAGCATCGGATATGGACAGGAAACCATCAGCCCTAGGAATAAATTATGGAATTAATGCATTTGATTCAAAGAATTCAAATAATTTCAACTGCAATTTCAATCGCCTTTGATATCCATACTCATCTACTAGCTAAGGTATAATCATATGGTATTGGAGGTATTATTATGAAATATTTTGAAAGTTCTTTGTCCACTGCATTCCAAGCGTGAAAAATAAATAGTTTTTTCTTTACAGATCAATGTTATATCAAGCATTCTCCAAGGATCTCTTTTGTGATTCTTCTTATTGTTGTTATTTGTAAATAAGATAAAAAACTTGGTTGCATATACATAAATTGTTTTATGAAGATAATCTTAATTTTTTTATTGCTATTTATAGGATATTGGCATTATCATGTTTGGAGTTTATTTATAGTAATGATTGTTTTGATAAATAAATGGATTTGTTCTCTGACATCTTAATCTATTTCTCAGTATTTAAATGATTGGAACATGAAGTAATATTAGTAAATAGTATAAATATATAGTGAATAAGATAGAAATAAACTGTAACAAGAATTTGATTGTTTAGTTACATTGTGTGATGAGAACAATACGTATCTTAATTTTGTTAAGAGTAGTCTCTTATTCTAAAAGTAACAAATCAATATTTTATACCTATAATATTGGTACATCCCCTCAACCGCTTTGCTCTGATTTAAGAATCACTGTGACTTTTGATCTCACCTGTCATGCTTACCTCGATAATGGTTTTAATTATGTGTCCCAATTTATTGGTTTCATATATAGCAGCGGTTCCCAAACGTTTTTTTTATCACAACCCTTTTTAGCTTTCTGAAAACTGTTCCCTACCCCCTTTCTAATCTGCCATATTTGGTCAATGAAATAAAAAATAAAGGAATTCACAAAATATATATTAGGACTTAACAAGTCATCTGCCGCCCACTGATTACATCAAATATTATTGTTATGTTGTCAAGCATTAAGAAATTATTTAAATTATTAACATACATAAATACACTGGTGATATACCTACATAAATGTACTGGAGAAATTACTAATGAAAGTCATCAGAAGGATAGGATATAAGTTGGGTCACTCATATTTTGATAAACCTTTTGATTGAATGAGACTTCCTTTTGACATACCTCACTTAGATCAAAGGAGATTTCACTAAAATTTCCTCAGAAGTTAATAAAAATCCATAGAATACTTTCTCAACTTAATTTCATTCAATAGCCCAGATTAAAATCAGCATAATCCGAAGCTGATTAGATACTTAAAAACATGCACCTTGTATAAACTCCATAAACCATATTAAACTGTAATACTGCTCAGTAAAATACTTATATATTTGTATCTTATGTTAAGATGATCGTAAATTAAATTAATAATGCAAATTAAACTTTGAAACATACTGAAATACTTTTTAATAGGGTGACTGCTTATACATGTATAAATAAATAAAATACAAAATCAAAGAATGCTAGTGAAGTAAGAAAGATATTAATAATAACATTATTCATTAACATATACAAAATAAATGGATCTTTATGAGCTGGAACTATGATTACAAGCAAAAACCCCTTAAATAACATTGAACATTATCAATCAGATTATTTATTATAAGACTTAAATTTTTGTTTTATAATAATATTTCTCTTTACCCTCAACAAAACCTGGGCAATTATTACACAAAATCTGCCATTATAAAATAGAGGAAGTAAATACAATTCTATCGTCGATGAATCAGTCTTTCAATATTATACAAACATTAGTTGTTATTTTATTCTTTCTAATATCCTAAAAGCATAATTTTTTGTCCATACTTTTCATATGATTTTTTTGACAGAATAGAGAATTTTTTTTTCATCTGACACCATTCCATAATTCCTGGCAGTATTGGCTTGTAGTAGAAACAAGAAGCATTGTGGTAGAATGTCTATAGACAGAACTCCAACTGCTAACAGATAAATCCAAGATCCATAGCTCACATATACGTACAGCATACATTTATTTATTTATTTACATAGGCCAATCTGATCTTCGTTTCTGAAGATATTTTGATAAGTATGACCTTATCAATATCATAGTGAAGACTTTATGTTTTTATAGAAATTACAACAATAAATAAAGTAGAAATTGATGAAAGGTTGGGATTTTTACCTGCTAAACTTTTTTAAACTGCCATTACTCCCAACCAATTGAATATAAAATTCCTATTTTTCTCTAATTTGTTCTTGTTCCTTTAGCACACGTATAATTCACATTCTTTGTATTTTTAAGTGAAAAAAACTTGGTAATAAAATTATTTAAATGGAACGTAACCATAGAATAATTTTTAGCTTTGAATCTTGGTTTTATCTGGAGCTCCATGTAAAGTGGCCTATTGCTAGCACCACCTCATTTAGCAAAATACACAGGTTCTTCTCCCTAATACACCTGTACTGACTGCAATGGTTGAAACAGAGTACATATACTATCACAATGTTTTCCAGGCTTATAATGTAAAATTCAGCAGAATATAGATCTGTAACAAAATACTACTTCTTTATGGGAAAGCGTGGAGTAGCAAAATATCCCCTCAGTAGCCTATTTTAGGAGGTTTTATTACTATCTTTCCTTGCTTATTGTTATCAACCAAATTCAAGTGAAATGGGATTAAAATGAAAAGCACCATAAGACATCTTGCTTGAGGTGGCCCTACCAAAGTTCAATCCAAAGAAAAATCATGAGAAATTTACTTACTTGACTTGAAATGTGCTGCTGTATGTGTTATACGCAGAAATAATTTACTTTCAAAGACAGCCATATTTAAAGTTAAGATAGTTACTTTCTTAACGTATTCTAAAGAGGGGAAATAGAACTATGAGCAATCAATGGTGATAGACTGAATTTTAGTCCATCAAATAAATAATTCAATCTGCTGATTAAAATTTTTATAACAAAACTTATATATTGCTTATTATCATATCCATAATTTTATGTTTGAAAATGTATAAGCATGCAAATGAAGACTAAAAGAGTTATGCAACTAAAAATTAAGTAGGTCTTTGAACAAAAAAATAGAAACGAAGTCATATACTCACCAGCAAAATTGAGTAGTGTATTTTTGGAAAGTTTACATAAATAATAGCCTTTTCCATTAAGTTGGAATTCTAAATACTTCATCAATAATCTTATTTAAAAAATTTAATCAAGTTTAGTACGTACCTTAACAATTCTTCCAAATCTTTCTTGATACGAGATACAAGAGGAGGTCCCATAAATGCAAAGGAAGTATACACTTGTATTAGATTAGCGCCAGCTCTAATCTTTTCATACGCATCTTTTCCACTGAAAATGCCTCCAACTCCAATAATAGGTATGCTCCCTGTTATATAAAAATCAAAAACTTTTCTATAGGCATTAATCTTTAAGTTAAACCATCAATTAATACACAAATATCACTGATCAGAGTCATCAATCATCCTTATTGCTCTCTCTTAAGACAATTTCCTGCCATAAAAGTAGCAACTATTACCTGTTACTTAGCCTAGAGTGAGCTATTGTTAGCACTTAAATAAATTACCGATTTAAGCTAAGCATTGAATGTGTTCAGAAAAAAAACATCCTCAACCCTAAAAATGACTTTTTTTCCCAGTAGTTGATGAAAAAAAATTAGTTTAATTTTTATTGATACTGCATTTTGTTTTAATTTCATTAGCAGAGATTTACATTCAGCTACACTATGTCACTACCCTGCCAATCTGATTATTCAAGGTTTACATATTCATAAAAAAATAGCAATTCTGGAAAGTAGGAAGATGCGTTTTGATCGTGAAAAAATAAGTTACTAGTTGATGAAGTGGGAGAAAAAATTTTCCTGAATATTTCACTATTTACAGTATAAGTCTGTTATAACGACAACAGCATTTTTTGTCTCACAACAAAAAGGATAAGGAATTCCGTCCATTATAATGAGGGGTCATTTCTGAAGTTTCGTTACAACGAGTGCCATGATGTTTCTATATTTGTCATGCAGGAGGCATATCTCTGAATCATCAATTGCCTTGAAAGACAAAGTCCAACAAGCAAACTTCTGAGGTAGGTTATCTCTTCAAAGAGCAGAAATATTTAAAGCAAAAATCATCATCACCTAATTCATGCATTTGTTTCCCACAGCTCGCCTAACCCTTCCTCAACAAAGATGCTTCATGGAGCTTTAATTAGACTCTTCTCATAAGTTTCACTCTCCCTTTTGTCCCTGCACACATCCTATCTCCTTGTTTCTTGTTTCTTTTTAGCATCAACCCTTCTAGTCAGGGCCAGAGTTTTTAATTGAGTTCCCCTTATATTTGTATCCACTCATAGGATTTGTTTTCTTATGAAGTTTGGCACCAAATCATCTGATCAAGGAGGGGTGCGAATATAGTAGATAAAAAAAGCACTGATTCAGATTTCCAGGGTAACTTCTCCCCCACGACAGCATCTTTGCTTATATTTGTTAAGTTGTTGGAGTTTTGCATTGTCGTTTTGTTTATTGGTGCTGGACTAGAGCAGACATATTGTGTTCTCAACAAGTGGTCTTTTTTTTGTGTTTTAAGAGTGATATATCAAACTCGAAAAAGTCGATCGATATGACTGAACAGTTGAAGTGCAGTTAGAGAAGTTGCATGCATGCCTTGGTGTCAATGTTCACTTGCAATTAAAAATTCAAACACTTATAAGGCGTGTGAATGAAAAATATCTCAAGAAAGCAATTTGATATGAATTAGACTTATCTAATGATATACCATTACTTTTCGACAACTATTGAGCAATAATTTTCCACTTTTTTCATTAGAGGAAGCACTTAGGTTATGGTGTATGAATCAATGAAATAATATTTTTGATGCAAACGTATGTTTTTACCCATTCAGAAACATTTGCGTAAGGATTAAAAAAACTAACATGTCCATTCTGCTGCACTAGCTGCTCTTAGATTCAAGAGGACGGACATTTCTTATTAGAAATTGGCTATAACTTGTACACTTTATAATGAGTACTTTCTGATTTTTGCCAGTTCTCGTTATAACAGAATTCCACTGCACTTAGCAATGTATATGTGGCATGGTTGCCTATCTTCAATTTCCAAATACATAATTTACATAAAAATAGGTGGAAATGGCCAGATATGTACAATTGTACAGTTATCACAATTTAAATTCAATTTCCTTACCTTTGGTGAGAGAATACATTTCTGCGATCAATTGAGTAGAAAGGGATGACACTGGTTTACCACTGAGTCCTCCAATTTCATTTTGGTCTTTTGAAGTTAATGCTGGACGACTGACTGTTGTGTTGGAAATTATTAGGCCATCGACTTTACACTGTAAACACAAATACATAATTTTATTATACATGGCTACAGATAATTACTTGAACAAGAATGAAATCCACACAATGCAAAATCTAAAAACAATATGAACATTATATACTGAGCCCATTCATACCAAAATTAGGATTGTTCACAGGAATAACTAGGGTTATTTACTAGCAGTTAATAGGTGATACTGACTGCTTTACATTATTTCTTACTGAAACTAATTTTTGGCAAGTCTAATTTACGTAAATATCATATAAATAAAATTTCATCATGAAATACAATTGTGGCCTAAAGTAGGTAGGTTATATTATGACATATTTTCATAATAAAAGAGTTGAATTAATAAACCATTTTCATATATTTAAAATAAATTCGACGCATATTTATTCTATGAAAATTATATTCATTTCTTCACATGTATTTTTATTTTTAAAAATTTAATACATATTTTGATGTTTTTTTTTATAAATGAAGATCAATAAGCAAATCATGCATGATTTCCTTATTGATCTTCATGATTTGCTTACTGATAAAAACAAACCATGGTTTGTTTTTGTCTATATAAACAGAACTGGCGACCTGGGTTTCAATGCAAAGCATCATCATCAGGTGCAAACACTAACAAATGAAGATGATGCTATGCATCGAAACCCAGGTCATCACTTGTATTTCTTGCGGTGTTATTGAATAAATTAATTATTCTCTTTGCAGCTTACTTCTTTTGTCATGGAATACCACCAAGTTAAGGCCCAGACAGTTGATTTAAAAAATTAGATTACCTGATAAACAATGCTAAAGCCAATCTATACAAAAATACTTAATTTCCTGATGAGAAGATATTCATACATTATCAAGAAGTTTTAAAATTTTCCCAAGAGATGAGTCTACTTCATCTTTGTACGTGGATATTACAAAACTCAATGCCCAATGCTGTGCAAAACTTTGATCAATCTCCAGCGATGCATGTGTAATGGAACTATGAGAGCAATAAATAAAAAAAACCTTCTCCAGGATGATTACAGACGCAATGTCCTTCTTTTCCTGGGATGATAAGTCTGGGGCAAGCTTCAACAATAATGGACGCCTTAAGTCTGATGGAAGAGCATTTCTTGCAGCTACAACTTGACTGAGCAACTCTTCCAATTGCTTTCGTCCTTGCAGATTTCGAAGGCCAGGAGTGTTGGGACTAGATTTTAAAATAATTACTCATTATAAATATAATAAGCGTTTAAAGTTGCACACAATTGTAAAATATTTCAAATTTTGTACGTACATTATTCACCATTTATTTCTATTATTTTACTGAATAATAAATAAACCCTTATTATGTACTTGCAATTAAGTCGCTTGATTAAAAATTACATATAAAATCAAGTCAGTTAGTAGGAAAATACATAGATGACATTTAGAAAAAAATAAAATTCTAGTATAGCTAAAACAGTTAAAAAAAAAGCAATAAAGATCCAAAATATTTTCTTATCTATGGAGACTGACGAATATTACTTAATATTGAACAATGAAATAAATATTTATTTATTTATTATATAAAGAGAATAGCAAATAAGCTAATACAAAAAATCAAATAACGAAATTAAACATTCCTTATATAATTTATGGTTTGAATTTTTTCTGTTAATAAGCATCATTATATCATTCACGAATATTAATGCGTTCTTAAAGATAATGTAGCAGTAAAACAAACATTCATGTAGAATGGTGCAATGAGTAAACTGTTCATATTCAGTGAAGGCAGACTCTTGAAACGGCAACTAAATTAAGCATTGCTTATTATGTTAAGAAACTTAAACATCTTGAAAAAAATTACAGTTTGTTGTAGTAAAACGGAATAAAGAGCACTTAATGATTCACGGTTATATTAAGATTATAATATTATCATCTTTAAAAGATTCTAATTAATGACATATTTATGGTTTCACAAATAATTTAAGATAAATACAAACCTGGAAATGTTAATGACTAGATAATCTGCAACATCTGAAAATTTTTGAATTCCTGTGACATAGTCCAAAGCTGAATCAGATGAATCTTTATTTTTTCCTAAATTTACACCAACTATCATGGAAGGGAGATGTAACTTTCCATTGGATTTGCTTCGAACATTTAGCAAACGTTCATGCACCATTTCATGACCTTCACTATTAAAACCATAACTGTGGGGAGAAATTTGCAGTCATTATTGGAGAGAAAAATTTAATAACTTAAGATCGTTAATTCATAAATGACTGAGAATATGATTGGTTATCAAAATTAAAATGGGAGAACAGTTATAAGTTATGAATCAGATGAGTAAAGTCATTACCGATTAATGATGGCTTCATCTTCTATTAATCGAAAAACTCTTGGAGTAGGATTACCAGGCTGAGGCTTAGGGGTAACAGAACCAATTTCAACAAATCCAAAACCCATTTTGGAAAGGCCATCTATTGCTTCACCATGCTTATCAAAACCTGCAGCCATTCCAACTGGATTAGTAAACTGTATTCCCCAAACTTTAATTCCCTGTGCACAAAAAACAAACATATAAATGGATACGTTGGTTATCAAATCCCATCACCAACATTTATTTGCTACTTATACCCATTCTAAAAATAGAAATGTTTTACAAAATAATGGTATAATGCAATTTATATAAACTAATATGGATTTAATTTTCTTCTTCTGCAAAGTAGCTCAAACGTTGCAATAGCATGAAAATCAAATCTATCTAAACTACTCACTCAAATAAAATTAAATACATCAAGCCCTTCAATGAGAACTCATCTAATCATCTTTTTGCTTTACGTTATCTATGTTACCAGCATAAGTGTGTAGTAGGACAATGATTAAGGTGAATAATGAGTTTGTCAATTAAAAGTCGTGTCTTGAACAGAAGAATACTAAAATGAAAGTTGTTCTCCGATTAACTGGTTATTTCCCAGTTGGATTCTTCTTATTAACTATGAGCATGATGGTTATATAGACTAATAAAATAGTTAATTATTGCATGTAAGCCTTAAAAGATTCACTTACACTATTATTGTTGCTGCCAATACTGCGTTATAAATAATAGGGTGCTAATTAAAAATTCATACATAATAACATTCATTCGCATGAACTCACCAATGTAGGAGGATCTTTATATTTCGTTTTAGGTATGACTCCGTATTTTGCAGCCATGACAGCTAATTTATGGGAAGTTTCCGGATTAAATCTATGCACAACTGGCATAATGACGTTCTTGTAAAATTGTTCATTTTCATTGTAAATACTGAGAGCAGAGAACACCCCTAAACCACCACTTGAAATAAGAACAACAGAAACTGTTTTTTTCTGGAACGAAGCAGCGAAATAAGTTATAAAATGAAACTTTGGAAATGAACAGCAAATGAGTAATATTGAAGAAAATATAAGCAGATTATCCCTTTACCAAGATATGCGTCCTGAGACTCATGATACTCATCGCCTTCTATGAGAGAAAATACAATTATTCACTAATGAAATAATTAACGCAGTATCTCTCACGGGCATAGGTTTAGTAACCGGACAGCTTAGCTTGAAGGCTTAAATTACATTAAATTATTATTGATACTTTAACGTAAAATATCTCCAACAGCAGTGAATTTAACATATATACTAAATTACTGAATGAGGTATAAAAAAATCATGGCGCTTTAAAAGACAAAATACTCGAGAAAAGCACGAATTAATATCAAGAAGAGCGAAGCAGCTGGAGGAGGGTAGTTTGATATCCAAGGAATGAAATTGAAAATCCTTTGAAATATTTAACTTTTTCTTTCTGAATGTAAATTAATAAAACTGCTGGATATGGCTGGTTTTATTGGTGTACACTTAGGTCTGTCATTCTTAACTCTTTTTCTGTAAAAATGTTATTAATAAACAGGTTATTGAATTGAAGTTTACATGATTGTAGGAGCAGGAAATTATTCAGAAACGGAGGAAAGAAATTACAGAAAGCTCTGTCGTTCAGCTTGCCGGAAGGTAATTATGAAAAATTGATTTTGTTTTGATAAAAGAGAAGTTTTATTTGAAATTTAATCAATGAAAACAAAGGGTTCTGCTACGCTTCTATCTGGGGGATCTGCTCTTGATGCTGCTGTTGCAGCGACAATGATATTGGAATCCTCTGCCTTAACTAATGCTGGATTTGGATCTAATTTGAATATCGATGGTAATGTTGAGGTAAGAAAGTTACTTTTGGGTTTCTGAATAGCATATAGATTGTTATTTTTCTTAGCTTAAAGTGTATCTAATGTTCAAGCTATGTTTATGATTTCAAAATGGCATTAAATATTTAAGCAGATATAATTCCGCCTATATTTACCGAATGAAGTATTGCTTACTATTACGTGCATTAATTTGTATTCATGTGAAATAAGAACTAGCATCATTTGATTATCTGACATGCTGATGTATCTCAATCCTGCATATATCACATTGTTCGATAGGCATAACACAGCGCTCTTGCCTTTGCTGCATTCTTTACTTAATATCCTTTTTCTGTGTAATCAACATAGTAGTTGGTGTTTTCAAAAGTAATGAGTAAATTTACTTAAATTAATTAAAATTGGTTGTGTCTTCTCTGTTAATAAAGATACCACAAATAACCCAGTGTTTAACTTATTATTTTTAATGAATTTTTCAATTGTTCTTTGTTATTTAGCCGATTTAGGTATTTGCTATTTTGACATACCTACTTGTTAATTAATTTTTATGATTCCCTAGAACTCCGATTGAGGAATTCTGCATTTCAAATATCTTCACAGAATACTTTCACGAACTTCTAAGCAATATTTAATATTACTTTAAGTTTATAATATTTGACCCTTATTAGCATTTAGTTATCATAAATATTGTAGCTTTGGTTAGGAAATGAAGTTTACCAGGAAAGATGAATTATGAAGTAATTATATCCCTGAACTAGAATGCTTTTAGTGGAGCAAGTCCACTAAGATACTGTGACTTGAAACAATGAGTAACACTTTTCATGCATTCATTTAAGAATAACCTGGGTCAACCCATCATTCATTACTTATCAAACCTCAACAACTGTTATATTATTTTGGACATGAACAAGCCTTGTTACAAAAATAAATATCCTATTCAGTTCCTTCATTTTTTTCCTTTATTCAGTACAAAAAATATTTAAGTTAGATATGGCAAGAGGAACTCAGAAAGCTCAGTAAGAATATAAATCTAGGCCAAATAATGACTTAGCATTCTTTTTGATATTTTTTTCAAACATAAGCATCTTAATAAATCTTTATGTTCTCCATTTGCTTGTATTAATAGGTAGATGCTGGAATAATGGAGGGAAGAAAATTGACTTTTGGTGGAATTGGTGCTGCCCCTGGCATGAAACATCCCATTTTAGTAGCGAGTGAGCTCTGTAAAAATCAGCAGGGAGGACCATTAACTCCATCTGGACTTATAGCTCCCAAGTAACAATTTTGAGATTTTTAATGAGGTTGCGCTTAATAATTAATTCCAATTGCTGGAGTATAAAGACAGACATGCATTGTAATTTTTTTGAGTTGCTATATTTTATAAAATTGTTTTCAAGGGGGTAATTAATTGTTACAATATCTAAAGAGAAAATTTAATTGATCCTTCTACATTTGATGCATGTTCAAAATATTGCGTATTATATAAGATTGATACTAAAAGTGGACCAACTATTAACACCTTATAACAAAATGTGCTGTTCAGGTTCATGTAAATTATTTTTAAACATCAAAGTTTAAACAATTAATATAGCAATGAAACTTTAAATTTCCATTTTGATCTTCATATGTATAACTTTACATTTTATGTTTTTGGCATGAAAATAGCATTTTTTAGTGAATATATATGTAACTCCTTTAATAAGATTTTACTTCCTGTATTTATAGTGTTAGAATGCTTATTGGTCTAGAATCTTTCCTTGGAAATTAAACAATATTTTCCCAAATTATAGCTTAATTGTTGGACCTGGTGCAACTCTCTGGGCGGAGAAAGTAGGCATCCAAGGTGCTCTTTCATCATCATTAATATCAGGTAAAAAACTTCTATATTCTAAATTATCTGTATTATTCTACTCATTCTGGTTTTCATAAAAGTGATAATTCAACAGTAATGAAGAAGGGCTTATTATTGTTTCAATAATTTTCAGATAGAGCCAAGAGAAAGTTCCAGCATAACAAACGTAAAGTAGAAAAATTGAAAAAGCGAGCAGATACAGAATTGGTGAGATTTGTTTTGAGCTATGCCTCCTTACGTGCTAAATATTATCACTTCATGATTCAATTACATAATTTAGAATTATTAAGTAATTTTTTATAAAAAATACAATTTAGGTATTATACTATCATCATTCAGTTATAATTAATAATTTAGGTTATAGGAAGTCTGTTAAATATCATTTTGTCAAATACTATGCTCATTGATAAAAAAATCATGCTCCTAGGAGTTGTCATTTTGATGCAAAACTTGACACGCAGTTACAAAACATACACATATAGTCAATTAATTCATTTAAGACACAATTATGGGAATGGTCTTGCCACCAGAGGCTGTGAAGTTGCTGTCAACCATGGCCTGTAAAAGGGTTTGCAGAGGAAACACAAATGTAGTGGACCATTAGTTCTGATTATGGAATACTTGGACCTTTGGACATGCTGCAGCAATATCAGCAAAGAAAATTTATCCGGTTTACTGAGGTTGAGAAGGTACTCGTCAATAGAATGTGTGATAAAATTCATGGAAGAGGCTGTTACTTAGTGGAATTGCTACACGACAATGGAGATGTTGAATTCAGCAGAAATTCCATACAACAGAATTTAATAACTTTTACTTAACCAGATAAGAGTTCATCAGCTACCTGTTTGGCTTGTTAGAATTCAGGCAAGATTGAGACTAAAAGTCTTCCTCCATTCAGATCATTGTCATAGATTATATAGTAATTAAATTAAAGAGATAGTATGAGAAATATTAACAGAATTATGGATGTAAAAACACCTAAGAGATTCTTAGGGAAAAAATATATCCACTGTAGGAAAGCACCCATGAAAAAAAACCTATGCAAACCTGCTGATAACTAAATGATGAGAAGAAACATGACAAAATTTATAAATACACTATCAATAAGTGCATGTATGAGGTACATCGATAAATATAGTCATGTTAATGTTTAAATAATTGTCATCAACATAAATGATAATATAAAACAAAAAGAATGATGTGCATAAATTTGCAACTATAAAGTACAATAATACACAGATGTATCCAAAAATATGATCAATACAATACAGTAGTACATGTTGTAGTCATCTTCAAGCTGAGGAAAAGGGGCTTGGCTTGAAGATGACTATTACTACCCAAAATTAGCTGCTGTCAAAATCTCATTTGGGTTGCCTGGACCAGATAGATTACCTGAACTGCTACTGATTAGAACCAGTTTGTTTCTAATGACTAATCCAGGTTCTCTTTATGGTCTAACGATGGCTGCATTTTTGTCTGAAGACCTGGTGGTGAGCACCTCAATCCTGTATTTGGTGGGGCATGACATACTGCACCCACTGCTAAGCAGAGCCATATACGACAGTCTGTTACCTACAGTAGTGATGCATAAGGACAGAAACATCCTAGTATTATGTGCCATCCTGTGGGCTCATGTGTTAATGGCACGACATCCAAGAATTCTTTTCCAGTTAAATAGTGGCTGCAATGCCTCTGTAACACACTTCAGTGACAATCACAAGATGTAACAATTCCTTATCAAGTTTCATCCAGTACCCACAACTCCTTGGTTTGTAAATTTTTTGTCAGTGAGTGTATATAGGTATTTTCTAAATGGTAACCATTCACATATTTTTTATGTATTTTTAGTTACCCATCCAAACTGACCAAATCAATCCACTGGATACAGTTGGAGTCGTCGTTGTTGATAAAGACGGTCATGTTGTTGCTACATGTTCAAGTGGGGGTATATCTTTGAAACATTCAGGAAGAATAGGTCAGGTGAGAAGTTGTTATTCAGAAACTTGAGCCTTTAATTTCAGCATCAAATGCCATTCAAATGATTGCAATCATTGAGGGTATGCTCTATTTACCTCAACCCAATTCTCCTCTATCAGTGTATTACAAGCTTTAAGTTTGAATGAAATTTGACTTTACTATTTACACAAAGGCCCCAATATTTGGAGCCGGCTGCTGGGCTGAGGATGCAAGAAAGCGAGGGAGCAAGTACGTTACGGATTCCATTGCAGTGTCAACAACAGGATGTGGTGAATTTCTTGTGCGAACCAGTTTGGCACGTGAATTAGCTAGTTCCTGTCATTTAAGTGATGGCAGTGCTACTATTCCTTTGCATGCAGCATTTACTGAAAAATATCTGAGTAAGTAAAATTATTTGGTATGTGGTTTGCATCTAATTCTTCTATTACTCAGTCTATAGATTCCAAAGAATGACTTGTAAAAATGCATGAAATAAGGTTATAATGATAATGCAAGGCTTATGGTAGAATAGGGGCAGATATTTTAAATTCAACAATGGATCCATCAAACTGATTTAATATACACTGATGGATCTACAATGCTTTCCACCTATGTCCTTCGCTTCCATCGAGATTAAATCCTAATGAAGGGCTGATGGTTCTGATGACTGTGGCGGGTAATTCAAATGTAATTTTCATTAACATCATAAAAAGCCGATACATGGCAAACTTACATTGAGGGATATAACATACTTATGATGCAACAATCAACAAACACAAAAATCCATTTGCTGTTTATGTTTCAACAGAGTTTAAAGAATTTTGAATTGTAACAAGTTGTATGTACAGCAGTATCCATTTTGTCAAACAGCAGACAAACCAATGAACAGTTCCTAAATTCATCAAGACTTGATAATCCTTTGAAGTAATCTGACAAACGTTAATGCAATCCACCGCTATTCAGTTTGATGAAAATGTGCCCTAGGGTAATGTTGGTGAACTGATGGCATGCGTGTCCACAGTGGCACGCAAAATAATTCTATTGGCCCTCACGAGAATTCTATTGGTACACACATCTCTTCACTTAAAAAATGAAATCCCAGAGAAAATAAATGTGGATTCTGTTCATTACAAATGATAATTTAAAACAATTACAAGATCTTAATCCTAAAGTTGACATTATAAAATGTATATCACCATGTTACCATGTGGTTGGCACCACATTGGCATACAAGTCCTTTACATTCATAAAATATGGCACTCTTGCCACAAAAAGTTCGCCAACACTGGAATAGGGTATTCATTCCAGTTCCTTGAAAACTGCTGTAATTAGCTCATTGGGTCAGGGGCCGCCGATTGGGGGCCTTGCCGACGGTACCCAGGAGCAGAGGATGCCGATGGGCGGCCTCCACTTGAAGGGATTATTTGCTTTCCTCCTCTCCCTTTCTTTGAGAGAGCTTTTCCCTAGCTTCTCAGCACAGTTTGTACAACTAAAGAGTAAAGCTGTTTCTGTTTTCCATTTTGCTTTGCGTAGCAGTTGGAAGTGCGATTTTGAATTTGTTGGGATCTGGGTAATGATTTTTAACCCACTAAAAGTGCTTTAGTATTTCTAGGACCTGCTTTCCTCAAATCCAGCTTCTGATATACATAACTATTCTCATAATTCAACGTAAAATTCAAAATATTTTCGTTTTATAGAATACTGCACACTGAATCCAGAATCTAAAGATAACATTTTACGAAGGTAAGAAAATATCATGCGTATCATATTTAATGTAGATCACATTCACCCTTTTGAATAAGAATCTATGTAAATATAGCTAAAAATATAAACGGATTCCTCAGTGATGCAAAAGATGCAGTGCAATGCTTTACACCACCTAAACTGTACTCGGGAGCAGAGGCTGTGGATCGGTGGCAAACTTTTGAATCATTATCTGATTGTTCAAAATGTTTGTAATTTTTTCTTTGTTATTATTCACTATACCAATATCTATCAGAAAAATTAGATTCCGTTTCTGACTAAAGTAGTGAAATTGCTAGCCGATCTCAATGGGTTAAAAGGCAATGTATGAACATTTTCATACGTACATATTTGAAATGAAAAAAATATTATTTTTTTTATTACAACTTTAACAAACTTTAAGGATGTGGGAATGAAGTTAACATGCATGAAGGAATGCGCCTGAATAAACACAAGGATAAACAGAAGTGATGCATAGCGACATGACTAGGACTTGAACTTTGGTCTCTCACCTCTTCAAAATTTTTATCTTGGGAATCTTTTTGACATGCTATATTCTCCATGTTTATTTTGAGAATGAAAACATTTATTATTACAAATTTCATTCCTGTATAATTTATATTCATCTTCCATATAAATAGTTAAATTATTTCTTAAACTATATTGCTGAAATTCAAATTTCCATGGTTAACTAGTGCTTTTCTAACTATGCTTGTCAGCTCTCTTTCCCATACACCTTTCCTATACATTCTATGAGAGTGGCATTCAACAATTGTATCAGGTGTCGGTGAAATTGGTTGTTTATAACCACAAAGCCATGTGAATATTTTGCCTAGTTTCTCCAAATTCTGGTAATTTAGAATCCAAAACGTAATTACATGATCAAAATTAGAATCTTTAGTTCATTTCCCATCTTCTACTTGTTATACTCGTCTTCAATTCATGAGAGCATTATTTCTAATTCAATTCTGCAGCCAGCAATCAGTAAAGAAAAAACTTTAAATACATTTCTTATAGAGAATATTTAACCTGACGTAGTGTCAAACCAATCTTTGAATATATCTCGGCAGTTTTTGCCATATACATGTGGCTTCTAGCAATACCTCGAATTTCACTCACTCTGTGGCAGGGAAGTGCCTCAAAAAATTCCTGAGAAAACTGAGCAATATATTCTTATAGGAAAAATCAAGACTTTTGGGACCCCCTAGGATCAAACCTTTGACCCCTATAATCGTTTTTCTTTTTTCCTGGTGGTTAGATGTTAGAACCTTTATGCTTTCCTTGCAAACGTTACTTACGAACCAAATATATTTATTAATTTTTTCATAAGTCTTAGACATGTCACTATTTTTCACTTTTGTTAATCCTTATTAATGTACACTCATGTAAGTTCCGAGAAATCCTCTTTCCCCATTCTATTTGTGAAATACTTTCATAATCTTAATGAAAATAAAGTCTTGCAAAAATTAATTTTAAAAACAGAATTAGGTGTGCTTATCATCAAAATGTGACTAATTTTTAAATTGTTTATTTGGCCATTGTTATTTACGGAATGATTTTAATAATAAATTTTGTCATCAGAATCTGGACTATCTAGCTCTCCAGCTGAATTTTTTCTTTGTTGTCTATTTTTGGGGGTCAATACTACCATAGATGAAAATATATGAAGTAATGGTAACTTAAAGTATCTACTGAAAAGAATGAAACTGAAATATTGCATGTGCTTATAGTCAAGCCTACGGCTGATTAAAAACTAAATCTAGTCAATAGCTAAGCTTATGTAATTAATCTGCAGTCATCAGATATAACTTGGGTTGAGTTCGTTGTCAGCATTTTAAAATTGAGTATCAAAAAGTTTGAATTCTAGTAATGTGATAGTTTTGGTTGTAATGGTAAGAAAAGATAACATTCTCAGTATCTTTCTATACATCCACTCTCTTGTGAGTAAACTGGTAAAATGGCAGTTCCTATATCTTGGATGGAATTTGATGGAGCTGAAGTTAACATATTGGTTAATAATTGCATTGTTTGTCATTGTAGATTCCCAATATTTGGAAGATGTAGAAGTGTTGGAACGCCTTGGAGGAGCCATTGTTCTTCGTGCAATAGGACCGACTGATTATCTAGAATTCCTATGGGCTCATTCTACTAAATCTATGTGCATCGGTTACATGTTGGCTAACTCAGACAGCAAACCAAAAGTATTCACTATTTTCTCTTAGTGATAGATTAGTAATAAAATTTATCTCATTGTATAAGTAAAGAATAATCCTTATAGTCTATATTTGAAGTTTTCGGTACTAAGTACCGTATTTCCCAGCCTATAAGACGCACCAGCACATAAGACGCACCTTGATTTTTCAGGTAAGAATTTACAAAAAAACTCAAACTTTCTTACATAAAGTTGAGTGCCGGTAAACTCTTTATCGTGAAAGATACAATGTATTAGCATAGGGATGACATCTCCAATGTGTATAAGTTTTGCAGCAGCACCACATGCGAGACTAAACTAAACGTGCTACATTGTATGCATTTCCAATTTTCCTGGGAATTTTTTTAAAGGAAGTTCTGTCATCGAAATATTAAAAGTGTATTCCTTACTAATTAATCATAAAAGCGTTATTATCGAAATTTGTAATTAACTGAACTATTTCCTATGCTTGATATGGTAAAAAATACTTAATGGTATGCATTTATCCTGACAAATCAGCTTGCTTATTATAGCACGGAGTTATACCTGTATACCATCGGCGCATAAGACGCAGACTGATTTTACAGCATATTTTGGAGTAAAAAAAGTGCGTCTTATAGGCCGGGAAATACGGTAGCTTAAGGTCTTTTTATAAGTGGATATAATGTTAAGATAGAACCTTAAATGAAGTATGCAGAATATTTTGATAACTTAATTCTCTATTACTTAAAGGCTAACATTCATGAAAATTCAATCAATTTCAGAGTCACATATCTCAGTTACCAGAAGGGACAACGATTGGGAGTAAAGTGACAGTGGAAGCCATATGTTTGGACATGAATTCCAAAGAACGTTAATTGTCAGCTAACCAGATGTGTACCAGATTGGATAGCATTGGAAGAATGACTCTATAATGTGATACTGACGCATCCAAAACTTATGACAAATACTTTATATAAATTTTTATATTTTATTGATAAATATCAAAACATAACCAAAGAAAGTAGATAAACTATAATTTTTCATTAAAAAATACATCTCCTTAACTATTTGATTTCTCATATTATAACTGTCTATCTATAGTAAAACTATTATGAAATGATATAACCTGATCCCTTTCCACATACTGATATCCTTTCATCATTGTCTTTGAAAAAAATTCAAAATAATTTAATTGCACTTTCTGATTTTAACCTTGTATATCACTAAACATGTCTTTAATGACTTGGCTCTTTACCCTCTTTTTGCCATATTTATATTTTACATATGAATGTACAGGCCTCTAGAGATGTATACACAGGCTTTCCTTGCCAACTGCTGGGGTTAGGTTTTGGAAAGACACTGCAGTTGGCAAAACCTTGGTTGGTGAATCATTACCTATATGAGAAATTAGGGGTTATGTTTTACGAGCTGCAATACGGTTAGTGAAATATAGCATAACTTCATTTTCTCTGTAATAACACACTTACAGGTATGCATAGACATATTTAATCCTCCAATATTCTGATAACAATTTCCCTCAGTATCGGAATTTTTTGCATCAATGGAGTCACACCGCTTTTCAAAATAAATTTAACTGGCCAAGGAACAAAATAATTTTCCAGTATTAAAACATCTAAGTCATACATTATTTCCAAATGATATTTGTAAAATAGTGGATGTATGTAAAAAAAGAAGAAATTAATAAAAATATTGCCTATGTGCGGTCATGTCCCGCCAGCTCCTACAACCTATTTACAAGAGGAACATCAGGTGTCGGTTACAGGGATTTGCTGGAGGCTTTCAGTGTATACTACCGAGTATTATTTAAAAAAATAATTTATACCAGTCCAAATTGACCAGACTAAGTCCATAATTGCTCCACGCCAGCCAGATATTACTTTATGAATAAAAAGTTTTAGAATCCAGAAGTCGATAAAAGAATACTCCCAAATCCCAATAGAGAAAACCATAAACCAAGTATTCAAAAATTTAACAGGACCAATATCTATTTTTAATATTTAGATATTCATAAAAAGAAACATTTGTGATTTCTTCCTTTTGAATGAGTCCTTTCAACACAATGACACAAAAAGAGACCTGTATCTATCAAGATCTTTCATGAAAGTCCACTCAAGTGTCCATCTTGGACATGACTGCTACTATTACTTATTATTATTACCATTAGTCAGCTTCTTTGAAATATTCGATTACATTATTGACAACAATTTCCAAACATTTAAAGGGCTGATAAAAGTGAAGCTATGAATATAGGCAGGCAGAAACAGCATTACAACAGTGAACAGGAGTAATTTCAGCAAAATTAAATAGCATTTCATCCATTCCTCTAGGAAAATTCTTTTTCATATGCACTTTCTTCCCAAGTCTGTTCTTGACATAACCAAATTGATTAAAGATGAATCCTTTATGAAATTCCTCTTGAAAACTTATCACATCTGTCAATCTCTAGTAATAAAAAGGATTACTCTTACTTCAAGAAAACTTTTGATATTCAATTTAATTATGTAAATGATTTGAGTTTCCCTAAATTTCAAACAAAAACTACCCATGCAGGCAGACATTGATTATCAAACTACTTCAAACCTCATCTTGTCTAGTAAGCCTCATTGCCCTCTATAAGAATAGCTAATACGAGTAAAATGTTGCTTGCATACTGCAAGCTTATAAAAGGTATTTATAATCTTGTGAGTTTCAATGTCATCGTGAAGGGCTTAAAAAAACTAAAAAATTGCTGCAATTTCTAATTTTTGTAAATGCCTGGTGTTGAAACCAGGACCTATTGGAAGATGCGAATAGGCATAATAACTTGTTAAGACCTAATCTTAATTAATACAAAGTTTGAAGTCCATATCATACCGTGAAGGTCCTGAAATAAGACTCCATTATCCCCATCTGAAATGCATTGTGTAATGTAAATGGCTTTCTAAGATCGAACCAAGGATGATCAATGAAATTTAAAACACGTTTTTGAAATATATCTATGATCTCTATCTACCTTATTGGGAAGAGGTTCAAAATAGTTCCAAAAATTAGGTCAGTTTTTGATTGTAGAAATGCCTGGTGTCGAACCCAGGACATATTGGCAGCTGTGAATGCACAGTATGACTTGTTAGGACTTGATCTTATATAATGCAAAGTTTCTAGGCGATATCATGCCGGGAAGTACCTAAAATTTGTTTCCGTTATCTCTATAAGAAATGCATTAAGGAATGTATATTGCCCTCAGGGATCGAACCAAGGAACATCAGCAAATTGCTAAAATTTGATTATGAAATATATATTCATGATCTCTATCCACGTTTCAAGTTTCCATATCATCGGGAAGGGATCCAAAAAAATCTTAAAAATAGCAATGTAAATTAAATGGGAGAATATTTGGCCTGACCTAGCGTCGAACCAAGGATAATCCTCGATGATGTCTTAATGGTTCAACTCTCTACTCTGATGGGAAGTGCCTCAAAAAATTTTTCGAAAATTACCGCAATGTATCTTTATGGAGAAAATCACGACTTCGGGGCCTTCTGGAATCTAACTCATAACACTGAGGTTCAAAGTCGGCTTTTTTCTGGAGGTTACACGTTACGGCCACCACGTCCTAAAAATTTCAAGTCGGTGGCACTTGTGGAACATGGTTAGAATTTTGATCCGCAGTGAGTGTATATCTAGGTATATCCAGAGAAACGTCTATATACATATAATAGATATTAGCTCTTGGTAGCTAATGTTAGAGGGGGTGAGATACCTTCAGGCTGAATACTTTACAGACATTAAATGCCTTTTTTCTCGCAACTCTCAATAATGAAGAATTCAGCTTTTTTATTGTACACTCCACAATTTATACTAAATTTCTTTCCAAAGGTTTATAATTATTGAGCTATGTTTGCCTTGAATTCGAAAATCAGTATTGAAACAGTCCATTGGCTAAGAATGATATTTGTAACATCTGGGGAAAACAAAAATTGTCATTGTATAAGCATGCAATAACAACTAAAGCCAATAGTTTTCCCTATATTTATTTTCTATAAAATGTCTGTTATACAAACAAACAAATTTACAAAAAATGTTTGCAGTTACAAAATATTATAAAATATAAGCTATGAAAATTTGGAAGCAAATATTAGGCTTAAGTACAAAATAGGCATTTCAATCTCCAAAAATTACAAAGAAAATATTTTCCCAGGAACAATATGAAATTCATGGCAAGTAATAAAAACCACACAATAACACACTAAACTTAATATCTGGCTAAATGATACAGGTTCAAGTAAGAATTAAAATCAAGAGATGACACCAATTTAGTGGCAGCAGCACAAACCTTACATTAAATAAAAATTTCCCACAATTTTAATAAATATACGAGTAAAATGAAATAAAAATAAAATGACAAGAATAATTTCAACCAAACTTCAAAGATTATTTTGGTTTCCATTTTTACATAAATTATTTAGTCTGATTACATTTATAAAATTCTAGGCTTTTGTCATTGATACAAATGGAAGACAGGCAGTAATTTCTAATGCATGTACAGTGACTAATGCACGTTTAGAGTTATTTCATCTTATCTGTTCTAATCTCACTTATATCTAATGTGAGTCTCCATTATGAAGTAGGAAAAAATTCACACAGGTAATAATACTGGAGATGAATTTAAATTACTGACATTAACAAATTTCTGAATTACTCATCCCTAGCTAAATATGAAATTTAAGTTACTTCTTTTCTTCCCTAGTCTTAATTTTCGAGCTTGAGCATTTAAAGATTATAGCCATTAGTTTGCTGTTCGAATCTTGGCATAATAAAATCCTGACACAGATGAAGAAAATGAGTAATTAACAAGCTAAGAAAAGCAAAAGTTTATGTTTGAATGTTAGAACCATGAAGATCAATAAAACAAAGAAACCCCAGCAAGTGTAATACTGAATGTTACAATAGTCATTAAAAATTTCATCACTTTCTCTTTGGTTATGATAACAAGCTTGGATAAAGACTTAGCAGCCTGAACAATCTTACATAATTTCCCAAATTTATTAATGGGTATAGAGATCTTTCATATTTCTACTCACTGTTTAGTAACAACCAACGCCAATGCAATTGAAATGGAACATAAAAAAAGAGAGGAACAATACTTACAAAATAACTTTGTATGCATGATAAATTTCACTAACTGATATTAAAAAATCTGCATTAATTTTATACAATGAAGTTAGAATATGTTATAAATATAAATTATTAGTACAAAGATAGCACCATATTGGTATCCACATAAACAGTAATTCTTTGAAATGTTAATTCTTAATTATAAACAACATTAACGCACTGCTTATTTAGTGGCAAGATATTGATGCTAAATACCAGTTAAAAATGGACAGACAAAAATATATGTTTAGCAGTTTTACTGCTATCAAAACAAAAAATGTATAGCACCACGATAAATTTAGATTAAAAAAATGGAGATGCTCTTAAGTAGAAAAGAGAACATTATTTGTTCCATGGTCCAAAATGAATGTCATTTTAACTGCTTATCAGCACTTTTGCATTGCTATTGTTAACAAAAACATAATGTTTGATTTGAATTGTTTTAAATTAATTATTTATCTCTAATAACAAAGATTATGAATAAAAGTACACATTTTAGGACATAAATAAAAGAGGTACTACCTTGTGCCTTGATACCTTGAAGTAGATGATTTAACACTTAAATTGCTGGATATACTGAGAATCTTGATCAGGGTGTTGACCACTTCCTTAATATTATTAAATTTTAAAAGAATCCCTCCTAATAAAATATCTTGTATTTTGATTACGTCAAGCATCCACTTACAAATTTGCTCTTTGTACACTTCATACTTAGCTCTTTTCTGTTCCCTCAAATACAATTATTTTGTATCACACACACCCAAACTCATACCACTGTGGTTCATTTTCATCTTGAGGTAATGGACTGGCTGTTGGGGGGGTGGCCCTTCCGTGATTAGGAGGGCAACTAGGGGGACTTGAGGGATCGCCTTGTGGATAACCACCAGTTCCAATGTTTGCAGTAATTCGATTGTAGACAACAAGTGACCTGTAAAGAGAAAATTCCGGGAATAGCTAAATGAAGATGAATATAATATAATAAATATTTCAGTCATCAGTTTCAAATTTATGTCATTAAAATCACTGAGAGAAAGCAAAGCAGGAATTTACATTAATTTATTTCACTGGATACATATTGCAGAGATTATCCCATTGAATTATTAGCAGAGTAATATATAAAACTAGGTACATAAGTAAAACTTCTCAATAACAAAATTGAGTGGACAGAAAAATTTTCATTTTGTGAGACTCCATGTATATACAATATCACTAAGTACATGCATTCAAAATTCTTTAACTAAGTTATGGCACTAAATGTTAGAAATATTATGAAATGAGTTGTGGGAAACAAATGCATAAATTTGGTGACGATAATATTTCCATTTCATTTTTTTCTGCTCTTTGAAGAGATAATGCATGCTTGTTGGACTTTGCCTTTCACGGCAATTGATGATTCCCTCCTGCTAGACAAATATAGAAATGTGGTACTTGTTACACCGATACTTAAGAAATAATCACTCCTTATAATGGATGTTGAGAATGCTGAGCGAAAGGGTACTAGAGGTAGACAGAGAGATGTTCATCTACTTTATTGATTACGAGAAAGCATTTGACAGGGTGAAATGGGATAAACTGATGGTGATTCTAAAGGAAATTGGAGTGGATTGGAAGAATAGGAGGGCATTAAAACAACTTTATAAAGGACAAAGAGTAGTGGTGAGGATAGGGGGAGATGAGACGAAGCAGACATCGATAGGCAGAGGTGTAAGACAAGGATGTTGCCTGTCACCAATTTTATATAATATATATGGTGACAAACTGGTAGAGGAAGCCTTGGAGGGGATTGGAGGGATAGTGGTAGGAGGAGAAAGTATGAAAACCATTAAATATGCAGATGATCAGGCTGTGATAGCAGAGAGTGAAGAAATGCTGCAAGAAATGGTAGAGGAAATCAGTATAAAAGGAGAGGAATATGGAATGAAAGTTAACATTGAAAAGTCGAAGGTGATGAAGATATCAACGAAGGCTGGCCCAGTACAAATTAAGTTGAATGGGAAGGAATTGGAGCAGGTCGAGAAATTTAAATATTTGGGAAGCACCATCACATCTAATGGAAGTTGTACAGAGGAAATAAGAAGTAGAATAGCTCAGGGAAAGGCAACCTTCCAGAAGATAAAAGATCTTTTGACAGCAAAGAACATCAAGATGGAGCTAAGGAAAAGATTTGCTAAGTGTTTTATCTGGAGTATTGTGTTATATGGATCCGAAACATGGACATTGAGAAGGAGAGAAGAAAAATACATAGAGAGCTTTGAAATGTGGCTATGGCGAAGAATGGAGAAAATAAGTTGGAAAGACAAGATAAAAAATGAAGAGGTACTGAGGAGGGTTGGAGAAGAACGAGTAATTTTGGGAAACATAAGGAAAAGGAAAGCAAGATGGATAGGCCATATACTAAGAGCAGATTGCCTACAGAAGACGATTTTTGAAGGAAAGATCAAGGGGAAACGACAAAGAGGAAGAAGAAAATTCGGAATGCTGACTGATTTAAAACAAGGAAAAGAATATCAAGTTCTAAAAAGAGAGGCACAGGATAGGGATGCCTGGAGGAGCAAGTTCCGTTGAGACCTGTCCGCGGACAGAAGCACAATGATGATGATAATGGATGTAACTCCATACGCTTTATACTGTGAAATGGAAGATGGAAAAAAATCACTAACCATAACAAAACTCTTGTTATATGCCATACTCGTTAAAACAGACTTCTACTGCACACTGAAACAGAGACATTGATAGCTAGGTTTATAGACGTACCTTCCATCTTTGTGCTGGGCTGGAGAAAATGGAGTATGCTGTGAGCTTGATGGAGGTGCCGTAGTTGGCTTAGTGCTGGAATCACCCTGATTTGAGCCAGGACTACCTCTGAATCCCTAATTAGAAAAATAAAGTAGAAAAGAAGTGGAAAAAATATCAAAAACATATAACGTTTCAGAATAAAAGTTACATTCATAAAATTAAGATGTTCCTCAAAGGTTGAGGAAAAAAGACTTACAGCATCATCATTTATATGTTGATCATTAACAGACTGCTCCCCAATATCTTCACTTTTATTTGCCTTGTCTCCAGGGCTTGTGTAATAGACACCTTGTCTGGAGCCAGCTCCTGCTAATCTCAATGTAGAAGGGGGCAACAAAGCGTCTGTGTCAGCAGAAGAGCTTGCCACTGAAAATTTGTTCAACATAGTTTTGAAACATGATGAATTTAAAATACTACAGGTCTTTATTTGTAATGCAATCATAAAATGATTACTCATTAAGCATAGAGCATAAGGAATGTATATGTATCAGAGACAGTAAAAACTGTGAGAGGGGAATCTGTCTGGGGCGGAAACTTGTCAAACTGGAAATATATACTTGCTTTGCATAATGATCATATTTTTCTCAAGAAAGTCCCTCAATAAGGTGGAGCCTGTGAGAAGTGGATGGAAAGATTAATGCCTTGTATTTCGTACTGCAATAAGTGAGAAAGTGTTTTCTGTGGATTCTGTGATTCTGATTCCAAAACTGTGGATTCATCTTTGATGATATAACTGACTGTGAGGAAATAAATTACGATTACAGTGAAATACAAAGTTCAATAGATGAAATGAAAGATGTGAAGGTTGTGAATGCAGGAAGTTTTTTGAAGATCAATAATAACTGATATACTGATAACATAGACATACGAGCTGTGGTTGACTGTGAAGCTAGCGACAATGTGAGAAATTCAGATGATGAACAGAGTGGAGAAGAACGTGAGGGACTAGAAACACCTTCTGCATCACAGGCCTTCGGTCATATCAACGCTCTCAAGCAGGATGCCAAAATGAAGAAGGATAGAGTTAGAATATTATTTTAACTGCATAAGAAAATCTCAAAAAAAACAAAGCAATTAAAATTGAAAATTTCTTCAAATAACTTTTAGTTGTGTTTTTGTATTGATAATAATTGTATCACACAATCGAAAAGAGAATTATTTTACTTTAAAGCCTGAAATCTATTTCATAGGCTCTCTATTTATAAAGGAAAATAATTGAAATACAATAAAACTCTTCCTCCAACACATTATTTTTTGCATAAGCATTAAATGCTGTTTTTGTTACCTTTCCTTCCCTTGAAGCCTGCACAAATGACCAATAGACCAGATATAATTTTAATTGATAATCAAAACAAGAAGCAGTAATAATAGACATTGCAGTAACCCTCAACCATAACCTTCATAGTGCATATTCTAAAAAAATTAATAAATATATTGAATAAGTAATAGAAATTCAGAAGCTGTGGAAATTAAATAAAGCAAGAATCATACCCACTGTGATATCTTCAACAGTAGTAGTAACAAAAATTTTAGAATCTCAAAAAATTTATCTCCTGTATTAACATACATTTGATCCATAAGTCGGTAACTCTGAATACTTGCCAAATAGTTAATCATTTTTAAGTCGAGATATGCAATAAAGTGATATGAATAATGTATATATGAGAAAACATATCACTGTGATGGGAACTTGACATCAGTAAAAATAATAATAATTTTTCATTCAAATTCTTCATAAGCCATGACTGCGTAGCGAGGGAGTGGGAGAGGTTACCCTGGGAATCCAAATCAGCACAGCTTTTATCTCCACCCATCCTATATCAGAATATTTGGTGCCAAGTTGCTAATGAAAACAAATCTCACGGGTGGATCCCAATATCATGGGAACTCAATCAAAAATTTGGGTGCTGACTAGTGGGGTCGTTGCTGAAAGAAACAAAAGACAGGAGGAAAGGATGTACAGAGGGACAAAGGGGAGAGTGAAACTAGTGAGAAGTCTAATCAAATCTCTGAATCATTTTGGCTAAGGAAGGTTGAGGCAAGTTGTGGGAGAAAAATGCATGAATTAGGTGATGATAATTTTTGCATTTAAAGTTTTCTCTGCTCTTTGAAGAGATAACACACCTCATATTATCGCTTGCTTGTCGGACACTTCTCTCACAGACAATAGTAGGAATGTGGCACTTGGTATAGCGATACCTCAGAAATAACCACTTGTTATAAGGGATGCAACTTCCTATCCTTAATGCTGAGAGACAGACAATGGACAAAAAATCACATGCTATGACTCAACTCTTGTTATATGCTTCTTTATTGGACTTTTGCTATTTATAATTTAATTCTAAAAAAGAAAGAGAGTATCCAATGAATCATACACAATTCTTAGAAGTCATTCTTATAGACAAATCAGCATTATTAGGGGTATGAAACCTATTTTTCATTTTGGAAAGGCTAGCATGCAAAATTTAGAGGAAATAAATCAGATAGCCTAGAAGGAATGAATAAGTAGAAATGAAGATAAGAAATTACTGCAAAAATTAAAATAAAGAAATACATTAATGAAATTATTATGACCTAAATAATAATCTGGGCTATACCTGATGTTTCCCATTCTCCATTTCCACCTACTTCAACACGATCAATGTCATCATCTTCACCATCATCACCTCCAGAGCCAGACGCTACATCCGACATGAGCTGCACATTTGAGTGACTTAAGGATCGCCTACCTTCACGATTCCAAGACCTTCCTCCCTAAAACACGAATTATTAGATAATAAATATATAAATAACTATATATATATATATAGTTTTATATATATATAGTTTTATATATATATATATATATATATATATATATATATATATATAACTTAATAATAGATAACTTTTCAAATTAATCTTGTCACAATGATAATAAAGCATCTTTTAAAAGGGTGAGATTTAGACTAATAGGTCTCTTCTTACATCCAACCCTTCATTATATATATTTAAAAAGTACAAAAAATGGCAATAACATTTAAATGCTTCAAGATAATTGATGCATCAGCTTAAATACGAACCCTTACACAATCTAAGGAATCCAACATCATTTACAGACAGTCTGGTGGGACCACCACTCACCATTTGACCTTAAGATACCAAGTAGCTGGTAAAAGTGCCATTAACAATTCATTGCCTTGAAATCACAGAAAATACAGAGTAATATTTGAAGAATTTTGAAAGGATATGACCAAAATTAACTCACCCGAGGAACTTTGCTGATAAAATCAGATCCAGCTTTCCTAACCTTCTTTACCAAGTTTGCACCAAAGCTTTTCCTGTAATGAAAATTTGAAAAATTTATCAAAACATGAACATGTATTTAAAATTGAGTACATACAAATATTTTACAAAGAAAATATCTTTATTAGCTACCCCACTAGTATTAACAAATAAAATAATTTGTGAATTCAATAATTCTTTCAGTCAGAAGAAACTCACTTTTTTGATGAAGTCTCAGCACTTCTATAGAGCTCCATAATTTTTTCCTCCAACTTTTCTTTCTGTCGCTTGAGATCGTTAACGTGATCCCTGTATCAAAAGAAACATCTGCAATATTTTTAACAGAATACATCAAAGAAAATTACATACATATAGATGAAGTTTGGTATCAATGTTCATTTATTCTGACACAATACTGTTTTGATTTTAATTCGATGAAGAAATTTTCTTAAATATTCCAACACAGTCAAGCAAGAGTAAAGGTACTGAAAGATTTGTTTTTCCTCTATTTCTTAAATCGAACTCTCTTGAACTTTACTATATGGTATTGGATCATACTGACCCGTCAGATTTGCTTCGATAATTTTTTAAATATAATTATGTTGTTTTCAGTCATTCTTGTCTCTGGTCTTCCATTTCTTGTTCCCAAATCACTAACATAAGTAACATTTGACTTGAAAAATCATAGCATAATTTTCTCTGAAAAAGATATTTTTACCGGATGCGACCAAAAGTGAAACAGTTTGTTCTCGTTTTTGACCTGACACTTGATTGATTTTTTTCCTATACAAATGGTGTAAAGCTCAGGAATTTCATTTAATATTTATAAAATAAATCCATGGCAGCATTAGCTCAGGTTTCCAGCAAGACAAAAATTTTTAGTACAAAATTGCTGTCATTTAGTCATATGTTTATGATATTTTGGGCAAAAAAGTGGGTAATATTCAATGAAAATATACTAATCTAATATAATCATGAAAAGAATTTGTTAATCACGACTTCTCGACTTCAGGTCATAATGACCTGATGCAACCATTAACTGTGTAAGTTTTTGGATAACCCTTCATTTCTCTTGTGATTTTTTGTTACTTTGCATAGGGTGTTCCTGACACCCAATGACAATCTTTTGCGTTATGTCCTGTTTTGACTAGAATTTTCATTTATTTATGAAAGATATGATTATTATATCAGTTTATGCTCAAAAATACAACAAACAATTAGCTGTAGAACTGAACAAGTAATCTTCACACTCTTATAAAGAGGGCTAAATAAACACTTCAATATAAGTATTTCGGTAATCTGCTTTACCTCACTATCACACTGTAACTCAAGAAAGTCCTTAACTCTTGCCAAAGTCATGAGAAAACATGGATTTTTAAGTAAAATGCAGAAAACATGTTCCACTCCAGCTACTAAAAAGACAAAGTCATAAACAACAACCACAAAAAAAATATGCTTTAAAAGAGATGCTTTGGTGTACAGAACACCCTGCGTAACGGGAGGGTTAAGTTAATCAAAATGCCAGATTGTTCTAAGTGTGGCAAAAAATTTACCAAGAGTCATAAGCAGGCAATAAGCTGAATCTGCAGTAAATCTCAACACTTAATCTGTCCATCAGTTAATAATGACATTGCAGCCATTCAGTCCCACTGTAAATCTTGGGTTTGTGATTCCAAAATCCAAACCACGGATAATTGGCTAAACAGATTTAAAGGAAGAAGAGGAATATCACTACACATGATTAGTGGTGAAAGGTCAAGTAAATGAGCAAGCAGTATGGCTTCCAATTCTCAGCTCCATTCTCAAATAATAAGAAGAATTTATAGAGGATGCACTTTGGTTATTGTTTATGAACCAATGAAATAATATAATTGACATTTTTATTAATATATATTAATAAAAATGTTATACGCATTCTGAATCAGTTGTGTAAGAATTAAAAACCTAAGAATAAAAAACTGAGAATCATTACAATGCTCTTCTGAAGCATGACTAATTAATAAAATCACTGATGACACAATTGAACTTGATAAATATTCAGTTTTAAGGCATGAGATGTTGGATACATTGGGAGGTGGTGTTAACTTTTATGACTGCTATGACATTGATTATACAGTAGAAGTCCGTTATAACGAGTACGGCATATAGCTATAGTTGCGCCATGGCGATTGATTTTTTGGCCGTTGTCCGTCTCGCTGCAGAAAGCATAGGAAGTTACCTCCATTATAACAAGTGGTCATTTCTGAAGTATCATTATGACGAGTGCCATGCTTGTCTTAGAGGAGGCATATCTCCGAATCGTCAATTGACGTGAGAGACGAAGTCCGACAAGCTAATGGTAATCGGAGGCGTGTTATCTCTTCAAACAGCAGGAAAATATTAAATGCAAAATTATCCTCACCTAATTCATGCATTTGTTTCTCACAAGTTGCCTCACCCTTCCTTGACAAAGAAGCTTCAGGGAGCTTTGATTAGAAACTTCCTACAACTTTCACTCCCCCTTTATCCCTCCGTACATCTTATCACCTCGTCTCTTGTTTTTTTTTCAATAATGACCCCTCAAGTCAGTGCCGGAAATTTTAATTGAGTTCCCATCATATTGGCATCCACCCATGGGATTTGTTTTCATGCAAAACTTGTCACCAATTCGTCTGATCCAGGATTGGTGGGAATAAAGGATATAAAAGCAGTGCTGATTCGGATTCCCAGGGTAAGTCTTCCCCTCCCTCGCAACTCAGTCATTGCTTATGAAGGGTGTGAATGAAAAATATCTCGAGAAATCAATTTGATATGAATTAAGATTAACCAAACACACACCATTATTTTTCAACGATTATTGAGCAATAATTTTCCACATTTTATATTAGTGGATGCAGTTTCGTTATGATGTGTTAAGCAATAAAATTATGTGTTTACTCGAAAAAAAATGCGCCATAGTAGGTAATGGGTATCCTGAAATTCGAGATATTGAAAAATCATTCGCCCGTAAATTTAATGTGCCCCTTAAGATATGCGGTCTCACCAGTCACTGCACCTTAAACGTCTGTACTATACAGGCATACGCTAATACACTGTATACAAAATTTCAGTTGTTGTCTACTCCGAAAGTCCTACTTAAGTGCCAATTCATAATCGTTCATTCAAACATTTTGATGGGCTAGCTATTCCTTTTCAATTAAAAACTATCGGCCTACAGTTTCGTATTTAGTGCAAACATCGATACAGTATAAACACATATGTAGAGTCCACACATCGATAGCGGATTTGTGGAACGTTTGACAAGTTATATGGAACCAGGGTGAGCCTAGGATGCGGCTGGTCCCATGCCACGGTACATGCCAATGAGTAGTATTGTACCCGAATCTAGTGTGCTGTCGATTCTAATGTGCACCCCGATTTTTGAGGCAAAAAAAAAAGACCCAAGAGGGTGTGCATTATTTTCGAGTATTTATGGTATTTTTGAAGTGAACGTACTTTTTTTATGCATTATGAAGCATTAGAGTTGGGATTAAAAACCCTACAGTTCCATTCTACCACACTCACTGCTCTTGGATTCAAGAGGATGGACTTAGACTTAGTGTTAGAAATCGGCTATAACGAGTATGCGTTATAACAAGTACTACTCCGATTTTTGTCTGCTCTCATAATAACAGACTTCTACTGTATGTAAATGTTTCTAAGATAGTGAAAATAAGTTTTTATTCCATAGGCTGTAACTGTGCTATGGTGTGGTGATGGAAAAATTTTATTTTTGGACAGCTGACAGAGAAAATACCAAACAAAGGCTAGGAAAACTAAGCAAGTGTCCTACATAAAACCAAACTAAAGATCTTTTAACTCCTCTTTCTATTCCAACTAACAACTTCCCCCAAAGCAACTTCTCAGTTTCTCCTCCAACTGTTTAATCTGATTCCATGACAACATATACAATACATATACAAGAAAACAAATTAATGCAACTGAACGGCTGAATGCAGCCAGCAAGGGAAGAAATTGAAGAAAGCATAAGGTCAGAATATTAAACCCAAATGATAGGTAAAGAAATCTTTCTTTTCACATTTCTAACTTGCTCATTACACCACCTGATTCCGTTTTATTTTGCATAGAAGAAAGAGCCACTTGGACCAAAAAAGCAAACGAATGGATAATGAGTGTATAAAAATTCAAATGATATGGAAGGACACCACTGGTTGAAGAGTTATAAAAGAACCTTCAAGTAAAGAGACAAAAGAAACAAAACAAATAGGGTCCAAGCTGCAATCTAAAACAATGAAGTGCGACAAAATGATGTGTGTAAAGTGAAGAGATTCTAAAATGTTAGAATATCGAATGTGAAGTCAATTACAACCTTACTTTCATAGAAGAAACTGTATCAAGTCATAAAATATATTTTGAATGAATGAGGAAAAGTTGGAAAAAGAAACCAAAAATGCTTAGAAACACACCAGAATAATTCAAACGTAGGTGCAATAGACAACTCGACACTCAAAAAATGATTCCAGCACTTAATGAAAGTAAGGAATGATTTTCATATATTTTGTTAACCAAGCTGTCATCATTAGCAGGAACAAAAAATGAGCTATTGGTCTGTCTTAAACTTAATTTTTGAAATGTAAGGCTAAAGGATCAACAGAAGGAAAAATTGAATTCAGTAGAGAAATAAGGCTAAAGAAAAAGAAAAACTTGATAGGTTAAAGCCTTGGTCTGGTAAATAACAATTTTTGTCATCTTTATAAAGAATTCCAACAAATTATAATATTAAACATGTCCTCCTCTGAGGTTTTAGATTGATATTCCTAAAATGTTTGTACCATACTTACAAGAAAGCCCTTTCTTCTTTGTAGAAGTGTTGCTTGTCTTCTAATGAATGGGAGAAAAGCCCATGGCATTCATTTAATAATCTACTTGCATGACTCATCAGAGACCGTCTTTCTTCAACCAACTGTGTATTCATATCCCTAAGCATCTGGAAAACATATTTCAAGTCAGATAAAATAGCAAGGAAATTTTATAGCTCCATGATATTGTAAAAAATTATTGGTCTTACCAAACATTCTGCTTCGAGTCTTACTCTCTCTGCATCTTCTGGAATGCTTCCGGAAATACTGTCTCTTATATCTTCTGGTCCCAAGCCTTCACCACCAACTCTACTCATCAGATGGTGAAGGTTCATGGAAGATCTTTGCTTAAACTTGAGAGCTTTAATTTCAACTTTTTGTTTCTCCAACACACTGTACACCCATCTAAAGTCATCCTGAAAAATATTATATGACAGAGTATAGCGTATGTCTCTCTCTCTCTCTCTATATATATATAAGATGGCTTCAACAATATCTACGGCCAAATAATGAAAGTGGCATTCACCAACTGGCAGTAGGAATAGGAAATACAAGTACAATTTTCATAATGAGCTTCTTTAATGGAAATTTATCTGGATGTAAAACCACCCATTCGGATGCCCGGGAGGTGGTGGCATTAAAGAGGTCCATCATGAAGAAAAGAACTACCACCATATAATTCCCGACCAATAATTATACAAATAAAAATAAAGAATGAAACTTATACCTAAAAGTTAAGAATGTAAAAATTATGCTCGATGTTTTATAAACCTAAAATACATTCATGACATCCATGATGGGAAATTCCTTTTTAAAAATTGCCTGAGATGAGATCCAGGTTATCTCTGAGTTGAGCCCCAGGACAATATTTAACAAGGAGCAATCTTGAGTACTTTGAGATTTTAGGAATTTTCATTTGCAAAATACTTATTTTAAAGAAAATTATTATTATTTATGAAATTACCCATGAAAAATTCTAACGTGTAATTTGAAAGGAAATTTTTCAATTTGAATAATGAAATCTAAATTTGTATTGATCATTCCCCCTATTCAATCATCATTTAACTTCTGACAGCTCTCACTTATTTTACTGATGACATTTAAGTGAGCTATAAAAAAGATTCAAAAAACTTTACGTTAATACTGAACATTTTTAAAAGACAATCTGAGTTACCAAATTTCCATACCCTTAAAAATTATTCATACATTAGCTGAATTATAAAATTAGATAAATAGGTCTAGAAATAAAATAAGAATGAAAAATCTCTAAGAAATGCATTCATCATACTTTGAGACGAGAATGCTCGTCACGCAAGTTGGCTAGAGATGAAGAAGTTGAATGCAGCGATTTTCTTTCTTCTTGTAATGCTTCCTTCAATTGCGTAATAACTTTACAATATTTTTCAGCTTCAGCCTTTACTGCTCTAGCTTCCACTCTTGCTGAGTCTCTTTCCTGAGTTACGACTTCATAGTCCGCAGCTAAATCACTGTGTAAACTGTCCAACTTCTCTTGTGACTGGAGAAGTAGCTGCCTCAAATTCTGCTCTCTTTCCATTTCCCGGGCCATCTGTAGAAACCAAATTATCAATTTTCAAAAACCCCTTTCAATCGCTATTCTAAGAGGGAGAGAGTTATCAGATGTTCAAATCATGTTTTCTGCTAATATTATCTTGAAATTAAAAATTACAGAATTTTAAATAGTAAACAGGTTACGAAAGACAGAAATAAAAGATAAAAATGAAACTTCATGCAGATCAAAATTCACAAAACATCCATCATTGTCTTAAATTAAAGGGGAGGTAATACTGGGACAAAAAATAAATCATCTATATTGATTTTTTTATTTTGACATGTTGAGGTATACAATGCCACCGGTTTATCACTTTTAGTTAGTTCTCAGCTATTTTAATGTGACAGTATGTATAAATAATTTTTTTGGTTCCATTTTTCTGAATTTACAAGGAGTTTTTCACATAGTTTTATAAATAATACACTTTATCATCTTTGTTTATTTATCAGGGTAAGGAAAAATGAACGACTTTAACAAATATGTACTTAAAAAACAAAGGGGTAATCAACATAATTAACCAACTTAATGCAGGGATGATTCAGCAATTTGGACTCAGATGCAAAATATATTTCCGCCCATTACTTCATAGTTCCCTATTGTACAAACATATTGAAACTTATTTAGATTAAGGAATAAATCAATTTTCTGGAGCAAACAGTTAACATGCCTCAAAGTCAAGGCATCAGCATCTTGAGGAGAGAGGTCATCCCTAAAAAATTTCACTGTGGTCTGTCTATTCCTCATTTTAGTTCCAAAATTTGCCTTTGTCTGTTTTCCTAGCAATGGCGGAACGGGTAGTTGAGGGGAGTGAGGAAATGGGGGGAGGGTAACCAAAAAAGGGCCCAAAAGAGCAATATACGGCAAGACCCAGAGACCAAATCCCTTCGAGAAATGCCTCCTCATAAGAATATTTCTCGGTGTCTTTGCACATTTTGACAAGACAATTTCAGCGTGATGGATTGTTGAAATTCAACATTTTTTTTACGCTTTCCATTTGAAAGAATTTCCAGCACAGATTCGTGCAGTATGATATTTTAAATAACAACTCGAGTTGCTCCTCAGATGCTAGTCTCTAATTTAAATCTCCTTTCTAATTATTTTGACATTTTATGATGTTTCTGATTTTCAATAAAAATCATGCAACAGTTAAAGTGTACCACATACCAACTTCAGCAGTTTAATTATCTCTCTCTAAATTATGGATTCTCAACTATTTTTGGTCATGCAATCGACTTTAGAGTCATATGTAGCCTGGAATCGGACTTTCGAGCATGGTGACCAATCCCCTTAAGGGGGTTTGCATTATGATACACAGCTATACATGTCATGTAGACACCTTGAATTCAAGGCATATGCACTGAGTGGGTTAAGTAAATTAAAGTTGCAACACAGAAAATTATTTAAGGAGCACTTACTTCTTCTTTCTCCACAACTAGCTGAGAGTTGGCCAAGTGGAGGGCAGTATGCTGATCAGTTAAACTTTGTACTCTGGACTGCAAAGTTGCAATTTCCACTTCCTGTGCCACCCCTGCAGTCACCTCTTCCTTAGTTGCCTCCCTATCTTTCTCTTTGAGAATTTTCAGCTCAGCTCGTAAGCTATTTACCTTTGAAAATGAGATATAGCATATATCAAAATCAACCAATCCATAAATGAAGCAATAACATATTAATGTTCATGCATGAAACATTTTTCATGGTGGCTTCTGTTTTAAATTAAATTAAATCATACAGTATCAATAATAATTTGTAATCTTTCACTCCTATGAACCCCCTTATCCAAAACAAACCCTACTTCCACACCCATAGGACCCTTTTCCCATAAAGGTGTGACCTAAGATTGAGATGAGTCATAAAGACCAACCACAAGAATTAAAAAAGTGCTACATTTAACATTGAAAGATGAAAGAAAGCCCTAAAAGAATCAAAATTGAGAAGATTTATGTAAAGTTTTGCATTCCAAATTGAAGTTGTAAAATCATCTTTGATCTAGTCTTTTGGTAAGTGTATAAAATATTTGTATTATGAATAAAGCATATTGATAAGGACCACCATGGAAATGGTAAACTGTATTTATAAAAATTGTTCCTGACTTCTGTTCACTTGCTGAGCTGTGGATTTGTATCTTCTCTGGAAATACTTAATAGAAAAATTTAAATTCTCCACCATATATTTCATAAGTAAGATCGCCATGTGTCAAACTCAGAACCCCTTTGAAAGATGTGAAACATTAGACTGCATATATGAAATGTATTTATCGCCTCTGTGCACGGTTTCAGGTGTTATTGGGAAGGGATTCATAAAGAATCTTAAATATCGCCGCAATGTATTGCAAAGGGGAGAATTTAGCAACCACCTGGTGGTAAACTCAGGCACATTTTGTGAAATTTCTATGAATATTAATATAGAAGACCTTCTGAGACCTCCATGATTTGAATTCTCTATCCTAATGAGAAGTGCCTTAAAACTATTTTCAGATATTTGTAAAATGTATGACTGTGTCCCTGCTATTTATGTATCATAGTTTGCAAATGTTTCCATCGCAGTAAATTGCCACCTTTTCATAAATTCTGAGATAAATCCCTACCGTTAATTCAGTAATTTCCTTATATTGAAAGGAGAAAACGCTTGAGCTTGTATTCAACCATCACCTTGGTCAAGGGGATACTTTGTTTACTACAAAGAAATTTCACATTCTTCGTACATTTTGCTCTAACTCTCATAATATCGACCCAATAACAATATTAAATGACTAAATTAAAAATCTTCATTTAATTTCCTATATATTTTGGTAGATGTCTTGACTTCATACGAACATTATTTCCAATTTAATTCTGCATATGAAAAGAAGCCTTCCAAATGGTAAAAAAGAACTTAACTTCCATATCTAACAGTGAACTTTTGCCCTGACCTAGCGTTAAACCAAGCATAATCTTCGAAGATGTCTTTGTAGTTTTATTATCATACTTTGACTGCAAGCGATCCCTCAAATTTCAAGTATCTAATTTACTGGAAGTACCGAAAAAAATTTCCAAAAATCTTGCAGTGCATTCTTATGGAAAAATCATGATTCTGTGGCCTGGAATCAAACCCATGATAGTGAGGGTTTAAGTCTGAATTTTTCTGGTGGTCACGGCTAGTATGTCGTAAAAATTTCAATTCAATAACATGCTTGGAATATGCTTAGAATATACTGTACTTTGGAAAGTTCTATTTGGATACAGGAACCCAAATTTATCCATGTAAAAATCCATTCTGTATCCAAGTGACCAGGTGTTGAACCAAGAACTTATTTAAGATAAGATTGCATTAAAATATTAGCTTTGGGATAATCTGACCACTTCTAAGTCAATTACCATGACTATATTCAAATGAAATTCTGTATTAGCATTTATTTGAAATCTAGAGCGCAAATGGTACCCTGGCATTCTACTTATGATCTGATGATCAGAAGTTCAACGCCAAGTTCATGTTCAATCATAAGTAAAGATAAACGGCGATTATGAAGAATTTATTATTTCTGTTCACATAGACCTTCTCAGTAAATGAATCATACATGATATCATGAATTCCCGCCATACATTTCAAATGCTATAGTCACCTGGAGTTGAACCCCGGACCTTCTGGAAGATAGGAATACATATAACAACTTGAAAGTACTAAAACATATTTAAGCAAAAGTTTGAAGTCAATATCATACCGGGTATGGGGTATACCGTAAACCCCATTTGAAATACATAAAGGAATGCAAACAGCGCTCTGGTGTTGAAGCAAGGTAATTAGGAAAACAGTTAACTGCGTATATTAATTGTATTTATCACTTATGTTACACTTCTTACATTTCCATGTCATCGGGAAGGGATTAAAAGAAAACCTGAAAACTTGCCGCAAAATATTTTAAATGGGAAAATATTTGCCCTGACCTAGCGTTGAACCAAGGATAATTCTCGAAGATGTCTTTTGTCGGAAATGCAGGACTTCCACCGATCCCATGAATTTCAACTCTCTAAATTTCCAGGAAGTGCCTCAAAAAATTTCCGAAAATCTCCACAATGCATCCTTAAGGAAAAAATCGGGACTTTGGGGCCTTCTGGCATCGAACCCATGACACCAAGATTCAAAGTCACATTTTCTCTGGCGGTTACACGCTATTTCCAGAATGTCGTAAAAATTTCAAGTCAGTGACACTTTTGGAACATGGTTAGAATTTTGATCCCCTATGACTGAATATATGGGTATGTCTGGAGAAATGTCTACATATAATAGATATAGGTCTACAAGTATATCTAGATACATATAATAGATATGTAAGCAATCAAATTTGTTATTGAAAACCTCAATTAACAACAATCAATCCGACTTTCAATTAGAATTCCTTATTTGGCTCCACTAAAGTGTAACAATGACTTAGAGAGTATGACCACCATACATGGCCACTTTATTCTATGAACTTTACCATCAATGATTTTGGAATCACAAAAAACAATCCTAAGGTTCTTTGACACTATTCTTGGTCAGATCTCAGTCACTGGTCTTCTATTTGGGATACCATAAAAAGAGTATCATAAACAAGCTAATAATTAAGAAACCTGCAGATGCAGAGCAATAAATAGTGTCATCACATTTTAATGTGTACATACTTTTCAATGTGATATCCTTGATTTGTAAATAGATTTAAATTTGTCTACATAAATAAGTCTCATTACATTTCTAACATGCCTTGAATATATATAACTATGACCATGATACATAAACAAGCATTTTGGAATACTATAAATCATGCTTATCCAAGCTAAAAAGAGAACAATAATAATATAACAGAAACAGACTAACGAGGAGAGGTCATCACTTAAGTAATAAGAAAATCTTCTTGAGAATTCTGCAATTTGTCTTACTGGAAAATGCAGTAAATTATTTTTTTAATTGGTAAATTAGTGCATCTTTATGGATGTTTACAGACATCAGAAATCAGTAGATATTGAAAAATACCTTAGTGAAAAATATTACCCATGACATGGAAGACAGAGGTAGGGGAGAAAAGAAAGGGGCAGATGTAATTTAGCTTAGGTATTGGGGATAAGCCAAGGTCTGTCTTAATGACCAAACAAATTTTGAGCATGGGAGAAGGGATATATTGCCTTATCATGCATTGTTGTATATTTATATTGTTGAGTGTGCTACCATCTAAGATTTGCCTCATTTTGGAAAGTGATTCAAGAATGAAAAGGAACAATTTTACTTAGCAAATCATTACTCAGCGCAACAAGTGAACTTGGTGGTAAGTCAGCATGCAAGACAATCTAGCGGAGTGGTCCACCAGCAAGGCTTCCCATCTAAATTGCATTTAATTGTTAATTTAAACTTGTGAAGTGAGTCAATTTATAGGAAAATATCTCATTAATGTAACCACAAAACCAGGAACATAGCAATGGGTGCTTTGTTCCTGGTTTTGTCCTATGCCACTGCCTGACTTTGCAAACTGTGACTGTTGGAGCTCAAATTGGAGCTGTCTTAAATATGTATTTTTTATTTGAATGAAGTTTATTCCTTGTTTAAACTATACATAGATAGGAATTGATTACCTTTCACATTATTTTAAAAATGACAAACATCTGTTTTAGACCATCAGAAGACCTTTTCAACTATCATTATTCTTTAGAAATAAAATTTAGTTTGGGCTTAAACTATTGAAAATCTGTCCAAAAGGGAGGTAATTCATCAATTGTATTTGGAGGCATAATGAAGTAATGGTATACTACCATCCTATTGTGTAGGTTATGGCCTCTCCCAAGAAAAATTCTTGTATCTATAAAATGAGGTAACAACGCACCAATGATTGAAGTTGACAAAAATTTACCAAACAAATGATAGAAGAAATACATTTCGAGTCTCTACTATATTTGCTAAGTTTAGGTCCAGCAAGTTTCAATATTGCGAAGGAAAATTACATAATCATTCAGTTTTCAAATTACATACGAAAACATGAATGAGATTTCAGTAGGTCCTTGACTAGAGACATCAGTGAACTAGAAGTGTAACTTGGAAATTCATAACTAGGCTAGTATAACTTTCACCGCAATAAATTACCTCTTCTTCCAATTTTAATACTTTCTCTGGTTTAGCGTTTGCCTCCATGGTTTGTGTAGAATCTGCAATGACTCCTTTCTCTCCCGAGGTCAACTTAACATCTTCAAGATGTAACAATGCTTTCACTGCATTTTGTAATTCAACGCTGCTCTTAATTCTATTCATAAATAAAGACACTTGATTTACTAAAATTGCATGCATAAAATGAACTTTTGTAATCATAAAAAATAAAACTTAAAAGAAAATTAACTATGATATAAAACCAAAAAGTGATACTAACAAAAGGCAATTATTCAATAAACAATAGAAATTAGTCATAAGCAAATATCTACTCAACAACAGGGTAAAACAAAACAAATTTATAGTAAAAAAGAAAAGTACAAAACTATGAGGGAAATTTACAAGCATCTATCAAGTTTCTGCTCTGGTGAAATATAACTCAAAAGCTCAAGTCTAAAATAATTCATAAAATGCAAAAAAATAACAAACTATGGATGATATTTAAAGAGTTAAAACTTCATACAAACTCTACCTCTAATTTAAGAAAATTATGCTAGAAAAAATGTACCTATCAATTACTACATCTGGATCGATTGAGGATTCCATTTCAAGTTCACCCAATTTCCAGGGCAACTCCACCCCAAGTTTCACTAACGCAGTTTCAACTCTGCTTAAAATAGTGTGCATTATCTGCCTCTCAGTCTTTTCCCGCACTAGATCAGCCTGAAGGGTCCCCAGAGTATCGTGATCTTCCATGGCTTTGCGTTGACATTCAACCATTTCTCTCTCAACATCTTGCAACCTTGGAACAAAAGCATTCCTAAATTATAGCAGGAACTATGTAATAATAAACAGAGAATGAAATTTGTTCGATTATTTACATAAGACGTAACACGTCTAGTTTTATTAGCAACTGACATATTAGAGTTTATGGCAAAGGTCATCGATTGAATTAAAATGATACTAGGGAATGTTTTACGAGGAAACAATTTATTTTCAGTAAATTTTAGGAATGTAATTTGTGATAAGACAGAAAGTTACTTTTATCTCCAGAATCATACTATGATCCACATTCCTTATCTTTAAGCCACCACACACTCATTTCTTAGGATTATAAAAGATGAATCCTGCTTTCTCATGCAAACAAGTCCACAAAATTGACTTACCTCCAATATTAATAAAAATTCAATGGACCAAATTAGACAATAATTTATTTAATTCCTCACAACATTCAAAATTATATATGAATATTATTCAACTTATAATTGAAACCCATAAAGAATTACAAACTTTAAGTACAAAAAGAAAGTACAAGATCCTTTTCCCAATCAGTCAATCAAACTTGAGAACATAGATTAGACCCATCTTTCATTTTAAATTTTCAATTGAAAATAACACTGCTCTCGACATAGAAACAAAGACTTTTGATATTTTTTTAAAGAGTTTTCAATGATGATCAAATCTTATTTGCTAATTGTACTTATATCATTTCCTTCATGATATCAATTAAACCTTCTTGAGAAGTTTGAAAAGCAATATCTCACCTCTTTATTTGAGCAAACATCTCTTCTTCTTTGTGTAACATAAACTGCAACTTTTCTTCTTGAGCTTCCCCCTGAGTTACAAGCTGATCTATCGACACTTCTTTGGCCTAATTAGAAGAGAAAAGAGTTAGTGCAACCAAAAATATAATTCTGCAAATTAAGTCAACTTTCAAGAAGGAAAGGGAAAAGAACAAACATATATTGATATTGTGCTTAATAATTCTATGCCTATATCAAATAAATTTATATTGAATCAAATCCATATGTGTCTTGAAATGGGAAATGCTGTCCCGGACTTAATTATTGCAACTCTAAGTGACATTCCAGAACAGCAAAAACTAACGGTGCTGACAGGGAAGTTTCTGTGATGGCAGTGAGACTGGCATGGGATGCAGTACACCATCTTGGAGATGGGAAAAGGGTTGGGCCAAGAAGAAAAGATCTTTTCAAAAGATCATGGCAAAAATACCCAAGTTATAGAGCAGCCCAACCAGCCCCCCCTGCATTTCTTTATCACACCCTTTTTGCAGTAAAAATAATACACAAGGCTCAGAAAATACTAAACAAAATGGAATTACAAATCAAATTAAGTATGACACCTGAAGAGGTGAAATACTTCAGGTCTGCTGAAGAATTATTAATTTTCATCAGATCTAGTTACGACAATTATTCTAACAGACAGTTCCTTCTTAGATTCTGTTCCACATAGCCCCTCCACTCATTTGCTCTTAGATAAACTAAAATCAGTATTAATAATATAAGATCAGTAAACACAGAAAGTATCAGCCTTAAGACCAGCACCTACAAAAAGTGCTCCCCCAACCTAGTAGACTAGGAGCACTGCTGCAGTACCAAACAGTGCGTGGCCAGTGAATTGATCCAGGGAGGATTTTGTACGGGGGGAATTCATATGCGGGGAATTGATCCCCCATGCTGATGTTGTACTACTGTTATTCAGTCTTAAGTTAATCTACACGCCCTGATTATTGGTTAATGTAATAAATAAATTAACCTGGGGGGGGGGTTGGGTTGGGTTGGTAGTACAACATCAGCGCGAGGGATCAATTCCCCGCATACCAATCTGTTGGGAGATCAATTCCCCTCGTACGAATTCCCCCAGACCAATTCACCAGGCGCCCAAACAGTGATGTCACAAATTCCTTACATTTCCTCAGCCCTGGTGGTTCATTGTTTATCTAGAGAATGTTGCACTCCTTTTGTTTGGTATATAAAATTACAAACTTTTGAGGGAATTTTTGATGTATTTTAAATGTATTCATTTCAATGACAAGCTACACCTTTTACTTGAAAATAATGTGCACCCTTTCGGGTCCTTTTTCAGCTAAAAAATCTGGGTGTGCCTTAGAATCAATGATGCACTAGATTCGGGAATAACGCTGCTTGTCTTAATCTCCATACATTTACTTTTAAACCCTGCAATCCGCCAGTGGCACATGGTGTAAAACATCGACATCCCTATCTAACCTGGAGAAAGCTTATCTAATACTTAGTGGGAAAAACGACCAAAAGTAAATATCTGTCCTGGCACCTACTTTCCAGTATTGATTTTTTGTTTTCTCCCAAAGATTGCAAAAGTTTATCACTGGGATAACAATATCAGCAATCTGCTCCCCGAAATCGGTATTGATAAATTTATCAAAAAGCTTCCATCGAAACTCAAATCTTCTATCACTAAGACAGTTCCATCTATCATAGCTGAAACACTGCTGTCATATCTGATGAACCGAGCTGCTCTACGTTGAACCATCTCAAGATCGGAAATTAATCCTACTTCGTGAGGATCTCAAATTGCACAGCAATACTCAAGTAGAGGTCGAATCACAGAAAAGTATGCTATTTCTTTTACTCTCGATGAACATCCCCTCAGAATTCTACTGGATAACCTTTGCATACCATTTGCCTTTCCTATTACGCTTCGAATATGCTCTTTGAAGGAAAAATTACTGCTGAGCATAATTCCTACGTATCTATGATGCATCACAAGCTCCAAGGGATTTCCTGAAATTCTATATGGTACAGAGGTAACGTTATAAGACTGCATGAAAGTCATGGCAACGCACTTATTTACATTCAGTTAGAGCTGCCAATTACTACTTCAACCCAAAATTATATTCAGATCGTTCTGCAAACAACCAGTGTCATCTTGAGTTATGATCTCTCTATACACAACAGTATCATCAGCGAATAACCTAACCTTGCATTTAATTATCCAACAACATAGTTAATATATATCAGGAACAAAATTGGTCCTAATACACTTCCCTGGGGAAATCCAAATGTGATGCAAACCTCATCAGATAAAATTTCGTCCAACGCAACTCGCTGCAATCTGTCTCCGAGAAATAGCTTCATACATTCAACAACTTTTCTCTTAATCTCGTAAGCCATCAACTTATAAATTAATTTTACATTAACAAATAATATACATTCCTTCTGGTTGCCTCCTAAAAACTCAAGGAGGGTTCTAGATCTAAATTCCTGAAATTCACTCTGCGATTTATCTTTAACCAACCTTTGCACCTCTGCATATATTTGCGACTCAAGATCAAAGTCTACTCTAATTTTTCTATCCATTTCTTTAATGCTCTCGTTATAGAGCATGGCTGGATGCATTCTCTGCTCACCTTGGTTCTGTTTAATTGATAAAATGCTCCACCCATGCACAATCTATGATTTGACTCAGTACTCAGAGTATAGACTAAACTGTCAACCAATAATTTTGAATTGAAAAGGAGTTGGATAGCCAATTAGATAGATAATTACATTTTATGGTGTCTTATTTTCAGGTAAACATGGTCATTAAATCCAACTACAATTACAATCAACAGTATAAGTTGGATTTGCACTACGTTATTCTCAGAATTAATTTTTAAAGATATCAATTAAATACCTAATTAAATATTATGTGAAATCATCAAATTAAATTTATCATGAAATACATTTATTAAATTAAATTAATGTTATTGGGAGGGTAATAATAGAAAACCTTTCCATTAATTTTTAGGAGTAAAGATGAAAATATTTTTATTATACAAATTTACCTCTAAATCCTCCTTCAATTTGGATATTTCCCTTAACAATGCGGTGATTTCTTTCTGAAGAGCTGTAACTTGATCCCTTGCCTTTTGTAACTCTTCTACTTTCCTATCCTCTTCAGCTTGATATTTCTTAACCTCTTCTGTCAACCTTTGATTCTCCAAGCGAGCTTCTCGTAACCTAGAATCTCTTTCTTCCAGCTTTGCTTGCAGAACCTGGAATAAAATCAGTTTTAAAGAAATAATCATTTATCTTTTTGGCAAATTTCATCACATTTGGCGATTGAAACAAACCTGTTTCTCCTCCACATGGACCCTGTCCACTTCCTTAATGGAGTCTAAAGAGTTTTGGAGCCTTCTTCGTTCCATCAATGCTTCCTGTAATCCAGCTTCTAATTCTTCTCTTTCTGCATTCCATCTGCTAGCACTATCTTGTAATTGTTCGATCTACATAACAATAATGGAATGCAATTACTTATCACATCATTCATCAAGAATAATATTATATCTAATCTAATACTTAATAAAAGAAACAAGAGCGAAGAAAATCTCACATGGGCATATATATACAACATAATGCAGAATTATAAAAAAGACCTTGCACTTTTTCCAGAGCAATTTTTAATGAAAATACATAGCAGGGTTTCAATAAATTACCATCAAGTCCATGTCATAACAAGTAGGATATACAGTGGTACCTAGAGATACGAGTTTAATTCGTTCCAGAACCGAGCTCGTAAGTCAATCGGCTCGTATCTCAAACGAATTTCTCCCATTTAAAATAACTGAATTCGATTTAATCCGTTCCGGACCTATGAAAAATCCCCAAACCATTGTAAATTATGAATAAAGATATGTTTTTAAATAACAAATAAACATGTATAATTAATAAATACATAACAAAATATGAAATAAAGAAATAAAAGAGTTATTTAGCATAATAGTCTTACTTTGGAGACAGACGAGTGCGGCTAACGAAGGTGAACAGCGAGGAGGAGGGAGGGGGGGAAGGGATGCAGGCACTCTAGACACGTACGTAAACGGCGCTTTTTTAGAACTTAAAACTATTTTCGTAACTTTAAAACTAAAACTACACTTTCCTTATTTCAAATGAAAGAAAAAACTTAAAACAGTGCACTAAACTTTAAACTTAAACTAAGTTTAACATTTACGTAAATTTAATTGTCACTTGTTTTTGCCTTCTTGGCTGCACTTGGCTTGGAAACATGGCTCGTATCTCGGATTTGAGCTCGTACCTTGAAACGAAAATATGGCCCGAGCTCCGGCTCGTATCTCAAAAAACTCGTATGTTAGGCTGCTCGTATCTCGAGGTGCCACTGTATTATAAATTAAATACAGTGAAATAAAGATGGAATAAAACAATTTAATTTAAAAATAATGAAAATTAACCAGACAATAAGATATAAGAGAATGAAAAAATGATAGAAGTGTATCAGTCAGTAAAGAATTCGGCCCAAAGGCTGGTTGGTCACCTCACCCTCTCTAATAATAGCAATAGAATAGAACATGTCCGCAAGCCTGCAAGTAACACTTTTCATGGGATTCCATAAGGGATCTAGACACCCTAGCATCTCTTTTGAGACAGAGCATATTTAGGGTTGCTATTTATCACTTCCCCTTTCCATTAGCTGGAACGTGGTATGCTATTTTGCTATCCCTAAGGATATGCAGTTTACCTTGATTTTGCAAAGAGGTTTTTTGTGTGACGGTGCAAGTGCGTGAAGCAGATAACTGAGATACTTATATTCAGGCATTTGAATAGCCATTTATGTGAGAAGATTCTTGTCTAGCGTTTGCAATAGCAGTTTGTTTGATGAATTTGAGTAATACACTGATTTTATTTTTTCAGTTCCTGCAATTTATAAATGAATTCAACAACAAATAGCAATAAAGAAGATACATAGCAATGATCTGTTGCATGCCCAAGAAATTAATATATAAAAAGAAAAACAGTTCTGCTGTAACTGTGAGAAATGAATTTGTCCAAAACATAAGTTAAATATCTGTGTAGACTGCATTCAAGCTGCTAAAAAAACTAAACTATTTGCAAATCATTTTAGTTTTAGTTGCAAATTTTAAGTTTTTGTAATTCATAATATACTAAATAACACCTAAATTTTTTGAAATTAAGTCAAAGAAGATAAATAAAAATAATTTTCCATTAAAATATACATCACTATGAATAAAAGAATAAATAGCTATTGATAGTACATTATAAACAATTTTTAGGATTATATAAAGCAGAGTGATTCATTTTCGGATTAAATTGTACTACAGATAAAATTTAACATTAAAGAAACTAATCATGAAATCAATTCCTCCTACTGCAAGAATTATTAGAATAAATAATTTCACCTTTAGTTGCTTATCTTTCAAACTATTTATCACTTAGCCTATAAATTTGTTAAAACAAACCATATTATAGAATTTTAATTGGTAAAACAATAAAAATGTGTTCTAAATGAATGTTTTACAATATTTGTTAGAATAGGTCATCCAACAAAAGATTTCATGGGGTGTCTCGAACAACCGCCATGGGTAAGGACGCAACAAAAATTCATGAGAGTAACATAGGGTGGATGGGTACCATTAATTACCATATTTATAACTCCATAGCTTTCATGCAATCACAGCCATGATCAAGACAGTGAAATAAGTACAGAAGAAATCCATTTTAACAGGAGCTGACAAAAATTGGAGAAGTACTCTTCATAAAGCATACTTGAAATAGCTGATTTTTAATAATAAATGTCTGTCCACTTGAATCCAAGGGCAGAGAGTGTGGCAGAATGGAACAGTAGGGTTTTTAATTCAAATGCTTCAGAAAAAGGAAAAAAAGCACGTTCATGTAAAAAATATCACTCAATTAATTAATAAACCATAACCAAAGAGCTGCGCGGACTCATGTCTAACGATCGACTGATGAAAGAGCGATATCCATTACCTGGAAATGGTACCACTAATTTATATCCAATTGCTTTCTCAAGATACTTTTCATTCACAGGCTTCAAAAGCAATGACTGAGTCGCGAGGGAGGGGAAGAGGTTACCCTGGGAATCCAAATCCGCACTGATTTATCTCCTATATTCCCATTCATCCTGGATCAGACGATTTGGTGCCAAGTTTCATATGAAAACAAATTCCACATGGATGCCAATATGACTGAAGCTCAATTAAATATTCTGGTGGTAAGCAGAGCAGTCCTCGCCGAAAAGAAACAAGAGATGAGGCGATAGGATGTACAAAGGGACAATGGGAGAGTAAAACTCGTGGGAAGTCTTTCATCAAAGCTCCTTGAAGCATTTTTGCCGAGGAAGGGTGAGGCAACTTGTGGAAAACAAATGCATGAATTAGATTATGATAATTTTTACATTAAATTTTTTCTCATCTTAGAAGAGATAACATGCCTCTGATTACCGTTTGCTTCTTGGACTTAGTCTCTCATGTCAATAAGGCTGTTATAACAGGCTTCTACTGTATATGAAAGACATATTTTTATATATCCTGTGCCAAAAGACAAACGTAAAATATTCCATTCAAAGGATATAGTATCAGGAACAGTAAGGCATTAATGAAGTCATTTTCCAGGGCTTTCTTTATCAGAAAAGGAAACGATCCTGAGCTGAGCTAGTATGTTGATAAACAAATGGAACCAATGAATGAAGTTCTCTCTGGTTTCCATCCGTGTGGCTATTTCGACGCTGGTTAACGTTTTGACTCCTCTCTCTGGAGTCATCTTCAGGACTGAAGTAATACAGATTTCAGATTATGATTCAAAAAGGAACCATGCAAATAGAAAAATAGCCCACAATATGAACAGAGATAAAGGCTATACCCTAAGTAAGACTTGGAGACCTGTCCTCCAGAAGATCTCAGAGAAAAATAAACGGATTGGCAACCACAACAGCCAATCACAGGAGGAGATGGGCAGAAAAGAGCATCCCCCATTGGCCACACCCACCAGCCAATGGTTGTAGTGACCTTGGAAGTGAAAGGAAGCGTATTTGCCTCCTATATAAACCTGAACGAGAATCTCTGTAGATGACTCCGAAGAGAAGAGTCGCAATGTCAACCAGCGATGAAATACCCACGGGATGGAAACCCGAGGGAACTTCATTCATACGATTCACCAAAAGCACCAGATCCTTTAAATTGAACCAATGTCCCTCTAGTAACTTCAAGCAATCCATAATGAATTTGGCATTAACATATATCCGGACAAAAACCCTTCTATAATCATTAACATGTTCTATTTAATAATCAATAGATAACCATTATCCTAACTAGTCATGTTACTTCTTGCTCCCAGTTGTCTTGTGGGAGAGGATTAGCCTACGTAATTAAATCCCTCAAAAGTTTAAATTTCCAACAAAACAAGATTATATTCATTCATTGTTCACATAATATTGAGTTCAATTTTAAACTAATTTAGTATCCAATAATTGCACAACTATCATCTTCCTAAAACACAAAGATGAGAAACAAACCTTCATGCTCAATCGTTTATTTTCTCCTTTCAGATTGTTTAACTGAGCTGCTATTTCACCTCCAAGTTCCTGCTTTTTGGCTTCCAATTCAGCAATAAGTCTGCTGTTTTCCAACTCCAGTCTCAGAGCTCTAGCTTCTGCTTCACTGCATAACTGCTCACTTAGACTTCGGTTTTCCAGACCACTGCTATCATCGTCATCTTCTTCATCATTTGCCCCATCTTCCTCACCTTAAAATATGTGGATAAAAAATTAAGGTTAAGGATTAAACAATATCAGTCATTCAAACAAAACAGAATAAAATAGAAAAAGAAACGAATAAGATACCAAAAGAAACTGAGAAGTATACTACATCTCTTTCCTGAAATACAATGTAAACTATAAATGTATAAATTACGATTTGTATTTATTATTAGTAAAAACTAAACTAGTAAACAAACTGTTGGTAAAAATGGAATAGGCACTGGAAAATGATTGTCTTCATTTCGTTTAGACTAGAAAATTGTGGATATATAAAAAAGTTTTGGTATCATTACTTAGAATATGGGTAACTAGTTATCTAATATCATATTGCTTTACTGAAAGGTTTACTTCAGACATAACATTGCTATGGATTGTTTCCAGATATAAAAAAATATATAAAAAACAGAGAGCAAAGATATTCATAGTATGTTAATGAGAGTAGATTAGAAAATAACTGCATCATAATCCTCCCTTTCAATTACAGCTCAGGACACACGCTAATTTATCTGAATTTCATATTTATAATTTAAATATTTGCAGGAATGAATAATGCTTGTAGAATTTTTTCAATATAAAAATCAATTACATAAGAATTTTAGTCCAGTGATTACAAAATTTCATTTTCTTTCATTTTGAGTAAACCTTTAATTTATAGGAATGACAGCAACAGACCACAAACTCTGTTAGCCCAGCCTGCTTGGCTCGTTTGTTATTTAATATTTAATGTATAGGCATTTTAAACAAATAATCAAATAACCCTGGAGTGAGCATAACCCAGAAAACTGCAGACAGGAAAGAAATGTCCCATTGGCACTTCGATTTAGACTGCTTCTAGACATTTTCATTTAGGAATCAGATGTTTTGTATGTGAAAGATATTTTAAATTGTCATAAAACAGTTAATTATAAAATTGTGTTTTCATTCAAAATCGACATATTTGAAGTGAAGTTTTAAATGGCAAGATGCCTGGCATGGACAAGTAAATTAAACGTCTTCAATAATATACTATGGATAGCAAGGCATACAAATGTAAGAAATAGCAACGCACTGCTTGAACACTGGCTTTGAACATGATGCACAATTATAAGAACTTTTTCCTTCTCTGCAAGATTTTCACACTTGGCAACAGCAATGGGGACTACAAACCTCTGATGAATCCATGCAAGCTGCCATATTATGTCAACAATTTCAATGCCATACTTCATTTCTTTGTAGAATGTCATTGTAATGGGCTTTGATTTTGCATTGTTTCCAATTTGTACATTTGCATACATTTGCAGAGTTGATCTTTATTTATGCACTCTAGTACTTCCCTTCTACTGTTGTTAACTGTACCTAATAAAGCTTGTTCAGATTGCTTCCAAATATTTTTCTAATGAAAGTGAGGTAAAAAAGTCGTCACTAGTAATGTTCCTTACTTTGATAATAATCAAGCAGCGTTGACTCTTCTCTGACCAGAGTAGATGTAACTCAATTCCTTTGGATTCAGTAGCAACCCTGACATACAGAATACCCAGAGATGCATCAAGCTCTTCCAATGGCAAACATTGCCTCCGAACACCCTTCGTGCCTCTTTTTCAGAGCATTTCTGAATGTGTTTGAGAATAAATTCATCAGGAACTAACACCAGGTACTTGAAAAGTCAAGTGATGACATGCTTAAGGAGAAGGAACAGGATTTTCCCAGACAACAAAATGTTGTCTGTATCTTCCTGTGGATGTTACATTAGTAGAGACTACATCCCACTTTGTCATGTCAGGACCTTAGCGTAAAAGTCAATTTGATGAGAGGTTCTGTTTTACCCGATTCTTGCCCTCTCCTTCTACATGTACATTTCACCTATATATGTAAGGTCTCTGCAAGCCACTTTTCAGCATGGGACTGCAAGCACCTCGACTCTATTTTCATAATCGATTGCTTTTGCATATCATTACCAGAAAAATGGATTCTTGAAACGATTAGTTCTACCATCGATTTACCTAATCTACCTCTCATTATCAAAATGGCAGGGGAGGTTGCATTATATCGGTTACATCTTCCGAGAACAAAAACTTTCTGAACTTATTTAGTAAATTTATCCTTTGGTTTAGTCTTCTCTCTGCTAATAATTCCCATCCTGCATCATTACAAATTGCATCATATCGCAGGGATTTACTATAGAAATATAAAACTCACCTTTCCTTGACTTTTGACCTGGACTAAGAACTTTGCGCCACTGTGAAGAGGCACTTAATCTCAAGCGTGCCACTTCCTCAGCAAGTTCCACTGCCCTATCTCTTCCAGCATCACGCTCCAGAGCTAAATCTGCAATTTCACGCCTAGCTCTTTCCAGGTCTCCCTCAACTTGTAAGGTCCTTTCAGCGCGACGACGTGCTACGCTGAGCTGTTCTTCTAGAAGTTCCTTAGTTTCTAGCAGCACGCTGAAATAATGGACAGTTCAAAGTATTATCAACACGTTATTATAAACATTTAGATAGTAATTCTAAGAAAAACCGCATGGGAGAGCAACTTGTTTTTACAGTTAAAAACATCCTTCTCAGTTATTTTTCATGCATTATTGATAATCAATGAAAGTATACATATGTAATTTAGGGGACTACCAGATAGACAAGAGGTCAGGGCATTCGACTTTGAAGAAAGCATTCAATTACTGGTGGAAGTCCATGTGCGAAATTACCTAAGCTGTGTTTTGTGCAATGCTAATTATCAACAGGTCATGTCATCGAATCTAGGTGAAATGTATGAAAGGCCTTTAAAATTGAAATTTTTTATTAAAAAGTGAATTATTATTGGGAACTAAAAATCTTTCTTTCCTGAATTCCCAAAACTTTTCACAAAGCACTCGCTACGTAATGGAGCGGGAGAGGTTCTGCTTGGCATCACAGTCCTGTTACATGGGGGGAGGGAAGGTCAAAATTTGGAGAAATCTGCGTTACGTAAAATGTGTATGACCCCTAATAATAAAACATGCAATTCAAGTATGATGTTGAGTCGAAGTCTGTCACTTATCAAACTTCCTTTGTACTGGCAGGTACTAATTAATAATAACTCTTACTTCTATACTTACTAATTAATTAGTATTGGTAATTCAATCACTAACACAGGGAAAAATCACTAATCTAGAAATTCCCACGCATGGGAATTTATTTTCCATTTATTAGATTGGTATACTTCCAGAAATCAGTACCTCCAAACATTTTAGCAACAAGGATTGAGAGAAAGTAAGAATTATCTACTGAAGAAACAAGAACAAGATACAGAATGTTGATACTTTACACTGCATCAAAAATACTGCATTAAATAGTATAAAAGCTCACAGATGATGGAAGAGTATTTTGCTATGCTGACACTGCTATATTAAAAGAAAAAAGATACTCACCGATTGTCCTCCCTCAGCTCTTCTACTCTTGATCGATAAAACTCAGTGTCACCTAAGCGCTCCTTATAACGGCGGATTTCTGCTTCAAGACGATCAGCTTGTTCTGCCCTCTCTCGTAATGCATCCACTTCATCACGATATGCCACACCAGCACGTGCCTCTTCTGATAGTTCTTGAACCTGGCATTTGCAATAATATTAATGTTTTAACATTATCAAAGCACTACATAACATCTCATAAATAAAAAGTGAATTGAAGCAGGTGGTATGACCAATATAGCATATGCTAAAAGAGTGTAACAAACAAAATCATCGTAAAGTAGATTATGCTTACATGCAATGATGAGTCAGATTTAAGGTAATACCTTAAAAGAGATAAAAGTTGTTAAGTAAGAAGAGCTGAAATAAATAAAACAAATAATACTTCAGCATACAATTTTAAATTACCATAAATTGTAGTAACAATGAGAGATTAACCCATTGAGATCAGAGGGGATTATTTGCTTTCCTCCTCTGCCGCAGATTTCTCTGAGAGGACTAAAATTTTGCCTAGCTTCTCAGTACGGTTTGTGCAAATAAGGCGTGAATTCCTAATTTTTTATGCTTTGCGTAGCAGTTGGAAGTGCGATTTTGAATTTTTCTCAATATGAGTTTGTTGGGATCTGGGTAATGATTTTTAACCCACTAAAAGTGCTTTAGTATTTCTAGGACCTGCTTTCCTCAAATCCAGCTTCTGATATACATAACTATTCTCATAATTCAACGTAAAATTCAAAATATTTTCGTTTTATAGAATGCTTGCACACTGAATCCAGAATCTAAAGATAACATTTTACAAAGGTAAGAAAATATCATGCGTATCATATTTAATTTAGATCAAATTCACCATTTGAATAAGAATCTATGTAAATATACCTAAAAGTATAAACGGATACCTTGTCTATGCAAACAATGCAGTGCAGTGCTTTACACCACCTAAACTGTACTCGGAAGCAGAGGCCGTGGATCGGTGGCCAATAAATCATTATCTAATTATTCAATATGTTTGTAATTCTTTTCTTTGTTTTTATTCACTATAAAGTACCAATATCTATCAGAAAAATTAGATTCCGTTTCTAACTTAAGTATTAAAATTGCTAGCCGATCTCAATGGGTTGATACTATCTATGGTGGATGTTTCGAGAATGATCTGCTTGATGAGATTCAATGACCTGCTTTAAGTGGCTCTCTACAAAAGAACATCAACAACAAATATAAACCATTGGTAAAGCTTTTCTTTAGGATTCATTTTATTAACCCCCTAACGGTGGGCCGATAAATATTGGCTTTTGCTACACGGGTGATAAGTGCAACTTCAATGGTTGTTAAAATTTCAATAGCTAATTACATTTTCCCTGGATATTGTAAAGTTTGTCCTATCCTGAGTGTGAATAATCTGCTAATTTAACACATCTGTCATATTATACTGCCTATTTTTTATACTTTTCATGAAGTGTAATTCTAAGCACATCTTCGGAGTTTATTTTAAACATGTCTGAAAGCATAGCCTAATTTTATGCTAGTTTCTTTCTCTGGGTGTTTCTTCATTATGAAAAGACAATGAAGGAATAATAACCAGTTGGCTCTGCTATCTTTTGGTAAGCTTGTTCTGATAAAAACCGCAGACTTTGTCTCTATTTATATGACAGGCATGAAAGTATTGCCTTGTAATCATTTTTGTTTCTCCTCTCATTCTTCCAAGCTAATTGTTCGGGCTCCTAAGGAATGTGATTGCATTGTCAGCAGCTCTCTATGGTACAATTTTGATCTACCTCTGCCTTCAAATAATGAATACGTTCTTGATAGACAACGAGAAATACAGTCTCTTCTATTTGTGCTAAGGTTTTCCCTTACAAGAGTGTGGTTGTATCAAACATGATTTCAAGCAAATTGGTACCATTTTTGAGTTGTATTAAGTTACCTAAAATGGCAATTAGAAAGACTACAAAAGAAAAAGTAGATGAAGAATCAGTAAATTACCTCTCATCACAAGGTGACAATGAGGATATCTCAGAGGAAAATTACGAGAGCTAGGCTGCATGATGAACTGAGTTCTGATTCTGACATTTTTATGCACAGGAAAAGGCCAAGCGTAATGAAGGAAAATGATGAAGATGATGGTGAAGAGACTGACGAATTTCTGCCACCACAGTTCAACAAAATGAATGGAGCTTGAGGCATTTGGCGTACCAACTCCTTCACTTATGTAGAAAATTGGGGTCCCAAGTTTGTGCCATCACCAATAGCTGAACCCAGAGTATAATTCAATTTATTTATCATTGCCTATGATATGGAATATTTTTACGCAGGAAACTAACAGGTATGCTGAGCAGTTCCTAGCTGTCCACAGAACATAGTCACCAAGAACAAGAGTGAGGCAGTGGCATGATGCAACTGTAGTTAAAACATGAATTGCTATTTTACTAGAAATGGGTATAACGAAAAGACCCAAGTCTTTCTTTACTGGGACAGCAATCTTACACCACACCATACATCAGCAATATCTACGGAGCATTTTCAATTGCTTCTGAGGTTTTTTCACCTCACACACAAATCTTAACTTTTCTCACCTAGCAATGAATAGTATGACACTTTTTCTAAATTTAAGTCCATTTTTGATAATGCTAATTGTTGATTTCACCATCAATACACAATCACCTTAGTATAGATGAAACATTAGTTGGTACCAAAAACCATTCAGAGTTACTGTATTATTTACTAATAAAAATCAACACAAATGGGGAATAAAATTCTGGATGCTCTGTTTCAGTAGTGAACTATTGTCTGTCCTACTGTTATGATGAAGAACAAAGAAGATATAATAGACTTACAGGAACTTGGACTACGATTTGTGGAAATGAAAGAAGCTTTTGACTATTGGTAATTACTTTAAGAAAGAGGTAACAATTTTATAGTGGACAAAATTATTTCTAGTGTAAGATCTGGCACATGAATTATTTAAAAATCTCACATATTTGACAGGGACATTGAGAAGAAATAGAAAGAACATTCCCAAAGAATTGAAAAATAATTTTAGAAAAGGGGGCAAGAAATATTCTCTTATTAAGGCAAAGGGGGAAAAATACTGTTCTGCTACTTTCCACAGAAGCAACAGCACAAAGCACCCATCCAACTAAGAGAGACATTATAAAATCAAAGAAATAGTAAGGCCACAAATTATAAATTTATACAATATTAGGAGGGAAAACACATACCCTCCTCCTCAGGGCAATCACTTCACCATGATAACGTTCAGATTCCTCTCTACTTTCAGCCAGATTTTCTGTCCTTTCTTCCAACTCTTGTCTCAATCTGCGAACTCTAGCTTTCCATTCTGACACTTCTACAGCAATTGCAACCGCACTATGATGGCCTGCACTTTTGGTCCTCTCCCGAGAACTCGCCTCATCTTTACCTGTAAATGTAGACACATAAAATCAGTAAACCCAACACATCCTGAATTGAGGATGTAGTGACGTGAAGTAGCATAATAGGAAGAATATTATACATTTTATTAATACTCAATAATCAATTCTTCTGAATAATATAGAAGTAGATTTTTTTAAGTAACATACGAAACTTTTACAGAACTTTTATACAAAACCAACCATATATTTCTGCAGATAAAGCAACCTTCAGATAAGAGGAGGTATGATTTTTTTGTCAAACTTTAACCATTTTAGCATATATCTGCCCCAACAAGACCCCCAAACTATCAACAGCCTATGAATTTAGTTTAGATTAGCAATCATCATCTGGATAGTTATACTGTATTGCATATTTGGAATGAAGTCCTATTTGTAAATTTTGATTAAACAAATTTAATTTTCTTGCATCTAGTAGCAATGCCTTGCGATTCCTGCAAACATTAACACTGATGATATATGATTATTTTTGTATCTGTATTATAAGGCGACCTTGGATTTTGGTGGTCTTTTTAATGATTCAACTATCATCTTCTGTACGGAAATATAGGGTAAGTAAATATTCTCCTCCAAACTTATCATTTAAAAACCTAACTGATTCAGTTATTCTGCCAGATTCTGTATAAACAGCTACCAAGCAGTTAGAAATCCTAAAGGACAAGCCAAAGAAACCAGTTTACAAATCTCCTTGGAGAAAACTAAATACATGACACACATCAAAATAGCACCTAAGAAAATTAAAACAAAATATGGTAAAAAAATATATATAACAAATTTAAAATGGTATCATTTAATCAAAAATAATTTTTGCAACAAGAAATTAAAATAAATAAATGCTAAAATTAGACATTACACAACAATAATTTGCCTATAAGCACTATATGCTTTCTTAAGTCTGAACCGTAGAATTGGAAATCACTTCAATCAAGAAAAAAACTTGAGGGGGAACAATACAGAATATGTCACAACTGCTAACATTATACACAAATTGAGAAAATTACAGAAATAATAATAAAAAGGAGAATTGCATTTTATGGAATCCTCCAAAGCATGAATTCCAACAGAGTCACAGGAAGACTGTTCAACTACCTCTGATAAATTGACAATGATCAATATATGGATTTAGGGACCTCAGAAGTATATACAAGAGCTAGAAACCATACAGCAGGACATTAAAGAACATTTGCCACTTCTTAATAATGTTGAAAAAGCCAAAATGAAGACTGGTGTGGACTGAGGAAAGGAAAGAGAAACATCAAGCACAATTCCAAAGAAAAGGAAATAATTGGTTGAAATAAACATAGTCCATAGTGGCGATTAATAATAATGAATAATATCCAAGCCTGCATCACTAAATTATATGGTAGTAAAATAAACCATCAGCACATTAATAGAAAAATACAAGTTTGAAATATTACCCCCATTGGGTGTCCTTCGGCCTGGTTCATTGGAATGACTCTCAGATTCTCCCAGTAAACTAGCTGTCCATTTGGTCAAGTATGTATCTCTCTCTTTAGCTAGCCTCATCACATGAGAAGCCAGCAGTTCTGGCATTGCACCTTCGTTTCCTTGCATGCTCACCGTTTCTCCCCAGTCTTGAGTTAAAACCAACTGCTGACTGTTAGTTACCTAAAACCAATGCGAATAATTAAAACTGAGCAGAATACAATACACCTATTCAAATAATCAAGTGTTCTACTTTCATCCAGAAAAAGTTAAGTGGTGCTATCAACGGTGTATTCAAATGAAAACCTCTTCAGTTTTGTTTATGACCATTACATAACTAAGTATGCGTCAATGGCATCAGTATACTCAAAAGGTTTCTTGTTAACATGATATAATTTAATTAAATATTTCGCTCAATCGTAAACTGTTCAAGAATACATTCCAAATACAATACATTTATTACATAACATACTTGCTTAATGCACTCTACAATAGAATGCTGACAATTTAAAGGCAGCTGCTTTATATCTTCGATAAAGGCTTCTTTTGATCGGCCTTGCACTGCAGCACCCAAAAGTAGTAGCAACATAAGTTGCATTGCAGCTAGAGATGATTCTCTGCTTCCTTCATCTTCTCCTGCAAGAGCCACCGGATCTGGGCACACCAGGATGGTTTGGAAAAGTTGGCTCTAGAAGTATCGTTTAATAGAGAACAGATAATTAGTTTACAGTACCATTTCCCGTTGATTCAATATTTTAATTAACTTTCGGCTTCCAAGCGGGTTTTTCTAGTTCTTTCTCAGTACTACGAATAAGATATCCTTAATATATTCATGAGTTATAAGAAAACAAACCTCATAAATAGAGCGAACATTTCGTACATTAACCGCCATATTACGTATCTTGATAATAGGATCTTTATAACTTGATACAACCACTCCTTTATACTCTGGCTCAGGTTGTCTGCAAAGGAAACAGAAGATTGTTAAAATTAACCTCCTGATCCTGAATTTCGCATTTAAGATCTGAAATTTCTCTCACATTAACAGGATGACCTCATGAATCAGGACTCCATCAGTCAAATCTTCGTAACAACACAGCCTTTCAGGATTGCTGAGACACGACTGGAACTAAATATTTAATATTAATGATAAATAGTCATTTTCCATACAACATGACATGGGCATGTAAACTTACCCATGTTACCAGAGGTCCTTCCATGAATTCGTCCACCTCTGCGGACGAATTCATGGTTTTATCTTCCGATTTTTTTGAAGCCATTCGCATTAAAGTATAATTCTAATACCAAGATGACAGGAAATTTCTCACCAAAGCTCATCACGACGAATCATAAACCTTTCAAAAAGTAAACAATAAAATCACACGCACTTTCAAGGAGATAGTAAGTCATCATAGCCTCTAACATCCTAGGAATAAATGAAATGCCAAAGGCTTCAAGATGCCCGAGACAAACTCAACAAAAATATGAACATATCTCACACAGAAAATAACATTCCAAAATGAGCAACGAAATAATACGTACTTGAGAGAAATATTATTTGATGATAATTATTAATCAAATTTTCATAACTACTAATAATATAACAAACACACACGTCATCTAAAACATTATTACTCTTCTGAATTTGCCCTATCTCAACATAGATTTCTTGCTAACAAGAACCAAAACACATCGAACCATCGAAGTCGTAACTCGATACCCTCGATACGATACATAGGGTACATGAAGATGGAATAGGATGGTTGAAGCGTTGGGATGGAGAGGTTGGAGATGATCGAGACACTCAATGTTGAAGTTGGAAATGTAGTTTTGTCTGACCAACTATCATTCGCAGATAGTTCATAATCGTTCATTTTTTAATAACATTTAGGGTAATATTGATTGTGAGTGAGTGATTTTGGGCTGTTATATGGTCATGTTGAAGCTTGTATGTCGTTGATCAATCGTTCATATCTCTTTATCAATGATTTAGTCCTGGGTTTTTACTATGAATATATATATATATATTAAGTATGAATCTCTGAAAGTATCCTTAAAATTTTCTATAAAAACAACTTACTAAAGGAAGTTGATGAAAATGGAGACTTTTTTGTGCGAGTTGTGATGTTTTTTTGCTATAATTTACAGATTTGGTCGTGCAAATCCACTTCTTCAGCTCGAAACTCTTAATGAGAAGCTTTTCATTTGCTTTAACTATTAAGTTCACGGCCATCAGCGGTTATTAAAATGTATGTAACTTATTAACACCTCTGAAAAATTAGTGTTGGTAGAGACGCACCGAAGTTCGGCTTCGGCCAAAATCTGGCATTCGGCCTCGGACTCGGCCTTTAAATAGCCAAATACTACATGTAATTTTAGGTAAAATTTCACCCAGAATTATGATTTAAATTACAATTTACGGTATAAAATTAAATTTGTTCGGGATTGCTGCGCATGCAGAGGACGGTTTTCGGCGTTCGTGGTTATGATTGCCTTCGCGAATACATTTAATACGATCACTTAAATACGAATTTCAATAACAGCACTCGATATAACTCACGATGTAAACAAAGTTGCGCATTATACCCATTCCCTTCAAAACAATACAATCATCCCTTACACAATCATTCAGCTCAGAAATTGCACGCGCGAATTAATGCTGCATCTTATTGCGCAATTAATTACCTAGTGTAAAAACGGACTTATCACCCAGAACTTATTATCAGTATCATTTTTAGCTTTAGCAGACGAGGCCAAGGCTAAAAAATCAAAATTTTACGTTCGTACAGAAAGCTCACTGTTACAAAAGGTAAAGTGTGACAATGTAAGAACATTAAAAGTTTTTACTGGAATAAAAATAAGTTAAATATTAATATTTTAGCTATGCGATGAATAATTGGTATTTCAACTAACATTCCTGCATCATTATTTATTCGTTTTTGTTGTTCATATCGAATAATTCTTTTTAAATAATGTATTCCACAAATCATCTTTAGAGCTGTATTTGATTTTCAATTAATTTATTAAATGTAACCAATGAGTTTTTCAAAAAAGAGCCCTATTTGGGAATTCTTCACATCTTGTGAGGATGAATTGAAGGCAGAATGTCAAATTTGCTGCTTCAAAATTTCATGTGGAGGAAAAACACCGAAGTCCTTCACAACAACATCAATGATTAACCATCTTCGAACAAGGCATAATAAAGAGCACAATGAGTATAAGGAAAAAAGAAGGATTTAGAGAAAGATGTGGCACCTAAAATACATTGTGCTCTTGCTAATCAACCCTCAAAACAGCAAACTTTACAGGAATGCTTCAATAAGGCTATTCCTTATAGTTCTGATTCAGTTGAGGCAAAAAATTAAACAGAATGCTTGCTGAAATGATAGCAATAGATTGCCAGCCATTTTCAATTGTTGAAGATGAAGGACTTTTGAGATTTGCACAAGCTTTGAATCCCATATACAAAGTTCCTTCTAGAAGACATGTAACAGAAAAAATTATTCCTGAGGTATATTCTGCTGTGCTCAAAAAGATAAATGAAAAAATTAAATGTACTACAAGTATATCTTGTACAACAGACATTTGGACATGCAGAAACAACCAGATATCTTTTTTGAGTTTGACAGCACGATGGATTGACAATCAATTTAACCATGAATCTGCTTTACTAGCTTGCAGAGAAATTCTTGGAACTCATACAGCTAACAACATAGTAAAACTGATTGAAGAAATACTAAAAGAAAGGCAAATCAATAAAGAAAAATGTCATGCAATTGTCACTGATAATGGGGCAAACATGGTGAAGGCTATGAGTGATCTAGGAATTACAAGCATAAAATGCTTTGTTCACACCCTTCAGTTATGTGTTCACAGAGCAATTTTAGCACATCACAACATAACAGAATGACTTGCTATGAGAAGAAAGATAGTAGGTCACTTCCATCATTCATCTTCATCCAATGACAAACTACGGGAAATACAAGAGATTTTGGAACTGCCATGTCATTCACGTTTACAAGATGGAATAGCAGCTATTACATGTTAAAAAGGCTGCTTGAACAGAATAAAGCAGTAATATTGTTTTTCGCTGATAACAATATCAACATAACAGGACATACTAATTATCAAAGGTTGCTCGCAGAGAAAGCAGTTTGTTTATTGGAACCTGCTGAAGAAGTTACAAAACTCATGTGCCAAGAGAATGCAAGTATTTCTTATATGATACCTGCTGTTAAGATACTTCTGGCATTCTACTCAAGGAAAGGTTCTGAAATTGGTTTGCATTCAATGAAAGCTGAGAGGCAGATGGAAATTCAGAAATGATTTTGTGACCTTGAAAGCCAATTACATAACTCCATTGCCACATTTGTAGATCCTAGGTTTAAGGATAATTTTTTTACAAGTGATGAAATTATTCACCAAGTGCATGCAAAGATAGTAGAACTAAAGAATATGAATGAGGACTCGGTTAAATCTATTTCTGGAAATGTGCAGATAGGAACTCCATCAAGCAGAGCACAAAGCTTCAACATATGGGGTTGCTTCAATGAATTGGCTTCAACTTCAGCATTTGCCAGATCCCCACCTTCAGAAGTTGAAGAGGAAATAAGACTTTACTTAAGTCAGCCACTATTAGAGAGGAAAGAATGCCCAACAAATTAGTGGCAACATCACCACCAACAGTACCCCATACTAACAGAGATTTCCAAGAAATACCTATCACCACCACCAATCTCTGTGGAAAGTGAAAGTTTCTTCAGCATTGCAAATCTGCAGTACAGTGACCGCAGGAGTAATCTGGCTGCAAATAATGCAGGAAAATTATTGTTTCTTCACTATAATCTTAAACTTATAAAATTTGATTACTAATTATTAAATAAAATTGTTTTAAGATTTCTTATTTTTCTTGTATTTTATAAATTATTTCGATGGGGTAATATTCGGCTTCGGCCGAGTGCAGATTTTAAAATTCGGTATTCGGCGAAAATGAGTATTCGGTGCATCTCTAGTTGGTAGTACAGTTAACTCCCGTTTATCCGAAATGATCGGAAAGGCGGCCGGTTCGGATAACGAAACTTTCGGATAAACCGAAGTCCCCGCGTGAAGCACCCCGAATTGCGTCAATATCAAGAAATATGTACGTAAAAACGTGCGTACGTAGAATGCTATTGATATGATTGTGAATAAGCCTGCAGGTTTATGACTGAGAAATTTGTGTTGACGTGTTAAAAAAGCGCCAAAGTATGATTTAAAACTCAAAACTTTTAAATGCTAATTAACAAAGCTCGTTTATTTTGCGTTCTTACAGAAAAAATCCTCCTTAATCGGCAGCGGGAAAGAACAGGAGTTTTAAAGAGGTGTTACGAGCAAATAAATAATGGATTGCGATGGTATTCGGTGGGTGGGGTAGGTGTATTCGGAAAAGCTTTTTCGGATAAACGGGAGTTTACTGTATTTCCTAATCTGAATGCGTAAACCATATATTCACCTTTAAAATCGTCTTTTATCTGCTGTTTTCAATCCTTTATCTTGGTGGCGTAGACAACATCATCATCATAACATACGTATGGGTTCACAGTAAAACCTGTCCAACCCCTCAAGTCCCGATGAGATTCTTTAAATTTCCACCCGAGATGCCCGATGAGTTTTTTTTAATTTTCGCAACCGAATGACTGTGTTTAAGTGTAAAAAAATCTTATCTCTTCATAAAATTGTTCGTTTTTTATTTTTGCTGTGAACGTACGGATTTCGGCTTTAAGATTATCTAATTTATTTGCCTATGTTTAAATATTTAAGTAACTTTTTAAATAAAATTATATCTCGTAATTTACGTCTATTTCTATTTTATTTCCATTTTCGAAAATGTTAGGGCAAGGATTCTGTTAAAGTTTGCGATCTATGTCACCTTTTCTTTGTCGCTGATGTAAACAAACTCTCAAATGAATGAGATAAATCCATATAGCCTCGTTCCCACGGACTGTGGCTTGGTGAGCCCGGTCTGAAGTTTGTCAGACCCCATGCCGGTGATAGCACATAGACGCCATTCGTGGTGGCTCGGCCTTGCCCGTGTGTTGTCGATTACTATCTCGGACATCAAAGGGGCTCGACGGATGACAAGCCTCAGTACGGCTCGAGCACCCGTCCCCACGATCTGTCGTATTTTGTTGCAGTGGTAAGTTTTCTGAACGTTCTCATTACGTGGTTACGATTAATAATGGAGTGGTCCAATGAAGTGACCAGGGAGTTTATAGATCTGTATAAGAGAGAACCATCTATCTTGGACCCGCAAAATCCGAACCACTGATAGAAACGCGCTGATAGTAAAACAGCAGGAAAACTGGTGCTGATGGTTTGCTTACCAGAAAATGGCATCGTTTTTGCACAATATCTTGGTATCTATTTATACCACGCAAAACGAAAACGTCAGCTGATGTGAGCACAATTAAGTACATTTTTACAGCTTATTTCGTCTAATGGAAATTTATTTTCGATCAATTTAGGCCTTTTTCTCTTTTATTTCTCTCTTCAATTACACTCGCGACAAGTTCTTCGCCATGTGAGAAATAAAAGAGTTTTAGCCGACATATAAATCAGGCTGCACGACCAAACTTTTCTGAGATTACTTTCCGCTTGAACAATTTTTATGGTAAGTTTCGGTATTTCTGAACTAATTGGAAGTTGCTTGTAATTTTAAATCGTGCTAATGATAACAGCAACTGAGGAAAAGGCAGAATGTTTTATTGAATGGGTCGAGTGTGCTGGATTTTACTCTCGATCGCGCTCAAAAAACGTTGAGTACAGAGCGTTTTTCGTCGTGAAAACACGCAACCGCCAAATGCACACTGAAAATTGACTGACTATGAATGTCACACACTCAATATGCAAAATCGAACATTCGCTTACATCGTGGACTGCCATCCTCTCTCGTTCGTGCAATTCGCACGCAAATTAAAGCTGCGTTAACTATTGCAAGACATTTGTTTATAGTTGTGGATATAAAAGAACTAACTGAAGCTTAGGAATATTTATCCACAGTAGGTAAACACCCAAATTGAAGGGAGTTGGGAAAACCCTGTACAAATCTACCGATAGAAATAACTGAAAGATAATAAAATACACCTTCACTAAAACCTAGATCCTAAAGATACTGCATTGCATTCTAACATGAATGGCAATCTTCTATCAGGACACCTCTCTAATCCTTTGGTTGAGAAAGTACCGCATTCCACTGCTTATTTATCGATGTGATTTTATTGCACAGTTCATATGCAATTAGCTCAAAGATTTATGCACTTATATGCAGCATAAACAAAAATTTGAAGAAAGTAGTAAAGTGTATGCGATATTACTACCCCCTCTACTGGGAAAATCCTTTGGGTTAATAGTTTACTAATTAATTTTGTTATAATGCTGGGGATATGTATTATTTTTTTCCACATTGCGTTTTTGAAAAAATAACAAATATGAATATAAATAAGATTTTTGTTCAGTGGGTTACATATCACCCAAATTTCTAAGAAAATTTCTTTGCTTTTCCTGCAGCAAAAATACATCCGAAAACGCGTTCCTTGTTGGAAATTGACTGATTATTGTAGCTTCGTGCGTCAGTTTTTGGAGAGAAAGAAGTTAAAATCGAGAATTCTCATACCACTCTCATTATTCTGTTTTAAGGATGATTTTTTACTTTCTCCATATACGAAGTATAGAGAAAGTATTGTTTTCATGAAAAAATTCGACTTCGAGATTTCAACGGAAATACATGTTTTGGGGTCCCTAGAACACGTTTTGACCATTTTCGGAATGATGTCTGTGTGTATGTGTGTATATGTGTGTGTGTGTGTGTTAGTGGGCGCTCTATTGTAAAAACTATTGGTCGTATTAATACCAAACTTCGTATATAGTACTGTGGTGTGTGCTGTCAGAGTTGATTAGTTTTTGGAGTAAATCGGTTGACCGGAAGTCGAGCTTCATTCATTATAGCTCATTTTCGGTTTTAAAAATATCTACATAAATATGATATATACGTGCATTGTATTACTTATAAAAGTTTTAGATTATGTAATTTACTATAACTTTTGTGTTTAACATATTTTTGTATCACCGGTTGATTAGGAGTTATTCGTGAAATACCGATAAACCGGAAGTAGCCGTTATGTACTTTGTGGGCGCTCTAACTTAAAAACGATGCATTATATCAACACCAAATTTCATATATAGTACTTTATTTAGTTTCTTAAGAGTTGATTAGTTTTTGGAGTAAATCGGTTTACCGGAAGTCGAATTGTATTCTTCAAAGCTCATTTCCAGTTTTCAAAATATCTCCATAAATATGATATTTAGGTAAATACTATTATTTATAAATGTTTTAGAAAATAAAATTTACTATAACTTTTGTATGAAACATATTTTAGTATCACCGATTGTTTAGGAGTTATTCCTGAAATACTGATAAACCGGAAGTTGCTGATTATGTACTTTGTGGGCGCTCTGGGCTCTATGGGCGAAAGGCCAAATTCATTGTTTTTCATCCAGTATGTCCCGAACAACATTATTTATAATGTTTAGAGTTCGAAATTACTGTCGTAGATAAGTATTTACATCTTATGTATGGAGAAAGTCATGTGCTGGCCACATCAGATTTTTTCTTATTGAAAATCAGATTTTTAAAACTATAAATAATTATTATGCAATTAGTTATGAAAAAGTCATTTTTGTAACTAGTCTTCATTACCCTCTGTTGCCTAAAGGAGGCGCAAAACAATAAGTCCTTCAAATGGCTAACGGTCTGTCAGACATTTTTTGCATAGGATCTGTTAAGTGTGCAGGGGTATAAAACTGCTTTTGTTATATTTAATGATGAAAGCATCGCTATTGAAATGTACATTGGGAGTTCTTGAAACTTCGATAATCCGGACCTTTCTGTTGTTCCCGAATTCCGGCGAAAGAGGCGCGGAGCGTCAACAAAGGCGGCTTTTGGAGGAACAAGATTATAGGTTTATAGTATAGGTATAGGCGCGATTATAGGAAATCCCTCTCTCCTTCTTGCGGTTTTCTGTTTACATTGGATCTGCCACCATTTGAAGATGGTTTCGATGGTCAGAAAGCGCCTTCGCTCAAAAAAGTTTATGTGCGTGTTTTTATTCAGATAGGATAGGAAATAAATTCAAAAGAATAAATAGAATTGGAAGATTTTAGAAAATTGAAAGCCCAAAACTGAGAATTTTAAGTCGTATTTTAAGATACATTAAGTCTGATGAAGAACTAAGTTTGAGCAATTTTCTGTCCATAGATTTTCATAAAGTTGATTGTTTTGTCCCTTGATTTGAATTGTTACATACATATTTTTATCATTAAAAATTATGATTTTAAGCAAGGATATGCATGTAGTAAAAATCATCAATCATTGTTTCTTTGAAACCAATATTCATCAATTTCAAAGAAAGAATGTCATGAACATAATTCAAAGAGTTTTAAACATGATTTTAAAAAAGGCTGAATCTTCAATTTTTTATGGAAAAATGGAAATTTTGAAAAATAAATTTGCAAAATCAAAATTTGTATGTAGTACGAGAGAGGTTTATAATGTACACATTGTTTATTTTTGATTTTTCAAACTCCTTAAAATGAGGACGTCGACCCACCATGTATCTACATCCCTCTACCTCAAAAACCCACAATGAATTACCCACCTTTCTCCTCCTCACTCACCCCTTCACGGTTCTAAACGTTGAACGACTAAAACTTCTGTGCACTTGAATACACAAAGAAACGAGAAATATATTAACAAATTTTCATCAATTGGTAGATCGTCTATGTATTTGTTCATCATGAAAAGGTTTTGCCATGTAAATACTGAGCCAATATATCCTACAAAATTAAAATATAAGCGGAAATTATTAAAAATATCAGTATCATGCAGAAACATTTCGGAAGATTAAATCATCTACATCTACATTAATACCCTACAAGCCGCCTTTCGGCGTGAGGCAGGGGGTGAAAACACCAGTTAAATCTAAACTACTTCCTTATTCGGTTATTGTCCCGTATCGTTCGCGGAAAGAATGAATTTTTAAAACGATTCGTCCTAGCATCTATTTCTCTTAACTTACGGTCATTATCGGATCGACCGAGGTAGCAGGGGGGATGCATGATACCGATTGTATCTTCCGAAAATATAGTTTCCCTGAATTTATTAAGCAATCGCAGCCTAGCTTCCAATCTCCTTTCTTTCAAGGACTCCCAACCTACGTCTGAGAGCATTTTTGTAACGCTTGCTTTTTCATCGTAGCAATTTATGCAATTTATTTTCAAATAAATATTTTGGGGGATTCATTTGGGGGGGGGTGTTACCCTTGGAGGGGGGTCGGACTCGACCCCTGATGTCAGTGAAAAATAACATCCCTTATTATTATTTGTAATAATATTATTTTCGGGAGGTTCACTTTAGACTGTACACCAAAATTTGAGGGGGGGGGGTTGAATCCCTTGACACCCCCACTCGCTATGGCCCTTCCCGGAAGTCCCCCCCCCAAAAATGTACGCCTGGATCCGCCCCTGCTTCTTCTTAGGCTACAGACAAAAGTACATGCCCTTACATCTTTTTTCACTCGTTATGCTATGTCTACACTTGTGCGCTCTCCTCTTCCCTTTCAACTTGCGCTTCCTCTTTCCCTTTCAACATGCGTTGCACATGCTTTTCGGGCATGCCTCATGAGGCATTCAATTTGCTGTCCACACTGCATCATCTACTATGCGTCATGGTGGATACAGAATCGGCAAGTGTGATAGCCATTTGTGAAGGTGTGTTTTAAAAAAATGCACGTAAAATAAAAAAGCAATGGGTCCTGTGGACAAAGCAGTTTTACAAAAATCGGAATATTGGGCTACTCAGAGAACGTTTTTCCCAAATTAAACAGGAGAAGAATATAGCTAGAAAAAGGATGATAAGAAAAGAAATCAGAATGAACACTGAAAGATACCTAGAAATGAGGAAGGAAGCAAATAGGATATGCAAGAAAAAAGGAGAAAATGAAAAACAACTAGAAAATATAGAAGTATACAGCAAACAGAATGAACGGAGATAGTTATATGAAGTTTTAGAAAAGGTGAAAAGAGGATACCAACCAAGAATGGAGGGATTTAAAAATACGGAGGGAAATGTAGTCCAAGAAGAGAATAAAGTTCTGGAAAGATTGGTAGAACATTTCAAAGAATTTCTCTGAACAGAAGATAAGGAGAGAGTAACAACTGAGGAAAATAATAGGCTAAGAAAAGAGTCAAATATGGAGGAAACTTGCTCAGAATTAAACCCACTAGACAGGAAATTGCACAATGCATACAAAAGTTAAAAAATAATAAAGCCCCACGGAAGAAAATATTGCAGCAGAGCTTGTAAAATATGGAGGGATATAATGAGTAATGCAATACATTGTAACGATACTTTTTAAAATAAAATAAGAAAAATGATCAAAATGCCGCGCTGGGCGTAAAAAGTTATAACGATTTAAACTATTGATTAAAAGATCGAAAGTTGGGCGCCAATATTTAAAAGAAGAAACAAATTAAATTTAACACGAAATGCATGAACTCAGGGTCGCTCGTTTCCGAAGGAAATAAAACTACAATTTCTCTTAATTGATATATCTCTATTCAAACAAGAAAACGCAAAATACGTAAACCTCGAAGTTAATAAATACTACACCCCCAAAAGACCCACATATTATCACTCAAGACACAAACAACCAAACAAAGATGAAGAAAACGAAACATAAAGACACCACCACTAATAAACCTTATACCACACTCAATACCCAACACACAGAACACATATTAATACACAAAACACGATAATTGGGGGACGAATTCACACAAAGGGAGGGAACACTAAAAATCACAACAGGAGTGGGTCCAGGGTTTTTGAGAACCGTTCTGGTCGAGCTATATTGGTTGACTACACTTTCCGAAAAAAAAAGGACGCCCAGAAGTCCGCGTCTTCTTTGGCGTCGGTTTCTCTCACCCAATCATTGCACTTTGTTCAAACGTTTCGACCAACGCTTTTCCCATTCCCTTTATGCAGATGGTCAACACATGTTTAACCACCCGCACTCCGGAAACGCTCTGATGGTCGAAACAGGGTCAGGGTGTGGCGCATTCCTGCCTTTACGCGGTCCATAGCACTCGCCAACCATAAAATTCCACCCATAAAACTAACATTACAATAAACTAACATTACAATAGCCCCCCACACAAAATTTGGATTTCTAACTCCTAAGCTGTCCAGAAATTGTAAAATTTTGTCTTCTGAGAGAAATTGCTCCAAACTTTTGATCAAACATAAATATTTTCCCTATTTCACAACCCACACATATAAATCCCAAGTTGCATTTTAAATTTCCTTTCCCCTCCAAAATCCTATAATTCTACGCGCGAGAATGCAAGTTACTGCAAAATTTGCAACTGAATGCAATAGAGGCCTGATTATCACTAACATCTATTTTCAAGCATTTAATAATATTTTTACGTACAAGACAAAACCCCACAAAACATAAATACTTCCCTTTAAACAAACACCCAAGCACATATAAACCCCCAAAATATATTTCTCTTTCCGTTTTTCCCCCAAAAGTCTCCGCTATTTTCGTAAGAATGCAACTTAATGCAATATTTGCAATCTTGCCAACTACCATTTTGACAGGATTAAACTTCCCCCAAAACTCCAAATAAAACCAAACAACTTCCTTCCTATTGCTATCATCACATGAATAAGACATGAAAATATTAACACAAACACAATTTAATACCCCACAATCCACTTCAATTACGACATAAATTTCAAAATGACATAAAACCGACCAAAAGCACATTCATCAGACATGAAAACACAAACACAATCAAATACCACGAAATCACACTTCACTTACGTCCAAAATTTCAAAAAGACAAACCCGACCAAAAGCACATTCATCAGACATGAAAATATAAACACAAATACAATAAAATACCCCGAAACCCACTTCAATTAAGACCAAAATGATATCAAACCGACAAAGTTCTCCCAATTCACCTTTACATAGAAATCCAGTCTAGCACCTTTCCTACCACACACAAATAGCACAATATGAAAACAACGTAAAATCCGCTCAAACACTACATAGAATTTATCTTACTTCCCCGTTCATGACATTTTTGAAACCCATCAACACACGGAAACACAATCACTCACACTTTCTTCGCCACTAAAATTATTTCCTATTGCATTAAAATTTAAAAAAATAAAACAATTTTGCAGTTATAAGTAAACTTTCACTGTTCACATAACACTTTAATAAGTCACTTCTTGGGCTTTTTTCTCCCATTCTGAAGTTAATTCCCTTCTTCTCGCGGTCACAACGTTTTCTCCGGGCGGTCGCCCTTCAGGTCATTCGCCCCAGGGTCACTTCCAGTTTATGCTCCTGGGCGAGGGGCGGTATGTTTACCTCGGGAAACTTTTCCCTTTTGCAAAGGATATACTGGGGTTTCTTTCCGTAATGCCATTCATTAGGAATTAACCCCATGCGTTCGTGCACCACACAGTTGAACAGATAACTTAACAGGTTAAGAATTATATGCCACATGGTATGTCTTTTATGACAGAAGGCCCTGAAGAGGTGACCAAATTTTCGCATTACCCCGTCACTGGGGTTGGATTGGGGATGACGGAATGATGAGTAACTGATCGTTGTTCCCTGAATCCGCAGCTCCTCCTTCCGATACCGATGCAAAAACCCTTCCTTACTGACACAGGGCATTGTGGCCTCGAACCCATGCACAGAGTCTTGCTTACTTCCCGAAACAGGAGTAGCGGGCAAGTCCAATTGGTGCGATTGTTTTTGTTGCACGCAAACTTTTTCTAAGACCTCAGACGTTGGTCTCTTTTCACCTCCATCCACCTGCTCCTTACAGGCCTCGCCCTCATGTGGCCTGCGAACTTCCCGTTGTATTTCGTTTAATTTATTCTCTACTTCATAGATCCTCTCTCTGATGTCCTGGTATTCCTCATCTACCCGGTACCCGAGATTCTCCACCGATTGCTTAACAGTAGTCATCTGCTTATTCAGTCTTTTGAATAACTTTTCAACCTCGGCAATTATGCTTGCTTTTATTTGCTCCCATTCGATGTCTTCCATAGTCTCATCAGGGGAACCCCATTTACAATCACTCTCCGCCTCCATTCTAACCTCTATTTAAAAACCTTAATTTAAAAATTGCCCCCCTACCATCTAATAATACAAAAAATTAAGAGAAATTATGCTCTATTTCTTCGAGCCCTTAACGTTGGGTCGCCAAGTTGAAGCGATACTTTTTAAAATAAAATAAGAAAAATGATCAAAATGCCGCGCTGGGCGTAAAAAGTTATAACGATTTAAACTATTGATTAAAAGATCGAAAGTTGGGCGCCAATATTTAAAAGAAGAAACAAATTAAATTTAACACGAAATGCATGAACTCAGGGTCGCTCGTTTCCGAAGGAAATAAAACTACAATTTCTCTTAATTGATATATCTCTATTCAAACAAGAAAACGCAAAATACGTAAACCTCGAAGTTAATAAATACTACACCCCCAAAAGACCCACATATTATCACTCAAGACACAAACAACCAAACAAAGATGAAGAAAACGAAACATAAAGACACCACCACTAATAAACCTTATACCACACTCAATACCCAACACACAGAACACATATTAATACACAAAACACGATAATTGGGGGACGAATTCACACAAAGGGAGGGAACACTAAAAATCACAACAGGAGTGGGTCCAGGGTTTTTGAGAACCGTTCTGGTCGAGCTATATTGGTTGACTACACTTTCCGAAAAAAAAAGGACGCCCAGAAGTCCGCGTCTTCTTTGGCGTCGGTTTCTCTCACCCAATCATTGCACTTTGTTCAAACGTTTCGACCAACGCTTTTCCCATTCCCTTTATGCAGATGGTCAACACATGTTTAACCACCCGCACTCCGGAAACGCTCTGATGGTCGAAACAGGGTCAGGGTGTGGCGCATTCCTGCCTTTACGCGGTCCATAGCACTCGCCAACCATAAAATTCCACCCATAAAACTAACATTACAATAAACTAACATTACAATAAACTAACATTACAACATGAACTTAATTGTATAATATAGGAAACAGAAAAATGCCAGAAGGATAGAGCATGGGAATCCTAAGCCCAATATATAGAAAGGGAAATAAACTGGTTCTCGAGAAATATAGATGGATAATACTGTTAAATAAAGTATATGAAATACTCTCCAGCATCATAAAAGAAAGGCTGAAAGTAGTAACTGAGAGGATAATTGGAGAATCTCAGTGTGGGAGTAGATCCAATAGAAGTACAATAGACCAACTATTTGTAATCAGACAAATTTTAGATAAATGAAGAGATAATAACAGAACATAATGTTAAACTGCATATGCTATTGTAGATTTTAGACAAACATTTGATAGTATAAACAGGATCAAACTCTGAGAATCAATGGAGGATATGGAAATTCCATCCAAAATAATTATATTGATTCAAATGACATTGAAGAAGAGCATGGCTTAAAAGTAAAAATACATAATAAAATATAAAATGAATTTGAATTCAGCACTGGGATAAAGCAAGGAGATGGCCTAAGGGGCCACACTGTTTATTCTAGGATTACACAAAGCTGAAGAAAGAAATAGACCAAAGAGGAACAATATTTAACAAATAAAGAGAAAGAAGTAAGCAAAATGGGATTAATAGTTAATACCAGTAAAACTAAATATATGCTTATGAACTCATCTGGAAAACCTAGAGTCACTAAGGATTTGGAGATAGAACAGATGAAATTTGAAGGTGTGGAAGAGTTTAAATATCTAGAATATATAACTTACAAAAAAGCATAATATGAATAAATGAAAGAATACAAGCAAGGAATAAAACTTACTTTGCAAATATGAAGATACTCAAGAGCAAGTTAATAAACAGAAACACTTAAATATAAATATATTAATCAATTACCAGACCAGTTGTAACCTATGGAGCATAAAAATGGATACTCACAATCACACAAGAGTATGTCCCTGGTAAGAATTGAAAGCAGACTATTGCAGAGAACATACGGACCTGTTATTGAGAATGGATTATGGCAAAGAAGAACCAAAGAGGAGTTAAAGACAATAATGAATTGGGGAAGATGTAGTTAAGTTCATAAAATCTTTGAGAATCCAATGGTTGAACCATGTGGAAAGGATGCATGAAACAGCAATAAGGTGATAGAAGGGAGACTGTATGCTACTAGACAGAGAGGCAGGTCCAGATTGAGATAGGTAATTCATAAAGGACATGAAGAAGATGAAAGTGAGAAGACAGAGAAGTGGAGGCTGATCAGGTGGAGGTTCACATAGGGCTGTAACTCCAAAGAGAGAGTTTGTCTATAAATTGAGACTTAAGTGTTGGAGTTATTAGCTCATACTGAAACTTTGTGTACAGCTACCATGCTGCACTCAAGTGGGTCAACCTATTTTTGTCTTTTCCACTGTCTTTTGTTTAGCGCGGGAATATCGGACTTTTCCCTAGCTTGCGCTGTCTGTACTTGAACGTTGCGGGGAATGGTTGTCTAAACACAAACAGTTCTCTTCCATGAATGTTGTGTTAAAGTCTTTCTTTTAACCACATATAACCGCCTAAGATTAAGGACCATTTTTAAGTGACTTCTAATAAGTGGGGAAAAATTATATTAAATATTATCACACTTTCTGTGCCTTGTTTAATATTTTGTGTCTATATATTGTTTAAATCAATCTATATAATATTAACATAAGTATACCATACAACAATTTAAAACCAGGAACTAACTGATGAGCCAAGAAAGGCTCACGTGGACCTTATCCTGTTTTCCCTGACTTTTCTTGTAAATATTAATTTATTCTTTATTTTTCATATTACTTTATTTGCCAATAGCTCTTTTCTTTTTAGCAATTCACGTTTTATTTAAGATTGTTTGTACAATAACTATACCTTGTATTAAGTGTAATAATAATTAAATAATATAATATACCAAAAATAGCACTTTGAATTTAGTGTTTCATGTCAAAATAAAATCTACATACATTATAGTCCACTTTCATATTAATGAAAATTAAATGTGTTATGTCCATTTATAAGAACACGTATTTGAAAACCAGATAACATTTAATAAGAAGGATGGCAGAGATGGTGTCCGGATACAATACAGGTGAACACGTGTAAAACAACTCACTCGTAAGCGCGCTACGTCATGACTGACTGCCCTTGCGGCAGGAAGTAGCGTAAGTGAACAAACAAAAGAAACACAGAATGCACAAACACACTTGTAAGATAAAATACACTACAACTCCTCCCCCCTTAAGCTAGTGATACCAATAAAAATGTCAAAAATAAACAAAAGAATACAACGAAAAATTCTGCAATCACAAACACTGAAATCAGTAGACAGGTAATTTAAATTCAAACAATGAAATGATCACTCTTACAATAGCATCAGCTATAAGAAAAATACACTTTTACAAAGTTCTATAGTCCTTCACTCATCTTAAAAAAAATCACTAATAAAACTTGAGTTTAAATGAAAGCACATCACTTCAGAACTGTACAGTCTTTTAGTCTTGTTTTAAAAACTGTTCGTCTTTGTCTGGAACCACTTCTGCTCAAAGGTTCCTCAGCTTGCTGCTCTCTGGAGGACCTATCTCCTTCCTCCCCAAGTAGTTGTTGCACTGCAGGATCAGGTGGTGTAGGAAGAGCAGGAACTATCTGTCTAAAATAACCTGAATCAAGAGAAGTGTGAGCATTTTTGGGTTGATTTGAGGTCAGGATTTCTTGGGAACAGTTGCTGGATAGGGAAATAGATATTCTGTGATGCCTTAACTGATTAAAATGCCTTCTGTTTAGTCTTCCATCTTCCCCTTTCACTTCAAAATTTCTTGGACCAAATACCCTAATTATTTTACCTCTCTGCCAGTTATTGCCTGCATTTTCCCTAAATAAGACAGCATCACCTACTTTGAATCCATCATGCCCTTTCATGTCATTAAGAGCCTCTTCTCTCTTACCATTGCTCTTGGGAAACATAATGGCAGTGTGCAATTTTCCTAAGATGGCCTGCAGGCGACGTCCCATTAACAATTCAGCTGGACTCAGGCCTGTGACGGTGCTTGGGGTAACTCTCAGGGTGAGCAGAATCCCTGGAAGTTCCAATGCCCATTTAGAAGGAGGAATTTTTGCAAGGGCTGCCTTCAAGGTGCATACAGTTCTTTCTGCCTGTCCATTGAAAGTTGGATATGGTGCACACAAGGTGTGTTTCACATTGTTTCTCTGTAAAAAATTATTGAATTCAACAGCACAGAAACCATGACCATTATCTGTGACCACCTCATCAGGCAAACCATGAATTGCAAACCAGTTTCTACAGCATCTAACAATAGTAGCAGCACTGTAAGAAGACCTTGTGTCTTCCACTTCAATCCATTTGGAATATGCATCGACAAGTATTAGGAAAGAATGTTCATGCATTGGTCCAGCAAAGTCTAAGTGAAGGCGAGACCATGGCTTGGTGGGTGCACTCCATGGAATTACTGGTGCCTTAGAAGGATTTGACAAACCTTGTTGACCTTGAGGGCAGGCTACTATAATTTCTTCAATATCTTTTTCTACATTCACTCCTAAATCATTAAACCATGAACGTCCCAAAAGGCTCGGACCATCCACAGCCATCACAACTAATGGAAGGTTAGCCTTGAAGTTCATCCTTTGCACAGATACTCTGATTTCACCAGCTACAGGTAATTGTTCTGATGACCAAGTCCTCAATTTAACTGTGGGAGACATCAAGGGAAGATGAGATAAATGCTCCTTATAAAATCCTAATCCAATTAAAGAGTGCCCAGCACCACTATCAATTTCCATCTTAATTGGATGACCCTCAATCAACAATGACACACAGAGAGCAGGAGGGTGAGTGGGAATATAGGAAGATGAATGACAGGATGCCCGAGTCTGGAAAAGAGAATCAACAGGCAAATCTGATGACTCTTGAACAATGTTGTAACTGCGCGACTCGGGTGTGCAGGTAAATGAGGCTGGAGCGACAGTTGGATCATTGGTCCACCGGGATGCTGGATGAGATGAAGGACGATTCTCGACATGACGCGCTGAATTCCACGGGGCTGGATGCTGGCGAGCCTGCGGATGGTCTTCATTGGTCCACCGGGATGCTGGATGCGATGAAGGACGATTCTCGACGTGACGCGCTGAATTCCGCGGGGCTGGATGCTGGCGAGCCTGCGGATGGTCTTCTCTCTCCTGATCCTTCCGCTTGAGTTTGAAACAGGCGGCTAACGTATGCCCTCTTTTCTGGCAATACCTGCAAATGGCGCGGGAGAAGCGGCATCCTTCAGCTAGGTGTTGTCCATCGCAGTGGTAGCAAGGAGGGCCTCGAGGCGCTGGTTGGGATGGGTCATCGCGTTGCGGCTGTGAAGTTGAAGGTTGTCCCTTTAGATGGCGCCGATAGGCCGTTGCCTTCAACACTGATGCCTCTTCTGTCGCTTGATTGCCGTAAAGTTGAGCAACTTGCCGCCGCACAGCCTCCGATGCCGAAGCTCTTTCCATTGCCTTCGATAAATTTAAATCCGGAATGGACAGTAGGGACTCTTTTAGTTTTAGATCGCTCAGACCGGTAATTAACTGTCCCAAAATCTCGTCATCTACATTACCGTATTCGCAGTGGCGGGATAATTGACGCAATTCCGTCACATAATCTTTCACTGATTCACAAGATTCTTGCCTACGATTGCGAAAACGATCACGGCAAACCCAGCGACACGGTTTAGGAGAAATATAATTGTCTAGTGTGCTCAACGCCTCCAAGTAAGAAATATCGTCGAGAGACCTAGGACGCACAAGTTTCACTATTTGCCGCAATACATAGTCTCCCGGAGCCGTAAATAAAATGGCTTTTTTGCGCTCCACATCGGTGATGCCGTTAGCTTTAAAGAAAAATTCTAACTGCAATTTGAAAAATTCCCAGTCCTCAGCGTCACCGGATGAAAATGAAGGAACTTTCCCGATTTTCATTACCATTTCCGCCATAGTAACAATGCAAGTTAAATACAAAACACTGGTGGTTCAATTAAAGAAAGTTAAGCAGCTTAGCGCGAATTAAATAAGTTCAATGTACAGAGATGGACACGTGATCGGGCAATAACAAAGTATTAAGTAACTACCGATGCACGCACAATGATGAACTGCTAACGTTCGATATAAAATAATAGAGACTTTTGAGCAGGGTAAGCACGTTGAGTACACAAATTAATCGAAAGAGCGTGGTTCACACCGGACACAAAAAACATGGCAAAACACTGGCACTGCAAACACGTGAGTCTAAGGCCGAACAACAATCGAAATTAACGAAAATATTGTTGAACGGATCCCATCCTCGTCGCCAAATTGTTATGTCCATTAATAAGAACACGTATTTGAAAACCAGATAACATTTAATAAGAAGGATGGCAGGGATGGTGTCCGGATACAATACAGGTGAACACGTGTAAAACAACTCACTCGTAAGCGCGCTACGTCATGACTGACTGCCCTTGCGGCAGGAAGTAGCGTAAGTGAACAAACAAAAGAAACACAGAATGCACAAACACACTTGTAAGATAAAATACACTACAAAATGTATTTAAAAATCGTTTTCTAAATAATACCGCTTATCAAAAATAATAGTTTACATCAAAATTTTTCTACAATCAAAAGTTTATTTCAAAATTTTTTACAATCAAGTCAATAGCAAAAAAATCTGATGTGGCCAGCACATGACTTTCTCCATATATAAGATGTAAATAATTATCTACGACAGTAATTTCGAACTCTATATTCCATCTAAACTGTGAAGATGAGTGATTAATTTTTATATTATTATCTTTGAGGTCACAAACATTATAAATAATGTTTTTCGGGACATGATCGATGAAAAGCGATGAAATTGGTTATTCCCCCATTGAGCCCAGAGCGCCAACAAAGAACATAATCAGCAACTTCCGGTTTATCAGTATTTCATGAATAACTCCTAAACAATCAGTGATACGAAAATATGTTTCAAACAAAAGTTATCGTAAATTATATTTTCTAAAACGTTTACCAGAGTTAATGGTTTAAATCAAAGCTTCCGAATTAAATATCAAGAAAATAGCCAAAAAACAACTTTCGTAATGCTGTCAAATTAAATTTTATTTTCATTATAATCAACTTTCATTTTAAAAAACAAACGGATGTATTTAAAAATCTTCTTTTAAATAATAAAGCTTTCCAGACGAAATTTTTTAATTAGATCGTGTGGATATATAATCAAAAGAATAGCAGTTTGACTCCATCGTAGCCACATTTAATTTAAACAACTATTATGCTGAAATTAAAATTAATAGCTTTCAGTTTTTTCTCTAGATGAAACTATACAACAGGTATGAGCAATTTAAGTTTGGATGTTTCAGCAGAAAATACTCTTCGATGCTAAAGAATTACTTTTTTAAATGAGCCGTCATGAGATTACATGACATCTGCATATCGTCATTATATCAGATAATGCATTACTTCATTTAAGGTCTTTCGTTTTAATAACACTATGATTAAATAAAAAGCGAATTGTGGAACTGGACTGGAACGTGAGAACTTCCGTATTTTGCGTTAGTTTCCTTAGAAATCAAATCCTGGCATTTGCGTTGCACAGATAAATTTAAAGCATGGTAGGAAATTAGTTTCCGCAAAGTCTATGTTCAGATAAACTGAAGCAATACTAATTTTCATAAAAAAACATGGAAAGAAGGTGAGAAATATGATCAATCACTTGATATATTTACAGTAAAAATATAGCAATTCGTTTAAAAAAATACGGCATGAAGTACCGCGCATAGAAGCAATTGATAGAATTTTCTTACCTCTTTAGATTTCCTCAAATAACGCTTTTAAATAACAAATCGCCGCACTCGTTACAAAACTATATTTTGAGTGAAAACATTACTACATCTCTGATGTCCACTGGTGACGAAAAAAAAAAAAAAACAATTTGCCAAGTAATTGCCTAACCTCACTGTATCCATTTTCGCTCACAAAAGCAACACCTCTTAGCACGTATATTCTTTCGCCTAACACTCTCCGTTAACTGAGGGGATTAAGTGTATTTTGAAAACTTAAGACAGAAAATTAATGATATTTTAGAAATAAGCACTGCAGTCGCAATTCCACAATATTTCTTAGGGCAATTACACGACACTCGAATTATTTTCCGTAGCACTTCCTAAACCGACTAAAATCCTTGTATGTTCAGTGAAAAAAACTGGAACTACAATTTCTTAGTGTTAGAGCACGGAACACTTATTTGCACTATGCCAATATAGGTAAGTCCTCTGAAAGATACGTTTTCGACTCGAACAACTCGATTGCACGTAAAGAACTGAAACTTATGGCCAAAAACATGACTACACGCAAAGCATTTCTATATTTTTTGCTAGCGAAATCCACCTACCACGTCACCCCTTACCTACTACCCATAGGGATAGAATAGCCACCAGAAAAGCAGGCTGAATAATTCGGTCTAATTGTGCAATGGAATATTCTTATCGGTGGTCAAGTCCCTCAAACTAATTAAGGGGAAAGACAGCTCAAACGACTCATCCCTTTTGGAGACAAAACTATTTAATGATGTATAATTATGATGGTCAAATCTTTATATCGATTCAAATTCTTAGGGATATTTATCGTTGCAGAAGTCTTTCGGTTTCACTAATTACACTGATGCATGATGTGGTTTACACCGTCTTTAGAGCAAAATTATGCCTTTGCGTTTTATGTAGCAATGGGAAGTTACGCATTTAATTTTCTGTCTCAGTAGAGAGTGGATTATCGTGAGTTATGATGGAATAAATATAATATTTGAGCGGCAGAAGTTGCACTGGAGTTCACTTGCACGAAAATTGAATTATGCTTTTGCTCAATGAGTTTATAAAGATCATAAACTAAATGTTTATTTTCTGGGAGAAGAAAAAGTGACATACACTCTTACTTAAAAGTATTGAAAATTAAGATTGATGCTTCCTTTTGCAATAAAAACTGTTCAAGTGAAAATACATCTCTTTCAATCAATTATACACAGAGATCAGGGACGGATCCAGAGGGGTGGTCCTGGGGCTCCGGACCCCCCCCCTAAATATCAGACTCCCTCAAATCTCAATACCCGTACAGCACACAGTCCTTCAACTGTAGGAGAAGGTCTCCGTATTGCTCCGGATGTCCGTAGACTATCTGCAGATACTGTATATATTATCAATAAGTCATTTTGATATTTTATAATATTATATTGCGTGTTATTAACATCTAAAAAAAAATTTCTGATAAATTATGATCACAATCGACAGTTACTTTTATTAAACTTTTTATTCCTGTGCCTATTTTTCGCAAATGAAACTCAAATAATGCAAATAGACACACAATTTAATAAGCAATCAATAGCGAAAAAATTCGAGTTTGTCTAACACAAATCTAACGTCACGTTTTGTGGAAGCCGAAATATCTTTTATTTTTAAATTATTCGATCGGACCCCCTCCAGACATTTTTTCTAGATCCGTCCCTTACAGAGATTAAAATGAAGATATAATATTGAGGTTGTACAAGAAGTGAAAAATAGTGTCTTGGCTGGGGCTCAAGCAGAGATCAACGGAGGCAACCGAAACACAAATCGATATTTACAATTTTCCCCTCCAGATGTAATATTTCCACTTAAATGTGGAACAGAATAGTCTTACTAGCAGTATTTGTGAAAGAGTATACTTTTTATATTCGAATATAAGCCGACCTCATTATAAGCCGAGGTACCTAATTTTATTCCAAAAAACTGGGAAAAGTAACCGAGTCAAATATAAGCCTAGGGTGGGAAATGCAGCAGGTACTGGTAAAGTACACAAAGAAAGAATCAGCTATGAAATTACAGTAATTGAGGCATCGGTAGTTTAGTAAGAGAGAATTGATAAGAAATTGTTGAATGAGCTAGTGAGGAATTTCCCAGCCGATTTACGACAATGACACTTCTTTGCCACGGGAGAACTGAGCCCTCCCTCGAGTTTAGGAAGAGGGGCCTTGTACTCAGCATAAAAAGTGTGCAGAAAAACTCGGCTTTTGCATGAGTATATAATTGCATCCACTGTTAAATTTATCTACATGTATATATAACCATAGGGCATTAAATACCTTTTTGCTCGATGTAAGTTTATCGCTCTTAAGGTATTCGATTCAAAATGAATATAACACAGCAATAATCTGCTTTGGTGGGGTCACACTTAATGGCGGAAATGTCATTTATTGATATTTAATATTATGTATTTATTAACAACGTAATGCATTTGTTTTATTTATTTTATAACATATGTGTTTGTTTTTTGAACCTGAAAATGATCGTTGTATTATTCCAATGAAACTTGTGGAGAATTGAATATCATTTTATTTCATTTGTAATGAATTTCCTCAATATCAATATGGCCTCAGTCAATTTTATTTAAAAATTAAATAAACTGATATCAAAATCACAGGAAAGACGCGCAGAATGTTGAACGAAAATCCAACTGGTTGGATTTACGTGCGCTGAGGAATGCGTCATAAAAAAGAGGTCCTGTCAACTTGTGATAGGCATGCGCTAGGTATTGCATGCCTCTCCTTCATCATACTGTGCGCTATGACGCATGCCTGTGATGAATACAAAGTTGCACAAGTGTGGACATAGCTTTACACGACTTTCTCTTTTGTGATGTCGTTAGGATATATCTATCGTTAACGTTACTTAACGATATCTGCCAGTGATAACTTAAGCTAGAGCGCCCTCCAAAGAGGCGTGACGTGTAATCTGGCAGTAACATGACAGATATATGAAATTGACATTGAAGTGACGATAAACTCGAGTGACACAAAACACATCGATATGATCTAGCAGCAATTGTTTCAGTAACAATTTCTGCCTCTGAAGATGAGGACAATGTGGCCTTATTGAATTCAGCCAATTTGGTTTCATACAATAATTGTGATCTCCGAAAAGGACGCTTTTGGGTGCATCCTTTTTGGCTAGCAAGCGTAAAAAAACGAGGTGCCTTTAGTGTTTTCAAAGAATTAAATATGTATGAAGATACATTCCAGTCATTTTACAGAATGAGTAAAGAAACATTTCATGTATTGCTATGAAAAAATGAACCAGCAATTCAGCGCAGTAATTTGTTAATCGCGGCAAAAAATGTAGATGTTCTGCAAGGTAATATAGCTTCTTTGTCTTTGCACTGGAGCCAGAGTGTCCAGTTAAAGATTAAAGTGCCTAGTGCAACACCCTCTTAGATTTTTCCAACCGTCTTTGCAATCTTCCACTGCGAAGGATAAAAATGTTAAATTTAATGTTATTTTAATAGAATTTTATTTCTAATAATACTTACAGCAACAGTACTACACATCTCAAATTATTTCAGCGTCAACATAATAACATCGGTTATTTCTGAGGGTTATGGTCCGAAATGTATTACATTTTGTGTGATATTTCATAAAAATATTTTTAATGCATTAAAAATGAGTGACTAAAAATAATAAGGAAACATTAAAAGATTACCATTTTTACCATATTTTAGGCTCATGGATGGTACCGCCACATTTTATGGTCATGGATGGTACTGCCGCATTGTAGGCCCATGTAGGCTACCGCCGCCTTTTAGGCTCATGGATTGTAATGCCACCTTTTAGGTTCATGGATGGTACCACCACCTTTTAGGCTCATGGTTGGTACCGCCACCTTGTACGCTCGTGGATGGTACCGCCGCCTTGTACGCTCATGGATGGTACCGCCGCATTTTAGGCTCATGGATGGTACCACCGCCTTGTACGCTCATGGATTATACCACCGCATTTTTGGCTCATCGATGGTACCGCCGCCTTTTACGATCATGGATGGTTCCGTCGCCTTGTACGCCCCTGGATGGTACCACCGCATTTTAAGCTCATGGATGCTACCGCCGCCTTGTACGCTCATGGTTGGTACTGCCGCAAATTAGGCTCATGGATGGTACCGCCGCCTTGTACGCTCATGGATGGTACCGCCGCCTTGTACGCTCATGGTTGGTACTGCTGCAAATTAGGCTCATGGATGGTAACACCGCCTTTTAGTCTCATGGATGGTATCGCCACATTTTGGCTCATGGATGGTAACACTGCCTATTAGGCTCATGGATGGTACCGCCGTCTTCTATGTTCATGGATGGTATCGCCGCATTTTAGGCTCATGGATGGTACCGCCGCCTTTTTCGCTCATGTATTGTACCACTGCCTTGTACACTCATGGATGGTACCGCCGCATTTTAGTCTCATGGATGGTACCGCCACATTTTAGGCTTATGGATGATACCTCCGCCTTTTAGGCTCATGGATGGTACCGCCGCATTTTAGGATCATGGATGGTTCCCTCGTCTTTTAGTCTCATGGATGGTACTTTTTTTTTGTTCCTTTCTTATCCCCCGCCTATACCTACTGGCTTCACGGTGTGTATGTCATGTACTTGTCACTTTGTCTCTTTCTTACATTCTACCGAATTCGTCATTGCTTTGTACATGTGTGCTGTGGAAGAGTAACGGTCGGTCTTAACTCTTGTCGGAACATGACATCCTTGGGTTCATGGACCCTTGGAATTATCTGCCTTGCAGGATAAAACCTTTTGCTACCATTGACCGGTGAGGTTGCAAGTACATATTAGTGCATGTACTTGTCCCCTAAACACACACCCTACCCCGGTGTGTCCTCAGCATGGGCACCCAGTACCCCATCGGAATGGGACCTTTGGGTAGTGCGGTTCTCCGCCAAAAAAACCTGCCTTGCGGCTGCTTCGGCCGCCGCTTGTCTTTGCTGATATGTGAGGAGCGTCTCTGAGAGCTTTCTGCCTCCCTCAACTGACTGGAGGCAGTGTTGCAAATCAACAACAGTCTCTAACTTTAGAGGTGTCAATTCCAGTTGCATTGCATCACATGCAAGTTGTCTGTTTCAGTCTAGCCGCAAGTGTCACAGGATTCATTATCTTTTTTGTGGAAACGGTACAGATAATGATTGTACGTTCCATGGCCGCTGAGGAAGCGGACCATTTGCTTAATTGGCTCAAAGTTCATTGTCTGTCTGTGCTTTACGCTTCGGATTATGTCATGGAGGACCTTGGCTTTGGTGCATGCGAGCCAGTTTTTGTTCCACTATGTCATGAGCCATGTGTTTATTTCTGCCCTAGTTGGCACAGCCTCTGTCTAGAGCCGCTGCCGTCGCTTGAACTTGAAGATCAAGCGGTAGTATGTTACAGATAATTTGTAAGCTTTCCACTGGTGTGGTAGAGTAAGCTCGAGTCATACGTCTTAATATTTTCCTTTGGACAATTGCAGCTCTCCTTTTGATAGCGACTCTTTCGAATGCATGCGCGAACGCAGTGCACCCGTATGAGGCTATCGTGAGCAAAATTTTAGGCTCATGGATGGTACCACCGCCTTTTATGCTCATGGATGGTACCGCAGCCTTTTAGGCTCATGGATGGTACTGTCGTCTTTTCGGCTCATGGATGGTACCGCCATCTTTTAGGGTCATCGATGGTACCGCCGCATTTTCATCTCATATATTGTACCGCCGCCTTTGAAGCTCATGGAATGTACCTTCAAAGTTTAGACTCATGGATGGTACCGGCGCCTTGTACACTCGTGGATGGTACAGCCCTCTTCTACGCTCATGGATTGTACCAACCCATTTTAAGCACATGGATGGTACCGCCGCCTTGTACCCTCATGGATGGGACTGCCGCAAATTAGGCTCATGGATGATACCAACGCCTTGTCATTATGATTGACTTTTATCATACACAAAATATCAAAATATCCTATGATCAATTAGACTAAAATAAATTGGAACTTATTATTTATCAGCATTATTCACGATAAAAGTCAATCATAATTACGATCATCCGGCACCAGAAGTCCTAACATGTCCTTTTTTCCAGCAAGAATCATCTCCTACACATCTCACATGCTTATCGATGCTGCATCTAAAAAAAAAAAAAATAAAATGAATGATGTTCCAGAGGATTAATTAAATTACGAACAAAAGATCCTATGATCAATTAGACTAAAATAAATTAGTTCTTATTAATCAGCATTATTCATGATTAAAGTCAATCATAATTACGAACTGCCGTCACCAGAAGTCCTATTTTGTCCTTTTGGTCAAGAAAGAATCTCCTCCTACACATCTCACATGCTCACCGATGCTACATCCAAAATAATAAAAAAATAAAATTAATTATGTTCCAGAGACTTAATTATATGAGAAAGAAAATATCCTATGATCAATTAGTATAGAATATATTCCCACTTATTATTTATCAGCATTATTCATAATATAAGTCAACCATAATTACAAATTGCCGGAACCAGAAGTCGTAGTTAGTCCTTTTGGTCCAGGAAGATTCTTCTCCTACACATCTCACATGCTCCTTGATGCTGTATGTAATATATTACTAATAAATAATGAATGATTTTCCAAAGAATTAATTAAATGACAAACAAAAGATCTTATGATCAATTAGACTAAAGTTGATTCACACTTGTTATTTATCAGCATTATTCATGATAAAAATCAATCATAGTTTCGAATTGCCGGCACCAGAAGTCCTATTTTGTCCTTTTGGTCCAGGAAGAATCTACACCTACACATCTTCCATGCTCCTCGATGCTGAATCTAAATTATAGAAATATACAATGAATGATGTTCCAGAGACTAAAGTAAATGACGAACAAAAGATCTTATGATCAATTACACCAAAATTAAGTCGCCCTAATAATTTATCAGAATTGATCATGATAAAAGTCAATCATAATTACGAAATGCCGGCAACAGAAGTCCTGTTTTGTCGTTTTGGTACAGGAAGAAACACCTCCTGCACACCTCCCATGCTCATCGATGCTGCATCTAAAATAATAAAAATATAAAATTATGATGTTCCAGAGGATTAATTAAATTACGAACATAAGAACCTATGAGCAATTAGACTAAAACATATTCGCTCTTATTATTTATCAGCATTATTCATGATAAAAGTCAATCATAATTACGAAATGCCGGCAACAGAAGTCCTATTTTGTCCTTTTGGTCCAGGAAGAATCATCTCCCACACTCCTCCCATGCTTCATACACTGCAGTGTAGGTCATCTTAATTTTTTATAACCGTTCATCATAATACTTCCCAATCTTTCGCTATTTTTTTAATTGTTAAGTTTTCCTCTTAGATTCTTTTGTTGCTATATTGGAGGAAAATTACTTATATTTTAATCGCTTGGTTTAATTTATAATTTGCGGGCTACTATATGGACAAAATGAAGCCAAACTTTGCTTTCAGGATAAAGAATAAAAATGAATTTATTATCCTAAATCACACAATACGAAAATCTATGTCGGTTACATTTTCATGTACCCAATATCATCAATGTTCTTCGGAAATAATTGTAGCTTTTTTTTGTTCAATTAGATTCTAGATACTGTCATCCTAAATGAGGTATAACTTATGTACCTTTATAAAAGTTTTTAGTGAATATACTTTTTATAAAATTGAACGTAATAGAAAATACATAATAGCGAAATAGGCTAATTTTTCCAATTTTAGACTCAACCAGATTTTGCTTTTTGAGTATGTTCAATAAATAATATTGCGTTTTAACAAGCATGCAATTCGCTGTAGTTCTTTGCGTGGCCTCCGCTTATACCGTTCCCGGATTACGTTACCGGAATTGACGTGAATGTGTTTTCATCGACTATGCTTTGTTCTTGGTGAATAATATATATGTTATTTTACCTCGAGGAACGGCGTTGGAGGACTTCTTCAGGAGACTGTGTTCAGAGATCCGACGAGGGATGCCGTCGACTGTCTGCATCGGGATGAACTTTAACCGGGGAAGAAATAAACACTTCCTTGAGGAATAAAATACGTGAAGTGAACATTTGAGTTGCCTTTTTTTAATTTATATCTTTTAAAATTTTTTAAGTATATTCTTCCAAGTCACTCATGGGGATGCACCTAAGATAACCATTTATTATTATATTTCATCTATCTGTTCAGGGTTTATTCCATTTAAAATGATTTTACTTCTTTATTTATCAACGCATATTATTTTTATTAATAATATATTTTCCGAACTCCCCAATCTTTCTGATTCTTAAAGGATTTGGAATATATATTCTATATATGTATATTTAATCTTTATTATCTATTTCTATGACTGTAATGTAACTTGATTTTTTGTGTATGTAATTATTTATGTATGTAATTATAAAAGTTTTGATTTTGTATTTTGCTAAAAAAATGGGGCATAGAAGAGGGGTTACAGGCCTCATCTGCTCCAGGCAAAATAAATAAAAGTAAAGTCGGTCGAACTCGTGGGGAGGTGGGTTTAAGGGGTGGGCTACGGGGAAAGCGTGGTGGTAAGATGGGGAAAGGCCACCCGAGAGGTCCATGGGGGAAAGCGTCCAATGAGGACGTTGGGGGAAGGGCATCGTGCAAAAACATCATGTGAGGTTGTCGAGGGAGGGAGTCTGTAGTTATCTGTAGTGTGTTGTAGGATATTGGGGGGAGTCGTCCAAAATGGGGAGTCGGGGCGTCAGGTCGCTACAAGGACGGATGGAAGGGCGTCTGACGTGGGTGTTCGGGAGGGAGTCGGAGTAGATTGTGGCGGAACAGCACGGGACGCCTTCGCGGGACATGCAGGAACATAGCGGGAGGGCGTCGCCGGACATCGCGGTACAGCGAGGCACAGCATCGGGCTGCATCGAGGGACAGCGAGGGACGGCGTCGTGGGACAGCGTGGGACAGGATCGCGGGACAGCGAGTGATGTCGTCGCGGGACAGAGGGGGACGGCCACACGGAACATCGCTAGACAGCTAGTGATGATGTCGCGGGATGTTGCGGACAGCGACGGACGGTGTCGTGGGACATCACGGGACAGGGAGGGACAGGTTCGCTGCACAGCGAGTGATGTCGTCGCTGGACATCGCGGTAAAGCGAGGGACGGCCTAGCGGAACATCGGAGCGGGACATCACGGACAGGGGGGTACAACGTCATTGGACATTACGGGAAAATGAAGGACTGCTTTGCGGTACAGCGCGATACAGCGTCGCGGGACTTCCCTGAACCCTATTCTCTCCGCACTCCCTCTTCACCCTTTAACTCGTTGTCCACTTACCCCACGGTCGATCAATGCCCCCACCCTCTCACTTCCGTACCCCACTCTCTATCCCTGCACTTTCTCTCCAACTTCCCAGCCCTTACAGCCTCCCTCCCACTTCCCTACTCCGACATCTTCCCCCGACGCCCTTCAACCCATGGACCCCCATACGACGCCTTACCTGGAAGCATTCCACTCACGACTTCTCATTACATCTTCCCCAAAAACGTTTACTGAACGACCTCACATAACGCTTTCCCCCGACCACCACCCCTGAAACCCTTCTTCGTACGAATTACCCCTGAATTGACTTTTGTTAATTAACCTGGTTAGGGTTGTGGGAGGGATGGTTCGAGGGGTTGGGAAGTGGGTTTTAGGCCATAGGGTTAGAGCATGGGCAGAGTTTGCGCCATTGGTAGGGTCTCTCCCTACGAAATCGGCCGAGTTGACTTTTATTTATTTTACCTAGCCTTACGGCCCAAGAATCTTTCGTTTAATTATACATATATTTATATACATATAATCAAATTAGATAAATAGATAAATTCTTTAAGTATCGGATAGATTGGTAAGATAGTAAAATTAGACATTATAATAATATTATCATTAAATATGTAGCAAACATATAAATTATAATTAAGAACATATAATTAAGAATAACTAGGTATTCAACGTGCATCACTTTGCTTCAGTTAGAATATTAAAAGTTAAAAATAGTTTAAATAACTATAAAGAGAAATAAGTTCACTGAATTTTTCAAAAGTTGATTTCATAAATAGTTCAGAATAAAATCACATAATTGGGATGTGCACTTCATGTTCACTTCATAAGTCACTGTTTTTATTTCTCCAAGATTTTCTTTATTTTCTTCTTTCCCGGTTTAAATTCATCCCAACCCTGACGCAATCACCCGATGCCTTCCCTCCTCTGGTCTCCCAATGCAGTCCACTGAAGAAGACCTCCAGCACTGTTCCTCGAGGCAAATTAATTAAATCATCTTTATTAAATAAACTCAATAATTCTATGTAGTAAACCAAATTTTGGAATATCATTGTATGAAATCCAATTAAATAAATAATAAACGTGGTTTATCGAAACGAATACAGAGGAAGTTAATCAGATTGGGTACATGAAAATGTAAACGATGGAGACTTCCATAACGAGCGAATTTTTATAACCAATTTATTTTTGTTATATATCCTGAGGCACAGTTTGGTTTCCTTTTGTCTACCTAGTAGCCCACAATATATTAATTGAGCCATGCGGTTAAAACATATAAATAAATTTCCTTCACAAAAGTGAGAAAGAATCTACAGTTAATATTTTGCAATTTTAAAAATACCTGAAGCTTATGAAATTTTATAATGAATGGTTATTATTCTTGCGGATGTGCTAAAATACAGTCATCGAAGCTGGATAAATATCATTAAAAATGGATATTAACGACTTTAATCACCTTCATCGCTTTAGTGAAGTAACATGTCTAATTTGGAAATTGTTTAAAGCCGCAAATGTAAAACACAAAGGAGTTTAAAACTGCGTTAACTTTAAGAAAGCATATCTATCTTAAAAGGACAGTGTAAGGAGTGATTGATCCCCTAAATAATGCAGACTAATAATTAAAGAACACTATTGTTTATAATTAATGATTCCTACGTTAGCAATTCCTAGGTGTAAATCATGAACTATCACGAATATCCAATAGAAATCACTTTCATTTCCATTCCTATTTGCTCTGATTTCGAATAAAAAATTAAACAGCCATAAAATAAGAGACTCTTACAGAAATTGCCAAAATACAAATCCTATTTTTACGGTGGATACTGATCACTATCATTGATTTCGAAAGGAATTCAGTCTCATTGAAACTAAAAGATCCGCAGTTAAAACAACATTAATCATCTAAAAATCTTTCGTAGACTTTATGCATTCGTATACTTGAGTTATAAATAATTGTAAACCAGCAACGTATCGTAAAATGTTAAGTATAAATATGCTAACCGAATTTTTTTAAGATGCAATACATACGAATTTATAAAGCTGTCCTTGCATTAGCTAAGAAAAGAGGTTATGCATGATTATTCTCACGCCATTGATTCATTATAGACATGAGAAACAATATCGCAAACAAACTTAAGTAAAGATGTTTAAAACATGTTTGTGTGGCATTCTCTTTAATTTAATCAAAGAATATGATGCGAACGAAATCGAAATATTAAAGAAATTTTAAATGATAACCCTAATTTTATCGTCTAAAGCAGAGCTCTAATTGAAATTACCAAACTTATGTATATTAATAGCCGAACCGACCATTGATTCTCCACACTCAACGATCGCCCAGCAATTATACTTCAATATTGTCATATTTTCTAAATATCATGTATATCATTGCAATAGTTTACCCCTTAATTATATTCCACAGACTATTCTGTTTAAAATAAACATTTATCCAACCATTGCCAATGACTTGATGGTTATTGACCAGTGATACAAGACGGTTAATATGAGCTAGCAACTTAATTATCGAGACTGAAAATGCTAAATCTCAGAACGATTTACTACTCTTCAATAGGCCTACTGTAAAACATTTGTGACTCTGTAATATAGGCATTAATTCTTTTAAAAAACAAAGAATTAAGCTGAATAAAAAATAGCGTTCATCATGAAGAGTACGATTTTTTTCTTATCTTGAAATCTTACAATATTTTCAATTCTTAGAAACAAAATTAAAGCAACATCAAAAACAAAGACAAAATGCTTGACCGAAAAGAGAGAAACAGAATTATATTTATCATATTTTCATTTTCGGTTTGGTATGGCCTTGGGAACTTAGCTTAGCTTATTCTATATTCTTGACTGGAGAAACATTAAACAATCTTTGCAGATTGAAAAATGTTATTTTTTTATTCTAGTAATTTACTCAAACACCTGTTTGGACGTTAATTCTTTTATGTCGATCTTCTATGACGTTTACAAAGCAATACGAAGCTAAAACTCTTTACGATGCTATCGATTGAATGTGAGTCTCTACAAAAGTTTCTTCGAAACCTTTATTTCCGGAATTATTTTGCAACGATAACACCTGCATTTACGAGGAACACTGAGAAATAATTGAAACATTTATGATGAGCTGAAAACTATGAGGTATTCCATGGGATAAAAATGTAAAATGTTTCTGCCGTTTCAGCCAGAAACTGACACAATATTGCAAAAATAAGACTTATTGAAGTTAAAATAAATATGATATGATGGACATCCACTTACATTAAAAAATTTAATGAATGCAATAAACGCGCCTTGTAAATTAGAAAAAATCATATTAATAGGTATGAAGACAAGGAAAGATACTAATGACTATTGTAATCGTTGTTTTTTTACGATGAATATAGTCGAAAATATATATTTTTTACATATTGTATTATATGCATATTTCGAAAGAAAGGGGACATTTATTCATAAGCGAATAGGACACTCAGTTAAAATTATTTAGTCGAATAGAAGGCCTATTTTCCAAAGCACAAGGGTTTTTTTTTATGTTACGTGGTAGAGGAAAACCTGAAAATTAATACTATCGATCATCGCAAGTTGCACTACACTGAAATGATGGGACCCACAGAGAATTAAACTTTTAAATCTCACATATCTTGGATATTAATTTAATACTCTTAAGTCTTAGACCGAATCAGGTAACCTACAAATAGCTATGTAGTAATGGAATTCAGTATAAAATTCCTCAGCTTACAGGTGCATTAAGAGTAGTTTAGGACATACCGGGAGCTTTGTAATTGATTATTAAACTGCTCTGACAGTATTTATATTTTTTTGGAAAATGTCATGTAATTGAATGAATTATGAGGACCAATAATTAAATTACGAAAAAGATTGTACCGTTAAATATCTAAAATATCTTACGCCCAAGATGTTAAACATCAGAATACAATGGTCACAAAAAATATAATGGCTTACTATAAGAAACTCCATTTCAACTCCTCAACCATCGTGTACTATAAGATTGAAAATGTAATTATAAAAGAACTAACCTACATAGGGAATCCGGAAGAAATTATTTGATAACCCTTTGCTGAACTCACGTTTTTTTATTGCATCCAAGACACCCGGAAGAATCATCGCTCAGAATAGATCGAAGACTTTCTCTAAGATTGAAAAAAGAAATAAAAACAAATCATTTAAGTAATTAACTCACTATTTACCAAAATTATTGTACAATACATGTAAAGAAGGAAGCAGATATTGCAACTGATCAATCTAACTAGAATTTTCCATGTGATGCCAAAAGAAAAGGTAAGATACTAGCATCCAAAATGAAAAATTCAATCTCTGAAACCTATGTAACGTTAACTGAAATATATCTAATATAAATAACCATAGCCTACTCAGGTATTCAGTTTCTCATAATTATTAAATAATTTTATTGGCTAGAATTCAAAAAGTATTTCATATGAATAAAATTATTATTTTATGCAATTATATGACTCCTAAAAACGAAGACAGGGAAAATTTTACCCAATTTGGGGATATGAGTAGTCTAATTAGTAATAATTAAGTTAATAATTCATAATTAATTAAATGAAAAACAAAAGGTCCTATGTTCAATTAGACTAAAATAAATTCGAACGTATTGTTTATTAGCATTATTCATAATAAAAGTCCATCATAATTACCAATTGACCGAACCAGAAGTGCTATTTTGTCCTTTTGGTACTGGAAGAATCATCTCCTACACACCTCCTAAACTAATCGATGCTGTATCTAAAATATTAAAAATATAAAGTTAATGATGTTCAAGAGGATGAATTAAATTACGAATAAACGCTCCTATGATCAATTAGAATAAAATAAATTCACACTTATAATTTATCAGTATTGTTCATGATAAAAGTCAATCATAATTACGGATTGCCGGCTCCAGAAGTCCCATTTTATCCTTTTGGTCCAGGAAGAATCATATCCTACACACCTGCCACACTCATCGATGCTGCAGCTAAAATAATAAAAATATAAAGTTGATGATGTTCTGGAGGATGAATTAAATAACGAATAAAAGATCCAATGAGCAATTAGACTAAAATAAATTCGCACTTATAGTTTATCAGTAATGATCATGACAAAAATCAACCATAATTACGAATTGCTGGCAGGAGAAGTCCTAGTTTGTCCATATGGTCCAGGAAGAATCATATCCTACACACCTCCGACGCTCATCGATGCTGCATCTAAAATAATAAAAAAATTAATGTTAATGATGTTCCAGAGGATTAATTAAATTAATAACAAAAGATCCTATGATATACTACATTAAAATAAATTCTCACTTATTATTTATCAGCATGGATCATGATAAATGTCAATCATAATGACGAATTACCAGCACGAGAAGTCCTATTTTGTCCATTTGGTTCAGGAAGAATCATCTCCTACACTCCTACCACGCTCATTGATGCTGCATCTAAAAAAATTAAAATATAAAATGAATTACGTTCATTAGTCTTATTTAAATGAAGAACAAAAGATCCAATGATGAATTAGACTAAAATAAATTCGCACTTATAATTTATCAGTATTGTTCATGATAAAAGTCAATCATAATTAAGAATTGTCGGCACTAGAAGTCATACTTTGTCCATATGGTCCAGGAAGAATCATCTCCTACACAGCATCCACGCTCATCGATGCTGCATCTAAAATAAAAAAATATAAAGTTAATGATGTTCCAGAGGATGAATTAAATTACGAATAAAAGATCCTATGATCAATTAGACTGAAATATATTCGCACTTATAATTAATCAGTATTGTTGATGATAAATGTCAATCACAATTACGAATTGCCAGCACGAGAAGTCCTATTTGGTCTATTTGGTCCAGGAAAATCATCTCCTACTAAGCATCCACGCTCATCGATGTTCCATCTAAAATAATGAAAATATAAAATTATGATGTTCCAGAGGAGTAATTAAATAACGTATAAAAGATCCTATGATCAATTAGACTAAAATAAATTTGAACTTAATATTAATCAGCATGGATCATGATAAATTGCAATCATAATTACGAATTGCCGAAAATAGAAGTCTTACTTTGTCCATTTGGTCCAAGAAGAATCATCTCTTTCATAATCCTTATACGCTCATCGATGCTGCATCTATAAAAATAAAACTATAAAGTAAATGATGTTCTAGAGGATGAATTAAATTACGAATAAAAGATCTTATGATCAATAAGACTAAAATAAATTCGCACTTGTTATTTATCAGTATTGTTCATGATAAATGTCAATCATAATTACGAATTGCCGGCACTAGAAGTCCTATTTTGTCCAATTGGTGCAGGAAGAATCATCTCCTACAGACATTCCACCTTCATCGATGCTGCATCTAAAAAAATAAAAATAAAAAGTTAATGATGTTCTAGAGGATTAATTAAATAACGAATAAAAGATCCTATGATCAATAAGACTAAAATAAATTCGAACTTATTATTAATCAGCATGGATCATGATAAATTTCAATCATAATTACGAATTGCCGAAAATAGAAGTCTTACTTTGTCCATTTGGTCCAGGAAGAATCATCTCCTACACAGCATCCACGCTCATTGATGCTAAATCTAAAATAATAAAAAAATGAAGTTAATGATGTTCAAGAGGATTAATGAAATTACGAATAAAAGATCCTAAGATCAATTAAACTAAAATAAATTCGCACTTATAATTCATCAGTATTGTTAGTGATAAAAGTAAATCATAAATAAGAATTGCCGGTACTAGAAGTCTTACTTTTTCCATTTGGTCCAGGAAGAATCATCTCCTACACAACATCCACGCTCATTGAGGTTGCATCAATAATAATAAAAATATAAAGTTAATGATGTTCTAAAGGATGAATTAAATTACGAATAAAAGATTCTATGATCAATTAGACTAAAATAAATTCGCAGTTATAATTTATCAGTATTGTTCATGATAAAAGTCAATCTTAATTACGAAATACCGGGTGGAGAAGTTCAATTTAGTCCATTTGGTCCAGGAAGAATCATCTCCTATATTCCTTCCACGGTCATCGATGATGCATCTAAAATAATTAAAACGTAAAATGACTGAATTTAATTAATCTTATTTAAATGACGAACAAAAGATCCTATGCTCAATTAGACTAAAATAAATTAGCACTTAATATTTAGAAGTATTTTTCATGATAAAAGTCATTCTTAATTACGAAATGCCTGCACTAGAAGTCCAATTTTGTACATTTGGTCCAGGAAGAATCATCTCCTACACAGCATCCACGCTCATCGATGCTGCATCTATAATAATATAAGTATAAAGTTAATGATGTTCTAGAGGATGAATTAAATTACGAATAAATGATCCTATGATCAATTAGACTGAAATAAATTCGCACTTATGATTTATCAGTATTATTCATTATAAAAGGCAATCATAATTAAGAATTGCTGGCACGAGAAGACTTACTTTGTCCATTTGGTCCAGGAAGAATCATCCCCTAAACACCTCCCACGCTCATTGATGCTACATCAAAATTATAAAAGTATAAAGTTAATGATGTTCTACAAGATGAATTTCATAATGACTAAAGGATCCTATGATCAACTGGACTAATATAAATTCAAACTTATAATATATCAGTAATGTTCATGATAAAAGTCAATCATAATTACGATTGACCGGCACGAGAAATCTTACTTTGTCCATTTGGTCCAGGAGGAATCATCTCCTACACAGCATCCACGCTCATCGATGCTGCATCTAAACTAAGAAAAATATAAAATTAATGATATTCTATAGGATGAATTAAATTACGAATAAAAGATCCTATGATGAATTAGACTAAATTAAATATGCACTTATAATTTATCAGTATTGTTCATGATAAAAGTCATTCATAATTACGAATTGCCAGCACTAGAAGTCTTACTTTGTACATTTGGTCCAGGAAGAATCATCACCTACACAGCATCCACGCTCATTGATTCTGCATTAAAAAAAATAAAAATATAAAGTTAATGATGTTCTAGAAGATGAATTAAATTACGAATAAATGATCCTATGATCAATTAGACTAAAATAAATTCGCACTTATTATTTATCATCATTATTCGTGATAAATGTTATCCATAATTACGAATTGCCAGCATCAGTATTCCTATGTCCTCTTAGTGGTCCAGGAATAGTCTTCTCCTTGACCTCTCCCATGTTCCTTGATGCTGCATCTAAAATTATACAATTATAAAATTATTTTCCTAAGGACTAATTAAAAGACAAATAATTGTGCTATTATCTTAATGTTTGAAATTAATTTTGGTCTTACAATTTATCATCTTTTTCTATGACGAAAGTCGATGATATTTAAAAAATGCTGGCTCCAGACCTAGGTTTTCTTTGTGATCCAGGAATCCTCTTCTGGAATATATCTCTTATGCATCATCTGAAATATTACACATATAAAATGAATGTTTATATTCCAATTGGAATCTTCTCCACGAGTTCTCCGTATTTTATTGAATCAGCATCCCATATAATACACATATAAAATGAATGATGATAGAAATGACTAAGTGAAAACTTCGCATAGCATATGATAATAATTACTTCTCCAATGGAAACAAAATTAACCCAATTTTATCCATTTCAAAAATTATTGCTATTTATAAATACACACAACTATTCCCTAGCCGTAAAAGTCAGACTAGCCATGGCCTTATCCTAAAGAAGTGCAGACATTATGACAATTTGAATTAGGCGCTAAAATTATTTGATGGAATTTTTCACTTGGAAGCTAGACATGTATTTCGCATTAATGTCTTACGAAACATCGGAAGTATCATTTCGTGACAATTGAGATTCCTTTAGAACAGAAAACTCTTCCACGTCATAAGAATCTAATCATTTGAATTTCCGAATGTTAATATCGATTAAAATTTCATTTGCCGAATGTTCAATATCCTGCAAGCTCATTCGGAAAACATTTTAAACAGAAATATGCTGTATCACGTTAGATTAGCAATAAATTACTTAAGTGTTATGTAATTACTTTCCTTACATAACATTACTTCAAAATGCACTATTCTTTAAACAGATATCTGCACTTCAAAAGTTGGAACATAACGAAAAAGGTTCAAATTCTTACCGTTACTCCGGAAGTGTGCCACGAAGATCTTTCCTCCACGAAGTCTCACCGGGAACTGCACATTTTGTCGCTAAAAACCAAGCACAGACAAAAGACAAGCTGCTTTCTGATTGGTGGAAATTTGTTTTCCCCCACCCCACCCCCGTTAACCGTTAGGTTTAAAATTACCAAAAATAATAAAAATAATTAATAATTGATTTTAAATACGAGAATATTGTTGAAATAACTAAATTATTGAAAAATTGAATTAATTGTAAAAAAAATACTTTAAACTTTAAGCGAATTCTATAATAACCTCGAAGTTAACGATGGCTGATACTAACTGGGTTAGGTATGGATAATCAAAAATATAATTAGGAATGCCTTTGAAATAATGTTGATTTACAATTAAATTTCTTCAATTCGAATTTTTTTGTGATATATTCTATCGACCAATTGAGTTTTCCTCCTGAACTAACGATAAACGCTACTAAAAGAATCATATTAAGATACGAATCTTAGTTTGAATATGGAAGTAGATTACAATTCAAAATGAAATTAAGTTGTCGGTCGTAAACTGAGTAAATATCCTTTGGTTTACACTTATAAAATCCCATTCTCACTTTACTGGAAATTGCATGGATTCAAATATCGCCTTGGTCGTCAGGAGGACTGCTTGTTTATAACATCAAAGTTTTGGAAAATGTACGTGAATTTGGTTGTAAGGCTCGAAAGGAAGATTTGAAATCGATATTCCACGATTAAAATAAGAATTTTCGATCAATTTCCGTTCCATTACAGCTTGTCTCGACTCAGCACGACCATTCCTTCTAATTCAACTCTTCAAATAAAATGAAGCCTGCAAACGATCAAAGTGTGGTTTACGTGTATTTCTTTTGGAAAATTATTTGAGCGATCCTGATTCGAATCCAGAAAAATTATAGAAGAAAAATAATACGGTATCGATGACAAACACTGATTTTCTGCTATACAGATATGGTTAGTATTTAGTTGAAATTTTCCCCTAAGTCAACGTTTCAAGCTAAGGTAATCTTTAAGGCAATCGGTGATCATACCACGACCCACGATTTTAAATAATCCCATCTCTCTGTATCTGATTAATACACGAAATAATGAATGTGCGTTTGGGGAATTTAATCATCTATTTGAATCGTTAACAATGTACACGACTTGGTTAGATCATAGGCACCTTCTGGAATGATTACTAAGGAAACGAATGCTATGGAAGAAAGATCGATTTCGTAATGGATTGCTTACGTATAATCATTACCTTCAAATAGAAGTAGATACTCCACACCTTAGAAGCTGTACAGCATGCCATTCACTTGCACAAGAAGCACAATCCATGGAACCAGGTTCGATATTCCAGCACAACTCTCAATTCCACTTCCTGGTTGTTATAGCTACCACACCACTCACAAACACACGTAATATTTAAATATATTCATAAAGAAACGTAATAAATTATACTTTTTAGTCGGCACAACCACATGGAAGTCATTTATTCGTAGAAACAGAGTCAATTCTTGCACTCGCCGTGCTTCGCTACGCTACTCACGATTGTTCTGAAAATAGAAGACATAGGGGTGTCAGGTGACATCGTCATTAGCAATGACCTCCTGATTTGGAAAGCTAAGTAAGAATTGCCGATTTTTAAGACGGGCAAACAAAAAAAGGCAAAATACCTTATGTCATCCATTAAACTCGCTTGTCACTTGTATGAAATTACGACACTTTAAGTTGCCTTCCGAATATTCCAGAATTATCAAAACTTTCTTTCCACGTCTGACTCACATAACTTCAAATTTCTTTGCCTTGGGAAATGGTCTAATCTTCAATTGAAAGAATTTTCAAAGTCCTTAAAAATGCTCGACTTAGTGAAGTTGGTTTGTTTGAAAGAAGTCCTTTATCGCTAGATTTCTGTATGATGCATGTGCTTTGTTAGAGTATGCGTATGGGAAACACATGAAGAACGTTTGTAGACAGTTGAAGGCCTCGACTCGACTCACAGCGATATCGTAAATCAAGTGTTGAAAAGTGTGTTGTTCTAAATCTGTGAACGAAAACTTCCCAAGGTGATACTTCTGATGATTGATTGATTTCGTACTGCAGTTCACAGGAATTAGGAATCCTTCGATCAAGTTACAATAGCAAAATGTAAGATTCCACTGTAAGTAAAATGATATGATGTATTGATATTAATCCATACGTATGTGAATGTAAAATTACACCTCGTGGGTAAGCAAAGAGTGGTTCCACTTGGCTCTCTGATATCAGAATTCACAGTGAAAATATATTCGTATTCTAGAATATTTAGTATCGATGAGCATGACTTGATTGGCAGTACTAACAAGGGCAAGGTGCTTCATTGTGCAATCAATCAAAAAATTATGAAGCCTTGATCATGGTGGTAAACGGTGGTAACATTCATCCTTAGTGAAATTTGAATTTCGATGAAGAAATCTAACGATGCTACCTGTTCTACTTTATTTGTCTAATCTTGGTGCTCTAATGAATTCGTTAGCCCTTCATCCTGTAAGTAAAGTCACCAAATAGTGCTGGAGGTTCATTGAGTTATCTATGACTCAATTCAATCATTTTGTATGATTACGAAACTTCTCCGTAAGAAATCGTATCGAGTGTAGTTGATGAACAAGAGAAAAGGTATCTTAATGAGTTGATTTTGAAAGTAAAGCATAAGCATTTTTGAGAAAATGCGTATTTTTTCTCTAATTTAACTTCTCTGCAGGATGTCTTTATCAGTCCACAATTGTTATCCCCTTCACCGATGTCCATTCTTTTGTCTTATACTGACGTCTTATATACGTGAATTCACGGGTGTTTCATCAAAACCAATATTTATGATCCAATCTTTAAAGATTATCTTTTATTAGTATTTATTAAAATCTTTAAAGATTTCGCTTTACCACTTCTGGGAGTTTGCTAAATATAAGGGTGATTAAGCACGAAAATAATGGTTTCGCAAAAAATTAAAAAATATATTAAAAATGATATATTATGAAATTCGTATAAAAATAATTGTTTGCAAGAGACAGTCGTGGAAAATTTCCAAGGCGGTTGGTAGGCGGGGCCATATTGACAGACGGTTGAATTTCGACCAATCAGGTGACGGCAATTTCGATTATCTGTTGCGCAGATGGTTTTTTTGTCAGTCGCTGTTGAGATTTCTTCCGGTGAGGAAGTGCTGCCCAACTGATTCGTGGAAAGACCGTTGGGGATTTGAATTTGCCGACTCGATCCAAGTTTTTGAATGTTTTTCAGAGTGCCGATCTTTTTAAACTGTCGCGTTATCTTTAACCATTAACTAATGTTCAAGAATGTTTATATTAAAAAAATGCCAGAATTCACTTCTCAACGCCCATCGCCGACTTCATTCAGGATTTCCAGCGAATGGTAAGTTACCTAAGATACTTAAATAGAAACTGTCTTCTATTTTATATAGTCTTTGATATCATTACTATGGCTAGAGATGGAAGGGATTTAAGTGCCGTATATGCGTCATATCGGTTCTTGACTTTCCAGATTCTATGATTAGGACATAAGAACCCGTCTGTCAACGTCAATTCTCTTAAATTTCACATTATAATAGATGTACACGTAAAGGTTAGATAATGCTTGTTCTAGCAACGATATGTAGGCCATTATGTCGACGAAATTAAGATGCATAGTCGACAAATGTTATTTGTTTAGCCGACAAAGCCTTTTAGTTGAAACATATTGCTTGTAACTGTAGGCGATTACAAAACTACATCCAGAGAGTAAGTTATAAATAAACTATCTATACATTACACTCTCGCTAATCCGGCCCTCAATTATACGGACTCTGAGTAATCCGGCACCCTTCCCTAACGTAAAAAAGAACCATGCAGTATCGAGTGCAAGCGTTGAAGAAAAAATTAGAATAAATGCAGAGGTGAAGGGTCTTTCTTAGAACAGTAGGCATTAATTATATTCATTAATGATACCTAAAACATATATTGTTTCCTCAAAGCCTGAATGACTTCTCTAAACAAAGTTATAACTAATCTCCCATTAGCGTACTACATTATAGATGTAAGCCTTAAATCAATTTGCCACCTCGTATCTGTGAACAGATTGGCGATAGTTTGGTGCATTTCGAATAACAATACGAACTTTGTTAGATGGAGTAAGCGTCAGATAATTTTCCAGCTTAACCTCGATTTGCATGATCAAACCAAATATGTAAGAGCATGTTTAAGTGTAATTAAGCAACTAAACTCGTTCTGAAAAACGACGTATTACGTTTTTTTTTGAAAGTAAGAAGTAAAAGGAATGTCTAAATCACCCGAGGTTTGACGTTGCTTGGACTCGAAACCGGTTCTCGACTTTTCTCTCCGAGAAACGTGATTGTATAGGTTGCCGAAGTCAATAAATGCCTGAATTTAGTACGCAACAATGACACTCCTGATTAAATTTTTAATTATTGATACCTATTCCGATAATACCAGCCATCGTTTACTTCAAAGCTATAAGAGAATAGTATATAACTAATAGTATAGTATGATTTTCATTATTTTGGAATTTTAGATGTAACGGATAATGGAGGAAGGGGTGGGAGAAATAAATTTCCACCAATCCGAACGCAGCTTAGTGATTTCTCATGGTTTTTCAGCGCCAAATTCGCAGTTCCCGATGATACTTCGTGGGAGAAGGAACTGGTGGTACACTTCCGAACTAAGGGTGAGAATTTGAATTCATTTTCGTTATGTTTAAACTTTAAATTGTAGTAATACGTTTTCTACGCCTAGTGTATTTTGATATTTCGTAACTCATTTAAAACTTATATTCCTAATTTATTTTGTTGAAGAATATTTCTGTCAAAAATGTTTCCGAATAAGCTTTCAAGATTTTCAACATTCGGCAAACCAAATTATAAGTTATTATCGACTTTTACTGACGCTGAAAGATTTTCTATTACCATTATAATAATAAGCAAAAATAAATAATAAAACTACGGATATTCGTTCCTGTAGCCGTGATAACTTTTTTTACTTAGAATCTATTCCTATTTTTCTTTTCTCCCGCAAGCTTCAATTTCATCCCAAGTTTATACTTGCAAATAGTTCCTAGTAAATATATGCATTTCAGAAGCAAGGAAACGGTCATTGCTTTAGTGAAGATTCTACTTGTTTATAATTAGCTATGTTGGCGGTGGAGGAATTTTAAAATCAATGTAGCGACGGTTGTTGTTATTCACCCAGTTCTCTATGTTCGAGTCTAGAACATGTTTTTAAATATCTTTTAGCTCAAGATAAGTCATATATCGGTATCGGAAATTCAAATTTCAGTGCACAATACGGCTCTCGATAGTGCATAGATTCATCAATACTTTATTCGAGTGATTGTTCATTATATCACTTACAGAGAACTTCTTCAGTAATACGAATGAATTTAATAAATTTATTCCCATTGTAAGTTCCTCGATATTTTTTATTGTATAGAAAATTCTACAACACATAACACTGATTTAAATTACTGGTATTCGGTCGGAAACTGAAGGTCACCGGACAGCTGTTTGTTTTGAGATAACGAGCACTTTCTTTTTACCCATGCGAGAAAGCATTTTGCCTTCGCCTTGACCATCGTAAACAGAACTACTTTCGCTTTTAAAACATCTATATTTCAAAATATTTACATTTTATGGATCATCGATTCAAATTTTAATTCTTCTATTGCGGACTTTCAGAATAAATCTTCGAAGTAATTCAGTCGTTTATCATGCTCGAAGGAATGGTTAGTAATTAAGTCTGAGTTATTTATAAAATCAGTTATCGATGAGTTTTCTGTCGCTTTAAAATACTACGTAAGATTTAGCTTTACTTTCCCTAGCTCATTAAATACTCATGCATTGTCTTACGAGACATCACTATCGGTTATCGTAACGGATTTCGGGATTTCAAATTTAGTGGCGAGACTAGTGTTACATCCGTACACTAAGAATGAAGTGAATTTTCGTGATGCTACTCTAGAAGTATCTCGAAATTTACAGTTAATTAATAACAGGAATTTGTATCTTCGATATCATCAATGCTGATTTTCCGTGCCAATGCATTGAAAATTGAAGCACCTCTTGTATTTAAAGCTCCAGAACTTTGAAGTTTTATTTTTTCTCAAAGGATTTTCAGGTCCCCTCAAGTCAATGAAATAAGACGTTAAGCTCAATATCTCTCTCATCAGAATTATGTGTATTCCTTACCAAATAATTTTATAATTTAATACTGAAAAATTGAACTTCTGCATTGATTTTCTCCGATAGATATTTTCCGTTACTTAATAAAACATTAAGTAACGGAAATATATTTCCAAAGTAAACGTATTTCCTCATTAAACAAATTAATAATTTTATCGCATTGATGCTCATGACTGTGAAATAAAATACTTAATAATTATTTAAAAAATGATGGATATGAAGTTTGACTTAGCACAGGAAAGCTTGCGACTTAACCAAAACTTTGTACGGGAAGTGAAAAATCGGATCTAGGACTCGAACCCAGGTTTACCAATGTCCAGGACGTGGCTCGGAGGTTTAGTGGCTAGAATACCATTATTTCAGTGGTTAGAATTCCAATTTGTTACTATACTACTATTTAGTTACACAAACTTCAATTATTATTTTAATTCGATGCGATATTAATATTCATTTTTAATTTTTTTAAGGTTTAAGGAGAACTTTTGTTAATTTATTTTGACATTTCCCTGGCGTAATGTGGTGCTACTCAATCAAAAGCTACTGGCGCAGTGAAAAACCATCACTGAAGATGCTCATGGAGACGTCGGAGGTCCAATTTATGGTAATTAGGATATTTAATTACTCTGAAATATTGTACTTCGCCTCATTGATTTGAAAAATATTTCTTGATTCTTACGTGGATTCCTGCTACATAAATTCAACATTGGCGAATTACGTCCGTGCCATTGAAATAGAAATGATTTAGCCTAACTTGGTGGAACTCCATAGAAAGAAAATAAAAATAATTTATACTTAAAAAATAACATGGTCGGTTGACAGTAACAATAAATTTTATAAACTGCAAAGTGATTTTATTCCCATCCAATGATACGATTATAATTATACGGATACATTGATAGCTATCTCATATTGTTTCTGTTTTCTGATATTAAATTCTATTGTTAATTCAGATTTTTAATCGATAAAAAATATTACACATATTATGAAAATTACCATGAAACTAACTACTATATTGACTCGAAAAGAGCCTGCCAACTTTTGGGAACTTGCTAAACCTAATTTTGTTAGGTAAATAGATTTAACTCTTTCGCCGTCACTCTTGATGTCGGGACTCACTAATAAAGTAGTAATTTATGTAGGACTAATCCTTTCGACACCTTATAAACGAGTCAAAATTCTAGTAAGTTACGTCGATTTTGGAGCTTTTTGTAGCCAAAATACAGAAATTTACGGATGTCAATTCGCAATTATTTAGATCCTTGCGTCATCTTTTCATTAAGAGAAAACTTTTGTTACCACAGATTTAGTAGATAGCATAGAATTAACCCTCACTTAGTCGTCACATAAAAGTTAAGTAATTAGTCACGTGGGGTCAGAGTGACCCAAAAATTCTCTGAATTATTAAGACTTCTTTCATGCTCAATCAAATTATTAAATTTTATATTCTTAATAAATGATTGTTTAAAAAATAAGTCTAACTTTTTTACGTAATATCTTTTTGCATCAAATATAAATTTAATTTTTTTTTAACTTGTACCAAAATTGCAGTAACTTTTACAATTGATAACTTTTTGTATTAAGAATTAACCTAAGAGTTTTAAACTATTGAAATTTGTAGTAGAGGGTTCATTAATTACATTTTCGTTTCGTAAATAAAGTCAAAATATTGGGTGCAAATAAATTTTCGAATTTCATGAAACTTAAAGTAAAAGGGATTCCGACTATGATAAAACGATAAGTTATATATAAAAAATCTTCACTTAAATCCTTATCAGTGTTGCCGAACTATAAAAGAAAATATTTTATGAGGCTCAATATTTTGCGTATTTATTTTATTCTAAATAAATTGTTATAAATTAGCAATTCGAAACCTAAATCTAGCCTAATAACTGCACATAATTGGGGTACCAACTTTAAAAAATAAATTATTAAAAAGTAATTATTGCGCATCTCTTTGTTGCTATATTTGAATTACATTAACATAGATTTACTTAGTGAATCTTAGTAAAGAATTCTGTGAAACCTAGGAGCATTTTAATCATTTGAAGTGCATTCGAAAAATATTCGGTAAAATCTTTAAAATATCCACAAAAACGTATGTTTTTGAAATATTTTTAAGTTGGTATAAGCGATATGGTGTTCAGTATTTTTGTGGTACTTAGCTATTAATTAGTTTATGTAAAGGCACTTATAAAATACTAAAATTTGGTTAGATAATTATTAAAATTTATTTTCATAAAATTAATAACACCGATAAAATTGCGTACTTTTTATTAATTGAAATTATCTAAATTCGCAGATCATGACTCAGAAAACATCTTTAGATAACGTAAATGAAGTTGAAATACCTTCATTAATGTCTGTACTACCAAAGTAAATACATTTCCCGGGTCATATTGACCACACGCAACTAATTAAGGGTTAAAATTGATATGCTGAAGCTTCACTTCATGGAATGGGCATTTCAAAAAATATTAAGATAACCAAGTTTTTTCATTTTTTTAATAATTAAAGGTTAATATCAGAGCATTCAATGGACAAAGAACTGAAATGAAATGTATCTTTGTCGGCGGTTTAATTAGAAATCTTCAATAATTATTTATACCACTGGACTCTCCAATAAATTTAAAATCTCGATATCCTTTGGTTTGTCGTTAGTGATTTCTCGTAAGACAATGGAAGGGAAATTTAAAAAGGTACAAAACGCCATCCTAAGTTGCAATTCAATGTTACAGAGCACTCAGTAATCACTGATTTAAAAATAATAGGTTTCTTATTCATTGCCATGGTATCAAAGGAAAGACACACGGCTGAATCACTTCCACGATTTATCTAAAAGTCGTCAATTGAACCGTTAAAAACAATAAGAGAGTAAATTCTCGAGAACGCAGTCATAGGCAAATTATTAAAATACGTGATGGCACTTATCGAGTTTGATACAAACTGAGCTATGTCTTGCCTATATTATGAATTCTGTCTCTTTTAGACGTTTCTTCATGGTGTCACAAGTATGATACTGAAAGTTCGTTCCACGAAGGATTATCAGAAGAAGTCTCCCGGATGCCCAATACAGGTCAGTTCTTTAAAAATAATATCATCTATCATATAGTACTTAGTTTAACCCTATGTTATCACTTTTTGTAAAACTTGAACGATATGTAAATTTTTAAGTATATATTACTTTTTCTATATTTATTCATTAAAAAATTATTTGTTTAAAAGTTTGTATATATCTTAGAACTTATTCATATTCGATTTATAAATTAATTCTTTATTACATAGACAACAAAGATTCCGATGGATTGCAATGGATGACTCCATATTTTGTTAACATCCGTACTTAGGTTTTGCAATCGCCGAAACAATGTCGCCGTGGTAAAAGCAAATTCTATTAGGTAATTGTATTTTCCCTTTCATTCCTTCCCCTTTAACTCTAGCTTCAGCTTTTAATTTCTTACCTATTCATTAGCTTACTTTCGCTTTCTCTTTTTTTGTAAGCAGAACTCAAGCTTGTTTCGTAAAGGAACTCGCAATCACCTCAAGTTCTAGGCCTCCTAAAATTACATTCACTTTCATCGATAAAACATTTAAAAATATGTAGCCATTAGTGCCATTTTCGCCTTCATGTCTTTTAACGAATTCAAGGTCTTACTTTCGTAAATGATAACCGATATTGAAAAAGTAATTTTTTTAGGCGTTATTTTTTAACGAGTTTGTATTGAAGCTAATAAAAATAAGTAGAATAGTCTTCATAACACTCGCCGTAACGTATGCAACTACAGTTTTATAATATCTATCGAGGAACTAATTGAAAAATGTCAGTTAGTATATTCACCCTTGTTTCGTATTTACCCTCCTACTCCCCTAATTTAGAACAGATAGAGAATCAATTTCAGTTGTTGCAGCTTTGGCTTCCTTGGCATTGTAAAATACTTTGTTGGTTTAAAATTTATAACTTAAGGATAAGAATGTATAAAGTCGATGAAGTTTATTTAAGTAGTTAATTTTACTTTTACTGCGGTGCCTCCGACTTCAATGACTCTAACAAAAGAAACCACCAAAATAAAGAATTTAGCTACCATTAATATAATCAATATTTTAGTATTTCTCGATATATTTATCCTATTTCAGTAACTGAAAAAGGAATATAACACTTTGTGATCATTTATTGTTTTGTTTTACAAATCAGATCAATTCTCGTATAGAATATTGTATTTTCGCATAGTTGAAGAGGCACGCCTAATTAATGCTAACATAGGAATCATTAATGTCTTATAACAATTGAATGCAGTAAAACGGATTTGTTGTTAATAATCTTTACATTTAAATAACGTTTTTATCGCAAAGATATTAACGTTAGATTGTTTCTCCGCCGTAGTCATGAAATATTAATTAAATTAAAACTAGAGTAAATTGCAACTTATAAGACTATTCAACTTAATGAAATAGAGCGATATTTCCTTGATTTCATTTTCTTGAGTAATATTTTTGCATTATGTAATAATTTTATTCATTATAAAATATATTTTAAATTTGAGGCAATAATATTAAGGAATTGCTCTAATGAATTGTAATTCGATAAGCAGGCTGTAGTGTTTTATATTAGATATATTTCAGTCAACATATCTCAGTTTTTTATCTCAAATAAATTTGTTGTAATAACCTACTTAATTTATTTCTGTTTCTTTCTTTTATTATGTTCTGAGGGAGTTCATTATATCTATTCTGGGTGATGATTCGTCCTTGTGTCTCGGAAGCAATAAAAAAACGTGCGTTCAGAGAAGAGTTATCAAATGAATTCTTCCGGATTCCCTCTGCAGGTTAGTTCTTTATAATTATATTTTAATCTTATAGTACGCCATTATTTAGTTTAAAACGTGGCTGCATGATGTTTAATAACTTGAACGGAACATCTCTTGAATTTTAACAACGTAGTGCATTTCCAATTCCTTCCGTGATTGAGTTTCAATCTTAATCTCGATTTCGCTTGTATCATATTCTTGAAGTAAATAGAGAACTAAAGATCCCTGACTTATGTGGAGTCACCTTTATATTTATTTTTCATCAAAGTTTCTGATAGCTGATTCACATATAGATTAATGAATAAATAGACTACAAAGATCACTCCTTTTCTTTTAGCATAATTTTATAAGGTTTTTCAAACGCGAAAACAAGGTCGTGTAGTATAAGCGGATGCTATTAGACCAATGCGTTTTCCCTTTCAATCCTTTCGTTTTGACTATAGTTTCACCCTGCAATTTTTCCCTTGTCATTTGCATTAACTTACTTTCATTTTCACCTGATTTGTTATCAAAACTCAAGCGTATGAAGCAAGGAATATGGAGTCACCACAAGGTTGAGGCTTCCTCTAATTTAGATTACTTCCACTCTTATGATTTTTCAACTGTGATAGTCTTTTCTTCGTGCCATTTTAACCTTTGGGTATTTCCACAGTTACAATGACTTGCTCTTCATTAATAATCTCTGACACTGAAAACATCTTTACTTGAATTGGCTTCATATATTGTTCCAAGAGTCTGTAGTGAAGATATGGCGGGAATTTAAGCTTAAATTACACCACTTCTGAGCTTATGTTATTACTGTTTCATAAATTCTTAGATATCAGTAACTTCATGGAGAAATTCGGTTAGCATATCTATGCTTTTCTCTCATCAGTCTCACAATCATAAACATTCATAATCAGTATTTGGATTTGTATATATCCGGTTTGGTAACTTCCGCAAGAATCTCTAATTTTACGATTCATTATTGTTTTTTCTTTGTTATCAGAGTTAACTTTAAGGGTATTCAACTGTCCCATAGTTTATGCGGCACACCTGGGTATCGTTATCGTAGAAATAATTAATGATTTCCAATAATGTTATTAACTTATTAGTCTTCATGCGTTATTTAAAAGATCAATTACTCATCAGACAGATTAATATGGATAGGGTTTCTTAAAGTTCGCGCCGTTTTGAACTCGTTGGCATTTTATATTTGTGTCTTTCAACAATTTCCAACTTAAGCTTCTTAATGCACAGAAATAATGAAGTAAATATAAGTTGTTAATATGCTTTTTAATGTGGTTTCCCCAGCTTCATGCACTGCTGTGTAGGACATCTGAATATTTTATAATCGTTTATCATAATACTTCCCAATCTTTCGCTATTTTTTTTATTGTAAAGTTTCCCTTTTAGATTCTTTTGTTACTATATTAGAGGAGAATTGCTTATATTTTAATCGCTTGGTTTAATTTAAAATTAGAGGGCTACTATATGGACAAAATGTAGCCAAACTTCGCTTTCAGAATAAATAATAAAAATTAATTTATTATCAAAAATCACACAATACGAAAATCTATGTCGGTTACATTTTCATGTACCCAATATCATCAATGTTCTTCGCAAATACTTGAAGTTTTTTTTTTTCAATAAGATTTTAGACACTGTCATCCTAAATGAGGTATAAATTATATACCTTTATAAAAGTTTTTAGTGAATATACTTTTTATAAAATCGAACGTTATAGTAGATACATAATAGCGAAATAGGCTAATTTTTCCAATTTCAGACGCACCCAGATTTTGCTTCTTGAATATGTTCGATAAATAATATTGTGTTATAACAAACATGCAATTCGCTGTAGTTCTTAGCGTGGCTTCCACTTATACCGTTCCCGGATAACGTTAACGGAGTTAACTTGAATGTATTGTCATCGACTATGTTTTGTTCCAGGTGAATAATATATACGTTATTTTGCCTCAAGGAACGGCGTTGGAGGACTCCTTCAGGAGACTGTGTTCAGAGATTCTACGAGGGATGGCGTCGACTGTCTGCGTCGGGATGAATTTGAAGAACAAAATAACACTTCCTTGGAAAATGAAATACGTGAATTATAAAGTGAAGTAAAAGTGAACTGTGAAGTCAACTTATTAACTGAACTATTTATCACCTTTTGAACATTTGAGTTGCCTTTTTTGATTTTATCATTTAAACTTTCTTTAACTATATTCTTCTAAGACACTGATGGGGATGCACCTAAGATAACAATTTATTGTTATATTTCATCTATCTGTTCAGGGTTTATTCCATTTTAAATGATGTTGCTTATTTATCTACCAACGCATATTAGTATTATTAATATTATTTATTCCGAACTCCCCAATCTTTCTGTTTCTTAAAGGATTTGGAATATATATTCTATATATGTATATTTAATCATTATTATCTATTTCTATGACTGTAATGTAACTTAATTGTTTTTGAATGTAATTATTTATGTATGTAATTAAAAATATAATAATTTTGTATTTTGCTAAAGAAAATGGGGCATAGAAGAGGGGTTACAGACCTCATCTGCTCCAGGCAAAATAAATAAAATAAAGTCGGTCGAACTCATGGGGAGATGGGTTTGAGGGGTGGGCTACGGGAAAAGCGTTGTGGTAATATGGGGGAGGCCACCGGGGAGGTTCTCGGGGGAAAGCGTCCGATGAGGACGTTGGGGGAAGGGCATCGTGCAAAAACATCATGTGAGGTTGTCAACGGAGGGAGTCTGTAGTTAGAGCTCAGAGGTAGGTGATCAAGGGAGGCGATCGTTGGCTTCGGGCTTTTGGGATCTTATGGTGGTCGTCCTGGGTAGGTTGTGTAGGAATTTCGGAAGGAGGTGGCTATGATGGAAGGATATCGGGGGGAGTCGTCCAAAAAGGGAAAACCGGAGGGCGTCGGGGGATCACGTCAGGACAAGGACGGGATGGAATGCCGACGGACATGGATGTTCGGTAGGGAGTCTGAGTAGATTGTGGCGGAACAGCACGGCACGGCGGTAGACATCCCAGGACATAGAAGGAGGTCTTCGCCGGACATCGCGGGACAGGGAGTGATTTCGTCTCGGAAATCGCGGACAGCACCGGACGGCGTCGTGGGACCTCACGGGACAGCGAGGGACAGGTTCGCGGGACAGCTAGTGATATCGTCGCGGGACAGCGAGGGACGGCCAAACGGAATATCGCGGACGGCTAGTGATGTCGTCGCGGGACATCACGGACAGCGAGGGACGGCGTCAAGGAACATCGCGGGGTACAGAGTCATTGGAGGTACGTACGAGGTCATTGGTACGAGGTACAGAGTCATTGGAGGTACGTACGAGGTCATTGGTACGAGGTACAGAGTCATTGGACATCACGGGAAAACGAGGGACAGCGTCGCGGGACAGCGAGGGACGGCGTCGTTGGACAGCGACGGACGTCTTCTTGGGACACGGTATAGCTTGGGACAATGTCGCGGATTGGACATCATGGGAAAAAGAGGGACGGCGTCGTTGGACAGCGATGGATCTCTTCTCGGGACATCACGGTACAGCTTGGGACAATGTCGCGGTACTGAGCGATACAGCGTCGCCGGACTTCCCTGCACTCACTCTTCCCACACACTATTTTTTCCGCACTTCACCACTTAACCCGTTGTCCACTTACCCCACGGTCAATCAATGCACTCATCCTCTAACTTCCGTACCCCACACTCTAACCCTGCACTTTCGCTCCAAATTCCCAGCCCTTGCAGCCTCCCTCCACTTCCTTACTCTGACATCTTCCCCCGACGCCCTTCAACCCACGGACCCCCATACGACGCGTTACCTGGAAGCATTCCACCCACGACCTCTTCCCGGAAAACGTTTACTCAACGAATTCACAGAAGGCTTTCCCCCGTCGCCCACCCATCAAACCCTTCTTCCTACGAATTACCCCTGATTGACTTTTGTTATTTAACCTGGTTAGGGTTATGGGAGGGAGGGTTCGAGGTTTGGGAAGTGGGTTAGAGGACATAGGGTTAGAGCATGGGCAGAGTTTACGCCATTGGTAGGGTCTCTCCCTACGAAATCGGCCGAGTTGACTTTTATTTATTTTACCTAGCAAGAATAAGGCCTTCCGGCCTAAGAGTCTTTCGTTTTATTATACATATATACAGTAGAACCCCGGTAATCCGGACACTCGCTAATCCGGAACCCTCGGTAATCCGGACGGTCCATTGGGTGTTATGCAAACCCGCAACTTCTTCTTTTGAACATATAAACACGCATATCAGTAACAAGAAACGAGAAGTGGACAGACTATTTGAAAACATTTCCATTGGCTGAATGATGTGATAGAGATTGAAGTATCCGGAAACCCCGCTAATCCGGACGCCTATGTGCCTGAATTCGTCCGGATTACCGCGGTTCTACTGTATATCATAATCATTGAGACTAAAATTATGTCAGACTTATAATTAATCAGCATTATCCTTAATGAATGTCATTCATAACTACCAATTAACGGCACCTAAAGACGTATGTCCTCTCAGTGGTCCAGGAAGGATCATCTCCTAGTCATCTCGCATGTTCCACGATGCTGCATCTAAAACCATTCAAATACAAAATGAGTAATGTTTCAGAAAAGTAATAAAATGAAGAAAAAACTATATCATAATCATTGAGACTAAAATTATGTCAGACTTATAATTAATCAGCATTATCCTTAATGAATGTCATTCATAACTACCAATTGCCGGCACCTAAAGATGTATGTCCTCTCAGTGGTCCAGGAAGGATCATCTCCTAGTCATCTCGCATGTTCCACGATGCTGCATCTAAAACCATTCAAATACAAAATGAGTAATATTTCAGAAAAGTAATAAAATGAAGAAAAAACTATATTATAATCATTCAGACTAAAATTATGTCAGACTTATAATTAATCAGCATTATCCTTAATGAATGTCATTCATAACTACCAATTGCCGGCACCTAAAGACGTATTTCCTCTCAGTGGTCCAGGAAGCATCATCTCCTAGTCATCTCGCATGTTGCACGATGCTGCATCTAAAACCATTCAAATACAAAATGAGTAATGTTTCAGAAATGTAATAAAATGAAGAAAAAACTATATTATAATCATTCAGACTAAAATAATGTCAGACTTATAATTAATCAGCATTATCCTAAATGAATGTCATTCATAACTACCAATTGCCGGCACCTAAAGACGTATGTCCTCTCAGTGGTCCAGGAAGAATCATCTCCTAGTCATCTCGCATGTTCCACGATGCTGCATCTAAACCCATTCAAACACAAAATGAGTAATGTTTCAGAAAAGTAATAAAATGAAGAAAAAACTATATTATAATCATTCAGACTAAAATTATGTCAGACTTATAATTAATCAGCATTATCCTTTATGAATGTCATTCATAACTACCAATTGCCGGCACCTAAAGACGTACGTCCTCTCAGTGGTCCAGGAAGGATCATCTCCTAGTCATCTCGCATGTTCCACGATGCTGCATCTAAAACCATTCAAATACAAGATGAGTAATGTTTCAGAAAAGTAATAAAATGAAGAAAAAACTATATCATAATCATCGAGACTAAAATTATGTCAGACTTATAATTAATCAGCATTATCCTTAATGAATGTCATTCATAACTACCAATTGCCGGCACCTAAAGACGTATGTCCTCTCAGTGGTCAAGGAAGAATCATCTCCTAGTCATCTCGCATGTTCCACGATGCTGCATCTAAAACCATTCAAATACAAAATGAGTTATGTTTAAGAAAAGTAATAAAATGAAGAAAAAACTATATTATAATCATTCAGACTAAAATTATGTCAGACTTATAATAAATCAGCATTATCCTTAATGAATGTCATTCATAAGTACCAATTGCCCGCACATAAATACGTATGTCCTCTCAGTGGTCCAGGAAGGATCATCTCCTAGTTATCTCGCATGTTCCACGATGCTGCATCTAAAACCATTCAAATACAAAATGAGTAATGTTTAAGAAAAGTAATAAAATGAAGAAAAAACTATATCATAATCATTGAGACTAAAATTATGTCAGACTTATAATTAATCAGCATTATCCTTAATGAATGTCATTCATAACTACCAATTGCTGGCACCTAAAGACGTATGTCCTCTCAGTGGTCCAGGAAGGATCATCTCCTAGTCATCTCGCATGTTACGCGATGCTGCATCTAAAACCATTCAAATACAAAATGAGTAATGATTAAGAAAAGTAATAAAATGAGGAAAAAACTATATTATAATCATTCAGACTAAAATTATGTCAGACTTATTATTAATCAGCATTATCCTTAATGAATGTCATTCATAACTACCAATTGCCGGCACCTAAAGACGTATGTCCTCTCAGTCGTCAAGGAAGAATCATCTCCTAGTCATCTCGCATGTTCCACGATGCTGCATCTAAAACCATTCAAATACAAAAAGAGTAATGTTTCAGAAAAGTAATAAAATGAAGAAAAACCTATATTATAATCATTCAGACTAACATTATGTCAGACTTATAATTAATCAGCATTATCCTTAATGAAAGTCATTCATAACTACCAATTGCTGGTGCCTAAAGACGTATGTCCTCTCAGTGGTCCAGGAAGGATCATCTCCTAGTCATCACGCATGTTCCACGATGCTGCATCTAAAACCATTCAAATACAAAATGAGTAATGTGTCAGAAAAGTAATAAAATGAAGAAAAAACTATATTATAATCATTCAGACTAAAATTATGTCAGACTTATAATTAATCGGCATTATCCTTAATGAATGTCATTCATAACTACCAATTTCCGGCACCTAAAGACGTATGTCCTCTCAGTGGTCCAGGAAGGATCATCTCCTAGTCATCTCGCATGTTCTACGATGCTGCATCTAAAACCATTATTACAAAATGAGTAATGTTTCAGAAAAGTAATAAAATGAAGAAAAAACTATATTATAATCATTCAGACTAAAATTATGTCAGACTTATAATTAATCAGCATTATCCTTAATGAATGTCATTCATAACTACCAATTGCCGGCAGCTAAAGACGTATGTCCTCTCAGTGGTCCAGGAAGGATCATCTCCTAGTCATCTCGCATGTTCCACGATGCTGCATCTAAAACCATTCAAATACAAAATGAGTATTGTTTCAGAAAAGTAATAAAATGAAGAAAAAACTATATCATAATCATTGAGACTAAAATTATGTCAGACTTATAATTAATCAGCATTATCCTTAATGAATGTCATTCATAACTACCAATTGCCGGCACCTAAAGACGTATGTCCTCTCAGTGGTCCAGGAAGGATCATCTCCTAGTCATCTCGCATGTTCCACGATGCTGCATCTAAAACCATTCAAATACAAAATGAGTAATGTTTCAGAAAAGTAATAAAATGAAGAAAAAACTATATCATAATCATTGAGACTAAAATTATGTCAGACTTATAATTAATCAGCATTATCCTTAATGAATGTCATTCATAACTACCAATTGCTGGCACCTAAAGACGTATGTCCTCTCAGTGGTCCAGGAAGGATCATCTCCTAGTCATCTCGCATGTTCCACGATGCTGCATCTAAAACCATTCAAATACAAAATGAGTATTGTTTCAGAAAAGTAATAAAATGAAGAAAAAACTATATCATAATCATTGAGACTAAAATTATGTCAGACTTATAATTAATCAGCATTATCCTTAATGAATGTCATTCATAACTACCAATTGCCGGCACCTAAAGACGTATGTCCTCTTAGTGGTCCAGGAAGAATCATCTCCTAGTCATCTCGCACGTTCCACGATGCTGCATCTAAAACCATTCAAATACAAAAAGAGTAATGTTTCAGAAAAGTAATAAAATGAAGAAAAAACTATATTATAATCATTCAGACTAAAATTATGTCAGAATTATAATTAATCTGCATTATCCTTAATGAAAGTCATTCATAACTACCAATTGCTGGTGCCTAAAGACGTATGTCCTCTCAGTGGTCCAGGAAGGAGCATCTCCTAGTCATCACGCATGTTCCACGATGCTGCATCTAAAACCATTCAAATACAAAATGAGTATTGTGTCAGAAAAGTAATAAAATGAAGAAAAAACTATATTATAATCATTCTGACTAAAATTATGTCAGACTTATAATAAATCAGCATTATCCTTAATGAATGTCATTCATAACTACCAATTGCCGGCACCTAAAGACGTATGTTGTCTCAGTGGTCCAGGAAGGATCATCTCCTAGTCATCTCGCATGTTCCACGATGCTGCATCTAAAACCATTCAAATACAAAATGAGTAATGTTTCAGAAAAGTAATAAAATGAAGAAAAAACTATATCATAATCATTGAGACTAAAATTATGTCAGATTTATAATTAATCAGCATTATCCGTAATGAATGTCATTCATAACTACTAATTGCCGGCACCTAAAGACGTATGTCCTCTCAGTGGTCCAGGAAGGATCATCTCCTAGTCATCTCGCATGTTCCACGTTGCTGCATCTAAACCCATTCAAATACAAAATGAGTAATGTTTAAGAAAAGTAATAAAATGAAGAAAAAACTATATTATAATTATTCAGACTAAGATTACGTCAGACTTATAATTAATCAGCATTATCCTTTATGAATGTCATTCATAACTACCAATTGCTGGCACCTAAAGACGTATGTCCTCTCAGTGGTCCAGGAAGGATCATCTCCTAGTCATCTCGCATGCTCCACGATGCTGCATCTAAACCCATTCAAATACAAAATGAGTAATGTTTCAGAAAAGTAATAAAATGAAGAAAAAACTATATTATAATCATTCAGACTAAAATTATGTCAGACTTATAATTAATCAGCATTATCCTTTATGAATGTCAATCATAACTACCAATTGCCGGCACCTAAAGACGTATGTCCTCTCAGTGGTCCAGGAAGGATCAACTCCTAGTCATCTCGCATGTTCCACGATGCTGCATCTAAAACCATTCTAATACAAAATGAGTAATGTTTCAGAAAAGTAATAAAATGAAGAAAAAACTATATCATAATCATTGAGGATAAAATTATGTCAGAATTATAATTAATCAGCATTATCCTTAATGAATGTCATTCATAACTACCAATTGCTGGCACATAAAGACGTATGTCCTCTCAGTGGTCCAGGAAGGATCATCTCCTAGTCATCTCGCATGTTCCACGATGCTGCATCTAAAACCATTCAAATACAAAATGAGTAATGTTTCAGAAGATTAATAAAATGAAGAAAAAACTATATCATAATCCTTGAGACTAAGATTATGTCAGACTTATAATTAATCAGCATTATCCTTAATGAATGTCATTCATAACTACCAGTTGCCGGAACCTAAAGAGGTATGTCCTCTCAGTGGTCCAGGAAGGATTATCTCCTAGTCATCTCGCATGTTCCACGATGCTGCATCTAAAACCATTCAAATACAAAATGAGTAATGTATAAGAAAAGTAATAAAATGAAGAAAAAACTATATTATAATCATTCAGACTAAAATTATATCAGACTTATAATTAATTAGCATTATCCATAATGAATGTCATTCATAACTACCAATTGCCGGCACCTAAAGACGTATGTCCTCTCAGTGGTCCAGGAAGAATCATCTCCTAGTCATCTCGCATGTTCCACGATGCTGCATCTAAAACCATTATTACAAAATGAGTAATGTTTAAGAAAAGTAATAAAATGAAGAAAAAAATATATCATAATCATTCAGACTAAAATTATGTAAGACTTATAATTAATCAGCATTATCCTTAATGAATGTCATTCATAACTACCAATTGCCGGCACCTATAGACGTATGTCCTCTCAATGGTCCAGGAAGAATCATCTCCTAGTCATCTCGCATGTTCCACGATGCTGCATCTAAAACCATTATTACAAAATGAGTAATGTTTCAGAAAAGTAATAAAATGAAGAAAAAACTATACCATAATCATTGAGATTAAAATTATGTCAGACTTATAATTAATCAGCATTATCCTTTATGAATGTCATTCATAACTACCAATTGCCGGCACCCTAAAGATGTATGTCCTCTCAGTGGTCCAGGAAGGATCATCTCCTAGTCATCTCGCATGTTCCACAATGCTGCATCTAAAACCATTCAAATACAAAATGAGTAATGTTTCAGAAAAGTAATAAAATGAAGAAAAAACTATATCATAATCATTGAGGATAAAATTATGTCAGAATTATAATTAATCAGCATTATCCTTAATGAATGTCATTCATAACTACCAATTGCCGGCACCTAAAGACGTATGTCCTCTCAGTGGTCCAGGAAGGATCATCTCCTAGTCATCTCGCATGTTCCACAATGCTGCATCTAAAACCATTCAAATACAAAATGAATTATGTTTAAGAAAAGTAATAAAATGAAGAAAAAACTATATTATAATCATTCAGACTAAAATTATGTCAGACTTTTAATTAATCAGCATTATCCTTAATGAATGTCATTCATAAGTACCAATTGCCGGCACATAAATACGTATGTCCTCTAAGTGGTCCAGGAAGGATCATCTCCTAGTCATCTCGCATGTTCCACGATGCTGCATCTAAAACCATTCAAATACAAAATGAGTAATGTTTAAGAAAAGTAATAAAATGAAGAAAAAACTATATTATAATCATTCATACTAAAATTATGTCAGACTTATAATTAATCAGCATTATCCTTAATGAATGTCATTCATAACTACCAATTGCCGGCACCTAGAGACGTATGTCCTCTCTGTGGTCCAGGAAGGATCATCTCCTTGTCATCTCGCATGTTCCACGATGTTGCATCTAAAACCATTCAAATACAAAATGAGTAATGTTTCAAAAAAGTAATAAAATGAAGAAAAAATTATATCATAATCATTGAGACTAAAATTATGTCAGACTTATAATTAATCAGCATTATCCTTAATGAATGCCATTCATAACTACCAATTGCTGGCACCTAAAGACGTATGTCCTCTCAGTGGTCCAAGAAGGATCATCTCCTAGTCATCTCGCATGTTACACGATGCTGCATCTAAAACCATTCAAATACAAAATGAGTAATGTTTAAGAAAAGTATTAAAATGAAGAAAAAACTATATTATAATCATTCAGACTAAAATTATGTCAGAATATTATTAATCAGCATTATCCTTAATGAATGTCATTCATAACTACCAATTGCCGGCACCTAAAGACGTATGTCCTCTCAGTGGTACAGGAAGGATCATCTCCTAGTCATCTCGCATGTTCCACGATGCTGCATCTTAAACCATTCAAATACAAAAAGAGTAATGTTTCAGAAAAGTAATAAAATGAAGAAAAAACTATATTATAATCATTCAGACTAAAATTATGTCAGACTTATAATTAATCAGCATTATCCTTAATGAATGTCATTCATAACTACCAATTGCTGGCGCCTAAAGACGTATGTCCTCTCAGTGGTCCAGGAAGGATCATCACCTAGTCATCTCGCATGTTCCACGATGCTGCATCAAAAACCATTCGAATACAAAATGAGTAATGTGTCAGAAAAGTAATAAAATGAAGAAAAAACAATATTATAATCATTCAGACTAAAATTATGTCAGACTTATAATTAATCAGCATTATCTTTAATGAATGTCATTCATAACTACCAATTTCCGGCACATAAAGACATATGTCCTCTCAGTGGTCCAGGAAGGATCATCTCCTAGTCATCTCGCATGTTCCACGATGCTGCATCTAAAACCATTCAAATACAAAACGAGTAATGTTTCAGAAAAGTAATAAAATGAAGAAAAAACTATATCATAATCATTGAGACTAAAATTATGTCAGACTTATAATTAATCAGCATTATCCTTAATGAATGTCATTCATAACTACCAAACGCTGGCACCTAAAGACGTATGTCCTCTCAGTGGTCCAGGAAGGATCATCTCCTAGTCATCTCGCATGTTACACGATGCTGCATCTAAAACCATTGAAATACAAAATGAGTAATGTTACAGAAAAGTAATAAAATGAAGAAAAAACTATATTATAATCATTCAGACTAAAATTATGTCAGACTTATTATTAATCAGCATTATCCTTAATGAATGTCATTCATAACTACCAATTGCCGGCACCTAAAGACGTATGTCCTCTCAGTGGTCCAGGAAGAATCATCTCCTAGTCATCTCGCATGTTCCACGATGCTGCATCTAAAACCATTCAAATATAAAAAGAGTAATGTTTCAGAAAAGTAATAAAATGAAGAAAAAACTATATTATAATCATTCAGACTAAAATTATGTCAGACTTATAATTAATCAGCATTATCCTTAATGAATGTCATTCATAACTACCAATTGCTGGCGCCTAAAGACGTATGTCCTCTCAGTGGTCCAGGAGGGATCATCTCCTAGTCATCTCGCATGTTCCACGATGCTGCATCTAAAACCATTCAAATACAAAATGAGTAATGTGTCAGAAAAGTAATAAAATGAAGAAAAAACTATATTATAATCATTCAGACTAAAATTATGTCAGACTTATAATTAATCAGCATTATCCATAATGAATGTCATTCATAACTACCAATTTCCGGAACCTAAAGACGTATGTCCTCTCAGTGGTCCAGGAAGGATCATCTCCTAGTCATCTCGTATGTTCCACGATGCTGCATCTAAAACCATTATTACACAATGAGTAATGTTTCAGAAAAGTAATAAAATGAAGAAAAAACTATATTATAATCATTCAGACTAAAATTATGTCAGACTTATAATTAATCAGCATTATCCTTAATGAATGTCATTCATAACTACCAATTGCCGGCACCTAGAGACGTATGTCCTCTCAGTGGTCCAGGAAGGATCATCTCCTAGTCATCTCGCATGTTCCACGATGTTGCATCTAAAACCATTCAAATACAAAATGAGTAATGTTTCAAAAAAGTAATAAAATGAAGAAAAAATTATATCATAATCATTGAGACTAAAATTATGTCAGACTTATAATTAATCAGCATTATCCTTAATGAATGTCATTCATAACTACCAATTGCTGGCACCTAAAGACGTAGGTCCTCTCAGTGGTCCAGGAAGGATCATCTCCTAGTCATCTCGCATGTTACACGATGCTGCATCTAAAACCATTCAAATACAAAAAGAGTAATGTTTCAGAAAAGTAATAAAATGAAGAAAAAACTATATTATAATCATTCAGACTAAAATTATGTCAGACTTATAATTAATCAGCATTATCCTTAATGAATGTCATTCATAACTACCAATTTCCGGCACCTAAAGACGTATGTCCTCTCAGTGGTCCAGGAAGGATCATCTCCTAGTCATCTCGTATGTTCCACGATGCTGCATCTAAAACCATTATTACACAATGAGTAATGTTTCAGAAAAGTAATAAAATGAAGAAAAAACTATACCATAATCATTGAGATTAAAATTATGTCAGACTTATAATTAATCAGCATTATCCATTATGAATGTCATTCATAACTACCAATTGCCGGCACCTAAAGACGTATGTCCTCTCAGTGGTCCAGGAAGGATCATCTCCTAGTCATCTCGCATGTTCCACGATGCTGCATCTAAAACTATTCAAATACAAAATGAGTAATGTTTCAGAAAAGTAATAAAATGAAGAAAAAACTATATCATAATCATTGAGACTAAAATTATGTCAGACTTATAATTAATCAGCATTATCCTTAATGAATGTCATTCATAACTACCAATTGCCGGCACCTAAAGACGTATGTCCTCTCAGTGGTCCAGGAAGAATCATCTCCTAGTCATCTCGCATGTTCCACGATGCTGCATCTAAAACCATTCAAATACAAAATGAGTTATGTTTAAGAAAAGTAATAAAATGAAGAAAAAACTATATTATAATCATTCAGACTAAAATTATGCCGGCCCTTTAATTAATCAGCATTATCCTTAATGAATGTCATTCATAAGTACCAATTGCCGGCACATAAATACGTATGTCCTCTCAGTGGTCCAGGAAGGATCATCTCCTAGTCATCTCGCATGTTCCACGATGCTGCATCTAAAACCATTCAAATACAAAATGAGTAATGTTTAAGAAAAGTAATAAAATGAAGAAAAAACTATATTATAATCATTCATACTAAAATTATGTCAGACTTATAATTAATCAGCATTATCCTTAATGAATGTCATTCATAACTACCAATTGCCGGCACCTAGAGACGTATGTCCTCTCAGTGGTCCAGGAAGGATCATCTCCTAGTCATTTCGCATGTTCCACGATGTTGCATCTAAAACCATTCAAATACAAAATGAGTAATGTTTCAAAAAGTAATAAAATGAAGAAAAAATTATATCATAATCATTGAGACTAAAATTATGTCAGACTTATAATTAATCAGCATTATCCTTAATGAATGTCATTCATAACTACCAGTTAGTGGGTTTGAGGGAAAGAAATACTCGGCCGATCGAATTATGGAAAAAGCGCCGAACACCGAAACGAAAAATAAGCGAAATTCACCGACAATCCCACCTAAATTTGTTTGCGAAAGAAAAATATCAATTGCGATAGTTAACTGTAGGAGTGTTAAAAATAAAGTATCCGATTTGGAGCATCTTATTCGTAGCCACGACACCGATATTTTTATAGGTACAGAAAGCTGGTTAAATGAGGATATAAGCGATAATGAAATATTTCCAAAGGATTACACTATTTATCGCCGGGATCGTAGGGAAAAGACAGGTGGCGGTGTTTTTATTGCGGTTAAATCATCTCTCCAGAGCAAGCCGAGGACTTTGAGTGATAGCGATATAGAAAGCGTCTGGTGCACAATAAGCCAACAGAACAAGCCGAACATAAATGTATGTGCGTTTTACCGACCACCGAACTCTTCTCGACAGGTTTTGCGACATCTTAACGACGAAATAAATTTCTACACGAGTAAGAACAACCAGAGTATAACTATAATCGGGGGGGATTTTAATCTTCCAGACATCGACTGGAATAATCATAGCATAAAGAAAAGGGCCCGGGATGTCGACTCATGTAAAAAGTTATTAAATTTACTTCAGAAAAACTCACTAAGTCAAGCAGTAAAATCGCCAACCAGGGGTGACAATATACTCGATCTCCTTTTAATTAACTTTCCTGAGCGCATAGAGAACATTTCGATTGACGAAGGTCTTGGAGACCACAAAGGCGTTTTTGCAGATATCGAGATAAACCTTAGCAAGTATAAGAAACCCAAACGCAAAATTTATCTCTATTCCAAAGCCAAATTCGAGGAATTTAACGTAAAACTAACTACAGATTTTAATTCATTTAAGTCGCGCGTAAGCAACAACAACACTGAGGATACATGGAAATCATTCGTGGAGATAATGCATAAATATATAGATTTGTATATACCTTCGAAATACTCTAAAAATGATTGCGAGCCCAGATGGTACGATAAAGAGGTTAGAAGGGCTCTCCGCAAACAAAGAGATTTGCACGGAAAAGTAAAGGCTTTTAAGGGAATAGATCAGCTTGTTCCAAATCCACCACGATCACTATTACTAGAAAAGCACAAGAAAGCAAAATGCGACACCAAGCGAGCTATGCGTAACGCCCACAGCAACTTTAAAAAGAAAATACTTGGGGAATGTTTAGAGGAAGACCCTAAAGCTTTCTGGTCCTACGTTAGAGAGGTACAGGGAAAGATACAAACAGTGAGCTCGATAAGGGATATCGAAGGTAACATTACTTGCGATTCGAAGCGGAAAGCGAATATTCTAAACGAATTTTACCAAAGCGTATTCACATCAGATTGTAACATAGAGATCCTCCCTAAGGTTAATATACTGGATTCCATGCCAAATATAACTTTTACGACAGACGGTATAGTTAAAATATTACGCAAAATTAAGCCAAATAAGTCGCCAGGGCCAGAAGGCATCCCAGCAAGAGTGCTTAAAGAACTGGCAGAAAGCGTCGCCCCTTATCTCAAAATTATATTTTGTAAATCGATAAATGAAGGTAGGGTCCCATCCGATTGGAAATTAGCTAATATTACTCCTGTTTACAAAAGCGGATTAAAGGAGGACCCAGGAAATTATAGACCTATATCATTAACTTCGCTGTCCGGAAAGGTAATGGAACATATCGTCGTAAGCTCACTCATGGGATTTTTAGATAGAAATGAATTCCTCGACGCAAACCAGCATGGTTTTCGTAAGTCCCGATCATGTGAAACCCAACTTGCTCTATTTGTACACGATATCTTAAAGTCCGCCGAAAGTAAAAAGCAAGTGGACGCTATTTTCCTAGATTTCAAAAAAGCATTCGATAGAGTCCCCCACTACAAACTAATTTACAAACTAAAACTAGCGGGCATTAACAAGGAAGTAGTCGACTGGGTTAAGGATTTTCTCTACGAGAGGGAACAACAAGTTGTACTGGATGGCGTTAGCTCAAATAGAGTCAAAGTTACCTCTGGCGTACCTCAAGGCAGTGTAATTGGACCTCTTCTTTTCCTTATTTATATCAATGACTTGAGTGACGAGATAGTTAGTAATGTGAGGATATTTGCGGATGACTCGGTTATATATAGGGAAATAACAAACGAGGAAGACCGGACATCTCTCTCAAACGATTTAGTCCTCATCCAAAGGTGGTGCGAAAAATGGGAATTAGATATTAACGTAAGTAAATGCTCCGTAGTTAATTTCTTCGAAAAGAAAAAAATGCGTCCAAATCACCCATACAAAATTAATGGAATTAGTATCAAAGTAGTAGATTCAGTTAAATATCTCGGGATCAACATTACTAATAACTTAAATTGGAGCACGCATATTCGAAAAATCTGCGGCAAAGCAAGTAAAAGGCTTGGCTTTGTAAAGCGTATTGTCGGTAAATGCGACGAAAAGGTGAGAGAGCGATGTTATTTTACCTTGGTCAGACCCCTTCTGGAATATGCGGCAAGTATATGGGATCCGGTGGATGAAACGTGTACTCGCGAACTCGAGAAAGTGCAGCGTAAAGCGGTTCGTTTTGTTAAGAAATGCTACGATAAAAAAGCAAGCGTTACAAAAATGCTCTCAGACGTAGGTTGGGAATCCTTGAAAGAAAGGAGATTGGAAGCTAGGCTGCGATTGCTTAATAAATTCAGGGAAACTACATTTTCCAAAGATACAATCGGTATCATGCAACCCCCCTGCTACGTCGGTCGATCCGATAATGACCGTAAGTTAAGAGAAATAGATGCTAGGACGAATCGTTTCAGAGATTCATTCTTTCCGCGAGCAATACGTGACAATAATCGAATAAGGAAGTAATTTAGATTCAACTGGTGTTTACACCCCCTGCCACACGCCGAAAGGCGGCTTGTAGGGTATTAATGTAGATGTAGATGTAGATGTAAAGACGTATGTCCTCTCAGTGGTCCAGGAAGGATCATCTCCTAGTCATCTCGCATGTTACACGATGCTGCATCTAAAACCATTCAAATACAAAATGAGTAATGTATAAGAAAAGTAATAAAATGAAGAAAAAACTATAGTATAATCATTCAGACTAAAATTATGTCAGAATATTATTAATCAGCATTATCCTTAATGAATGTCATTCATAACTACCAATTGCCGGCACCTAAAGACGTATGTCCTCTCAGTGGTCCAGGAAGAATCATCTCCTAGTCATCTCGCATGTTCCACGATGCTGCATCTAAAACCATTCAAATACAAAAAGAGTAATGTTTCAGAAAAGTAATAAAATGAAGAAAAAACTATATTATAATCATTCAGACTAAAATTATGTCAGAATTATAATTAATCAGCATTATCCTTAATGAATGTCATTCATAACTACCAATTGCTGGCGCCTAAAGACGTATGTCCTCTCAGTGGTCCAGGAAGGATCATCACCTAGTCATCTCGCATGTTCCACGATGCTGCATCTTAAACCATTCGAATACAAAATGAGTAATGTGTCAGAAAAGTAATAAAATGAAGAAAAAACTATATTATAATCATTCAGACTAAAATTATGTCAGACTTATAATTAATCAGCATTATCTTTAATGAATGTCATTCATAACTACCAATTTCCGGCACATAAAGACATATGTCCTCTCAGTGGTCCAGGAAGGATCATCTCCTAGTCATCTCGCATGTTCCACGATGCTGCATCTAAAACCATTCAAATACAAAATGAGTAATGTTTCAGAAAAGTAATAAAATGAAGAAAAAACTATATCATAATCATTTAGACTAAAATTATGTCAGACTTATAATTAATCAGCATTATCCTTAATGAATGTCATTCATAACTACCAATCGCTGGCACCTAAAGACGTATGTCCTGTCAGTGGTCCAGGAAGGATCATCTCCTAGTCATCTCGCATGTTACACGATGCTGCATCTAAAACCACTCGAATACAAAATGAGTAATGTTACAGAAAAGTAATTAAATGAAGAAAGAACTATATCATAATCATTCAGACTAAAATTATGTCAGACTTATAATTAATCAGCATTATCCTTAATGAATGTCATTCATAACTACCAATTGCCGGCACCTATAGACGTATGTCCTCTCAATGGTCCAGGAAGAATCATCTCCTAGTCATCTCGCATGTTCCACGATGCTGCATCTAAAACCATTATTACAAAATGAGTAATGTTTCAGAAAAGTAATAAAATGAAGAAAAAACTACAGTAGAACCCCGGTAATCCGGACACTCGCTAATCCGGACACTCGCTAATCCGGAACCCTCGGTAATCCGGACGGTCCATTGGGTGTTATGCAAACCCGCAACTTCTTCTTTTGAACATATAAACACGCATATCAGTAACAAGAAACGAGAAGTGGACAGACTATTTGAAAACATTTCCATTGACTGAATGATGTGATAGAGATTGAAGTATTTTGTTTATAGTGATATGACACCTAAGTTATGTTACTTTTTAGAGAGAGCATTTTTCCATTAGAGGAATGCTTAATATGTGCGAAACTAAACAATTTCAAAAGACAATACAGTTTCAGTTGAGCAGGGTATAAGTTATCAAAATATCACGTTCATTAAAAAGCTATGAGAGAAGAGGCGTAAAAAAACAATCCTTTCCTTTTATAGACGTCCAATGAGGATGACAATGCACGGACTATAGAGTTGGTGGTAGGCATTATGATTTGGCATTATCTATACAATATAATTTTTGAAAAAAAAAAGTTTTTTATGTTATTTTTTGAAAACCTCGCTAATCCGGAAACCCCACTAATTCGGACGCCTATGTGCCTGAATTCGTCCGGATAACCGGGGTTCTACTGTATATCATAATCATTGAGACTATAATTATGTCAGACTTATAATTAATCAGCATTATCCTTTATGAATGTCATTCATAACTACCAATTGGCGGCACCCTAAAGACGTATGTCCTCTCAGTGGTCCAGGAAGGATCATCTCCGATTCATCTCGCATGTTCCACGATGCTGTATCTGAAACCATTCAAATACAAAATTAGTAATGTTTAAGAAAAGTAATAAAATGAAGAAAAACTATATTATAATCATTCAGACTAAAATTATGTCAGACTTATAATTAATCAGCGTTAACCTTAATGAATGTCATTCATAAGTACCAATTGCCGGCACATAAATACGTATGTCCTCTCAGTGGTCCAGGAAGGATCATCTCCTAGTAATCTCGCATGTTCCACGATGCTGCATCTAAAACCATTCAAATACAAAATAAGTAATGCTTAAGAAAAGTAATAAAATGAAGAAAAAACTATATTATAATCATTCAGACTAAAATTATGTCAGACTTATAATAAATCAGCATTATCCTTAATGAATGTCATTCATAACTACCAATTGCCGGCACCTAGAGACGTATGTCCTCTCAGTGGTCCAGGAAGGATCATCTCCTAGTCATCTCGCATGTTCCACGATGCTGCATCTAAAACCATTCAAATACAAAATGAGTAATGTTTCAGAAAAGTAATAAAATGAAGAAAAAACTATATCATAATCATTGATACTAAAATTATGTCAGACTTATAATTAATCAGCATTATCCTTAATGAATGTCATTCATAACTACCAATTGCTGGCGCCTAAAGACGTATGTCCTCTCAGTGGTCCAGGAAGGATCATCTCCTAGTCATCTCGCATGTTCAACGATGCTGCATCTAAAACCATTATTACAAAATGAGTAATGTTTCAGAAAAGTAATAAATGAAGAAAAAACTATATTATAATCATTCAGACTAAAATTATGTCAGACTTATAATTAAACAGCATTATCCTTAATGAATGTCATTCATAACTACCAATTGCCGGCACCTATAGACGTATGTCCTCTCAATGGTCCAGGAAGAATCATCTCCTAGTCATCTCGCATGTTCCACGATGCTGCATCTAAAACCATTATTACAAAATGAGTAATGTTTCAGAAAAGTAATAAAATGAAGAAAAAACTATACCATAATCATTGAGATTAAAATTATGTCAGACTTATAATTAATCAGCATTATCCTTTATGAATGTCATTCATAACTACCAATTGCCGGCACCCTAAAGATGTATGTCCTCTCAGTGGTCCAGGAAGGATCATCTCCTAGTCATCTCGCATGTTCCACAATGCTGCATCTAAAACCATTCAAATACAAAATGAGTAATGTTTCAGAAAAGTAATAAAATGAAGAAAAAACTATATCATAATCATTGAGGATAAAATTATGTCAGAATTATAATTAATCAGCATTATCCTTAATGAATGTCATTCATAACTACCAATTGCCGGCACCTAAAGACGTATGTCCTCTCAGTGGTCCAGGAAGGATCATCTCCTAGTCATCTCGCATGTTCCACAATGCTGCATCTAAAACCATTCAAATACAAAATGAGTTATGTTTAAGAAAAGTAATAAAATGAAGAAAAAACTATATTATAATCATTCAGACTAAAATTATGTCAGACTTATAATTAATCAGCATTATCCTTAATGAATGTCATTCATAAGTACCAATTGCCGGCACATAAATACGTATGTCCTCTCAGTGGTCCAGGAAGGATCATCTCCTAGTCATCTCGCATGTTCCACGATGCTGCATCTAAAACCATTCAAATACAAAATGAGTAATGTTTAAGAAAAGTAATAAAATGAAGAAAAAACTATATTATAATCATTCATACTAAAATTATGTCAGACTTATAATTAATCAGCATTATCCTTAATGAATGTCATTCATAACTACCAATTGCCGGCACCTAGAGACGTATGTCCTCTCTGTGGTCCAGGAAGGATCATCTCCTTGTCATCTCGCATGTTCCACGATGTTGCATCTAAAACCATTCAAATACAAAATGAGTAATGTTTCAAAAAAGTAATAAAATGAAGAAAAAATTATATCATAATCATTGAGACTAAAATTATGTCAGACTTATAATTAATCAGCATTATCCTTAATGAATGCCATTCATAACTACCAATTGCTGGCACCTAAAGACGTATGTCCTCTCAGTGGTCCAAGAAGGATCATCTCCTAGTCATCTCGCATGTTACACGATGCTGCATCTAAAACCATTCAAATACAAAATGAGTAATGTTTAAGAAAAGTATTAAAATGAAGAAAAAACTATATTATAATCATTCAGACTAAAATTATGTCAGAATATTATTAATCAGCATTATCCTTAATGAATGTCATTCATAACTACCAATTGCCGGCACCTAAAGACGTATGTCCTCTCAGTGGTACAGGAAGGATCATCTCCTAGTCATCTCGCATGTTCCACGATGCTGCATCTTAAACCATTCAAATACAAAAAGGTAATGTTTCAGAAAAGTAATAAAATGAAGAAAAAACTATATTATAATCATTCAGACTAAAATTATGTCAGACTTATAATTAATCAGCATTATCCTTAATGAATGTCATTCATAACTACCAATTGCTGGCGCCTAAAGACGTATGTCCTCTCAGTGGTCCAGGAAGGATCATCACCTAGTCATCTCGCATGTTCCACGATGCTGCATCAAAAACCATTCGAATACAAAATGAGTAATGTGTCAGAAAAGTAATAAAATGAAGAAAAAACAATATTATAATCATTCAGACTAAAATTATGTCAGACTTATAATTAATCAGCATTATCTTTAATGAATGTCATTCATAACTACCAATTTCCGGCACATAAAGACATATGTCCTCTCAGTGGTCCAGGAAGGATCATCTCCTAGTCATCTCGCATGTTCCACGATGCTGCATCTAAAACCATTCAAATACAAAACGAGTAATGTTTCAGAAAAGTAATAAAATGAAGAAAAAACTATATCATAATCATTGAGACTAAAATTATGTCAGACTTATAATTAATCAGCATTATCCTTAATGAATGTCATTCATAACTACCAAACGCTGGCACCTAAAGACGTATGTCCTCTCAGTGGTCCAGGAAGGATCATCTCCTAGTCATCTCGCATGTTACACGATGCTGCATCTAAAACCATTGAAATACAAAATGAGTAATGTTACAGAAAAGTAATAAAATGAAGAAAAAACTATATTATAATCATTCAGACTAAAATTATGTCAGACTTATTATTAATCAGCATTATCCTTAATGAATGTCATTCATAACTACCAATTGCCGGCACCTAAAGACGTATGTCCTCTCAGTGGTCCAGGAAGAATCATCTCCTAGTCATCTCGCATGTTCCACGATGCTGCATCTAAAACCATTCAAATATAAAAAGAGTAATGTTTCAGAAAAGTATTAAATGAAGAAAAAACTATATTATAATCATTCAGACTAAAATTATGTCAGACTTATAATTAATCAGCATTATCCTTAATGAATGTCATTCATAACTACCAATTGCTGGCGCCTAAAGACGTATGTCCTCTCAGTGGTCCAGGAGGGATCATCTCCTAGTCATCTCGCATGTTCCACGATGCTGCATCTAAAACCATTCAAATACAAAATGAGTAATGTGTCAGAAAAGTAATAAAATGAAGAAAAAACTATATTATAATCATTCAGACTAAAATTATGTCAGACTTATAATTAATCAGCATTATCCATAATGAATGTCATTCATAACTACCAATTTCCGGAACCTAAAGACGTATGTCCTCTCAGTGGTCCAGGAAGGATCATCTCCTAGTCATCTCGTATGTTCCACGATGCTGCATCTAAAACCATTATTACACAATGAGTAATGTTTCAGAAAAGTAATAAAATGAAGAAAAAACTATATTATAATCATTCAGACTAAAATTATGTCAGACTTATAATTAATCAGCATTATCCTTAATGAATGTCATTCATAACTACCAATTGCCGGCACCTAGAGACGTATGTCCTCTCAGTGGTCCAGGAAGGATCATCTCCTAGTCATCTCGCATGTTCCACGATGTTGCATCTAAAACCATTCAAATACAAAATGAGTAATGTTTCAAAAAAGTAATAAAATGAAGAAAAAATTATATCATAATCATTGAGACTAAAATTATGTCAGACTTATAATTAATCAGCATTATCCTTAATGAATGTCATTCATAACTACCAATTGCTGGCACCTAAAGACGTAGGTCCTCTCAGTGGTCCAGGAAGGATCATCTCCTAGTCATCTCGCATGTTACACGATGCTGCATCTAAAACCATTCAAATACAAAAAGAGTAATGTTTCAGAAAAGTAATAAAATGAAGAAAAAACTATATTATAATCATTCAGACTAAAATTATGTCAGACTTATAATTAATCAGCATTATCCTTAATGAATGTCATTCATAACTACCAATTTCCGGCACCTAAAGACGTATGTCCTCTCAGTGGTCCAGGAAGGATCATCTCCTAGTCATCTCGTATGTTCCACGATGCTGCATCTAAAACCATTATTACACAATGAGTAATGTTTCAGAAAAGTAATAAAATGAAGAAAAAACTATACCATAATCATTGAGATTAAAATTATGTCAGACTTATAATTAATCAGCATTATCCATTATGAATGTCATTCATAACTACCAATTGCCGGCACCTAAAGACGTATGTCCTCTCAGTGGTCCAGGAAGGATCATCTCCTAGTCATCTCGCATGTTCCACGATGCTGCATCTAAAACTATTCAAATACAAAATGAGTAATGTTTCAGAAAAGTAATAAAATGAAGAAAAAACTATATCATAATCATTGAGACTAAAATTATGTCAGACTTATAATTAATCAGCATTATCCTTAATGAATGTCATTCATAACTACCAATTGCCGGCACCTAAAGACGTATGTCCTCTCAGTGGTCCAGGAAGAATCATCTCCTAGTCATCTCGCATGTTCCACGATGCTGCATCTAAAACCATTCAAATACAAAATGAGTTATGTTTAAGAAAAGTAATAAAATGAAGAAAAAACTATATTATAATCATTCAGACTAAAATTATGCCGGCCCTTTAATTAATCAGCATTATCCTTAATGAATGTCATTCATAAGTACCAATTGCCGGCACATAAATACGTATGTCCTCTCAGTGGTCCAGGAAGGATCATCTCCTAGTCATCTCGCATGTTCCACGATGCTGCATCTAAAACCATTCAAATACAAAATGAGTAATGTTTAAGAAAAGTAATAAAATGAAGAAAAAACTATATTATAATCATTCATACTAAAATTATGTCAGACTTATAATTAATCAGCATTATCCTTAATGAATGTCATTCATAACTACCAATTGCCGGCACCTAGAGACGTATGTCCTCTCAGTGGTCCAGGAAGGATCATCTCCTAGTCATTTCGCATGTTCCACGATGTTGCATCTAAAACCATTCAAATACAAAATGAGTAATGTTTCAAAAAGTAATAAAATGAAGAAAAAATTATATCATAATCATTGAGACTAAAATTATGTCAGACTTATAATTAATCAGCATTATCCTTAATGAATGTCATTCATAACTACCAATTGCTGGCACCTAAAGACGTATGTCCTCTCAGTGGTCCAGGAAGGATCATCTCCTAGTCATCTCGCATGTTACACGATGCTGCATCTAAAACCATTCAAATACAAAATGAGTAATGTATAAGAAAAGTAATAAAATGAAGAAAAAACTATAGTATAATCATTCAGACTAAAATTATGTCAGAATATTATTAATCAGCATTATCCTTAATGAATGTCATTCATAACTACCAATTGCCGGCACCTAAAGACGTATGTCCTCTCAGTGGTCCAGGAAGAATCATCTCCTAGTCATCTCGCATGTTCCACGATGCTGCATCTAAAACCATTCAAATACAAAAAGAGTAATGTTTCAGAAAAGTAATAAAATGAAGAAAAAACTATATTATAATCATTCAGACTAAAATTATGTCAGAATTATAATTAATCAGCATTATCCTTAATGAATGTCATTCATAACTACCAATTGCTGGCGCCTAAAGACGTATGTCCTCTCAGTGGTCCAGGAAGGATCATCACCTAGTCATCTCGCATGTTCCACGATGCTGCATCTTAAACCATTCGAATACAAAATGAGTAATGTGTCAGAAAAGTAATAAAATGAAGAAAAAACTATATTATAATCATTCAGACTAAAATTATGTCAGACTTATAATTAATCAGCATTATCTTTAATGAATGTCATTCATAACTACCAATTTCCGGCACATAAAGACATATGTCCTCTCAGTGGTCCAGGAAGGATCATCTCCTAGTCATCTCGCATGTTCCACGATGCTGCATCTAAAACCATTCAAATACAAAATGAGTAATGTTTCAGAAAAGTAATAAAATGAAGAAAAAACTATATCATAATCATTTAGACTAAAATTATGTCAGACTTATAATTAATCAGCATTATCCTTAATGAATGTCATTCATAACTACCAATCGCTGGCACCTAAAGACGTATGTCCTGTCAGTGGTCCAGGAAGGATCATCTCCTAGTCATCTCGCATGTTACACGATGCTGCATCTAAAACCACTCGAATACAAAATGAGTAATGTTACAGAAAAGTAATTAAATGAAGAAAGAACTATATCATAATCATTCAGACTAAAATTATGTCAGACTTATAATTAATCAGCATTATCCTTAATGAATGTCATTCATAACTACCAATTGCCGGCACCTATAGACGTATGTCCTCTCAATGGTCCAGGAAGAATCATCTCCTAGTCATCTCGCATGTTCCACGATGCTGCATCTAAAACCATTATTACAAAATGAGTAATGTTTCAGAAAAGTAATAAAATGAAGAAAAAACTACAGTAGAACCCCGGTAATCCGGACACTCGCTAATCCGGACACTCGCTAATCCGGAACCCTCGGTAATCCGGACGGTCCATTGGGTGTTATGCAAACCCGCAACTTCTTCTTTTGAACATATAAACACGCATATCAGTAACAAGAAACGAGAAGTGGACAGACTATTTGAAAACATTTCCATTGACTGAATGATGTGATAGAGATTGAAGTATTTTGTTTATAGTGATATGACACCTAAGTTATGTTACTTTTTAGAGAGAGCATTTTTCCATTAGAGGAATGCTTAATATGTGCGAAACTAAACAATTTCAAAAGACAATACAGTTTCAGTTGAGCAGGGTATAAGTTATCAAAATATCACGTTCATTAAAAAGCTATGAGAGAAGAGGCGTAAAAAAACAATCCTTTCCTTTTATAGACGTCCAATGAGGATGACAATGCACGGACTATAGAGTTGGTGGTAGGCATTATGATTTGGCATTATCTATACAATATAATTTTTGAAAAAAAATGTTTTTTATGTTATTTTTTGAAAACCTCGCTAATCCGGAAACCCCACTAATTCGGACGCCTATGTGCCTGAATTCGTCCGGATTACCGGGGTTCTACTGTATATCATAATCATTGAGACTATAATTATGTCAGACTTATAATTAATCAGCATTATCCTTTATGAATGTCATTCATAACTACCAATTGGCGGCACCCTAAAGACGTATGTCCTCTCAGTTGTCCAGGAAGGATCATCCCCTAGTCATCTCGCATGTTCCACGATGCTGTATCTGAAACCATTCAAATACAAAATGAGTAATGTTTCAGAAAAGTAATAAAATGAAGAAAAAACTATATCATAATCATTGAGACTAAAATTATGTCAGACTTATAATTAATCAGCGTTAACCTTAATGAATGTCATTCATAAGTACCAATTGCCGGCACATAAATACGTATGTCCTCTCAGTGGTCCAGGAAGGATCATCCCCTAGTCATCTCGCATGTTCCACGATGCTGTATCTGAAACCATTCAAATACAAAATTAGTAATGTTTAAGAAAAGTAATAAAATGAAGAAAAACTATATTATAATCATTCAGACTAAAATTATGTCAGACTTATAATTAATCAGCGGTAACCTTAATGAATGTCATTCATAAGTACCAATTGCCGGCACATAAATACGTATGTCCTCTCAGTGGTCCAGGAAGGATCATCTCCTAGTAATCTCGCATGTTCCACGATGCTGCATCTAAAACCATTCAAATACAAAATAAGTAATGCTTAAGAAAAGTAATAAAATGAAGAAAAAACTATATTATAATCATTCAGACTAAAATTATGTCAGACTTATAATAAATCAGCATTATCCTTAATGAATGTCATTCATAACTACCAATTGCCGGCACCTAGAGACGTATGTCCTCTCAGTGGTCCAGGAAGGATCATCTCCTAGTCATCTCGCATGTTCCACGATGCTGCATCTAAAACCATTCAAATACAAAATGAGTAATGTTTCAGAAAAGTAATAAAATGAAGAAAAAACTATATCATAATCATTGATACTAAAATTATGTCAGACTTATAATTAATCAGCATTATCCTTAATGAATGTCATTCATAACTACCAATTGCTGGCGCCTAAAGACGTATGTCCTCTCAGTGGTCCAGGAAGGATCATCTCCTAGTCATCTCGCATGTTCAACGATGCTGCATCTAAAACCATTATTACAAAATGAGTAATGTTTCAGAAAAGTAATAAATGAAGAAAAAACTATATTATAATCATTCAGACTAAAATTATGTCAGACTTATAATTAAACAGCATTATCCTTAATGAATGTCATTCATAACTACCAATTGCCGGCATCTAAAGACGTATGTCCTCTCAGTGGTCCAGGAAGGATCATCTTCTAGTCATCTCACATGTTCCCCGATGCTGCATCTAAAACCATTGAAATACAAAATGAGTAATGTTTCAGAAAAGTAATAAAATGAAGAAAAAACTATATCATAATCATTGATACTAAAATTATGTCAGACTTATAATTAATCAGCATTATCCTTAATGAATGTCATTCATTACTACCAATTGCTGGCGCCTAAAGACGTATGTCCTCTCAGTGGTCCAGGAAGGATCATCTCCTAGTCATCTCGCATGTTCAACGATGCTGCATCTAAAACCATTATTACAAAATGAGTAATGTTTCAGAAAAGTAATAAAATGAAGAAAAAACTATATTATAATCATTTAGACTAAAATTATGTCAGACTTATAATTAATCAGCATTATCCTTAATGAATGTCATTCATAACTACCAATTGCCGGCACATAAAGACGTATGTCCTCTCAGTGGTCCAGGAAGGATCATCTCCTAGTCATCTCGCATGTTCCACGATGCTGCATCTAAAACCATTCAAATACAAAATGAGTATTGTTTCAGAAAAATAATAAAATGAAGAAAAAACTATATCATAATCATTGAGACTAAAATTATGTCAGACTTATAATTAATCAGCATTATCCTTAATGAATGTCATTCATAACTACCAATTGCCGGCACCTAAAGACGTATGTCCTCTCAGTGGTCCAGGAAGGATCATCTCCTAGTCATCTCGCATGTTCCACGATGCTGCATCTAAAACCATTCAAATACAAAATGAGTAATGCTTAAGAAAAGTAATAAAATGAAGAAAAAACTATATTATAATCATTCAGACTAAAATTATGTCAGACTTATAATTAATCAGCGTTATCCTTAATGAATGTCATTCATAACTACCAATTGCCGGCACATAAATACGTATGTCCTCTCAGTGGTCCAGGAAGGATCATCTCCTAGTCATCTCGCATGTTCCACGATGCTGCATCTAAAACAATTCAAATACAAAATGAGTAATGTTTTAGAAAAGTAATAAAATGAAGAAAAAACTATATCATAATCATTCAGACTAAAATTATGTCAGACTTATAATTAATCAGCATTATCCTTAATGAATGTCATTCATAACTACCAATTGCCGGCACCTATAGACGTATGTCCTCTCAATGGTCCAGGAAGAATCATCTCCTAGTCATCTCGCATGTTCCACGATGCTGCATCTAAAACCATTATTACAAAATGAGTAATGTTTCAGAAAAGTAATAAAATGAAGAAAAAACTACAGTAGAACCCCGGTAATCCGGACACTCGCTAATCCGGACACTCGCTAATCCGGAACCCTCGGTAATCCGGACGGTCCATTGGGTGTTATGCAAACCCGCAACTTCTTCTTTTGAACATATAAACACGCATATCAGTAACAAGAAACGAGAAGTGGACAGACTATTTGAAAACATTTCCATTGACTGAATGATGTGATAGAGATTGAAGTATTTTGTTTATAGTGATATGACACCTAAGTTATGTTACTTTTTAGAGAGAGCATTTTTCCATTAGAGGAATGCTTAATATGTGCGAAACTAAACAATTTCAAAAGACAATACAGTTTCAGTTGAGCAGGGTATAAGTTATCAAAATATCACGTTCATTAAAAAGCTATGAGAGAAGAGGCGTAAAAAAACAATCCTTTCCTTTTATAGACGTCCAATGAGGATGACAATGCACGGACTATAGAGTTGGTGGTAGGCATTATGATTTGGCATTATCTATACAATATAATTTTTGAAAAAAAAATGTTTTTTATGTTATTTTTTGAAAACCTCGCTAATCCGGAAACCCCACTAATTCGGACGCCTATGTGCCTGAATTCGTCCGGATTACCGGGGTTCTACTGTATATCATAATCATTGAGACTATAATTATGTCAGACTTATAATTAATCAGCATTATCCTTTATGAATGTCATTCATAACTACCAATTGGCGGCACCCTAAAGACGTATGTCCTCTCAGTTGTCCAGGAAGGATCATCCCCTAGTCATCTCGCATGTTCCACGATGCTGTATCTGAAACCATTCAAATACAAAATGAGTAATGTTTCAGAAAAGTAATAAAATGAAGAAAAAACTATATCATAATCATTGAGACTAAAATTATGTCAGACTTATAATTAATCAGCGTTAACCTTAATGAATGTCATTCATAAGTACCAATTGCCGGCACATAAATACGTATGTCCTCTCAGTGGTCCAGGAAGGATCATCTCCTAGTAATCTCGCATGTTCCACGATGCTGCATCTAAAACCATTCAAATACAAAATAAGTAATGCTTAAGAAAAGTAATAAAATGAAGAAAAAACTATATTATAATCATTCAGACTAAAATTATGTCAGACTTATAATAAATCAGCATTATCCTTAATGAATGTCATTCATAACTACCAATTGCCGGCACCTAGAGACGTATGTCCTCTCAGTGGTCCAGGAAGGATCATCTCCTAGTCATCTCGCATGTTCCACGATGCTGCATCTAAAACCATTCAAATACAAAATGAGTAATGTTTCAGAAAAGTAATAAAATGAAGAAAAAACTATATCATAATCATTGATACTAAAATTATGTCAGACTTATAATTAATCAGCATTATCCTTAATGAATGTCATTCATAACTACCAATTGCCGGCACCTAAAGACGTATGTCCTCTCAGTGGTCCAGGAAGGATCATCTCCTAGTCATCTCGCATGTTCCAGGATGCTGCATCTAAAACCATTCAAATACAAAATGAGTAATGTTTCAGAAAAGTAATAAAATGAAGAAAAAACTATATTATAATCATTCAGACTAAAATTATGTCAGACTTATAATTAATCAGCATTATCCTTTATGAATGTCATTCATAACTACCAATTGCCGGCACCTAAAGACGTATGTCCTCTCAGTGGTCCAGGAAGGATCATCTCCTAGTCATCTCGCAAGTTCCACGATGCTGCATCTAAAACCATTATTACAAAATGAGTAATATTTCAGAAAAGTAATAAAATGAAGAAAAAACTATATTATAATCATTCAGACTAAAATTATGTCAGACTTATAATTAATCAGCATTATCCTTAATGAATGTCATTCATAACTACCAATTGCCGGCACCAAAAGACGTATGTCCTCTCAGTGGTCCAGGAAGGACCATCTCCTAGTCATCTCGCATGTTCCACGATGCTGCATCTAAAACCATTCAAATACAAAATGAGTATTGTTTCAGAAAAGTAATAAAATGAAGAAAAAACTATATCATAATCATTGAGACTAAAATTATGTCAGACTTATAATTAATCAGCATTATCCTTAATGAATGTCATTCATAACTACCAATTGCCGGAACCTAAAGACGTATGTCCTCTCAGTGGTCCAGGAAGGATAATCTCCTAGTCATTCCGCATGTTCCCCGATGCTGCATCTAAAACCATTCAAATACAAAATGAGTAATGTTTCAGAAAAGTAATAAAATGAAGAAAAAACTATATTATAATCATTCAGACTAAAATTATGTCAGACTTATAATTAATCAGCATTATCCTTAGTGAATGTCATTCATAACTACCAATTGCTGGCGCCTAAAGACGTATGTCCTCTCAGTGGTCCAGGAAGGATCATCTCCTAGTCATCTCGCATGTTCAACGATGCTGCATCTAAAACCATTATTACAAAATGAGTAATGTTTCAGAAAAGTAAGAAAATGAAAAAAAAAAACTATATTATAATCATTCAGACTAAAATTATGTCAGACTTATAATTAATCAGCATTATCCTTAATGAATGTCATTCATAACTACCAATTGCCGGCACCTAAAGACGTATGTCCTCTCAGTGGTCCAGGAAGGATCATCTGCTAGTCATCTCGCATGTTCCACGATGCTGCATCTAAAACCATTCAAATACAAAATGAGTAATGTGTCAGAAAAGTAATAAAATGAAGAAAAAACTATATTATAATCATTCAGACTAAAATTATATCAGACTTATAATTAATCAGCATTATCCTTTATGAATGTCATTCATAACTACCAATTGCCGGCACCTAAAGACGTATGTCCTCTAAGTGGTCCAGGAAGCATCATCTCCTAGTCATCTCGCATGTTCCACGGTGCTGCATCTAAAACCATTCAAATACAAAATGAAGAATGTTTAAGAAAAGTAATAAAATGAAGAAAAAACTATATTATAATCATTCAGACTAAAATTATGTCAGACTTATAATTAATCAGCATTATCCTTAATGAATGTCATTCATAACTACCAATTGCCGGCACCTAGAGACGTATGTCCTCTCAGTGGTCCAGGAAAGATCATCTCCTAGTCATCTCGCATGTTCCACGATGCTGCATCTAAAACCATTCAAATACAAAATGAGTAATGTTTCAGAAAAGTAATAAAATGAAGAAAAAACTATATCATAATCATTGAGACTAAAATTATGTCAGACTTATAATTAATCAGCATTATCCTTAATGAATGTCATTCATAACTACCAATTGCTGGCACCTAAAGACGTTTGTCCTCTCAGTGGTCCAGGAAGGATCATCTCCTAGTCATCTCGCATGTTACACGATGCTGCATCTAAAACCATTCAAATACAAAATGAGTAATGTTTAAGAAAAGTAATAAAATGAAGAAAAAACTATATTATAATCATTCAGACTAAAATTATGTCAGACTTATTATTAATCAGCATTATCCTTAATGAATGTCATTCATAACTACCAATTGCCAGCACCTTAAGACGTATGTCCTCTCAGTGGTCCAGGAAGAATCATCTCCTAGTCATCTCGCATGTTCCACGATGCTGCATCTAAAACCATTCAAATACAAAAAGAGTAATGTTTCAGAAAAGTAATCAAATGAAGAAAAAACTATATTATAATCATTCAGACTAAAATTATGTCAGACTTATAATTAATCAGCGTTATCCTTAATGAATGTCATTCATAACTACCAATTGCCGGCACATAAATACGTATGTCCTCTCAGTGGTCCAGGAAGGATCATCTCCTAGTCATCTCGCATGTTCCACGATGCTGCATCTAAAACAATTCAAATACAAAATGAGTAATGTTTTAGAAAAGTAATAAAATGAAGAAAAAACTATATCATAATCATTCAGACTAAAATTATGTCAGACTTATAATTAATCAGCATTATCCTTAATGAATGTCATTCATAACTACCAATTGCCGGCACCTATAGACGTATGTCCTCTCAATGGTCCAGGAAGAATCATCTCCTAGTCATCTCGCATGTTCCACGATGCTGCATCTAAAACCATTATTACAAAATGAGTAATGTTTCAGAAAAGTAATAAAATGAAGAAAAAACTACAGTAGAACCCCGGTAATCCGGACACTCGCTAATCCGGACACTCGCTAATCCGGAACCCTCGGTAATCCGGACGGTCCATTGGGTGTTATGCAAACCCGCAACTTCTTCTTTTGAACATATAAACACGCATATCAGTAACAAGAAACGAGAAGTGGACAGACTATTTGAAAACATTTCCATTGACTGAATGATGTGATAGAGATTGAAGTATTTTGTTTATAGTGATATGACACCTAAGTTATGTTACTTTTTAGAGAGAGCATTTTTCCATTAGAGGAATGCTTAATATGTGCGAAACTAAACAATTTCAAAAGACAATACAGTTTCAGTTGAGCAGGGTATAAGTTATCAAAATATCACGTTCATTAAAAAGCTATGAGAGAAGAGGCGTAAAAAAACAATCCTTTCCTTTTATAGACGTCCAATGAGGATGACAATGCACGGACTATAGAGTTGGTGGTAGGCATTATGATTTGGCATTATCTATACAATATAATTTTTGAAAAAAAATGTTTTTTATGTTATTTTTTGAAAACCTCGCTAATCCGGAAACCCCACTAATTCGGACGCCTATGTGCCTGAATTCGTCCGGATTACCGGGGTTCTACTGTATATCATAATCATTGAGACTATAATTATGTCAGACTTATAATTAATCAGCATTATCCTTTATGAATGTCATTCATAACTACCAATTGGCGGCACCCTAAAGACGTATGTCCTCTCAGTTGTCCAGGAAGGATCATCCCCTAGTCATCTCGCATGTTCCACGATGCTGTATCTGAAACCATTCAAATACAAAATTAGTAATGTTTAAGAAAAGTAATAAAATGAAGAAAAACTATATTATAATCATTCAGACTAAAATTATGTCAGACTTATAATTAATCAGCGTTAACCTTAATGAATGTCATTCATAAGTACCAATTGCCGGCACATAAATACGTATGTCCTCTCAGTGGTCCAGGAAGGATCATCTCCTAGTAATCTCGCATGTTCCACGATGCTGCATCTAAAACCATTCAAATACAAAATAAGTAATGCTTAAGAAAAGTAATAAAATGAAGAAAAAACTATATTATAATCATTCAGACTAAAATTATGTCAGACTTATAATAAATCAGCATTATCCTTAATGAATGTCATTCATAACTACCAATTGCCGGCACCTAGAGACGTATGTCCTCTCAGTGGTCCAGGAAGGATCATCTCCTAGTCATCTCGCATGTTCCACGATGCTGCATCTAAAACCATTCAAATACAAAATGAGTAATGTTTCAGAAAAGTAATAAAATGAAGAAAAAACTATATCATAATCATTGATACTAAAATTATGTCAGACTTATAATTAATCAGCATTATCCTTAATGAATGTCATTCATAACTACCAATTGCCGGCACCTAAAGACGTATGTCCTCTCAGTGGTCCAGGAAGGATCATCTCCTAGTCATCTCGCATGTTCCAGGATGCTGCATCTAAAACCATTCAAATACAAAATGAGTAATGTTTCAGAAAAGTAATAAAATGAAGAAAAAACTATATTATAATCATTCAGACTAAAATTATGTCAGACTTATAATTAATCAGCATTATCCTTTATGAATGTCATTCATAACTACCAATTGCCGGCACCTAAAGACGTATGTCCTCTCAGTGGTCCAGGAAGGATCATCTCCTAGTCATCTCGCAAGTTCCACGATGCTGCATCTAAAACCATTATTACAAAATGAGTAATATTTCAGAAAAGTAATAAAATGAAGAAAAAACTATATTATAATCATTCAGACTAAAATTATGTCAGACTTATAATTAATCAGCATTATCCTTAATGAATGTCATTCATAACTACCAATTGCCGGCACCAAAAGACGTATGTCCTCTCAGTGGTCCAGGAAGGACCATCTCCTAGTCATCTCGCATGTTCCACGATGCTGCATCTAAAACCATTCAAATACAAAATGAGTATTGTTTCAGAAAAGTAATAAAATGAAGAAAAAACTATATCATAATCATTGAGACTAAAATTATGTCAGACTTATAATTAATCAGCATTATCCTTAATGAATGTCATTCATAACTACCAATTGCCGGAACCTAAAGACGTATGTCCTCTCAGTGGTCCAGGAAGGATAATCTCCTAGTCATTCCGCATGTTCCCCGATGCTGCATCTAAAACCATTCAAATACAAAATGAGTAATGTTTCAGAAAAGTAATAAAATGAAGAAAAAACTATATTATAATCATTCAGATTAAATTATGTCAGACTTATAATTAATCAGCATTATCCTTAGTGAATGTCATTCATAACTACCAATTGCTGGCGCCTAAAGACGTATGTCCTCTCAGTGGTCCAGGAAGGATCATCTCCTAGTCATCTCGCATGTTCAACGATGCTGCATCTAAAACCATTATTACAAAATGAGTAATGTTTCAGAAAAGTAAGAAAATGAAAAAAAAAAACTATATTATAATCATTCAGACTAAAATTATGTCAGACTTATAATTAATCAGCATTATCCTTAATGAATGTCATTCATAACTACCAATTGCCGGCACCTAAAGACGTATGTCCTCTCAGTGGTCCAGGAAGGATCATCTGCTAGTCATCTCGCATGTTCCACGATGCTGCATCTAAAACCATTCAAATACAAAATGAGTAATGTGTCAGAAAAGTAATAAAATGAAGAAAAAACTATATTATAATCATTCAGACTAAAATTATATCAGACTTATAATTAATCAGCATTATCCTTTATGAATGTCATTCATAACTACCAATTGCCGGCACCTAAAGACGTATGTCCTCTAAGTGGTCCAGGAAGCATCATCTCCTAGTCATCTCGCATGTTCCACGGTGCTGCATCTAAAACCATTCAAATACAAAATGAAGAATGTTTAAGAAAAGTAATAAAATGAAGAAAAAACTATATTATAATCATTCAGACTAAAATTATGTCAGACTTATAATTAATCAGCATTATCCTTAATGAATGTCATTCATAACTACCAATTGCCGGCACCTAGAGACGTATGTTCTCTCAGTGGTCCAGGAAAGATCATCTCCTAGTCATCTCGCATGTTCCACGATGCTGCATCTAAAACCATTCAAATACAAAATGAGTAATGTTTCAGAAAAGTAATAAAATGAAGAAAAAACTATATCATAATCATTGAGACTAAAATTATGTCAGACTTATAATTAATCAGCATTATCCTTAATGAATGTCATTCATAACTACCAATTGCTGGCACCTAAAGACGTTTGTCCTCTCAGTGGTCCAGGAAGGATCATCTCCTAGTCATCTCGCATGTTACACGATGCTGCATCTAAAACCATTCAAATACAAAATGAGTAATGTTTAAGAAAAGTAATAAAATGAAGAAAAAACTATATTATAATCATTCAGACTAAAATTATGTCAGACTTATTATTAATCAGCATTATCCTTAATGAATGTCATTCATAACTACCAATTGCCAGCACCTTAAGACGTATGTCCTCTCAGTGGTCCAGGAAGAATCATCTCCTAGTCATCTCGCATGTTCCACGATGCTGCATCTAAAACCATTCAAATACAAAAAGAGTAATGTTTCAGAAAAGTAATCAAATGAAGAAAAAACTATATTATAATCATTCAGACTAAAATTATGTCAGACTTATAATTAATCAGCATTATCCTTAATGAATGTCATTCATAACTACCAATTGCTGGCGCCTAAAGACGTATGTCCTCTCAGTGGTCCAGGAAGGATCATCTCCTAGTCATCTCGCATGTTCCACGATGCTGCATCTAAAACCATTCAAATACAAAATGAGTAATGTGTCAGAAAAGTAATAAAATGAAGAAAAAACTATATTATAATCATTCAGACTAAAATTATGTCAGACATATAATTAATTAGCATTATCCTTAATGAATGCCATTCATAACTACCAATTTCCGGCACCTAAAGACGTATGTCCTCTCAGTGGTCCAGGAAGGATCATCTCCTAGTCATCTCGCAAGTTCCACGATGCTGCATCTAAAACCATTATTACAAAATGAGTAATATTTCAGAAAAGTAATAAAATGAAGAAAAAACTATATTATAATCATTCAGACTAAAATTATGTCAGACTTATAATTAATCAGCATTAATCTAATGAATGTCATTCATAACTACCAATTGCCGGCACCAAAAGACGTATGTCCTCTCAGTGGTCCAGGAAGGATCATCTCCTAGTCATCTCGCATGTTCCACGATGCTGCATCTAAAACCATTCAAATACAAAATGAGTAATGTTTCAGAAAAGTAATAAAATGAAGAAAAAACTATATCATAATCATTGAGACTAAAATTATGTCAGACTTATAATTAATCAGCATTATCCTTAATGAATGTCATTCATAAATACCAATTGCCGGCACCTAAAGACGTATGTCCTCTCAGTGGTCCAGGAAGGATCATCTCCTAGTCATCTCGCATGTTCCAGGATTCTGCATCTAAAACCATTCAAATACAAAATGAGTAATGTTTCAGAAAAGTAATAAAATGAAGAAAAAACTATATTATAATCATTCAGACTAAAATTATGTCAGACTTATAATTAATCAGCATTATCCTTTATGAATGTCATTCATAACTACCAATTGCCGGCACCTAAAGACGTATGTCCTCTCAGTGGTCCAGGAAGGATCATCTCCTAGTCATCTCGCAAGTTCCACGATGCTGCATCTAAAACCATTATTACAAAATGAGTAATATTTCAGAAAAGTAATAAAATGAAGAAAAAACTATATTATAATCATTCAGACTAAAATTATGTCAGACTTATAATTAATCAGCATTATCCTTAATGAATGTCATTCATAACTACCAATTGCCGGAACCAAAAGACGTATGTCCTCTCAGTGGTCCAGGAAGGATCATCTCCTAGTCATCTCGCATGTTCCACGATGCTGCATCTAAAACCATTCAAATACAAAATGAGTATTGTTTCAGAAAAGTAATAAAATGAAGAAAAAACTATATCATAATCATTGAGACTAAAATTATGTCAGACTTATAATTAATCAGCATTATCCTTAATGAATGACATTATAACTACCAATTGCCGGCACCTAAAGACGTATGTCCTCTCAGTGGTCCAGGAAGGATCATCTCCTAGTCATCTCGCATGTTCCCCGATGCTGCATCTAAAACCATTCAAATACAAAATGAGTAATGTTTCAGAAAAGTAATAAAATGAAGAAAAAACTATATTATAATCATTCAGACTAAAATTATGTCAGACTTATAATTAATCAGCATTATCCTTAGTGAATGTCATTCATAACTACCAATTGCTGGCGCCAAAAGACGTATGTCCTCTCAGTGGTCCAGGAAGGATCATCTCCTAGTCATCTCGCATGTTCAACGATGCTGCATCTAAAACCATTATTACAAAATGAGTAATGTTTCAGAAAAGTAATAAAATGAAGAAAAAACTATATTATAATCATTCAGACTAAAATTATGTCAGACTTATAATTAATCAGCATTATCCTTAATGAATGTCATTCATAACTACCAATTGCCGGCACCTAAAGACGTTTGTCGTCTCAGTGGTCCAGGAAGGATCATCTGCTAGTCATCTCGCATGTTCCACGATGCTGCATCTAAAACCATTCAAATACAAAATGAGTAATGTGTCAGAAAAGTAATAAAATGAAGAAAAAACTATATTATAATCATTCAGACTAAAATTATATCAGACTTATAATTAATCAGCATTATCCTTTATGAATGTCATTCATAACTACCAATTGCCGGCACCTAAAGACGTATGTCCTCTAAGTGGTCCAGGAAGCATCATCTCCTAGTCATCTCGCATGTTCCACGATGCTGCATCTAAAACCATTCAAATACAAAATGAGTAATGTTTCAGAAAAGTAATAAAATGAAGAAAAAACTATATTATAATCATTGAGACTAAAATTATGTCAGACATATAATTAATCAGCATTATCCTTAATGAATGTCATTCATAACTACCAATTGCTGGCATCGAAAGACGTATGTCCTCTCAGTGGTCCAGGAAGGATCATCTCCTAGTCATCTCGCATGTTCCACGATGCTGCATCTAAAACCATTCAAATACAAAATGAGTAATTTTTCAGAAATTAATAAAATGAAGAAAAATCTACAGTAGAACCCCGGTAATCTGGACACTCGCTAATCCGGACACTCGCTAATCCGGAACCCTCGGTAATCCGGACGGTCCATTGGAGGTCATGCAAACCCGCAACCTCTTCTTTTGAACATATAAACACGCATATCAGTAACAAGAAACGAGAAGTGGACAGACTATTTGAAAACATTTCCATTGGCTGAATGATGTGATAGAGATTGAAGTATTTTGTTTATAGTGATATCACACCTAAGTTATGATACTTTTCAGAGAGAGCATTTTTCCATTAGAGGAATGCTTAATATGTGCGAAACTAAACAATTTCAAAAGACAATACAGTTTCAGTTGCGCAGGGTATTAGTTATCAAAATATCACGTTCATTAAAAAGCTATGAGAGAAGAGGCGTAAAAAAACAATCCTTCCCTTTTATAGACGTCCAATGAGGATGACCATGCACGGACTATAGAGTTGGTGGTAGGCATTATGATTTGGCATTATCTATACAATATAATTTTTGAAAAAAAATGTTTTTCATGTTATTTTTTGAAAACCTCGCTAATCCGGAAACCCCGCTAATCCGGACGCCTATGTGCCTGAATTCGTCCGGATTACCGGGGTTCTACTGTATATCATAACCATTGAGACTATAATTTTGTCAGACTTATAATTAATCAGCATTATCCTTTATGAATGTCATTCATAACTACCAATTGCCGGCACCTAAAGACGTATGTCCTCTCAGTGGTCCAGGAAGGATCATCTCCTAGTCATCTCGCATGTTCCACGATGCTGTATCTAAAACCTTTCAAATACAAAATGAGTAATGTTTCAGAAAAGTAATAAAATGAAGAAAAAACTATATCATAATCATTGAGACTAAAATTATGTCAGACTTATAATTAATCAGCATTATCCTTAATGATTGTCATTCATAACTACCAATTTCCGGCACCTTAAGACGTATGTCCTCTCAGTGGTCCAGGAAGAATCATCTCCTAGTCATCTCGCATGTTCCACGATGCTGCATCTAAAACCATTCAAATACAAAAAGAGTAATGTTTCAGAAAAGTAATAAAATGAAGAAAAAACTATATCATAATCATTGAGACTAAAATTATGTCAGACTTATAATTAATCAGCATTATCCTTAATGAATGTCATTCATAAATACCAATTGCCGGCACCTAAAGACGTATGTCCTCTCAGTGGTCCAGGAAGGATCATCTCCTAGTCATCTCGCATGTTCCAGGATTCTGCATCTAAAACCATTCAAATACAAAATGAGTAATGTTTCAGAAAAGTAATAAAATGAAGAAAAAACTATATTATAATCATTCAGACTAAAATTATGTCAGACTTATAATTAATCAGCATTTTCCTTTATGAATGTCATTCATAACTACCAATTGCCGGCACCTAAAGACGTATGTCCTCTCAGTGGTCCAGGAAGGATCATCTCCTAGTCATCTCGCAAGTTCCACGATGCTGCATCTAAAACCATTATTACAAAATGAGTAATATTTCAGAAAAGTAATAAAATGAAGAATTAACTATATTATAATCATTCAGACTAAAATTATGTCAGACTTATAATTAATCAGCATTATCCTTAATGAATGTCATTCATAACTACCAATTGCCGGAACCAAAAGACGTATGTCCTCTCAGTGGTCCAGGAAGGATCATCTCCTAGTCATCTCGCATGTTCCACGATGCTGCATCTAAAACCATTCAAATACAAAATGAGTATTGTTTCAGAAAAGTAATAAAATGAAGAAAAAACTATATCATAATCATTGAGACTAAAATTATGTCAGACTTATAATTAATCAGCATTATCCTTAATGAATGACATTATAACTACCAATTGCCGGCACCTAAAGACGTATGTCCTCTCAGTGGTCCAGGAAGGATCATCTCCTAGTCATCTCGCATGTTCCCCGATGCTGCATCTAAAACCATTCAAATACAAAATGAGTAATGTTTCAGAAAAGTAATAAAATGAAGAAAAAACTATATTATAATCATTCAGACTAAAATTATGTCAGACTTATAATTAATCAGCATTATCCTTAGTGAATGTCATTCATAACTACCAATTGCTGGCGCCAAAAGACGTATGTCCTCTCAGTGGTCCAGGAAGGATCATCTCCTAGTCATCTCGCATGTTCAACGATGCTGCATCTAAAACCATTATTACAAAATGAGTAATGTTTCAGAAAAGTAATAAAATGAAGAAAAAACTATATTATAATCATTCAGACTAAAATTATGTCAGACTTATAATTAATCAGCATTATCCTTAATGAATGTCATTCATAACTACCAATTGCCGGCACCTAAAGACGTTTGTCGTCTCAGTGGTCCAGGAAGGATCATCTGCTAGTCATCTCGCATGTTCCACGATGCTGCATCTAAAACCATTCAAATACAAAATGAGTAATGTGTCAGAAAAGTAATAAAATGAAGAAAAAACTATATTATAATCATTCAGACTAAAATTATATCAGACTTATAATTAATCAGCATTATCCTTTATGAATGTCATTCATAACTACCAATTGCCGGCACCTAAAGACGTATGTCCTCTAAGTGGTCCAGGAAGCATCATCTCCTAGTCATCTCGCATGTTCCACGATGCTGCATCTAAAACCATTCAAATACAAAATGAGTAATGTTTCAGAAAAGTAATAAAATGAAGAAAAAACTATATTATAATCATTGAGACTAAAATTATGTCAGACATATAATTAATCAGCATTATCCTTAATGAATGTCATTCATAACTACCAATTGCTGGCATCGAAAGACGTATGTCCTCTCAGTGGTCCAGGAAGGATCATCTCCTAGTCATCTCGCATGTTCCACGATGCTGCATCTAAAACCATTCAAATACAAAATGAGTAATTTTTCAGAAATTAATAAAATGAAGAAAAATCTACAGTAGAACCCCGGTAATCTGGACACTCGCTAATCCGGACACTCGCTAATCCGGAACCCTCGGTAATCCGGACGGTCCATTGGAGGTCATGCAAACCCGCAACCTCTTCTTTTGAACATATAAACACGCATATCAGTAACAAGAAACGAGAAGTGGACAGACTATTTGAAAACATTTCCATTGGCTGAATGATGTGATAGAGATTGAAGTATTTTGTTTATAGTGATATCACACCTAAGTTATGATACTTTTCAGAGAGAGCATTTTTCCATTAGAGGAATGCTTAATATGTGCGAAACTAAACAATTTCAAAAGACAATACAGTTTCAGTTGCGCAGGGTATTAGTTATCAAAATATCACGTTCATTAAAAAGCTATGAGAGAAGAGGCGTAAAAAAACAATCCTTCCCTTTTATAGACGTCCAATGAGGATGACCATGCACGGACTATAGAGTTGGTGGTAGGCATTATGATTTGGCATTATCTATACAATATAATTTTTGAAAAAAAATGTTTTTCATGTTATTTTTTGAAAACCTCGCTAATCCGGAAACCCCGCTAATCCGGACGCCTATGTGCCTGAATTCGTCCGGATTACCGGGGTTCTACTGTATATCATAACCATTGAGACTATAATTTTGTCAGACTTATAATTAATCAGCATTATCCTTTATGAATGTCATTCATAACTACCAATTGCCGGCACCTAAAGACGTATGTCCTCTCAGTGGTCCAGGAAGGATCATCTCCTAGTCATCTCGCATGTTCCACGATGCTGCATCTAAAACCATTCAAATACAAAAAGAGTAATGTTTCAGAAAAGTAATCAAATGAAGAAAAAACTATATTATAATCATTCAGACTAAAATTATGTCAGACTTATAATTAATCAGCATTATCCTTAATGAATGTCATTCATAACTACCAATTGCTGGCGCCTAAAGACGTATGTCCTCTCAGTGGTCCAGGAAGGATCATCTCCTAGTCATCTCGCATGTTCCACAATGCTGCATCTAAAACCATTCAAATACAAAATGAGTAATGTGTCAGAAAAGTAATAAAATGAAGAAAAAACTATATTATAATCATTCAGACTAAAATTATGTCAGACATATAATTAATTAGCATTATCCTTAATGAATGTCATTCATAACTACCAATTTCCGGCACCTAAAGACGTATGTCCTCTCAGTGGTCCAGGAAGGATCATCTTCTAGTCATCTCGCAAGTTCCACAATGCTGCATCTAAAACCATTATTACAAAATGAGTAATGTTTCAGAAAAGTAATAAAATGAAGAAAAAACTATATTATAATCATTCAGACTAAAATTATGTCAGACTTATAATTAATCAGCATTATCCTTAATGAATGTCATTCATAACTACCAATTGCCGGCACCAAAAGACGTATGTCCTCTCAGTGGTCCAGGAAGGATCATCTCCTAGTCATCTCGCATGTTCCACGATGCTGCATCTTAAACCATTCAAATACAAAATGAGTATTGTTTCAGAAAAGTAATAAAATGAAGAAAAAACTATATCATAATCATTGAGACTAAAATTATGTCAGACTTATAATTAATCAGCATTATCCTTAATGAATGTCATTCATAACTACCAATTGCCGGCACCTAAAGACGTATGTCCTCTCAGTGGTCCAGGAAGGATCATCTCCTAGTCATCTCGCATGTTCCACGATGCTGCATCTAAAACCATTCAAATACAAAATGAGTAATGTTACAGAAAAGTAATAAAATGAAGAAAAAACTATATTATAATCTTTCAGACTAAAATTATGTCAGACTTATAATTAATCAGCATTATCCATAGTGAATGTCATTCATAACTACCAATTGCCGGCACCTAAAGACGTATGTCCTCTCAGTGGTCCAGGAAGGATCATCTCCTAGTCATCTCGCATGTTCAACGATGCTGCATCTAAAACCATTATTACAAAATGAGTAATGTTTCAGAAAAGTAATAAAATGAATAAAAAACTATATTATAATCATTCAGACTAAAATTATGTCAGACTTATAATTAATCAGCATTATCCTTAATGATGTCATTCATAACTACCAATTGCCGGCACCTAAAGACGTATGTCCTCTCAGTTGTCCAGGAAGGATCATCTTCAGTCATCTCGCATGTTCCACGATGCTGCATCTAAAACCATTCAAATACAAAATGAGTAATGTGTCAGAAAAGTAATAAAATGAAGAAAAAACTATATTATAATCATTCAGACTAACATTCATAAGTACCAATTGCCGGCACATAAATACGTATGTCCTCTCAGTGGTCCAGGAAGGATCATCTCCCAGTCATCAAGCATGTTCCACGTTGCTGCGTCTAAAATTCATTCAAATACAAAATGAGTAATGTTTAAGAAAAGTAATAAAATGAAGAAAAAACTCTATTATAATCATTCATACTAAAATTATGTCAGACTTATAATTAATCAGCATTATCCTTAATGAATGTCATTCATAACTACCAATTGCCGGCACCTAGAGACGTATGTCCTCTCAGTGGTCCAGGAAGGATCATCTCCTAGTCATCTCGCATGTTCCACGATGCTGCATCTAAAACCATTCAAATAAAAAATGAGTAATGTTTCAGAAAAGTAATAAAATGAAGAAAAAACTATATTATAATCATTCAGACTAAAATTATGTCAGACTTATAATTAATCAGCTTTATCCTTAATGAATGTCATTAATAACTACAAATTGCCGGCACCTAAAGACGTATGTCCTCTCAGTGGTCCAGGAAGGATCATCTCCTAGTCATCTCGCATGTTCCACGATGCTGCATCTAAAACTATTCAAATACAAAATGAGTTATAATTCAGAAAAGTAATAAAATGAAGAAAAAACTATATCATAATCATTGAGACTAAAATTATGTCAGACTTATAATTAATCAGCATTATCCTTAATGAATGTCATTCATAACTACCAATTGCCGGCACCTAAAGACGTATGTCCTCTCAGTGGTCCAGGAGGATCATCTCCTAGTCATCTCGCATGTTCCACGATGCTGCATCTAAAACCATTCAAATACAAAATGAGTAATGTTTCAGAAAAGTAATAAAATGAAGAATAAACTATATCATAATCATTCAGACTAAAATTATGTCAGACTTATAATTAATCTGCATTATCCTTAATGAATGTCATTCATAACTACCAATTGCCGGCACCTAAAGACGTATGTCCTCTCAGTGGTCCAGGAAGGATCATCTCCTAGTCATCTCGCATGTTCCACGATGCTGCATCTAAAACCATTCAAATACAAAATGAGTAATGTTTTAGAAAATAATAAAATGAAGAAAAAACTATATCATAATCATTCAGACTAAAATTATATCAGACTTATAATTAATCAGCATTATCCTTAATGAATGTCATTCATAACTACCAATTGCCGGCACCTATAGACGTATGTCCTCTCAATGGTCCAGGAAGAATCATCTCCTAGTCATCTCGCATGTTCCACGATGCTGCATCTAAAACCATTATTACAAAATGAGTAATGTTTCAGAAAAGTAATAAAATGAAGAAAAAACTACAGTAGAACCCCAGTAATCCGGACACTCGCTAATCCGGACACTCGCTAATCCGGAACCCTCGGTAATCCGGACGGTCCATTGGGTGTTATGCAAACCCGAAACTTCTTCTTTTGAACATATAAACAGGCATATCAGTAACAAGAAACGAGAAGTGGACAGACTATTTGAAAACATTTCCATTGGCTGAATGATGTGATAGAGATTGAAGTATTTTGTTTATAGTGATATCACACCTAAGTTATGATACTTTTCAGAGAGAGCATTTTTCCATTAGAGGAATGCTTAATATGTGCGAAACTAAACAATTTCAAAAGACAATACAGTTTCAGTTGAGCAGGGTATTAGTTATCAAAATATCACGTTCATTAAAATGCTATGAGAGAAGAGGCGTAAAAAAACAATCCTTCCCTTTTATAGACGTCCAATGAGGATGACCATGCACGGACTATAGAGTTGGTGGTAGGCATTATGATTTGGCATTATCTATACAATATAATTTTTGAAAAAAAATGTTTTTCATGTTATTTTTTGAAAACCTCGCTAATCCGGAAACCCCGCTAATCCGGACGCCCATGTGCCTGAATTCGTCCGGATTACCGGGGTTCTACTGTATATCATAATCATTGAGACTATAATTATATCAGACTTATAATTAATCAGCATTATCCTTAATGAATGTCATTCATAACTACCAATTGCTGGCGCCTAAAGACGTGTGTCCTCTCAGTGGTCCAGGAAGAATCATCTCCTAGTCATCTCGCATGTTCCACGATGCTGCATGTAAAACCATTCAAATACAAAAAGAGTAATGTTTCAGAAAAGTAATAAAATGAAGAAAAAACTATATTATAATCATTCAGACTAAAATTATGTCAGACTTATAATTAATCAGCATTATCCTTAATGAATGTCATTCATAACTACCAATTGCTGGCGCCTAAAGACGTATGTCCTCTCAGTGGTCCAGGAAGGATCATCTCCTAGTCATCTCGCATGTTCCACGATGCTGCATCTAAAACCATTCAAATACAAAATGAGTAATGTGTCAGAAAAGTAATAAAATGAAGAAAAAAATATATCATAATCATTCAGACTAAAATTATGTCAGAGTTATAATTAATCAGCATAATCCTTAATGAATGTCATTCATAACTACCAATTTCCGGCACTTAATGACTTATGTCCTCTCAGTGGTCCAGGAAGGATCATCTCCTAGTCATCTCGCAAGTTCCACGATGCTGCATCTAAAACCATTATTACAAAATGAGTAATGTTTCAGAAAAGTAATAAAATGAAGAAAAAACTATATTATAATCATTCAGACTAAAATTATGTCAGACTTATAATAAATCAGTATTATCCTTAATGAATGTCATTCATAACTACCAATTGCCGGCACCTAAAGACGTGTGTCCTCTCAGTGGTCCAGGAAGGATCATCTCCTAGTCATCTCGCATGTTCCACGATGCTGCATCTAAACCCATTCAAATACCAAATGAGTAATGTTTCAGGAAAGTAATAAAATGAAGAAAAAACTATATTATAATCATTCAGACTAAAATTATGTCAGACTTATAATTAATCAGCTTTATCCTTAATGAATGTCTTTCATAACTACCAATTGCCGGCTCCCAAAGACGTATATCCTCTCAGTGGTCCAGGAAGGATCATTTCCTAGTCATCTCGCATGTTCCACGATGCTGCATCTAAAACTATTCAAATACAAAATGAGTAATGTATCAGAAAAGTAATAAAATGAAGAAAAAACTATATCATAATCATTGAGACTAAAATTATGTCAGACTTATAATTAATCAGCATTATCCTTAATTAATGTCATTCATAACTACCAATTGCTGGCGCCTAAAGACGTATGTCCTCTCATTGGTCCAGGAAGGATCATCTCCTAGTCATCTCGCATGTTCAACGATGCTGCATCTAAAAACCATTATTACAAAATGAGTAATGTTTCAGAAAAGTAATAAAATGAAGAAAAAACTATATTATAATCATTCAGACTAAAATTATGTCAGACTTATAATTAATCAGCGTTATCCTTAATGAATGTCATTCATAAGTACCAATTGCCGGCACATAAATACGTATGTCCTCTCAGTGGTCCAGGAAGGATCATCTCCTAGTCATCTCGCATGTTCCACGATGCTGCATCTAAAACTATTCAAATACAAAATGAGTAATGTTTAAGAAAAGTAATAAAATGAGGAAAAAACTATATTATAATCATTCAGACTAAAATTATGTCAGACTTGTAATTAATCAGCATTATCCTTAATGAATGTCATTCATAACTACCAATTGCCGGCACCTAGAGACGTATGTCCTCTCAATTGTCCAGGAAGGATCATCTCCTAGTCATCTCGCATGTTCCACGATGCTGCATCTAAAACCATTCAAATACAAAATGAGTAATGTTTCAGAAAAGTAATAAAATGAAGAAAAAACCATATCATAATCATTGATACTAAAATTATGTCAGACTTATAATTAATCAGCATTATCCTTAATGAATGTCATTCATAACTACCAATTGCTGGCACCTAAAGACGTATGTCCTCTCAGTGGTCCAGGAAGGATCATCTCCTAGTCATCTCGCATGTTCCACGATGCTGCATCTAAAACCATTCAAATACAAAATGAGTAATGTGTCAGAAAAGTAATAAAATGAAGAAAAAACTATATTATAATCATTCAGACTAAAATTATGTCAGACTTATAATTAATCAGCATTATCCTTAATGAATGTCATTCATAACTACCAATTGCTGGCGCCTAAAGACGTATGTCCTCTCAGTGGTCCAGGAAGGATCATCTCCTAGTCATCTCGCATGTTCCAGGATGCTGCATCTAAAACCATTCAAATACAAAATGAGTAATGTGTCAGAAAAGTAATAAAATGAAGAAAAAACTATATTATAATCATTCAGACTAAAATAATGTCAGACTTATAATTAATCAGCATAATCCTTAATGAATGTCATTCATAACTACCAATTTCCGGCACTTAAAGACGTATGTCCTCTCAGTGGTCCAGGAAGGATCATCTCCTAGTCATCTCGCAAGTTCCACGATGCTGCATCTAAAACCATTATTACAAAATGAGTAATGTTTCAGAAAAGTAATAAAATGAAGAAAAAACTATATTATAATCATTCAGACTAAAATAATGTCAGACTAATAATTAATCAGCATTATCCTTAATGAATGTCATTCATAACTACCAATTGCCGGCACCTAAAGACGTATGTCCTCTCAGTGGTCCAGGAAGGATCATCTCCTAGTCATCTCGCATGTTCCACGATGCTGCATCTAAAACCATTCAAATACAAAATGAGTAATGTGTCAGAAAAGTAATAAAATGAAGAAAAAACTATATTATAATCATTCAGACTAAAATTATGTCAGACTTATAATTAATCAGCATAATCCTTAATGAATGTCATTCATAACTACCAATTTCCGGCACTTAAAGACGTATGTCCTCTCAGTGGTCCAGAAAGGATCATCTCCTAGTCATCTCGCAAGTTCCACGATGCTGCATCTAAAAACCATTATTACAAAATGAGTAATGTTTCAGAAAAGTAATAAAATGAAGAAAAAACTATATTATAATCATTCAGACTAAAATTATGTCAGACTTATAATTAATCAGTATTATCCTTAATGAATGTCATTCATAACTACCAATTGCCGGCACCTAAAGACGTATGTCCTCTCAGTGGTCCAGGAAGGATCATCTCCTAGTCATCTCGCATGTTCCACGATGCTGCATCTAAAACAATTCAAATACAAAATGAGTATTGTTTCAGAAAAATAATAAAATGAAGAAAAAACTATATCATAATCATTGAGACTAAAATTATGTCAGACTTATAATTAATCAGCATTATCCTTAATGAATGTCATTCCTAACTACCAATTGCCGGCACCTAAAGACGTATGTCCTCTCAGTGGTCCAGGAAGGATCATCTCCTAGTCATCTCGCATGTTCCACGATGCTGCATCTAAACCCATTCAAATACAAAATGAGTAATGTTTCAGAAAAGTAATAAAATGAAGAAAAAACTATATTATAATCATTCAGACTAAAATTATGTCAGACTTATAATTAATCAGCTTTATCCTTAATGAATGTCATTCATAACTACCAATTGCCGGCACCTAAGGACGTATGTCCTCTCAGTGGTCCAGGAAGGATCATCTCCTAGTCATCTCGCATGTTCCAGGATGCTGCATCTAAAACTATTCAAATACAAAATGAGTAATGTTTCAGAAAAGTTATAAAATGAAGAAAAAATTATATCATAATCATTGAGACTAAAATTATGTCAGACTTATAATTAATCAGCATTATCCTGAATGAATGTCATTCATAACTACCAATTGCCGGCAGCTAAAGACGTATGTCCTCTCAGTGGTCCAGGAAGAATTATCTCCTAGTCATCTCGCATGTTCCACGATGCTGCATCTAAAACCATTATTACAAAATGAGTTATGTTTCAGAAAAGTATTAAAATGAAGAAAAAACTATCTTATAATCATTCAGACTAAAATTATGTCAGACTTATAATTAATCAGCATTATCCTTAATGAATGTCATTCATAACTACCAATTGCCGGCACCTAAAGACGTATGTCCTCTCAGTGGTCCAGGAAGGATCATCTCCTAGTCATCTCGCATGTTCCACGATGCTGCATCTAAAACCATTATTGCAAAATGAGTAATGTTTCAGAAAAGTAATAAAATGAAGAAAAAATTATATCATAATCATTAAGACTAAAATTTTGTCAGACTTATAATTAATCAGCATTATCCTTAATGAATGTCATTCATAACTACCAATTGCCGGCACCTAAAGACGTATGTCCTCTCAGTGGTCCAGGAAGGATCATCTCCTAGTCATCTCGCATGTTCCACGATGCTGCATCTAAAACCATTATTGCAAAATGAGTAATGTTTCAGAAAAGTAATAAAATGAAGAAAAAACTATATTATAATTATTCAGACTAAATTTATGTCAGACTTATAATTAATCAGCATTATCCTTAATGAATGTCATTCATAACTGAATGTCATTCATAACTACCAATTGCCGGCACCTTAAGACGTATGTCCTCTCACCGGTCCAGGAAGGATCATCTCCTAGTCATCTCGCATGTTCCACGATGTTGCATCTAAAACCATTCAAATACAAAATGAGTAATGTTTCAGAAAAGTAATAAAATGAAGAAAAAACTACAGTAGAACCCCGGTAATCCGGACACTCGCTAATCCGGAACGCTCGGTAATCCGGACGGTCCATTGGGTGTTATGCAAACCCGCAACTTCTTCTTTTGAACATATAAACACGCATATCAGTAACAAGAAACGAGAAGTGGACAGACTATTTGAAAACATTTCCATTGGCTGAATGATGTGATAGATATTGAAGTATTTTGTTTATAGTGATATCACACCTAAGTTATGATACTTTTCAGAGAGAGCATTTTTCCATTAGAGGAATGCTTAATATGTGCGAAACTAAACAATTTCAAAAGACAATACAGTTTCAGTTGAGCAGGGTATTAGTTATCAAAATATCACGTTCATTAAAAAGCTATGAGAGAAGAGGCGTAAAAAAACAATCCTTCCCTTTTATAGACGTCCAATGAGGATGACCCTGCACGGACTATAGAGTTGGTGGTAGGCATTATGATTTGGCATTATCTATACAATATAATTTTTGAAAAAAAATGTTTTTCATGTTCTTTTTTGAAAACCTCGCTAATCCGGAAACCCCGCTAATCCGGACGCCTATGTGCCTGAATTCGTCCGGATTACCGGGGTTCTACTGTATATCATAATCATTGAGACTATAATTATATCAGACTTATAATTAATCAGCATTATCCTTAATGAATGTCATTCATAACTACCAATTGCTGGCGCCTAAAGACGTGTGTCCTCTCAGTGGTCCAGGAAGAATCATCTCCTAGTCATCTCGCATGTTCCACGATGCTGCATCTAAACCCATTCAAATACAAAATGAGTAATGTTTAAGAAAAGTAATAAAATGAAGAAAAAACTATATTATAATCATTCAGACTAAAATTATGTCAGACTTATTATTAATCAGCATTATCCTTAATGAATGTCATTCATAACTACCAATTGCCGGCACCTAAAGACGTATGTCCTCTCAGTGGTCCAGGAAGAATCATCTCCTAGTCATCTCGCATGTTCCACGATGCTGCATGTAAAACCATTCAAATACAAAAAGAGTAATGTTTCAGAAAAGTAATAAAATGAAGAAAAAACTATATTATAATCATTCAGACTAAAATTATGTCAGACTTATAATTAATCAGCATTATCCTTAATGAATGTCATTCATAACTACCAATTGCTGGCGCCTAAAGACGTATGTCCTCTCAGTGGTCCAGGAAGGATCATCTCCTAGTCATCTCGCATGTTCCACGATGCTGCATCTAAAACCATTCAAATACAAAATGAGTAATGTGTCAGAAAAGTAATAAAATGAAGAAAAAAATATATCATAATCATTCAGACTAAAATTATGTCAGACTTATAATTAATCAGCATAATCCTTAATGAATGTCATTCATAACTACCAATTTCCGGCACTTAATGACTTATGTCCTCTCAGTGGTCCAGGAAGGATCATCTCCTAGTCATCTCGCAAGTTCCACGATGCTGCATCTAAAACCATTATTACAAAATGAGTAATGTTTCAGAAAAGTAATAAAATGAAGAAAAAACTATATTATAATCATTCAGACTAAAATTATGTCAGACTTATAATAAATCAGTATTATCCTTAATGAATGTCATTCATAACTACCAATTGCCGGCACCTAAAGACGTGTGTCCTCTCAGTGGTCCAGGAAGGATCATCTCCTAGTCATCTCGCATGTTCCACGATGCTGCATCTAAACCCATTCAAATACCAAATGAGTAATGTTTCAGGAAAGTAATAAAATGAAGAAAAAACTATATTATAATCATTCAGACTAAAATTATGTCAGACTTATAATTAATCAGCTTTATCCTTAATGAATGTCATTCATAACTACCAATTGCCGGCTCCTAAAGACGTATATCCTCTCAGTGGTCCAGGAAGGATCATTTCCTAGTCATCTCGCATGTTCCACGATGCTGCATCTAAAACTATTCAAATACAAAATGAGTAATGTATCAGAAAAGTAATAAAATGAAGAAAAAACTATATCATAATCATTGAGACTAAAATTATGTCAGACTTATAATTAATCAGCATTATCCTTAATTAATGTCATTCATAACTACCAATTGCTGGCGCCTAAAGACGTATGTCCTCTCATTGGTCCAGGAAGGATCATCTCCTAGTCATCTCGCATGTTCCACGATGCTGCATCTAAACCCATTCAAATACAAAATGAGTAATGTGTCAGAAAAGTAATAAAATGAAGAAAAAACTATATTATAATCATTCAGACTAAAATCATGTCAGACTTATAATTAATCAGCATTATCCTTAATGAATGTCATTCATAATTACCAATTTCCGGCACCTAAAGACGTATGTCCTCTCAGTGGTCCAGGAAGGATCATCTCCTAGTCATCTCGCATGTTCAACGATGCTGCATCTAAAACCATTATTACAAAATGAGTAATGTTTCAGAAAAGTAATAAAATGAAGAAAAAACTATATTATAATCTTTCAGACTAAAATTATGTCAGACTTATAATTAATCAGCATTATACTTAATGAATGTCATTCATAACTACCAATTGCCGGCACCTAAAGACGTATGTCCTCTCAGTGGTCCAGGAAGGATCATCTCCTAGTCATCTCGCATGCTCCACGATGCTGCATCAAAAACAATTCAAATACAAAATGAGTATTGTTTCAGAAAAATAATAAAATGAAGAAAAAACTATATCATAATCATTGAGACTAAAATTATGTCAGACTTATAATTAATCAGCATTATCCTTAATGAATGTCATTCATAACTACCAATTGCCGGCACCTAAAGACGTATGTCCTCTCAGTGGTCCAGGAAGGATCATCTCCTAGTCATCTCGCATGTTACACGATGCTGCATCTAAAACCATTCAAATACAAAATGAGTAATGTATAAGAAAAGTAATAAAATGAAGAAAAAACTATAGTATAATCATTCAGACTAAAATTATGTCAGAATATTATTAATCAGCATTATCCTTAATGAATGTCATTCATAACTACCAATTGCCGGCACCTAAAGACGTATGTCCTCTCAGTGGTCCAGGAAGAATCATCTCCTAGTCATCTCGCATGTTCCACGATGCTGCATCTAAAACCATTCAAATACAAAAAGAGTAATGTTTCAGAAAAGTAATAAAATGAAGAAAAAACTATATTATAATCATTCAGACTAAAATTATGTCAGAATTATAATTAATCAGCATTATCCTTAATGAATGTCATTCATAACTACCAATTGCTGGCGCCTAAAGACGTATGTCCTCTCAGTGGTCCAGGAAGGATCATCACCTAGTCATCTCGCATGTTCCACGATGCTGCATCTTAAACCATTCGAATACAAAATGAGTAATGTGTCAGAAAAGTAATAAAATGAAGAAAAAACTATATTATAATCATTCAGACTAAAATTATGTCAGACTTATAATTAATCAGCATTATCTTTAATGAATGTCATTCATAACTACCAATTTCCGGCACATAAAGACATATGTCCTCTCAGTGGTCCAGGAAGGATCATCTCCTAGTCATCTCGCATGTTCCACGATGCTGCATCTAAAACCATTCAAATACAAAATGAGTAATGTTTCAGAAAAGTAATAAAATGAAGAAAAAACTATATCATAATCATTTAGACTAAAATTATGTCAGACTTATAATTAATCAGCATTATCCTTAATGAATGTCATTCATAACTACCAATCGCTGGCACCTAAAGACGTATGTCCTGTCAGTGGTCCAGGAAGGATCATCTGCTAGTCATCTCGCATGTTCCACGATGCTGCATCTAAAACCATTCAAATACAAAATTAGTAATGTTTAAGAAAAGTAATAAAATGAAGAAAAACTATATTATAATCATTAAGACTAAAATTATGTCAGACTTATAATTAATCAGCGTTAACCTTAATGAATGTCATTCATAAGTACCAATTGCCGGCACATAAATACGTATGTCCTCTCAGTGGTCCAGGAAGGATCATCTCCTAGTAATCTCGCATGTTCCACGATGCTGCATCTAAAACCATTCAAATACAAAATAAGTAATGCTTAAGAAAAGTAATAAAATGAAGAAAAAACTATATTATAATCATTCAGACTAAAATTATGTCAGACTTATAATAAATCAGCATTATCCTTAATGAATGTCATTCATAACTACCAATTGCCGGCACCTAGAGACGTATGTCCTCTCAGTGGTCCAGGAAGGATCATCTCCTAGTCATCTCGCATGTTCCACGATGCTGCATCTAAAACCATTCAAATACAAAATGAGTAATGTTTCAGAAAAGTAATAAAATGAAGAAAAAACTATATCATAATCATTGATACTAAAATTATGTCAGACTTATAATTAATCAGCATTATCCTTAATGAATGTCATTCATAACTACCAATTGCTGGCGCCTAAAGACGTATGTCCTCTCAGTGGTCCAGGAAGGATCATCTCCTAGTCATCTCGCATGTTCAACGATGCTGCATCTAAAACCATTATTACAAAATGAGTAATGTTTCAGAAAAGTAATAAATGAAGAAAAAACTATATTATAATCATTCAGACTAAAATTATGTCAGACTTATAATTAAACAGCATTATCCTTAATGAATGTCATTCATAACTACCAATTGCCGGCATCTAAAGACGTATGTCCTCTCAGTGGTCCAGGAAGGATCATCTTCTAGTCATCTCACATGTTCCCCGATGCTGCATCTAAAACCATTGAAATACAAAATGAGTAATGTTTCAGAAAAGTAATAAAATGAAGAAAAAACTATATCATAATCATTGATACTAAAATTATGTCAGACTTATAATTAATCAGCATTATCCTTAATGAATGTCATTCATTACTACCAATTGCTGGCGCCTAAAGACGTATGTCCTCTCAGTGGTCCAGGAAGGATCATCTCCTAGTCATCTCGCATGTTCAACGATGCTGCATCTAAAACCATTATTACAAAATGAGTAATGTTTCAGAAAAGTAATAAAATGAAGAAAAAACTATATTATAATCATTTAGACTAAAATTATGTCAGACTTATAATTAATCAGCATTATCCTTAATGAATGTCATTCATAACTACCAATTGCCGGCACATAAAGACGTATGTCCTCTCAGTGGTCCAGGAAGGATCATCTCCTAGTCATCTCGCATGTTCCACGATGCTGCATCTAAAACCATTCAAATACAAAATGAGTATTGTTTCAGAAAAATAATAAAATGAAGAAAAAACTATATCATAATCATTGAGACTAAAATTATGTCAGACTTATAATTAATCAGCATTATCCTTAATGAATGTCATTCATAACTACCAATTGCCGGCACCTAAAGACGTATGTCCTCTCAGTGGTCCAGGAAGGATCATCTCCTAGTCATCTCGCATGTTCCACGATGCTGCATCTAAAACCATTCAAATACAAAATGAGTAATGCTTAAGAAAAGTAATAAAATGAAGAAAAAACTATATTATAATCATTCAGACTAAAATTATGTCAGACTTATAATTAATCAGCGTTATCCTTAATGAATGTCATTCATAACTACCAATTGCCGGCACATAAATACGTATGTCCTCTCAGTGGTCCAGGAAGGATCATCTCCTAGTCATCTCGCATGTTCCACGATGCTGCATCTAAAACAATTCAAATACAAAATGAGTAATGTTTTAGAAAAGTAATAAAATGAAGAAAAAACTATATCATAATCATTCAGACTAAAATTATGTCAGACTTATAATTAATCAGCATTATCCTTAATGAATGTCATTCATAACTACCAATTGCCGGCACCTATAGACGTATGTCCTCTCAATGGTCCAGGAAGAATCATCTCCTAGTCATCTCGCATGTTCCACGATGCTGCATCTAAAACCATTATTACAAAATGAGTAATGTTTCAGAAAAGTAATAAAATGAAGAAAAAACTACAGTAGAACCCCGGTAATCCGGACACTCGCTAATCCGGACACTCGCTAATCCGGAACCCTCGGTAATCCGGACGGTCCATTGGGTGTTATGCAAACCCGCAACTTCTTCTTTTGAACATATAAACACGCATATCAGTAACAAGAAACGAGAAGTGGACAGACTATTTGAAAACATTTCCATTGACTGAATGATGTGATAGAGATTGAAGTATTTTGTTTATAGTGATATGACACCTAAGTTATGTTATTTTTAGAGAGAGCATTTTTCCATTAGAGGAATGCTTAATATGTGCGAAACTAAACAATTTCAAAAGACAATACAGTTTCAGTTGAGCAGGGTATAAGTTATCAAAATATCACGTTCATTAAAAAGCTATGAGAGAAGAGGCGTAAAAAAACAATCCTTTCCTTTTATAGACGTCCAATGAGGATGACCATGCACGGACTATAGAGTTGGTGGTAGGCATTATGATTTGGCATTATCTATACAATATAATTTTTGAAAAAAAATGTTTTTTATGTTATTTTTTGAAAACCTCGCTAATCCGGAAACCCCACTAATTCGGACGCCTATGTGCCTGAATTCGTCCGGATTACCGGGGTTCTACTGTATATCATAATCATTGAGACTATAATTATGTCAGACTTATAATTAATCAGCATTATCCTTTATGAATGTCATTCATAACTACCAATTGGCGGCACCCTAAAGACGTATGTCCTCTCAGTTGTCCAGGAAGGATCATCCCCTAGTCATCTCGCATGTTCCACGATGCTGTATCTGAAACCATTCAAATACAAAATGAGTAATGTTTCAGAAAAGTAATAAAATGAAGAAAAAACTATATCATAATCATTGAGACTAAAATTATGTCAGACTTATAATTAATCAGCATTATCCTTAATGAATGTCATTCATAACTACCAATTGCCGGCACCTAAAGACGTATGTCCTCTCAGTGGTCCAGGAAGGATCATCTCCTAGTCATCTCGCATGTTCCACGATGCTGCATCTAAACCTATTCAAATACAAAATGAGTAATGTTACAGAAAAGTAATAAAATGAAGAAAAAACTATATTATAATCATTCAGACTAAAATTATGTCAGACTTATAATTAATCAGCATTATCCTTAATGAATGTCATTAATAACTACCAATTGCCGGCACCTAAAGACGTATGTCCTCTCAGTGGACCAGGAAGGATCATCTCCTAGTCATCTCGCATGTTCCACGATGTTGCATCTAAAACTATTCAAATACAAAATGAGTAATGTTTCAGAAAAGTAATAAAATGAAGAAAAAACTATATCATAATCATTGAGACTAAAATTATGTCAGACTTATAATTAATCAGCATTACCCTTAATGAATGTCATTCATAACTACCAATTGCCGGCACCTAAAGACGTATGTCCTCTCAGTGGTCCAGGAAGAATTATCTCCTAGTCATCTCGCATGTTCCACGATGTTGCATCTAAAACCATTCAAATACAAAATGAGTAATGTGTCAGAAAAGTAATAAAATGAAGAAAAAACTATATTATAATCATTCAGACTAAAATTATGTCAGACTTATAATTAATCAGCATTATCCTTAATGAATGTCATTCATAAGTACCAATTGCCGGCACATAAATACGTATGTCCTCTCAGTGGTCCAGGAAGGATCATCTCCTAGTCATCTCGCATGTTCCACGATGCTGCATCTAAAACCATTCAAATACAAAATAAGTAATGTTTAAGAAAAGTAATAAAATGAAGAAAAAACTATATCATAATCATTGAGACTAAAATTATGTCAGACTTATAATTAATCAGCATTATCCTTAATGAATGTCATTCATAACTACCAATTGCTGGCACCTAAAGACGTATGTCCTCTCAGTGGTCCAGGAAGGATCATCTCCTAGTCATCTCGCATGTTACACGATGCTGCATCTAAAACCATTCTAATACAAAATGAGTAATGTTTAAGAAAAGTAATAAAATGAAGAAAAAACTATATCATAATCATTCAGACTAAAATTATGTCAGACTTATTATTAATCAGCATTATCCTTAATGAATGTCATTCATAACTACCAATAGCCAGCACCTAAAGACGTATGTCCTCTCAGTGGTCCAGGAAGAATCATCTCCTAGTCATCTCGCATGTTCCACGATGCTGCATCTAAAACCATTCAAATACAAAAAGAGTAATGTTTCAGAAAAGTAATCAAATGAAGAAAAAACTATATTATAATCATTCAGACTAAAATTATGTCAGACTTATAATTAATCAGCATTATCCTTAATAAATGTCATTCATAACTACCAATTGCTGGCGCCTAAAGACGTATGTCCTCTCAGTGGTCCAGGAAGGATCATCTCCTAGTCATCTCGCATGTTCCACGATGCTGCATCTAAAACCATTCAAATACAAAATGAGTAATGTGTCAGAAAAGTAATAAAATGAAGAAAAAACTATATTATAATTATTCAGACTAAAATTATGTCAGACATATAATTAATTAGCATTATCCTTAATGAATGTCATTCATAACTACCAATTTCCGGCACTTAAAGACATATGTCCTCTCAGTGGTCCAGGAAGGATCATCTCCTAGTCATCTTGCAAGTTCCACGATGCTGCATCTAAAACCATTATTACAAAATGAGTAATATTTCAGAAAAGTAATAAAATGAAGAAAAAACTATATTATAATCATTCAGACTAAAATTATGTCAGACTTATAATGAATCAGCATTAATCTAATGAATGTCATTCATAACTACCAATTGCCGGCACCAAAAGACGTATGTCCTCTCAGTGGTCCAGGAGGGATCATCTCCTAGTCATCTCGCATGTTCCACGATGCTGCATCTAAAACCATTCAAATACAAAATGAGTAATGTTTCAGAAAAGTAATAAAATGAAGAAAAAACTATATCATAATCATTGAGACTAAAATTATGTCAGACTTATAATTAATCAGCATTATCCTTAATGAATGTCATTCATAACTACCAATTGCCGGCACCTAAAGACGTATGTCCTCTCAGTGGTCCAGGAAGGATCATCTCCTAGTCATCTCGCATGTTCCAGGATGCTGCATCTAAAACCATTCAAATACAAAATGAGTAATGTTTCAGAAAAGTAATAAAATGAAGAAAAAACTATATTATAATCATTCAGACTAAAATTATGTCAGACTTATAATTAATCAGCATTATCCTTTATGAATGTCATTCATAACTACCAATTGCCGGCACCTAAAGACGTATGTCCTCTCAGTGGTCCAGGAAGGATCATCTCCTAGTCATCTCGCAAGTTCCACGATGCTGCATCTAAAACCATTATTACAAAATGAGTAATATTTCAGAAAAGTAATAAAATGAAGAAAAAACTATATTATAATCATTGAGACTAAAATTATGTCAGACTTATAATTAATCAGCATTATCCTTAATGAATGTCATTCATAACTACCAATTGCCGGCACCAAAAGACGTATGTCCTCTCAGTGGTCCAGGAAGGACCATCTCCTAGTCATCTCGCATGTTCCACGATGCTGCATCTAAAACCATTCAAATACAAAATGAGTATTGTTTCAGAAAAGTAATAAAATGAAGAAAAAACTATATCATAATCATTGAGACTAAAATTATGTCAGACTTATAATTAATCAGCATTATCCTTAATGAATGTCATTCATAACTACCAATTGCCGGAACCTAAAGACGTATGTCCTCTCAGTGGTCCAGGAAGGATAATCTCCTAGTCATTCCGCATGTTCCCCGATGCTGCATCTAAAACCATTCAAATACAAAATGAGTAATGTTTCAGAAAAGTAATAAAATGAAGAAAAAACTATATTATAATCATTCAGACTAAAATTATGTCAGACTTATAATTAATCAGCATTATCCTTAGTGAATGTCATTCATAACTACCAATTGCTGGCGCCTAAAGACGTATGTCCTCTCAGTGGTCCAGGAAGGATCATCTCCTAGTCATCTCGCATGTTCAACGATGCTGCATCTAAAACCATTATTACAAAATGAGTAATGTTTCAGAAAAGTAAGAAAATGAAAAAAAAAAACTATATTATAATCATTCAGACTAAAATTATGTCAGACTTATAATTAATCAGCATTATCCTTAATGAATGTCATTCATAACTACCAATTGCCGGCACCTAAAGACGTATGTCCTCTCAGTGGTCCAGGAAGGATCATCTGCTAGTCATCTCGCATGTTCCACGATGCTGCATCTAAAACCATTCAAATACAAAATGAGTAATGTGTCAGAAAAGTAATAAAATGAAGAAAAAACTATATTATAATCATTCAGACTAAAATTATATCAGACTTATAATTAATCAGCATTATCCTTTATGAATGTCATTCATAACTACCAATTGCCGGCACCTAAAGACGTATGTCCTCTAAGTGGTCCAGGAAGCATCATCTCCTAGTCATCTCGCATGTTCCACGGTGCTGCATCTAAAACCATTCAAATACAAAATGAAGAATGTTTAAGAAAAGTAATAAAATGAAGAAAAAACTATATTATAATCATTCAGACTAAAATTATGTCAGACTTATAATTAATCAGCATTATCCTTAATGAATGTCATTCATAACTACCAATTGCCGGCACCTAGAGACGTATGTCCTCTCAGTGGTCCAGGAAAGATCATCTCCTAGTCATCTCGCATGTTCCACGATGCTGCATCTAAAACCATTCAAATACAAAATGAGTAATGTTTCAGAAAAGTAATAAAATGAAGAAAAAACTATATCATAATCATTGAGACTAAAATTATGTCAGACTTATAATTAATCAGCATTATCCTTAATGAATGTCATTCATAACTACCAATTGCTGGCACCTAAAGACGTTTGTCCTCTCAGTGGTCCAGGAAGGATCATCTCCTAGTCATCTCGCATGTTACACGATGCTGCATCTAAAACCATTCAAATACAAAATGAGTAATGTTTAAGAAAAGTAATAAAATGAAGAAAAAACTATATTATAATCATTCAGACTAAAATTATGTCAGACTTATTATTAATCAGCATTATCCTTAATGAATGTCATTCATAACTACCAATTGCCAGCACCTTAAGACGTATGTCCTCTCAGTGGTCCAGGAAGAATCATCTCCTAGTCATCTCGCATGTTCCACGATGCTGCATCTAAAACCATTCAAATACAAAAAGAGTAATGTTTCAGAAAAGTAATCAAATGAAGAAAAAACTATATTATAATCATTCAGACTAAAATTATGTCAGACTTATAATTAATCAGCATTATCCTTAATGAATGTCATTCATAACTACCAATTGCTGGCGCCTAAAGACGTATGTCCTCTCAGTGGTCCAGGAAGGATCATCTCCTAGTCATCTCGCATGTTCCACGATGCTGCATCTAAAACCATTCAAATACAAAATGAGTAATGTGTCAGAAAAGTAATAAAATGAAGAAAAAACTATATTATAATCATTCAGACTAAAATTATGTCAGACATATAATTAATTAGCATTATCCTTAATGAATGCCATTCATAACTACCAATTTCCGGCACCTAAAGACGTATGTCCTCTCAGTGGTCCAGGAAGGATCATCTCCTAGTCATCTCGCAAGTTCCACGATGCTGCATCTAAAACCATTATTACAAAATGAGTAATATTTCAGAAAAGTAATAAAATGAAGAAAAAACTATATTATAATCATTCAGACTAAAATTATGTCAGACTTATAATTAATCAGCATTAATCTAATGAATGTCATTCATAACTACCAATTGCCGGCACCAAAAGACGTATGTCCTCTCAGTGGTCCAGGAAGGATCATCTCCTAATCATCTCGCATGTTCCACGATGCTGCATCTAAAACCATTCAAATACAAAATGAGTAATGTTTCAGAAAAGTAATAAAATGAAGAAAAAACTATATCATAATCATTGAGACTAAAATTATGTCAGACTTATAATTAATCAGCATTATCCTTAATGAATGTCATTCATAAATACCAATTGCCGGCACCTAAAGACGTATGTCCTCTCAGTGGTCCAGGAAGGATCATCTCCTAGTCATCTCGCATGTTCCAGGATTCTGCATCTAAAACCATTCAAATACAAAATGAGTAATGTTTCAGAAAAGTAATAAAATGAAGAAAAAACTATATTATAATCATTCAGACTAAAATTATGTCAGACTTATAATTAATCAGCATTATCCTTTATGAATGTCATTCATAACTACCAATTGCCGGCACCTAAAGACGTATGTCCTCTCAGTGGTCCAGGAAGGATCATCTCCTAGTCATCTCGCAAGTTCCACGATGCTGCATCTAAAACCATTATTACAAAATGAGTAATATTTCAGAAAAGTAATAAAATGAAGAAAAAACTATATTATAATCATTCAGACTAAAATTATGTCAGACTTATAATTAATCAGCATTATCCTTAATGAATGTCATTCATAACTACCAATTGCCGGAACCAAAAGACGTATGTCCTCTCAGTGGTCCAGGAAGGATCATCTCCTAGTCATCTCGCATGTTCCACGATGCTGCATCTAAAACCATTCAAATACAAAATGAGTATTGTTTCAGAAAAGTAATAAAATGAAGAAAACACTATATCATAATCATTGAGACTAAAATTATGTCAGACTTATAATTAATCAGCATTATCCTTAATGAATGACATTATAACTACCAATTGCCGGCACCTAAAGACGTATGTCCTCTCAGTGGTCCAGGAAGGATCATCTCCTAGTCATCTCGCATGTTCCCCGATGCTGCATCTAAAACCATTCAAATACAAAATGAGTAATGTTTCAGAAAAGTAATAAAATGAAGAAAAAACTATATTATAATCATTCAGACTAAAATTATGTCAGACTTATAATTAATCAGCATTATCCTTAGTGAATGTCATTCATAACTACCAATTGCTGGCGCCAAAAGACGTATGTCCTCTCAGTGGTCCAGGAAGGATCATCTCCTAGTCATCTCGCATGTTCAACGATGCTGCATCTAAAACCATTATTACAAAATGAGTAATGTTTCAGAAAAGTAATAAAATGAAGAAAAAACTATATTATAATCATTCAGACTAAAATTATGTCAGACTTATAATTAATCAGCATTATCCTTAATGAATGTCATTCATAACTACCAATTGCCGGCACCTAAAGACGTTTGTCGTCTCAGTGGTCCAGGAAGGATCATCTGCTAGTCATCTCGCATGTTCCACGATGCTGCATCTAAAACCATTCAAATACAAAATGAGTAATGTGTCAGAAAAGTAATAAAATGAAGAAAAAACTATATTATAATCATTCAGACTAAAATTATATCAGACTTATAATTAATCAGCATTATCCTTTATGAATGTCATTCATAACTACCAATTGCCGGCACCTAAAGACGTATGTCCTCTAAGTGGTCCAGGAAGCATCATCTCCTAGTCATCTCGCATGTTCCACGATGCTGCATCTAAAACCATTCAAATACAAAATGAGTAATGTTTCAGAAAAGTAATAAAATGAAGAAAAAACTATATTATAATCATTGAGACTAAAATTATGTCAGACATATAATTAATCAGCATTATCCTTAATGAATGTCATTCATAACTACCAATTGCTGGCATCGAAAGACGTATGTCCTCTAAGTGGTCCAGGAAGGATCATCTCCTAGTCATCTCGCATGTTCCACGATGCTGCATCTAAAACCATTCAAATACAAAATGAGTAATTTTTCAGAAATTAATAAAATGAAGAAAAATCTACAGTAGAACCCCGGTAATCTGGACACTCGCTAATCCGGACACTCGCTAATCCGGAACCCTCGGTAATCCGGACGGTCCATTGGAGGTCATGCAAACCCGCAACCTCTTCTTTTGAACATATAAACACGCATATCAGTAACAAGAAACGAGAAGTGGACAGACTATTTGAAAACATTTCCATTGGCTGAATGATGTGATAGAGATTGAAGTATTTTGTTTATAGTGATATCACACCTAAGTTATGATACTTTTCAGAGAGAGCATTTTTCCATTAGAGGAATGCTTAATATGTGCGAAACTAAACAATTTCAAAAGACAATACAGTTTCAGTTGCGCAGGGTATTAGTTATCAAAATATCACGTTCATTAAAAAGCTATGAGAGAAGAGGCGTAAAAAAACAATCCTTCCCTTTTATAGACGTCCAATGAGGATGACCATGCACGGACTATAGAGTTGGTGGTAGGCATTATGATTTGGCATTATCTATACAATATAATTTTTGAAAAAAAATGTTTTTCATGTTATTTTTTGAAAACCTCGCTAATCCGGAAACCCCGCTAATCCGGACGCCTATGTGCCTGAATTCGTCCGGATTACCGGGGTTCTACTTTATATCATAACCATTGAGACTATAATTATGTCAGACTTATAATTAATCAGCATTATCCTTTATGAATGTCATTCATAACTACCAATTGCCAAAACCTAAAGACGTATGTCCTCTCAGTGGTCCAGGAAGGATCATCTCCTAGTCATCTCGCATGTTCCACGATGCTGCATCTTAAACCATTCAAATACAAAATGAGTATTGTTTCAGAAAAGTAATAAAATGAAGAAAAAACTATATCATAATCATTGAGACTAAAATTATGTCAGACTTATAATTAATCAGCATTATCCTTAATGAATGTCATTCATAACTACCAATTGCCGGCACCTTAAGACGTATGTCCTCTCAGTGGTCCAGGAAGAATCATCTCCTAGTCATCTCGCATGTTCCACGATGCTGCATCTAAAACCATTCAAATACAAAAAGAGTAATGTTTCAGAAAAGTAATCAAATGAAGAAAAAACTATATTATAATCATTCAGACTAAAATTATGTCAGACTTATAATTAATCAGCATTATCCTTAATGAATGTCATTCATAACTACCAATTGCTGGCGCCTAAAGACGTATGTCCTCTCAGTGGTCCAGGAAGGATCATCTCCTAGTCATCTCGCATGTTCCACAATGCTGCATCTAAAACCATTCAAATACAAAATGAGTAATGTGTCAGAAAAGTAATAAAATGAAGAAAAAACTATATTATAATCATTCAGACTAAAATTATGTCAGACATATAATTAATTAGCATTATCCTTAATGAATGTCATTCATAACTACCAATTTCCGGCACCTAAAGACGTATGTCCTCTCAGTGGTCCAGGAAGGATCATCTTCTAGTCATCTCGCAAGTTCCACAATGCTGCATCTAAAACCATTATTACAAAATGAGTAATGTTTCAGAAAAGTAATAAAATGAAGAAAAAACTATATTATAATCATTCAGACTAAAATTATGTCAGACTTATAATTAATCAGCATTATCCTTAATGAATGTCATTCATAACTACCAATTGCCGGCACCAAAAGACGTATGTCCTCTCAGTGGTCCAGGAAGGATCATCTCCTAGTCATCTCGCATGTTCCACGATGCTGCATCTTAAACCATTCAAATACAAAATGAGTATTGTTTCAGAAAAGTAATAAAATGAAGAAAAAACTATATCATAATCATTGAGACTAAAATTATGTCAGACTTATAATTAATCAGCATTATCCTTAATGAATGTCATTCATAACTACCAATTGCCGGCACCTAAAGACGTATGTCCTCTCAGTGGTCCAGGAAGGATCATCTCCTAGTCATCTCGCATGTTCCACGATGCTGCATCTAAAACCATTCAAATACAAAATGAGTAATGTTACAGAAAAGTAATAAAATGAAGAAAAAACTATATTATAATCTTTCAGACTAAAATTATGTCAGACTTATAATTAATCAGCATTATCCATAGTGAATGTCATTCATAACTACCAATTGCCGGCACCTAAAGACGTATGTCCACTCAGTGGTCCAGGAAGGATCATCTCCTAGTCATCTCGCATGTTCAACGATGCTGCATCTAAAACCATTATTACAAAATGAGTAATGTTTCAGAAAAGTAATAAAATGAATAAAAAACTATATTATAATCATTCAGACTAAAATTATGTCAGACTTATAATTAATCAGCATTATCCTTAATGATGTCATTCATAACTACCAATTGCCGGCACCTAAAGACGTATGTCCTCTCAGTTGTCCAGGAAGGATCATCTTCAGTCATCTCGCATGTTCCACGATGCTGCATCTAAAACCATTCAAATACAAAATGAGTAATGTGTCAGAAAAGTAATAAAATGAAGAAAAAACTATATTATAATCATTCAGACTAACATTCATAAGTACCAATTGCCGGCACATAAATACGTATGTCCTCTCAGTGGTCCAGGAAGGATCATCTCCCAGTCATCAAGCATGTTCCACGTTGCTGCGTCTAAAATTCATTCAAATACAAAATGAGTAATGTTTCAGAAAAGTAATAAAATGAAGAAAAAACTATATCATAATCATTCAGACTAAAATTATGTCAGACTTATAATTAATCTGCATTATCCTTAATGAATGTCATTCATAACTACCAATTGCCGGCACCTAAAGACGTATGTCCTCTCAGTGGTCCAGGAAGGATCATCTCCTAGTCATCTCGCATGTTCCACGATGCTGCATCTAAAACCATTATTACAAAATGAGTAATGTTTTAGAAAATAATAAAATGAAGAAAAAACTATATCATAATCATTCAGACTAAAATTATATCAGACTTATAATTAATCAGCATTATCCTTAATGAATGTCATTCATAACTACCAATTGCCGGCACCTATAGACGTATGTCCTCTCAATGGTCCAGGAAGAATCATCTCCTAGTCATCTCGCATGTTCCACGATGCTGCATCTAAAACCATTATTACAAAATGAGTAATGTTTCAGAAAAGTAATAAAATGAAGAAAAAACTACAGTAGAACCCCAGTAATCCGGACACTCGCTAATCCGGACACTCGCTAATCCGGAACCCTCGGTAATCCGGACGGTCCATTGGGTGTTATGCGAACCCGAAACTTCTTCTTTTGAACATATAAACAGGCATATCAGTAACAAGAAACGAGAAGTGGACAGACTATTTGAAAACATTTCCATTGGCTGAATGATGTGATAGAGATTGAAGTATTTTGTTTATAGTGATATCACACCTAAGTTATGATACTTTTCAGAGAGAGCATTTTTCCATTAGAGGAATGCTTAATATGTGCGAAACTAAACAATTTCAAAAGACAATACAGTTTCAGTTGAGCAGGGTATTAGTTATCAAAATATCACGTTCATTAAAATGCTATGAGAGAAGAGGCGTAAAAAAACAATCCTTCCCTTTTATAGACGTCCAATGAGGATGACCATGCACGGACTATAGAGTTGGTGGTAGGCATTATGATTTGGCATTATCTATACAATATAATTTTTGAAAAAAAATGTTTTTCATGTTATTTTTTGAAAACCTCGCTAATCCGGAAACCCCGCTAATCCGGACGCCCATGTGCCTGAATTCGTCCGGATTACCGGGGTTCTACTGTATATCATAATCATTGAGACTATAATTATGTCAGACTTATAATTAATCAGCATAATCCTTAATGAATGTCATTCATAACTACCAATTTCCGGCACTTAAAGACGTATGTCCTCTCAGTGGTCCAGGAAGGATCATCTCCTAGTCATCTCGCAAGTTCCACGATGCTGCATCTAAAACCATTATTACAAAATGAGTAATGTTTCAGAAAAGTAATAAAATGAAGAAAAAACTATATTATAATCATTCAGACTAAAATTATGTCAGACTTATAATTAATCAGCTTTATCCTTAATGAATGTCATTCATAACTACCAATTGCCGGCTCCTAAAGACGTATGTGCTCTCAGTGGTCCAGGAAGGATCATCTTCTAGTCATCTCGCATGTTCCACGATGCTGCATCTAAAACGATTCAAATACAAAATGAGTAATGTTTCAGAAAAGTTATAAAATGAAGAAAAAACTATATCATAATCATTGAGACTAAAATTATGTCAGACTTATAATTAATCAGCATTATCCTTAATGAATGTCATTCATAACTACCAATTGCCGGCACCTAAAGACGTATGTCCTCTCAGTGGTCCAGGAAGGATCATCTCCTAGTCATCTCACATGTTCCACGATGCTGCATCTAAACCCATTCAAATACCAAATGAGTAATGTTTCAGAAAAGTAATAAAATGAAGAAAAAACTATATTATAATCATTCAGACTAAAATTATGTCAGACTTATAATTAATCAGCTTTATCCTTAATGAATGTCATTCATAACTACCAATTGCCGGCTCCTAAAGACGTATGTCCTCTCAGTGGTCCAGGAAGGATCATCTTCTAGTCATCTCGCATGTTCCACGATGCTGCATCTAAAACTATTCAAATACAAAATGAGTAAGGTTTCAGAAAAGTTATAAAATGAAGAAAAAACTATATCATAATCATTGAGACTAAAATTATGTCAGACTTATAATTAATCAGCATTATCCTTAATGAATGTCATTCATAACTACCAATTGCCGGCACCTAAAGACGTATGTCCTCTCAGTGGTCCAGGAAGAATCATCTCCTAGTCATCTCGCATGTTCCACGATGCTGCATCTAAAACCATTCAAATACAAAATGAGTAATGTTTAAGAAAAGTAATAAAATGAAGAAAAAACTATATTATAATCATTCAGACTAAAATTATGTCAGACTTATAATTAATCAGCGTTATCCTTAATGAATGTCATTCATAAGTACCAATTGCCGGCACATAAATACGTATGTCCTCTCAGTGGTCCAGGAAGGATCATCTCCTAGTCATCTCGCATGTTCCACGATGCTGCATCTAAAACTATTCAAATACAAAATGAGTAATGTTTAAGAAAAGTAATAAAATGAGGAAAAAACTATATTATAATCATTCAGACTAAAATTATGTCAGACTTGTAATTAATCAGCATTATCCTTAATGAATGTCATTCATAACTACCAATTGCCGGCACCTAGAGACGTATGTCCTCTCAATTGTCCAGGAAGGATCATCTCCTAGTCATCTCGCATGTTCCACGATGCTGCATCTAAAACCATTCAAATACAAAATGAGTAATGTTTCAGAAAAGTAATAAAATGAAGAAAAAACCATATCATAATCATTGATACTAAAATTATGTCAGACTTATAATTAATCAGCATTATCCTTAATGAATGTCATTCATAACTACCAATTGCTGGCACCTAAAGACGTATGTCCTCTCAGTGGTCCAGGAAGGATCATCTCCTAGTCATCTCGCATGTTCCACGATGCTGCATCTAAAACCATTCAAATACAAAATGAGTAATGTGTCAGAAAAGTAATAAAATGAAGAAAAAACTATATTATAATCATTCAGACTAAAATTATGTCAGACTTATAATTAATCAGCATTATCCTTAATGAATGTCATTCATAACTACCAATTGCTGGCGCCTAAAGACGTATGTCCTCTCAGTGGTCCAGGAAGGATCATCTCCTAGTCATCTCGCATGTTCCACGATGCTGCATCTAAAACCATTCAAATACAAAATGAGTAATGTGTCAGAAAAGTAATAAAATGAAGAAAAAACTATATTATAATCATTCAGACTAAAATTATGTCAGACTTATAATTAATCAGCATAATCCTTAATGAATGTCATTCATAACTACCAATTTCCGGCACTAAAAGACGTATGTCCTCTCAGTGGTCCAGGAAGGATCATCTCCTAGTCATCTCGCAAGTTCCACGATGCTGCATCTAAAACCATTATTACAAAATGAGTAATGTTTCAGAAAAGTAATAAAATGAAGAAAAAACTATATTATAATCATTCAGACTAAAATAATGTCAGACTAATAATTAATCAGCATTATCCTTAATGAATGTCATTCATAACTACCAATTGCCGGCACCTAAAGACGTATGTCCTCTCAGTGGTCCAGGAAGGATCATCTCCTAGTCATCTCGCATGTTCCACGATGCTGCATCTAAAACCATTCAAATACAAAATGAGTAATGTGTCAGAAAAGTAATAAAATGAAGAAAAAACTATATTATAATCATTCAGACTAAAATTATGTCAGACTTATAATTAATCAGCATAATCCTTAATGAATGTCATTCATAACTACCAATTTCCTGCACTTAAAGACGTATGTCCTCTCAGTGGTCCAGAAAGGATCATCTCCTAGTCATCTCGCAAGTTCCACGATGCTGCATCTAAAAACCATTATTACAAAATGAGTAATGTTTCAGAAAAGTAATAAAATGAAGAAAAAACTATATTATAATCATTCAGACTAAAATTATGTCAGACTTATAATTAATCAGTATTATCCTTAATGAATGTCATTCATAACTACCAATTGCCGGCACCTAAAGACGTATGTCCTCTCAGTGGTCCAGGAAGGATCATCTCCTAGTCATCTCGCATGTTCCACGATGCTGCATCTAAAACCATTCAAATACAAAATGAGTAATGTTTAAGAAAAGTAATAAAATGAAGAAAAAACTATATTATAATCATTCAGACTAAAATTATGTCAGACTTATAATTAATCAGCGTTATCCTTAATGAATGTCATTCATAAGTACCAATTGCCGGCACATAAATACGTATGTCCTCTCAGTGGTCCAGGAAGGATCATCTCCTAGTCATCTCGCATGTTCCACGATGCTGCATCTAAAACTATTCAAATACAAAATGAGTAATGTTTAAGAAAAGTAATAAAATGAGGAAAAAACTATATTATAATCATTCAGACTAAAATTATGTCAGACTTGTAATTAATCAGCATTATCCTTAATGAATGTCATTCATAACTACCAATTGCCGGCACCTAGAGACGTATGTCCTCTCAATTGTCCAGGAAGGATCATCTCCTAGTCATCTCGCATGTTCCACGATGCTGCATCTAAAACCATTCAAATACAAAATGAGTAATGTTTCAGAAAAGTAATAAAATGAAGAAAAAACCATATCATAATCATTGATACTAAAATTATGTCAGACTTATAATTAATCAGCATTATCCTTAATGAATGTCATTCATAACTACCAATTGCTGGCACCTAAAGACGTATGTCCTCTCAGTGGTCCAGGAAGGATCATCTCCTAGTCATCTCGCATGTTCCACGATGCTGCATCTAAAACCATTCAAATACAAAATGAGTAATGTGTCAGAAAAGTAATAAAATGAAGAAAAAACTATATTATAATCATTCAGACTAAAATTATGTCAGACTTATAATTAATCAGCATTATCCTTAATGAATGTCATTCATAACTACCAATTGCTGGCGCCTAAAGACGTATGTCCTCTCAGTGGTCCAGGAAGGATCATCTCCTAGTCATCTCGCATGTTCCAGGATGCTGCATCTAAAACCATTCAAATACAAAATGAGTAATGTGTCAGAAAAGTAATAAAATGAAGAAAAAACTATATTATAATCATTCAGACTAAAATAATGTCAGACTTATAATTAATCAGCATAATCCTTAATGAATGTCATTCATAACTACCAATTTCCGGCACTTAAAGACGTATGTCCTCTCAGTGGTCCAGGAAGGATCATCTCCTAGTCATCTCGCAAGTTCCACGATGCTGCATCTAAAACCATTATTACAAAATGAGTAATGTTTCAGAAAAGTAATAAAATGAAGAAAAAACTATATTATAATCATTCAGACTAAAATAATGTCAGACTAATAATTAATCAGCATTATCCTTAATGAATGTCATTCATAACTACCAATTGCCGGCACCTAAAGACGTATGTCCTCTCAGTGGTCCAGGAAGGATCATCTCCTAGTCATCTCGCATGTTCCACGATGCTGCATCTAAAACCATTCAAATACAAAATGAGTAATGTGTCAGAAAAGTAATAAAATGAAGAAAAAACTATATTATAATCATTCAGACTAAAATTATGTCAGACTTATAATTAATCAGCATAATCCTTAATGAATGTCATTCATAACTACCAATTTCCGGCACTTAAAGACGTATGTCCTCTCAGTGGTCCAGAAAGGATCATCTCCTAGTCATCTCGCAAGTTCCACGATGCTGCATCTAAAAACCATTATTACAAAATGAGTAATGTTTCAGAAAAGTAATAAAATGAAGAAAAAACTATATTATAATCATTCAGACTAAAATTATGTCAGACTTATAATTAATCAGTATTATCCTTAATGAATGTCATTCATAACTACCAATTGCCGGCACCTAAAGACGTATGTCCTCTCAGTGGTCCAGGAAGGATCATCTCCTAGTCATCTCGCATGTTCCACGATGCTGCATCTAAAACAATTCAAATACAAAATGAGTATTGTTTCAGAAAAATAATAAAATGAAGAAAAAACTATATCATAATCATTGAGACTAAAATTATGTCAGACTTATAATTAATCAGCATTATCCTTAATGAATGTCATTCCTAACTACCAATTGCCGGCACCTAAAGACGTATGTCCTCTCAGTGGTCCAGGAAGGATCATCTCCTAGTCATCTCGCATGTTCCACGATGCTGCATCTAAACCCATTCAAATACAAAATGAGTAATGTTTCAGAAAAGTAATAAAATGAAGAAAAAACTATATTATAATCATTCAGACTAAAATTATGTCAGACTTATAATTAATCAGCTTTATCCTTAATGAATGTCATTCATAACTACCAATTGCCGGCACCTAAGGACGTATGTCCTCTCAGTGGTCCAGGAAGGATCATCTCCTAGACATCTCGCATGTTCCAGGATGCTGCATCTAAAACTATTCAAATACAAAATGAGTAATGTTTCAGAAAAGTTATAAAATGAAGAAAAAATTATATCATAATCATTGAGACTAAAATTATGTCAGACTTATAATTAATCAGCATTATCCTGAATGAATGTCATTCATAACTACCAATTGCCGGCAGCTAAAGACGTATGTCCTCTCAGTGGTCCAGGAAGAATCATCTCCTAGTCATCTCGCATGTTCCACGATGCTGCATCTAAAACCATTATTACAAAATGAGTTATGTTTCAGAAAAGTATTAAAATGAAGAAAAAACTATCTTATAATCATTCAGACTAAAATTATGTCAGACTTATAATTAATCAGCATTATCCTTAATGAATGTCATTCATAACTACCAATTGCCGGCACCTAAAGACGTATGTCCTCTCAGTGGTCCAGGAAGGATCATCTCCTAGTCATCTCGCATGTTCCACGATGCTGCATCTAAAACCATTATTGCAAAATGAGTAATGTTTCAGAAAAGTAATAAAATGAAGAAAAAATTATATCATAATCATTAAGACTAAAATTTTGTCAGACTTATAATTAATCAGCATTATCCTTAATGAATGTCATTCATAACTACCAATTGCCGGCACCTAAAGACGTATGTCCTCTCAGTGGTCCAGGAAGGATCATCTCCTAGTCATCTCGCATGTTCCACGATGCTGCATCTAAAACCATTATTGCAAAATGAGTAATGTTTCAGAAAAGTAATAAAATGAAGAAAAAACTATATTATAATCATTCAGACTAAATTTATGTCAGACTTATAATTAATCAGCATTATCCTTAATGAATGTCATTCATAACTGAATGTCATTCATAACTACCAATTGCCGGCACCTTAAGACGTATGTCCTCTCACCGGTCCAGGAAGGATCATCTCCTAGTCATCTCGCATGTTCCACGATGTTGCATCTAAAACCATTCAAATACAAAATGAGTAATGTTTCAGAAAAGTAATAAAATGAAGAAAAAACTACAGTAGAACCCCGGTAATCCGGACACTCGCTAATCCGGAACGCTCGGTAATCCGGACGGTCCATTGGGTGTTATGCAAACCCGCAACTTCTTCTTTTGAACATATAAACACGCATATCAGTAACAAAAAACGAGAAGTGGACAGACTATTTGAAAACATTTCCATTGGCTGAATGATGTGATAGATATTGAAGTATTTTGTTTATAGTGATATCACACCTAAGTTATGATACTTTTCAGAGAGAGCATTTTTCCATTAGAGGAATGCTTAATATGTGCGAAACTAAACAATTTCAAAAGACAATACAGTTTCAGTTGAGCAGGGTATTAGTTATCAAAATATCACGTTCATTAAAAAGCTATGAGAGAAGAGGCGTAAAAAAACAATCCTTCCCTTTTATAGACGTCCAATGAGGATGACCATGCACGGACTATAGAGTTGGTGGTAGGCATTATGATTTGGCATTATCTATACAATATAATTTTTGAAAAAAAATGTTTTTCATGTTCTTTTTTGAAAACCTCGCTAATCCGGAAACCCCGCTAATCCGGACGCCTATGTGCCTGAATTCGTCCGGATTACCGGGGTTCTACTGTATATCATAATCATTGAGACTCTAATTATATCAGACTTATAATTAATCAGCATTATCCTTAATGAATGTCATTCATAACTACCAATTGCTGGCGCCTAAAGACGTGTGTCCTCTCAGTGGTCCAGGAAGAATCATCTCCTAGTCATCTCGCATGTTCCACGATGCTGCATCTAAACCCATTCAAATACAAAATGAGTAATGTTTAAGAAAAGTAATAAAATGAAGAAAAAACTATATTATAATCATTCAGACTAAAATTATGTCAGACTTATTATTAATCAGCATTATCCTTAATGAATGTCATTCATAACTACCAATTGCCGGCACCTAAAGACGTATGTCCTCTCAGTGGTCCAGGAAGAATCATCTCCTAGTCATCTCGCATGTTCCACGATGCTGCATGTAAAACCATTCAAATACAAAAAGAGTAATGTTTCAGAAAAGTAATAAAATGAAGAAAAAACTATATTATAATCATTCAGACTAAAATTATGTCAGACTTATAATTAATCAGCATTATCCTTAATGAATGTCATTCATAACTACCAATTGCTGGCGCCTAAAGACGTATGTCCTCTCAGTGGTCCAGGAAGGATCATCTCCTAGTCATCTCGCATGTTCCACGATGCTGCATCTAAAACCATTCAAATACAAAATGAGTAATGTGTCAGAAAAGTAATAAAATGAAGAAAAAAATATATCATAATCATTCAGACTAAAATTATGTCAGACTTATAATTAATCAGCATAATCCTTAATGAATGTCATTCATAACTACCAATTTCCGGCACTTAATGACTTATGTCCTCTCAGTGGTCCAGGAAGGATCATCTCCTAGTCATCTCGCAAGTTCCACGATGCTGCATCTAAAACCATTATTACAAAATGAGTAATGTTTCAGAAAAGTAATAAAATGAAGAAAAAACTATATTATAATCATTCAGACTAAAATTATGTCAGACTTATAATAAATCAGTATTATCCTTAATGAATGTCATTCATAACTACCAATTGCCGGCACCTAAAGACGTGTGTCCTCTCAGTGGTCCAGGAAGGATCATCTCCTAGTCATCTCGCATGTTCCACGATGCTGCATCTAAACCCATTCAAATACCAAATGAGTAATGTTTCAGGAAAGTAATAAAATGAAGAAAAAACTATATTATAATCATTCAGACTAAAATTATGTCAGACTTATAATTAATCAGCTTTATCCTTAATGAATGTCATTCATAACTACCAATTGCCGGCTCCTAAAGACGTATATCCTCTCAGTGGTCCAGGAAGGATCATTTCCTAGTCATCTCGCATGTTCCACGATGCTGCATCTAAAACTATTCAAATACAAAATGAGTAATGTATCAGAAAAGTAATAAAATGAAGAAAAAACTATATCATAATCATTGAGACTAAAATTATGTCAGACTTATAATTAATCAGCATTATCCTTAATTAATGTCATTCATAACTACCAATTGCTGGCGCCTAAAGACGTATGTCCTCTCATTGGTCCAGGAAGGATCATCTCCTAGTCATCTCGCATGTTCCACGATGCTGCATCTAAACCCATTCAAATACAAAATGAGTAATGTGTCAGAAAAGTAATAAAATGAAGAAAAAACTATATTATAATCATTCAGACTAAAATTATGTCAGACTTATAATTAATCAGCATTATCCTTAATGAATGTCATTCATAATTACCAATTTCCGGCACCTAAAGACGTATGTCCTCTCAGTGGTCCAGGAAGGATCATCTCCTAGTCATCTCGCATGTTCAACGATGCTGCATCTAAAACCATTATTACAAAATGAGTAATGTTTCAGAAAAGTAATAAAATGAAGAAAAAACTATATTATAATCTTTCAGACTAAAATTATGTCAGACTTATAATTAATCAGCATTATACTTAATGAATGTCATTCATAACTACCAATTGCCGGCACCTAAAGACGTATGTCCTCTCAGTGGTCCAGGAAGGATCATCTCCTAGTCATCTCGCATGCTCCACGATGCTGCATCAAAAACAATTCAAATACAAAATGAGTATTGTTTCAGAAAAATAATAAAATGAAGAAAAAACTATATCATAATCATTGAGACTAAAATTATGTCAGACTTATAATTAATCAGCATTATCCTTAATGAATGTCATTCATAACTACCAATTGCCGGCACCTAAAGACGTATGTCCTCTCAGTGGTCCAGGAAGGATCATCTCCTAGTCATCTCGCATGTTACACGATGCTGCATCTAAAACCATTCAAATACAAAATGAGTAATGTATAAGAAAAGTAATAAAATGAAGAAAAAACTATAGTATAATCATTCAGACTAAAATTATGTCAGAATATTATTAATCAGCATTATCCTTAATGAATGTCATTCATAACTACCAATTGCCGGCACCTAAAGACGTATGTCCTCTCAGTGGTCCAGGAAGAATCATCTCCTAGTCATCTCGCATGTTCCACGATGCTGCATCTAAAACCATTCAAATACAAAAAGAGTAATGTTTCAGAAAAGTAATAAAATGAAGAAAAAACTATATTATAATCATTCAGACTAAAATTATGTCAGAATTATAATTAATCAGCATTATCCTTAATGAATGTCATTCATAACTACCAATTGCTGGCGCCTAAAGACGTATGTCCTCTCAGTGGTCCAGGAAGGATCATCACCTAGTCATCTCGCATGTTCCACGATGCTGCATCTTAAACCATTCGAATACAAAATGAGTAATGTGTCAGAAAAGTAATAAAATGAAGAAAAAACTATATTATAATCATTCAGACTAAAATTATGTCAGACTTATAATTAATCAGCATTATCTTTAATGAATGTCATTCATAACTACCAATTTCCGGCACATAAAGACATATGTCCTCTCAGTGGTCCAGGAAGGATCATCTCCTAGTCATCTCGCATGTTCCACGATGCTGCATCTAAAACCATTCAAATACAAAATGAGTAATGTTTCAGAAAAGTAATAAAATGAAGAAAAAACTATATCATAATCATTTAGACTAAAATTATGTCAGACTTATAATTAATCAGCATTATCCTTAATGAATGTCATTCATAACTACCAATCGCTGGCACCTAAAGACGTATGTCCTGTCAGTGGTCCAGGAAGGATCATCTCCTAGTCATCTCGCATGTTACACGATGCTGCATCTAAAACCACTGGAATACAAAATGAGTAATGTTACAGAAAAGTAATTAAATGAAGAAAGAACTATATTATAATCATTCAGACTAAAATTATGTCAGACTTATTATTAATCAGCATTATCCTTAATGAATGTCATTCATAACTACCAATTGCCGGCACCTAAAGACGTATGTCCTCTCAGTGGTCCAGGAAGAATCATCTCCTAGTCATCTCGCATGTTCCACGATGCTGCATCTAAAACCATTCAAATACAAAAAGAGTAATGTTTCAGAAAAGTAATAAAATGAAGAAAAAACTATATTATAATCATTCAGACTAAAATTATGTCAGACTTATAATTAATCAGCATTATCCTTAATGAATGTCATTCATAACTACCAATTGCTGGCGCCTAAAGACGTATGTCCTCTCAGTGGTCCAGGAAGGATCATCTCCTAGTCATCTCGCATGTTCCACGATGCTGCATCTAAAACCATTCAAATACAAAAAGAGAAATGTGTCAGAAAAGTAATAAAATGAAGAAAAAACTATATTATAATCATTCAGACTAAAATTATGTCAGACTTATAATTAATCAGCTTTATCCTTAATGAATGTCATTCATAACTACCAATTGCCGGCACCTAAAGACGTATGTCCTCTCAGTGGTCCAGGAAGGATCATCTCCTAGTCATCTTGCATGTTCCACGATGCTGCATCTAAAACTATTCAAATACAAAATGAGTAATGTTTCAGAAAAGTAATAAAATGAAGAAAAAACTATATCATAATCATTGAGACTAAAATTATGTCAGACTTATAATTAATCAGCGTTATCCTTAATGAATGTCATTCATAAGTACCAATTGCCGGCATATAAATACGTATGTCCTCTCAGTGGTCCAGGAAGGATCATCTCCTAGTCATCTCGCATGTTCCACGATGCTGCATCTAAAACCATTCAAACACAAAATGAGTAATGTTTAAGAAAAGTAATAAAATGAAGAAAAAACTATATTATAATCATTCAGACTAAAATTATGTCAGACTTATAATTAATCAGCATTATACTTAATGAATGTCATTCATAACTACCAATTGCTGGCACCTAGAGACGTATGTCCTCTCAGTGGTCCAGGAAGGATCATCTCCTAGTCATCTCGCATGTTCCACGATGCTGCATCTAAAACCATTCAAATACAAAATGAGTAATGTTTCAAAAAAGTAATAAAATGAAGAAAAAACTATATCACAATCATTGATACTAAAATTATGTCAGACTTATAATTAATCAGCATTATCTTTAATGAATGTCATTCATAACTACCAATTGCTGGCGCCTATAGACATATGTCCTCTCAGTGGTCCAGGAAGGATCATCTTCTAGTCATCTCGCATGTTCAACGATGCTGCATCTAAAACCATTATTACAAAATGAGTAATGTTTCAGAAAAGTAATAAAATGAAGAAAAAACTATATTATAATCATTCAGACTAAAATTATGTCAGACTTATAATTAATCAGCATTATCCTTAATGAATGTCATTCCTAACTACCAATTGCCGGCACCTAAAGACGTATGTCCTCTCAGTGGTCCAGGAAGGATCATCTCCTAGTCATCTCGCATGTTCCACGATGCTGCATCTAAAACCATTCAAATACAAAATGAGTATTGTTTCAGAAAAATAATAAAATGAAGAAAAAACTATATCATATTCATTGAGACTAAAAGTATTTCAAACTTATAATTAATCAGCATTATCCTTAATGAATGTCATTCATAACTACCAATTGCCGGCACCTAAAGACGTATGTCCTCTCAGTGGTCCAGGAAGGATCATCTGCTAGTCATCTCGCATGTTCCACGATGCTGCATCTAAAACCATTCAAATACAAAATTAGTAATGTTTAAGAAAAGTAATAAAATGAAGAAAAACTATATTATAATCATTAAGACTAAAATTATGTCAGACTTATAATTAATCAGCGTTAACCTTAATGAATGTCATTCATAAGTACCAATTGCCGGCACATAAATACGTATGTCCTCTCAGTGGTCCAGGAAGGATCATCTCCTAGTAATCTCGCATGTTCCACGATGCTGCATCTAAAACCATTCAAATACAAAATAAGTAATGCTTAAGAAAAGTAATAAAATGAAGAAAAAACTATATTATAATCATTCAGACTAAAATTATGTCAGACTTATAATAAATCAGCATTATCCTTAATGAATGTCATTCATAACTACCAATTGCCGGCACCTAGAGACGTATGTCCTCTCAGTGGTCCAGGAAGGATCATCTCCTAGTCATCTCGCATGTTCCACGATGCTGCATCTAAAACCATTCAAATACAAAATGAGTAATGTTTCAGAAAAGTAATAAAATGAAGAAAAAACTATATCATAATCATTGATACTAAAATTATGTCAGACTTATAATTAATCAGCATTATCCTTAATGAATGTCATTCATAACTACCAATTGCTGGCGCCTAAAGACGTATGTCCTCTCAGTGGTCCAGGAAGGATCATCTCCTAGTCATCTCGCATGTTCAACGATGCTGCATCTAAAACCATTATTACAAAATGAGTAATGTTTCAGAAAAGTAATAAATGAAGAAAAAACTATATTATAATCATTCAGACTAAAATTATGTCAGACTTATAATTAAACAGCATTATCCTTAATGAATGTCATTCATAACTACCAATTGCCGGCATCTAAAGACGTATGTCCTCTCAGTGGTCCAGGAAGGATCATCTTCTAGTCATCTCACATGTTCCCCGATGCTGCATCTAAAACCATTGAAATACAAAATGAGTAATGTTTCAGAAAAGTAATAAAATGAAGAAAAAACTATATCATAATCATTGATACTAAAATTATGTCAGACTTATAATTAATCAGCATTATCCTTAATGAATGTCATTCATTACTACCAATTGCTGGCGCCTAAAGACGTATGTCCTCTCAGTGGTCCAGGAAGGATCATCTCCTAGTCATCTCGCATGTTCAACGATGCTGCATCTAAAACCATTATTACAAAATGAGTAATGTTTCAGAAAAGTAATAAAATGAAGAAAAAACTATATTATAATCATTTAGACTAAAATTATGTCAGACTTATAATTAATCAGCATTATCCTTAATGAATGTCATTCATAACTACCAATTGCCGGCACATAAAGACGTATGTCCTCTCAGTGGTCCAGGAAGGATCATCTCCTAGTCATCTCGCATGTTCCACGATGCTGCATCTAAAACCATTCAAATACAAAATGAGTATTGTTTCAGAAAAATAATAAAATGAAGAAAAAACTATATCATAATCATTGAGACTAAAATTATGTCAGACTTATAATTAATCAGCATTATCCTTAATGAATGTCATTCATAACTACCAATTGCCGGCACCTAAAGACGTATGTCCTCTCAGTGGTCCAGGAAGGATCATCTCCTAGTCATCTCGCATGTTCCACGATGCTGCATCTAAAACCATTCAAATACAAAATGAGTAATGCTTAAGAAAAGTAATAAAATGAAGAAAAAACTATATTATAATCATTCAGACTAAAATTATGTCAGACTTATAATTAATCAGCGTTATCCTTAATGAATGTCATTCATAACTACCAATTGCCGGCACATAAATACGTATGTCCTCTCAGTGGTCCAGGAAGGATCATCTCCTAGTCATCTCGCATGTTCCACGATGCTGCATCTAAAACAATTCAAATACAAAATGAGTAATGTTTTAGAAAAGTAATAAAATGAAGAAAAAACTATATCATAATCATTCAGACTAAAATTATGTCAGACTTATAATTAATCAGCATTATCCTTAATGAATGTCATTCATAACTACCAATTGCCGGCACCTATAGACGTATGTCCTCTCAATGGTCCAGGAAGAATCATCTCCTAGTCATCTCGCATGTTCCACGATGCTGCATCTAAAACCATTATTACAAAATGAGTAATGTTTCAGAAAAGTAATAAAATGAAGAAAAAACTACAGTAGAACCCCGGTAATCCGGACACTCGCTAATCCGGACACTCGCTAATCCGGAACCCTCGGTAATCCGGACGGTCCATTGGGTGTTATGCAAACCCGCAACTTCTTCTTTTGAACATATAAACACGCATATCAGTAACAAGAAACGAGAAGTGGACAGACTATTTGAAAACATTTCCATTGACTGAATGATGTGATAGAGATTGAAGTATTTTGTTTATAGTGATATGACACCTAAGTTATGTTACTTTTTAGAGAGAGCATTTTTCCATTAGAGGAATGCTTAATATGTGCGAAACTAAACAATTTCAAAAGACAATACAGTTTCAGTTGAGCAGGGTATAAGTTATCAAAATATCACGTTCATTAAAAAGCTATGAGAGAAGAGGCGTAAAAAAACAATCCTTTCCTTTTATAGACGTCCAATGAGGATGACCATGCACGGACTATAGAGTTGGTGGTAGGCATTATGATTTGGCATTATCTATACAATATAATTTTTGAAAAAAAATGTTTTTTATGTTATTTTTTGAAAACCTCGCTAATCCGGAAACCCCACTAATTCGGACGCCTATGTGCCTGAATTCGTCCGGATTACCGGGGTTCTACTGTATATCATAATCATTGAGACTATAATTATGTCAGACTTATAATTAATCAGCATTATCCTTTATGAATGTCATTCATAACTACCAATTGGCGGCACCCTAAAGACGTATGTCCTCTCAGTTGTCCAGGAAGGATCATCCCCTAGTCATCTCGCATGTTCCACGATGCTGTATCTGAAACCATTCAAATACAAAATGAGTAATGTTTCAGAAAAGTAATAAAATGAAGAAAAAACTATATCATAATCATTGAGACTAAAATTATGTCAGACTTATAATTAATCAGCATTATCCTTAATGAATGTCATTCATAACTACCAATTGCCGGCACCTAAAGACGTATGTCCTCTCAGTGGTCCAGGAAGGATCATCTCCTAGTCATCTCGCATGTTCCACGATGCTGCATCTAAACCTATTCAAATACAAAATGAGTAATGTTACAGAAAAGTAATAAAATGAAGAAAAAACTATATTATAATCATTCAGACTAAAATTATGTCAGACTTATAATTAATCAGCATTATCCTTAATGAATGTCATTAATAACTACCAATTGCCGGCACCTAAAGACGTATGTCCTCTCAGTGGACCAGGAAGGATCATCTCCTAGTCATCTCGCATGTTCCACGATGTTGCATCTAAAACTATTCAAATACAAAATGAGTAATGTTTCAGAAAAGTAATAAAATGAAGAAAAAACTATATCATAATCATTGAGACTAAAATTATGTCAGACTTATAATTAATCAGCATTACCCTTAATGAATGTCATTCATAACTACCAATTGCCGGCACCTAAAGACGTATGTCCTCTCAGTGGTCCAGGAAGAATTATCTCCTAGTCATCTCGCATGTTCCACGATGTTGCATCTAAAACCATTCAAATACAAAATGAGTAATGTGTCAGAAAAGTAATAAAATGAAGAAAAAACTATATTATAATCATTCAGACTAAAATTATGTCAGACTTATAATTAATCAGCATTATCCTTAATGAATGTCATTCATAAGTACCAATTGCCGGCACATAAATACGTATGTCCTCTCAGTGGTCCAGGAAGGATCATCTCCTAGTCATCTCGCATGTTCCACGATGCTGCATCTAAAACCATTCAAATACAAAATAAGTAATGTTTAAGAAAAGTAATAAAATGAAGAAAAAACTATATCATAATCATTGAGACTAAAATTATGTCAGACTTATAATTAATCAGCATTATCCTTAATGAATGTCATTCATAACTACCAATTGCTGGCACCTAAAGACGTATGTCCTCTCAGTGGTCCAGGAAGGATCATCTCCTAGTCATCTCGCATGTTACACGATGCTGCATCTAAAACCATTCTAATACAAAATGAGTAATGTTTAAGAAAAGTAATAAAATGAAGAAAAAACTATATCATAATCATTGAGACTAAAATTATGTCAGACATATAATTAATTAGCATTATCCTTAATGAATGTCATTCATAACTACCAATTTCCGGCACTTAAAGACATATGTCCTCTCAGTGGTCCAGGAAGGATCATCTCCTAGTCATCTTGCAAGTTCCACGATGCTGCATCTAAAACCATTATTACAAAATGAGTAATATTTCAGAAAAGTAATAAAATGAAGAAAAAACTATATTATAATCATTCAGACTAAAATTATGTCAGACTTATAATGAATCAGCATTAATCTAATGAATGTCATTCATAACTACCAATTGCCGGCACCAAAAGACGTATGTCCTCTCAGTGGTCCAGGAGGGATCATCTCCTAGTCATCTCGCATGTTCCACGATGCTGCATCTAAAACCATTCAAATACAAAATGAGTAATGTTTCAGAAAAGTAATAAAATGAAGAAAAAACTATATCATAATCATTGAGACTAAAATTATGTCAGACTTATAATTAATCAGCATTATCCTTAATGAATGTCATTCATAACTACCAATTGCCGGCACCTAAAGACGTATGTCCTCTCAGTGGTCCAGGAAGGATCATCTCCTAGTCATCTCGCATGTTCCAGGATGCTGCATCTAAAACCATTCAAATACAAAATGAGTAATGTTTCAGAAAAGTAATAAAATGAAGAAAAAACTATATTATAATCATTCAGACTAAAATTATGTCAGACTTATAATTAATCAGCATTATCCTTTATGAATGTCATTCATAACTACCAATTGCCGGCACCTAAAGACGTATGTCCTCTCAGTGGTCCAGGAAGGATCATCTCCTAGTCATCTCGCAAGTTCCACGATGCTGCATCTAAAACCATTATTACAAAATGAGTAATATTTCAGAAAAGTAATAAAATGAAGAAAAAACTATATTATAATCATTGAGACTAAAATTATGTCAGACTTATAATTAATCAGCATTATCCTTAATGAATGTCATTCATAACTACCAATTGCCGGCACCAAAAGACGTATGTCCTCTCAGTGGTCCAGGAAGGACCATCTCCTAGTCATCTCGCATGTTCCACGATGCTGCATCTAAAACCATTCAAATACAAAATGAGTATTGTTTCAGAAAAGTAATAAAATGAAGAAAAAACTATATCATAATCATTGAGACTAAAATTATGTCAGACTTATAATTAATCAGCATTATCCTTAATGAATGTCATTCATAACTACCAATTGCCGGAACCTAAAGACGTATGTCCTCTCAGTGGTCCAGGAAGGATAATCTCCTAGTCATTCCGCATGTTCCCCGATGCTGCATCTAAAACCATTCAAATACAAAATGAGTAATGTTTCAGAAAAGTAATAAAATGAAGAAAAAACTATATTATAATCATTCAGACTAAAATTATGTCAGACTTATAATTAATCAGCATTATCCTTAGTGAATGTCATTCATAACTACCAATTGCTGGCGCCTAAAGACGTATGTCCTCTCAGTGGTCCAGGAAGGATCATCTCCTAGTCATCTCGCATGTTCAACGATGCTGCATCTAAAACCATTATTACAAAATGAGTAATGTTTCAGAAAAGTAAGAAAATGAAAAAAAAAAACTATATTATAATCATTCAGACTAAAATTATGTCAGACTTATAATTAATCAGCATTATCCTTAATGAATGTCATTCATAACTACCAATTGCCGGCACCTAAAGACGTATGTCCTCTCAGTGGTCCAGGAAGGATCATCTGCTAGTCATCTCGCATGTTCCACGATGCTGCATCTAAAACCATTCAAATACAAAATGAGTAATGTGTCAGAAAAGTAATAAAATGAAGAAAAAACTATATTATAATCATTCAGACTAAAATTATATCAGACTTATAATTAATCAGCATTATCCTTTATGAATGTCATTCATAACTACCAATTGCCGGCACCTAAAGACGTATGTCCTCTAAGTGGTCCAGGAAGCATCATCTCCTAGTCATCTCGCATGTTCCACGGTGCTGCATCTAAAACCATTCAAATACAAAATGAAGAATGTTTAAGAAAAGTAATAAAATGAAGAAAAAACTATATTATAATCATTCAGACTAAAATTATGTCAGACTTATAATTAATCAGCATTATCCTTAATGAATGTCATTCATAACTACCAATTGCCGGCACCTAGAGACGTATGTCCTCTCAGTGGTCCAGGAAAGATCATCTCCTAGTCATCTCGCATGTTCCACGATGCTGCATCTAAAACCATTCAAATACAAAATGAGTAATGTTTCAGAAAAGTAATAAAATGAAGAAAAAACTATATCATAATCATTGAGACTAAAATTATGTCAGACTTATAATTAATCAGCATTATCCTTAATGAATGTCATTCATAACTACCAATTGCTGGCACCTAAAGACGTTTGTCCTCTCAGTGGTCCAGGAAGGATCATCTCCTAGTCATCTCGCATGTTACACGATGCTGCATCTAAAACCATTCAAATACAAAATGAGTAATGTTTAAGAAAAGTAATAAAATGAAGAAAAAACTATATTATAATCATTCAGACTAAAATTATGTCAGACTTATTATTAATCAGCATTATCCTTAATGAATGTCATTCATAACTACCAATTGCCAGCACCTTAAGACGTATGTCCTCTCAGTGGTCCAGGAAGAATCATCTCCTAGTCATCTCGCATGTTCCACGATGCTGCATCTAAAACCATTCAAATACAAAAAGAGTAATGTTTCAGAAAAGTAATCAAATGAAGAAAAAACTATATTATAATCATTCAGACTAAAATTATGTCAGACTTATAATTAATCAGCATTATCCTTAATGAATGTCATTCATAACTACCAATTGCTGGCGCCTAAAGACGTATGTCCTCTCAGTGGTCCAGGAAGGATCATCTCCTAGTCATCTCGCATGTTCCACGATGCTGCATCTAAAACCATTCAAATACAAAATGAGTAATGTGTCAGAAAAGTAATAAAATGAAGAAAAAACTATATTATAATCATTCAGACTAAAATTATGTCAGACATATAATTAATTAGCATTATCCTTAATGAATGCCATTCATAACTACCAATTTCCGGCACCTAAAGACGTATGTCCTCTCAGTGGTCCAGGAAGGATCATCTCCTAGTCATCTCGCAAGTTCCACGATGCTGCATCTAAAACCATTATTACAAAATGAGTAATATTTCAGAAAAGTAATAAAATGAAGAAAAAACTATATTATAATCATTCAGACTAAAATTATGTCAGACTTATAATTAATCAGCATTAATCTAATGAATGTCATTCATAACTACCAATTGCCGGCACCAAAAGACGTATGTCCTCTCAGTGGTCCAGGAAGGATCATCTCCTAATCATCTCGCATGTTCCACGATGCTGCATCTAAAACCATTCAAATACAAAATGAGTAATGTTTCAGAAAAGTAATAAAATGAAGAAAAAACTATATCATAATCATTGAGACTAAAATTATGTCAGACTTATAATTAATCAGCATTATCCTTAATGAATGTCATTCATAAATACCAATTGCCGGCACCTAAAGACGTATGTCCTCTCAGTGGTCCAGGAAGGATCATCTCCTAGTCATCTCGCATGTTCCAGGATTCTGCATCTAAAACCATTCAAATACAAAATGAGTAATGTTTCAGAAAAGTAATAAAATGAAGAAAAAACTATATTATAATCATTCAGACTAAAATTATGTCAGACTTATAATTAATCAGCATTATCCTTTATGAATGTCATTCATAACTACCAATTGCCGGCACCTAAAGACGTATGTCCTCTCAGTGGTCCAGGAAGGATCATCTCCTAGTCATCTCGCAAGTTCCACGATGCTGCATCTAAAACCATTATTACAAAATGAGTAATATTTCAGAAAAGTAATAAAATGAAGAAAAAACTATATTATAATCATTCAGACTAAAATTATGTCAGACTTATAATTAATCAGCATTATCCTTAATGAATGTCATTCATAACTACCAATTGCCGGAACCAAAAGACGTATGTCCTCTCAGTGGTCCAGGAAGGATCATCTCCTAGTCATCTCGCATGTTCCACGATGCTGCATCTAAAACCATTCAAATACAAAATGAGTATTGTTTCAGAAAAGTAATAAAATGAAGAAAACACTATATCATAATCATTGAGACTAAAATTATGTCAGACTTATAATTAATCAGCATTATCCTTAATGAATGACATTATAACTACCAATTGCCGGCACCTAAAGACGTATGTCCTCTCAGTGGTCCAGGAAGGATCATCTCCTAGTCATCTCGCATGTTCCCCGATGCTGCATCTAAAACCATTCAAATACAAAATGAGTAATGTTTCAGAAAAGTAATAAAATGAAGAAAAAACTATATTATAATCATTCAGACTAAAATTATGTCAGACTTATAATTAATCAGCATTATCCTTAGTGAATGTCATTCATAACTACCAATTGCTGGCGCCAAAAGACGTATGTCCTCTCAGTGGTCCAGGAAGGATCATCTCCTAGTCATCTCGCATGTTCAACGATGCTGCATCTAAAACCATTATTACAAAATGAGTAATGTTTCAGAAAAGTAATAAAATGAAGAAAAAACTATATTATAATCATTCAGACTAAAATTATGTCAGACTTATAATTAATCAGCATTATCCTTAATGAATGTCATTCATAACTACCAATTGCCGGCACCTAAAGACGTTTGTCGTCTCAGTGGTCCAGGAAGGATCATCTGCTAGTCATCTCGCATGTTCCACGATGCTGCATCTAAAACCATTCAAATACAAAATGAGTAATGTGTCAGAAAAGTAATAAAATGAAGAAAAAACTATATTATAATCATTCAGACTAAAATTATATCAGACTTATAATTAATCAGCATTATCCTTTATGAATGTCATTCATAACTACCAATTGCCGGCACCTAAAGACGTATGTCCTCTAAGTGGTCCAGGAAGCATCATCTCCTAGTCATCTCGCATGTTCCACGATGCTGCATCTAAAACCATTCAAATACAAAATGAGTAATGTTTCAGAAAAGTAATAAAATGAAGAAAAAACTATATTATAATCATTGAGACTAAAATTATGTCAGACATATAATTAATCAGCATTATCCTTAATGAATGTCATTCATAACTACCAATTGCTGGCATCGAAAGACGTATGTCCTCTAAGTGGTCCAGGAAGGATCATCTCCTAGTCATCTCGCATGTTCCACGATGCTGCATCTAAAACCATTCAAATACAGAATGAGTAATTTTTCAGAAATTAATAAAATGAAGAAAAATCTACAGTAGAACCCCGGTAATCTGGACACTCGCTAATCCGGACACTCGCTAATCCGGAACCCTCGGTAATCCGGACGGTCCATTGGAGGTCATGCAAACCCGCAACCTCTTCTTTTGAACATATAAACACGCATATCAGTAACAAGAAACGAGAAGTGGACAGACTATTTGAAAACATTTCCATTGGCTGAATGATGTGATAGAGATTGAAGTATTTTGTTTATAGTGATATCACACCTAAGTTATGATACTTTTCAGAGAGAGCATTTTTCCATTAGAGGAATGCTTAATATGTGCGAAACTAAACAATTTCAAAAGACAATACAGTTTCAGTTGCGCAGGGTATTAGTTATCAAAATATCACGTTCATTAAAAAGCTATGAGAGAAGAGGCGTAAAAAAACAATCCTTCCCTTTTATAGACGTCCAATGAGGATGACCATGCACGGACTATAGAGTTGGTGGTAGGCATTATGATTTTGCATTATCTATACAATATAATTTTTGAAAAAAAATGTTTTTCATGTTATTTTTTGAAAACCTCGCTAATCCGGAAACCCCGCTAATCCGGACGCCTATGTGCCTGAATTCGTCCGGATTACCGGGGTTCTACTTTATATCATAACCATTGAGACTATAATTATGTCAGACTTATAATTAATCAGCATTATCCTTTATGAATGTCATTCATAACTACCAATTGCCAAAACCTAAAGACGTATGTCCTCTCAGTGGTCCAGGAAGGATCATCTCCTAGTCATCTCGCATGTTCCACGATGCTGCATCTTAAACCATTCAAATACAAAATGAGTATTGTTTCAGAAAAGTAATAAAATGAAGAAAAAACTATATCATAATCATTGAGACTAAAATTATGTCAGACTTATAATTAATCAGCATTATCCTTAATGAATGTCATTCATAACTACCAATTGCCGGCACCTTAAGACGTATGTCCTCTCAGTGGTCCAGGAAGAATCATCTCCTAGTCATCTCGCATGTTCCACGATGCTGCATCTAAAACCATTCAAATACAAAAAGAGTAATGTTTCAGAAAAGTAATCAAATGAAGAAAAAACTATATTATAATCATTCAGACTAAAATTATGTCAGACTTATAATTAATCAGCATTATCCTTAATGAATGTCATTCATAACTACCAATTGCTGGCGCCTAAAGACGTATGTCCTCTCAGTGGTCCAGGAAGGATCATCTCCTAGTCATCTCGCATGTTCCACAATGCTGCATCTAAAACCATTCAAATACAAAATGAGTAATGTGTCAGAAAAGTAATAAAATGAAGAAAAAACTATATTATAATCATTCAGACTAAAATTATGTCAGACATATAATTAATTAGCATTATCCTTAATGAATGTCATTCATAACTACCAATTTCCGGCACCTAAAGACGTATGTCCTCTCAGTGGTCCAGGAAGGATCATCTTCTAGTCATCTCGCAAGTTCCACAATGCTGCATCTAAAACCATTATTACAAAATGAGTAATGTTTCAGAAAAGTAATAAAATGAAGAAAAAACTATATTATAATCATTCAGACTAAAATTATGTCAGACTTATAATTAATCAGCATTATCCTTAATGAATGTCATTCATAACTACCAATTGCCGGCACCAAAAGACGTATGTCCTCTCAGTGGTCCAGGAAGGATCATCTCCTAGTCATCTCGCATGTTCCACGATGCTGCATCTTAAACCATTCAAATACAAAATGAGTATTGTTTCAGAAAAGTAATAAAATGAAGAAAAAACTATATCATAATCATTGAGACTAAAATTATGTCAGACTTATAATTAATCAGCATTATCCTTAATGAATGTCATTCATAACTACCAATTGCCGGCACCTAAAGACGTATGTCCTCTCAGTGGTCCAGGAAGGATCATCTCCTAGTCATCTCGCATGTTCCACGATGCTGCATCTAAAACCATTCAAATACAAAATGAGTAATGTTACAGAAAAGTAATAAAATGAAGAAAAAACTATATTATAATCTTTCAGACTAAAATTATGTCAGACTTATAATTAATCAGCATTATCCATAGTGAATGTCATTCATAACTACCAATTGCCGGCACCTAAAGACGTATGTCCACTCAGTGGTCCAGGAAGGATCATCTCCTAGTCATCTCGCATGTTCAACGATGCTGCATCTAAAACCATTATTACAAAATGAGTAATGTTTCAGAAAAGTAATAAAATGAATAAAAAACTATATTATAATCATTCAGACTAAAATTATGTCAGACTTATAATTAATCAGCATTATCCTTAATGATGTCATTCATAACTACCAATTGCCGGCACCTAAAGACGTATGTCCTCTCAGTTGTCCAGGAAGGATCATCTTCAGTCATCTCGCATGTTCCACGATGCTGCATCTAAAACCATTCAAATACAAAATGAGTAATGTGTCAGAAAAGTAATAAAATGAAGAAAAAACTATATTATAATCATTCAGACTAACATTCATAAGTACCAATTGCCGGCACATAAATACGTATGTCCTCTCAGTGGTCCAGGAAGGATCATCTCCCAGTCATCAAGCATGTTCCACGTTGCTGCGTCTAAAATTCATTCAAATACAAAATGAGTAATGTTTAAGAAAAGTAATAAAATGAAGAAAAAACTCTATTATAATCATTCATACTAAAATTATGTCAGACTTATAATTAATCAGCATTATCCTTAATGAATGTCATTCATAACTACCAATTGCCGGCACCTAGAGACGTATGTCCTCTCAGTGGTCCAGGAAGGATCATCTCCTAGTCATCTCGCATGTTCCACGATGCTGCATCTAAAACCATTCAAATAAAAAATGAGTAATGTTTCAGAAAAGTAATAAAATGAAGAAAAAACTATATTATAATCATTCAGACTAAAATTATGTCAGACTTATAATTAATCAGCTTTATCCTTAATGAATGTCATTAATAACTACAAATTGCCGGCACCTAAAGACGTATGTCCTCTCAGTGGTCCAGGAAGGATCATCTCCTAGTCATCTCGCATGTTCCACGATGCTGCATCTAAAAGTATTCAAATACAAAATGAGTTATAATTCAGAAAAGTAATAAAATGAAGAAAAAACTATATCATAATCATTGAGACTAAAATTATGTCAGACTTATAATTAATCAGCATTATCCTTAATGAATGTCATTCATAACTACCAATTGCCGGCACCTAAAGACGTATGTCCTCTCAGTGGTCCAGGAGGATCATCTCCTAGTCATCTCGCATGTTCCACGATGCTGCATCTAAAACCATTCAAATACAAAATGAGTAATGTTTCAGAAAAGTAATAAAATGAAGAAAAAACTATATCATAATCATTCAGACTAAAATTATGTCAGACTTATAATTAATCTGCATTATCCTTAATGAATGTCATTCATAACTACCAATTGCCGGCACCTAAAGACGTATGTCCTCTCAGTGGTCCAGGAAGGATCATCTCCTAGTCATCTCGCATGTTCCACGATGCTGCATCTAAAACCATTATTACAAAATGAGTAATGTTTTAGAAAATAATAAAATGAAGAAAAAACTATATCATAATCATTCAGACTAAAATTATATCAGACTTATAATTAATCAGCATTATCCTTAATGAATGTCATTCATAACTACCAATTGCCGGCACCTATAGACGTATGTCCTCTCAATGGTCCAGGAAGAATCATCTCCTAGTCATCTCGCATGTTCCACGATGCTGCATCTAAAACCATTATTACAAAATGAGTAATGTTTCAGAAAAGTAATAAAATGAAGAAAAAACTACAGTAGAACCCCAGTAATCCGGACACTCGCTAATCCGGACACTCGCTAATCCGGAACCCTCGGTAATCCGGACGGTCCATTGGGTGTTATGCGAACCCGAAACTTCTTCTTTTGAACATATAAACAGGCATATCAGTAACAAGAAACGAGAAGTGGACAGACTATTTGAAAACATTTCCATTGGCTGAATGATGTGATAGAGATTGAAGTATTTTGTTTATAGTGATATCACACCTAAGTTATGATACTTTTCAGAGAGAGCATTTTTCCATTAGAGGAATGCTTAATATGTGCGAAACTAAACAATTTCAAAAGACAATACAGTTTCAGTTGAGCAGGGTATTAGTTATCAAAATATCACGTTCATTAAAATGCTATGAGAGAAGAGGCGTAAAAAAACAATCCTTCCCTTTTATAGACGTCCAATGAGGATGACCATGCACGGACTATAGAGTTGGTGGTAGGCATTATGATTTGGCATTATCTATACAATATAATTTTTGAAAAAAAATGTTTTTCATGTTATTTTTTGAAAACCTCGCTAATCCGGAAACCCCGCTAATCCGGACGCCCATGTGCCTGAATTCGTCCGGATTACCGGGGTTCTACTGTATATCATAATCATTGAGACTATAATTATGTCAGACTTATAATTAATCAGCATAATCCTTAATGAATGTCATTCATAACTACCAATTTCCGGCACTTAAAGACGTATGTCCTCTCAGTGGTCCAGGAAGGATCATCTCCTAGTCATCTCGCAAGTTCCACGATGCTGCATCTAAAACCATTATTACAAAATGAGTAATGTTTCAGAAAAGTAATAAAATGAAGAAAAAACTATATTATAATCATTCAGACTAAAATTATGTCAGACTTATAATTAATCAGCTTTATCCTTAATGAATGTCATTCATAACTACCAATTGCCGGCTCCTAAAGACGTATGTGCTCTCAGTGGTCCAGGAAGGATCATCTTCTAGTCATCTCGCATGTTCCACGATGCTGCATCTAAAACGATTCAAATACAAAATGAGTAATGTTTCAGAAAAGTTATAAAATGAAGAAAAAACTATATCATAATCATTGAGACTAAAATTATGTCAGACTTATAATTAATCAGCATTATCCTTAATGAATGTCATTCATAACTACCAATTGCCGGCACCTAAAGACGTATGTCCTCTCAGTGGTCCAGGAAGGATCATCTCCTAGTCATCTCACATGTTCCACGATGCTGCATCTAAACCCATTCAAATACCAAATGAGTAATGTTTCAGAAAAGTAATAAAATGAAGAAAAAACTATATTATAATCATTCAGACTAAAATTATGTCAGACTTATAATTAATCAGCTTTATCCTTAATGAATGTCATTCATAACTACCAATTGCCGGCTCCTAAAGACGTATGTCCTCTCAGTGGTCCAGGAAGGATCATCTTCTAGTCATCTCGCATGTTCCACGATGCTGCATCTAAAACTATTCAAATACAAAATGAGTAAGGTTTCAGAAAAGTTATAAAATGAAGAAAAAACTATATCATAATCATTGAGACTAAAATTATGTCAGACTTATAATTAATCAGCATTATCCTTAATGAATGTCATTCATAACTACCAATTGCCGGCACCTAAAGACGTATGTCCTCTCAGTGGTCCAGGAAGAATCATCTCCTAGTCATCTCGCATGTTCCACGATGCTGCATCTAAAACCATTCAAATACAAAATGAGTAATGTTTAAGAAAAGTAATAAAATGAAGAAAAAACTATATTATAATCATTCAGACTAAAATTATGTCAGACTTATAATTAATCAGCGTTATCCTTAATGAATGTCATTCATAAGTACCAATTGCCGGCACATAAATACGTATGTCCTCTCAGTGGTCCAGGAAGGATCATCTCCTAGTCATCTCGCATGTTCCACGATGCTGCATCTAAAACTATTCAAATACAAAATGAGTAATGTTTAAGAAAAGTAATAAAATGAGGAAAAAACTATATTATAATCATTCAGACTAAAATTATGTCAGACTTGTAATTAATCAGCATTATCCTTAATGAATGTCATTCATAACTACCAATTGCCGGCACCTAGAGACGTATGTCCTCTCAATTGTCCAGGAAGGATCATCTCCTAGTCATCTCGCATGTTCCACGATGCTGCATCTAAAACCATTCAAATACAAAATGAGTAATGTTTCAGAAAAGTAATAAAATGAAGAAAAAACCATATCATAATCATTGATACTAAAATTATGTCAGACTTATAATTAATCAGCATTATCCTTAATGAATGTCATTCATAACTACCAATTGCTGGCACCTAAAGACGTATGTCCTCTCAGTGGTCCAGGAAGGATCATCTCCTAGTCATCTCGCATGTTCCACGATGCTGCATCTAAAACCATTCAAATACAAAATGAGTAATGTGTCAGAAAAGTAATAAAATGAAGAAAAAACTATATTATAATCATTCAGACTAAAATTATGTCAGACTTATAATTAATCAGCATTATCCTTAATGAATGTCATTCATAACTACCAATTGCTGGCGCCTAAAGACGTATGTCCTCTCAGTGGTCCAGGAAGGATCATCTCCTAGTCATCTCGCATGTTCCACGATGCTGCATCTAAAACCATTCAAATACAAAATGAGTAATGTGTCAGAAAAGTAATAAAATGAAGAAAAAACTATATTATAATCATTCAGACTAAAATTATGTCAGACTTATAATTAATCAGCATAATCCTTAATGAATGTCATTCATAACTACCAATTTCCGGCACTAAAAGACGTATGTCCTCTCAGTGGTCCAGGAAGGATCATCTCCTAGTCATCTCGCAAGTTCCACGATGCTGCATCTAAAACCATTATTACAAAATGAGTAATGTTTCAGAAAAGTAATAAAATGAAGAAAAAACTATATTATAATCATTCAGACTAAAATAATGTCAGACTAATAATTAATCAGCATTATCCTTAATGAATGTCATTCATAACTACCAATTGCCGGCACCTAAAGACGTATGTCCTCTCAGTGGTCCAGGAAGGATCATCTCCTAGTCATCTCGCATGTTCCACGATGCTGCATCTAAAACCATTCAAATACAAAATGAGTAATGTGTCAGAAAAGTAATAAAATGAAGAAAAAACTATATTATAATCATTCAGACTAAAATTATGTCAGACTTATAATTAATCAGCATAATCCTTAATGAATGTCATTCATAACTACCAATTTCCGGCACTTAAAGACGTATGTCCTCTCAGTGGTCCAGAAAGGATCATCTCCTAGTCATCTCGCAAGTTCCACGATGCTGCATCTAAAAACCATTATTACAAAATGAGTAATGTTTCAGAAAAGTAATAAAATGAAGAAAAAACTATATTATAATCATTCAGACTAAAATTATGTCAGACTTATAATTAATCAGTATTATCCTTAATGAATGTCATTCATAACTACCAATTGCCGGCACCTAAAGACGTATGTCCTCTCAGTGGTCCAGGAAGGATCATCTCCTAGTCATCTCGCATGTTCCACGATGCTGCATCTAAAACCATTCAAATACAAAATGAGTAATGTTTAAGAAAAGTAATAAAATGAAGAAAAAACTATATTATAATCATTCAGACTAAAATTATGTCAGACTTATAATTAATCAGCGTTATCCTTAATGAATGTCATTCATAAGTACCAATTGCCGGCACATAAATACGTATGTCCTCTCAGTGGTCCAGGAAGGATCATCTCCTAGTCATCTCGCATGTTCCACGATGCTGCATCTAAAACTATTCAAATACAAAATGAGTAATGTTTAAGAAAAGTAATAAAATGAGGAAAAAACTATATTATAATCATTCAGACTAAAATTATGTCAGACTTGTAATTAATCAGCATTATCCTTAATGAATGTCATTCATAACTACCAATTGCCGGCACCTAGAGACGTATGTCCTCTCAATTGTCCAGGAAGGATCATCTCCTAGTCATCTCGCATGTTCCACGATGCTGCATCTAAAACCATTCAAATACAAAATGAGTAATGTTTCAGAAAAGTAATAAAATGAAGAAAAAACCATATCATAATCATTGATACTAAAATTATGTCAGACTTATAATTAATCAGCATTATCCTTAATGAATGTCATTCATAACTACCAATTGCTGGCACCTAAAGACGTATGTCCTCTCAGTGGTCCAGGAAGGATCATCTCCTAGTCATCTCGCATGTTCCACGATGCTGCATCTAAAACCATTCAAATACAAAATGAGTAATGTGTCAGAAAAGTAATAAAATGAAGAAAAAACTATATTATAATCATTCAGACTAAAATTATGTCAGACTTATAATTAATCAGCATTATCCTTAATGAATGTCATTCATAACTACCAATTGCTGGCGCCTAAAGACGTATGTCCTCTCAGTGGTCCAGGAAGGATCATCTCCTAGTCATCTCGCATGTTCCAGGATGCTGCATCTAAAACCATTCAAATACAAAATGAGTAATGTGTCAGAAAAGTAATAAAATGAAGAAAAAACTATATTATAATCATTCAGACTAAAATAATGTCAGACTTATAATTAATCAGCATAATCCTTAATGAATGTCATTCATAACTACCAATTTCCGGCACTTAAAGACGTATGTCCTCTCAGTGGTCCAGGAAGGATCATCTCCTAGTCATCTCGCAAGTTCCACGATGCTGCATCTAAAACCATTATTACAAAATGAGTAATGTTTCAGAAAAGTAATAAAATGAAGAAAAAACTATATTATAATCATTCAGACTAAAATAATGTCAGACTAATAATTAATCAGCATTATCCTTAATGAATGTCATTCATAACTACCAATTGCCGGCACCTAAAGACGTATGTCCTCTCAGTGGTCCAGGAAGGATCATCTCCTAGTCATCTCGCATGTTCCACGATGCTGCATCTAAAACCATTCAAATACAAAATGAGTAATGTGTCAGAAAAGTAATAAAATGAAGAAAAAACTATATTATAATCATTCAGACTAAAATTATGTCAGACTTATAATTAATCAGCATAATCCTTAATGAATGTCATTCATAACTACCAATTTCCGGCACTTAAAGACGTATGTCCTCTCAGTGGTCCAGAAAGGATCATCTCCTAGTCATCTCGCAAGTTCCACGATGCTGCATCTAAAAACCATTATTACAAAATGAGTAATGTTTCAGAAAAGTAATAAAATGAAGAAAAAACTATATTATAATCATTCAGACTAAAATTATGTCAGACTTATAATTAATCAGTATTATCCTTAATGAATGTCATTCATAACTACCAATTGCCGGCACCTAAAGACGTATGTCCTCTCAGTGGTCCAGGAAGGATCATCTCCTAGTCATCTCGCATGTTCCACGATGCTGCATCTAAAACAATTCAAATACAAAATGAGTATTGTTTCAGAAAAATAATAAAATGAAGAAAAAACTATATCATAATCATTGAGACTAAAATTATGTCAGACTTATAATTAATCAGCATTATCCTTAATGAATGTCATTCCTAACTACCAATTGCCGGCACCTAAAGACGTATGTCCTCTCAGTGGTCCAGGAAGGATCATCTCCTAGTCATCTCGCATGTTCCACGATGCTGCATCTAAACCCATTCAAATATAAAATGAGTAATGTTTCAGAAAAGTAATAAAATGAAGAAAAAACTATATTATAATCATTCAGACTAAAATTATGTCAGACTTATAATTAATCAGCTTTATCCTTAATGAATGTCATTCATAACTACCAATTGCCGGCACCTAAGGACGTATGTCCTCTCAGTGGTCCAGGAAGGATCATCTCCTAGACATCTCGCATGTTCCAGGATGCTGCATCTAAAACTATTCAAATACAAAATGAGTAATGTTTCAGAAAAGTTATAAAATGAAGAAAAAATTATATCATAATCATTGAGACTAAAATTATGTCAGACTTATAATTAATCAGCATTATCCTGAATGAATGTCATTCATAACTACCAATTGCCGGCAGCTAAAGACGTATGTCCTCTCAGTGGTCCAGGAAGAATCATCTCCTAGTCATCTCGCATGTTCCACGATGCTGCATCTAAAACCATTATTACAAAATGAGTTATGTTTCAGAAAAGTATTAAAATGAAGAAAAAACTATCTTATAATCATTCAGACTAAAATTATGTCAGACTTATAATTAATCAGCATTATCCTTAATGAATGTCATTCATAACTACCAATTGCCGGCACCTAAGGACGTATGTCCTCTCAGTGGTCCAGGAAGGATCATCTCCTAGTCATCTCGCATGTTCCACGATGCTGCATCTAAAACCATTATTGCAAAATGAGTAATGTTTCAGAAAAGTAATAAAATGAAGAAAAAATTATATCATAATCATTAAGACTAAAATTTTGTCAGACTTATAATTAATCAGCATTATCCTTAATGAATGTCATTCATAACTACCAATTGCCGGCACCTAAAGACGTATGTCCTCTCAGTGGTCCAGGAAGGATCATCTCCTAGTCATCTCGCATGTTCCACGATGCTGCATCTAAAACCATTATTGCAAAATGAGTAATGTTTCAGAAAAGTAATAAAATGAAGAAAAAACTATATTATAATCATTCAGACTAAATTTATGTCAGACTTATAATTAATCAGCATTATCCTTAATGAATGTCATTCATAACTGAATGTCATTCATAACTACCAATTGCCGGCACCTTAAGACGTATGTCCTCTCACCGGTCCAGGAAGGATCATCTCCTAGTCATCTCGCATGTTCCACGATGTTGCATCTAAAACCATTCAAATACAAAATGAGTAATGTTTCAGAAAAGTAATAAAATGAAGAAAAAACTACAGTAGAACCCCGGTAATCCGGACACTCGCTAATCCGGAACGCTCGGTAATCCGGACGGTCCATTGGGTGTTATGCAAACCCGCAACTTCTTCTTTTGAACATATAAACACGCATATCAGTAACAAAAAACGAGAAGTGGACAGACTATTTGAAAACATTTCCATTGGCTGAATGATGTGATAGATATTGAAGTATTTTGTTTATAGTGATATCACACCTAAGTTATGATACTTTTCAGAGAGAGCATTTTTCCATTAGAGGAATGCTTAATATGTGCGAAACTAAACAATTTCAAAAGACAATACAGTTTCAGTTGAGCAGGGTATTAGTTATCAAAATATCACGTTCATTAAAAAGCTATGAGAGAAGAGGCGTAAAAAAACAATCCTTCCCTTTTATAGACGTCCAATGAGGATGACCATGCACGGACTATAGAGTTGGTGGTAGGCATTATGATTTGGCATTATCTATACAATATAATTTTTGAAAAAAAATGTTTTTCATGTTCTTTTTTGAAAACCTCGCTAATCCGGAAACCCCGCTAATCCGGACGCCTATGTGCCTGAATTCGTCCGGATTACCGGGGTTCTACTGTATATCATAATCATTGAGACTCTAATTATATCAGACTTATAATTAATCAGCATTATCCTTAATGAATGTCATTCATAACTACCAATTGCTGGCGCCTAAAGACGTGTGTCCTCTCAGTGGTCCAGGAAGAATCATCTCCTAGTCATCTCGCATGTTCCACGATGCTGCATCTAAACCCATTCAAATACAAAATGAGTAATGTTTAAGAAAAGTAATAAAATGAAGAAAAAACTATATTATAATCATTCAGACTAAAATTATGTCAGACTTATTATTAATCAGCATTATCCTTAATGAATGTCATTCATAACTACCAATTGCCGGCACCTAAAGACGTATGTCCTCTCAGTGGTCCAGGAAGAATCATCTCCTAGTCATCTCGCATGTTCCACGATGCTGCATGTAAAACCATTCAAATACAAAAAGAGTAATGTTTCAGAAAAGTAATAAAATGAAGAAAAAACTATATTATAATCATTCAGACTAAAATTATGTCAGACTTATAATTAATCAGCATTATCCTTAATGAATGTCATTCATAACTACCAATTGCTGGCGCCTAAAGACGTATGTCCTCTCAGTGGTCCAGGAAGGATCATCTCCTAGTCATCTCGCATGTTCCACGATGCTGCATCTAAAACCATTCAAATACAAAATGAGTAATGTGTCAGAAAAGTAATAAAATGAAGAAAAAAATATATCATAATCATTCAGACTAAAATTATGTCAGACTTATAATTAATCAGCATAATCCTTAATGAATGTCATTCATAACTACCAATTTCCGGCACTTAATGACTTATGTCCTCTCAGTGGTCCAGGAAGGATCATCTCCTAGTCATCTCGCAAGTTCCACGATGCTGCATCTAAAACCATTATTACAAAATGAGTAATGTTTCAGAAAAGTAATAAAATGAAGAAAAAACTATATTATAATCATTCAGACTAAAATTATGTCAGACTTATAATAAATCAGTATTATCCTTAATGAATGTCATTCATAACTACCAATTGCCGGCACCTAAAGACGTGTGTCCTCTCAGTGGTCCAGGAAGGATCATCTCCTAGTCATCTCGCATGTTCCACGATGCTGCATCTAAACCCATTCAAATACCAAATGAGTAATGTTTCAGGAAAGTAATAAAATGAAGAAAAAACTATATTATAATCATTCAGACTAAAATTATGTCAGACTTATAATTAATCAGCTTTATCCTTAATGAATGTCATTCATAACTACCAATTGCCGGCTCCTAAAGACGTATATCCTCTCAGTGGTCCAGGAAGGATCATTTCCTAGTCATCTCGCATGTTCCACGATGCTGCATCTAAAACTATTCAAATACAAAATGAGTAATGTATCAGAAAAGTAATAAAATGAAGAAAAAACTATATCATAATCATTGAGACTAAAATTATGTCAGACTTATAATTAATCAGCATTATCCTTAATTAATGTCATTCATAACTACCAATTGCTGGCGCCTAAAGACGTATGTCCTCTCATTGGTCCAGGAAGGATCATCTCCTAGTCATCTCGCATGTTCCACGATGCTGCATCTAAACCCATTCAAATACAAAATGAGTAATGTGTCAGAAAAGTAATAAAATGAAGAAAAAACTATATTATAATCATTCAGACTAAAATTATGTCAGACTTATAATTAATCAGCATTATCCTTAATGAATGTCATTCATAATTACCAATTTCCGGCACCTAAAGACGTATGTCCTCTCAGTGGTCCAGGAAGGATCATCTCCTAATCATCTCGCATGTTCAACGATGCTGCATCTAAAAACCATTATTACAAAATGAGTAATGTTTCAGAAAAGTAATAAAATGAAGAAAAAACTATATTATAATCATTCAGACTAAAATTATGTCAGACTTATAATTAATCAGCGTTATCCTTAATGAATGTCATTCATAAGTACCAATTGCCGGCACATAAATACGTATGTCCTCTCAGTGGTCCAGGAAGGATCATCTCCTAGTCATCTCGCATGTTCCACGATGCTGCATCTAAAACTATTCAAATACAAAATGAGTAATGTTTAAGAAAAGTAATAAAATGAGGAAAAAACTATATTATAATCATTCAGACTAAAATTATGTCAGACTTGTAATTAATCAGCATTATCCTTAATGAATGTCATTCATAACTACCAATTGCCGGCACCTAGAGACGTATGTCCTCTCAATTGTCCAGGAAGGATCATCTCCTAGTCATCTCGCATGTTCCACGATGCTGCATCTAAAACCATTCAAATACAAAATGAGTAATGTTTCAGAAAAGTAATAAAATGAAGAAAAAACCATATCATAATCATTGATACTAAAATTATGTCAGACTTATAATTAATCAGCATTATCCTTAATGAATGTCATTCATAACTACCAATTGCTGGCACCTAAAGACGTATGTCCTCTCAGTGGTCCAGGAAGGATCATCTCCTAGTCATCTCGCATGTTCCACGATGCTGCATCTAAAACCATTCAAATACAAAATGAGTAATGTGTCAGAAAAGTAATAAAATGAAGAAAAAACTATATTATAATCATTCAGACTAAAATTATGTCAGACTTATAATTAATCAGCATTATCCTTAATGAATGTCATTCATAACTACCAATTGCTGGCGCCTAAAGACGTATGTCCTCTCAGTGGTCCAGGAAGGATCATCTCCTAGTCATCTCGCATGTTCCAGGATGCTGCATCTAAAACCATTCAAATACAAAATGAGTAATGTGTCAGAAAAGTAATAAAATGAAGAAAAAACTATATTATAATCATTCAGACTAAAATAATGTCAGACTTATAATTAATCAGCATAATCCTTAATGAATGTCATTCATAACTACCAATTTCCGGCACTTAAAGACGTATGTCCTCTCAGTGGTCCAGGAAGGATCATCTCCTAGTCATCTCGCAAGTTCCACGATGCTGCATCTAAAACCATTATTACAAAGTGAGTAATGTTTCAGAAAAGTAATAAAATGAAGAAAAAACTATATTATAATCATTCAGACTAAAATAATGTCAGACTAATAATTAATCAGCATTATCCTTAATGAATGTCATTCATAACTACCAATTGCCGGCACCTTAAGACGTATGTCCTCTCAGTGGTCCAGGAAGGATCATCTCCTAGTCATCTCGCATGTTCCACGATGCTGCATCTAAAACCATTCAAATACAAAATGAGTAATGTGTCAGAAAAGTAATAAAATGAAGAAAAAACTATATTATAATCATTCAGACTAAAATTATGTCAGACTTATAATTAATCAATATAATCCTTAATGAATGTCATTCATAACTACCAATTTCCGGCACTTAAAGACGTATGTCCTCTCAGTGGTCCAGAAAGGATCATCTCCTAGTCATCTCGCAAGTTCCACGATGCTGCATCTAAAAACCATTATTACAAAATGAGTAATGTTTCAGAAAAGTAATAAAATGAAGAAAAAACTATATTATAATCATTCAGACTAAAATTATGTCAGACTTATAATTAATCAGTATTATCCTTAATGAATGTCATTCATAACTACCAATTGCCGGCACCTAAAGACGTATGTCCTCTCAGTGGTCCAGGAAGGATCATCTCCTAGTCATCTCGCATGTTCCACGATGCTGCATCTAAAACAATTCAAATACAAAATGAGTATTGTTTCAGAAAAATAATAAAATGAAGAAAAAACTATATCATAATCATTGAGACTAAAATTATGTCAGACTTATAATTAATCAGCATTATCCTTAATGAATGTCATTCCTAACTACCAATTGCCGGCACCTAAAGACGTATGTCCTCTCAGTGGTCCAGGAAGGATCATCTCCTAGTCATCTCGCATGTTCCACGATGCTGCATCTAAACCCATTCAAATACAAAATGAGTAATGTTTCAGAAAAGTAATAAAATGAAGAAAAAACTATATTATAATCATTCAGACTAAAATTATGTCAGACTTATAATTAATCAGCTTTATCCTTAATGAATGTCATTCATAACTACCAATTGCCGGCACCTAAGGACGTATGTCCTCTCAGTGGTCCAGGAAGGATCATCTCCTAGTCATCTCGCATGTTCCAGGATGCTGCATCTAAAACTATTCAAATACAAAATGAGTAATGTTTCAGAAAAGTTATAAAATGAAGAAAAAATTATATCATAATCATTGAGACTAAAATTATGTCAGACTTATAATTAATCAGCATTATCCTGAATGAATGTCATTCATAACTACCAATTGCCGGCAGCTAAAGACGTATGTCCTCTCAGTGGTCCAGGAAGAATCATCTCCTAGTCATCTCGCATGTTCCACGATGCTGCATCTAAAACCATTATTACAAAATGAGTTATGTTTCAGAAAAGTATTAAAATGAAGAAAAAACTATCTTATAATCATTCAGACTAAAATTATGTCAGACTTATAATTAATCAGCATTATCCTTAATGAATGTCATTCATAACTACCAATTGCCGGCACCTAAAGACGTATGTCCTCTCAGTGGTCCAGGAAGGATCATCTCCTAGTCATCTCGCATGTTCCACGATGCTGCATCTAAAACCATTATTGCAAAATGAGTAATGTTTCAGAAAAGTAATAAAATGAAGAAAAAATTATATCATAATCATTAAGACTAAAATTTTGTCAGACTTATAATTAATCAGCATTATCCTTAATGAATGTCATTCATAACTACCAATTGCCGGCACCTAAAGACGTATGTCCTCTCAGTGGTCCAGGAAGGATCATCTCCTAGTCATCTCGCATGTTCCACGATGCTGCATCTAAAACCATTATTGCAAAATGAGTAATGTTTCAGAAAAGTAATAAAATGAAGAAAAAACTATATTAAAATCATTCAGACTAAATTTATGTCAGACTTATAATTAATCAGCATTATCCTTAATGAATGTCATTCATAACTGAATGTCATTCATAACTACCAATTGCCGGCACCTTAAGACGTATGTCCTCTCACCGGTCCAGGAAGGATCATCTCCTAGTCATCTCGCATGTTCCACGATGTTGCATCTAAAACCATTCAAATACAAAATGAGTAATGTTTCAGAAAAGTAATAAAATGAAGAAAAAACTACAGTAGAACCCCGGTAATCCGGACACTCGCTAATCCGGAACGCTCGGTAATCCGGACGGTCCATTGGGTGTTATGCAAACCCGCAACTTCTTCTTTTGAACATATAAACACGCATATCAGTAACAAGAAACGAGAAGTGGACAGACTATTTGAAAACATTTCCATTGGCTGAATGATGTGATAGATATTGAAGTATTTTGTTTATAGTGATATCACACCTAAGTTATGATACTTTTCAGAGAGAGCATTTTTCCATTAGAGGAATGCTTAATATGTGCGAAACTAAACAATTTCAAAAGACAATACAGTTTCAGTTGAGCAGGGTATTAGTTATCAAAATATCACGTTCATTAAAAAGCTATGAGAGAAGAGGCGTAAAAAAACAATCCTTCCCTTTTATAGACGTCCAATGAGGATGACCATGCACGGACTATAGAGTTGGTGGTAGGCATTATGATTTGGCATTATCTATACAATATAATTTTTGAAAAAAAATGTTTTTCATGTTCTTTTTTGAAAACCTCGCTAATCCGGAAACCCCGCTAATCCGGACGCCTATGTGCCTGAATTCGTCCGGATTACCGGGGTTCTACTGTATATCATAATCATTGAGACTATAATTATATCAGACTTATAATTAATCAGCATTATCCTTAATGAATGTCATTCATAACTACCAATTGCTGGCGCCTAAAGACGTGTGTCCTCTCAGTGGTCCAGGAAGAATCATCTCCTAGTCATCTCGCATGTTCCACGATGCTGCATCTAAACCCATTCAAATACAAAATGAGTAATGTTTAAGAAAAGTAATAAAATGAAGAAAAAACTATATTATAATCATTCAGACTAAAATTATGTCAGACTTATTATTAATCAGCATTATCCTTAATGAATGTCATTCATAACTACCAATTGCCGGCACCTAAAGACGTATGTCCTCTCAGTGGTCCAGGAAGAATCATCTCCTAGTCATCTCGCATGTTCCACGATGCTGCATGTAAAACCATTCAAATACAAAAAGAGTAATGTTTCAGAAAAGTAATAAAATGAAGAAAAAACTATATTATAATCATTCAGACTAAAATTATGTCAGACTTATAATTAATCAGCATTATCCTTAATGAATGTCATTCATAACTACCAATTGCTGGCGCCTAAAGACGTATGTCCTCTCAGTGGTCCAGGAAGGATCACCTCCTAGTCATCTCGCATGTTCCACGATGCTGCATCTAAAACCATTCAAATACAAAATGAGTAATGTGTCAGAAAAGTAATAAAATGAAGAAAAAAATATATCATAATCATTCAGACTAAAATTATGTCAGACTTATAATTAATCAGCATAATCCTTAATGAATGTCATTCATAACTACCAATTTCCGGCACTTAATGACTTATGTCCTCTCAGTGGTCCAGGAAGGATCATCTCCTAGTCATCTCGCAAGTTCCACGATGCTGCATCTAAAACCATTATTACAAAATGAGTAATGTTTCAGAAAAGTAATAAAATGAAGAAAAAACTATATTATAATCATTCAGACTAAAATTATGTCAGACTTATAATAAATCAGTATTATCCTTAATGAATGTCATTCATAACTACCAATTGCCGGCACCTAAAGACGTGTGTCCTCTCAGTGGTCCAGGAAGGATCATCTCCTAGTCATCTCGCATGTTCCACGATGCTGCATCTAAACCCATTCAAATACCAAATGAGTAATGTTTCAGGAAAGTAATAAAATGAAGAAAAAACTATATTATAATCATTCAGACTAAAATTATGTCAGACTTATAATTAATCAGCTTTATCCTTAATGAATGTCATTCATAACTACCAATTGCCGGCTCCTAAAGACGTATATCCTCTCAGTGGTCCAGGAAGGATCATTTCCTAGTCATCTCGCATGTTCCACGATGCTGCATCTAAAACTATTCAAATACAAAATGAGTAATGTATCAGAAAAGTAATAAAATGAAGAAAAAACTATATCATAATCATTGAGACTAAAATTATGTCAGACTTATAATTAATCAGCATTATCCTTAATTAATGTCATTCATAACTACCAATTGCTGGCGCCTAAAGACGTATGTCCTCTCATTGGTCCAGGAAGGATCATCTCCTAGTCATCTCGCATGTTCCACGATGCTGCATCTAAACCCATTCAAATACAAAATGAGTAATGTGTCAGAAAAGTAATAAAATGAAGAAAAAACTATATTATAATCATTCAGACTAAAATTATGTCAGACTTATAATTAATCAGCATTATCCTTAATGAATGTCATTCATAATTACCAATTTCCGGCACCTAAAGACGTATGTCCTCTCAGTGGTCCAGGAAGAATCATCTCCTAGTCATCTCGCATGTTCAACGATGCTGCATCTAAAACCATTATTACAAAATGAGTAATGTTTCAGAAAAGTAATAAAATGAAGAAAAAACTATATTATAATCTTTCAGACTAAAATTATGTCAGACTTATAATTAATCAGCATTATACTTAATGAATGTCATTCATAACTACCAATTGCCGGCACCTAAAGACGTATGTCCTCTCAGTGGTCCAGGAAGGATCATCTCCTAGTCATCTCGCATGCTCCACGATGCTGCATCAAAAACAATTCAAATACAAAATGAGTATTGTTTCAGAAAAATAATAAAATGAAGAAAAAACTATATCATAATCATTGAGACTAAAATTATGTCAGACTTATAATTAATCAGCATTATCCTTAATGAATGTCATTCATAACTACCAATTGCCGGCACCTAAAGACGTATGTCCTCTCAGTGGTCCAGGAAGGATCATCTCCTAGTCATCTCGCATGTTCCACGTTGCTGCATCTAAACCCATTCAAATACCAAATGAGTAATGTTTCAGGAAAGTAATAAAATGAAGAAAAAACTATATTATAATCATTCAGACTAAAATTATGTCAGACTTATAATTAATCAGCTTTATCCTTAATGAATGTCATTCATAACTACCAATTGCCGGCTCCTAAAGACGTATGTCCTCTCAGTGGTCCAGGAAGGATCATCTCCTAGTCATCTCGCATGTTCCACGATGCTGCATCTAAAACTATTCAAATACAAAATGAGTAATGTTTCAGAAAAGTTATAAAATGAAGAAAAAACAATATCATAATCATTGAGACTAAAATAATGTCAGACTTATAATTAATCAGCATTATCCTTAATGAATGTCATTCATAACTACCAATTGCCGGCACCTAAAGACGTATGTCTTCTCAGTGGTCCAGGAAGAATCATCTCCTAGTCATCTCGCATGTTCCACGATGCTGCATCTAAAACCATTCAAATACAAAATGAGTAATGTTTAAGAAAAGTAATAAAATGAAGAAAAAACTATATTATAATCATTCAGACTAAAATTATGTCAGACTTATAAATAATCAGCGTTATCCTTAATGAATGTCATTCATAAGTACCAATTGTCGGCACATAAATACGTATGCCCTCTCAGTGGTCCAGGAAGGATCATCTCCTAGTCATCTCGCATGTTCCACGATGCTGCATCTAAAACCATTGAAATACAAAATGAGTAATGTTTAAGAAAAGTAATAAAATGAGAAAAAACTATATAATAATCATTCAGACTAAAATTATGTCAGACTTGTAATTAATCAGCATTATCCTTAATGAATGTCATTCATAACTACCAATTGCCGGCACCTAAAGACGTATGTCCTCTCAGTGGTCCAGGAAGGATCATCTCCTAGTCATCTCGCATGTTCCACGATGCTGCATCTAAAACCATTGAATACAAAATGAGTAATGTTTAAGAAAAGTAATAAAATGAAGAAAAAAATATATTATAATCATTCAGACTAAAATTATGTCAGACTTATAATTAATCTGCATTATCCTTAATAAATGTCCTTCATAACTACCGATTGCTGGCACATAAAGACGTATGTCCTCTCAGTGGTCCAGGAAGGATCATCTCTTAGTCAACTCGCATGTTCCACGATGCTGCATCTAAAACCATTCAAATACAAAATGAGTAATGTTTCAGAAAAGTAATAATATGAAGGAAAAACTATATTATAATCATTGAGACTAAATTTATGACAGACTTATTATTAATCAGCATTATCCTTAATGAATGTCATTCATAACTACCAATTGCCGGCACCTAAATACGTATGTCCTCTCAGTGGTCCAGGAAGAATCATCTCCTAGTCATCTGGGATGTTCCACGATGCTGCATCTAAAACCATTCAAATACAAAATGAGTAATGTTACAGAAAAGTAATTAAATGAAGAAAAAACTATATTATAATCATTCAGACTAAAATTATGTCAGACTTATAATTAATCAGCATTATCCTTAATGAATGTCATTTATAACTACCAATTGCCGGCACCTAAAGACGTATGTCCTCTCAGTGGTCCAGGAAGGATCATCTCCTAGTCATCTCGCATGTTCCACGATGCTGCATCTAAAACCATTCAAATACAAAATGAGTAATGTTTCAGAAAAGTAATAAAATGAAGACAAAACTATATCATAATCATTGAGACTAAAATTATGTCAGAATTATATTTAATCAGCATTATCCTTTATGAATGTCATTCAAAACTACCAATACCAGCACCTAAAGACGTATGTCCTCTAAGTGTTCCAGGAAGGATCATCTCCTAGTCATCTCGCATGTTCCACGATGCTGCATCTAAAACCATTCAAATACAAAATGAGTAATGTTTCAGAAAAGTAATAAAATGAAGAAAAAACGATATTATAATCATTCAGACTAAAATTATGTCAGACTTATAATTAATCAGCATTATCCTTTATGAAATTCATTCATAACTACCAATTGCCGGCACCTAAAGACGTATGTCCTCTCAGTGGTCCAGGAAGGATCATCTCCTAGTCATCTCGCATGTTCCAAGGTGCTGCATCTAAAACCATTAAAATACAAAATGAGCAATGTTTCAGAAAAGTAATAAAATGAAGAAAACACTATATTATAATCATTCAGACTAAAATTATGTCAGAATTATAATTAATCAGCATTATCCTTAATGAATGTCATTCATAACTACCAATTGCCGGCACCTAAAGACGTATGTCCTCTCAGTGGTCCAGGAAGGATCATCTCCTAGTCATCTAGCATGTTCCACGATGCTGCATCTAAAACTATTCAAATACAAAATGAGTAATGTTTCAGAAAAGTAATAAAATGAAGAAAAAACTATATTATAATCATTCAGACTAAAATTATTTCAGACTTATAGTTAATCAGCAATATCCTTAATGAATGTCATTCATAACTACCAATTGCTTGTACCTAAAGACGTATGTCTTCTCAGTGGTCCAGGAAGGATCGTCTCCTAGTCATCTCTCATGTTCCACGATGATGCATCTAAAACCATTCAAATACCAAATGAGTAATGTTTCAGAAAAGTAATAAAATGAAGAAAAAACTATATCATAATCATTCAGACTAAAATTATGTCAGACTTATAATTAATCAGAATTATCCTTAATGAATGTCATTCATAACTACCAATTGCCGGCACCTAAAGACGTATGTCCTCTCAAGGGTCCAGGAAGGATCATCTCCTAGTCATCTCGCATGTTCCACGATGCTGCATCTAAAACCATTCAAATACAAAATGAGTAATGTTTCAGAAAAGTAATAAAATGAAGAAAAAACTATATTATAATCATTCAGACTAAAATTATGTCAGACTTATAATTAATCAGCATTATCCTTAATGAATGTAATTCATAACTACCAATTGCTTGCACCTAACGACGTATGTCCTCTCAGTGGTCCAGGAAGGATCATCTCCTAGTCATCTCGCATGTTCCACGATGCTGCATCTAAAACCATTGAAATACAAAATGAGTAATGTTTCAGAAAAGTAATAAAATGAAGAAAAAACTTTTTCATAATCATTCAGACTAAAATTATGTCAGACTTATAATTAATCAGCATTATCCTTTATGAATGTCATTCATAACTACCAATTGCCGGCACCTAAAGACGTATGTCCTCTCAGTGGTCCAGGAAGGATCATCTCCTAGTCATCTCGCATGTTCCACGATGCTGCATCTAAAACCATTCAAATACAAAATGAGTAATTTTTCAGAAAAGTAATAAAATGAAGAAAAAACTATATTATAATCATTCAGACTAAAATTATGTCAGACTTATAATTAATCAGCATTATCCTTAATGTCATTCATAACTACCAATTGCCGGCACCTAAAGACGTATGTCCTCTCAGTGGTCCAGGAAGGATCATCTCCTAGTCATCTCGCATGTTCCACGATGCTGCATCTAAAACCATTCAAATACAAAATGAGTAATGTTTCAGAAAAGTAATAAAATGAAGAAAAAATTATATTATAATCATTCAGACTAAAATTATGTCAGACTTATAATTAATCAGCATTATCCTTAATGAATGTCTTTCATAACTACCAATTGCAGGCACCTAAAGACGTATGTCCTCTCAGTGGTCCAGGAAGGATCATCTCCTAGTCATCTCGCATGTTCCACGATGCTGCATCTAAAACCATTCAAATACAAAATGAGTAATGTTCCAGAAAAGTAATAATATGAAGAAAAAACTATATCATAATCATTGAGACTAAAATTATGTCAATCTTATAATTAATCAGAATTATCCTTAATGAATGTCATTCATAACAACCAATTGCCGGCACCTAAAGACGTATATCCTCTCAGTGGTCCAGGAAGGATCATCACATAGCCATCTGGCATGTTCCACGATGCTGCATCTAAAACCATTCAAATACAAAATGAGTAATGTTTGAGAAAAGTAATAAAATGAAGAAAAAACTATATTATAATCATTCAGACTAAAATTATGTCGGACTTATAATTAATCAGCATTATCCTTAATGAATGTCATTCATAACTACCAATTGCCGGCACCTAAAGACGTATGTCCTCTCAGTGGTACAGGAAGGATCATCTCCTAGTCACCTCGCATGTTCCACGATGCTGCTTCTAAAACCATTCAAATACAAAATGAGTAATGTTTCAGAAAAGTAATAAAATGAAGAAAAAACTATATTATAATCATTCAGACTAAAATTATGTCAGACTTATAATTAATCAGCATTATCCTTAATGAATGTCATTCATAACTACCAATTGCTTGCACCTAAAGACGTATGTCCTCTCAGTGGTCCAGGAAGGATCATCTCCTAGTCATCTCGCATGTTCCACGATGATGCATCTAAAACCATTCAAATACCAAATGAGTAATGTTTCAGAAAAGTAATAAAATGAAGAAAAAACTATATCATAATCATTCAGACTAAAATTATGTCAGACTTATAATTAATCAGCATTATCCTTAATGAATGTCATTCATAACTACCAATTGCTGGCATCTAAAGACGTATGTCCTCTCAGTGGTCCAGGAAGGATCATCTCCTAGTCATCTCGCATGTTCCACGATGCTGCATCTAAAACCATTCAAATACAAAATGAGTAATGTTTCAGAAAAGTAATAAAATGAAGAAAAAACTATATTATGAACATTCAGACTAAAATTATGTCAGACTTATAATTAATCAGCATTATCCTTAATGAATGTCATTTATAACTACCAACTGCTTGCACCTAAAGACGTATGTCCTCTCAGTGGTCCAGGAAGGATCATCTCCTAGTCATCTCGCATGTTCCACGATGCTGCATCTAAAAACATTGAAATACAAAATGAGTAATGTTTCAGAAAAGTAATAAAATGAAGAAAAAACTTTTTCATAATCATTCAGACTAAAATTATGTCAGACTTATAATTAATCAGCATTATCCTTTATGAATGTCATTCATAACTACCAATTGCCGGCACCTAAAGACGTATGTCCTCTCAGTGGTCCAGGAAGGATCATGTCCTAGTCATCTCGCATGTTCCACGATGCTGCATCTAAAACCATTCAAATACAAAATGAGTAATTTTTCAGAAAAGTAATAAAATGAAGAAAAAACTATATTATAATCATTCAGACCAAGATTATGTCAGACTTATAATTAATCAGCATTATCCTTAATGTCATTCATAACTACCAATTGCCGGCACCTAAAGACGTATGTCCTCTCAGTGGTCCAGGAAGGATCATCTCCTAGTCATCTCGCATGTTCCACGATGCTGCATCTAAAACCATTCAAATACAAAATGAGTAATATTTAAGAAAAGTAATAAAATGAAGAAAAAACTATATTATAATCATTCAGACTAAAATTATGTCAGACTTATAATTAATCAGCATTATCCTTAATGAATGTCCTTCATAACTACCAATTGCTGGCACAAAAAGACGTATGCCCTCTCAGTGGTCCAGGAAAGATCATCTCTTAGTCATCTCGCATGTTCCACGATGCTGCATCTAAAACCATTCAAATACAAAATGAGTAATGTTTCAGAAAAGTAATAAAATGAAGAAAAAAGTATATTATAATCATTGAGACTAAATTTATGACAGACTTTTTATTAATCAGCATTATCCTTAATGAATGTCATTCATAACTACCATTTGCCGGCACCTAAAGACGTATGTCCTCTCAGTGGTCCAGGAAGGATCATCTCCTAGTCATCTCGCATGTTCCACGATGCTGCATCTAAAACCATTAAAATACAAAATGAGTAATGTTTCAGAAAAGTAATAAAATGAAGAAAACACTATATTATAATCATTCAGACTAAAATTATGTCAGAATTATAATTAATCAGCATTATCCTTAATGAATGTCATTCATAACTACCAATTACCGGCACCTAAAGACGTATATCCTCTCAGTGGTCCAGGAAGGATCATCACCTAGCCATCTGGCATGTTCCACGATGCTGCATCTAAAACCATTCAAATACAAAATGAGTAATGTTTCAGAAAAGTAATAAAATGACGAAAAAACTATATTATAATCATTGAGACTAAATTTATGACAGACTACCTGCATTATCCTTAATGAATGTCATTCATAACTACCAATTGCAAGCACTTAAAGACGTATGTCCTCTCAGTGGTCCAGGAAGGATCATCTCCTAGTCATCTCGAATGTTCCACGATGCTGCATCTAAAACCATTAAAATACAAAATGAGTAATGTTTCAGAAAAGTAATAAAATGAAGAAAACACTAAATTATAATCATTCAGATTAAAATTATGTCAGAATTATAATTAATCAGCATTATCCTTAATGAATGTCATTCATAACTACCAATTGCCGGCACCTAAAGACGTAGGTCCTCTCAGTGGTCCAGGAAGGATCATCTCCTAGTCATCTCGCATGTTCCACGATGCTGCATCTAAAACCATTCAAATACAAATTGAGTTATGTTTCAGAAAAGTAATAAAATGAAGAAAAAAGTATATTATAATCATTGAGACTAAATTTATGACAGACTTTTTATTAATCAGCATTATCCTTAATGAATGTCATTCATAACTACCATTTGCCGGCACCTAAAGACGTATGTCCTCTCAGTGGTCCAGGAAGGATCATCTCCTAGTCATCTCGAATGTTCCACGATGCTGCATCTAAAACCATTCAAATACAAAATGAGTAATGTTTCGGAAAAGTAATAAAATGAAGAAAAAACTATATTATAATCATTCAGACTAAAATTATGTCAGACTTATAATTAATCAGCATTATCCTTAATGAATGTAATTCATAACTACCAATTGCTTGCACCTAAAGACGTATGTCCTCTCAGTGGTCCAGGAAGGATCATCTCCTAGTCATCTCGCATGTTCCACGATGCTGCATCTAAAACCATTGAAATACAAAATGAGTAATGTTTCAGAAAAGTAATAAAATGAAGAAAAAACTTTTTCATAATCATTCAGACTAAAATTATGTCAGACTTATAATTAATCAGCATTATCCTTAATGAATGTCGTCATAACTACCAATTGCCGGCACCTAAAAACGTATGTCATCTCAGTGGTCCAGGAAGGATCATCTCCTAGTCATCTCGCATGTTCCACGATGCTGCATCTAAAACCATTCAAATACAAAATGAGTAATTTTTCAGAAAAGTAATAAAATGAAGAAAAAACTATATTATAATCATTCAGACTAAAATTATGTCAGACTTATAATTAATCAGCATTATCCTTAATGTCATTCATAACTACCAATTGCCGGCACCTAAAGACGTATGCCCTCTCAGTGGTCCAGGAAGGATCATCTCTTAGTCATCTCGCATGTTCCACGATGCTGCATCTAAAACCATTCAAATACAAAATGAGTAATGTTTCAGAAAAGTAATAAAATGAAGAAAAAAGTATATTATAATCATTGAGACTAAATTTATGACAGACTTTTTATTAATCAGCATTATCCTTAATGAATGTCATTCATAACTACCATTTGCCGGCACCTAAAGACGTATGTCCTCTCAGTGGTCCAGGAAGGATTATCTCCTAGTCATCTCGCATGTTCCACGATGCTGCATCTAAAACCATTAAAATACAAAATGAGTAATGTTTCAGAAAAGTAATAAAATGAAGAAAACACTATATTATAATCATTCAGACTAAAATTATGTCAGAATTATAATTAATCAGCATTATCCTTAATGAATGTCATTCATAACTACCAATTGCCGGCACCTAAAGACGTATGTCCTCTCAGTGGTCCAGGAAGGATCATCTCCTAGTCATCTCGCATGTTCCACGATGCTTCATCTAAAACCATTAATATACAAAATGAGTAATGTTTCAGAAAAGTAATAAAATGAAGAAAAAACTATATTATAATCATTCAGACTAAAATTATGTCAGACTTATAATTAATCAACTTTATCCTTAATGTATGTCATTCATAACTACCAATTGCAGGCACCTAAAGACGTATGTCCTCTCAGTGGTCCAGGAAGGATAATCTCCTAGTCATCTCGCATGTTCCACGATGCTGCATCTAAAACCATTCAAATACAAAATGAGTAATGTTTCAGAAAAGTAATAATATGAAGAAAAAACTATATCATAATCATTGAGACTAAAATTATGTCAAACTTATAATTAATCAGCATTATCCTTAATGAATGTCATTCATAACTACCAATTGCCGGCACCTAAAGACGTATATCCTCTCAGTGGTCCAGGAAGGATCATCACCTATTCATCTGGCATGTTCCACGATGCTGCATCTAAAACCATTCAAATACAAAATGAGTAATGTTTCAGAAAAGTAATAAAATGAAGAAAAAACTATATTATAATCATTTAGACTAAAATTATGTCAGACTTATAATTAATCAGCATTATCCTTAATGAATGTCATTCATAACTACTAATTGCCGGCACCTAAAGACGTATGTCCTCTCAGTGGTCCAGGAAGGATCATCTCTTAGTCATCTCGCATGTTTCACGATGCTGCATCTAAAACCATTCAAATACAAAATGAGTAATTTTTCAGAAAAGTAATAAAATGAAGAAAAAACTATATTATAATCATTGAGACTAAATTTATGACAGACTTATAATTAATCAGAATTATCCTTAATGAATGTCATTCATAACTACCAATTGCCGGCACCTAAAGACGTATGTCCTCTCAAGGGTCCAGGAAGGATCATCTCCTAGTCATCTCGCATGTTCCACGATGCTGCATCTAAAACCATTCAAATACAAAATGAGTAATGTTTCAGAAAAGTAATAAAATGAAGAAAAAACTATATTATAATCATTCAGACTAAAATTATGTCAGACTTATAATTAATCAGCATTATCCTTAATGAATGTAATTCAAAACTACCAATTGCTTGCACCTAAAGACGTATGTCCTCTCAGTGGTCCAGGAAGGATCATCTCCTAGTCATCTCGCATGTTCCACGATGCTGCATCTAAAACCATTGAAATACAAAATGAGTAATGTTTCAGAAAAGTAATAAAATGAAGAAAAAACTTTTTCATAATCATTCAGACTAAAATTATGTCAGACTTATAATTAATCAGCATTATCCTTTATGAATGTCATTCATAACTACCAATTGCCGGCACCTAAAGACGTATGTCCTCTCAGTGGTCCAGGAAGGATCATCTCCTAGTCATCTCGCATGTTCCACGATGCTGCATCTAAAACCATTCAAATACAAAATGAGTAATTTTTCAGAAAAGTAATAAAATGAAGAAAAAACTATATTATAATCATTCAGACTAAAATTATGTAAGACTTATAATTAATCAGCATTATCCTTAATGTCATTCATAACTACCAATTGCCGGCACCTAAAGACGTATGTCCTCTCAGTGGTCCAGGAAGGATCATCTCCTAGTCATCTCGCATGTTCCACGATGCTGCATCTAAAACCATTCAAATACAAAATGAGTAATATTTAAGAAAAGTAATAAAATGAAGAAAAAACTATATTATAATCATTCAGACTAAAATTATGTCAGACATATAATTAATCAGCATTATCCTTAATGAATGTCCTTCATAACTACCAATTGCTGGCACATTAAGACGTATGCCCTCTCCGTGGTCCAGGAAGGATCATCTCTTAGTCATCTCGCATGTTCCACGATGCTGCATCTAAAACCATTCAAATACAAAATGAGCAATGTTTCAGAAAAGTAATAAAATGAAGAAAAAAGTATATTATAATCATTGAGACTAAATTTATGACGGACTTTTTATTAATCAGCATTATCCTTAATGAATGTCATTCATAACTACCTTTTGCCGGCACCTAAAGACGTATGTCCTCTCAGTGGTCCAGGAAGGATCATCTCCTAGTCATCTCGCATGTTCCACGATGCTGCATCTAAAACCATTAAAATACAAAATGAGTAAAGTTTTAGAAAAGTAATAAAATGAAGAAAACATTATATTATAATCATTCAGACTAAAATTATGTCAGAATTATATTTAATCAGCATTATCCATAATGAATGTCATTCATAACTACCAAATGCCGGCACCTAATGACGTATGTCCTCTCAGTGGTCCAGGAAGGATCATCTCCTAGTCATCTCGCATGTTCCACGATGCTGCATCTAAAACTATTCAAATACAAAATGAGTAATGTTTCAGAAAAGTTATAAAATGAAGAAAAAATTATATCATAATCATTGAGACTAAAATTATGTCAAACTTATAATTAATCAGCATTATCCTTAATGAATGTCATTCATAACTACCAATTGCCGGCACCTAAAGACGTATATCCTCTCAGTGGTCCAGGAAGGATCATCACCTATTCATCTGGCATGTTCCACGATGCTGCATCTAAAACCATTCAAATACAAAATGAGTAATGTTTCAGAAAAGTAATAAAATGAAGAAAAAACTATATTATAATCATTTAGACTAAAATTATGTCAGACTTATAATTAATCAGCATTATCCTTAATGAATGTCATTCATAACTACTAATTGCCGGCACCTAAAGACGTATGTCCTCTCAGTGGTCCAGGAAGGATCATCTCTTAGTCATCTCGCATGTTTCACGATGCTGCATCTAAAACCATTCAAATACAAAATGAGTAATTTTTCAGAAAAGTAATAAAATGAAGAAAAAACTATATTATAATCATTGAGACTAAATTTATGACAGACTTATAATTAATCAGAATTATCCTTAATGAATGTCATTCATAACTACCAATTGCCGGCACCTAAAGACGTATGTCCTCTCAAGGGTCCAGGAAGGATCATCTCCTAGTCATCTCGCATGTTCCACGATGCTGCATCTAAAACCATTCAAATACAAAATGAGTAATGTTTCAGAAAAGTAATAAAATGAAGAAAAAACTATATTATAATCATTCAGACTAAAATTATGTCAGACTTATAATTAATCAGCATTATCCTTAATGAATGTAATTCAAAACTACCAATTGCTTGCACCTAAAGACGTATGTCCTCTCAGTGGTCCAGGAAGGATCATCTCCTAGTCATCTCGCATGTTCCACGATGCTGCATCTAAAACCATTGAAATACAAAATGAGTAATGTTTCAGAAAAGTAATAAAATGAAGAAAAAACTTTTTCATAATCATTCAGACTAAAATTATGTCAGACTTATAATTAATCAGCATTATCCTTTATGAATGTCATTCATAACTACCAATTGCCGGCACCTAAAGACGTATGTCCTCTCAGTGGTCCAGGAAGGATCATCTCCTAGTCATCTCGCATGTTCCACGATGCTGCATCTAAAACCATTCAAATACAAAATGAGTAATTTTTCAGAAAAGTAATAAAATGAAGAAAAAACTATATTATAATCATTCTGACTAAAATTATGTAAGACTTATAATTAATCAGCATTATCCTTAATGTCATTCATAACTACCAATTGCCGGCACCTAAAGACGTATGTCCTCTCAGTGGTCCAGGAAGGATCATCTCCTAGTCATCTCGCATGTTCCACGATGCTGCATCTAAAACCATTCAAATACAAAATGAGTAATATTTAAGAAAAGTAATAAAATGAAGAAAAAACTATATTATAATCATTCAGACTAAAATTATGTCAGACATATAATTAATCAGCATTATCCTTAATGAATGTCCTTCATAACTACCAATTGCTGGCACATAAAGACGTATGCCCTCTCCGTGGTCCAGGAAGGATCATCTCTTAGTCATCTCGCATGTTCCACGATGCTGCATCTAAAACCATTCAAATACAAAATGAGCAATGTTTCAGAAAAGTAATAAAATGAAGAAAAAAGTATATTATAATCATTGAGACTAAATTTATGACGGACTTTTTATTAATCAGCATTATCCTTAATGAATGTCATTCATAACTACCTTTTGCCGGCACCTAAAGACGTATGTCCTCTCAGTGGTCCAGGAAGGATCATCTCCTAGTCATCTCGCATGTTCCACGATGCTGCATCTAAAACCATTCAAATACAAAATGAGTAATGTTTCAGAAAAGTAATAATATGAAGAAAAAACTATATCATAATCATTGAGACTAAAATTATGTCAAACTTATAATTAATCAGAATTATCCTTAATGAATGTCATTCATAACAACCAATTGCTTGCACCTAAAGACGTATATCCTCTCAGTGGTCCAGGAAGGATCATCACGTAGCCATCTGGCATGTTCCACGATGCTGCATCTAAAACCATTCAAATACAAAATGAGTAATGTTTGAGAACAGTAATAAAATGAAGAAAAAACTATATTATAATCATTCAGACTAAAATTATGTCGGACTTATAATTAATCAGCATTATCCTTAATGAATGTCATTCATAACTACCAATTGCCGGCACCTAAAGTCGTATGTCCTCTCAGTGGTACAGGAAGGATCATCTCCTAGTCATCTCGCATGTTCCACGATGCTGCTTCTAAAACCATTCAAATACAAAATGAGTAATGTTTCAGAAAAGTAATAAAATGAAGAAAAAACTATATTATAATCATTCAGACTAAAATTATGTCAGACTTATAATTAATCAGCATTATCCTTAATGAATGTCATTCATAACTACCAATTGCTTGCACCTAAAGACGTATGTCCACTCAGTGGTCCAGGAAGGATCATCTCCTAGTCATCTTGCATGTTCCACGATGATGCATCTAAAACCATTCAAATACCAAATGAGTAATGTTTCAGAAAAGTAAGAAAATGAAGAAAAAACTATATCATAATCATTCAGACTAAAATTATGTCAGACTTATAATTAATCAGCATTATCCTTAATGAATGTCATTCATAACTACCAATTGCTGGCATCTAAAGACGTATGTCCTCTCAGTGGTCCAGGAAGGATCATCTCCTAGTCATCTCGCATGTTCCACGATGCTGCATCTAAAACCATTCAAATACAAAATGAGTAATGTTTCAGAAAAGTAATAAAATGAAGAAAAAACTATATTATGAACATTCAGACTAAAATTATGTCAGACTTATAATTAATCAGCATTATCCTTAATGAATGTCATTCATAACTACCAACTACTTGCACCTAAAGACGTATGTCCTCTCAGTGGTCCAGGAAGGATCATCTCCTAGTCATCTCGCATGTTCCACGATGCTGCATCTAAAAACATTGAAATACAAAATGAGTAATGTTTCAGAAAAGTAATAAAATGAAGAAAAAACTTTTTCATAATCATTCAGACTAAAATTATGTCAGACTTATAATTAATCAGCATTATCCTTTATGAATGTCATTCATAACTACCAATTGCCGGCACCTAAAGACGTATGTCCTCTCAGTGGTCCAGGAAGGATCATCTCCTAGTCATCTCGCATGTTCCACGATGCTGCATCTTAAACCATTCAAATACAAAATGAGTAATTTTTCAGAAAAGTAATAAAATGAAGAAAAAACTATATTATAATCATTCAGACCAAAATTATGTCAGACTTATAATTAATCAGCATTATCCTTAATGTCATTCATAACTACCAATTGCCGGCACCTAAAGACGTATGTCCTCTCAGTGGTCCAGGAAGGATCATCTCCTAGTCATCTCGCATGTTCCACGATGCTGCATCTAAAACCATTCAAATACAAAATGAGTAATATTTAAGAAAAGTAATAAAATGAAGAAAAAACTATATTATAATCATTCAGACTAAAATTATGTCAGACTTATAATTAATCAGCATTATCCTTAATGAATGTCCTTCATAACTACCAATTGCTGGCACATAAAGACGTATGCCCTCTCAGTGGTCCAGGAAGGATCATCTCTTAGTCATCTCGCATGTTCCACGATGCTGCATCTAAAACCATTCAAATACAAAATGAGTAATGTTTCAGAAAAGTAATAAATTGAAGAAAAAAGTATATTATAATCATTGAGACTAAATTTATGACAGACTTTTTATTAATCAGCATTATCCTTAATGAATGTCATTCATAACTACCATTTGCCGGCACCTAAAGACGTATGTCCTCTCAGTGGTCCAGGAAGGATCATCTCCTAGTCATCTCGCATGTTCCACGATGCTGCATCTAAAACCATTAAAATACAAAATGAGTAATGTTTCAGAAAAGTAATAAAATGAAGAAAACACTATATTATAATCATTCAGACTAAAATTATGTCAGAATTATAATTAATCAGCATTATCCTTAATGAATGTCATTCATAACTACCAATTGCCGGCACCTAAAGACGTATATCCTCTCAGTGGTCCAGGAAGGATCATCACCTAGCCATCTGGCATGTTCCACGATGCTGCATCTAAAACCATTCAAATACAAAATAAATAATGTTTCAGAAAAGTAATAAAATGAAGAAAAAACTATATTATAATCAATGAGACTGAATTTATGACAGACTACCTGCATTATCCTTAATGAATGTCATTCATAACTACCAATTGCCAGCACTTAAAGACGTATGTCCTCTCAGTGGTCCAGGAAGGATCATCTCCTAGTCATCTCGAATGTTCCACGATGCTGCATCTAAAACCATTAAAATACAAAATGAGTAATGTTTCAGAAAAGTAATAAAATGAAGAAAACACTAAATTATAATCATTCAGATTAAAATTATGTCAGAATTATAATTAATCAGCATTATCCTTAATGAATGTCATTCATAACTACCAATTGCCGGCACCTAAAGACGTAGGTCCTCTCAGTGGTCCAGGAAGGATCATCTCCTAGTCATCTCGAATGTTCCACGATGCTGCATCTAAAACCATTCAAATACAAAATGAGTAATGTTTCAGAAAAGTAATAAAATGAAGAAAAAACTATATTATAATCATTCAGACTAAAATTATGTCAGACTTATAATTAATCAGCATTATCCTTAATGAATGTAATTCATAACTACTAATTGCTTGCACCTAAAGACGTATGTCCTCTCAGTGGTCCAGGAAGGATCATCTCCTAGTCATCTCGCATGTTCCACGATGCTGCATCTAAAACCATTCAAATACAAAATGAGTAATTTTTCAGAAAAGTAATAAAATGAAGAAAAACTATATTATAATCATTCAGACTAAAATTATGTCAGACTTATAATTAATCAGCATTATCCTTAATGTCATTCATAACTACCAATTGCCGGCACCTAAAGACGTATGCCCTCTTAGTGGTCCAGGAAGGATCATCTCTTAGTCATCTCGCATGTTCCACGATGCTGCATCTAAAACCATTCAAATACAAAATGAGTAATGTTTCAGAAAAGTAATAAAATGAAGAAAAAAGTATATTATAATCATTGAGACTAAATTTATGACAGACTTTTTATTAATCAGCATTATCCTTAATGAATGTCATTCATAACTACCATTTGCCGGCACCTAAAGACGTATGTCCTCTCAGTGGTCCAGGAAGGATCATCTCCTAGTCATCTCGCATGTTCCACGATGCTGCATCTAAAACCATTAAAATACAAAATGAGTAATGTATCAGAAAAGTAATAAAATGAAGAAAACACTATATTATAATCATTCAGACTAAAATTATGTCAGAATTATAATTAATCAGCATTATCCTTAATGAATGTCATTCATAACTACCAATTGCCGGCACCTAAAGACGTATGTCCTCTCAGTGGTCCAGGAAGGATCATCTCCTAGTCATCTCGCATATTCCACGATGCTTCATCTAAAACCATTAATATACAAAATGAGTAATGCTTCAGAAAAGTAATAAAATGAAGAAAAAACTATATTATAATCATTCAGACTAAAATTATGTCAGACTTATAATTAATCAACTTTATCCTTAATGAATGTCATTCATAACTACCAATTGCAGGCACCTAAAGACGTATGTCCTCTCAGTGGTCCAGGAAGGATAATCTCCTAGTCATCTCGCATGTTCCACGATGCTGCATCTAAAAGCATTCAAATACAAAATGAGTAATGTTTCAGAAAAGTAATAATATGAAGAAAAAACTATATCATAATCATTGAGACTAAAATTATGTCAAACTTATAATTAATCAGCATTATCCTTAATGAATGTCATTCATAACTACCAATTGCCGGCACCTAAAGACGTATATCCTCTCAGTGGTCCAGGAAGGATCATCACCTAGCCATCTGGCATGTTCCACGATGCTGCATCTAAAACCATTCAAATACAAAATGAGTAATGTTTCAGAAAAGTAATAAAATGAAGAAAAAACTATATTATAATCATTCAGACTAAAATTATGTCAGACTTATAATTAATCAGCATTATCCTTTAAGAATGTCACTCATAACTACCAATTAACGGCACGTAAAGACGTATGTCCTCTCAGTGGTCCAGGAAGGATCATCTCCTAGTCATCTCGCATGTTCCACGATGCTGCATCTAAAACCATTCAAATACAAAATGAGTAATGTTTCAGAAAAGTAATAAAATGAAGAAAAAACTATATTATAATCATTTAGACTAAAATTATGTCAGACTTATAATTAATCAGCATTATCCTAAATGAATGTCATTCATAACTACCAATTGCCGGCACCTAAAGACGTAGGTCCTCTCAGTGGTCCAGGAAGGATCATCTCCTAGTCATCTCGCATGTTCCACGATGCTGCATCTAAAACCATTCAAATACAAAATGAGTAATGTTTCAGAAAAGTAATAAAATGAAGAAAAAAGTATATTATAATCATTGAGACTAAATTTATGACAGACTTTTTATTAATCAGCATTATCCTTAATGAATGTCATTCATAACTACCATTTGCCGGCACCTAAAGACGTATGTCCTCTCAGTGGTCCAGGAAGGATCATCTCCTAGTCATCTCGCATGTTCCACGATGCTGCATCTAAAACCATTCAAATACAAAATGAGTAATGTTTCAGAAAAGTAATAAAATGAAGAAAAAACTATATTATAATCATTCAGACTAAAATTATGTCAGACTTATAATTAATCAGCATTATCCTTAATGTCATTCATAACTACCAATTGCCGGCACCTAAAGACGTATGTCCTCTCAGTGGTCCAGGAAGGATCATCTCCTAGTCATCTCGCATGTTCCACGATGCTGCATCTAAAACCATTCAAATACAAAATGAGTAATATTTAAGAAAAGTAATAAAATGAAGAAAACACTATATTATAATCATTCAGACTAAAATTATGTCAGAATTATATTTAATCAGCATTATCCTTAATGAATGTCATTCATAACTACCAATTGCCGGCACCTAAAGACGTATGTCCTCTCAGTGGTCCAGGAAGGATCATCTCCTAGTCATCTCGCATGTTCCACGATGCTGCATCTAAAACCATTCAAATACAAAATGAGTAATGTTTCAGAAAAGTAATAAAATGAAGAAAAAACTAAATTATAATCATTCAGACTAAAATTATGTCAGACTTATAATTAATCAGCATTATCCTTAATGTCATTCATAACTACCAATTGCCGGCACCTAAAGACGTATGCCCTCTCAGTGGTCCAGGAAGGATCATCTCTTAGTCATCTCGCATGTTCCACGATGCTGCATCTAAAACCATTCAAATACAAAATGAGTAATGTTTCAGAAAAGTAATAAAATGAAGAAAAAAGTATATTATAATCATTGAGACTAAATTTATGACAGACTTTTTATTAATCAGCATTATCCTTAATGAATGTCATTCATAACTACCATTTGCCGGCACCTAAAGACGTATGTCCTCTCAGTGGTCCAGGAAGGATCATCTCCTAGTCATCTCGCATGTTCCACGATGCTGCATCTAAAACCACTAAAATACAAAATGAGTAATGTTTCAGAAAAGTAATAAAATGAAGAAAACACTATATTATAATCATTCAGACTAAAATTATGTCAGAATTATAATTAATCAGCATTATCCTTAATGAATGTCATTCATAACTACCAATTGCCGGCACCTAAAGACGTATGTCCTCTCAGTTGTCCAGGAAGGATCATCTCCTAGTCATCTCGCATGTTCCACGATGCTTCATCTAAAACCATTCAAATACAAAATGAGTAATGTTTCAGAAAAGTAATAAAATGAAGAAAAAACTATATTATAATCATTCAGACTAAAATTATGTCAGACTTATAATTAATCAACTTTATCCTTAATGAATGTCATTCATAACTACCAATTGCCGGCACCTAAAGACGTATGTCCTCTCAGTGGTCCAGGAAGGATCATCTCCTAGTCATCTCGCATGTTCCACGATGCTGCATCTAAAACCATTCAAATACAAAATGAGTAATGTTTCAGAAAAGTAATAAAATGAAGAAAAAACTATATTATAATCATTTAGACTAAAATTATGTCAGACTTATAATTAATCAGCATTATCCTTAATGAATGTCATTCATAACTACTAATTGCCGGCACCTAAAGACGTATGTCCTCTCAGTGGTCCAGGAAGGATAATCTCCTAGTCATCTCGCATGTTCCACGATGCTGCATCTAAAACCATTCAAATACAAAATGAGTAATGTTTCAGAAAAGTAATAATATGAAGAAAATTATATCATAATCATTGAGACTAAAATTATGTCAAACTTATAATTAATCAGCATTATCCGTAATGAATGTCATTCATAACTACCAATTGCCGGCACCTAAAGTCGTATATCCTCTCAGTGGTCCAGGAAGGATCATCACCTAGCCATCTGGCATGTTCCACGATGCTGCATTTAAAACCATTCAAATACAAAATGAGTAATGTTTCAGAAAAGTAATAAAATGAAGAAAAAACTATATTATAATCATTCAGACTAAAATTATGTCAGACTTATAATTAATCAGCATTATCCTTTAAGAATGTCACTCATAACTACCAATTGCCGGCACCTAAAGACGTATGTCCTCTCAGTGGTCCAGGAAGGATCATCTCCTAGTCATCTCGCATGTTCCACGATGCTGCATCTAAAACCATTCAAATACAAAATGAGTAATGTTTCAGAAAAGTAATAAAATGAAGAAAAAACTATATTATAATCATTTAGACTAAAATTATGTCAGACTTATAATTAATCAGCATTATCCTTAATGAATGTCATTCATAACTACTAATTGCCGGCACCTAAAGACGTATGTCCTCACAGTGGTCCAGGAAGGATCATCTCTTAGTCATCTCGCATGTTTCACAATGCTGCATCTAAAACCATTCAAATACAAAATGAGTAATTTTTCAGAAAAGTAATAAAATGAAGAAAAAACTATATTATAATTATTGAGACTAAATTTATGACAGACTTATTATTAATCAGCATTATCCTTAATGAATGTCATTCATAACTACCAATTGCCGGCACCTAAAGACGTATGTCCTCTTAGTGGTCCAGGAAGGATCATCTCCTAGTCATCTCGCATGTTCCAGGATGCTGCTTTTAAAACCATTCAAATACAAAATGAGTAATGTTTCAGAAAAGTAATAAAATGAAGAAAAAACTATATTATAATCATTCAGACTAAAATTATGTCAGCCTTATAATTAATCAGCATTATCCTTAATGAATGTCATTTATAACTACCAATTGCCGGCACCTAAAGAGGTATGTCCTCTCAGTGGTCCAGGAAGGATCATCTCCTAGTCATCTCGCATGTTCCACGATGCTGCATCTAAATCCATTCAAATACAAAATGAGTAATGTTTCAGAAAAGTAATAAAATGAAGAAAAAACTATATTATAATCATTCAGACTAAAATTATGTCAGAATTATAATTAATCAGCATTATCCTTAATGAATGTCCTTCATAACTACCAATTGCTGGCACATAAAAACATATGTCCTTTCAGTGGTCCAGGAGGGATCATCTCTTAGTCATCTCGCATGTTTCACGATGCTGCATCTAAAACCATTCTAATACAAAATGAGTAATTTTTCAGAAAAGTAATAAAATGAAGAAAAAACTATATTGTAATCATTGAGACTAAATTTATGACAGACTACCAGCATTATCCTTAATGAATGTCATTCATAACTACCAATTGCCTGCACTTAAAGACGTATGTCCTCTCAGTGGTCCAGGAAGGATCATCTCCTAGTCATCTCGAATGTTCCACGATGCTGCATCTAAAACCATTAAAATACAAAATGAGTAATGTTTCAGAAAAGTAATAAAATGAAGAAAACACTATATTATAATAATTCAGATTAAAATTATGTCAGAATTATAATTAATCAGCATTATCCTTAATGAATGTCATTCATAACTACCAATTGCCGGCACCTAAAGACGTAGGTCCTCTCAGTGGTCCAGGAAGGATAATCTCCTAGTCATCTCGCATGTTCCACGATGCTGCATCTAAAACCATTCAAATACAAAATGAGTAATGTTTCAGAAAAGTAATAAAATGAAGAAAAAAGTATATTATAATCATTGAGACTAAATTTATGACAGACTTTTTATTAATCAGCATTATCCTTAATGAATGTCATTCATAACTGCCATTTGCCGGCACCTAAAGACGTATGTCCTCTCAGTGGTCCAGGAAGGATCATCTCCTAGTCATCTCGCATGTTCCACGATGCTGCATCTAAAACCATTCAAATACAAAATGAGTAATGTTTCAGAAAAGTAATAAAATGAAGAAAAAACTATATTATAATCATTCAGACTAAAATTATGTCAGACTTATAATTAATCAGCATTATCCTTAATGAATGTAATTCATAACTACCAATTGCTTGCACCTAAAGACGTATGTCCTCTCAGTGGTCCAGGAAGGATCATCTCCTAGTCATCTCGCATGTTCCACGATGCTGCATCTAAAACCATTGAAATACAAAATGAGTAATGTTTCAGAAAAGTAATAAAATGAAGAAAAAACTTTTTCATAATCATTCAGACTAAAATTATGTCAGACTTATAATTAATCAGCATTATCCTTTATGAATGTCATTCATAACTACCAATTGCCGGCACCTAAAGACGTATGTCCTCTCAGTGGTCCAGGAAGGATCATCTCCTAGTCATCTCGCATGTTCCACGATGCTGCATCTAAAACCATTCAAATACAAAATGAGTAATTTTTCAGAAAAGTAATAAAATGAAGAAAAAACTATATTATAATCATTCAGACTAAAATTATGTCAGACTTATAATTAATCAGCATTATCCTTAATGTCATTAATAAGTACCAATTTAGCCGGCACCTAAAGACGTATGTCCTCTCAGTGGTCAAGGAAGGATCATCTCCTAGTCATCTCGCATGTTCCACGATGCTGCATCTAAAACCATTCAAATACAAAATGAGTAAGGTTTCAGAAAAGTAATAAAATGAAGAAAAAACTATATTATAATCATTCAGACTAAAATTATGTCAGACCTATAATTAATCAGCATTATCCTTAATGAATGTCATTCATAACTACCAATTGCCGGCACCTAAAGACGTATGTCCTCTCAGTGGTCCAGGAAGGATCATCTCCAAGTCATCTCGCATGTTCCGGAATGCTGCATCTAGAACCATTCAAATACAAAATGAGTAATGTTTCAGAAAAGTAATAAAATGAAAAAAAAACTATATTATAATCATTCAGACTAAAATTATGTCAGACTTATAATTAATCAGAATTATCCTTTATGAATGTCATTCATAACTACCAATTGCCGGCACCTAAAGACGTATGTCCTCTCAGTGGTCCAGGAAGGATCATCTCCTAGTCATCTCGCATGTTCCAGGATGCTGCATTTAAAACCATTCAAATACATAATGAGTAATGTTTCAGAAAAGTAATAAAATGAAGAAAAAAGTATATCATAATCATTGAGACTAAAATTATGTCAGACTTATAATTAATCAGCATTATCCTTAATGAATGTCATTCATAACTACCAATTGTCGGCACCTAAAGGCGTATGTCCTCTCAGTGGTCCAGGAAGGATCATCTTCTAGTCATCTGGCATCTTCCACGATGCTGCATCTAAAACCATTCAAATACAAAATGAGTAATGTTTCAGAAAAGTAATAAAATGAAGAAAAAACTATATTATAATCATTGAGACTAAAATTATGTCTGACTTATTATAAATCAGCATTATCCTCAATGAATAACATTCATAACTACCAATTGCCGGCACCTAAAGACGTATGTCCTCTCAGTGGTCCAGGAAGGATCATCTCCGAGTCATCTCGCATGTTCCTCGATGCTGCATGTAAAATAATACATATACAAAATGAGTAATGTTTCAGAAAAGTAATAAAATGAAGAAAAAACTATATTTTAATCATTGAGGCTAAAATTATGTCCGACTTATAATTAATCAGCATTATCCTTAATGAATGTCATTCATAACTACCAATTGCCGGCACCTAAAGACGTATGTCCTCTCAGTGGTCAAGGAAGGATCATCTCCGATTCATCTCGCACGTTCCCCGATGCTGCATCTAAAACCATTCAAATACAAAATGAGTAATGTTTCAAAAAAGAAATAAAATGAAGAAAAAACTATATTATAATCGATGAGAATAAAATTATGTCAGACTTATATTTAATCAGCATTATCTTTAATGTATGTCATTCATAACTACCAATTGCCGGCACCTAAATACGTATGTCCTCTCAGTGGTCCAGGAAGGATCATCTCCTAGTCATCTCGCATGTTCCACGATGCTTCATCTAAAACCATTCAAATACAAAATGAGTAATATTTCAGAAAAGTAATAAAATGAAGAAAAAACTATATTATAATCATTCAGACTAAAATTATGTCAGACTTATAATTAATCAACTTTATCCTTAATGAATGTCATTCATAACTACCAATTGCAGGCACCTAAAGACGTATGTCCTCTCAGTGGTCCAGGAAGGATCATCACCTAGCCATCTGGCATGTTCCACGATGCTGCATCTAAAACCATTCAAATACAAAATGAGTAATGTTTCAGAAAAGTAATAAAATGAAGAAAAAACTATATTATAATCATTCAGACTAAAATTATGTCAGACTTATAATTAATCAGCATTATCCTTTAAGAATGTCACTCATAACTACCAATTGCCGGCACCTAAAGACGTATGTCCTCTCAGTGGTCCAGGAAGGATCATCTCCTAGTCATCTCGCATGTTCCACGATGCTGCATCTAAAACCATTCAAATACAAAATGAGTAATGTTTCAGAAAAGTAATAAAATGAAGAAAAAACTATATTATAATCATTTAGACTAAAATTATGTCAGACTTATAATTAATCAGCATTATCCTTAATGAATGTCATTCATAACTACTAATTGCCGGCACCTAAAGACGTATGTCCTCTCAGTGGTCCAGGAAGGATCATCTCTTAGTCATCTCGCATGTTTCACGATGCTGCATCTAAAACCATTCAAATACAAAATGAGTAATTTTTCAGAAAAAGTAATAAAATGAAGAAAAAACTATATTATAATCATTGAGACTAAATTTATGACAGACTTATTATTAATCAGCATTATCCTTAATGAATGTCATTCATAACTACCAATTGCCGGCACCTAAAGACGTATGTCCTCTTAGTGGTCCAGGAAGGATCATCTCCTAGTCATCTCGCATGTTTCAGGATGCTGCATCTAAAACCATTCAAATACAAAATGAGTAATGTTTCAGAAAAGTAATAAAATGAAGAAAAAACTATATTATAATCATTCAGACTAAAATTATGTCAGCCTTATAATTAATCAGCATTATCCTTAATGAATGTCATTTATAACTACCAATTGCCGGCACCTAAAGAGGTATGTCCTCTCAGTGGTCCAGGAAGGATCATCTCCTATTCATCTCGCATGTTCCACGATGCTGCATCTAAAACCATTCAAATACAAAATGAGTAATGTTTCAGAAAAACAATAAAATGAAGAAAAAACTATATTATAATCATTCAGACTAAAATTATGTCAGAATTATAATTAATCAGCATTATCCTTAATGAATGTCCTTCATAACTACCAATTGCTGGCACATAAAAACATATGTCCTCTCAGTGGTCCAGGAAGGATCATCTCTTAGTCATCTCGCATGTTTCACGATGCTGCATCTAAAACCATTCTAATACAAAATGAGTTATTTTTCAGAAAAGTAATAAAATGAAGAAAAAACTATATTATAATCATTGAGACTAAATTTATGACAGACTTATTATTAATCAGCATTATCCTTAATGAATGTCATTCATAACTACCAATTGCCGGCACTTAAAGACGTATGTCCTCTCAGTGGTCCAGGAAGGATCATCTCCTAGTCATCTCGAATGTTCCACGATGCTGCATCTAAAACCATTAAAATACAAAATGAGTAATGTTTCAGAAAAGTAATTTTAATGAAGAAAACACTATATTATAATCATTCAGATTAAAATTATGTCAGAATTATAATTAATCAGTATTATCCTTAATGAATGTCATTCATAACTACCAATTGCCGGCACCTAAAGACGTAGGTCCTCTCAGTGGTCCAGGAAGGATCATCTCCTAGTCATCTCGCATGTTCCAGGATGCTGCATCTAGAACCATTAAAATACAAAATGAGTAATGTTTCAGAAAATTAATAAAATGAAGAAAAAACTATATTATAATCATTGAGACTAAATTTATGACAGACTTAAAATTAATCAGCATTATCCTTAATGAATGTCATTCATAACTACCAATTGCCGGCACCTAAAGACGTATGTCCTCTCAGTGGTCCAGGAAGGATCATCTCCTAGTCATCTCGCATGTTCCACGATGCTGCATCTATAACCATTCAAATACAAAATGAGTAATGTTTCAGAAAAGTAATAAAATGAAGAAAAAACTATATTATAATCATTGAGACTAAAATTATGTCTGACTTATTATAAATCAGCATTATCCTTAATGAATAACATTCATAACTACCAATTGCCGGCACCTAAAGACGTATGTCCTCTCAGTGGTCCAGGAAGGATCATCTCCGAGTCATCTCGCATGTTCCTCGATGCTGCATCTAAAATAATACATATACAAAATGAGTAATGTTTCAGAAAAGTAATAAAATGAAGAAAAAACTATATTTTAATCATTAAGGCTAAAATTATGTCCGACTTATAATTAATCAGCATTATCCTTAATGAATGTCATTCATAACTACCAATTGCCGGCACCTAAAGACGTATGTCCTCTCAGTGGTCAAGGAAGGATCATCTCCGATTCATCTCGCACGTTCCCCGATGCTGCATCTAAAACCATTCAAATACAAAATGAGTAATGTTTCAAAAAAGAAATAAAATGAAGAAAAAACTATATTATAATCGATGAGAATAAAATTATGTCAGACTTATAATTAATCAGCATTATCTTTAATGTATGTCATTCATAACTACCAATTGCCGGCACCTAAATACGTATGTCCTCTCAGTGGTCCAGGAAGGATCATCTCCTAGTCATCTCGCATGTTCCACGATGCTGCATCTAAAACCATTCAAATACAAAATGAGTATTGTTTCGGAAAAGTAATAAAATGTAGAAAAAACTATATTATAAAATTTCATACTAAAATAATGTCAGACTTATAATTAATCAGCATTATCCTTAATGAATGTCATTCATAACTACCAATTGCTGGCACCTCAAGACGTATGTTCTCTCAGTGGTCCAGGAAGGATCATCTCCTAGTCATCTCGCATGTTCCACGATGCTGCATCTATAACCATTCAAATACAAAATGAGTAATGTTTCAGAAAAGTAATAAAATGAAAAAAAAACTATATCATAATCATTCAGACTAAAATTATGTCAGACTTATAATTAATCAGCATTATCCTTAATGAATGTCAATCATAACTACCAATTGCTGGCACCTAAAGACGTATGTCCTCTCAGTGGTCCAGCAAGGATCATCTCCTAGTCATCTCGCATGTTCCACGATGCTGCATCTAAAACCATTAAAATACAAAATGAGTAATGTTTCAGAAAAGTAATAATATGAAGAAAAAACTATATAATAATCAATCAGACTAAAATTATGTCAGACTTATAATTAATCAGCATTATCCTTAATGAATGTCATTCATAACTACCAATTGCTGGTACCTAAAGACGTATGTCCTCTCAGTGGTCCAGGAAGGATCATCTCCTAGTCATCCCGCATGTTCCACGATGCTGCATCTAAAACCATTAGAATACAAAATGAGTAATGTTTAAGAAAAGTAATAAAATGAAGAAAAAACTATATTATAATCATTCAGACTAAAATTATGTCAGACTTATAATTAATCATCATTATACTTAATGAATGTCCTTCATAACTACCAATTGCTGGCACATAAAAACGTATGTCCTCTCGGTGGTCCAGGAAGGATCATCTCTTAGTCATCTCGCATGTTTCACGATGCTGCATCTAAAACCATTCAAATACAAAATGAGTAATTTTTCAGAAAATTAATAAAATGAAGAAAAAACTATATTATAATCATTGAGACTAAATTTATGACAGACTTAAAATTAATCAGCATTATCCTTAATGAATGTCATTCATAACTACCAATTGCCGGAACCTAAAGACGTATGTCCTCTCAGTGGTCCAGGAAGGATCATCTCCTAGTCATCTCGCATGTTCCAGGATGCTGCATCTAGAACCATTAAAATACAAAATGAGTAATGTTTCAGAAAAGTAATAAAATGAAAAAAAAAAACTATATTATAATCATTCAGACTAAAATTATGTCAGACTTATAATTAATCAGCATTATGCTTAATGAATGTCATTCAAAACTACCAATTGCCGGCACCTAAAGATGTATGTCCTCTCAGTGGTCCAGGAAGGATCATCTCCTAGTCAACTCGCATGTTCCACGATGCTGCATCGAAAACCATTCAAATACAAAATGAGTAATGTTTCAGAAAAGTAATAAAATGAACAAAAAACTATATTATAATCAATGAGAATAAAATTATGTCAGACTTATAATTAATCAGCATTATCTTTAATGAATGTTATTCATTACTACCAATTGCCGGCACCTAAATACGTATGTCCTCTCAGTTGTCCAGGAAGGATCATCTCCTAGTCATCTCGCATGTTCCACGATGCTGCATCTAAAACCAATCAAATACAAAATGAGTAATGTTTCAGAAAAGTAATAAAATGAAGAAAAAACTATATTATAATCATTCAGACTAAAATTATTTCAGACTTATAATTAATCAGCATTATCCTTAATGAATGTCATTTATAACTACCAATTGCCGGCACCTAAAGATGTATGTCCTCTCAGTGGTCCAGGAAGGATCATCTCCTAGTCAACTCGCATGTTCCACGATGCTGCATCGAAAACCATTCAAATACAAAATGAGTAATGTTTCAGAAAAGTAATGAAATGAAGAAAAAACTATATTATAATCATTCAGACTAAAATTATGTCAGACTTATAATTAATCAGCATTATCCTTAATGTCATTCATAACTACCAATTGCCGGCACCTAAAGATGTATGTCCTCTCAGTGGTCCAGGAAGGATCATCTCCTAGTCATCTCGCATGTTCCACGATGCTGCATCTAAAACCATTCAAATACAAAATGAGTAATGTTTCAGAAAAGTAATAAAATGAAGAAAAAACTATATTATAATCATTGAGACTAAAATTATGTCAGACTTATAATTAATCAGCATTATCCTTAATGAATGTCATTCATAACTACCAATTGCTGGCACCTCAAGACGTATGTTCTCTCAGTGGTCCAGGAAGGATCATCTCCTAGTCATCTCGAATGTTCCACGATACTGCATCTATAACCATTCAAATACAAAATGAGTAATGTTTCAGAAAAGTAATAAAATGAAAAAAAAACTATATCATAATCATTCAGACTAAAATTATGTCAGACTTATAATTAATCAGCATTATCCTTAATGAATGTCACTCATAACTACCAATTGCTGGCACCTAAAGACATATGTCCTCTCAGTGGTCCAGCAAGGATCATCTCCTAGTCATCTCGCATGTTCCACGATGCTGCATCTAAAACCATTCAAATACAAAATGAGTAATGTTTCAGAAAAGTAATAATATGAAGAAAAAACTATATTATAATCAATCAGACTAAAATTATGTCAGACTTATAATTAATCAGCATTATCCTTAATGAATGTCATTCATAACTACCAATTGCTGGCACCTAAAGACGTTTGTCCTCTCAGTGGTCCAGGAAGGATCATCTCCTAGTCATCTCGCATGTTCCACGATGCTGCATCTAAAACCATTAGAATACAAAATGAGTAATGTTTAAGAAAAGTAATAAAATGAAGAAAAAACTATATTATAATCATTCAGACTAAAATTTTGTCAGACTTATAATTAATCAGCATTATACTTAATGAATGTCCTTCATAACTACCAATTGCTGGCACATAAAAACGTATGTCCTCTCAGTGGTCCAGGAAGGATCATCTCTTAGTCATCTCGCATGTTTCATGATGCTGCATCTAAAACCATTCAAATACAAAATGAGTAATTTTTCAGAAAATTAATAAAATGAAGAAAAAACTATATTATAATCATTGAGACTAAATTTATGACAGACTTAAAATTAATCAGCATTATCCTTAATGAATGTCATTTATAACTACCAATTGCCGGCACCTAAAGACGTATGTCCTCTCAGTGGTCCAGGAAGGATCATCTCCTAGTCATCTCGCATGTTCCAGGATGCTGCATCTAGAACCATTCAAATACAAAAAGAGTAATGTTTCAGAAAAGTAATAAAATGAAGAAAAAACTATATTATAATCAATGAGACTAATATTATGTCAGACTTATAATTAATCAGCATTATCCTTTATGAATGTCATTCGTAACTACCAATTGCCGGCACCTAAAGACGTTTGTCCTCTCAGCGGTCCAGGAAGGATCATCTCCTAGTCATCTCGCATGTTCCACGATGCTGCATCTAAAACCATTCAAATACAAAATGAGTAATGTTTCAGAAAAGTAATAAAATGAAGAAAAAATTTTATTATAATCATTCAGACTAAAATTATGTCAGGCTTATAATTAATCAGCATTATCCTTAATGAATGTCATTCATAACTACCAATTGCTGGCACCTAAAGACGTATGGCCTCTCAGTGGTCAAGGAAGGATCATCTCCTAGTCATCTCGCATGTTCCAGGATGCTGCATCTAAAACCATTCAAATACAAAATGAGTAATGTTTCAGAAAAGTAATAAAATGAAGAAAAAACTATATCATAATCATTCAGACTAAAATTATGTCAGACTTATAATTAATCAGCATTATCCTTTATGAATGTCATTCATAATTACCAATTGCCGGCACCTAAAGACGTATGTCGTCTCAGTGGTCCAGGAAGGATCATCTCCTAGTCATCTCGCATGTTCCACGATGCTGCATCTAAAACCATTCAAATACAAAATGAGTTATGTTTAAGAAAAGTAATAAAATGAAGAAAAAACTATATTATAATCATTCAGACTAAAATTATGTCAGACTTATAATTAATCAGCATTATCCTTTATGAATGTCATTCATAACTACCAATTGCCGGCACCTAAAGACGTATGTCCTCTCAGTGGTCCAGGAAGGATCATCTGCTAGTCATCTCGCATGTTCCACGATGCTGCATCTAAAACCATTCAAATACAAAATGAGTAATGTTTCAGAAAAGAAATAAAATGAAGAAAAAACTATATCATAATCATTGAGACTAAAATTATGTAAGACTTATAATTAATCAGCATTATCCTTAATGAATGTCATTCATAACTACCAATTGCCAGATCCTAAAGAAGTATGTCCTCTCAGTGGTCCAGGAAGGATCATCTCCTAATCATCTCGCATGTTCCACGATGCTGCATCTAAAACCATTCAAATACAAAATGAGTAATGTTTCAGAAAAGTAATAAAATGAAGAAAAAACTATATCATAATCATTCAGACTAAAATTATGTCAGACTTATAATTAATCAGCATTATCCTTAATGAATGTCATTCATAACTACCAATTGCCGGCACCTAAAGACGTATGTCCTCTCAGTGGTCCAGGAAGGATCATCTCCTAGTCATCTGGCATGTTCCACGATGCTGCATTTAAAACCATTCAAATACAAAATGAGTAATGTTTCAGAAAAGTAATAAAATGAAGAAAAAACTATATTATAATCATTCAGACTAAAATTAAGTCAGAGTTATAATTAATCAGCATTATCCTTTAAGAATGTCATTCATAACTACCAATTGCCGGCACCTAAAGACGTATGTCCTCTCAGTGGTCCAGGAAGGATCATCTCCTAGTCATCTCGCATGTTCCACGATGATGCATGTAAAACCATTCAAATAGAAAATGAGTAATGTTTCAGAAAAGTAATAAAATGAAGAAAAAACTATATTATAATCATTCAGACTAAAATTATGTCAGACTTATAATTAATCAGCATTATCCATAATGAATGTCATTCATAACTACCAATTGCCAGCACCTAAAGCCGTATGTCCTCTCAGTGGTCCAGGATGGATCATCTCCGAGTAATCTCGCATGTTCCCCGATGCTGCATCTAAAACCATTCAAATACAAAATGAGTAATGTTTCAGAAAAGTAATAAATGGAAGAAAAAACTATATTATAAGCATTGAGACTAAAATTATGTCAGACTTATAATTAATCAGCATTATCCTTAATGAAAGTCATTCGTAACTACCAACTGCCAAAACCTAAAGACGTATGTCCTCTCAGTGTTCCAGGAAGGATCATCTCCGAGTCATCGCGTATGTTCCCGATGCTGCATCTAAAATAGTACATATACAATATGAGTAATGTTTCAGAAAAGTGATAAAATGAAGAAAAAAACGATATTATAATCATTGAGACGAAAATTATGTCAGACTTATTATTAATCAGCATTATCCTTAATGAAAGTCATTCATAACTACCAACTGCCGGCACCTAAAGACGTATGTCCTCTCAGTGAACCAGAAAGGATCATCTCCGTGTCATCTCGTATATTCCTCGATGTTGCATCTAAAATAATACATAAACAATATGAATAATGTTCTAGAAAGGTTATAAAATGAAGAAAAACGATATTATAATCATTGAGACTAAAATTATGTCAGATTTATAATTAATCAGCATTATCCTTAATGAAAGATATTCATAACTACCAACCGCCGGCACCTAAAGACGTATGTCCTCTCAGTGAACAAGAAAGGATCATCTCCGTGTCATCTCGCATATTCCTCGATGCTGCATCAAAAATAATACATAAACAATATGAATAATTTTTCAGAAAGGTTATAAAATGAAGAAAAAACGATATTATAATCAATGAGACTAAAGTTATGTCAGACTTATAATTAATCAGCATTATCCTTAATGAATGTCATTCATAACTACCAATTGCTGGCACCTAAAGATGTATGTCCTCTCAGTGGTCCAGCAAGGATCATCTCCTAGTCATCTCGCATGTTCCACGATGCTGCATCTAAAACCATTCAAATACAAAATGTGTAATGTTTCAGAAAAGTAATAATATGAAGAAAAAACTATATTATAATCATTCAGACTAAAATTATGTCAGACTTATAATTAATCAGCATTATCCTTAATGAATGTCATTCATAACTACCAATTGCCGGCACCTAAAGACGTATGTCCTCTCAGTGGTCCAGGAAGGATCATCTCCTAGTCATCTCGCATGTTCCACGATGCTGCATCTAAAACCATTCAAATACTAAATGAGTAATGTTTAAGAAAAGTAATAAAATGAAGAAAAAACTAGATTATAATCATTCAGACTAAAATTATGTCAGACTTATAATTAATCAGCATTATCCTTAATGAATGTCCTTCAGAACTACCAATTGCTGGCACATAAAAACGTATGTCCTCTCAGTGGTCCAGGAAGGATCATCTCTTAGTCATCTCGCATGTTTCACGATGCTGCATCTAAAACCATTCAAATACAAAATGAGTAATTTTTCAGAATAGTAATAAAATGAAGAAAAAACTATATTATAATTATTGAGACTAAATTTATGACAGACTTATTATTAATCAGCATTATCCTTAATGAATGTCATTCATAACTACCAATTGCCGGCACTTAAAGACGTATGTCCTCTCAGTGGTCCAGGAAGGATCATCTCCTAGTCATCTCGCATGTTCCACGATGCTGCATCTAAAACCATTAAAATACAAAATGAGTAATGTTTCAGAAAAGTAATAAAATGAAGAAAACACTATATTATAATCATTCAGACTAAAATTATGTCAGAATTATAATTAATCAGCATTATCCTAAATGAATGTCATTCATAACTACCAATTCCGGCACCTAAAGACGTATGTCCTCTCAGTGGTCCAGGAAGGATCATCTCCTAGTCATCTCGCATGTTCCACGATGCTGCATCTAAAACCATTCAAAAACAAAATGAGTAATGTTTCAGAAAAGTAATAAAATGAAGAAAAAACTATATTATAATCATTCAGACTAAAATTATGTCAGACCTATAATTAATCAGCATTATCCTTAATGAATGTCATTCATAACTACCAATTGCCGGCACCTAAAGACGTATGTCCTCTCAGTGGTCCAGGAAGGATCATCTCCTAGTCATCTCGCATGTTCCACGATGCTGCATCTAGAACCATTCAAATACAAAATGAGTAATGTTTCAGAAAAGTAATTAAATGAAAAAAAAAATATATTATAATCATTCAGACTAAAATTATGTCAGACATATTATTAATCAGCATTATCCTTTAAGAATGTCATTCATAACTACCAATTGCCGGCACCTAAAGACGTATGTCCTGTCAGTGGTCCAGGAAGGATCATCTCCTAGTCATCTCGCATGTTCCAGGATACTGCATCTAAAACCAAACAAATACAAAATGAGTAATGTTTCAGAAAAGTAATAAAATGAAGAAAAAACTATATTATAATCATTCAGACTAAAATTATGTCAGACCTATAATTAATCAGCATTATCCTTAATGAATGTCATTCATAACTACCAATTGCCGGCACCTAAAGACGTATGTCCTCTCAGTGGTCCAGGAAGGATCATCTCCTAGTCATCTCGCATGTTCCACGATGCTGCATCTAGAACCATTCAAATACAAAATGAGTAATGTTTCAGAAAAGTAATAAAATGAAGAAAAAACTATATTATAATCATTCAGACTAAAATTATGTCAGACTTATAATTAATCAGCATTATCCATAATGAATGTCATTCATAACTACCAATTGCCGGCACCAAAAGACGTTTGTCCTCTCAGTGGTCCAGGAAGGATCATCTCCGAGTCATTTCGCATGTTCCTCGATGCTGTATCTAAAATAATACATAAAAAATATGAGTAATGTTTCAGAAAGGTTATAAAATGAAGAAAAAACGATATTCTAATCATTGAGACTAAAATTATGTCAGACATATTATTAATCAGCAGTATCCTTTATGAATGTCATTCATAACTACCAATTGACGGCACCTAAAGACGTATGTCCTCTCAGTGGTCCAGGAGGGATCATCTCCTAGTCATCTCGCATGTTCGTCGATGCTGCATCTAAAACCATTCAAATACAAAATGAGTAATGTTTCAGAAAAGTAATAAAATGAAGAAAAATCAATATTATAATCATTAAGACTAAAATTATGTCCGACTTATAATTGATCAGCATTATCCTTAATGAATGTCATTCATAACTACCAAATTCTGGCACCTAAAGACGTATGTCCTCTCAGTGGTCCAGGAAGGATCATCTCCTAGTCATCTCGCATATTCCACGATGCTGCATCTAAAACCATTCAAATACAAAATGAGTATAGTTTCAGAAAAGTAATAAAATGTAGAAAAATCAATATTATAATCATTAAGACTAAAATTATGTCAGACTTATTAATAATCAGCATTATCTTTTATGAATGTCATTCATAACTACCAATTGCCGGCACCTAAAGACGTATGTCCTCTCAGTGGTGCAGGAATGATCATCTCCTAGTCATCTCGCATGTTCCACGATGCTGCATCTAAAACCATTCAAATACAAAATGAGTAATGTTTCAGAAAAGTAATAAAATGAAAAAAAAAACTATATTATAATCATTCAGAATAAAAATTATGTCAGACTTATAATTAATCAGCATTACCCTTAATGAATGTCATTCAAAACTACCAATTGCCGGCACCTAAAGCCGTATGTCCTCTCAGTGGTCCAGGATGGATCATCTCCGAGTAATCTCGCATGTTCCCCGATGCTGCATCTAAAACCATTCAAATACAAAATGAGTAATGTTTCAGAAAAGTAATAAATGGAAGAAAAAACTATATTATAAGCAATGAGACTAAAATTATGCCAGACTTATTATTAGTCAGCATTATCCTTGATGAAAGTCATTCGTAACTACCAACTGCCAAAACCTAAAGACGAATGTCCTCACAGTGTTCCAGGAAGGATCATCTCAGAGTCATCCCGTATGTTCCCGATGCTGCATCTAAAATAATACACACTCAATATTTGTAATGTTTCAGAAAAGTAATAAAATGAAGAAAAAACTATATTATAATCATTCAGACTAAAATTATATCATACTTATAATTAATCAGCATTATCCTTAATGAATGTCAATCATAACTACCAATTGCCGGCACCTAAAGACGTTTGTCCTCTCAGTGGTCCAGGTGGGATCATCTCCTAGTTATCTCGCATGTTCCACGATGCTGCATCTAAAACCATTCAAATACAAAATGAGTAATTTTTCAGAAAAGTAATAAAATGAAGAAAAAACTATATTATAATCATTGAGACTAAAATTATGTCAGACTTATAATTAATCAGAATTATCCTTAATGAATGTCATTCATAACTACTAATTGCCGGCACCTAAAGCCGTATGTCCACTCAGTGGTCCAGGAAGGATCATCTCCGAGTCATCTCGCATGTTCCCCGATGCTGCATCTAAAACCATTCAAATACAAAATGGGTAATATTTCAGAAAGTAATAAAATGAAGAAAAAAAGATTTTCTAATCATTGAGATTAAAATTATGTCAGACTTATAATTAATCAGCATTATCCTTAATGAATGTCATTCATAACTACCAATTGCCGGCAACTAAAGCCGTATGTCCACTCAGTGGTCCACGAAGGATCATCTCTGTGTCATCTCGCATGTTCCCCGATGCTGCATCCAAAACCATTCAAATACAAAATGAGTAATGTTTCAGAAAAGTAATAATATGGAGAAAAAAATATATTATAATCATTGAGACTAAAATTATGTCAGACTTATTGTTAATCAGCATTATCCCTAATGAATGTCATTCATAACTACCAATTGCCGGCACCTAAAGACGTATGTCCTCTCAGTGGTCCAGGAAGGATCATCTCCTAGTCATCTCGCATGTTCCACGATGCTGCATCTCAAACCATTCAAATACTAAATGAGTAATGTTTAAGAAAAGTAATAAAATGAAGAAAAAACTAGATTATAATCATTCAGACTAAAATTATGTCAGACTTATAATTAATCAGCATTATCCTTAATGAATGTCCTTCAGAACTACCAATTGCTGGCACATAAAAACGTATGTCCTCTCAGTGGTCCAGGAAGGATCATCTCTTAGTCATCTCGCATGTTTCACGATGCTGCATCTAAAACCATTCAAATACAAAATGAGTAATTTTTCAGAATAGTAATAAAATGAAGAAAAAACTATATTATAATTATTGAGACTAAATTTATGACAGACTTATTATTAATCAGCATTATCCTTAATGAATGTCATTCATAACTACCAATTGCCGGCACTTAAAGACGTATGTCCTCTCAGTGGTCCAGGAAGGATCATCTCCTAGTCATCTCGCATGTTCCACGATGCTGCATCTAAAACCATTAAAATACAAAATGAGTAATGTTTCAGAAAAGTAATAAAATGAAGAAAACACTATATTATAATCATTCAGACTAAAATTATGTCAGAATTATAATTAATCAGCATTATCCTAAATGAATGTCATTCATAACTACCAATTCCGGCACCTAAAGACGTATGTCCTCTCAGTGGTCCAGGAAGGATCATCTCCTAGTCATCTCGCATGTTCCACGATGCTGCATCTAAAACCATTCAAAAACAAAATGAGTAATGTTTCAGAAAAGTAATAAAATGAAGAAAAAACTATATTATAATCATTCAGACTAAAATTATGTCAGACCTATAATTAATCAGCATTATCCTTAATGAATGTCATTCATAACTACCAATTGCCGGCACCTAAAGACGTATGTCCTCTCAGTGGTCCAGGAAGGATCATCTCCTAGTCATCTCGCATGTTCCACGATGCTGCATCTAGAACCATTCAAATACAAAATGAGTAATGTTTCAGAAAAGTAATTAAATGAAAAAAAAAATATATTATAATCATTCAGACTAAAATTATGTCAGACATATTATTAATCAGCATTATCCTTTAAGAATGTCATTCATAACTACCAATTGCCGGCACCTAAAGACGTATGTCCTGTCAGTGGTCCAGGAAGGATCATCTCCTAGTCATCTCGCATGTTCCAGGATACTGCATCTAAAACCAAACAAATACAAAATGAGTAATGTTTCAGAAAAGTAATAAAATGAAGAAAAAACTATATTATAATCATTCAGACTAAAATTATGTCAGACCTATAATTAATCAGCATTATCCTTAATGAATGTCATTCATAACTACCAATTGCCGGCACCTAAAGACGTATGTCCTCTCAGTGGTCCAGGAAGGATCATCTCCTAGTCATCTCGCATGTTCCACGATGCTGCATCTAGAACCATTCAAATACAAAATGAGTAATGTTTCAGAAAAGTAATAAAATGAAGAAAAAACTATATTATAATCATTCAGACTAAAATTATGTCAGACTTATAATTAATCAGCATTATCCATAATGAATGTCATTCATAACTACCAATTGCATGCACCTAAAGAAGTATGTCCTCTCAGTGGTCCAGGAAGGATCATCTCCTAATCATCTCGCATGTTCCTTGATGCTGCATCTAAAACCATTTAAATACAAAATGAGTAATGTTTCAGAAAAGTAATAAAATGAAAACAAAACTATATTATAATCCTTGAGACTAAAATTATGTCAGACTTATTATTAATCAGCATTATCCTTAATGAAGGTCATTCATAACTACCAGCTGCCGGCACCTAAGGACTTATGACCTCTCAGTGGTCCAGGAAGGATCATCTCCGAGTCATCTCGCATGTTCCCCGATGCTGCATATAATATTATACATATACAATATGAGTAATCTTTCAGAAAAGTAATAAAATGAAGAAAAAACTATATTTTATTTGTTGAGACTAAAATTATGTCAGACTTATTATTAATCATCATTCTCCTTAATGAATGTCATTCATAACTACCAATTGCCGGCACCTAAAGACGTATGTCCTCTCAGTGGTGCAGGAATGATCATCTCCTAGTCATCTCGCAAGTTCCACGATGCTGCATCTAAAACCATTCAAATACAAAATGAGTAATGTTTCAGAAAAGTAATAAAATGAAAAAAAAACTATATTATAATCATTGAGAATAAAAATTATGTCAGACTTATAATTAATCAGCATTATCCTTAATGAATGTCATTCATAACTACAAAATGCCGGCACCTAAAGCCGTATGTCCTCTCAGTGGTCCAGGATGGATCACCTCCGAGTAATCTCGCATGTACCCCGATGCTGCATCTAAAACCATTGAAATACAAAATGAGTAATGTTTCAGAAAAGTAATAAATGGAAGAAAAAACTATATTATAAGCATTGAGACTAAAATTATGTCAGACTTATTATTAATCAGCATTATCCTTAATGAAAGTCATTCGTAACTACCAACTGCCAAAACCTAAAGACGAATGTCCTCTCAGTGTTCCAGGAAGGATCATCTCAGAGTCATCCCGTATGTTCCCGATGCTGCATCTAAAATAATACATACTCAATATTTGTAATGTTTCAGAAAAGTAATAAAATGAAGAAAAAACTATATTATAATCATTGAGACTAAAATTATGTCTGACTTATTATAAATCAGCATTATCCTTAATGAATAACATTCATAACTTCCACCTGCCGGCACTTAAAGACGTATGTCCTCTCAATGAACCAGAAAGGATCATCTCCGTGTCATCTCGCATATTCCTCGATGCTGCATCTAAAACCATTCAAATACAAAATGAGTAACGTTTCAAAAAAGAAATAAAATGAAGAAAAAACGATATTATAATCATTGAGACTAAAATTATGTCAGACTTATTATTAATCAGCATTATCCTTAATGAAAGTCATTCATAACTACCAACTGCCGGCACCTAAAGACGTATGTCCTCTCAATGAACCAGAAAGGATCATCTCCGTGTCATCTCGCATATTCCTCGATGCTGCATCTAAAATAATACATAAACAATATGAATAATGTTTCAGAAAGGTTCTAAAATGAAGAAAAAACGATATCATAATCATTGAGACTAAAATTATGTCAGACATAATATTAATCAGCATTATCCTTTATGAATGTCATTCATAACTACCAATTGCCGGCACCTAAAGACGTATGTCCTCTCAGTGGTCCAGGAAGGATCATCTCCGAGTCATCTCGCATGTTTCTTGATGCTGCATCTAAAATAATACATATACAATATAAGTAATGTTTCAGAAAAGTTATAAAATGAAGAAAAAACGATATCATAATCAATGAGACTAAAATTATGTCAGACATATAATTGATCAGCATTATCCTTAATGAATGTCATTCATAACTACCAATTGCCGGCACTTAAAGACGTATGTCCTCTCAGTGGTCCAGGAAGGATCATCTCCGAGTCATCTCGCATGTTCCCCAATGCTGTATCTAAAACCATTCAAATACAAAATGAGTAATGTCTCAAAAAAGTAATAAAATGAAGAAAAAACTATATTATAATCATTCAGACCAAAATTATGTCAGACTTATAATTAATCAGCATTATCCTTAATGAATGTCATTCATAACTACCAATTGCCGGCACCAAAAGACGTTTGTCCTCTCAGTGGTCCAGGAAGGATCATCTCTGAGTCATTTCGCATGTTCCTCGATGCTGTATCTAAAATAATACATAAACAATATGAGTAATGTTTCAGAAAGGTTATAAAATGAAGAAAAAACGATATTCTAATCATTGAGACTAAAATTATGTCAGACATATTATTAATCAGCAGTATCCTTTATGAATGTCATTCATAACTACCAATTGACGGCACCTAAAGACGTATGTCCTCTCAGTGGTCCAGGAGGGATCATCTCCTAGTCATCTCGCATGTTCGTCGATGCTGCATCTAAAACCATTCAAATACAAAATGAGTAATGTTTCAGAAAAGTAATAAAATGAAGAAAAATCAATATTATAATCATTAAGACTAAAATTATGTCCGACTTATAATTGATCAGCATTATCCTTAATGAATGTCATTCATAACTACCAACTGCCGGCACCTAAAGACGTATGTCCTCTCAGTGGTCCAGGTGGGATCATCTCCTAGTCATCTCGCATGTTCCACGATGCTGCATCTAAAACCATTCAAATACATAATGAGTAATGTTTATGAAAAGTAATAAAATGAAGAAAAAACTATATTATAATCATTCAGACTAAAATTATGTCAGACTTATAATTAATCAGCATTATCCTTTATGAATGTCATTCATAACTACCAATTGCCGGCACCTAAAGACGTATGTCCTCTCAGTTGTCCAGGATGGATCATCTCCTGGTCATCTCGCATGTTCCACGATGCTGCATCTAAAACCATTCAAATAAAAAATGAGTAATGTTAAAGAAAAGTAATAAAATGAAGAAAAAACTATATTATAATCATTCAGACTAAAATTATGTCAGACTTATAATTAATCAGGATTATCCTTTATGAATGTCATTCATAACTACCAATTGCCGGCAGCTAAAGACGTATGTCCTCTCAGTGGTCCAGGTGGGATCATCTCCTAGTCATCTCGCATGTTCCACGATGCTGCATCTAAAACCATTCAAATACAAAATGAGTAATGTTTCAGAAAAGTAATAAAATGAAGAAGAAACTATATTATAATCATTCAGACTAAAATTATGTCAGACTTATAATTAATCAGCATTATCCTTAATGAATGTCATTCATAACTACCAATTGCCGGCACCTAAAGACGTATGTCCTCTCAGTGGTCCAGGAAGGATCATCTCCTAGTCATCTCGCATGTTCCACGATGCTGCATCTAAAACCATTCAAATACAAAATGAATAATGTTTCAGAAAAGTAATAAAATGAAGAAAAAACTATATTATAATCATTCAGACTAAAATTATGTCAGACTTATAATTAATCGGCATTATCCTTTATGAATGTCATTCATAACTACTAATGCCGGCACCTAAAGACGTATGTCCTCTCAGTGGTCCAGGTGGGATCATCTCCTAGTCATCTCGCATGTTCCACGATGCTGCATCTAAAACCATTCAAATACATAATGAGTAATGTTTATGAAAAGTAATAAAATGAAGAAAAAACTATATTATAATCATTCAGACTAAAATTATGTCAGACTTATAATTAATCAGCATTATCCTTTATGAATGTCATTCATAACTACCAATTGCCGGCACCTAAAGACGTATGTCCTCTCAGTTGTCCAGGATGGATCATCTCCTAGTCATCTCGCATGTTCCACGATGCTGCATCTAAAACCATTCAAATAAAAAATGAGTAATGTTAAAGAAAAGTAATAAAATGAAGAAAAAACTATATTATAATCATTCAGACTAAAATTATGTCAGACTTATAATTAATCAGGATTATCCTTTATGAATGTCATTCATAACTACCAATTGCCGGCAGCTAAAGACGTATGTCCTCTCAGTGGTCCAGGTGGGATCATCTCCTAGTCATCTCGCATGTTCCACGATGCTGCATCTAAAACCATTCAAATACAAAATGAGTAATGTTTCAGAAAAGTAATAAAATGAAGAAGAAACTATATTATAATCATTCAGACTAAAATTATGTCAGACTTATAATTAATCAGCATTATCCTTAATGAATGTCATTCATAACTACCAATTGCCGGCACCTAAAGACGTATGTCCTCTCAGTGGTCCAGGAAGGATCATCTCCTAGTCATCTCGCATGTTCCACGATGCTGCATCTAAAACCATTCAAATACAAAATGAATAATGTTTCAGAAAAGTAATAAAATGAAGAAAAAACTATATTATAATCATTCAGACTAAAATTATGTCAGACTTATAATTAATCGGCATTATCCTTTATGAATGTCATTCATAACTACTAATGCCGGGACCTAAAGACGTATGTCCTCTCAGTGGTCCAGGAAGGATCATCTCCTAGTCATCTCGCATGTTCCACGATGCTGCATCTAAAACCATTCAAATACAAAATGAGTAATGTTTCAGAAATGTTATAAAATGAAGAAAAAACTATATTATAATCATTCAGACTAAAATTATGTCAGACTTATAATTAATCAGCATTATCCTTAATGAATGTCATTCATAACTACCAAATGCCGGCACCTAAAGCCGTATGTCCTCTCAGTGGTCCAGGATGGATCACCTCCGAGTAATCTCGCATGTACCCCGATGCTGCATCTAAAACCATTGAAATACAAAATGAGTAATGTTTCAGAAAAGTAATAAATGGAAGAAAAAACTATATTATAAGCATTGAGACTAAAATTATGTCAGACTTATTATTAATCAGCATTATCCTTAATGAAAGTCATTCGTAACTACCAACTGCCAAAACCTAAAGACGAATGTCCTCTCAGTGTTCCAGGAAGGATCATCTCAGAGTCATCCCGTATGTTCCCGATGCTGCATCTAAAATAATACATACTCAATATTTGTAATGTTTCAGAAAAGTAATAAAATGAAGAAAAAACTATATTATAATCATTGAGACTAAAATTATGTCTGACTTATTATAAATCAGCATTATCCTTAATGAATAACATTCATAACTTCCACCTGCCGGCACTTAAAGACGTATGTCCTCTCAATGAACCAGAAAGGATCATCTCCGTGTCATCTCGCATATTCCTCGATGCTGCATCTAAAACCATTCAAATACAAAATGAGTAACGTTTCAAAAAAGAAATAAAATGAAGAAAAAACGATATTATAATCATTGAGACTAAAATTATGTCAGACTTATTATTAATCAGCATTATCCTTAATGAAAGTCATTCATAACTACCAACTGCCGGCACCTAAAGACGTATGTCCTCTCAATGAACCAGAAAGGATCATCTCCGTGTCATCTCGCATATTCCTCGATGCTGCATCTAAAATAATACATAAACAATATGAATAATGTTTCAGAAAGGTTCTAAAATGAAGAAAAAACGATATCATAATCATTGAGACTAAAATTATGTCAGACATAATATTAATCAGCATTATCCTTTATGAATGTCATTCATAACTACCAATTGCCGGCACCTAAAGACGTATGTCCTCTCAGTGGTCCAGGAAGGATCATCTCCGAGTCATCTCGCATGTTTCTTGATGCTGCATCTAAAATAATACATATACAATATAAGTAATGTTTCAGAAAAGTTATAAAATGAAGAAAAAACGATATCATAATCAATGAGACTAAAATTATGTCAGACATATAATTGATCAGCATTATCCTTAATGAATGTCATTCATAACTACCAATTGCCGGCACTTAAAGACGTATGTCCTCTCAGTGGTCCAGGAAGGATCATCTCCGAGTCATCTCGCATGTTCCCCAATGCTGTATCTAAAACCATTCAAATACAAAATGAGTAATGTCTCAAAAAAGTAATAAAATGAAGAAAAAACTATATTATAATCATTCAGACCAAAATTATGTCAGACTTATAATTAATCAGCATTATCCTTAATGAATGTCATTCATAACTACCAATTGCCGGCACCAAAAGACGTTTGTCCTCTCAGTGGTCCAGGAAGGATCATCTCCGAGTCATTTCGCATGTTCCTCGATGCTGTATCTAAAATAATACATAAACAATATGAGTAATGTTTCAGAAAGGTTATAAAATGAAGAAAAAACGATATTCTAATCATTGAGACTAAAATTATGTCAGACATATTATTAACCAGCAGTATCCTTTATGAATGTCATTCATAACTACCAATTGACGGCACCTAAAGACGTATGTCCTCTCAGTGGTCCAGGAGGGATCATCTCCTAGTCATCTCGCATGTTCGTCGATGCTGCATCTAAAACCATTCAAATACAAAATGAGTAATGTTTCAGAAAAGTAATAAAATGAAGAAAAATCAATATTATAATCATTAAGACTAAAATTATGTCCGACTTATAATTGATCAGCATTTTCCTTAATGAATGTCATTCATAACTACCAACTGCCGGCACCTAAAGACGTATGTCCTCTCAGTGGTCCAGGTGGGATCATCTCCTAGTCATCTCGCATGTTCCACGATGCTGCATCTAAAACCATTCAAATACATAATGAGTAATGTTTATGAAAAGTAATAAAATGAAGAAAAAACTATATTATAATCATTCAGACTAAAATTGTGTCAGACTTATAATTAATCAGCATTATCCTTTATGAATGTCATTCATAACTACCAATTGCCGGCACCTAAAGACGTATGTCCTCTCAGTTGTCCAGGATGGATCATCTCCTAGTCATCTCGCATGTTCCACGATGCTGCATCTAAAACCATTCAAATAAAAAATGAGTAATGTTAAAGAAAAGTAATAAAATGAAGAAAAAACTATATTATAATCATTCAGACTAAAATTATGTCAGACTTATAATTAATCAGGATTATCCTTTATGAATGTCATTCATAACTACCAATTGCCGGCAGCTAAAGACGTATGTCCTCTCAGTGGTCCAGGTGGGATCATCTCCTAGTCATCTCGCATGTTCCACGATGCTGCATCTAAAACCATTCAAATACAAAATGAGTAATGTTTCAGAAAAGTAATAAAATGAAGAAGAAACTATATTATAATCATTCAGACTAAAATTATGTCAGACTTATAATTAATCAGCATTATCCTTAATGAATGTCATTCATAACTACCAATTGCCGGCACCTAAAGACGTATGTCCTCTCAGTGGTCCAGGAAGGATCATCTCCTAGTCATCTCGCATGTTCCACGATGCTGCATCTAAAACCATTCAAATACAAAATGAATAATGTTTCAGAAAAGTAATAAAATGAAGAAAAAACTATATTATAATCATTCAGACTAAAATTATGTCAGACTTATAATTAATCGGCATTATCCTTTATGAATGTCATTCATAACTACTAATGCCGGGACCTAAAGACGTATGTCCACTCAGTGGTCCAGGAAGGATCATCTCCTAGTCATCTCGCATGTTCCACGATGCTGCATCTAAAACCATTCAAATACAAAATGAGTAATGTTTCAGAAATGTTATAAAATGAAGAAAAAACTATATTATAATCATTCAGACTAAAATTATGTCAGACTTATAATTAATCAGCATTATCCTTTATGAATGTCATTCATAACTACCAATTGCCGGCACCAAAAGACGTATGTCCTCTCAGTGGTCCAGGAAGGATCATCTCCTAGTCATCTCGCATGTTCAACGATGCTGCATCTAAAACCATGCAAATACAAAATGAGTAAATTTTCAGAAAAGTAATAAATTAAGAAAAAACTATAATATAATCGGTCAGACTAAAATTATGTCAGACTTATAATTAATCAGCATTATCGTTTATGAATGTCATTCATAACTACCAATTACCGGCACCTAAAGACGTATGTCCTCTCAGTGGTCCAGGTGGGATCATCTCCTAGTCATCTCGCATGTTCCACGATGCTGCATCTAAAACCATTCAAATACAAAATGAGTAATGTTTCAGAAAAGTAATAAAATGAAGAAAAAACTATATTATAATCATTCAGAATAAAATTATGTCAGACTTATAATTAATCAGCATTATCCTTAATGAATGTCATTCATAACTACCAATTGCCGGCACCAAAAGACGTTTGTCCTCTCAGTGGTCCAGGAAGGATCATCTCCGAGTCATCTCGCATGTTCCACGATGCTGCATCTAAAACCGTTCAAATACAAAATGAATAATGTTTCAGAAAAGTAATAAAATGAAGAAAAAACTATATTATAATCATTCAGACTAAAATTATGTCAGACTTATAATTAATCGGCATTATCCTTTATGAATGTCATTCATAAATACCAATGCTGGGACCTAATGACGTATGTCCTCTCAGTGGTCCAGGAAGGATCATCTCATAGTCATCTCGCATGTTCCACGATGCTGCATCTAAAACCATTCAAATACAAAAAGAGTAATGTTTCAGAAAAGAAATAAAATGAAGAAAAAACTATATCACAATCATTGAGTCTAAAATTATGTCAGACTTATAATTAATCAGCATTATCCTTTATGAATGTCATTCATAACTACCAATTGCCGGCACCTAAAGACGTATGTCCTCTCAGTGGTCCAGGAAGGATCATCTCCTAGTCATCTCGCATGTTCCCCGATGCTGCATCTAAAACCATTCAAATACAAAATGAGTAATGTTTCAGAAAAGTAATAACATGAAGAAAAAACTATATTATAATCATTCAGACTAAAATTATGTCAGACTTATAATTAATCAGCATTATCTTTTATGAATGTCATTCATAACTACCAATTGCAAGCACCTAAAGACGTATGTCCTCTCAGTGGTCCAGGAAGGATCATCTCCTAGTCATCTCGCATGTTCCACGATGCTGAATCTAAAACCATTCAAATACAAAATGAGTAATGTTTCAGAAAAGTAATAAAATGAAGAATTAACTATATCATAATCATTGAGACTAAAATTATGTCAGACGTATAATTAATCAGCTTTATCCTTTATGAATGTCATTCATAACTACCAATTGCCGGCACCTAAAGACGTATGTCCTCTCAGTGGTCCAGGAAGGATCATCTCCTAGTCATCTCGCATGTTCCACGATGCTGCATCTAAAACCATTCAAATACAAAATGAGTAATGTTTCAGAAAAGTAATAAAATGAAGAAAAAACTATATCATAATCATTGAGACTAAAATTATGTCAGACTTATAATTAATCAGCATTATCCTTTATGAATGTCATTCATAACTACCAATTGCTGGCACCTAAAGACGTATGTCCTCTCAGTGGTCCAGGAAGGATCATCTCCTAGTCATCTCGCATGTTCCACGATGCTGCATCTAAAACCATTGATATACAAAATGAGTAATGTTTCAGAAATGTAATAAATTGAAGAAAAAACTATATTATAATCATTCAGACTAAAATTATGTCAGACTTATAATTAATCAGCATTATCCTTTATGAATGTCATTCATAACTACCAATTGCCAACACCAAAAGACGTATGTCCTCTCAGTGGTCCAGGAAGGATCATCTCCTAGTCATCTCGCATGTTCAACGATGCTGCATCTAAAACCATTCAAATACAAAATGAGTAAATCTTCAGAAAAGTTATAAAATGAAGAAAAAACTATAATACAATCGTTCAGACTAAAATTATGTCAGACTTATAATTAATCAGCATTATCGTTTATGAATGTCATTCATAACTACCAAATACCGGCACCTAAAGACATATGTCCTCTCAGTGGTCCAGGTGGGATCATCTCCTAGTCATCTCGCATGTTCCACGATGCTGCATCTAAAACCATTCAAATACAAAATGAGTAATGTTTCAGAAAAGTAATAAAATGAAGAAAAAACTATATTATAATCATTTAGACTAAAATTATGTCAGACTTATAATTAATCAGCATAATCCTTAATGAATGTCATTCATAACTACCAATTGCCGGCAGCAAAAGACGTTTGTCCTCTCAGTGGTCCAGGAAGGATCATTCCGAGTCATCTCGCATGTTCCTTGATGCTGCATCTAAAATAATACATAAACAATATGAGTAATGTTTCAAAAAGGTTATAAAATGAAGAAAAAACGATTTTCTTATCATTGAGACTAAAATTATGTCAGACTTTTTATTAATCAGCATTATCCTTTATGAATGTCATTCATAACTACCAATTGCCAGCACCAAAAGACGTTTTTCCTCTCAGTGGTCCAGGAAGGATCATCTCCGAGTCTTCTCGCATGTTCCTCGATGCTGCATCTAAAATAATACATAAACAATATGAGTAATGTTTCAGAAAAGTTATAAAATGAAGAAAAAACGATATTCTAATCATTGAGACTAAAATTATGTCAGACTTATTATTAATCTGCATTATCCTTAATGAATATCATTCATAACTACCAATTGCCGGCACCTAAAGACGTATGTCCTCTCAGTGGTCCAGGAAGGATCATCTCCGAGTAATCTCGCATGTTCCTCAATGCTGCATCTAAAATAATACATATACAAAATGAGTAATGTTTTCGAAAAGTTATAAAACGAAGAAAAAACGATATTATAATCAATGAGACTAAAATTATGTCAGGCTTATAATTAATCAGCATTACCCTTAATGAATGTCATTCAAAACTACCAATTGCCGGCACCTAAAGCCGTATGTCCTCTCAGTGGTCCAGGAAGGATCATCTCCGAGTCAAATCGCATGTTCCTCGATGCTGCATCTAAAAAAATACATATACAATATAAGTAATGTTTTCGAAAAGTTATAAAACGAAGAAAAAACGATATTATAATCAATGAGACTAAAATTATGTCAGGCTTATAATTAATCAGCATTACCCTTAATGAATGTCATTCAAAACTACCAATTGCCGGCACCTAAAGCCGTATGTCCTCTCAGTGGTCCAGGATGGATCATCTCAGAGTCATCTCGCATGTACCCCGATGCTGCATCTAAAACCATTCAAATACAAAATGAGTAATGTTTCAGAAAAGTAATAAATGGAAGAAAAAACTATATTATAATCATTCAGACTAAAATTATGTCAGACTTATTATTAATCAGCATTATCCTTAATGAAAGTCATTCGTAACTACCAACTGCCAAAACCTAAAGACGTATGTCCTCTCAGTGGTCCAGGAAGAATCATCTCCGAGTCATCTAGCATGTTTCTCGATGCTGCATCTAAAATCATTCAAATACAAAATTAGTAATGTTTCAGAAAAGTAATAAAATGAAGAAAAAACTATATTATAATCATTCAGACTAAAATTATTTCAGACTTATAATTAATCAGCATTATCCTTAATGAATGTCATTCATAACTACCAATTGCCGGCACCTAAAGACGTATGTCCTCTCAGTGGTCCAGGAAGGATCATCTCCTAGTCATCTCGCATGTTCCACGATGCTGCATCTAAAACCATTCAAATACAAAATGAGTTATGTTTCAGAAAAGTAATAAAATGAAGAAAAAACTATATTATAATCATTCAGACTAAGATTATATCAGACTTATAATTAATCAGCATTATCCTTAATGAATGTCATTCATAACTACCAACTGCCGGGACCTAAATACGTATGTCCTCTCAGTGGTCCAGGTGGGATCATCTCCTAGTCATCTCGCATGTTCCACGATGCTGCATCTAAAACCATTCAAATACATAATGAGTAATGTTTAAGAAAAGTAATAAAATGAAGAAAAAACTATATTATAATCATTCAGACTAAAATTATGTCAGACTTATAATTAATCAGCATTATCCTTAATGAATGTCATTCATAACTACCAATTGCCGACACCTAAAGACGTATGTCCTCTCAGTGGTCCAGGATGGATCATCTCCTAGTCATCTCGCATGTTCCACGATGCTGCATCTAAAACCATTCAAATAAAAAATGAGTAATGTTTAAGAAAAGTAATAAAATGAAGAAAAAACTATATTATAATCATTCAGACTAAAATTATGTCAGACCTATAATTAATCAGCATTATCCTTTATGAATGTCATTCATAACTACCAATTGCCGGCACCTAAAGACGTATGTCCTCTCAGTGGTCCAGGTGAGATCATCTCCTAGACATCTCGCATGTTCCACGATGCTGCATCTAAAACCATTCAAATACAAAATGAGTAATGTTTAAGAAAAGTAATAAAATGAAGAAAAAACTATATAATAATCATTCAGACTATAATTATGTCAGACTTATAATAAATCAGTATTCTCCTTAATGAATGTCATTCATAACTACCAATTGCCGGCACCTAAAGACGTATGTCCTCTCAGTGGTGCAGCAATGATCATCTCCGATTCATCTCGCACGTTCCCCGATGCTGCATCTAAAACCATTCAAATACGAAATGAGTAATGTTTCAGAAAAGTAATAAATGGAAGAAAAAACTATATTATAATCATTCAGACTAAAATTATGTCAGACTTATTATTAATCAGCATTATCCTTAATGAAAGTCATTCGTAACTACCAACTGCCAAAACCAAAAGACGTATGTCCTCTCAGTGTTCCAGGAAGGATCATCTCCGAGTCATCTCGTATGTTCCCGATGCTGCATCTAAAATAATACATACTCAATATGAGTAATGTTTCAGAAAAGTAATAAAATGAAGAAAAAACTATATTATAATCATTGAGACTAAAATTATGTCAGACTTATAATTAATCAGCATTATCCTTTATGAATGTCATTCATAACTACCAATTGCCGGCACCTAAAGACGTATGTCCTCTCAGTGGTCCAGGTGAGATCATCTCCTAGACATCTCGCATGTTCCACGATGCTGCATCTAAAACCATTCAAATACAAAATGAGTAATGTTTAAGAAAAGTAATAAAATGAAGAAAAAACTATATAATAATCATTCAGACTATAATTATGTCAGACATATAATAAATCAGTATTCTCCTTAATGAATGTCATTCATAACTACCAATTGCCGGCACCTAAAGACGTATGTCCTCTCAGTGGTCCAGGAAGGATCATCTCCTAGTCATCTCGCATGTTCCACGATGCTGCATCTAAAACCATTCAAATACAAAATGAGTAATGTTTCAGAAAAGTAATAAAATGAAGAATAAACTATATCATAATCATTGAGACTAAAATTATGTCAGACGTATAATTAATCAGCATTATCCTTTATGAATGTCATTCATAACTACCAATTGCCGGCACCTAAAGACGTATGTCCTCTCAGTGGTCCAGGAAGGATCATCTCCTAGTCATCTCGCATGTTCCACGATGCTGCATCTAAAACCATTCAAATACAAAATGAGTAATGTTTCAGAAAAGTAATAAAATGTAGAAAAATCAATATTATAATCATTAAGACTAAAATTATGTCCGACTTATAATTGATCAGCATTATCCTTAATGAATGTCATTCATAACTACCAATTGCCGGCACCAAAACACGTTTGTCCTCTCAGTGGTCCAGGAAGGTTCATCTCCGAGTCATCTCGCATGTTCCTCGATGCTGCATCTAAAATAATACATAAACAATATGAGTAATGTTTCAGAAAGGTTATAAAATGAAGAAAAAACGATATCATAATCATTGAGACTAAAATTATGTCAGACTTATTAATAATCAGCATTATCCTTAATGAATGTCATTCATAACTACCAATTGCCAGCACCTAAAGCCGTATGTCCACTCAGTGGTCCACGAAGGATCATCTCCGTGTCATCTCGCATGTTCCCCGATGCTGCATCCAAAACCATTCAAATACAAAATGAGTAAAGTTTCAGAAAAGTAATAAATGGAAGAAAAAAATATATTATAAACATTCAGACTAAAATTATGTCAGACTTATTATTAATCAGAATTATCCTTAATGAAAGTCATTCGTAACTACCAACTGCCAAAACCTAAAGACGTATGTCCTCTCAGTGTTCCAGGAAGGATCATCTCCGAGTTATCTCGCATGTTCCTCGATGCTGCATCTGAAATAATACATATACAATATGAGTAATGTTTCAGAAAAGTTAAAAAATAGAGAAAAAACGATATTATAATCAATGAGACTAAAATTATTTCGGACTTATAATAAATCAGCATTATCCTTAATGAATGTCATTCATAACTACTAATTTCCGGCACCTAAAGCCGTCTGTCCACTCAGTGGTCCATTAAGGATCATCTCTGAGTCATTTCGCATGTTCCCCGATGCTGCATCTAAATCCATTCAAATACAAAATGGGTAATGTTTCAGAAAAGTAATAAAATGAAGAAAAAAAGATTTTATAATCAATGAGACTAAAATTATGTCAGACTTGTATTTAATCTGCATTATCCTTAATAGAAGTCATTCATAACTACCAACTGCTGGCACCTAAAGACGTATGTCCTCTCAATGGTCCAGGAAGGATCATCACCGAGTCATCTCGCATGTTCCTCGATGCTGCATCTAAAATAATACATATACAATATGAGTAAAGTTTCAGAAAAGATATAAAATGAAGAAAAAACGATACCATAATCAATGAGACTAAATTTATGTCAGACTTATAATTAATCAGAATCATCCTTAATGAATGTCATTCATAACTACTAATAGCCGGCACCTAAAGCCGAATGTCCACTCAGTGGTCCAGTAAGGATCATCTCCGAGTCATCTCGCATGTTTCTCGATGCTGCATCTAAAATAATACATATACAATATGAGTGATGTTTCAGAAAAGTTATAAAATAAAGAAAAAACGATATTATAATCAATGAGACTAAGATTATATCGGACTTATAATAAATCAGCATTATCCTTTATGAAGGTCATTCAAAAGTACCAATTGCCGGCCCCCTTAAGCCGTATGTCCTCTCAGTGCTCAAGGAAGGATCATCTCCGAATCATCTCGCATGTTCCCCGATGCTGCATCTAAAACCATTCAAATACAAAATGAGTAATGTTTCAGAAAAGTAATAAAATGAAGAAAAAACTATATTATAATCATTCAGACTAAAATTATGTCAGACTTATAATTAATCAGCATTATCTTTTATGAATGTCATTCATAACTACCAATTGCCAGCACCTAAAGACGTATGTCCTCTCAGTGGTCCAGGAAGGATCATCTTCTAGTCATCTCGCATGTTCCACGATGCTGCATCTAAAACCATTCAAATACAAAATGAGTAATGTTTCAGAAAATTAATAAAATGAAGAATAAACTATATCATAATCATTGAGACTAAAATTATGTCAGACGTATAATTAATCAGCATTATCCTTTATGAATGTCATTCATAACTACCAATTGCCGGCACCTAAAGACGTATGTCCTCTCAGTGGTCCAGGAAGGATCATCTCCTAGTCATCTCGCATTTTCCACGATGCTGCATCTAAAACCATTCAAATACAAAATGAGTAATGTTTCAGAAAAGTAATAAAATGAAGAAAAAACTATACCATAATCATTGAGACTAAAATTATGTCAGACTTATAATTAATCAGCATTATCCTTTATGAATGTCATTCATAACTACCAATTGCCGGCACCTAAGGCCGTATGTCCTCTCAGTGGTCCAGGAAGGATCATCTCCTAGTCATCTCGCATGTTCCACGATGCTGCATCTAAAACCATTCAAATACAAAATGAGTAATGTTTCAGAAATGTAATAAAATGAAGAAAAAACTATATTATAATCATTCAGACTAAAATTATGTCAGACTTATAATTAATCAGCATTATCCTTTATGAATGTCATTCATAACTACCAATTGCCGGCACCAAAAGACGTTTGTCCTCTCAGTGGTCCAGGAAGGATCATCTCCGAGTCATTTCGCATGTTCCTCGATGCTGCATCTAAAATAATACATAAACAATATGAGTAATGTTTCAGAAAGGTTATAAAATGAAGAAAAAACGATATTCTAATCATTGAGACTAAAATTATGTCAGACATATTATTAATCAGCAGTATCCTTTATGAATGTCATTCATAACTACCAATTGACGGCACCTAAAGACGTATGTCCTCTCAGTGGTCCAGGAGGGATCATCTCCTAGTCATCTCGCATGTTCCTCGATGCTGCATCTAAAACCATTCAAATACAAAATGAGTAATGTTTCAGAAAAGTAATAAAATGAAGAAAAATCAATATTATAATCATTAAGACTAAAATTATGTCCGACTTATAATTGATCAGCATTATCCTTAATGAATGTCAGTCATAACTACCAAATTCCGGCACCTAAAGACGTATGTCCTCTCAGTGGTCCAGGAAGGATCATCTCCTAGTCATCTCGCATGTTCCACGATGCTGCATCTAAAACCATTCAAATACAAAATGAGTAATGTTTCAGAAAAGTAATAAAATGTAGAAAAATCAATATTATAATCATTATGACTAAAATTATGTCCGACTTATAATTGATCAGCATTATCCTTAATGAATGTCATTCATAACTACCAATTGCCGGCACCAAAACACGTTTGTCCTCTCAGTGGTCCAGGAAGGTTCATCTCCGAGTCATCTCGCATGTTCCTCGATGCTGCATCTAAAATAATACATAAACAATATGAGTAATGTTTCAGAAAGGTTATAAAATGAAGAAAAAACGATATTCTAATCATTGAGACTAAAATTATGTCAGACTTATTAATAATCAGCATTATCTTTTATGAATGTCATTCATAACTACCAATTGCCGGCACCTAAAGACGTATGTCCTCTCAGTGGTCTAGGAAGGATCATCTTCGAGTCATCTCGCATGTTTCTTGATGCTGCATCTAAAATAATACATATACAATATAAGTAATGTTTCAGAAAAGTTATAAAATGAAGAAAAAACGATATCATAATCAATGAGACTAAAATTATGTCAGACTTATAATTAATCAGCATTATCCTTAATGAATGTCATTCATAACTACCAAATCCGGCACTTAAAGACGTATGTCATCTCAGTGGTCCAGGAAGGATCATCTCCGAGTCATCTCGCATGTTTCCCGATGCTGCATCTAAAACCATTCAAATACAAAATGAGTAATGTTTCAGAAAAGTAATAAAATGAAAACAAAACTATATTATAATCCTTGAGATTAAAATTATGTCAGACTTATTATTAATCAGCATTATCCTTAATGAAGGTCATTCATAACTACCAGCTGCCGGCACCTAAGGACTTATGTCCTCTCAGTGGTCCAGGAAGGATCATCTCCGAGTCATCTCGCATGTTCCCCGATGCTGCATATAATATTATACATATACAATATGAGTAATCTTTCAGAAAAGTAATAAAATGAAGAAAAAACTATATTTTATTTGTTGAGACTAAAATTATGTCAGACTTATTATTAATCATCATTCTCCTTAATGAATGTCATTCATAACTACCAATTGCCGGCACCTAAAGACGTATGTCCTCTCAGTGGTGCAGGAATGATCATCTCCGATTCATCTCGCACGTTCCCCGATGCTGCATCTAAAACCAATCAAATACAAAATGAGTTATGTTTCAAAAAAGAAATAAAATGAAGAAAAAACTATGTTATAATCATTGAGACTAAAATTATGTCAGATTTATAATTAATCAGCATTATCCTTAATGAATGTCATTCATAACTACCAATTGCCGGCTTGTAAAGCCGTATGTCCTCTCAGTGGTCAAGGAAGGATCATCTCTGAGTCATCTCGCATGTTCCTTGATGCTGCATCTAAAACCATTCAAATACAAAATGAGTAATGTTTCAGAAAAGTAATAATATGGAGAAAAAACTATATTATAATCATTGAGACTAAAATTATGTCAGACTTATTATTAATCAGCATTATACTTTATGAATGTCATTCATAACTACCAATTGCCGTCACTTAAAGACGTATGTCCTCTCAGTGGTCCAGGAAGGATCATCTCCGAGTCATCTCGCATGTTCCCCGATGCTGTATCTAAAACCATTCTAATACAAAATGAGTAATGTCTCAAAAAAGTAATAAAATGAAGAAAAAACTATATTATAATCCTTGAGACTAAAATTATGTCAGACTCATTATTAATCAGCATTATCCTTAATGAATGTCATTCATAACTACCAATTGCCGGCACAAAAAGACGTATGTCCTCTGAATGGTCCAGGATGGATCATCTCCTAGTCATCTCGCATGTTCCCCAATGCTGCATCTAAAACCATTCAAATACAAAATGAGTAATGTTTCAGAAAAGTAATAAATGGAAGAAAAAACTATATTATAATCATTCAGACTAAAATTATGTCAGACTTATTATTAATCAGCATTATCCTTAATGAAAGTCATTCGTAACTACCAACTGCCAAAACCTAAAGACGTATGTCCTCTCAGTGTTCCAGGAAGGATCATCTCCGAGTCATCTCGTATGTTCCCGATGCTGCATCTAAAAAAATAAATAAACAATATGAATAATGTTCTAGAAAGGTTATAAAATGAAGAAAAACTATATTATAATCATTGAGACTAAAATTATATCAGACTTATAATTAATCAGCATTATCCTTAATGAATGTTATTCATAACTACCAATTTCCGGAACCTATAGACGTATGTCCTCTCAGTGGTCCAGGAAGGATCATCTCCGAGTCATCTCGCATGTTCCTCGATGCTGCATCTAAAATAATACATATACAAAATGAGTAATGTTTCAGAAAAGTAACAAAATGAAGAAAAAACTATATTATAATCATTGAGGCTAAAATTATGTCCGACTTATAATTAATCAGCATTATCCTTAGTGAATGTCATTCATAACTACCAATTGCCGGCACCTAAAGACGTATGTCCTCTCAGTGGTCCAGGAGGGATCCTCTCCGATTCATCTCGCACGTTCCGCGATGCTGCATCTAAAACCATTCAAATACAAAATGAGTAATGTTTCAGAAAAGTAATAATATGGAGAAAAAACTATATTATAATCATTGAGACTAAAATTATGTCAGACTTATTATTAATCAGCATTATCCTTAATGAATGTCATTCATAACTACTAATTGCCGGCACCTAAAGACGTATGTCCTCTCAGTTGTCCAGGAAGGATCATCTCCGAGTCATATCGCATGTTCCTCGATGCTGCATCTAAAATAATACATATACAATATAAGTGATGTTTTAGAAAAGTTATAAAACGAAGAAAAAACGATATTATTATCAATGAGACTAAAATTATGTCAGACTTATAATTAATAGGCATTACCCTTAATGAATGTCATTCAAAACTACCAATTGCCGGCACCTAACGCTGAACGTCCTCTCAGTGGTCCAGGGTGGATCATCTCAGAGTCATCTCGCATGTACCCCGATGCTGCATCTAAAACCATTCAAATACAAAATGAGTAATGTTTTAGAAAAGTAATAAATAGAAGAAAAAACTATATTGTAATCATTGAGACTAAAATTATGTCAGACTTATAATTAATCAGCATTATCCTTAATGAAAGTCATTCGTAACTACCAACTGCCAAAACCTAAAGACGTATGTCCTCTCAGTGTTCCAGGAAGGATCATCTCCGAGTTATCTCACATATTCCTCGATGCTGCATCTAAAATAATACATAAACAATATGAATAATGTTTCAGAAAGGTTATAAAATGAAGAAAAAACGATCTTATAATCAATGAGACTAAAATTATGTCAGACTTATAATTAATCAGAATTATCCTTAATGAATGTCATTCATAACTACTAATTGCCGGCACCTAAAGCCGTATGTCCACTCAGTGGTCCAGGAAGGATCATCTCCGAGTCATGTCGCATGTTCCCCGATGCTGCATCTAAAACCATTCAAATACAAAATGGGTAATATTTCAGAAAGTAATAAAATGAAGAAAAAAAGATTTTTTAATCATTGAGACTAAAATTATGTCAGACTTATAATTAATCAGCATTATCCTTAATGAATGTCATTCATAAATACCAATTGCCGGCAACTAAAGCCGTATGTCTACTCAGTGGTCCACGAAGGATCATCTCCGTGTCATCTCGCATGTTCCCCGATACTGCATCTAAACCCATTCAAATACAAAATGAGTAATGTATCAGAAAAGTTATAAAATGAAGAAAAAACGATATCATAATCAATGAGACTAAAATTATGTCAGACTTATAATTAATCAGCATTATCCTTAATGAATGTCATTCATAACTACCAATTGCCGGCAACTAAAGCCGTATGTCCACTCAGTGGTCCACGAAGGATCATCTCCGTGTCATCTCGCATGTTCCCCGATGCTGCATCCAAAACCATTCAAATACAAAATGAGTAAAGTTTCAGAAAAGTAATAAATGGAAGAAAAAAATATATTATAAACATTCAGACTAAAATTATGTCAGACTTATTATTAATCAGAATTATCCTTAATGAAAGTCATTCGTAACTACCAACTGCCAAAACCTAAAGACGTATGTCCTCTCAGTGTTCCAGGAAGGATCATCTCCGAGTTATCTCGCATGTTCCTCGATGCTGCATCTGAAATAATACATATAAATATGAGTAATGTTTCAGAAAAGTTAAAAAATAGAGAAAAAACGATATTATAATCAATGAGACTAAAATTATTTCGGACTTATAATAAATCAGCATTATCCTTAATGAATGTCATTCATAAGTACCAATTGCCGGCCCCCTTAAGCCGTATGTCCTCTCGGTGGTCAAGGAAGGATCATCTCCGAGTCATCTCGCATGTTCCCCGATACTGCATCTAAACCCATTCAAATACAAAATGAGTAAAGTTTCAGAAAAGTTAAAAAATAGAGAAAAAACGATATTATAATCATAGAGGCTAAAATAATGTCAGACTTATATTAAATCAGCATTATCCTTAATGAATGTCATTCATAACTACCAATTGCCGTCACCTAAAGCCGTATGTCCTCTCAGTGGTCCAGGAAGGATCATCTCCGAGTACTCTCGAATGTTCCCCGATGCTGCATCTAAAACCATTCAAATACAAAATGAGTAATGTTTCAGAAAAGTTATAAAATGAAGAAAATACTATATTATAATCATAGAGGCTAAAATTATGTCAGACTTATAATTAATCAGCATTATCCTTAATGAAAGTCATTCATAACTACCAACTGCCGGCACCTAAAGACGTATGTCCTCTCAGTGAACCAGAAAGGATCATCTCCGTGTTATCTCGCATATTCCTCGATGCTGTATCTAAAATAATACATAAACAATATGAATAATGTTTCAGAAAGGTTATAAAATGAGGAATAAAAACGATATTATAATCAATGAGACTAAAATTATGTCAGACTTATAAATAATCAGCATTATCCTTAATGAATGTCATTCATAACTACTAATTTCCGGCACCTAAAGCCGTCTGTCCACTCAGTGGTCCATTAAGGATCATCTCTGAGTCATTTCGCATGTTCCCCGATGCTGCATCTAAATCCATTCAAATACAAAATGGGTAATGTTTCAGAAAAGTAATAAAATGAAGAAAAAAAGATTTTATAATCAATGAGACTAAAATTATGTCAGACTTATATTTAATCTGCATTATCCTTAATAGAAGTCATTCATAACTACCAACTGCTGGCACCTAAAGACGTATGTCCTCTCAATGGTCCAGGAAGGATCATCACCGAGTCATCTCGCATGTTCCTCGATGCTGCATCTAAAATAATACATATACAATATGAGTAAAGTTTCTGAAAAGATATAAAATGAAGAAAAAACGATACCATAATCAATGAGACTAAATTTATGTCAGACTTATAATTAATCAGAATCATCCTTAATGAATGTCATTCATAACTACTAATAGCCGGCACCTAAAGCCGTATGTCCACTCAGTGGTCCAGTAAGGATCATCTCCGAGTCATCTCGCATGTTTCTCGATGCTGCATCCAAAACCATTCAAATACAAAATGAGTTATGTTTCAGAAAAGTAATAAAATGAAGAAAAAACCCTTTATTATTATTATTCAGACTAAAATTATGTCAGACTTATAATTAATCAGCATTATCCTTAATGAATGTCATACATAACTACCAATTGCCGGCAACTAAAGCCGTATGTCCACTCAGTGGTCCTCGAAGGATCATCTCCGTGTCATCTCGCATGTTCCCCGATGCTGCATCCAAAACCATTCAAATACAAAATGAGTTATGTTTCAGAAAAGTAATAATATGGAGAAAAAACTATATAATAATCATTGAGACTAAAATTATGTCAGACTTATTATTAATCAGCATTATCCATAATGAATGTCATTCATAACTACCAATTGCCGGCACCTAAAGACGTATGTCCTCTCAGTGCTCCAGGAAGGATCATCTCCGAGTCATCTCGTATGTTCCCGATGCTGCATCTAAAATAATACATACTCAATATGAGTAATGTTTCAGAAAAGTAATAAAATGAAGAAAAAACTATATTATAATCATTGAGATTAAAATTATGTCTGACTTATTATAAATCAGCATTATCCTTAATGAATGTCATTCGTAACTACCAATTGCCGGCACCTAAAGACGTATGTCCTCTCAGTGGTCCAGGAAGGATCATCTCCGAGTCATCTAGCATGTTTCTCGATGCTGCATCTAAAATCATTCTAATACAAAATTAGTAATATTTCAGAAAAGTAATAAAATGAAGAAAAAACTATATTATAATCATTCAGACTAAAATTATGTCAGACTTATAATTAATCAGCATTATCCTTAATGTATGTCATTCATAACTACCAATTGCCGGCACCTAAAGACGTATGTCCTCTCAGTGGTCCAGGAAGGATCATCTCCTAGTCATCTCGCATGTTCCACGATGCTGCATCTAAAACCATTCAAATACAAAATGAGTAATGTTTCAGAAAAGTAATAAAATGAAGAAAAAACTATATTATAATCATTCAGACTAAAATTATGTCAGACTTATAATTAATCAGCATTATCCTAAAAGAATGTCATTCATAACTACCAACTGCCGGCACCTAAAGACGTTTGTCCTCTCAGTGGTCCAGGTGGGATCATCTCCTAGTCATCTCGCATGTTCCACGATTCTGCATCTAAAATCATTCAAATACAAAATGAGTAATGTTTCAGAAAAGTAATAAAATGAAGAAAAAACACTTTATTATTATTATTCAGACTAAAATTATGTCAGACTTATAATTAATCAGCATTATCCTTAATGAATGTCATTCATAACTACCAATTGCCGGCACCTAAAGACGTATGTACTCTCAATGGTACAGGAAGGATCATCTCCTAGTCATCTCGCATGTTCCACGATGCTGCATCTAAAACCATTCAAATACAAAATGAGTAATGTTTCAGAAAAGTAATAAAATGAAGAAAAAACTATATTATAATCATTCAGACTAAAATTATCTCAGACTTATAATTAATCAGCATTATCCTAAATGAATGTCATTCATAACTACCAATTGCTGGCACCTAAAGACGTATGTCCTCTCAGTGGTCCAGGTGGGATCATCTCCTAGTCATCTCGCATGTTCCACGATGCTGTATCTAAAACCATTAAAATTCAAAATGAGTAATGTTTCAGAAAAGTAATAAAATGAAGAAAATACTATATTATAATCATTCAGACTAAAATTATATCATACTTATAATTAATCAGCATTATCCTTAATGAATGTCATTCATAACTACCAACTGCCGGCACCTAAAGACGTTTGTCCTCTCAGTGGTCCAGGTGGGATCATCTCCTAGTTATCTCGCATGTTTCACGATGCTGCATCTAAAACCATTCAAATTCAAAATGAGTAATTTTTCAGAAAAGTAATAAAATGAAGAAAAAACTATATTATAATCATTCAGACTAAAATTATGTCAGACTTATAATTAATAAGCATTATCCTTAATGAATGTCATTCATAACTACCAATTGCCGGCACCTAAAGACGTATGTCCTCTCAGTGGTCCAGGTGGGATCATCTCTTAGTCATCTCGCATGTTCCACGATGCTGCATCTAAAACCATTCAAATACAAAATGAGTAATGTTTCAGAAAAGTAATAAAATGAAGAAAAAACTATATTATAATCATTCAGACTAAGATTATATCAGACTTATAATTAATCAGCATTATCCTTAATGAATGTCATTCATAACTACCAACTGCCGGCACCTAAAGACGTATGTCCTCTCGGTTGTCCAGGTGGGATCATCTCCTAGTCATCTCGCATGTTCCACGATGCTGCATCTTAAACCATTCAAATACATAATGAGTAATGTTTATGAAAAGTAATAAAATGAAGAAAAAACTATATTATAATCATTCAGACTAAAATTATGTCAGACTTATAATTAATCAGCATTATCCTTTATGAATGTCATTCATAACTACCAATTGCCGGCACCTAAAGACGTATGTCCTCTCAGTGGTCCAGGATGGATCATCTCCTAGTCATCTCGCATGTTCCACGATGCTGCATCTAAAACCATTCAAATAAAAAATGAGTAATGTTTAAGAAAAGTAATAAAATGAAGAAAAAACTATATTATAATCATTCAGACTAAAATTATGTCAGACATATAATTAATCAGCATTATCCTTTATGAATGTCATTCATAACTACCAATTGCCGGCACCTAAAGACGTATGTCCTCTCAGTGGTCCAGGTGGGATCATCTCCTAGTCATCTCGCATGCTCCACGATGCTGCATCTAAAACCATTCAAATACAAAATGAGAAATGTTTAAGAAAAGTAATAAAATGAAGAAAAAACTATATAATAATCATTCAGACTATAATTATGTCAGACTTATAATTAATCAGCATTATCCTTAATGAATGTCATTCATAACTACCAATTGCCGGCACCTAAAGACGTATGTCCTCTCAGTGGTCCAGGTGGGATCATCTCCTAGTCATCTCGCATGTTCCACGATGCTGCATCTAAAACCATTCAAATACAAAATGAGTAATGTTTAAGAAAAGTAATAAAATGAAGAAAAAACTATATTATATTCATTCAGACTAAAATTATGTCAGACTTATAATTAATCAGCATTATCCTTTATGAATGTCATTCAAAACTACCAATTGCCGGCACCTAAAGACGTATGTCCTCTCAGTGGTCCAGGAAGGAAAATCTCCTAGTCATCTCGCATGTTCCACGATGCTGCATCTAAAACCATTCAAATACAAAATGAGTAATGTTTCAGAAATGTAATAAAATGAAGAAAAAACTATATTATAATCATTCAGACTAAAATTATGTCAGACTTATAATTAATCAGCATTATCCTTTATGAATGTCATTCATAACTACTAATTGCCGGCACCAAAAGACGTATGTCCTCTCAGTGGTCCAGGAAGGATCATCTCCTAGTCATCTCGCATGTTCAACGATGCTGCATCTAAAACCATTCAAATACAAAATGAGTAAATTTTCAGAAAAGTAATAAAATGAAGAAAAAACTATAATATAATCGTTCAGACTAAAATTATGTCAGACTTATAATTAATCAGCATTATCGTTTATGAATGTCATTCATAACTACCAATTACCGGCACCTAAAGACGTATGTCCTCTCAGTTGTCCAGGTGGGATCATCTCCGAGTCTTCTCGCATGTTCCTCGATGCTGCATCTAAAATAATACATAAACAATATGAGTAATGTTTCAGAAAAGTTATAAAATGAAGAAAAAACGATATTCTAATCATTGAGACTAAAATTATGTCAGACTTATTATTAATCAGCATTATCCTTAATGAATATCATTCATAACTACCAATTGCCGGCACCTAAAGACGTATGTCCTCTCAGTGGTCCAGGAAGGATCATCTCCGAGTAATCTCGCATGTTCCTCGATGCTGCATCTAAAATAATACATATACAAAATGAGTAATGTTTCAGAAAAGTAATAAAATGAAGAAAAAACAATATTATAATCATTGAGGCTAAAATTATGTCAGACTTATAATTAATCAGCATTATCCTTAATGAATGTCATTCAAAACTACCAATTGCCGGCACCTAAAGCCGTATGTCCTCTCAGTGGTCCAGGAAGGATCATCTCCGAGTCAAATCGCATGTTCCTCGATGCTGCATCTAAAAAAATACATATACAATATAAGTAATGTTTTCGAAAAGTTATAAAACGAAGAAAAAACGATATTATAATCAATGAGACTAAAATTATGTCAGGCTTATAATTAATCAGCATTACCCTTAATGAATGTCATTCAAAACTACCAATTGCCGGCACCTAAAGCCGTATGTCCTCTCAGTGGTCCAGGATGGATCATCTCAGAGTCATCTCGCATGTACCCCGATGCTGCATCTAAAACCATTCAAATACAAAATGAGTAATGTTTCAGAAAAGTAATAAATGGAAGAAAAAACTATATTATAATCATTCAGACTAAAATTATGTCAGACTTATTATTAATCAGCATTATCCTTAATGAAAGTCATTCGTAACTACCAACTGCCAAAACCTAAAGACGTATGTCCTCTCAGTGTTCCAGGAAGGATCATCTCCGAGTCATCTCGTATGTTCCCGATGCTGCATCTAAAATAATACATACTCAATATGAGTAATGTTTCAGAAAAGTAATAAAATGAAGAAAAAACTATATTATAATCATTGAGATTAAAATTATGTCTGACTTATTATTAATCGGCATTATCCTTAATGAATGTCATTCATAACTACCAATTGCCGGCACCTAAAGACGTATGTCCTCTCAGTGGTCCAGGAAGAATCATCTCCGAGTCATCTAGCATGTTTCTCGATGCTGCATCTAAAATCATTCAAATACAAAATTAGTAATGTTTCAGAAAAGTAATAAAATGAAGAAAAAACTATATTATAATCATTCAGACTAAAATTATTTCAGACTTATAATTAATCAGCATTATCCTTAATGAATGTCATTCATAACTACCAATTGCCGGCACCTAAAGACGTATGTCCTCTCAGTGGTCCAGGAAGGATCATCTCCTAGTCATCTCGCATGTTCCACGATGCTGCATCTAAAACCATTCAAATACAAAATGAGTTATGTTTCAGAAAAGTAATAAAATGAAGAAAAAACTATATTATAATCATTCAGACTAAGATTATATCAGACTTATAATTAATCAGCATTATCCTTAATGAATGTCATTCATAACTACCAACTGCCGGGACCTAAATACGTATGTCCTCTCAGTGGTCCAGGTGGGATCATCTCCTAGTCATCTCGCATGTTCCACGATGCTGCATCTAAAACCATTCAAATACATAATGAGTAATGTTTAAGAAAAGTAATAAAATGAAGAAAAAACTATATTATAATCATTCAGACTAAAATTATGTCAGACTTATAATTAATCAGCATTATCCTTAATGAATGTCATTCATAACTACCAATTGCCGACACCTAAAGACGTATGTCCTCTCAGTGGTCCAGGATGGATCATCTCCTAGTCATCTCGCATGTTCCACGATGCTGCATCTAAAACCATTCAAATAAAAAATGAGTAATGTTTAAGAAAAGTAATAAAATGAAGAAAAAACTATATTATAATCATTCAGACTAAAATTATGTCAGACCTATAATTAATCAGCATTATCCTTTATGAATGTCATTCATAACTACCAATTGCCGGCACCTAAAGACGTATGTCCTCTCAGTGGTCCAGGTGAGATCATCTCCTAGACATCTCGCATGTTCCACGATGCTGCATCTAAAACCATTCAAATACAAAATGAGTAATGTTTAAGAAAAGTAATAAAATGAAGAAAAAACTATATAATAATCATTCAGACTATAATTATGTCAGACTTATAATAAATCAGTATTCTCCTTAATGAATGTCATTCATAACTACCAATTGCCGGCACCTAAAGACGTATGTCCTCTCAGTGGTGCAGCAATGATCATCTCCGATTCATCTCGCACGTTCCCCGATGCTGCATCTAAAACCATTCAAATACGAAATGAGTAATGTTTCAGAAAAGTAATAAATGGAAGAAAAAACTATATTATAATCATTCAGACTAAAATTATGTCAGACTTATTATTAATCAGCATTATCCTTAATGAAAGTCATTCGTAACTACCAACTGCCAAAACCTAAAGACGTATGTCCTCTCAGTGTTCCAGGAAGGATCATCTCCGAGTCATCTCGTATGTTCCCGATGCTGCATCTAAAATAATACATACTCAATATGAGTAATGTTTCAGAAAAGTAATAAAATGAAGAAAAAACTATATTATAATCATTGAGACTAAAATTATGTCAGACTTATAATTAATCAGCATTATCCTTTATGAATGTCATTCATAACTACCAATTGCCGGCACCTAAAGACGTATGTCCTCTCAGTGGTCCAGGTGAGATCATCTCCTAGACATCTCGCATGTTCCACGATGCTGCATCTAAAACCATTCAAATACAAAATGAGTAATGTTTAAGAAAAGTAATAAAATGAAGAAAAAACTATATAATAATCATTCAGACTATAATTATGTCAGACATATAATAAATCAGTATTCTCCTTAATGAATGTCATTCATAACTACCAATTGCCGGCAACTAAAGACGTATGTCCTCTCAGTGGTCCAGGAAGGATCATCTCATAGTCATCTCGCATGTTCCAGGATGCTGCATCTAAAACCATTCAAATACAAAAAGAGTAATGTTTCAGAAAAGAAATAAAATGAAGAAAAAACTATATCACAATCATTGAGACTAAAATTATGTCAGACTTATAATTAATCAGCATTATCCTTTATGAATGTCATTCATAACTACCAATTGCCGGCACCTAAAGACGTATGTCCTCTCAGTGGTCCAGGAAGGATCATCTCCTAGTCATCTCGCATGTTCCCCGATGCTGCATCTAAAACCATTCAAATACAAAATGAGTAATGTTTCAGAAAAGTAATAAAATGAAGAAAAAACTATATTATAATCATTCAGACTAAAATTATGTCAGACTTATAATTAATCAGCATTATCTTTTATGAATGTCATTCATAACTACCAATTGCCAGCACCTAAAGACGTATGTCCTCTCAGTGGTCCAGGAAGGATCATCTCCTAGTCATCTCGCATGTTCCACGATGCTGCATCTAAAACCATTCAAATACAAAATGAGTAATGTTTCAGAAAAGTAATAAAATGAAGAATAAACTATATCATAATCATTGAGACTAAAATTATGTCAGACGTATAATTAATCAGCATTATCCTTTATGAATGTCATTCATAACTACCAATTGCCGGCACCTAAAGACGTATGTCCTCTCAGTGGTCCAGGAAGGATCATCTCCTAGTCATCTCGCATGTTCCACGATGCTGCATCTAAAACCATTCAAATACAAAATGAGTAATGTTTCAGAAAAGTAATAAAATGTAGAAAAATCAATATTATAATCATTAAGACTAAAATTATGTCCGACTTATAATTGATCAGCATTATCCTTAATGAATGTCATTCATAACTACCAATTGCCGGCACCAAAACACGTTTGTCCTCTCAGTGGTCCAGGAAGGTTCATCTCCGAGTCATCTCGCATGTTCCTCGATGCTGCATCTAAAATAATACATAAACAATATGAGTAATGTTTCAGAAAGGTTATAAAATGAAGAAAAAACGATATCATAATCATTGAGACTAAAATTATGTCAGACTTATTAATAATCAGCATTATCCTTAATGAATGTCATTCATAACTACCAATTGCCAGCACCTAAAGCCGTATGTCCACTCAGTGGTCCACGAAGGATCATCTCCGTGTCATCTCGCATGTTCCCCGATGCTGCATCCAAAACCATTCAAATACAAAATGAGTAAAGTTTCAGAAAAGTAATAAATGGAAGAAAAAAATATATTATAAACATTCAGACTAAAATTATGTCAGACTTATTATTAATCAGAATTATCCTTAATGAAAGTCATTCGTAACTACCAACTGCCAAAACCTAAAGACGTATGTCCTCTCAGTGTTCCAGGAAGGATCATCTCCGAGTTATCTCGCATGTTCCTCGATGCTGCATCTGAAATAATACATATACAATATGAGTAATGTTTCAGAAAAGTTAAAAAATAGAGAAAAAACGATATTATAATCAATGAGACTAAAATTATTTCGGACTTATAATAAATCAGCATTATCCTTAATGAATGTCATTCATAACTACTAATTTCCGGCACCTAAAGCCGTCTGTCCACTCAGTGGTCCATTAAGGATCATCTCTGAGTCATTTCGCATGTTCCCCGATGCTGCATCTAAATCCATTCAAATACAAAATGGGTAATGTTTCAGAAAAGTAATAAAATGAAGAAAAAAAGATTTTATAATCAATGAGACTAAAATTATGTCAGACATGTATTTAATCTGCATTATCCTTAATAGAAGTCATTCATAACTACCAACTGCTGGCACCTAAAGACGTATGTCCTCTCAATGGTCCAGGAAGGATCATCACCGAGTCATCTCGCATGTTCCTCGATGCTGCATCTAAAATAATACATATACAATATGAGTGATGTTTCAGAAAAGTTATAAAATAAAGAAAAAACGATATTATAATCAATGAGACTAAGATTATATCGGACTTATAATAAATCAGCATTATCCTTTATGAAGGTCATTCAAAAGTACCAATTGCCGGCCCCCTTAAGCCGTATGTCCTCTCAGTGCTCAAGGAAGGATCATCTCCGAATCATCTCGCATGTTCCCCGATGCTGCATCTAAAACCATTCAAATACAAAATGAGTAATGTTTCAGAAAAGTAATAAAATGAAGAAAAAACTATATTATAATCATTCAGACTAAAATTATGTCAGACTTATAATTAATCAGCATTATCTTTTATGAATGTCATTCATAACTACCAATTGCCAGCACCTAAAGACGTATGTCCCTATCAGTGGTCCAGGAAGGATCATCTCCTAGTCATCTCGCATGTTCCACGATGCTGCATCTAAAACCATTCAAATACAAAATGAGTAATGTTTCAGAAAATTAATAAAATGAAGAATAAACTATATCATAATCATTGAGACTAAAATTATGTCAGACGTATAATTAATCAGCATTATCCTTTATGAATGTCATTCATAACTACCAATTGCCGGCACCTAAAGACGTATGTCCTCTCAGTGGTCCAGGAAGGATCATCTCCTAGTCATCTCGCATTTTCCACGATGCTGCATCTAAAACCATTCAAATACAAAATGAGTAATGTTTCAGAAAAGTAATAAAATGAAGAAAAAACTATACCATAATCATTGAGACTAAAATTATGTCAGACTTATAATTAATCAGCATTATCCTTTATGAATGTCATTCATAACTACCAATTGCCGGCACCTAAAGACGTATGTCCTCTCAGTGGTCCAGGAAGGATCATCTCCGAGTCATTTCGCATGTTCCTCGATGCTGCATCTAAAATAATACATAAACAATATGAGTAATGTTTCAGAAAGGTTATAAAATGAAGAAAAAACGATATTCTAATCATTGAGACTAAAATTATGTCAGACATATTATTAATCAGCAGTATCCTTTATGAATGTCATTCATAACTACCAATTGACGGCACCTAAAGACGTATGTCCTCTCAGTGGTCCAGGAGGGATCATCTCCTAGTCATCTCGCATGTTCCTCGATGCTGCATCTAAAACCATTCAAATACAAAATGAGTAATGTTTCAGAAAAGTAATAAAATGAAGAAAAATCAATATTATAATCATTAAGACTAAAATTATGTCCGACTTATAATTGATCAGCATTATCCTTAATGAATGTCAGTCATAACTACCAAATTCCGGCACCTAAAGACGTATGTCCTCTCAGTGGTCCAGGAAGGATCATCTCCTAGTCATCTCGCATGTTCCACGATGCTGCATCTAAAACCATTCAAATACAAAATGAGTAATGTTTCAGAAAAGTAATAAAATGTAGAAAAATCAATATTATAATCATTATGACTAAAATTATGTCCGACTTATAATTGATCAGCATTATCCTTAATGAATGTCATTCATAACTACCAATTGCCGGCACCAAAACACGTTTGTCCTCTCAGTGGTCCAGGAAGGTTCATCTCCGAGTCATCTCGCATGTTCCTCGATGCTGCATCTAAAATAATACATAAACAATATGAGTAATGTTTCAGAAAGGTTATAAAATGAAGAAAAAACGATATTCTAATCATTGAGACTAAAATTATGTCAGACTTATTAATAATCAGCATTATCTTTTATGAATGTCATTCATAACTACCAATTGCCGGCACCTAAAGACGTATGTCCTCTCAGTGGTCTAGGAAGGATCATCTTCGAGTCATCTCGCATGTTTCTTGATGCTGCATCTAAAATAATACATATACAATATAAGTAATGTTTCAGAAAATTTATAAAATGAAGAAAAAACGATATCATAATCAATGAGACTAAAATTATGTCAGACTTATAATTAATCAGCATTATCCTTAATGAATGTCATTCATAACTACCAAATCCGGCACTTAAAGACGTATGTCATCTCAGTGGTCCAGGAAGGATCATCTCCGAGTCATCTCGCATGTTTCCCGATGCTGCATCTAAAACCATTCAAATACAAAATGAGTAATGTTTCAGAAAAGTAATAAAATGAAAACAAAACTATATTATAATCCTTGAGATTAAAATTATGTCAGACTTATTATTAATCAGCATTATCCTTAATGAAGGTCATTCATAACTACCAGCTGCCGGCACCTAAGGACTTATGTCCTCTCAGTGGTCCAGGAAGGATCATCTCCGAGTCATCTCGCATGTTCCCCGATGCTGCATATAATATTATACATATACAATATGAGTAATCTTTCAGAAAAGTAATAAAATGAAGAAAAAACTATATTTTATTTGTTGAGACTAAAATTATGTCAGACTTATTATTAATCATCATTCTCCTTAATGAATGTCATTCATAACTACCAATTGCCGGCACCTAAAGACGTATGTCCTCTCAGTGGTGCAGGAATGATCATCTCCGATTCATCTCGCACGTTCCCCGATGCTGCATCTAAAACCAATCAAATACAAAATGAGTTATGTTTCAAAAAAGAAATAAAATGAAGAAAAAACTATGTTATAATCATTGAGACTAAAATTATGTCAGATTTATAATTAATCAGCATTATCCTTAATGAATGTCATTCATAACTACCAATTGCCGGCTTGTAAAGCCGTATGTCCTCTCAGTGGTCAAGGAAGGATCATCTCTGAGTCATCTCGCATGTTCCTTGATGCTGCATCTAAAACCATTCAAATACAAAATGAGTAATGTTTCAGAAAAGTAATAATATGGAGAAAAAACTATATTATAATCATTGAGACTAAAATTATGTCAGACTTATTATTAATCAGCATTATACTTTATGAATGTCATTCATAACTACCAATTGCCGTCACTTAAAGACGTATGTCCTCTCAGTGGTCCAGGAAGGATCATCTCCGAGTCATCTCGCATGTTCCCCGATGCTGTATCTAAAACCATTCTAATACAAAATGAGTAATGTCTCAAAAAAGTAATAAAATGAAGAAAAAACTATATTATAATCCTTGAGACTAAAATTATGTCAGACTCATTATTAATCAGCATTATCCTTAATGAATGTCATTCATAACTACCAATTGCCGGCACAAAAAGACGTATGTCCTCTGAATGGTCCAGGATGGATCATCTCCTAGTCATCTCGCATGTTCCCCAATGCTGCATCTAAAACCATTCAAATACAAAATGAGTAATGTTTCAGAAAAGTAATAAATGGAAGAAAAAACTATATTATAATCATTCAGACTAAAATTATGTCAGACTTATTATTAATCAGCATTATCCTTAATGAAAGTCATTCGTAACTACCAACTGCCAAAACCTAAAGACGTATGTCCTCTCAGTGTTCCAGGAAGGATCATCTCCGAGTCATCTCGTATGTTCCCGATGCTGCATCTAAAAAAATAAATAAACAATATGAATAATGTTCTAGAAAGGTTATAAAATGAAGAAAAACTATATTATAATCATTGAGACTAAAATTATATCAGACTTATAATTAATCAGCATTATCCTTAATGAATGTTATTCATAACTACCAATTTCCGGAACCTATAGACGTATGTCCTCTCAGTGGTCCAGGAAGGATCATCTCCGAGTCATCTCGCATGTTCCTCGATGCTGCATCTAAAATAATACATATACAAAATGAGTAATGTTTCAGAAAAGTAACAAAATGAAGAAAAAACTATATTATAATCATTGAGGCTAAAATTATGTCCGACTTATAATTAATCAGCATTATCCTTAGTGAATGTCATTCATAACTACCAATTGCCGGCACCTAAAGACGTATGTCCTCTCAGTGGTCCAGGAGGGATCCTCTCCGATTCATCTCGCACGTTCCGCGATGCTGCATCTAAAACCATTCAAATACAAAATGAGTAATGTTTCAGAAAAGTAATAATATGGAGAAAAAACTATATTATAATCATTGAGACTAAAATTATGTCAGACTTATTATTAATCAGCATTATCCTTAATGAATGTCATTCATAACTACTAATTGCCGGCACCTAAAGACGTATGTCCTCTCAGTTGTCCAGGAAGGATCATCTCCGAGTCATATCGCATGTTCCTCGATGCTGCATCTAAAATAATACATATACAATATAAGTGATGTTTTAGAAAAGTTATAAAACGAAGAAAAAACGATATTATTATCAATGAGACTAAAATTATGTCAGACTTATAATTAATAGGCATTACCCTTAATGAATGTCATTCAAAACTACCAATTGCCGGCACCTAATGCTGAACGTCCTCTCAGTGGTCCAGGGTGGATCATCTCAGAGTCATCTCGCATGTACCCCGATGCTGCATCTAAAACCATTCAAATACAAAATGAGTAATGTTTTAGAAAAGTAATAAATAGAAGAAAAAACTATATTGTAATCATTGAGACTAAAATTATGTCAGACTTATAATTAATCAGCATTATCCTTAATGAAAGTCATTCGTAACTACCAACTGCCAAAACCTAAAGACGTATGTCCTCTCAGTGTTCCAGGAAGGATCATCTCCGAGTTATCTCACATATTCCTCGATGCTGCATCTAAAATAATACATAAACAATATGAATAATGTTTCAGAAAGGTTATAAAATGAAGAAAAAACGATCTTATAATCAATGAGACTAAAATTATGTCAGACTTATAATTAATCAGAATTATCCTTAATGAATGTCATTCATAACTACTAATTGCCGGCACCTAAAGCCGTATGTCCACTCAGTGGTCCAGGAAGGATCATCTCCGAGTCATGTCGCATGTTCCCCGATGCTGCATCTAAAACCATTCAAATACAAAATGGGTAATATTTCAGAAAGTAATAAAATGAAGAAAAAAAGATTTTCTAATCATTGAGACTAAAATTATGTCAGACTTATAATTAATCAGCATTATCCTTAATGAATGTCATTCATAAATACCAATTGCCGGCAACTAAAGCCGTATGTCTACTCAGTGGTCCACGAAGGATCATCTCCGTGTCATCTCGCATGTTCCCCGATACTGCATCTAAACCCATTCAAATACAAAATGAGTAATGTATCAGAAAAGTTATAAAATGAAGAAAAAACGATATCATAATCAATGAGACTAAAATTATGTCAGACTTATAATTAATCAGCATTATCCTTAATGAATGTCATTCATAACTACCAATTGCCGGCAACTAAAGCCGTATGTCCACTCAGTGGTCCACGAAGGATCATCTCCGTGTCATCTCGCATGTTCCCCGATGCTGCATCCAAAACCATTCAAATACAAAATGAGTAAAGTTTCAGAAAAGTAATAAATGGAAGAAAAAAATATATTATAAACATTCAGACTAAAATTATGTCAGACTTATTATTAATCAGAATTATCCTTAATGAAAGTCATTCGTAACTACCAACTGCCAAAACCTAAAGACGTATGTCCTCTCAGTGTTCCAGGAAGGATCATCTCCGAGTTATCTCGCATGTTCCTCGATGCTGCATCTGAAATAATACATATAAATATGAGTAATGTTTCAGAAAAGTTAAAAAATAGAGAAAAAACGATATTATAATCAATGAGACTAAAATTATTTCGGACTTATAATAAATCAGCATTATCCTTAATGAATGTCATTCATAAGTACCAATTGCCGGCCCCCTTAAGCCGTATGTCCTCTCGGTGGTCAAGGAAGGATCATCTCCGAGTCATCTCGCATGTTCCCCGATACTGCATCTAAACCCATTCAAATACAAAATGAGTAAAGTTTCAGAAAAGTTAAAAAATAGAGAAAAAACGATATTATAATCATAGAGGCTAAAATAATGTCAGACTTATATTAAATCAGCATTATCCTTAATGAATGTCATTCATAACTACCAATTGCCGTCACCTAAAGCCGTATGTCCTCTCAGTGGTCCAGGAAGGATAATCTCCGAGTACTCTCGAATGTTCCCCGATGCTGCATCTAAAACCATTCAAATACAAAATGAGTAATGTTTCAGAAAAGTTATAAAATGAAGAAAATACTATATTATAATCATAGAGGCTAAAATTATGTCAGACTTATAATTAATCAGCATTATCCTTAATGAAAGTCATTCATAACTACCAACTGCCGGCACCTAAAGACGTATGTCCTCTCAGTGAACCAGAAAGGATCATCTCCGTGTTATCTCGCATATTCCTCGATGCTGTATCTAAAATAATACATAAACAATATGAATAATGTTTCAGAAAGGTTATAAAATGAGGAATAAAAACGATATTATAATCAATGAGACTAAAATTATGTCAGACTTATAAATAATCAGCATTATCCTTAATGAATGTCATTCATAACTACTAATTTCCGGCACCTAAAGCCGTCTGTCCACTCAGTGGTCCATTAAGGATCATCTCTGAGTCATTTCGCATGTTCCCCGATGCTGCATCTAAATCCATTCAAATACAAAATGGGTAATGTTTCAGAAAAGTAATAAAATGAAGAAAAAAAGATTTTATAATCAATGAGACTAAAATTATGTCAGACTTATATTTAATCTGCATTATCCTTAATAGAAGTCATTCATAACTACCAACTGCTGGCACCTAAAGACGTATGTCCTCTCAATGGTCCAGGAAGGATCATCACCGAGTCATCTCGCATGTTCCTCGATGCTGCATCTAAAATAATACATATACAATATGAGTAAAGTTTCTGAAAAGATATAAAATGAAGAAAAAACGATACCATAATCAATGAGACTAAATTTATGTCAGACTTATAATTAATCAGAATCATCCTTAATGAATGTCATTCATAACTACTAATAGCCGGCACCTAAAGCCGTATGTCCACTCAGTGGTCCAGTAAGGATCATCTCCGAGTCATCTCGCATGTTTCTCGATGCTGCATCCAAAACCATTCAAATACAAAATGATTTATGTTTCAGAAAAGTAATAAAATGAAGAAAAAACACTTTATTATTATTATTCAGACTAAAATTATGTCAGACTTATAATTAATCAGCATTATCCTTAATGAATGTCATACATAACTACCAATTGCCGGCAACTAAAGCCGTATGTCCACTCAGTGGTCCTCGAAGGATCATCTCCGTGTCATCTCGCATGTTCCCCGATGCTGCATCCAAAACCATTCAAATACAAAATGAGTTATGTTTCAGAAAAGTAATAATATGGAGAAAAAACTATATAATAATCATTGAGACTAAAATTATGTCAGACTTATTATTAATCAGCATTATCCATAATGAATGTCATTCATAACTACCAATTGCCGGCACCTAAAGACGTATGTCCTCTCAGTGGTCCAGGAAGGATCATCTCCGAGTCATCTCGTATGTTCCCGATGCTGCATCTAAAATAATACATACTCAATATGAGTAATGTTTCAGAAAAGTAATAAAATGAAGAAAAAACTATATTATAATCATTGAGATTAAAATTATGTCTGACTTATTATAAATCAGCATTATCCTTAATGAATGTCATTCGTAACTACCAATTGCCGGCACCTAAAGACGTATGTCCTCTCAGTGGTCCAGGAAGGATCATCTCCGAGTCATCTAGCATGTTTCTCGATGCTGCATCTAAAATCATTCAAATACAAAATTAGTAATATTTCAGAAAAGTAATAAAATGAAGAAAAAACTATATTATAATCATTCAGACTAAAATTATGTCAGACTTATAATTAATCAGCATTATCCTTAATGTATGTCATTCATAACTACCAATTGCCGGCACCTAAAGACGTATGTCCTCTCAGTGGTCCAGGAAGGATCATCTCCTAGTCATCTCGCATGTTCCACGATGCTGCATCTAAAACCATTCAAATACAAAATGAGTAATGTTTCAGAAAAGTAATAAAATGAAGAAAAAACTATATTATAATCATTCAGACTAAAATTATGTCAGACTTATAATTAATCAGCATTATCCTTAAAGAATGTCATTCATAACTACCAACTGCCGGCACCTAAAGACGTTTGTCCTCTCAGTGGTCCAGGTGGGATCATCTCCTAGTCATCTCGCATGTTCCACGATTCTGCATCTAAAATCATTCAAATACAAAATGAGTAATGTTTCAGAAAAGTAATAAAATGAAGAAAAAACACTTTATTATTATTATTCAGACTAAAATTATGTCAGACTTATAATTAATCAGCATTATCCTTAATGAATGTCATTCATAACTACCAATTGCCGGCACCTAAAGACGTATGTACTCTCAATGGTACAGGAAGGATCATCTCCTAGTCATCTCGCATGTTCCACGATGCTGCATCTAAAACCATTCAAATACAAAATGAGTAATGTTTCAGAAAAGTAATAAAATGAAGAAAAAACTATATTATAATCATTCAGACTAAAATTATCTCAGACTTATAATTAATCAGCATTATCCTAAATGAATGTCATTCATAACTACCAATTGCTGGCACCTAAAGACGTATGTCCTCTCAGTGGTCCAGGTGGGATCATCTCCTAGTCATCTCGCATGTTCCACGATGCTGTATCTAAAACCATTAAAATTCAAAATGAGTAATGTTTCAGAAAAGTAATAAAATGAAGAAAATACTATATTATAATCATTCAGACTAAAATTATATCATACTTATAATTAATCAGCATTATCCTTAATGAATGTCATTCATAACTACCAACTGCCGGCACCTAAAGACGTTTGTCCTCTCAGTGGTCCAGGTGGGATCATCTCCTAGTTATCTCGCATGTTTCACGATGCTGCATCTAAAACCATTCAAATACAAAATGAGTAATTTTTCAGAAAAGTAATAAAATGAAGAAAAAACTATATTATAATCATTCAGACTAAAATTATGTCAGACTTATAATTAATAAGCATTATCCTTAATGAATGTCATTCATAACTACCAATTGCCGGCACCTAAAGACGTATGTCCTCTCAGTGGTCCAGGTGGGATCATCTCTTAGTCATCTCGCATGTTCCACGATGCTGCATCTATAACCATTCAAATACAAAATGAGTAATGTTTCAGAAAAGTAATAAAATGAAGAAAAAACTATATTATAATCATTCAGACTAAGATTATATCAGACTTATAATTAATCAGCATTATCCTTAATGAATGTCATTCATAACTACCAACTGCCGGCACCTAAAGACGTATGTCCTCTCGGTTGTCCAGGTGGGATCATCTCCTAGTCATCTCGCATGTTCCACGATGCTGCATCTTAAACCATTCAAATACATAATGAGTAATGTTTATGAAAAGTAATAAAATGAAGAAAAAACTATATTATAATCATTCAGACTAAAATTATGTCAGACTTATAATTAATCAGCATTATCCTTTATGAATGTCATTCATAACTACCAATTGCCGGCACCTAAAGACGTATGTCCTCTCAGTGGTCCAGGATGGATCATCTCCTAGTCATCTCGCATGTTCCACGATGCTGCATCTAAAACCATTCAAATAAAAAATGAGTAATGTTTAAGAAAAGTAATAAAATGAAGAAAAAACTATATTATAATCATTCAGACTAAAATTATGTCAGACATATAATTAATCAGCATTATCCTTTATGAATGTCATTCATAACTACCAATTGCCGGCACCTAAAGACGTATGTCCTCTCAGTGGTCCAGGTGGGATCATCTCCTAGTCATCTCGCATGCTCCACGATGCTGCATCTAAAACCATTCAAATACAAAATGAGAAATGTTTAAGAAAAGTAATAAAATGAAGAAAAAACTATATAATAATCATTCAGACTATAATTATGTCAGACTTATAATTAATCAGCATTATCCTTAATGAATGTCATTCATAACTACCAATTGCCGGCACCTAAAGACGTATGTCCTCTCAGTGGTCCAGGTGGGATCATCTCCTAGTCATCTCGCATGTTCCACGATGCTGCATCTAAAACCATTCAAATACAAAATGAGTAATGTTTAAGAAAAGTAATAAAATGAAGAAAAAACTATATTATATTCATTCAGACTAAAATTATGTCAGACTTATAATTAATCAGCATTATCCTTTATGAATGTCATTCAAAACTACCAATTGCCGGCACCTAAAGACGTATGTCCTCTCAGTGGTCCAGGAAGGATCATCTCCTAGTCATCTCGCATGTTCCACGATGCTGCATCTAAAACCATTCAAATACAAAATGAGTAATGTTTCAGAAATGTAATAAAATGAAGAAAAAACTATATTATAATCATTCAGACTAAAATTATGTCAGACTTATAATTAATCAGCATTATCCTTTATGAATGTCATTCATAACTACTAATTGCCGGCACCAAAAGACGTATGTCCTCTCAGTGGTCCAGGAAGGATCATCTCCTAGTCATCTCGCATGTTCAACGATGCTGCATCTAAAACCATTCAAATACAAAATGAGTAAATTTTCAGAAAAGTAATAAAATGAAGAAAAAACTATTATATAATCGTTCAGACTAAAATTATGTCAGACTTATAATTAATCAGCATTATCGTTTATGAATGTCATTCATAACTACCAATTACCGGCACCTAAAGACGTATGTCCTCTCAGTTGTCCAGGTGGGATCATCTCCGAGTCTTCTCGCATGTTCCTCGATGCTGCATCTAAAATAATACATAAACAATATGAGTAATGTTTCAGAAAAGTTATAAAATGAAGAAAAAACGATATTCTAATCATTGAGACTAAAATTATGTCAGACTTATTATTAATCAGCATTATCCTTAATGAATATCATTCATAACTACCAATTGCCGGCACCTAAAGACGTATGTCCTCTCAGTGGTCCAGGAAGGATCATCTCCGAGTAATCTCGCATGTTCCTCGATGCTGCATCTAAAATAATACATATACAAAATGAGTAATGTTTCAGAAAAGTAATAAAATGAAGAATAAACAATATTATAATCATTGAGGCTAAAATTATGTCAGACTTATAATTAATCAGCATTATCCTTAATGAATGTCATTCATAACTACCAATTGCCGGCACCTAAAGACGTATGTCCTCTCAGTGGTCCAGGAAGGATCATCTCCGAGTCAAATCGCATGTTCCTCGATGCTGCATCTAAAAAAATACATATACAATATAAGTAATGTTTTCGAAAAGTTATAAAACGAAGAAAAAAAAATATTATAATCAATGAGACTAAAATTATGTCAGGCTTATAATTAATCAGCATTACCCTTAATGAATGTCATTCAAAACTACCAATTGCCGGCACCTAAAGCCGTATGTCCTCTCAGTGGTCCAGGATGGATCATCTCAGAGTCATCTCGCATGTACCCCGATGCTGCATCTAAAACCATTCAAATACAAAATGAGTAATGTTTCAGAAAAGTAATAAATGGAAGAAAAAACTATATTATAATCATTCAGACTAAAATTATGTCAGACTTATTATTAATCAGCATTATCCTTAATGAAAGTCATTCGTAACTACCAACTGCCAAAACCTAAAGACGTATGTCCTCTCAGTGTTCCAGGAAGGATCATCTCCGAGTCATCTCGTATGTTCCCGATACTGCATCTAAAATAATACATACTCAATATGAGTAATGTTTCAGAAAAGTAATAAAATGAAGAAAAAACTATATTATAATCATTGAGATTAAAATTATGTCTGACTTTTTATTAATCGGCATTATCCTTAATGAATGTCATTCATAACTACCAATTGCCGGCACCTAAAGACGTATGTCCTCTCAGTGGTCCAGGATGGATCATATTCGAGTCATCTCATATGTTCCTCGATGCTGCATCTAAAATAATACATATACAAAATGAGTAATGTTTCAGAAAAGTAATAAAATGAAGAAAAAACAATATTATAATCATTGAGGCTAAAATTATGTCAGACTTATAATTAATCAGCATTATCCTTAATGAATGTCATTCATAACTACCAATTGCCGGCACCTAAAGACGTATGTCCTCTCAGTGGTCCAGGAAGGATCATCTCCTAGTCATCTCGCATGTTCCACGATGCTGCATCTAAAACCATTCAAATACAAAATGAGTAATGTTTCAGAAAAGTAATAAAATGAAGGAAAAACTATATTATAATCATTCAGACTAAGATTATATCAGACTTATAATTAATCAGCAATATCCTTAATGAATGTCATTCATAACTACCAACTGCCGGGACCTAAATACGTATGTCCTCTCAGTGGTCCAGGTGGGATCATCTCCTAGTCATCTCGCATGTTCCACGATGCTGCATCTAAAACCATTCAAATACATAATGAGTAATGTTTAAGAAAAGTAATTAAATGAAGAAAAAACTATATTATAATCATTTAGACTAAAATTATGTCAGACTTATAATTAATCAGCATTATCCTTAATGAATGTCATTCATAACTACCAATTGCCGACACCTAAAGACGTATGTCCTCTCAGTGGTCCAGGATGGATCATCTCCTAGTCATCTCGCATGTTCCACGATGCTGCATCTAAAACCATTCAAATAAAAAATGAGTAATGTTTAAGAAAAGTAATAAAATGAAGAAAAAACTATATTATAAACATTCAGACTAAAATTATGTCAGACTTATAATTAATCAGCATTATCCTTTATGAATGTCATTTATAACTACCAATTGCCGGCACCTAAAGACGTATGTCCTCTCGGTGGTCCAGGTGAGATCATCTCCTAGTCATCTCGCATGTTCCACGATGCTGCATCTAAAACCATTCAAATACAAAATGAGTAATGTTTAAGAAAAGTAATAAAATGAAGAAAAAACTATATTATAATCTTTCAGACTAAAATTATGTCAGACTTATAATTAATCAGCATTATCCTTTATGAATGTCATTCATAACTACCAATTGCTTACACCTAAAGACGTATGTCCTCTCAGTGGTCCAGGAAGGATCATCTCCTAGTCATCTCGCATGTTCCACGATGCTGCATCTAAAACCATTCAAATACAAAATGAATAATGTTTCAGAAAAGTAATACAATGAAGAAAAAACTATATTATAATCATTCAGACTAAAATTATGTCAGACTTATAATTAATCAGCATTATCCTTTATGAATGTCATTCATAACTACCAATGCCGGGACCTAAAGACGTATGTCCTCTCAGTGGTCCAGGAAGGATCATCTCATAGTCATCTCGCATGTTCCAGGATGCTGCATCTAAAACCATTCAAATACAAAAAGAGTAATGTTTCAGAAAAGAAATAAAATGAAGAAAAAACTATATCACAATCATTGAGACTAAAATTATGTCAGACTTATAATTAATCAGTATTATCCTTTATGAATGTCATTCATAACTACCAATTGCCGGCACCTAAAGACGTATGTCCTCTCAGTGGTCCAGGAAGGATCATCTCCTAGTCATCTCGTATGTTCCACGATGCTGCATCTAAAACCATTCAAATACAAAATGAGTAATGTTTCAGAGAAGTAATAAAATGAAGAAAAAACTATATTATAATCATTCAGACTAAAATTATGTCAGACTTATAATTAATCAGCATTATCCTTAATGAATGTCATTCATAACTACCAATTGCCGGCACCTAAAGACGTTTGTCCTCTCAGTGGTCCAGGAAGGATCATCTCCGAGTCATCTCGCATGTTCCTCGATGCTGCATCTAAAATAATACATAAAGAATTTGAGTAATGTTTCAAAAAGGTTATAAAATGAAGAAAAAACGATTTTCTAATCATTGAGGCTAAAATTATGTCAAAATTATTATTAATCAGCATTATCCTTTATGAATGTCATTCATAACTACCAATTGCAAGCACCAAAAGACGTTTTTCCTCTCAGTGGTCCAGGAAGGATCATCTCCGAGTCTTCTCGTATGTTCCTCGATGCTGCATCTAAAATAATACATAAACAATATGAGTAATGTATCAGAAAAGTTATAAAATGAAGAAAAAACGATATTCTAATCAATGAGACTAAAATTATGTCAGACTTACTATTAATCAGCATTATCCTTATTGAATATCATTCATAACTACCAATTGCCGGCACCTAAAGACGTATGTCCTCTCAGTGGTCCAGGAAGGATCATCTCCGTGTCATCTCGCATGTTCCTTGATGCTGCATCTAAAATAATACATATACAAAATGAGTAATGTTTCAGAAAAGTAATAAAATGAAGAAAAAACAATATTATATTCATTGAGGCTAAAATTATGTCAGACTTATAATTAATCAGCATTATCCTTAATGAATGTCATTCGTAACTACCAATTGCCGGCACCTAAAGACGTATGTCCTCTCAGTGGTCCAGGTGGGATCATCTCCTAGTCATCTCGCATGCTCCACGATGCTGCATCTAAAACCATTCAAATACAAAATGAGTAATGTTTCAGAAAAGTAATAAAATGAAGAAAAAACTATATTATAATCATTCAGACTAAAATTATGTCAGACTTATAATTAATCAGCATTATCCTTAATGTATGTCATTCATAACTACCAATTGCTGGCACCTAAAGACGTATGTCCTCTCAGTGGTCCAGGAAGGATCATCTCCTAGACATCTCGCATGTTCCACGATGCTGCATCTAAAACCATTCAAATACAAAATGAGTAATGTTTCAGAAAAGTAATAAAATGAAGAAAAAACTATATATTAATCATTCAGACTAAAATTATGTCAGACTTATAATTAATCAGCATTATCCTTAAAGAATGTCATTCATAACTACCAACTGCCGGCACCTAAAGACGTTTGTCCTCTCAGTGGTCCAGGTGGGATCATCTCCTAGTCATCTCGCATGTTCCACGATGCTGCATCTAAAACCATTCAAATACAAAATGAGTAATGTTTCAGAAAAGTAATAAAATGAAGAAAAAACTATATTATAATCATTCAGACAAAAATTATCTCAGACTTATAATTAATCAGCATTATCCTTAATTAATGTCATTCATAACTACCAATTGCCGGCACCTTAAGACGTATGTCCTCTCAGTGGTCCAGGTGGGAGCATCTCCTAGTCATCTCGCATGTTCCACGATGCTGTATCTAAAACCATTAAAATTCAAAATGAGAAATGTTTCAGAAAAGTAATAAAATGAAGAAAATACTATATTATAATCATTCAGACTAAAATTATATCATACTTATAATTAATCAGCATTATCCTTAATGAATGTCATTCATAACTACCAACTGCCGGCACCTAAAGACGTTTGTCCTCTCAGTGGTCCAGGTGGGATCATCTCCTAGTTAACTCGCATGTTCCACGATGCTGCATCTAAAACCATTCAAATACAAAATGAGTAATTTTTCAGAAAAGTAATAAAATGAAGAAAAAACTATATTATAATCATTCAGACTAAAATTATGTCAGACTTATAATTAATAAGCATTATCCTTAATGAATGTCATTCATAACTACCAATTGCCGGCACCTAAAGACGTATGTCCTCTCAGTGGTCCAGGTGGGATCATCTCTTAGTCATCTCGCATGTTCCACGATGCTGCATCTAAAACCATTCAAATACAAAATGAGTAATGTTTCAGAAAAGTAATAAAATGAAGGAAAAACTATATTATAATCATTCAGACTAAGATTATATCAGACTTATAATTAATCAGCATTATCCTTAATGAATGTCATTCATAACTACCAACTGCCGGCACCTAAAGACGTATGTCCTCTCGGTGGTCCAGGTGGGATCATCTCCTAGTCATCTCGCATGTTCCACGATGCTGCATCTAAAACCATTCAAATACATAATGAGTAATGTTTATGAAAAGTAATAAAATGAAGAAAAAACTATATTATAATCATTCAGACTAAAATTATGTCAGACTTATAATTAATCAGCATTATCCTTTATGAATGTCATTCATAACTACCAATTGCCGGCACCTAAAGACGTATGTCCTCTCAGTGGTCCAGGTGGGATCATCTCCTAGTCATCTCGCATGCTCCACGATGCTGCATCTAAAACCATTCAAATACAAAATGAGTAATGTTTAAGAAAAGTAATAAAATGAAGAAAAAACTATATAATAATCATTCAGACTATAATTATATCAGACTTATAATTAATCAGCATTATCCTTAATGAATGTCATTCATAACTACCAATTGCCGGCACCTAAAGACGTATGTCCTCTCAGTGGTCCAGGTGGGATCATCTCCTAGTCATCTCGCATGTTCCACGATGCTGCATCTAAAACCATTCAAATACAAAATGAGTAATGTTTAAGAAAAGTAATAAAATGAAGAAAAAACTATATTATAATCATTCAGACTAAAATTATGTCAGACTTATAATTAATCAGCATTATCCTTTATGAATGTCATTCATAACTACCAATTGCCGGCACCTAAAGACGTATGTCCTCTCAGTGGTCCAGGAAGGATCATCTCCTAGTCATCTCGCATGTTCCACGATGCTGCATCTAAAACCATTTAAATACAAAATGAATAATGTTTCAGAAAAGTAATAAAATGAAGAAAAAACTATATTATAATCATCCAGACTAAAATAATGTCAGACTTATAATTAATCGGCATTATCCTTTATGAATGTCATTCATAACTACCAATGCCGGGACCTAAAGACGTATGTCCTCTCAGAGGTCAAGGAAGGATCATCTCATAGTCATCTCGCATGTTCCACGATGCTGCATCTAAAACCATTCAAATACAAAAAGAGTAATGTTTCAGAAAAGAAATAAAATGAAGAAAAAACTATATCACAATCATTGAGACTAAAATTATGTCAGACTTATAATTAATCAGCATTATCCTTTATGAATGTCATTCATAACTACCAATTGCCGGCACCTAAAGACGTATGTCCTCTCAGTGGTCCAGGAAGGATCATCTCCTAGTCATCTCGCATGTTCCCCGATGCTGCATCTAAAACCATTCAAATACAAAGTGAGTAATGTTTCAGAAAAGTAATAACATGAAGAAAAAACTATATTATAATCATTCAGACTAAAATTATGTCAGACTTATAATTAATCAGCATTATCTTTTATGAATGTCATTCATAACTACCAATTGCCAGCACCTAAAGACGTATGTCCTCTCAGTGGTCCAGGAAGGATCATCTCCTAGTCATCTCGCATGTTCCACGATGCTGCATCTAAAACCATTCAAATACAAAATGAGTAATGTTTCAGAAAAGTAATAAAATGAAGAAAAAACTATATTATAATCATTCAGACTAAAATTATGTCAGAATTATAATTAATCAGCATTATCCTTAATGAATGTCCTTCATAACTACCAATTGCTGGCACATAAAAACATATGTCCTCTCAGTGGTCCAGGAAGGATCATCTCTTAGTCATCTCGCATGTTTCACGATGCTGCATCTAAAACCATTCTAATACAAAATGAGTAATTTTTCAGAAAAGTAATAAAATGAAGAAAAAAGTATATTATAATCATTGAGACTAAATTTATGACAGACTTTTTATTAATCAGCATTATCCTTAATGAATGTCATTCATAACTACCATTTGCCGGCACCTAAAGACGTGTGTCCTCTCAGTGGTCCAGGAAGGATCATCTCCTAGTCATCTCGCATGTTCCACGATGCTGCATCTAAAACCATTCAAATACAAAATGAGTAATGTTTCAGAAAAGTAATAAAATGAAGAAAAAACTATATTATAATCATTCAGACTTAAATTATGTCAGACTTACAATTAATCAGCATTATCCTTTAAGAATGTCATTCATAACTACCAATTGCCGGCACCTAAAGACGTATGTCCTCTCAGTGGTCCAGGAAGGATCATCTCCTAGTCATCTCGCATGTTCCAGGATGCTGCATCTAGAACCATTCAAATACAAAATGAGTTATGTTTCAGAAGAGTAATAAAATGAAGAAAAAACTATATTATAATCATTCAGACTAAAATTATGTCAGACTTATAATTAATCAGCATTATCCTTTATGAATGTCATTCATAACTACCAATTGCCGGCACCTAAAGACGTATGTCCTCTCATTGGTCCAGGAAGGATCATCTCCTAGTCATCTCGCATGTTCCAGGATGCTGCATCTAAAACCATTCAAATACAAAATGAGTAATGTTTCAGAAAAGTAATAAAATGAAGAAAAAAGTATATCATAATCATTGAGACTAAAATTATGTCAGACTTATAATTAATCAGCATTATCCTTAATGAATGTCATTCATAACTACCAATTGCCGGCACCTAAAGACGTATGTCCTCTCAGTGGTCCAGGTGGGATCATCTCCTAGTCATCTCGCATGTTCCACGATGCTGCATCTAAAACCATTCAAATACAAAATGAGTAATGTTTAAGAAAAGTAATAAAATGAAGAAAAAACTATATTATAATCATTCAGACTAAAATTATGTCAGACTTATAATTAATCAGCATTATCCTTTATGAATGTCATTCATAACTACCAATTGCCGGCACCTAAAGACGTATGTCCTCTCAGTGGTCCAGGAAGGATCATCTCCTAGTCATCTCGCATGTTCCACGATGCTGCATCTAAAACCATTTAAATACAAAATGAATAATGTTTCAGAAAAGTAATAAAATGAAGAAAAAACTATATTATAATCATCCAGACTAAAATAATGTCAGACTTATAATTAATCGGCATTATCGTTTATGAATGTCATTCATAACTACCAATGCCGGGACCTAAAGACGTATGTCCTCTCAGAGGTCCAGGAAGGATCATCTCATAGTCATCTCGCATGTTCCACGATGCTGCATCTAAAACCATTCAAATACAAAAAGAGTAATGTTTCAGAAAAGAAATAAAATGAAGAAAAAACTATATCACAATCATTGAGACTAAAATTATGTCAGACTTATAATTAATCAGCATTATCCTTTATGAATGTCATTCATAACTACCAATTGCCGGCACCTAAAGACGTATGTCCTCTCAGTGGTCCAGAAAGGATCATCTCCTAGTCATCTCGCATGTTCCCCGATGCTGCATCTAAAACCATTCAAATACAAAATGAGTAATGTTTCAGAAAAGTAATAACATGAAGAAAAAACTATATTATAATCATTCAGACTAAAATTATGTCAGACTTATAATTAATCAGCATTATCTTTTATGAATGTCATTCATAACTACCAATTGCCAGCACCTAAAGACGTATGTCCTCTCAATGGTCCAGGAAGGATCATCTCCTAGTCATCTCGCATGTTCCACGATGCTGCATCTAAAACCATTCAAATACAAAATGAGTAATGTTTCAGAAAAGTAATAAAATGAAGAAAAAACTATATTATAATCATTCAGACTAAAATTATGTCAGAATTATAATTAATCAGCATTATCCTTAATGAATGTCCTTCATAACTACCAATTGCTGGCACATAAAAACATATGTCCTCTCAGTGGTCCAGGAAGGATCATCTCTTAGTCATCTCGCATGTTTCACGATGCTGCATCTAAAACCATTCTAATACAAAATGAGTAATTTTTCAGAAAAGTAATAAAATGAAGAAAAAAGTATATTATAATCATTGAGACTAAATTTATGACAGACTTTTTATAAATCAGCATTATCCTTAATGAATGTCATTCATAACTACCATTTGCCGGCACCTAAAGACGTGTGTCCTCTCAGTGGTCCAGGAAGGATCATCTCCTAGTCATCTCGCATGTTCCACGATGCTGCATCTAAAACCATTCAAATACAAAATGAGTAATGTTTCAGAAAAGTAATAAAATGAAGAAAAAACTATATTATAATCATTCAGACTTAAATTATGTCAGACTTACAATTAATCAGCATTATCCTTTAAGAATGTCATTCATAACTACCAATTGCCGGCACCTAAAGACGTATGTCCTCTCAGTGGTCCAGGAAGGATCATCTCCTAGTCATCTCGCATGTTCCAGGATGCTGCATCTAGAACCATTCAAATACAAAATGAGTTATGTTTCAGAAAAGTAATAAAATGAAGAAAAAACTATATTATAATCATTCAGACTAAAATTATGTCAGACTTATAATTAATCAGCATTATCCTTTATGAATGTCATTCATAACTACCAATTGCCGGCACCTAAAGACGTATGTCCTCTCATTGGTCCAGGAAGGATCATCTCCTAGTCATCTCGCATGTTCCAGGATGCTGCATCTAAAACCATTCAAATACAAAATGAGTAATGTTTCAGAAAAGTAATAAAATGAAGAAAAAAGTATATCATAATCATTGAGACTAAAATTATGTCAGACTTATAATTAATCAGCATTATCCTTAATGAATGTCATTCATAACTACCAATTGCCGGCACCTAAAGACGTATGTCCTCTCAGTGGTCCAGGAATGATCATCTTCTAGTCATCTGGCATGTTCCACGATGCTGCATCTAAAACCATTCAAATACAAAATGAGTAATGTTTCAGAAAAGTAATAAAATGAAGAAAAAACTATATTATAATCATTCAGACTAAAATAATGTCAGACTTATAATTAATCAGCATTATCCTTAATGAATGTCATTCATAACTACCAATTGCCGGCACTTAAAGACGTATGTCCTCTCAGTGGTCCAGGAAGGATCATCTCCTAGTCATCTCGAATGTTCCACGATGCTGCATCTAAAACCATTAAAATACAAAATGAGTAATGTTTCAGAAAAGTAATAAAATGAAGAAAACACTATATTATAATCATTCAGATTAAAATTATGTCAGAATTATAATTAATCAGCATTATCCTTAATGAATGTCATTCATAACTACCAATTGCCGGCACCTAAAGACGTAGGTCCTCTCAGTGGTCCAGGAAGGATCATCTCCTAGTCATCTCGCATGTTCCACGATGCTGCATCTAAAACCATTCAAATACAAAATGAGTAATGTTTCAGAAAAGTAATAAAATGAAGAAAAAAGTATATTATAATCATTGAGACTAAATTTATGACAGACTTTTTATTAATCAGCATTATCCTTAATGAATGTCATTCATAACTACCATTTGCCGGCACCTAAAGACGTATGTCCTCTCAGTGGTCCAGGAAGGATCATCTCCTAGTCATCTCGCATGTTCCACGATGCTGCATCTAAAACCATTCAAATACAAAATGAGTAATGTTTCAGAAAAGTAATAAAATGAAGAAAAAACTATATTATAATCATTCAGACTTAAATTATGTCAGACTTACAATTAATCAGCATTATCCTTTAAGAATGTCATTCATAACTACCAATTGCCGGCACCTAAAGACGTATGTCCTCTCAGTGGTCCAGGAAGGATCATCTCCTAGTCATCTCGCATGATCCAGGATGCTGCATCTAGAACCATTCAAATACAAAATGAGTTATGTTTCAGAAAAGTAATAAAATGAAGAAAAAACTATATTATAATCATTCAGACTAAAATTATGTCAGACTTATAATTAATCAGCATTATCCTTTATGAATGTCATTCATAACTACCAATTGCCGGCACCTAAAGACGTATGTCCTCTCATTGGTCCAGGAAGGATCATCTCCAAGTCATCTCGCATGTTCAAGGATGCTGCATCTAAAACCATTCAAATACAAAATGAGTAATGTTTCAGAAAAGTAATAAAATGAAGAAAAAAGTATATCATAATCATTGAGACTAAAATTATGTCAGACTTATAATTAATCAGCATTATCCTTAATGAATGTCATTCATAACTACCAATTGCCGGCACCTAAAGACGTATGTCCTCTCAGTGGTCCAGGAAGGATCATCTTCTAGTCATCTGGCATGTTCCACGATGCTGCATCTAAAACCATTCAAATACAAAATGAGTAATGTTTCAGAAAAGTAATAAAATGAAGAAAAAACTATATTATAATCATTCAGACTAAAATAATGTCAGACTTATAATTAATCAGCATTATCCTTTAAGAATGTCATTCATAACTACCAATTTTCCGGCACCTAAAGACGTATGTCCTCTCAGTGGTCCAGGAAGGATCATCTCCTAGTCATCTCCCATGTTCCAGGATACTGCATCTAAAACCATTCAAATACAAAATGAGTAATGTTTCAGAAAAGTAATAAAATGAACAAAAAACTATATTATAATCAATGAGAATAAAATTATGTCAGACTTATAATTAATCAGCATTATCTTTAATGAATGTCCTTCATAACTACCAATTGCCGGCACCTAAAGACGTATGTCCTCTCAGTGGTCCAGGAAGGATCATCTCCTAGTCATCTCGCATGTTCCACGATGCTGCATCTAAAACCATTCAAATACAAAATGAGTAATGTTTCAGAAAAGTAATAAAATGAACAAAAAACTATATTATAATCAATGAGAATAAAATTATGTCAGACTTATAATTAATCAGCATTATCTTTAATGAATGTTATTCATAACTACCAATTGCCGGCACCTAAATACGTATGTCCTCTCAGTTGTCCAGGAAGGATCATCTTCTAGTCATCTCGCATGTTCCACGATGCTGCATCTAAAACCATTCAAATACAAAATGAGTAATGTTTCAGAAAAGTAATAAAATGTAAAAAAAACTATATTATAATCAATGAGACTAATATTATGTCAGACTTATAATTAATCAGCATTCTCCTTAATGAATGTCATTCATAACTACCAATTGCCGGCACCTAAAGACGTTTGTCCTCTCAGTGGTCCAGGAAGGATCATCTCCTAGTCATCTCGCATGTTCCACGATGCTGCATCTAAAAACCATTCAAATACAAAATGAATAATGTTTAAGAAAAGTAATAAAATGAAGAAAAAACTATATTATAATCATTCAGACTAAAATTATTTCAGACTTATAATTAATCAGCATTATCCTTAATGAATGTCATTCATAACTACCAATTGCCGGCACCTAAAGATGTATGTCCTCTCAGTGGTCCAGGAAGGATCATCTCCTAGTCAACTCGCATGTTCCACGATGCTGCATCGAAAACCATTCAAATACAAAATGAGTAATGTTTCAGAAAAGTAATGAAATGAAGAAAAAACTATATTATAATCATTCAGACTAAAATTATGTCAGACTTATAATTAATCAGCATTATCCTTTAAGAATGTCATTCATAACTACCAATTTTCCGGCACCTAAAGACGTATGTCCTCTCAGTGGTCCAGGAAGGATCATCTCCTAGTCATCTCCCATGTTCCAGGATACTGCATCTAAAACCATTCAAATACAAAATGAGTAATGTTTCAGAAAAGTAATAAAATGAACAAAAAACTATATTATAATCAATGAGAATAAAATTATGTCAGACTTATAATTAATCAGCATTATCTTTAATGAATGTCCTTCATAACTACCAATTGCCGGCACCTAAAGACGTATGTCCTCTCAGTGGTCCAGGAAGGATCATCTCCTAGTCATCTCGCATGTTCCACGATGCTGCATCTAAAACCATTCAAATACAAAATGAGTAATGTTTCAGAAAAGTAATAAAATGAACAAAAAACTATATTATAATCAATGAGAATAAAATTATGTCAGACTTATAATTAATCAGCATTATCTTTAATGAATGTTATTCATAACTACCAATTGCCGGCACCTAAATACGTATGTCCTCTCAGTTGTCCAGGAAGGATCATCTTCTAGTCATCTCGCATGTTCCACGATGCTGCATCTAAAACCATTCAAATACAAAATGAGTAATGTTTCAGAAAAGTAATAAAATGTAAAAAAAACTATATTATAATCAATGAGACTAATATTATGTCAGACTTATAATTAATCAGCATTCTCCTTAATGAATGTCATTCATAACTACCAATTGCCGGCACCTAAAGACGTTTGTCCTCTCAGTGGTCCAGGAAGGATCATCTCCTAGTCATCTCGCATGTTCCACGATGCTGCATCTAAAAACCATTCAAATACAAAATGAATAATGTTTAAGAAAAGTAATAAAATGAAGAAAAAACTATATTATAATCATTCAGACTAAAATTATTTCAGACTTATAATTAATCAGCATTATCCTTAATGAATGTCATTCATAACTACCAATTGCCGGCACCTAAAGATGTATGTCCTCTCAGTGGTCCAGGAAGGATCATCTCCTAGTCAACTCGCATGTTCCACGATGCTGCATCGAAAACCATTCAAATACAAAATGAGTAATGTTTCAGAAAAGTAATGAAATGAAGAAAAAACTATATTATAATCATTCAGACTAAAATTATGTCAGACTTATAATTAATCAGCATTATCCTTAATGAATGTCATTCATAACTACCAATTGCCGGCACTTAAAGTCGTATGTCCTCTCAGTGGTCCAGGAAGGATCATCTCTTAGTCATCTCGCATATTTCACGATGCTGCATCTAAAACCATTCAAATACAAAATGAGTAATTTTTCAGAAAATTAATAAAATGAAGAAAAAACTATATTATAATCATTGAGACTAAATTTATGACAGACTTAAAATTAATCAGCATTATCCTTAATGAATGTCATTCATAACTACCAATTGCCGGCACATGAAGACGTATGTCCTCTCAGTGGTCCAGGAAGGATCATCTCCTAGTCATCTCGCATGTTCCAGGATGCTGCATCTAGAACCATTAAAATACAAAATGAGTAATGTTTCAGAAAAGTAATAAAATGAAAAAAAAAACTATATTATAATCATTCAGACTAAAATTATGTCAGACTTATAATTAATCAGCATTATGCTTAATGAATGTCATTCAAAACTACCAATTGCCGGCACCTAAAGATGTATGTCCCCTCAGTGGTCCAGGAAGGATCATCTCCTAGTCAACTCGCATGTTCCACGATGCTGCATCGAAAACCATTCAAATACAAAATGAGTAATGTTTCAGAAAAGTAATAAAATGAACAAAAAACTATATTATAATCAATGAGAATAAAATTATGTCAGACTTATAATTAATCAGCATTATCTTTAATGAATGTTATTCATTACTACCAATTGCCGGCACCTAAATACGTATGTCCTCTCAGTTGTCCAGGAAGGATCATCTCCTAGTCATCTCGCATGTTCCACGATGCTGCATCTAAAACCATTCAAATACAAAATGAGTAATGTTTCAGAAAAGTAATAAAATGAAGAAAAAACTATATTATAATCATTCAGACTAAAATTATTTCAGACTTATAATTAATCAGCATTATCCTTAATGAATGTCATTCAAAACTACCAATTGCCGGCACCTAAAGATGTATGTCCTCTCAGTGGTCCAGGAAGGATCATCTCCTAGTCAACTCGCATGTTCCACGATGCTGCATCGAAAACCATTCAAATACAAAATGAGTAATGTTTCAGAAAAGTAATAAAATGAAGAAAAAACTATATTATAATCATTGAGACTAAAATTATGTCTGACTTATTATAAATCAGCATTATCCTTAATGAATAACATTCATAACTACCAATTGCCGGCACCTAAAGACGTATGTCCTCTCAGTGGTCCAGGAAGGATCATCTCCGAGGCATCTCGCATGTTCCTCGATGCTGCATCTAAAATAATACATATACAAAATGAGTAATGTTTCAGAAAAGTAATAAAATGAAGAAAAAACTATATTTTAATCATTGAGGCTAAAATTATGTCCGACTTATTTTAAATCAGCATTATCCTTAATGAATGTCATTCATAACTACCAATTGCCGGCACCTAAAGACGTATGTCCTCTCAGTGGTCAAGGAAGGATCATCTCCGATTCATCTCGCACGTTCCCCGATGCTGCATCTAAAACCATTCAAATACAAAATGAGTAATGTTTCAAAAAAGAAATAAAATGAAGAAAAAACTATATTATAATCGATGAGAATAAAATTATGTCAGACTTATAATTAATCAGCATTATCTTTAATGTATGTCATTCATAACTACCAATTGCCGGCACCTAAATACGTATGTCCTCTCAGTGGTCCAGGAAGGATCATCTCCTAGTCATCTCGCATGTTCCACGATGCTGCATCTAAAACCATTCAAATACAAAATGAGTATTGTTTCGGAAAAGTAATAAAATGTAGAAAAAACTATATTATAAAATTTCAGACTAAAATAATGTCAGACTTATAATTAATCAGCATTATCCTTAATGAATGTCATTCATAACTACCAATTGCTGGCACCTCAAGACGTATGTTCTCTCAGTGGTCCAGGAAGGATCATCTCCTAGTCATCTCGAATGTTCCACGATACTGCATCTATAACCATTCAAATACAAAATGAGTAATGTTTCAGAAAAGTAATAAAATGAAAAAAAAACTATATCATAATCATTCAGACTAAAATTATGTCAGACTTATAATTAATCAGCATTATCCTTAATGAATGTCACTCATAACTACCAATTGCTGGCACCTAAAGACGTATGTCCTCTCAGTGGTCCAGCAAGGATCATCTCCTAGTCATCTCGCATGTTCCACGATGCTGCATCTAAAACCATTCAAATACAAAATGAGTAATGTTTCAGAAAAGTAATAATATGAAGAAAAAACTATATTATAATCAATCAGACTAAAATTATGTCAGACTTATAATTAATCAGCATTATCCTTAATGAATGTCATTCATAACTACCAATTGCTGGCACCTAAAGACGTATGTCCTCTCAGTGGTCCAGGAAGGACCATCTCCTAGTCATCTCGCATGTTCCACGATGCTGCATCTAAAACCATTAGAATACAAAATGAGTAATGTTTAAGAAAAGTAATAAAATGAAGAAAAAACTATATTATAATCATTCAGACTAAAATTTTGTCAGACTTATAATTAATCAGCATTATACTTAATGAATGTCCTTCATAACTACCAATTGCTGGCACATAAAAACTTATGTCCTCTCAGTGGTCCAGGAAGGATCATCTCTTAGTCATCTCGCATGTTTCACGATGCTGCATCTAAAACCATTCAAATACAAAATGAGTAATTTTTCAGAAAATTAATAAAATGAAGAAAAATCTATATTATAATCATTGAGACTAAATTTATGATAGACTTAAAATTAATCAGCATTATCCTTAATGAATGTCATTCATAACTACCAATTGCCGGCACCTAAAGACGTATGTCCTCTCAGTGGTCCAGGAAGGATCATCTCCTAGTCATCTCGCATGTTCCAGGATGCTGCATCTAGAACCATTCAAATACAAAAAGAGTAATGTTTCAGAAAAGTAATAAAATGAAGAAAAAACTATATTATAATCAATGAGACTAATATTATGTCAGACTTATAATTAATCAGCATTATCCTTTATGAATGTCATTCGTAACTACCAATTGCCGGCACCTAAAGACGTTTGTCCTCTCAGCGGTCCAGGAAGGATCATCTCCTAGTCATCTCGCATGTTCCACGATGCTGCATCTAAAACCATTCAAATACAAAATGAGTAATGTTTCAGAAAAGTAATAAAATGAAGAAAAAATTATATTATAATCATTCAGACTAAAATTATGTCAGACTTATAATTAATCAGCATTATCCTTAATGAATGTCATTCATAACTACCAATTGCTGGCACCTAAAGACGTATGATCTCTCAGTGGTCCAGGAAGGATCATCTCCTAGTCATCTCGCATGTTCCAGGATGCTGCATCTAGAACCATTCAAATACAAAATGAGTAATGTTTCAGAAAAGTAATAAAATGAAGAAAAAACTATATCATAATCATTCAGACTAAAATTATGTCAGACTTATAATTAATCAGCATTATCCTTTATGAATGTCATTCATAATTACCAATTGCCGGCACCTAAAGACGTATGTCGTCTCAGTGGTCCAGGAAGGATCATCTCCTAGTCATCTCGCATGTTCCACGATGCTGCATCTAAAACCATTCAAATACAAAATGAGTTATGTTTAAGAAAAGTAATAAAATGAAGAAAAAACTATATTATAATCATTCAGACTAAAATTATGTCAGACTTATAATTAATCAGCATTATCCTTTATGAATGTCATTCATAACTACCAATTGCCGGCACCTAAAGACGTATGTCCTCTCAGTGGTCCAGGAAGGATCATCTCCTAGTCATCTCGCATGTTCCACGATGCTGCATCTAAAACCATTCAAATACAAAATGAGTAATGTTTCAGAAAAGAAATAAAATGAAGAAAAAACTATATCATAATCATTGAGACTAAAATTATGTAAGACTTATAATTAATCAGCATTATCCTTAATGAATGTCATTCATAACTACCAATTGCCAGATCCTAAAGAAGTATGTCCTCTCAGTGGTCCAGGAAGGATCATCTCCTAATCATCTCGCATGTTCCACGATGCTGCATCTAAAACCATTCAAATACAAAATGAGTAATGTTTCAGAAAAGTAATAAAATGAAGAAAAAACAATATCATAATCATTCAGACTAAAATTATGTCAGACTTATAATTAATCAGCATTATCCTTAATGAATGTCATTCATAACTACCAATTGCCGGCACCTAAAGACGTATGTCCTCTCAGTGGTCCAGGAAGGATCATCTCCTAGTCATCTGGCATGTTCCACGATGCTGCATTTAAAACCATTCAAATACAAAATGAGTAATGTTTCAGAAAAGTAATAAAATGAAGAAAAAACTATATTATAATCATTCAGACTAAAATTAAGTCAGAGTTATAATTAATCAGCATTATCCTTTAAGAATGTCATTCATAACTACCAATTGCCGGCACCTAAAGACGTATGTCCTCTCAGTGGTCCAGGAAGGATCATCTCCTAGTCATCTCGCATGTTCCACGATGATGCATGTAAAACCATTCAAATAGAAAATGAGTTATGTTTCAGAGAAGTAATAAAATGAAGAATAAACTATATTATAATCATTCAGACTAAAATTATGTCAGACTTATAATTAATCAGCATTATCCATAATGAATGTCATTCATAACTACCAATTGCCAGCACCTAAAGCCGTATGTCCTCTCAGTGGTCCAGGATGGATCATCTCCGAGTAATCTCGCATGTTCCCCGATGCTGCATCTAAAACCATTCAAATACAAAATGAGTAATGTTTCAGAAAAGTAATAAATGGAAGAAAAAACTATATTATAAGCATTGAGACTAAAATTATGTCAGACTTATAATTAATCAGCATTATCCTTAATGAAAGTCATTCGTAACTACCAACTGCCAAAACCTAAAGACGTATGTCCTCTCAGTGTTCCAGGAAGGATCATCTCCTAGTCATCTCGCATGTTCCAGGATGCTGCATCTAGAACCATTCAAATACAAAATGAGTTATGTTTCAGAAAAGTAATAAAATGAAGAAAAAACTATATTATAATCATTCAGACTAAAATTATGTCAGACTTATAATTAATCAGCATTATCCTTTATGAATGTCATTCATAACTACCAATTGCCGGCACCTAAAGACGTATGTCCTCTCATTGGTCCAGGAAGGATCATCTCCTAGTGATCTCGCATGTTCCAGGATGCTGCATCTAAAACCATTCAAATACAAAATGAGTAATGTTTCAGAAAAGTAATAAAATGAAGAAAAAAGTATATCATAATCATTGAGACTAAAATTATGTCAGACTTATAATTAATCAGCATTATCCTTAATGAATGTCATTCATAACTACCAATTGCCGGCACCTAAAGACGTATGTCCTCTCAGTGGTCCAGGAAGGATCATCTCCTAGTCATCTCCCATGTTCCAGGATACTGCATCTAAAACCATTCAAATACAAAATGAGTAATGTTTCAGAAAAGTAATAAAATGAACAAAAAACTATAATATAATCAATGAGAACAAAATTATGTCAGACTTATAATTAATCAGCATTATCTTTAATGAATGTCCTTCATAACTACCAATTGCCGGCACCTAAAGACGTATGTCCTCTCAGTGGTCCAGGAAGGATCATCTCCTAGTCAACTCGCATGTTCCACGATGCTGCATCTAAAACCATTCAAATACAAAATGAGTAATGTTTCAGAAAAGTAATAAAATGAACAAAAAACTATATTATAATCAATGAGAATAAAATTATGTCAGACTTATAATTAATCAGCATTATCTTTAATGAATGTTATTCATAACTACCAATTGCCGGCACCTAAAAACGTATGTCCTCTCAGTTGTCCAGGAAGGATCATCTCCTAGTCATCTCGCATGTTCCACGATGCTGCATCTAAAACCATTCAAATACAAAATGAGTAATGTTTCAGAAAAGTAATAAAATGTAGAAAAAACTATATTATAATCAATGAGACTAATATTATGTCAGACTTATAATTAATCAGCATTCTCCTTAATGAATGTCATTTATAACTACCAATTGCCGGCACCTAAAGACGTTTGTCCTCTCAGTGGTCCAGGAAGGATCATCTCCTAGTCATCTCGCATGTTCCACGATGCTGCATCTAAAACCATTCAAATACAAAATGAATAATGTTTAAGAAAAGTAATAAAATGAAGAAAAAACTATATTATAATCATTCAGACTAAAATTATTTTAGACTTATAATTAATCAGCATTATCCTTAATGAATGTCATTCATAACTACCAATTGCCGGCACTTAAAGACGTATGTCCTCTCAGTGGTCCAGGAAGGATCATCTCCTAGTCATCTCGAATGTTCCACGATGCTGCATCTAAAACCATTAAAATACAAAATGAGTAATGTTTCAGAAAAGTAATAAAATGAAGAAAACACTATATTATAATCATTCAGATTAAAATTATGTCAGAATTATAATTAATCAGCATTATCCTAAATGAATGTCATTCATAACTACCAATTGCCGGCACCTAAAGACGTAGGTCCTCTAAGTGGTCCAGGAAGGATCATCTCCTAGTCATCTCGCATGTTCCACGATGCTGCATCTAAAACCATTCAAATACAAAATGAGTAATGTTTCAGAAAAGTAATAAAATGAAGAAAAAAGTATATTATAATCATTGAGACTAAATTTATGACAGACTTTTTATTAATCAGCATTATCCTTAATGAATGTCATTCATAACTACCATTTGCCGGCACCTAAAGACGTATGTCCTCTCAGTGGTCCAGGATGGATCATCTCCTAGTCATCTCGCATGTTCCACGATGCTGCATCTAAAACCATTCAAATACAAAATGAGTAATGTTTCAGAAAAGTAATAAAATGAAGAAAAAACTATATTATAATCATTCAGACCAAAATTATGTCAGACTTATAATTAATCAGCATTATCCTTAATGAATGTCATTCATAACTACCAATTGCCGGCACCAAAAGACGTTTGTCCTCTCAGTGGTCCAGGAAGGATCATCTCCGAGTCATTTCGCATGTTCCTCGATGCTGCATCTAAAATAATACATAAACAATATGAGTAATGTTTCAGAAAGGGTATAAAATGAAGAAAAAACGATATTCTAATCATTGAGACTAAAATTATGTCAGACTTATTATTAATCAGCAGTATCCTTTATGAATGTCATTCATAACTACCAATTGACGGCACCTAAAGACGTATGTCCTCTCAGTGGTCCAGGAGGGATCATCTCCTAGTCATCTCGCATGTTCGTCGATGCTGCATCTAAAACCATTCAAATACAAAATGAGTAATGTTTCAGAAAAGTAATAAAATGAAGAAAAATCAATATTATAATCATTAAGACTAAAATTATGTCCGACTTATAATTGATCAGCATTATCCTTAATGAATGTCATTCATAACTACCAAATTTTGGCACCTAAAGACGTATGTCCTCTCAGTGGTCCAGGAAGGATCATCTCCTAGTCATCTCGCATGTTTCTTGATGCTGCATCTAAAATAATACATATACAATATAAGTAATGTTTCAGAAAAGTTATAAAAAGAAGAAAAAACGATATCATAATCAATGAGACTAAAATTATGTTAGACTTATAATTAATCAGCATTATCCTTAATGAAAGTCATTCGTAACTACCAACTGCCGGCACCTAAATACGTATGTCCTCTCAATGAACCAGAAAGGATCATCTCCGTGTCATTTCGCATATTCCTCGATGCTGCATCTAAAATAATACATAAACAATATGAATAATGTTTCAGAAAGGTTATAAAATGAAGAAAAAACGATATTATAATCATTGAGACTAAAATTATGTCAGACATATTATTAATCAGCATTATCCTTTATGAATGTCATTCATAACTACCAATTCCCGGCACCTAAAGACGTATGTCCTCTCAGTGGTCCAGGAAGGATCATCTCCTAGTCATCTCGCATGTTCCACGATGCTGCATCTAAAATAATACATAAACAATATGAGTAATGTTTCAGAAAGGTTATAAAATGAAGAAAAAACGATATTCTAATCATTGAGACTAAAATTATGTCAGACTTATTAATAATCAGCATTATCTTTTATGAATGTCATTCATAACTACCAATTGCCGGCACCTAAAGACGTATGTCCTCTCAGTGGTCTAGGAAGGATCATCTCCGAGTCATCTCGCATGTTTGTTGATGCTGCATCTAAAATAATACATATACAATATAAGTCATGTTTCAGAAAAGTTAAAAAATGAGGAAATAACGATATCATAATTAATGAGACTAAAATTATGTCAGACTTATAATTAATCAGCAATATCCGTAATGAATGTCATTCATAACTACCAATTGCCGGCAACTAAAGGCGTATGTCCTCTCAGTGGTCAAGGAAGGATCATCTCCGAGTCATCTCGCATGTTCCTTGATGCTGCATCTAAAACCATTCAAATACAAAATGAGTAATGTCTCCAAAAAGTAATAAAATGAAGAAAAAACTATATTATAATCCTTGAGACTAAAATTATGTTAGACTCATTATTAATCAGCATTATCCTTAATGAATGTAATTCATAACTACCAATTGCCGGCACAAAAAGACGTATCTCCTCTGAATGGTCCAGGATGGATCATCTCCTAGTCATCTCGCATGTTCCCCAATGCTGCATCTAAAACCATTCAAATACAAAATGAGTAATGTTTCAGAAAAGTAATAAAATGAAGACAAAACTATATTATAATCCTTGAGACTAAAATTATGTCAGACTTATAATTAATCAGCATTATCCTTAATGATTGTTATTCATAACTACCAATTGCCGGCACCTAAAGACGTATGTCCTCTCAATGGTCCAGAAGGGATCATCTTCGAGTCATCTCGCATGTTCTTCGAAGCTGCATCTAAAATAGTACATATACAATATGAGTAATGTTTCAGAAAAGTGATAAAATGAAGAAAAAACGATATTATAATCATTGAGACGAAAATTATGTCAGACTTATTATTAATCAGCATTATCCTTAATGAAAGTCATTCATAACTACCAACTGCCGGCACCTAAAGACGTATGTCCTCTCAGTGAACAAGAAAGGATCATCTCCGTGTCATCTCGCATATTCCTCGATGCTGCATCTAAAATAATACATAAACAATATGAATAATTTTTCAGAAAGGTTATAAAATGAAGAAAAAACGATATTATAATCATTGAGACTAAAATTATGTCAGATTTATAATTAATCAGCATTATCCTTAATGAAAGATATTCATAACTACCAACCGCCGGCACCTAAAGACGTATGTCCTCTCAGTGAACAAGAAAGGATCATCTCCGTGTCATCTCGCATATTCCTCGATGCTGCATCTAAAATAATACATAAACAATATGAATAATTTTTCAGAAAGGTTATAAAATGAAGAAAAAACGATATTATAATCAATGAGACTAAAGTTATGTCAGACTTATAATTAGTCAGCATTATCCTTAATGAATGTCATTCATAACTACCAATTGCTGGCACCTAAAGATGTATGTCCTCTCAGTGGTCCAGCAAGGATCATCTCCTACTCATCTCGCATGTTTCCCGATGCTGCATCTAAAACCATTCAAATACAAAATGAGTAATGTTTCAGAAAAGTAATAAAATGAAGAAAAAACTATATTATAATCCTTGAGACTAAAATTATGTTAGACTCATTATTAATCAGCATTATCCTTAATGAATGTAATTCATAACTACCAATTGCCGGCACAAAAAGACGTATGTCCTCTGAATGGTCCAGGATGGATCATCTCCTAGTCATCTCGCATGTTCCCCAATGCTGCATCTAAAACCATTCAAATACAAAATGTGTAATGTTTCAGAAAAGTAATAATATGAAGAAAAAACTATATTATAATCATTCAGACTAAAATTATGTCAGACTTATAATTAATCAGCATTATCCTTAATGAATGTCATTCATAACTACCAATTGCCGGCACCTAAAGACGTATGTCCTCTCAGTGGTCCAGGAAGGATCATCTCCTAGTCATCTCGCATGTTCCACGATGCTGCATCTAAAACCATTCAAATACAAAATGAGTAATGTTTAAGAAAAGTAATAAAATGAAGAAAAAATTAGATTATAATCATTCAGACTAAAATTATGTCAGACTTATAATTAATCAGCATTATCCTTAATGAATGTCCTTCAGAACTACCAATTGCTGGCACATAAAAACGTATGTCCTCTCAGTGGTCCAGGAAGGATCATCTCTTAGTCATCTCGCATGTTTCACGATGCTGCATCTAAAACCATTCAAATACAAAATGAGTAATTTTTCAGAATAGTAATAAAATGAAGAAAAAACTATATTATAATTATTGAGACTAAATTTATGACAGACTTATTATTAATCAGCATTATCCTTAATGAATGTCATTCATAACTACCAATTGCCGGCACTTAAAGACGTATGTCCTCTCAGTGGTCCAGGAAGGATCATCTCCTAGTCATCTCGCATGTTCCACGATGCTGCATCTAAAACCATTAAAATACAAAATGAGTAATGTTTCAGAAAAGTAATAAAATGAAGAAAACACTATATTATAATCATTCAGACTAAAATTATGTCAGAATTATAATTAATCAGCATTATCCTTAATGAATGTCATTCATAACTACCAATTCCGGCACCTAAAGACGTATGTCCTCTCAGTGGTCCAGGAAGGATCATCTCCTAGTCATCTCGCATGTTCCACGATGCTTCATCTAAAACCATTCAAAAACAAAATGAGTAATGTTTCAGAAAAGTAATAAAATGAAGAAAAAACTATATTATAATCATTCAGACTAAAATTATGTCAGACCTATAATTAATCAGCATTATCCTTAATGAATGTCATTCATAACTACCAATTGACGGCACCTAAAGACGTATGTCCTCTCAGTGGTCCAGGAAGGATCATCTCCTAGTCATCTCGCATGTTCCACGATGCTGCATCTAGAACCATTCAAATACAAAATGAGTAATGTTTCAGAAAAGTAATAAAATGAAAAAAAAAATATATTATAATCATTCAGACTAAAATTATGTCAGACATATAATTAATCAGCATTATCCTTTAAGAATGTCATTCATAACTACAAATTGCCGGCACCTAAAGACGTATGTCCTTTCAGTGGTCCAGGAAGGATCATCTCCTAGTCATCTCGCATGTTCCAGGATACTGCATCTAAAACCATTCAAATACAAAATGAGTAATGTTTCAGAAAAGTAATAAAATGAAGAAAAAACTATATTATAATCATTCAGACTAAAATTATGTCAGACCTATAATTAATCAGCATTATCCTTAATGAATGTCATTCATAACTACCAATTGCCGGCACCTAAAGACGTATGTCCTCTCAGTGGTCCAGGAAGGATCATCTCCTAGTCATCTCGCATGTTCCTCGATGCTGCATCTAAAACCATTCAAATACAAAATGAGTAATGTTTCAGAAAAGTAATAAAATGAAAACAAAACTATATTATAATCCTTGAGACTAAAATTATGTCAGACTTATTATTAATCAGCATTATCCTTAATGAAGGTCATTCATAACTACCAGCTGCCGGCACCTAAGGACTTATGACCTCTCAGTGGTCCAGGAAGGATCATCTCCGAGTCATCTCGCATGTTCCCCGATGCTGCATATAATATTATACATATACAATATGAGTAATCTTTCAGAAAAGTAATAAAATGAAGAAAAAACTATATTTTATTTGTTGAGACTAAAATTATGTCAGACTTATTATTAATCATCATTCTCCTTAATGAATGTCATTCATAACTACCAATTGCCGGCACCTAAAGACGTATGTCCTCTCAGTGGTGCAGGAATGATCATCTCCTAGTCATCTCGCAAGTTCCACTATGCTGCATCTAAAACCATTCAAATACAAAATGAGTAATGTTTCAGAAAAGTAATAAAATGAAAAAAAAACTATATTATAATCATTCAGAATAAAAATTATGTCAGACTTATAATTAATCAGCATTATCCTTAATGAATGTCATTCATAACTACCAAATGCCGGCACCTAAAGCCGTATGTCCTCTCAGTGGTCCAGGATGGATCACCTCCGAGTAATCTCGCATGTACCCCGATGCTGCATCTAAAACCATTCAAATACAAAATGAGTAATGTTTCAGAAAAGTAATAAATGGAAGAAAAAACTATATTATAAGCATTGAGACTAAAATTATGTCAGACTTATTATTAATCAGCATTATCCTTAATGAAAGTCATTCGTAACTACCAACTGCCAAAACCTAAAGACGAATGTCCTCTCAGTGTTCCAGGAAGGATCATCTCAGAGTCATCCCGTATGTTCCCGATGCTGCATCTAAAATAATACATACTCAATATTTGTAATGTTTCAGAAAAGTAATAAAATGAAGAAAAAACTATATTATAATCATTGAGACTAAAATTATGTCTGACTTATTATAAATCAGCATTATCCTTAATGAATAACATTCATAACTTCCACCTGCCGGCACCTAAAGACGTATGTCCTCTCAGTGGTCCAGGAAGGATCATCTCCGATTCATCTCGCACGTTCCCCGATGCTGCATCTAAAACCATTCAAATACAAAATGAGTAACGTTTCAAAAAAGAAATAAAATGAAGAAAAAACGATATTATAATCATTGAGACTAAAATTATGTCAGACATATTATTAATCAGCATTATCCTTAATGAAAGTCATTCATAACTACCAACTGCCGGCACCTAAAGACGTATGTCCTCTCAATGAACCAGAAAGGATCATCTCCCTTTCATCTCGCATATTCCTCGATGCTGCATCTAAAATAATACATAAACAATATGAATAATGTTTCAGAAAGGTTCTAAAATGAAGAAAAAACGATATCATAATCATTGAGACTAAAATTATGTCAGACATATTATTAATCAGCATTATCCTTTATGAATGTCATTCATAACTACCAATTGCCGGCACCTAAAGACGTATGTCCTCTCAGTGGTCCAGGAAGGATCATCTCCGAGTCATCTCGCATGTTTCTTGATGCTGCATCTAAAATAATACATATACAATATAAGTAATGTTTCAGAAAAGTTATAAAATGAAGAAAAAACGATATCATAATCAATGAGACTAAAATTATGTCAGACTTATAATTGATCAGCATTATCCTTAATGAATGTCATTCATAACTACCAATTGCCGGCACTTAAAGACGTATGTCCTCTCAGTGGTCCAGGAAGGATCATCTCCGAGTCATCTCGCATGTTCCCCAATGCTGTATCTAAAACCATTCAAATACAAAATGAGTAATGTCTCAAAAAAGTAATAAAATGAAGAAAAAACTATATTATAATCCTTGAGACTAAAATTATGTCAGACATATTATTAATCAGCATTATCATTAATGAATGTCATTCATAACTACCAATTGCCGGCACATAAAGACGTATGTCCTCTCAATGGTCCAGGATGGATCATCTCCGAGTCATCTCGCATGTTTCTTGATGCTGCATCTAAAATAATACATATACAAAATGAGTAATGTCTCAAAAAAGTAATAAAATGAAGAAAAAACTATATTATAATCATTCAGACCAAAATTATGTCAGACTTATAATTAATCAGCATTATCCTTAATGAATGTCATTCATAACTACCAATTGCCGGCACCAAAAGACGTTTGTCCTCTCAGTGGTCCAGGAAGGATCATCTCCGAGTCATTTCGCATGTTCCTCGATGCTGCATCTAAAATAATACATAAACAATATGAGTAATGTTTCAGAAAGGTTATAAAATGAAGAAAAAACGATATTCTAATCATTGAGACTAAAATTATGTCAGACATATTATTAATCAGCAGTATCCTTTATGAATGTCATTCATAACTACCAATTGACGGCACCTAAAGACGTATGTCCTCTCAGTGGTCCAGGAGGGATCATCTCCTAGTCATCTCGCATGTTCGTCGATGCTGCATCTAAAACCATTCAAATACAAAATGAGTAATGTTTCAGAAAAGTAATAAAATGAAGAAAAATCAATATTATAATCATTCAGACTAAAATTATGTCCGACTTATTAATAATCAGCATTATCCTTAATGAATGTCATTCATAACTACCAAATTCTGGCACCTAAAGACGTATGTCCTCTCAGTGGTCCAGGAAGGATCATCTCCTAGTCATCTCGCATGTTCCACGATGCTGCATCTAAAACCATTCAAATACAAAATGAGTAATGTTTCAGAAAAGTAATAAAATGTAGAAAAATCAATATTATAATCATTAAGACTAAAATTATGTCAGACTTATTAATAATCAGCATTATCTTTTATGAATGTCATTCATAACTACCAATTGCCGGCACCTAAAGACGTATGTCCTCTCAGTGGTCTAGAAAGGATCATCTCCGAGTCATCTCGCATGTTTCTTGATGCTGCATCTAAAATAATACATATACAATATAAGTAATGTTTCAGAAAAGTTATAAAATGAAGAAAAAACGATATCATAATCAATGAGACTAAAATTATGTTAGACTTATAATTAATCAGCATTATCCTTAATGAATGTCATTCATAACTACCAATTGCCGGCACTTAAAGACGTATGTCCTCTCAGTGGTCCAGGAAGGATCATCTCCGAGTCATCTCGCATGTTCCCCAATGCTGTATCTAAAACCATTCAAATACAAAATGAGTAATGTCTCAAAAAAGTAATAAAATGAAGAAAAAACTATATTATAATCCTTGAGACTAAAATTATGTCAGACTTATTATTAATCAGCATTATCATTAATGAATGTCATTCATAACTACCAATTGCCGGCACATAAAGACGTATGTCCTCTCAATGGTCCAGGATGGATCATCTCCGAGTCATCTCGCATGTTTCCCGATGCTGCATCTAAAACCATTCAAATACAAAATGAGTAATGTTTCAGAAAAGTAATAAAATGAAAGCAAAACTATATCATAATCCTTGAGACTAAAATTATGTCAGACTTATTATTAATCAGCATTATCCTTAATGAAGGTCATTCATAACTACCAGCTGCCGGCACCTAAGGACTTATGTCCACTCAGTGGTCCAGGAAGGATCATCTCCGAGTCATCTCGCATGTTCCCCGATGCTGCATATAATATTATACATATACAATATGAGTAATCTTTCAGAAAAGTAATAAAATGAAGAAAAAACTATATTTTATTTGTTGAGACTAAAATTATGTCAGACTTATTATTAATCATCATTCTCCTTAATGAATGTCATTCATAACTACCAATTGCCGGCACCTAAAGACGTATGTCCTCTCAGTGGTGCAGGAATGATCATCTCCTAGTCATCTCGCATGTTCCACGATGCTGCATCTAAAACCATTCAAATACAAAATGAGTAATGTTTCAGAAAAGTAATAAAATGAAAAAAAAACTATATTATAATCATTCAGAATAAAAATTATGTCAGACTTATAATTAATCAGCATTACCCTTAATGAATGTCATTCAAAACTACCAATTGCCGGCACCTAAAGCCGTATGTCCTCTCAGTGGTCCAGGATGGATCATCTCCGAGTAATCTCGCATGTTCCCCGATGCTGCATCTAAAACCATTCAAATACAAAATGAGTAATGTTTCAGAAAAGTAATAAATGGAAGAAAAAACTATATTATAAGCATTGAGACTAAAATTATGCCAGACTTATTATTAGTCAGCATTATCCTTAATGAAAGTCATTCGTAACTACCAACTGCCAAAACCTAAAGACGAATGTCCTCACAGTGTTCCAGGAAGGATCATCTCAGAGTCATCCCGTATGTTCCCGATGCTGCATCTAAAATAATACACACTCAATATTTGTAATGTTTCAGAAAAGTAATAAAATGAAGAAAAAACTATATTATAATCATTGAGACTAAAATTATGTCAGACTTATAATTAATCAGAATTATCCTTAATGAATGTCATTCATAACTACTAATTGCCGGCACCTAAAGCCGTATGTCCACTCAGTGGTCCAGGAAGGATCATCTCCGAGTCATCTCGCATGTTCCCCGATGCTGCATCTAAAACCATTCAAATACAAAATGGGTAATATTTCAGAAAGTAATAAAATGAAGAAAAAAAGATTTTCTAATCATTGAGACTAAAATTATGTCAGACTTATAATTAATCAGCATTATCCTTAATGAATGTCATTCATAAATACCAATTGCCGGCAACTAAAGCCGTATGTCTTCTCAGTGGTCCACGAAGGATCATCTCCGTGTCATCTCGCATGTTCCCCGATACTGCATCTAAACCCATTCAGATACAAAATGAGTAATGTTTCAGAAAAGTTATAAAATGAAGAAAAAACGATATCATAATCAATGAGACTAAAATTATGTCAGACTTATAATAAATCAGCATTATCCTTAATGAATGTCATTCATAACTACCAATTGCCGGCAACTAAAGCCGTATGTCCACTCAGTGGTCCACGAAGGATCATCTCCATGTCATCTCGCATGTACCCCGATGCTGCATCGAAAACCATTCAAATACAAAATGAGTAATGTTTCAGAAAAGTAATGAAATGAAGAAAAAACTATATTATAATCATTGAGACTAAAATTATGTCAGACTTATTATTAATCAGCATTATCCATAATGAATGTCATTCATAACTACCAATTGCCGGCACCTAAAGACGTATGTCCTCTCAGTGGTCCAGGAAGGATCATCTCCGAGTCATCTCGCATGTTCCTCGATGCTGCATCTAAAATAGTACATATACAATATAAGTAATGTTTATGGAAAGTTTTAAAACGAAGAAAAAACGATATTATAATCAATGAGTTTAAAATTATGTCAGACTTATAATTAATCAGCATTACCCTTAATGAATGTCATTCAAAACTACCAATTGCCGGCACCTAAAGCCGTATGTCCTCTCAGTGGTCCAGGATGGATCATCTCAGAGTCATCTCGCATGTACCCCGATGCTGCATCTAAAACCATTCAAATACAAAATGAGTAATGTTTCAGAAAAGTAATAAATGGAAGAAAAAACTATATTATAAACATTCAGACTAAAATTATGTCAGACTTATTATTAATAAGAATTATCCTTAATGAAAGTCATTCGTAACTACCAACTGCCAAAACCTAAAGACGTATGTCCTCTCAGTGTTCCAGGAAGGATCATCTCCGAGTTATCTCGCATGTTCCTCGATGCTGCATCTAAAATAATACATATACAATATGAGTAATGTTTCAGAAAAGTTAAAAAATAGAGAATAAACGATATTATAATCAATGAGACTAAAATTATTTCGGACTTATAATAAATCAGCATTATCCTTAATGAATGTCATTCATAAGTACCAATTGCCGGCCCCCTTAAGCCGTATGTCCTCTCGGTGGTCAAGGAAGGATCATCTCCGAGTCATCTCGCATGTTCCCCGATACTGCATCTAAACCCATTCAAATACAAAATGAGTAAAGTTTCAGAAAAGTTAAAAAATAGAGAAAAAACGATATTATAATCATAGAGGCTAAAATAATGTCAGACTTATATTAAATCAGCATTATCCTTAATGAATGTCATTCATAACTACCAATTGCCGTCACCTAAAGCCGTATGTCCTCTCAGTGGTCCAGGAAGGATCATCTCCGAGTACTCTCGAAAGTTCCCCGATGCTGCATCTAAAACCATTCAAATACAAAATGAGTAATGTTTCAGAAAAGTAATAAAATGAAGGAAAACTATATTATAATCATAGAGGCTAAAATTATGTCAGACTTATAATTAATCAGCATTATCCTTAATGAAAGTCATTCATAACTACCAACTGCCGGCACCTAAAGACGTATGTCCTCTCAGTGAACCAGAAAGGATCATCTCCGTGTCATCTCGCATATTCCTCGATGCTGTATCTAAAATAATACATAAACAATATGAATAATGTTTCAGAAAGGTTATAAAATGAGGAGAAAACGATATTATAATCAATGAGACTAAAATTATGTCAGACTTATAATTAATCAGCATTATCCTTAATGAATGTCATTCATAACTACTAATTTCCGGCACCTAAAGCCATCTGTCCACTCAGTGGTCCATTAAGGATCATCTCTGAGTCATTTCGCATGTTCCCCGATGCTGCATCTAAATCCATTCAAATACAAAATGGGTAATGTTTCAGAAAAGTAATAAAATGAAGAAAAAAAGATTTTATAATCAATGAGACTAAAATTATGTCAGACTTATATTTAATCTGCATTATCCTTAATAGAAGTCATTCATAACTACCAACTGCTGGCACCTAAAGACGTATGTCCTCTCAATGGTCCAGGAAGGATCATCACCGAGTCATCTCGCATGTTCCTCGATGCTGCATCTAAAATAATACATATACAATATGAGTAATGTTCTAGAAAAGATATAAAATGAAGAAAAAACGATATCATAATCAATGAGACTAAATTTATGTCAGACTTATAATTAATCAGCATTATCCTTAATTAATGTCATTCATAACTACCAATTGCCGGCAACTAAAGCCATATGTCCACTAAGTGGTCCACGAAGGATCATCTCCGTGTCATCTCGCATGTTCCCCGATGCTGCATCTAAAACCATTCAAATACAAAATGAGTAATGTTTCAGAGAAGTAATAATATGGAGAAAAAGCTATATTATAATCATTTAGACTAAAATTATGTCAGACTTATTAATAATCAGCATTATCCTTAATGAATGTCATTCATAACTACCAACTGCCGGCACCTAAATACGTATGTCCTCTCAATGAACCAGAAAGGATCATCTCCGTGTCATCTCGCATATTCCTCGATGCTGCATCTAAAATAATACATAAACAATATGAATAATGATTCAGAAAGGTTATAAAATGAAGAAAAAACGATATAATAATCATTGAGACTAAAATTATGTCAGACATATTATTAATCAGCATTATCCTTTATGAATGTCATTCATAACTACCAATTCCCGGCACCTAAAGACGTATGTCCTCTCAGTGGTCCAGGAAGGATCATCTCCTAGTCATCTCGCAGGTTCCACGATGCTGCATCTAAAATAATACATAAGCAATATGTTTAATGTTTCAGAAAGGTTATAAAATGAAGAAAAAACGATATTCTAATCATTGAGACTAAAATTATGTCAGACTTATTAATAATCAGCATTATCTTTTATGAATGTCATTCATAACTACCAATTGCCGGCACCTAAAGACGTATGTCCTCTCAGTGGTCTAGGAAGGATCATCTCCGAGTCATCTCGCATGTTTGTTGATGCTGCATCTAAAATAATACATATACAATATAAGTCATGTTTCAGAAAAGTTAAAAAATGAGGAAATAACGATATCATAATTAATGAGACTAAAATTATGTCAGACTTATAATTAATCAGCAATATCCTTAATGAATGTCATTCATAACTACCAATTGCCGGCAACTAAAGGCGTATGTCCTCTCAGTGGTCAAGGAAGGATCATCTCCGAGTCATCTCGCATGTTCCTTGATGCTGCATCTAAAACCATTCAAATACAAAATGAGTAATGTCTCCAAAAAGTAATAAAATGAAGAAAAAACTATATTATAATCCTTGAGACTAAAATTATGTTAGACTCATTATTAATCAGCATTATCCTTAATGAATGTAATTCATAACTACCAATTGCCGGCACAAAAAGACGTATGTCCTCTGAATGGTCCAGGATGGATCATCTACTAGTCATCTCGCATGTTCCACAATGCTGCATCTAAAACCATTCAAATACAAAATGAGTAATGTTTCAGAAAAGTATTAAAATGAAGACAAAACTATATTATAATCCATGAGACTAAAATTATGTCAGACTTATAATTAATCAGTATTATCCTTAATGATTGTTATTCATAACTACCAATTGCCGGCACCTAAAGACGTATGTCCTCTCAATGGTCCAGAAGGGATCATCTTCGAGTCATCTCGCATGTTCTTCGAAGCTGCATCTAAAATAGTACATATACAATATGAGTAATGTTTCAGAAAAGTGATAAAATGAAGAAAAAACGATATTATAATCATTGAGACGAAAATTATGTCAGACTTATTATTAATCAGCATTATCCTTAATGAAAGTCATTCATAACCACCAACTGCCGGCACCTAAAGACGTATGTCCTCTCAGTGAACCAGAAAGGATCATCTCCGTGTCATCTCGTATATTCCTCGATGTTGCATCTAAAATAATACATAAACAATATGAATAATGTTCTAGAAAGGTTATAAAATGAAGAAAAACGATATTATAATCATTGAGACTAAAATTATGTCAGATTTATAATTAATCAGCATTATCCTTAATGAAAGATATTCATAACTACCAACCGCCGGCACCTAAAGACGTATGTCCTCTCAGTGAACAAGAAAGGATCATCTCCGTGTCATCTCGCATATTCCTCGATGCTGCATCTAAAATAATACATAAACAATATGAATAATTTTTCAGAAAGGTTATAAAATGAAGAAAAAACGATATTATAATCAATGAGACTAAAGTTATGTCAGACTTATAATTAATCAGCATTAGCCTTAATGAATGTCATTCATAACTACCAATTGCTGGCACCTTAAGATGTATGTCCTCTCAGTGGTCCAGCAAGGATCATCTCCTAGTCATCTCGCATGTTCCACGATGCTGCATCTAAAACCATTCAAATACAAAATGTGTAATGTTTCAGAAAAGTAATAATATGAAGAAAAAACTATATTATAATCATTCAGACTAAAATTATGTCAGACTTATAATTAATCAGCATTATCCTTAATGAATGTCATTCATAACTACCAATTGCCGGCACCTAAAGACGTATGTCCTCTCAGTGGTCCAGGAAGGATCATCTCCTAGTCATCTCGCATGTTCCACGATGCTGCATCTAAAACCATTCAAATACAAAATGAGTAATGTTTAAGAAAAGTAATAAAATGAAGAAAAAACTAGATTATAATCATTCAGACTAAAATTATGTCAGACTTATAATTAATCAGCATTATCCTTAATGAATGTCCTTCAGAACTACCAATTGCTGGCACATAAAAACGTATGTCCTCTCAGTGGTCCAGGAAGGATCATCTCTTAGTCATCTCGCATGTTTCACGATGCTGCATCTAAAACCATTCAAATACAAAATGAGTAATTTTTCAGAATAGTAATAAAATGAAGAAAAAACTATATTATAATTATTGAGACTAAATTTATGACAGACTTATTATTAATCAGCATTATCCTTAATGAATGTCATTCATAACTACCAATTGCCGGCACTTAAAGACGTATGTCCTCTCAGTGGTCCAGGAAGGATCATCTCCTAGTCATCTCGCATGTTCCACGATGCTGCATCTAAAACCATTAAAATACAAAATGAGTAATGTTTCAGAAAAGTAATAAAATGAAGAAAAAACTATATTATAATCATTCAGACTAAAATTATGTCAGACCTATAATTAATCAGCATTATCCTTAATGAATGTCATTCATAACTACCAATTGCCGGCACCTAAAGACGTATGTCCTCTCAGTGGTCCAGGGGGGATCATCTCCTAGTCATCTCGCATGTTCAACGATGCTGCATCTAGAACCATTCAAATACAAAATGAGTAATGTTTCAGAAAAGTAATAAAATGAAGAAAAAACTATATTATAATCATTCAGACTAAAATTATGTCAGACTTATAATTAATCAGCATTATCCATAATGAATGTCATTCATAACTACCAATTGCATGCACCTAAAGAAGTATGTCCTCTCAGTGGTCCAGGAAGGATCATCTCCTAATCATCTCGCATGTTCCTCGATGCTGCATCTAAAACCATTCAAATACAAAATGAGTAATGTTTCAGAAAAGTAATAAAATGAAAACAAAACTATATTATAATCCTTGAGACTAAAATTATGTCAGACTTATTATTAATCAGCATTATCCTTAATGAAGGTCATTCATAACTACCAGCTGCCGGCACCTAAGGACTTATTACCTCTCAGTGGTCCAGGAAGGATCATCTCCGAGTCATCTCGCATGTTCCCCGATGCTGCATATAATATTATACATATACAATATGAGTAATCTTTCAGAAAAGTAATAAAATGAAGAAAAAACTATATTTTATTTGTTGAGACTAAAATTATGTCAGACTTATTATTAATCATCATTCTCCTTAATGAATGTCATTCATAACTACCAATTGCCGGCACCTAAAGACGTATGTCCTCTCAGTGGTGCAGGAATGATCATCTCCTAGTCATCTCGCAAGTTCCACGATGCTGCATCTAAAACCATTCAAATACAAAATGAGTAATGTTTCAGAAAAGTAATAAAATGAAAAAAAAACTATATTATAATCATTCAGAATAAAAATTATGTCAGACTTATAATTAATCAGCATTATCCTTAATGAATGTCATTCATAACTACCAAATGCCGGCACCTAAAGCCGTATGTCCTCTCAGTGGTCCAGGATGGATCACCTCCGAGTAATCTCGCATGTACCCCGATGCTGCATCTAAAACCATTCAAATACAAAATGAGTAATGTTTCAGAAAAGTAATAAATGGAAGAAAAAAATATATTATAAGCATTGAGACTAAAATTATGTCAGACTTATTATTAATCAGCATTATCCTTAATGAAAGTCATTCGTAACAACCAACTGCCAAAACCTAAAGACGAATGTCCTCTCAGTGTTCCAGGAAGGATCATCTCAGAGTCATCCCGTATGTTCCCGATGCTGCATCTAAAATAATACATACTCAATATTTGTAATGTTTCAGAAAAGTAATAAAATGAAGAAAAAACTATATTATAATCATTGAGACTAAAATTTTGTCTGACTTATTATAAATCAGCATTATCCTTAATGAATAACATTCATAACTTCCACCTGCCGGCACCTAAAGACGTATGTCCTCTCAGTGGTCCAGGAAGGATCATCTCCGATTCATCTCGCACGTTCCCCGATGCTGCATCTAAAACCATTCAAATACAAAATGAGTAACGTTTCAAAAAAGAAATAAAATGAAGAAAAAACGATATTATAATCATTGAGACTAAAATTATGTCAGACTTATTATTAATCAGCATTATCCTTAATGAAAGTCATTCATAACTACCAACTGCCGGCACCTAAAGACCTATGTCCTCTCAATGAACCAGAAAGGATCATCTCCGTGTCATCTCGCATATTCCTCGATGCTGCATCTAAAATAATACATAAACAATATAAATAATGTTTCAGAAAGGTTCTAAAATGAAGAAAAAACGATATCATAATCATTGAGACTAAAATTATGTCAGACATATTATTAATCAGCATTATCCTTTATGAATGTCATTCATAACTACCAATTGCCGGCACCTAAAGACGTATGTCCTCTCAGTGGTCCAGGAAGGATCATCTCCGAGTCATCTCGCATGTTTCTTGATGCTGCATCTAAAATAATACATATACAATATAAGTAATGTTTCAGAAAAGTTATAAAATGAAGAAAAAACGATATCATAATCAATGAGACTAAAATTATGTCAGACTTATAATTGATCAGCATTATCCTTAATGAATGTCATTCATAACTACCAATTGCCGGCACTTAAAGACGTATGTCCTCTCAGTGGTCCAGGAAGGATCATCTCCGAGTCATCTCGCATGTTCCCCAATGCTGTATCTAAAACCATTCAAATACAAAATGAGTAATGTCTCAAAAAAGTAATAAAATGAAGAAAAAACTATATTATAATCCTTGAGACTAAAATTATGTCAGACATATTATTAATCAGCATTATCATTAATGAATGTCATTCATAACTACAATTGCCGGCACATAAAGACGTATGTCCTCTCAATGGTCCAGGATGGATCATCTCCGAGTCATCTCGCATGTTTCTTGATGCTGCATCTAAAATAATACATATACAAAATGAGTAATGTCTCAAAAAAGTAATAAAATGAAGAAAAAACTATATTATAATCATTCAGACCAAAATTATGTCAGACTTATAATTAATCAGCATTATCCTTAATGAATGTCATTCATAACTACCAATTGCCGGCACCAAAAGACGTTTGTCCTCTCAGTGGTCCAGGAAGGATCATCTCCGAGTCATTTCGCATGTTCCTCGATGCTGCATCTAAAATAATACATAAACAATATGAGTAATGTTTCAGAAAGGGTATAAAATGAAGAAAAAACGATATTCTAATCATTGAGACTAAAATTATGTCAGACTTATTATTAATCAGCAGTATCCTTTATGAATGTCATTCATAACTACCAATTGACGGCACCTAAAGACGTATGTCCTCTCAGTGGTCCAGGAGGGATCATCTCCTAGTCATCTCGCATGTTCGTCGATGCTGCATCTAAAACCATTCAAATACAAAATGAGTAATGTTTCAGAAAAGTAATAAAATGAAGAAAAATCAATATTATAATCATTAAGACTAAAATTATGTCCGACTTATAATTGATCAGCATTATCCTTAATGAATGTCATTCATAACTACCAAATTTTGGCACCTAAAGACGTATGTCCTCTCAGTGGTCCAGGAAGGATCATCTCCTAGTCATCTCGCATGTTTCTTGATGCTGCATCTAAAATAATACATATACAATATAAGTAATGTTTCAGAAAAGTTATAAAAAGAAGAAAAAACGATATCATAATCAATGAGACTAAAATTATGTTAGACTTATAATTAATCAGCATTATCCTTAATGAATGTCATTCATAACTACCAATTGCCGGCACTTAAAGACGTATGTCCTCTCAGTGGTCCAGGAAGGATCATCTCCGAGTCATCTCGCATGTTCCCCAATGCTGTATCTAAAACCATTCAAATACAAAATGAGTAATGTCTCAAAAAAGTAATAAAATGAAGAAAAAAACTATATTATAATCCTTGAGACTAAATTATGTCAGACTTATTATTAATCAGCATTATCATTAATGAATGTCATTCATAACTACCAATTGCCGGCACATAAAGACGTATGTCCTCTCAATGGTCCAGGATGGATCATCTCCGAGTCATCTCGCATGTTTCCCGATGCTGCATCTAAAACCATTCAAATACAAAATGAGTAATGTTTCAGAAAAGTAATAAAATGAAAGCAAAACTATATTATAATCCTTGAGACTAAAAATATGTCAGACTTATTATTAATCAGCATTATCCTTAATGAAGGTCATTCATAACTACCAGCTGCCGGCACCTAAGGACTTATGTCCACTCAGTGGTCCAGGAAGGATCATCTCCGAGTCATCTCGCATGTTCCCCGATGCTGCATATAATATTATACATATACAATATGAGTAATCTTTCAGAAAAGTAATAAAATGAAGAAAAAACTATATTTTATTTGTTGAGACTAAAATTATGTCAGACTTATTATTAATCATCATTCTCCTTAATGAATGTCATTCATAACTACCAATTGCCGGCACCTAAAGACGTATGTCCTCTCAGTGGTGCAGGAATGATCATCTCCTAGTCATCTCGCATGTTCCACGATGCTGCATCTAAAACCATTCAAATACAAAATGGGTAATATTTCAGAAAGTAATAAAATGAAGAAAAAAAGATTTTCTAATCATTGAGACTAAAATTATGTCAGACTTATAATTAATCAGCATTATCCTTAATGAATGTCATTCATAAATACCAATAGCCGGCAACTAAAGCCGTATGTCTACTCAGTGGTCCACGAAGGATCATCTCCGTGTCATCTCGCATGTTCCCCGATACTGCATCTAAACCCATTTAAATACAAAATGAGTAATGTTTCAGAAAAGTTATAAAATGAAGAAAAAACGATATCATAATCAATGAGACTAAAATTATGTCAGACTTATAATTAATCAGCATTATCCTTAATGAATGTCATTCATAACTACCAATTGCCGGCAACTAAAGCCGTATGTCCACTCAGTGGTCCACGAAGGATCATCTCCGTGTCATCTCGCATGTTCCCCGATACTGCATCTAAACCCATTTAAATACAAAATGAGTAATGTTTCAGAAAAGTTATAAAATGAAGAAAAAACGATATCATAATCAATGAGACTAAAATTATGTCAGACTTATAATTAATCAGCATTATCCTTAATGAATGTCATTCATAACTACCAATTGCCGGCAGCTAAAGACGTATGTTCTCTCAGTGGTCCAGGTGGGATCATCTCCTAGTCATCTCGCATGTTCCACGATGCTGTATCTAAAACCATTAAAATTCAAAATGAGTAATGTTTCAGAAAAGTAATAATATGAAGAAAAAACTATATTATAATCATTCAGACTAAAATTATATCATACTTATAATTAATCAGCATTATCCTTAATGAATGTCATTCATAACTACCAACTGCCGGCACCTAAAGACGTTTGTCCTCTCAGTGGTCCAGGTGGGATCATCTCCTAGTTATCTCGCATGTTCCACGATGCTGCATCTAAAACCATTCAAATACAAAATGAGTAATGTTTCAGAAAAGTAATAAAATGAAGAAAAAACTATATCATAATCATTGAGACTAAAATTATGTCAGACTTATAATTAATCAGCATTATCCTTTATGAATGTAATTCATAACTACCAATTGCCGGCACCTAAAGACGTATGTCCTCTCAGTGGTCCAGGAAGGATCATCTCCTAGTCATCTCGCATGTTCCACGATGCTGCATCTAAAACCATTCAAATACAAAATGAGTAATGTTTCAGAAATGTAATAAAATGAAGAAAAAACTATATTATAATCATTCAGACTAAAATTATGTCAGACTTATAATTAATCAGCATTATCCTTTATGAATGTCATTCATAACTACCAATTGCCGGCACCAAAAGACGTATGTCCTCTCAGTGGTCCAGGAAGGATCATCTCCTAGTCATCTCGCATGTTCAACGATGCTGCATCTAAAACCATTCAAATACAAAATGAGTAAATTTTCAGAAAAGTAATAAAATGAAGAAAAAACTATAATATAATCGTTCAGACTAAAATTATGTCAGACTTATAATTAATCAGCATTATCGTTTATGAATGTCATTCATAACTACCAATTACCGGCACCTAAAGACGTATGTCCTCTCAGTGGTCCAGGTGGGATCATCTCCTAGTCATCTCGCATGTTCCACGATGCTGCATCTAAAACCATTCAAATACAAAATGAGTAATGTTTCAGAAAAGTAATAAAATGAAGAAAAAACTATATTATAATCATTCAGACTAAAATTATGTCAGACTTATAATTAATCAGCATTATCCTTAATGAATGTCATTCATAACTACCAATTGCGGGCACCAAAAGACGTTTTTCCTCTCATTGGTCCAGGAAGGATCATCTCCGAGTCATCTCGCATGTTCCACGATGCTGCATCTAAAACCATTCAAATACAAAATGAATAATGTTTCAGAAAAGTAATAAAATGAAGAAAAAACTATATTATAATCATTCAGACTAAAATTATGTCAGACTTATAATTAATCGGCATTATCCTTTATGAATGTCATTCATAAATACCAATGCCGGGACCTAAAGACGTATGTCCTCTCAGTGGTCCAGGAAGGATCATCTCATAGTCATCTCGCATGTTCCACGATGCTGCATCTAAAACCATTCAAATACAAAAAGAGTAATGTTTCAGAAAAGAAATAAAATGAAGAAAAAACTATATCACAATCATTGAGACTAAAGTTATGTCAGACTTATAATTAATCAGCATTATCCTTTATGAATGTCATTCATAACTACCAATTGCCAGCACCTAAAGACGTATGTCCTCTCAGTGGTGCAGGAAGGATCATCTCCTAGTCATCTCGCATGTTCCACGATGCTGCATCTAAAACCATTCAAATACAAAATGAGTAATGTTTCAGAAAAGTAATAAAATGAAGAATAAACTATATCATAATCATTGAGACTAAAATTATGTCAGACGTATAATTAATCAGCATTATCCTTTATGAATGTCATTCATAACTACCAATTGCCGGCACCTAAAGACGTATGTCCTCTCAGTGGTCCAGGAAGGATCATCTTCTAGTCATCTCGCATGTTCCACGATGCTGCATCTAAAACCATTCAAATACAAAATGAGTAATGTTTCAGAAAAGTAATAAAATGAAGAAAAAACTATATCATAATCATTGAGACTAAAATTATGTCAGACTTATAATTAATCAGCATTATCCTTTATGAATGTCATTCATAACTACCAATTGCCTGCACCTAAAGACGTATGTCTTCTCAGTGGTCCAGGAAGGATCATCTCCTAGTCATCTCGCATGTTCCACGATGCTGCATCTAAAACCATTCAAATACAAAATGAGTAATGTTTCAGAAAAGTAATAAAATGAAGAAAAAACTATATTATAATCATTTAGACTAAAATTATGTCAGACTTATAATTAATCAGCATTATCCTTAATGAATGTCATTCATAACTACCAATTGCCGGCACCAAAAGACGTTTGTCCTCTCAGTGGTCCAGGAAGGATCATCTCCGAGTCATCTCGCATGTTCCTCGATGCTGCATCTAAAATAATACATAAACAATATGAGTAATGTTTCAAAAAGGTTATAAAATGAAGAAAAAACGATTTTCTTATCATTGAGACTAAAATTATGTCAGACGTTTTATTAATCCGCATTATCCTTTATGAATGTCATTCATAACTACCAATTGCCAGCACCAAAAGACGTTTTTCCTCTCAGTGGTCCAGGAAGGATCATCTCCGAGTCTACTCGCATGTTCCTCGATGCTGCATCTAAAATAATACATAAACAATATGAGTAATGTTTCAGAAAAGTTATAAAATGAAGAAAAAACGATATTCATATCATTGAGACTAAAATTATGTCAGACTTATTATTAATCAGCATTATCCTTAATGAATATCATTCATAACTACCAATTGCCGGCACCTAAAGACGTATGTCCTCTCAGTGGTCCAGGAAGGATCATCTACGAGTAATCTCGCATGTTCCTCGATGCTGCATCTAAAATAATACATATACAAAATGAGTAATGTTTCAGAAAAGTAATAAAATGAAGAAAAAACAATATTATAATCATTGAGGCTAAAATTAAGTCAGACTTATAATTAATCAGCATTATCCTTAATGAATGTCATTCATAACTACCAATTGCCGGCACCTAAAGACGTATGTCCTCTCAGTGGTCCAGGAAGGATCATCTCCGAGTCAAATCGCATGTTCCTCGATGCTGCATCTAAAAAAATACATATACAATATAAGTAATGTTTTCGAAAAGTTATAAAACGAAGAAAAAACGATATTATAATCAATGAGACTAAAATTATGTCAGGCTTATAATTAATCAGCATTACCCTTAATGAATGTCATTCAAAACTACCAATTGCCGGCACCAAAAGACGTATGTCCTCTCAGTGGTCCAGGAAGGATCATCTCCTAGTCATCTCGCATGTTCAACGATGCTGCATCTATAACCATTCAAATACAAAATGAGTAAATTTTCAGAAAAGTAATAAAATGAAGAAAAAACTATAATATAATCGTTCAGACTAAAATTATGTCAGACTTATAATTAATCAGCATTATCGTTTATGAATGTCATTCATAACTACCAATTACCGGCACCTAAAGACGTATGTCCTCTCAGTGGTCCAGGTGGGATCATCTCCTAGTCATCTCGCATGTTCCACGATGCTGCATCTAAAACCATTCAAATACAAAATGAGTAATGTTTCAGAAAAGTAATAAAATGAAGAAAAAACTATATTATAATCATTCAGACTAAAATTATGTCAGACTTATAATTAATCAGCATTATCCTTAATGAATGTCATTCATAACTACCAATTGCGGGCCCCAAAAATGACGTTTGTCCTCTCAGTGGTCCAGGAAGGATCATCTCCGAGTCATCTCGCATGTTCCACGATGCTGCATCTAAAACCATTCAAATACAAAATGAATAATGTTTCAGAAAAGTAATAAAATGAAGAAAAAACTATATTATAATCATTCAGACTAAAATTATGTCAGACTTATAATTAATCGGCATTATCCTTTATGAATGTCATTCATAAATACCAATGCCGGGACCTAAAGACGTATGTCCTCTCAGTGGTCCAGGAAGGATCATCTCATAGTCATCTCGCATGTTCCACGATGCTGCATCTAAAACCATTCAAATACAAAAAGAGTAATGTTTCAGAAAAGAAATAAAATGAAGAAAAAACTATATAACAATCATTGAGACTAAAATTATGTCAGACTTATAATTAATCAGCATTATCCTTTATGAATGTCATTCATAACTACCAATTGCCGGCACCTAAAGACGTATGTCCTCTCAGTGGTCCAGGAAGGATCATCTCCTAGTCATCTCGCATGTTCCCCGATGCTGCATCTGAAACCATTCAAATACAAAATGAGTAATGTTTCAGAAAAGTAATAACATGATGAAAAAACTATATTATAATCATTCAGACTAAAATTATGTCAGACTTATAATTAATCAGCATTATCTTTTATGAATGTCATTCATAACTACCAATTGCCAGCACCTAAAGACGTATGTCCTCTCAGTGGTGCAGGAAGGATCATCTCCTAGTCATCTCGCATGTTCCACGATGCTGCATCTAAAACCATTCAAATACAAAATGAGTAATGTTTTAGAAAAGTAATAAAATGAAGAATAAACTATATCATAATCATTGAGACTAAAATTATGTCAGACGTATAATTAATCAGCATTATCCTTTATGAATGTCATTCATAACTACCAATTGCCGGCACCTAAAGACGTATGTCCTCTCAGTGGTCCAGGAAGGATCATCTCCTAGTCATCTCGCATGTTCCACGATGCTGCATCTAAAACCATTCAAATACAAAATGAGTAATGTTTCAGAAAAGTAATAAAATGAAGAAAAAACTATATCATAATCATTGAGACTAAAATTATGTCAGACTTATAATTGATCAGCATTATCCTTTATGAATGTCATTCATAACTACCAATTGCCGGCACCTAAAGACGTATGTCTTCTCAGTGGTCCAGGAAGGATCATCTCCTAGTCATCTCGCATGTTCCACGATGCTGTATCTAAAACCATTCAAATACAAAATGAGTAATGTTTCAGAAATGTAATAAAATGAAGAAAAAACTATATTATAATCATTCAGACCAAAATTATGTCAGACTTATAATTAATCAGCATTTTCCTTTATGAATGTCATTCATAACTACCATTTGCCAACAACAAAAGACGTATGTCCTCTCAGTGGTCCAGGAAGGATCATCTCCTAGTCATCTCGCATGTTCAACGATGCTGCATCTAAAACCATTCAAATACATAATGAGTAAATCTTCAGAAAAGTTATAAAATGAAGAAAAAACTATAATATAATCGTTCAGACTAAAATTATGTCAGACATATAATTAATCAGCATTATCGTTTATGAATGTCATTCATAACTACCAAATACCGGCACCTAAAGACATATGTCCTCTCAGTGGTCCAGGTGGGATCATCTCCTAGTCATCTCGCATGTTCCACGATGCTGCATCTAAAACCATTCAAATACAAAATGAGTAATGTTTCAGAAAAGTAATAAAATGAAGAAAAAACTATATTATAATCATTTAGACTAAAATTATGTCAGACTTATAATTAATCAGCATTATCCTTAATGAATGTCATTCATAACTACCAATTGCCGGCACCAAAAGACGTTTGTCCTCTCAGTGGTCCAGGAAGGATCATCTCCGAGTCATCTCGCATGTTCCTCGATGCTGCATCTAAAATAATACATAAACAATATGAGTAATGTTTCAAAAAGGTTATAAAATGAAGAAAAAACGATTTTCTTATCATTGAGACTAAAATTATGTCAGACGTTTTATTAATCCGCATTATCCTTTATGAATGTCATTCATAACTACCAATTGCCAGCACCAAAAGACGTTTTTCCTCTCAGTGGTCCAGGAAGGATCATCTCCGAGTCTTCTCGCATGTTCCTCGATGCTGCATCTAAAATAATACATAAACAATATGAGTAATGTTTCAGAAAAGTTATAAAATGAAGAAAAAACGATATTCTAATCATTGAGACTAAAATTATGTCAGACTTATTATTAATCAGCATTATCCTTAATGAATATCATTCATAACTACCAATTGCCGGCACCTAAAGACGTATGTCCTCTCAGTGGTCCAGGATGGATCATATTCGAGTCATCTCATATGTTCCTCGATGCTGCATCTAAAATAATACATATACAAATTGAGTAATGTTTCAGAAAAGTAATAAAATGAAGAAAAAACAATATTATAATAATTGAGGCTAAAATTATATCATACTTATAATTAATCAGCATTATCCTTAATGAATGTCATTCATAACTACCAATTGCCGGCACCTAAAGACGTTTGTCCTCTCAGTGGTCCAGGTGGGATCATCTCCTAGTTATCTCGCATGTTCCACGATGCTGCATCTAAAACCATTCAAATACAAAATGAGTAATTTTTCAGAAAAGTAATAAAATGAAGAAAAAACTATATTATAATCATTCAGACTAAAATTATGTCAGACTTATAATTAATAAGCATTATCCTTAATGAATGTCATTCATAACTACCAATTGCCGGCACCTAAAGACGTATGTCCTCTCAGTGGTCCAGGAGGGATCATCTCCTAGTCATCTCGCATGATCGTCGATGCTGCATCTAAAACCATTCAAATACAAAATGAGTAATGTTTCAGAAAAGTAATAAAATGAAGAAAAATCAATATTATAATCATTAAGACTAAAATTATGTCCGACTTATAATTGATCAGCATTATCCTTAATGAATGTCATTCATAACTACCAAATTTTGGCACCTAAAGACGTATGTCCTCTCAGTGGTCCAGGAAGGATCATCTCCTAGTCATCTCGCATGTTCCACGATGCTGCATCTAAAACCATTCAAATACAAAATGAGTAATGTTTCAGAAAAGTAATAAAATGTAGAAAAATCAATATTATAATCATTAAGACTAAAATTATGTCAGACTTATTAATAATCAGCATTATCTTTTATGAATGTCATTCATAACTACCAATTGCCGGCACCTAAAGACGTATGTCCTCTCAGTGGTCTAGGAAGGATCATCTCCGAGTCATCTCGCATGTTTCTTGATGCTGCATCTAAAATAATACATATACAATATAAGTAATGTTTCAGAAAAGTTATAAAATGAAGAAAAAACGATATCATAATCAATGAGACTAAAATTATGTTAGACTTATAATTAATCGGCATTATCCTTTATGAATGTCATTCATAAATACCAATGCCGGGACCTAAAGACGTATGTCCTCTCAGTGGTCCAGGAAGGATCATCTCATAGTCATCTCGCATGTTCCACGATGCTGCATCTAAAACCATTCAAATACAAAAAGAGTAATGTTTCAGAAAAGAAATAAAATGAAGAAAAAACTATATCACAATCATTGAGACTAAAATTATGTCAGACTTATAATTAATCAGCATTATCCTTTATGAATGTCATTCATAACTACCAATTGCCGGCACCTAAAGACGTATGTCCTCTCAGTGGTCCAGGAAGGATCATCTCCTAGTCATCTCGCATGTTCCCCGATGCTGCATCTGAAACCATTCAAATACAAAATGAGTAATGTTTCAGAAAAGTAATAACATGATGAAAAAACTATATTATAATCATTCAGACTAAAATTATGTCAGACTTATAATTAATCAGCATTATCTTTTATGAATGTCATTCATAACTACCAATTGCCAGCACCTAAAGACGTATGTCCTCTCAGTGGTGCAGGAAGGATCATCTCCTAGTCATCTCGCATGTTCCACGATGCTGCATCTAAAACCATTCAAATACAAAATGAGTAATGTTTTAGAAAAGTAATAAAATGAAGAATAAACTATATCATAATCATTGAGACTAAAATTATGTCAGACGTATAATTAATCAGCATTATCCTTTATGAATGTCATTCATAACTACCAATTGCCGGCACCTAAAGACGTATGTCCTCTCAGTGGTCCTGGAAGGATCATCTCCTAGTCATCTCGCATGTTCCACGATGCTGCATCTAAAACCATTCAAATACAAAATGAGTAATGTTTCAGAAAAGTAATAAAGAGAAGAAAAAACTATATCATAATCATTGAGACTAAAATTATGTCAGACTTATAATTAATCAGCATTATCCTTTATGAATGTCATTCATAACTACCAATTGCCGGCACCTAAAGACGTATGTCTTCTCAGTGGTCCAGGAAGGATCATCTCCTAGTCATCTCGCATGTTCCACGATGCTGTATCTAAAACCATTCAAATACAAAATGAGTAATGTTTTAGAAATGTAATAAAATGAAGAAAAAACTATATTATAATCATTCAGACCAAAATTATGTCAGACTTATAATTAATCAGCATTTTCCTTTATGAATGTCATTCATAACTACCATTTGCCAACAACAAAAGACGTATGTCCTCTCAGTGGTCCAGGAAGGATCATCTCCTAGTCATCTCGCATGTTCAACGATGCTGCATCTAAAACCATTCAAATACAAAATGAGTAAATCTTCAGAAAAGTTATAAAATGAAGAAAAAACTATAATATAATCGTTCAGACTAAAATTATGTCAGACATATAATTAATCAGCATTATCGTTTATGAATGTCATTCATAACTACCAAATACCGGCACCTAAAGACATATGTCCTCTCAGTGGTCCAGGAAGGATCATCTCCGAGTCATCTCGCATGTTCCCCAATGCTGTATCTAAAACCATTCAAATACAAAATGAGTAATGTCTCAAAAAAGTAATAAAATGAAGAAAAAAACTATATTATAATCCTTGAGACTAAAATTATGTCAGACTTATTATTAATCAGCATTATCATTAATGAATGTCATTCATAACTACCAATTGCCGGCACATAAAGACGTATGTCCTCTCAATGGTCCAGGATGGATCATCTCCGAGTCATCTCGCATGTTTCCCGATGCTGCATCTAAAACCATTCAAATACAAAATGAGTAATGTTTCAGAAAAGTAATAAAATGAAAGCAAAACTATATTATAATCCTTGAGACTAAAAATATGTCAGACTTATTATTAATCAGCATTATCCTTAATGAAGGTCATTCATAACTACCAGCTGCCGGCACCTAAGGACTTATGTCCACTCAGTGGTCCAGGAAGGATCATCTCCGAGTCATCTCGCATGTTCCCCGATGCTGCATATAATATTATACATATACAATATGAGTAATCTTTCAGAAAAGTAATAAAATGAAGAAAAAACTATATTTTATTTGTTGAGACTAAAATTATGTCAGACTTATTATTAATCATCATTCTCCTTAATGAATGTCATTCATAACTACCAATTGCCGGCACCTAAAGACGTATGTCCTCTCAGTGGTGCAGGAATGATCATCTCCTAGTCATCTCGCATGTTCCACGATGCTGCATCTAAAACCATTCAAATACAAAATGAGTAATGTTTCAGAAAAGTAATAAAATGAAAAAAAAAACTATATTATAATCATTCAGAATAAAAATTATGTCAGACTTATAATTAATCAGCATTACCCTTAATGAATGTCATTCAAAACTACCAATTGCCGGCACCTAAAGCCGTATGTCCTCTCAGTGGTCCAGGATGGATCATCTCCGAGTAATCTCGCATGTTCCCCGATGCTGCATCTAAAACCATTCAAATACAAAATGAGTAATGTTTCAGAAAAGTAATAAATGGAAGAAAAAACTATATTATAAGCATTGAGACTAAAATTATGCCAGACTTATTATTAGTCAGCATTATCCTTAATGAAAGTCATTCGTAACTACCAACTGCCAAAACCTAAAGACGAATGTCCTCACAGTGTTCCAGGAAGGATCATCTCAGAGTCATCCCGTATGTTCCCGATGCTGCATCTAAAATAATACACACTCAATATTTGTAATGTTTCAGAAAAGTAATAAAATGAAGAAAAAACTATATTATAATCATTGAGACTAAAATTATGTCAGACTTATAATTAATCAGAATTATCCTTAATGAATGTCATTCATAACTACTAATTGCCGGCACCTAAAGCCGTATGTCCACTCAGTGGTCCAGGAAGGATCATCTCCGAGTCATCTCGCATGTTCCCCGATGCTGCATCTAAAACCATTCAAATACAAAATGGGTAATATTTCAGAAAGTAATAAAATGAAGAAAAAAAGATTTTCTAATCATTGAGACTAAAATTATGTCAGACTTATAATTAATCAGCATTATCCTTAATGAATGTCATTCATAAATACCAATAGCCGGCAACTAAAGCCGTATGTCTACTCAGTGGTCCACGAAGGATCATCTCCGTGTCATCTCGCATGTTCCCCGATACTGCATCTAAACCCATTTAAATACAAAATGAGTAATGTTTCAGAAAAGTTATAAAATGAAGAAAAAACGATATCATAATCAATGAGACTAAAATTATGTCAGACTTATAATTAATCAGCATTATCCTTAATGAATGTCATTCATAACTACCAATTGCCGGCAACAAAAGCCGTATGTCCACTCAGTGGTCCACGAAGGATCATCTCCGTGTCATCTCGCATGTTCCCCGATACTGCATCTAAACCCATTTAAATACAAAATGAGTAATGTTTCAGAAAAGTTATAAAATGAAGAAAAAACGATATCATAATCAATGAGACTAAAATTATGTCAGACTTATAATTAATCAGCATTATCCTTAATGAATGTCATTCATAACTACCAATTGCCGGCAGCTAAAGACGTATGTTCTCTCAGTGGTCCAGGTGGGATCATCTCCTAGTCATCTCGCATGTTCCACGATGCTGTATCTAAAACCATTAAAATTCAAAATGAGTAATGTTTCAGAAAAGTAATAATATGAAGAAAAAACTATATTATAATCATTCAGACTAAAATTATATCATACTTATAATTAATCAGCATTATCCTTAATGAATGTCATTCATAACTACCAACTGCCGGCACCTAAAGACGTTTGTCCTCTCAGTGGTCCAGGTGGGATCATCTCCTAGTTATCTCGCATGTTCCACGATGCTGCATCTAAAACCATTCAAATACAAAATGAGTAATGTTTCAGAAAAGTAATAAAATGAAGAAAAAACTATATCATAATCATTGAGACTAAAATTATGTCAGACTTATAATTAATCAGCATTATCCTTTATGAATGTAATTCATAACTACCAATTGCCGGCACCTAAAGACGTATGTCCTCTCAGTGGTCCAGGATGGATCATCTCCTAGTCATCTCGCATGTTCCACGATGCTGCATCTAAAACCATTCAAATACAAAATGAGTAATGTTTCAGAAATGTAATAAAATGAAGAAAAAACTATATTATAATCATTCAGACTAAAATTATGTCAGACTTATAATTAATCAGCATTATCCTTTATGAATGTCATTCATAACTACCAATTGCCGGCACCAAAAGACGTATGTCCTCTCAGTGGTCCAGGAAGGATCATCTCCTAGTCATCTCGCATGTTCAACGATGCTGCATCTAAAACCATTCAAATACAAAATGAGAAAATTTTCAGAAAAGTAATAAAATGAAGAAAAAACTATAATATAATCGTTCAGACTAAAATTATGTCAGACTTATAATTAATCAGCATTATCGTTTATGAATGTCATTCATAACTACCAATTACCGGCACCTAAAGACGTATGTCCTCTCAGTGGTCCAGGTGGGATCATCTCCTAGTCATCTCGCATGTTCCACGATGCTGCATCTAAAACCATTCAAATACAAAATGAGTAATGTTTCAGAAAAGTAATAAAATGAAGAAAAAACTATATTATAATCATTCAGACTAAAATTATGTCAGACTTATAATTAATCAGCATTATCCTTAATGAATGTCATTCATAACTACCAATTGCGGGCACCAAAAGACGTTTGTCCTCTCAGTGGTCCAGGAAGGATCATCTCCGAGTCATCTCGCATGTTCCACGATGCTGCATCTAAAACCATTCAAATACAAAATGAATAATGTTTCAGAAAAGTAATAAAATGAAGAAAAAACTATATTATAATCATTCAGACTAAAATTATGTCAGACTTATAATTAATCGGCATTATCCTTTATGAATGTCATTCATAAATACCAATGCCGGGACCTAAAGACGTATGTCCTCTCAGTGGTCCAGGAAGGATCATATCATAGTCATCTCGCATGTTCCACGATGCTGCATCTAAAACCATTCAAATACAAAAAGAGTAATGTTTCAGAAAAGAAATAAAATGAAGAAAAAACTATATCACAATCATTGAGACTAAAGTTATGTCAGACTTATAATTAATCAGCATTATCCTTTATGAATGTCATTCATAACTACCAATTGCCAGCACCTAAAGACGTATGTCCTCTCAGTGGTGCAGGAAGGATCATCTCCTAGTCATCTCGCATGTTCCACGATGCTGCATCTAAAACCATTCAAATACAAAATGAGTAATGTTTCAGAAAAGTAATAAAATGAAGAATAAACTATATCATAATCATTGAGACTAAAATTATGTCAGACGTATAATTAATCAGCATTATCCTTTATGAATGTCATTCATAACTACCAATTGCCGGCACCTAAAGACGTATGTCCTCTCAGTGGTCCAGGAAGGATCATCTCCTAGTCATCTCGCATGTTCCACGATGCTGCATCTAAAACCATTCAAATACAAAATGAGTAATGTTTCAGAAAAGTAATAAAATGAAGAAAAAACTATATCATAATCATTGAGACTAAAATTATGTCAGACTTATAATTAATCAGCATTATCCTTTATGAATGTCATTCATAACTACCAATTGCCTGCACCTAAAGACGTATGTCTTCTCAGTGGTCCAGGAAGGATCATCTCCTAGTCATCTCGCATGTTCCACGATGCTGCATCTAAAACCATTCAAATACAAAATGAGTAATGTTTCAGAAATGTAATAAAATGAAGAAAAAACTATATTATAATCATTCAGACCAAAATTATGTCAGACTTATAATTAATCAGCATTTTCCTTTATGAATGTCATTCATAACTACCATTTGCCAACAACAAAAGACGTATGTCCTCTCAGTGGTCCAGGAAGGATCATCTCCTAGTCATCTCGCATGTTCAACGATGCTGCATCTAAAACCATTCAAATACAAAATGAGTAAATCTTCAGAAAAGTTATAAAATGAAGAAAAAACTATAATATAATCGTTCAGACTAAAATTATGTCAGACATATAATTAATCAGCATTATCGTTTATGAATGTCATTCATAACTACCAAATACCGGCACATAAAGACATATGTCCTCTCAGTGGTCCAGGTGGGATCATCTCCTAGTCATCTCGCATGTTCCACGATGCTGCATCTAAAACCATTCAAATACAAAATGAGTAATGTTTCAGAAAAGTAATAAAATGAAGAAAAAACTATATTATAATCATTTAGACTAAAATTATGTCAGACTTATAATTAATCAGCATTATCCTTAATGAATGTCATTCATAACTACCAATTGCCGGCACCAAAAGACGTTTGTCCTCTCAGTGGTCCAGGAAGGATCATCTCCGAGTCATCTCGCATGTTCCTCGATGCTGCATCTAAAATAATACATAAACAATATGAGTAATGTTTCAAAAAGGTTATAAAATGAAGAAAAAACGATTTTCTTATCATTGAGACTAAAATTATGTCAGACGTTTTATTAATCCGCATTATCCTTTATGAATGTCATTCATAACTACCAATTGCCAGCACCAAAAGACGTTTTTCCTCTCAGTGGTCCAGGAAGGATCATCTCCGAGTCTACTCGCATGTTCCTCGATGCTGCATCTAAAATAATACATAAACAATATGAGTAATGTTTCAGAAAAGTTATAAAATGAAGAAAAAACGATATTCTAATCATTGAGACTAAAATTATGTCAGACTTATTATTAATCAGCATTATCCTTAATGAATATCATTCATAACTACCAATTGCCGGCACCTAAAGACGTATGTCCTCTCAGTGGTCCAGGAAGGATCATCTACGAGTAATCTCGCATGTTCCTCGATGCTGCATCTAAAATAATACATATACAAAATGAGTAATGTTTCAGAAAAGTAATAAAATGAAGAAAAAACAATATTATAATCATTGAGGCTAAAATTAAGTCAGACTTATAATTAATCAGCATTATCCTTAATGAATGTCATTCATAACTACCAATTGCCGGCACCTAATGACGTATGTCCTCTCAGTGGTCCAGGAAGGATCATCTCCGAGTCAAATCGCATGTTCCTCGATGCTGCATCTAAAAAAATACATATACAATATAAGTAATGTTTTGGAAAAGTTATAAAACGAAGAAAAAACGATATTATAATCAATGAGACTAAAATTATGTCAGGCTTATAATTAATCAGCATTACCCTTAATGAATGTCATTCAAAACTACCAATTGCCGGCACCAAAAGACGTATGTCCTCTCAGTGGTCCAGGAAGGATCATCTCCTAGTCATCTCGCATGTTCAACGATGCTGCATCTATAACCATTCAAATACAAAATGAGTAAATTTTCAGAAAAGTAATAAAATGAAGAAAAAACTATAATATAATCGTTCAGACTAAAATTATGTCAGACTTATAATTAATCAGCATTATCGTTTATGAATGTCATTCATAACTACCAATTACCGGCACCTAAAGACGTATGTCCTCTCAGTGGTCCAGGTGGGATCATCTCCTAGTCATCTCGCATGTTCCACGATGCTGCATCTAAAACCATTCAAATACAAAATGAGTAATGTTTCAGAAAAGTAATAAAATGAAGAAAAAACTATATTATAATCATTCAGACTAAAATTATGTCAGACTTATAATTAATCAGCATTATCCTTAATGAATGTCATTCATAACTACCAATTGCGGGCCCCAAAAATGACGTTTGTCCTCTCAGTGGTCCAGGAAGGATCATCTCCGAGTCATCTCGCATGTTCCACGATGCTGCATCTAAAACCATTCAAATACAAAATGAATAATGTTTCAGAAAAGTAATAAAATGAAGAAAAAACTATATTATAATCATTCAGACTAAAATTATGTCAGACTTATAATTAATCGGCATTATCCTTTATGAATGTCATTCATAAATACCAATGCCGGGACCTAAAGACGTATGTCCTCTCAGTGGTCCAGGAAGGATCATCTCATAGTCATCTCGCATGTTCCACGATGCTGCATCTAAAACCATTCAAATACAAAAAGAGTAATGTTTCAGAAAAGAAATAAAATGAAGAAAAAACTATATCACAATCATTGAGACTAAAATTATGTCAGACTTATAATTAATCAGCATTATCCTTTATGAATGTCATTCATAACTACCAATTGCCGGCACCTAAAGACGTATGTCCTCTCAGTGGTCCAGGATGGATCATCTCCTAGTCATCTCGCATGTTCCACGATGCTGCATCTAAAACCATTCAAATAAAAAATGAGTAATGTTAAAGAAAAGTAATAAAATGAAGAAAAAACTATATTATAATCATTCAGACTAAAATTATGTCAGACTTATAATTAATCAGGATTATCCTTTATGAATGTCATTCATAACTACCAATTGCCGGCACCTAAAGACGTATGTCCTCTCAGTGGTGCAGGAATGATCATCTCCCAGTCATCTCGCATGCTCCACGATGCTGCATCTAAAACCATTCAAATACAAATTGAGTAATATTTAAGAAAAGTAATAAAATGAAGAAAAAACTATATAATAATCATTCAGACTATAATTATGTCAGACTTATAATTAATCAGCATTATCCTTAATGAATGTCATTCATAACTACCAATTGCCGGCACCTAAAGACGTATGTCCTCTCAGTGGTCCAGGTGGGATCATCTCCTAGTCATCTCGCATGTTCCACGATGCTGCATCTAAAACCATTCAAATACAAAATGAGTAATGTTTCAGAAAAGTAATAAAATGAAGAAGAAACTATATTATAATCATTCAGACTAAAATTATGTCAGACTTATAATTAATCAGCATTATCCTTTATGAATGTCATTCATAACTACCAATTGCCGGCACCTAAAGACGTATGTCCTCTCAGTGGTCCAGGAAGGATCATCTCCTAGTCATCTCGCATGTTCCACGATGCTGCATCTAAAACCATTCAAATACAAAATGAATAATGTTTCAGAAAAGTAATAAAATGAAGAAAAAACTATATTATAATCATTCAGACTAAAATTATGTCAGACTTATAATTAATCGGCATTTTCCTTTATGAATGTCATTCATAACTACTAATGCCGGGACCTAAAGACGTATATCCTCTCAGTGGTCCAGGAAGGATCATCTCCTAGTCATCTCGCATGTTCCACGATGCTGCATCTAAAACCATTCAAATACAAAATGAGTAATGTTTCAGAAATGTAATAAAATGAAGAAAAAACTATATTATAATCATTCAGACTAAAATTATGTCAGACTTATAATTAATCAGCATTATCCTTTATGAATGTCATTCATAACTACCAATTGCCGGCACCAAAAGACGTATGTCCTCTCAGTGGTCCAGGAAGGATCATCTCCTAGTCATCTCGCATGTTCAACGATGCTGCATCTAAAACAATTGAAATACAAAATGAGTAAATTTTCAGAAAAGTAATAAATTAAGAAAAAACTATATTATAATCGTTCAGACTAAAATTATGTCAGACTTATAATTAATCAGCATTATCTTTTATGAATGTCATTCATAACTACCAATTACCGGCACCTAAAGACGTATGTCCTCTCAGTGGTCCAGGTGGGATCATCTCCTAGTCATCTCGCATGTTCCACGATGCTGCATCTAAAACCATTCAAATACAAAATGAGTAATGTTTCAGAAAAGTAATAAAATGAAGAAAAAACTATATTATAATGATTCAGAATAAAATTATGTCAGACTTATAATTAATCAGCATTATCCTTAATGAATGTCATTCATAACTACCAATTGCCGGCACCAAAAGACGTTTGTCCTCTCAGTGGTCCAGGAAGGATCATCTCCGAGTCATCTCGCATGTTCCACGATGCTGCATCTAAAACCATTCAAATACAAAATGAATAATGTTTCAGAAAAGTAATAAAATGAAGAAAAAACTATATTATAATCATTCAGACTAAAATTATGTCAGACTTATAATTAATCGGCATTATCCTTTATGAATGTCATTCATAAATACCAATGCCGGGACCTAAAGACGTATGTCCTCTCAGTGGTCCAGGAAGGATCATCTCATAGTCATCTCGCATGTTCCACGATGCTGCATCTAAAACCATTCAAATACAAAAAGAGTAATGTTTCAGAAAAGAAATAAAATGAAGAAAAAACTATATCACAATCATTGAGTCTAAAATTATGTCAGACTTATAATTAATCAGCATTATCCTTTATGAATGTCATTCATAACTACCAATTGCCGGCACCTAAAGACGTATGTCCTCTCAGTGGTCCAGGAAGGATCATCTCCTAGTCATCTCGCATGTTCCCCGATGCTGCATCTAAAACCATTCAAATACAAAATGAGTAATGTTTCAGAAAAGTAATAACATGAAGAAAAAACTATATTATAATCATTCAGACTAAAATTATGTCAGACTTATAATTAATCAGCATTATCTTTTATGAATGTCATTCATAACTACCAATTGCAAGCACCTAAAGACGTATGTCCTCTCAGTGGTCCAGGAAGGATCATCTCCTAGTCATCTCGCATGTTCCACGATGCTGCATCAAAAACCATTCAAATAAAATGAGTAATGTTTCAGAAAAGTAATAAAATGAAGAATTAACTATATCATAATCATTGAGACTAAAATTATGTCAGACGTATAATTAATCAGCTTTATCCTTTATGAATGTCATTCATAACTACCAATTGCCGGCACCTAAAGACGTATGTCCTCTCAGTGGTCCAGGAAGGATCATCTCCTAGTCATCTCGCATGTTCCACGATGCTGCATCTAAAACCATTCAAATACAAAATGAGTAATGTTTCAGAAAAGTAATAAAATGAAGAAAAAACTATATCATAATCATTGAGACTAAAATTATGTCAGACTTATAATTAATCAGCATTATCCTTTATGAATGTCATTCATAACTACCAATTGCTGGCACCTAAAGACGTATGTCCTCTCAGTGGTCCAGGAAGGATCATCTCCTAGTCATCTCGCATGTTCCACGATGCTGCATCTAAAACCATTGAAATACAAAATGAGTAATGTTTCAGAAATGTAATAAAATGAAGAAAAAACTATATTATAATCATTCAGACTAAAATTATGTCAGACTTATAATTAATCAGCATTATCCTTTATGAATGTCATTCATAACTACCAATTGCCAACACCAAAAGACGTATGTCCTCTCAGTGGTCCAGGAACGATCATCTCCTAGTCATCTCGCATGTTCAACGATGCTGCATCTAAAACCATTCAAATACAAAATGAGTAAATCTTCAGAAAAGTTATAAAATGAAGAAAAAACTATAATACAATCGTTCAGACTAAAATTATGTCAGACTTATAATTAATCAGCATTATCGTTTATGAATGTCATTCATAACTACCAAATACCGGCACCTAAAGACATATGTCCTCTCAGAGGTCCAGGTGGGATCATCTCCTAGTCATCTCGCATGTTCCACGATGCTGCATCTAAAACCATTCAAATACAAAATGAGTAATGTTTCAGAAAAGTAATAAAATGATGAAAAAACTATATTATAATCATTTAGACTAAAATTATGTCAGACTTATAATTAATCAGCATTATCCTTAATGAATGTCATTCATAACTACCAATTGCCGGCACCAAAAGACGTTTGTCCTCTCAGTGGTCCAGGAAGGATCATTCCGAGTCATCTCGCATGTTCCTCGATGCTGCATCTAAAATAATACATAAACAATATGAGTAATGTTTCAAAAAGGTTATAAAATGAAGAAAAAACGATTTTCTTATCATTGAGACTAAAATTATGTCAGACTTTTTATTAATCAGCATTATCCTTTATGAATGTCATTCATAACTACCAATTGCCAGCACCAAAAGACGTTTTTCCTCTCAGTGGTCCAGGATGGATCATATTCGAGTCATCTCATATGTTCCTCGATGCTGCATCTAAAATAATACATATACAAATTGAGTAATGTTTCAGAAAAGTAATAAAATGAAGAAAAAACAATATTATAATAATTGAGGCTAAAATTATGTCAGACTTATAATAAATCAGCATTATCCTTAATGAATGTCATTCATAACTACCAATTGCCGGCAGCTAAAGACGTATGTTCTCTCAGTGGTCCAGGTGGGATCATCTCCTAGTTATCTCGCATGTTCCACGATGCTGTATCTAAAACCATTAAAATTCAAAATGAGTAATGTTTCAGAAAAGTAATAAAATGAAGAAAAAACTATATTATAATCATTCAGACTAAAATTATATCATACTTATAATTAATCAGCATTATCCTTAATGAATGTCATTCATAACTACCAATTGCCGGCACCTAAAGACGTTTGTCCTCTCAGTGGTCCAGGTGGGATCATCTCCTAGTTATCTCGCATGTTCCACGATGCTGCATCTAAAACCATTCAAATACAAAATGAGTAATTTTTCAGAAAAGTAATAAAATGAAGAAAAAACTATATTATAATCATTCAGACTAAAATTATGTCAGACTTATAATTAATAAGCATTATCCTTAATGAATGTCATTCATAACTACCAATTGCCGGCACCTAAAGACGTATGTCCTCTCAGTGGTCCAGGAGGGATCATCTCCTAGTCATCTCGCATGTTCGTCGATGCTGCATCTAAAACCATTCAAATACAAAATGAGTAATGTTTCAGAAAAGTAATAAAATGAAGAAAAATCAATATTATAATCATTAAGACTAAAATTATGTCCGACTTATAATTGATCAGCATTATCCTTAATGAATGTCATTCATAACTACCAAATTTTGGCACCTAAAGACGTATGTCCTCTCAGTGGTCCAGGAAGGATCATCTCCTAGTCATCTCGCATGTTCCACGATGCTGCATCTAAAACCATTCAAATACAAAATGAGTAATGTTTCAGAAAAGTAATAAAATGTAGAAAAATCAATATTATAATCATTAAGACTAAAATTATGTCAGACTTATTAATAATCAGCATTATCTTTTATGAATGTCATTCATAACTACCAATTGCCGGCACCTAAAGACGTATGTCCTCTCAGTGGTCTAGGAAGGATCATCTCCGAGTCATCTCGCATGTTTCTTGATGCTGCATCTAAAATAATACATATACAATATAAGTAATGTTTCAGAAAAGTTATAAAATGAAGAAAAAACGATATCATAATCAATGAGACTAAAATTATGTTAGACTTATAATTAATCGGCATTATCCTTTATGAATGTCATTCATAAATACCAATGCCGGGACCTAAAGACGTATGTCCTCTCAGTGGTCCAGGAAGGATCATCTCATAGTCATCTCGCATGTTCCACGATGCTGCATCTAAAACCATTCAAATACAAAAAGAGTAATGTTTCAGAAAAGAAATAAAATGAAGAAAAAACTATATCACAATCATTGAGACTAAAATTATGTCAGACTTATAATTAATCAGCATTATCCTTTATGAATGTCATTCATAACTACCAATTGCCGGCACCTAAAGACGTATGTCCTCTCAGTGGTCCAGGAAGGATCATCTCCTAGTCATCTCGCATGTTCCCCGATGCTGCATCTGAAACCATTCAAATACAAAATGAGTAATGTTTCAGAAAAGTAATAACATGATGAAAAAACTATATTATAATCATTCAGACTAAAATTATGTCAGACTTATAATTAATCAGCATTATCTTTTATGAATGTCATTCATAACTACCAATTGCCAGCACCTAAAGACGTATGTCCTCTCAGTGGTGCAGGAAGGATCATCTCCTAGTCATCTCGCATGTTCCACGATGCTGCATCTAAAACCATTCAAATACAAAATGAGTAATGTTTTAGAAAAGTAATAAAATGAAGAATAAACTATATCATAATCATTGAGACTAAAATTATGTCAGACATATAATTAATCAGCATTATCCTTTATGAATGTCATTCATAACTACCAATTGCCGGCACCTAAAGACGTATGTCCTTCAGTGGTCCAGGAAGGATCATCTCCTAGTCATCTCGCATGTTCCACGATGCTGCATCTAAAACCATTCAAATACAAAATGAGTAATGTTTCAGAAAAGTAATAAAATGAAGAAAAAACTATATCATAATCATTGAGACTAAAATTATGTCAGACTTATAATTAATCAGCATTATCCTTTATGAATGTCATTCATAACTACCAATTGCCGGCACCTAAAGACGTATGTCTTCTCAGTGGTCCAGGAAGGATCATCTCCTAGTCATCTCGCATGTTCCACGATGCTGTATCTAAAACCATTCAAATACAAAATGAGTAATGTTTCAGAAATGTAATAAAATGAAGAAAAAACTATATTATAATCATTCAGACCAAAATTATGTCAGACTTATAATTAATCAGCATTTTCCTTTATGAATGTCATTCATAACTACCATTTGCCAACAACAAAAGACGTATGTCCTCTCAGTGGTCCAGGAAGGATCATCTCCTAGTCATCTCGCATGTTCAACGATGCTGCATCTAAAACCATTCAAATACAAAATGAGTAAATCTTCAGAAAAGTTATAAAATGAAGAAAAAACTATAATTTAATCGTTCAGACTAAAATTATGTCAGACATATAATTAATCAGCATTATCGTTTATGAATGTCATTCATAACTACCAAATACCGGCACCTAAAGACATATGTCCTCTCAGTGGTCCAGGAAGGATCATCTCCGAGTCATCTCGCATGTTCCCCAATGCTGTATCTAAAACCATTCAAATACAAAATGAGTAATGTCTCAAAAAAGTAATAAAATGAAGAAAAAAACTATATTATAATCCTTGAGACTAAAATTATGTCAGACTTATTATTAATCAGCATTATCATTAATGAATGTCATTCATAACTACCAATTGCCGGCACATAAAGACGTATGTCCTCTCAATGGTCCAGGATGGATCATCTCCGAGTCATCTCGCATGTTTCCCGATGCTGCATCTAAAACCATTCAAATACAAAATGAGTAATGTTTCAGAAAAGTAATAAAATGAAAGCAAAACTATATTATAATCCTTGAGACTAAAAATATGTCAGACTTATTATTAATCAGCATTATCCTTAATGAAGGTCATTCATAACTACCAGCTGCCGGCACCTACGGACTTATGTCCACTCAGTGGTCCAGGAAGGATCATCTCCGAGTCATCTCGCATGTTCCCCGATGCTGCATATAATATTATACATATACAATATGAGTAATCTTTCAGAAAAGTAATAAAATGAAGAAAAAACTATATTTTATTTGTTGAGACTAAAATTATGTCAGACTTATTATTAATCATCATTCTCCTTAATGAATGTCATTCATAACTACCAATTGCCGGCACCTAAAGACGTATGTCCTCTCAGTGGTGCAGGAATGATCATCTCCTAGTCATCTCGCATGTTCCACGATGCTGCATCTAAAACCATTCAAATACAAAATGAGTAATGTTTCAGAAAAGTAATAAAATGAAGAAAAAAACTATATTATAATCATTCAGAATAAAAATTATGTCAGACTTATAATTAATCAGCATTACCCTTAATGAATGTCATTCAAAACTACCAATTGCCGGCACCTAAAGCCGTATGTCCTCTCAGTGGTCCAGGATGGATCATCTCCGAGTAATCTCGCATGTTCCCCGATGCTGCATCTAAAACCATTCAAATACAAAATGAGTAATGTTTCAGAAAAGTAATAAATGGAAGAAAAAACTATATTATAAGCATTGAGACTAAAATTATGCCAGACTTATTATAAGTCAGCATTATCCTTAATGAAAGTCATTCGTAACTACCAACTGCCAAAACCTAAAGACGAATGTCCTCACAGTGTTCCAGGAAGGATCATCTCAGAGTCATCCCGTATGTTCCCGATGCTGCATCTAAAATAATACACACTCAATATTTGTAATGTTTCAGAAAAGTAATAAAATGAAGAAAAAACTATATTATAATCATTGAGACTAAAATTATGTCAGACTTATAATTAATCAGAATTATCCTTAATGAATGTCATTCATAACTACTAATTGCCGGCACCTAAAGCCGTATGTCCACTCAGTGGTCCAGGAAGGATCATCTCCGAGTCATCTCGCATGTTCCCCGATGCTGCATCTAAAACCATTCAAATACAAAATGGGTAATATTTCAGAAAGTAATAAAATGAAGAAAAAAAGATTTTCTAATCATTGAGACTAAAATTATGTCAGACTTATAATTAATCAGCATTATCCTTAATGAATGTCTTCATAAATACCAATAGCCGGCAACTAAAGCCGTATGTCTACTCAGTGGTCCACGAAGGATCATCTCCGTGTCATCTCGCATGTTCCCCGATACTGCATCTAAACCCATTTAAATAAAAAATGAGTAATGTTTCAGAAAAGTTATAAAATGAAGAAAAAACGATATCATAATCAATGAGACTAAAATTATGTCAGACTTATAATTAATCAGCATTATCCTTAATGAATGTCATTCATAACTACCAATTGCCGGCACCTAAAGACGTATGTCCTCTCAGTGGTCCAGGAAGGATCATCTCCTAGTCATCTCGCATGTTCCACGATGCTGCATCTAAAACCATTCAAATACAAAATGAGTAATGTTTCGGAAATGTAATAAAATGAAGAAAAAACTATATTATAATCATTCAGACTAAAATTATGTCAGACTTATAATTAATCAGCATTATCCTTTATGAATGTCATTCATAACTACCAATTGCCGGCACCAAAAGACGTATGTCCTCTCAGTGGTCCAGGAAGGATCATCTCCTAGTCATCTCGCATGTTCAACGATGCTGCATCTAAAACCATTCAAATACAAAATGAGTAAATTTTCAGAAAAGTAATAAAATGAAGAAAAAACTATAATATAATCGTTCAGACTAAAATTATGTCAGACTTATAATTAATCAGCATTATCGTTTATGAATGTCATTCATAACTACCAATTACCGGCACCTAAAGACGTATGTCCTCTCAGTGGTCCAGGTGGGATCATCTCCTAGTCATCTCGCATGTTCCACGATGCTGCATCTAAAACCATTCAAATACAAAATGAGTTATGTTTCAGAAAAGTAATAAAATGAAGAAAAAACTATATTATAATCATTCAGACTAAAATTATGTCAGACTTATAATTAATCAGCATTATCCTTAATGAATGTCATTCATAACTACCAATTGCGGGCACCAAAAGAAGTTTGTCCTCTCAGTGGTCCAGGAAGGATCATCTCCGAGTCATCTCGCATGTTCCACGATGCTGCATCTAAAACCATTCAAATACAAAATGAATAATGTTTCAGAAAAGTAATAAAATGAAGAAAAAACTATATTATAATCATTCAGACTAAAATTATGTCAGACTTATAATTAATCGGCATTATCCTTTATGAATGTCATTCATAAATACCAATGCCGGGACCTAAAGACGTATGTCCTCTCAGTGGTCCAGGAAGGATCATCTCATAGTCATCTCGCATGTTCCACGATGCTGCATCTAAAACCATTCAAATACAAAAAGAGTAATGTTTCAGAAAAGAAATAAAATGAAGAAAAAACTATATCACAATCATTTAGACTAAAGTTATGTCAGACTTATAATTAATCAGCATTATCCTTTATGAATGTCATTCATAACTACCAATTGCCAGCACCTAAAGACGTATGTCCTCTCAGTGGTGCAGGAAGGATCATCTCCTAGTCATCTCGCATGTTCCACGATGCTGCATCTAAAACCATTCAAATACAAAATGAGTAATGTTTCAGAAAAGTAATAAAATGAAGAATAAACTATATCATAATCATTGAGACTAAAATTATGTCAGACGTATAATTAATCAGCATTATCCTTTATGAATGTCATTCATAACTACCAATTGCCGGCACCTAAAGACGTATGTCCTCTCAGTGGTCCAGGAAGGATCATCTCCTAGTCATCTCGCATGTTCCACGATGCTGCATCTAAAACCATTCAAATACAAAATGAGTAATGTTTCAGAAAAGTAATAAAATGAAGAAAAAACTATATCATAATCATTGAGACTAAAATTATGTCAGACTTATAATTAATCAGCATTATCCTTTATGAATGTCATTCATAACTACCAATTGCCTGCACCTAAAGACGTATGTCTTCTCAGTGGTCCAGGAAGGATCATCTCCTAGTCATCTCGCATGTTCCACGATGCTGCATCTAAAACCATTCAAATACAAAATGAGTAATGTTTCAGAAATGTAATAAAATGAAGAAAAAACTATATTATAATCATTCAGACCAAAATTATGTCAGACTTATAATTAATCAGCATTTTCCTTTATGAATGTCATTCATAACTACCATTTGCCAACAACAAAAGACGTATGTCCTCTCAGTGGTCCAGGAAGGATCATCTCCTAGTCATCTCGCATGTTCAACGATGCTGCATCTAAAACCATTCAAATACAAAATGAGTAAATCTTCAGAAAAGTTATAAAATGAAGAAAAAACTATAATATAATCGTTCAGACTAAAATTATGTCAGACATATAATTAATCAGCATTATCGTTTATGAATGTCATTCATAACTACCAAATACCGGCACCTAAAAACATATGTCCTCTCAGTGGTCCAGGTGGGATCATCTCCTAGTCATCTCGCATGTTCCACGATGCTGCATCTAAAACCATTCAAATACAAAATGAGTAATGTTTCAGAAAAGTAATAAAATGAAGAAAAAACTATATTATAATCATTTAGACTAAAATTATGTCAGACTTATAATTAATCAGCATTATCCTTAATGAATGTCATTCATAACTACCAATTGCCGGCACCAAAAGACGTTTGTCCTCTCAGTGGTCCAGGAAGGATCATCTCCGAGTCATCTCGCATGTTCCTCGATGCTGCATCTAAAATAATACATAAACAATATGAGTAATGTTTCAAAAAGGTTATAAAATGAAGAAAAAACGATTTTCTTATCATTGAGACTAAAATTATGTCAGACGTTTTATTAATCCGCATTATCCTTTATGAATGTCATTCATAACTACCAATTGCCAGCACCAAAAGACGTTTTTCCTCTCAGTGGTCCAGGAAGGATCATCTCCGAGTCTACTCGCATGTTCCTCGATGCTGCATCTAAAATAATACATAAACAATATGAGTAATGTTTCAGAAAAGTTATAAAATGAAGAAAAAACGATATTCTAATCATTGAGACTAAAATTATGTCAGACTTATTATTAATCAGCATTATCCTTAATGAATATCATTCATAACTACCAATTGCCGGCACCTAAAGACGTATGTCCTCTCAGTGGTCCACGAAGGATCATCTACGAGTAATCTCGCATGTTCCTCGATGCTGCATCTAAAATAATACATATACAAAATGAGTAATGTTTCAGAAAAGTAATAAAATGAAGAAAAAACAATATTATAATCATTGAGGCTAAAATTAAGTCAGACTTATAATTAATCAGCATTATCCTTAATGAATGTCATTCATAACTACCAATTGCCGGCACCTAAAGACGTATGTCCTCTCAGTGGTCCAGGAAGGATCATCTCCGAGTCAAATCGCATGTTCCTCGATGCTGCATCTAAAAAAATACATATACAATATAAGTAATGTTTTGGAAAAGTTATAAAACGAAGAAAAAACGATATTATAATCAATGAGACTAAAATTATGTCAGGCTTATAATTAATCAGCATTACCCTTAATGAATGTCATTCAAAACTACCAATTGCCGGCACCAAAAGACGTATGTCCTCTCAGTGGTCCAGGAAGGATCATCTCCTAGTCATCTCGCATGTTCAACGATGCTGCATCTATAACCATTCAAATACAAAATGAGTAAATTTTCAGAAAAGTAATAAAATGAAGAAAAAACTATAATATAATCGTTCAGACTAAAATTATGTCAGACTTATAATTAATCAGCATTATCGTTTATGAATGTCATTCATAACTACCAATTACCGGCACCTAAAGACGTATGTCCTCTCAGTGGTCCAGGAAGGATCATCTCCTAGACATCTCGCATTTTCCACGATGCTGCATCTAAAATAATACATATACAAAATGAGTAATGTTTCAGAAAAGTAATAAATGGAAGAAAAAACTATATTATAATCATTCAGACTAAAATTATGTCAGACTTATTATTAATCAGCATTATCCTGAATGAAAGTCATTCGTAACTACCAACTGCCAAAACCTAAAGACGTATGTCCTCTCAGTGTTCCAGGAAGGATCATCTCCGAGTCATCTCGTATGTTCCCGATGCTGCATCTAAAATAATACATACTCAATATGAGTAATGTTTCAGAAAAGTAATAGAATGAAGAAAAAACTATATTATAATCATTGAGACTAAAATTATGTCAGACTTATAATTAATCAGCATTATCCTTTATGAATGTCATTCATAACTACCAATTGCCGGCACCTAAAGACGTATGTCCTCTCAGTGGTCCAGGTGAGATCATCTCCTAGACATCTCGCATGTTCCAGGATGCTGCATCTAAAACCATTCAAATACAAAATGAGTAATGTTTAAGAAAAGTAATAAAATTAAGAAAAAACTATATAATAATCATTCAGACTATAAGTATGTCAGACATATAATAAATCAGTATTCTCCTTAATGAATGTCATTCATAACTACCAATTGCCGGCACCTAAAGACGTATGTCCTCTCAGTGGTCCAGGAAGGATCATCTCCTAGTCATCTCGCATGTTCCACGATGCTGCATCTAAAACCATTCAAATACAAAATGAATAATGTTTCAGAAAAGTAATAAAACGAAGAAAAAACTATATTATAATTATTCAGACTAAAATTATGTCAGACTTATAATTACTCAGCATTATCCTTTATGAATGTCATTCATAACTACCAATGCCGGGACCTAAAGACGTATGTCCTCTCAGTGGTCCAGGAAGGATCATCTCATAGTCATCTCGCATGTTCCAGGATGCTGCATCTAAAACCATTCAAATACAAAAAGAGTATTGTTTCAGAAAAGAAATAAAATGAAGAAAAAACTATATCACAATCATTGAGACTAAAATTATGTCAGACTTATAATTAATCAGCATTATCCTTTATGAATGTCATTCATAACTACCAATTGCCGGCACCTAAAGACGTATGTCCTCTCAGTGGTCCAGGAAGGATCATCTCCTAGTCATCTCGCATGTTCCCCGATGCTGCATCTAAAACCATTCAAATACAAAATGAGTAATGTTTCAGAAAAGTAATAAAATGAAGAAAAAACTATATTATAATCATTCAGACTAAAATTATGTCAGACTTATAATTAATCAGCATTATCTTTTATGAATGTCATTCATAACTACCAATTGCCAGCACCTAAAGACGTATGTCCTCTCAGTGGTCCAGGAAGGATCATCTCCTAGTCATCTCGCATGTTCCATGATGCTGCATCTAAAACCATTCAAATACAAAATGAGTAATGTTTCAGAAAAGTAATAAAATGAAGAATAAACTATATCATAATCATTGAGACTAAAATTATGTCAGACGTATAATTAATCAGCATTATCCTTTATGAATGTCATTCATAACTACCAATTGCCGGCACCTAAAGACGTATGTCCTCTCAGTGGTCCAGGAAGGATCATCTCCTAGACATCTCGCATTTTCCACGATGCTGCATCTAAAACCATTCAAATACAAAATGAGTAATGTTTCAGAAAAGTAATAAAATGAAGAAGAAACTATACCATAATCATTGAGAATAAAATTATGTCAGACTTATAATTAATCAGCATTATCCTTTATGAATGTCATTCATAACTACCAATTGCCGGCACCTAAGGCCGTATGTCCTCTCAGTGGTCCAGGAAGGATCATCTCCTAGTCATCTCGCATGTTCCACGATGCTGCATCTAAAACCATTCAAATACAAAATGAGTAATGTTTCAGAAATGTAATAAAATGAAGAAAAAACTATATTATAATCATTCAGAATAAAATTATGTCAGACTTATAATTAATCAGCATTATCCTTTATGAATGTCATTCATAACTACCAATTGCCGGCACCAAAAGACGTTTGTCCTCTCAGTGGTCCAGGAAGGATCATCTCCGAGTCATTTCGCATGTTCCTCGATGCTGCATCTAAAATAATACATAAACAATATGAGTAATGTTTCAGAAAGGTTATAAAATGAAGAAAAAACGATATTCTAATCATTGAGACTAAAATTATGTCAGACATATTATTAATCAGCAGTATCCTTTATGAATGTCATTCATAACTACCAATTGACGGCACCTAAAGACGTATGTCCTCTCAGTGGTCCAGGAGGGATCATCTCCTAGTCATCTCGCATGTTCCTCGATGCTGCATCTAAAACCATTCAAATACAAAATGAGTAATGTTTCAGAAAAGTAATAAAATGAAGAAAAATCAATATTATAATCATTAAGACTAAAATTATGTCCGACTTATAATTGATCAGCATTATCCTTAATGAATGTCAGTCATCACTACCAAATTCCGGCACCTAAAGACGTATGTCCTCTCAGTGGTCCAGGAAGGATCATCTCCTAGTCATCTCGCATGTTCCACGATGCTGCATCTAAAACCATTCAAATACAAAATGAGTAATGTTTCAGAAAAGTAATAAAATGTAGAAAAATCAATATTATAATCATTAAGACTAAAATTATGTCCGACTTATAATTGATCAGCATTATCCTTAATGAATGTCATTCATAACTACCAATTGCCGGCACCAAAACACGTTTGTCCTCTCAGTGGTCCAGGAAGGTTCATCTCCGAGTCATCTCGCATGTTCCTCGATGCTGCATCTAAAATAATACATAAACAATATGAGTAATGTTTCAGAAAGGTTATAAAATGAAGAAAAAACGATATTCTAATCATTGAGACTAAAATTATGTCAGACTTATTAATAATCAGCATTATCTTTTATGAATGTCATTCATAACTACCAATTGCCGGCACCTAAAGACGTATGTCCTCTCAGTGGTCTAGGAAGGATCATCTTCGAGTCATCTCGCATGTTTCTTGATGCTGCATCTAAAATAATACATATACAATATAAGTAATGTTTCAGAAAAGTTATAAAATGAAGAAAAAACGATATCATAATCAATGAGACTAAAATTATGTCAGACTTATAATTAATCAGCATTATCCTTAATGAATGTCATTCATAACTACCAAATCCGGCACTTAAAGACGTATGTCATCTCAGTGGTCCAGGAAGGATCATCTCCGAGTCATCTCGCATGTTTCCCGATGCTGCATCTAAAACCATTCAAATACAAAATGAGTAATGTTTCAGAAAAGTAATAAAATGAAAACAAAACTATATTATAATCCTTGAGATTAAAATTATGTCAGACTTATTATTAATCAGCATTATCCTTAATGAAGGTCATTCATAACTACCAGCTGCCGGCACCTAAGGACTTATGTCCTCTCAGTGGTCCAGGAAGGATCATCTCCGAGTCATCTCGCATGTTCCCCGATGCTGCATCTAAAACCATTCAAATACAAAATGAATAATGTTTCAGAAAAGTAATAAAACGAAGAAAAAACTATATTATAATTATTCAGACTAAAATTATGTCAGACTTATAATTACTCAGCATTATCCTTTATGAATGTCATTCATAACTACCAATGCCGGGACCTAAAGACGTATGTCCTCTCAGTGGTCCAGGAAGGATCATCTCATAGTCATCTCGCATGTTCCAGGATGCTGCATCTAAAACCATTCAAATACAAAAAGAGTAATGTTTCAGAAAAGAAATAAAATGAAGAAAAAACTATATCACAATCATTGAGACTAAAATTATGTCAGACTTATAATTAATCAGCATTATCCTTTATGAATGTCATTCATAACTACCAATTGCCGGCACCTAAAGACGTATGTCCTCTCAGTGGTCCAGGAAGGATCATCTCCTAGTCATCTCGCATGTTCCCCGATGCTGCATCTAAAACCATTCAAATACAAAATGAGTAATGTTTCAGAAAAGTAATAAAATGAAGAAAAAACTATATTATAATCATTCAGACTAAAATTATGTCAGACTTATAATTAATCAGCATTATCTTTTATGAATGTCATTCATAACTACCAATTGCCAGCACCTAAAGACGTATGTCCTCTCAGTGGTCCAGGAAGGATCATCTCCTAGTCATCTCGCATGTTCCACGATGCTGCATCTAAAACCATTCAAATACAAAATGAGTAATGTTTCAGAAAAGTAATAAAATGAAGAATAAACTATATCATAATCATTGAGACTAAAATTATGTCAGACGTATAATTAATCAGCATTATCCTTTATGAATGTCATTCATAACTACCAATTGCCGGCACCTAAAGACGTATGTCCTCTCAGTGGTCCAGGAAGGATCATCTCCTAGACATCTCGCATTTTCCACGATGCTGCATCTAAAACCATTCAAATACAAAATGAGTAATGTTTCAGAAAAGTAATAAAATGAAGAAAAAACTATACCATAATCATTGAGAATAAAATTATGTCAGACTTATAATTAATCAGCATTATCCTTTATGAATGTCATTCATAACTACCAATTGCCGGCACCTAAGGCCGTATGTCCTCTCAGTGGTCCAGGAAGGATCATCTCCTAGTCATCTCGCATGTTCCACGATGCTGCATCTAAAACCATTCAAATACAAAATGAGTAATGTTTCAGAAATGTAATAAAATGAAGAAAAAACTATATTATAATCATTCAGAATAAAATTATGTCAGACTTATAATTAATCAGCATTATCCTTTATGAATGTCATTCATAACTACCAATTGCCGGCACCAAAAGACGTTTGTCCTCTCAGTGGTCCAGGAAGGATCATCTCCGAGTCATTTCGCATGTTCCTCGATGCTGCATCTAAAATAATACATAAACAATATGAGTAATGTTTCAGAAAGGTTATAAAATGAAGAAAAAACGATATTCTAATCATTGAGACTAAAATTATGTCAGACATATTATTAATCAGCAGTATCCTTTATGAATGTCATTCATAACTACCAATTGACGGCACCTAAAGACGTATGTCCTCTCAGTGGTCCGGGAGGGATCATCTCCTAGTCATCTCACATGTTCCTCGATGCTGCATCTAAAACCATTCAAATACAAAATGAGTAATGTTTCAGAAAAGTAATAAAATGAAGAAAAATCAATATTATAATCATTAAGACTAAAATTATGTCCGACTTATAATTGATCAGCATTATCCTTAATGAATGTCAGTCATAACTACCAAATTCCGGCACCTAAAGACGTATGTCCTCTCAGTGGTCCAGGAAGGATCATCTCCTAGTCATCTCGCATGTTCCACGATGCTGCATCTAAAACCATTCAAATACAAAATGAGTAATGTTTCAGAAAAGTAATAAAATGTAGAAAAATCAATATTATAATCATTAAGACTAAAATTATGTCCGACTTATAATTGATCAGCATTATCCTTAATGAATGTCATTCATAACTACCAATTGCCGGCACCAAAACACGTTTGTCCTCTCAGTGGTCCAGGAAGGTTCATCTCCGAGTCATCTCGCATGTTCCTCGATGCTGCATCTAAAATAATACATAAACAATATGAGTAATGTTTCAGAAAGGTTATAAAATGAAGAAAAAACGATATTCTAATCATTGAGACTAAAATTATGTCAGACTTATTAATAATCAGCATTATCTTTTATGAATGTCATTCATAACTACCAATTGCCGGCACCTAAAGACGTATGTCCTCTCAGTGGTCTAGGAAGGATCATCTTCGAGTCATCTCGCATGTTTCTTGATGCTGCATCTAAAATAATACATATACAATATAAGTAATGTTTCAGAAAAGTTATAAAATGAAGAAAAAACGATATCATAATCAATGAGACTAAAATTATGTCAGACTTATAATTAATCAGCATTATCCTTAATGAATGTCATTCATAACTACCAAATCCGGCACTTAAAGACGTATGTCATCTCAGTGGTCCAGGAAGGATCATCTCCGAGTCATCTCGCATGTTTCCCGATGCTGCATCTAAAACCATTCAAATACAAAATGAGTAATGTTTCAGAAAAGTAATAAAATGAAAACAAAACTATATTATAATCCTTGAGATTAAAATTATGTCAGACTTATTATTAATCAGCATTATCCTTAATGAAGGTCATTCATAACTACCAGCTGCCGGCACCTAAGGACTTATGTCCTCTCAGTGGTCCAGGAAGGATCATCTCCGAGTCATCTCGCATGTTCCCCGATGCTGCATATAATATTATACATATACAATATGAGTAATCTTTCAGAAAAGTAATAAAATGAAGAAAAAACTATATTTTATTTGTTGAGACTAAAATTATGTCAGACTTATTATTAATCATCATTCTCCTTAATGAATGTCATTCATAACTACCAATTGCCGGCACCTAAAGACGTATGTCCTCTCAGTGGTGCAGGAATGATCATCTCCGATTAATCTCGCACGTTCCCCCATGCTGCATCTAAAACCAATCAAATACAAAATGAGTTATGTTTCAAAAAAGAAATAAAATGAAGAAAAAACTATGTTATAATCATTGAGACTAAAATTATGTCAGACTTATAATTAATCAGCATTATCCTTAATGAATGTCATTCATAACTACCAATTGCCGGCTTGTAAAGCCGTATGTCCTCTCAGTGGTCAAGGAAGGATCATCTCTGAGTCATCTCGCATGTTCCTTGATGCTGCATCTAAAACCATTCAAATACAAAATGAGTAATGTTTCAGAAAAGTAATAATATGGAGAAAAAACTATATTATAATCATTGAGACTAAAATTATGTCAGAGTTATTATTAATCAGCATTATCCTTTATGAATGTCATTCATAACTACCAATTGCCGTCACTTAAAGACGTATGTCCTCTCAGTGGTCCAGGAAGGAGCATCTCCGAGTCATCTCGCATGTTCCCCGGTGCTGTATCTAATACCATTCTAATACAAAATGAGTAATGTCTCAAAAAAGTAATAAAATGAAGAAAAAACTATATTATAATCCTTGAGACTAAAATTATGTCAGACTCATTATTAATCAGCATTATCCTTAATGAATGTCATTCATAACTACCAATTGCCGGCACAAAAAGACGTATGTCCTCTGAATGGTCCAGGATGGATCATCTCCTAGTCATCTCGCATGTTCCCCAATGCTGCATCTAAAACCATTCAAATACAAAATGAGTAATGTTTCAGAAAAGTAATAAATGGAAGAAAAAAACTATATTATAATCATTCAGACTAAAATTATGTCAGACTTATTATTAATCAGCATTATCCTTAATGAAAGTCATTCGTAACTACCAACTGCCAAAACCTAAAGACGTATGTCCTCTCAGTGTTCCAGGAAGGATCATCTCCGAGTCATCTCGTATGTTCCCGATGCTGCATCTAAAAAAATAAATAAACAATATGAATAATGTTCTAGAAAGGTTATAAAATGAAGAAAAACTATATTATAATCATTGAGACTAAAATTATATCAGACTTATAATTAATCAGAATATCCTTTATGAATGTCATTCATAACTACCAATTGCCGGCACCTAAAGACGTATGTCCTCTCAGTGGTCCAGGAGGGATCCTCTCCGATTCATCTCGCACGTTCCGCGATGCTGCATCTAAAACCATTCAAATACAAAATGAGTAATGTTTCAGAAAAGTAATAATATGGAGAAAAAACTATATTATAATCATTGAGACTAAAATTATGTCAGACTTATTATTAATCAGCATTATCCTTAATGAATGTCATTCATAACTACCAATTGCCGGCACCTAAAGACGTATGTCCTCTCAGTGGTCCAGGAAGGATCATCTCCGAGTCATCTCGCATGTTCCTCGATGCTGCATCTAAAATAATACATATACAATATAAGTGATGTTTTAGAAAAGTTATAAAACGAAGAAAAAACGATATTATTATCAATGAGACTAAAATTATGTCAGACTTATAATTAATAGGCATTACCCTTAATGAATGTCATTCAAAACTACCAATTGCCGGCACCTTATGCTGTACGTCCTCTCAGTGGTCCAGGGTGGATCATCTCAGAGTCATCTCGCATGTACCCCGATGCTGCATCTAAAACCATTCAAATACAAAATGAGTAATGTTTTAGAAAAGTAATAAATAGAAGAAAAAACTATATTGTAATCATTGAGACTAAAATTATGTCAGACTTATAATTAATCAGCATTATCTTTAATGAAAGTCATTCGTAACTACCAACTGCCAAAACCTAAAGACGTATGTCCTCTCAGTGTTCCAGGAAGGATCATTTCCGAGTTATCTCATATATTTCTCGATGCTGCATCTAAAATAATACATAAACAATATGAATAATGTTTCAGAAAGGTTATAAAATGAAGAAAAAACGATCTTATAATCAATGAGACTAAAATTATGTCAGACTTATAATTAATCAGAATTATCCTTAATGAATGTCATTCATAACTACTAATTGCCGGCACCTAAAGCCGTATGTCCACTCAGTGGTCCAGGAAGGATCATCTCCGTGTCATCTCGCATGTTCCCCGATGCTGCATCCAAAACCATTCAAATACAAAATGAGTAAAGTTTCAGAAAAGTAATAAATGGAAGAAAAAATATATTATAAACATTCAGACTAAAATTATGTCAGACTTATTATTAATCAGAATTATCCTTAATGAAAGTCATTCGTAACTACCAACTGCCAAAACCTAAAGACGTATGTCCTCTCAGTGTTCCAGGAAGGATCATCTCCGAGTTATCTCGCATGTTCCTCGATGCTGCATCTGAAATAATACATATACAATATGAGTAATGTTTCAGAAAAGTTAAAAAATAGAGAAAAAACGATATTATAATCAATGAGACTAAAATTATTTCGGACTTATAATGAATCAGCATTATCCTTAATGAATGTCATTCATAAGTACCAATTGCCGGCCCCCTTAAGCCGTATGTCCTCTCGGTGGTCAAGGAAGGATCATCTCTGAGTCATTTCGCATGTTCCCCGATGCTGCATCTAAATCCATTCAAATACAAAATGGGTAATGTTTCAGAAAAGTAATAAAATGAAGAAAAAAAGATTTTATAATCAATGAGACTAAAATTATGTCAGACTTATATTTAATCTGCATTATCCTTAATAGAAGTCATTCATAACTACCAACTGCTGGCACCTAAAGACGTATGTCCTCTCAATGGTCCAGGAAGGATCATCACCGAGTCATCTCGCATGTTCCTCGATGCTGCATCTAAAATAATACATATACAATATGAGTAAAGTTTCAGAAAAGATATAAAATGAAGAAAAAACGATACCATAATCAATGAGACTAAATTTATGTCAGACTTATAATTAATCAGAATCATCCTTAATGAATGTCATTCATAACTACTAATAGCCGGCACCTAAAGCCGTATGTCCACTCAGTGGTCCAGTAAGGATCATCTCCGAGTCATCTCGCATGTTTCTCGATGCTGCATCTAAAATAATACATATACAATATGAGTGATGTTTCAGAAAAGTTATGAAATAAAGAAAAAACGATATTATAATCAATGAGACTAAGATTATATCGGACTTATAATAAATCAGCATTATGCTTTATGAAAGTCATTCAAAAGTACCAATTGCCGGCCCCCTTAAGCCGTATGTCCTCTCAGTGCTCAAGGAAGGATCATCTCCGAATCATCTCGCATGTTCCCCGATACTGCATCTAAACCCATTCAAATACAAAATGAGTAATGTTTCAGAAAAGTTATAAAATGAAGAAAAAACGATATCATAATCAATGAGACTAAAATTATGTCAGACTTATAATTAATCAGCATTATCCTTAATGAATGTCATTCATAACTACCAATTGCCGGCACCTAAAGACGTATGTCCTCTCAGTGGTCTAGGAAGGATCATCTTCGAGTCATCTCGCATGTTTCTTGATGCTGCATCTAAAATAATACATATACAATATAAGTAATGTTTCAGAAAAGTTATAAAATGAAGAAAAAACGATATCATAATCAATGAGACTAAAATTATGTCAGACTTATAATTAATCAGCATTATCCTTAATGAATGTCATTCATAACTACCAAATCCGGCACTTAAAGACGTATGTCATCTCAGTGGTCCAGGAAGGATCATCTCCGAGTCATCTCGCATGTTTCCCGATGCTGCATCTAAAACCATTCAAATACAAAATGAGTAATGTTTCAGAAAAGTAATAAAATGAAAACAAAACTATATTATAATCCTTGAGATTAAAATTATGTCAGACTTATTATTAATCAGCATTATCCTTAATGAAGGTCATTCATAACTACCAGCTGCCGGCACCTAAGGACTTATGTCCTCTCAGTGGTCCAGGAAGGATCATCTCCGAGTCATCTCGCATGTTCCCCGATGCTGCATCTAAAACCATTCAAATACAAAATGAATAATGTTTCAGAAAAGTAATAAAACGAAGAAAAAACTATATTATAATTATTCAGACTAAAATTATGTCAGACTTATAATTACTCAGCATTATCCTTTATGAATGTCATTCATAACTACCAATGCCGGGACCTAAAGACGTATGTCCTCTCAGTGGTCCAGGAAGGATCATCTCATAGTCATCTCGCATGTTCCAGGATGCTGCATCTAAAACCATTCAAATACAAAAAGAGTAATGTTTCAGAAAAGAAATAAAATGAAGAAAAAACTATATCACAATCATTGAGACTAAAATTATGTCAGACTTATAATTAATCAGCATTATCCTTTATGAATGTCATTCATAACTACCAATTGCCGGCACCTAAAGACGTATGTCCTCTCAGTGGTCCAGGAAGGATCATCTCCTAGTCATCTCGCATGTTCCCCGATGCTGCATCTAAAACCATTCAAATACAAAATGAGTAATGTTTCAGAAAAGTAATAAAATGAAGAAAAAACTATATTATAATCATTCAGACTAAAATTATGTCAGACTTATAATTAATCAGCATTATCTTTTATGAATGTCATTCATAACTACCAATTGCCAGCACCTAAAGACGTATGTCCTCTCAGTGGTCCAGGAAGGATCATCTCCTAGTCATCTCGCATGTTCCACGATGCTGCATCTAAAACCATTCAAATACAAAATGAGTAATGTTTCAGAAAAGTAATAAAATGAAGAATAAACTATATCATAATCATTGAGACTAAAATTATGTCAGACGTATAATTAATCAGCATTATCCTTTATGAATGTCATTCATAACTACCAATTGCCGGCACCTAAAGACGTATGTCCTCTCAGTGGTCCAGGAAGGATCATCTCCTAGACATCTCGCATTTTCCACGATGCTGCATCTAAAACCATTCAAATACAAAATGAGTAATGTTTCAGAAAAGTAATAAAATGAAGAAAAAACTATACCATAATCATTGAGAATAAAATTATGTCAGACTTATAATTAATCAGCATTATCCTTTATGAATGTCATTCATAACTACCAATTGCCGGCACCTAAGGCCGTATGTCCTCTCAGTGGTCCAGGAAGGATCATCTCCTAGTCATCTCGCATGTTCCACGATGCTGCATCTAAAACCATTCAAATACAAAATGAGTAATGTTTCAGAAATGTAATAAAATGAAGAAAAAACTATATTATAATCATTCAGAATAAAATTATGTCAGACTTATAATTAATCAGCATTATCCTTTATGAATGTCATTCATAACTACCAATTGCCGGCACCAAAAGACGTTTGTCCTCTCAGTGGTCCAGGAAGGATCATCTCCGAGTCATTTCGCATGTTCCTCGATGCTGCATCTAAAATAATACATAAACAATATGAGTAATGTTTCAGAAAGGTTATAAAATGAAGAAAAAACGATATTCTAATCATTGAGACTAAAATTATGTCAGACATATTATTAATCAGCAGTATCCTTTATGAATGTCATTCATAACTACCAATTGACGGCACCTAAAGACGTATGTCCTCTCAGTGGTCCGGGAGGGATCATCTCCTAGTCATCTCACATGTTCCTCGATGCTGCATCTAAAACCATTCAAATACAAAATGAGTAATGTTTCAGAAAAGTAATAAAATGAAGAAAAATCAATATTATAATCATTAAGACTAAAATTATGTCCGACTTATAATTGATCAGCATTATCCTTAATGAATGTCAGTCATAACTACCAAATTCCGGCACCTAAAGACGTATGTCCTCTCAGTGGTCCAGGAAGGATCATCTCCTAGTCATCTCGCATGTTCCACGATGCTGCATCTAAAACCATTCAAATACAAAATGAGTAATGTTTCAGAAAAGTAATAAAATGTAGAAAAATCAATATTATAATCATTAAGACTAAAATTATGTCCGACTTATAATTGATCAGCATTATCCTTAATGAATGTCATTCATAACTACCAATTGCCGGCACCAAAACACGTTTGTCCTCTCAGTGGTCCAGGAAGGTTCATCTCCGAGTCATCTCGCATGTTCCTCGATGCTGCATCTAAAATAATACATAAACAATATGAGTAATGTTTCAGAAAGGTTATAAAATGAAGAAAAAACGATATTCTAATCATTGAGACTAAAATTATGTCAGACTTATTAATAATCAGCATTATCTTTTATGAATGTCATTCATAACTACCAATTGCCGGCACCTAAAGACGTATGTCCTCTCAGTGGTCTAGGAAGGATCATCTTCGAGTCATCTCGCATGTTTCTTGATGCTGCATCTAAAATAATACATATACAATATAAGTAATGTTTCAGAAAAGTTATAAAATGAAGAAAAAACGATATCATAATCAATGAGACTAAAATTATGTCAGACTTATAATTAATCAGCATTATCCTTAATGAATGTCATTCATAACTACCAAATCCGGCACTTAAAGACGTATGTCATCTCAGTGGTCCAGGAAGGATCATCTCCGAGTCATCTCGCATGTTTCCCGATGCTGCATCTAAAACCATTCAAATACAAAATGAGTAATGTTTCAGAAAAGTAATAAAATGAAAACAAAACTATATTATAATCCTTGAGATTAAAATTATGTCAGACTTATTATTAATCAGCATTATCCTTAATGAAGGTCATTCATAACTACCAGCTGCCGGCACCTAAGGACTTATGTCCTCTCAGTGGTCCAGGAAGGATCATCTCCGAGTCATCTCGCATGTTCCCCGATGCTGCATATAATATTATACATATACAATATGAGTAATCTTTCAGAAAAGTAATAAAATGAAGAAAAAACTATATTTTATTTGTTGAGACTAAAATTATGTCAGACTTATTATTAATCATCATTCTCCTTAATGAATGTCATTCATAACTACCAATTGCCGGCACCTAAAGACGTATGTCCTCTCAGTGGTGCAGGAATGATCATCTCCGATTAATCTCGCACGTTCCCCCATGCTGCATCTAAAACCAATCAAATACAAAATGAGTTATGTTTCAAAAAAGAAATAAAATGAAGAAAAAACTATGTTATAATCATTGAGACTAAAATTATGTCAGACTTATAATTAATCAGCATTATCCTTAATGAATGTCATTCATAACTACCAATTGCCGGCTTGTAAAGCCGTATGTCCTCTCAGTGGTCAAGGAAGGATCATCTCTGAGTCATCTCGCATGTTCCTTGATGCTGCATCTAAAACCATTCAAATACAAAATGAGTAATGTTTCAGAAAAGTAATAATATGGAGAAAAAACTATATTATAATCATTGAGACTAAAATTATGTCAGAGTTATTATTAATCAGCATTATCCTTTATGAATGTCATTCATAACTACCAATTGCCGTCACTTAAAGACGTATGTCCTCTCAGTGGTCCAGGAAGGAGCATCTCCGAGTCATCTCGCATGTTCCCCGGTGCTGTATCTAATACCATTCTAATACAAAATGAGTAATGTCTCAAAAAAGTAATAAAATGAAGAAAAAACTATATTATAATCCTTGAGACTAAAATTATGTCAGACTCATTATTAATCAGCATTATCCTTAATGAATGTCATTCATAACTACCAATTGCCGGCACAAAAAGACGTATGTCCTCTGAATGGTCCAGGATGGATCATCTCCTAGTCATCTCGCATGTTCCCCAATGCTGCATCTAAAACCATTCAAATACAAAATGAGTAATGTTTCAGAAAAGTAATAAATGGAAGAAAAAAACTATATTATAATCATTCAGACTAAAATTATGTCAGACTTATTATTAATCAGCATTATCCTTAATGAAAGTCATTCGTAACTACCAACTGCCAAAACCTAAAGACGTATGTCCTCTCAGTGTTCCAGGAAGGATCATCTCCGAGTCATCTCGTATGTTCCCGATGCTGCATCTAAAAAAATAAATAAACAATATGAATAATGTTCTAGAAAGGTTATAAAATGAAGAAAAACTATATTATAATCATTGAGACTAAAATTATATCAGACTTATAATTAATCAGAATATCCTTTATGAATGTCATTCATAACTACCAATTGCCGGCACCTAAAGACGTATGTCCTCTCAGTGGTCCAGGAGGGATCCTCTCCGATTCATCTCGCACGTTCCGCGATGCTGCATCTAAAACCATTCAAATACAAAATGAGTAATGTTTCAGAAAAGTAATAATATGGAGAAAAAACTATATTATAATCATTGAGACTAAAATTATGTCAGACTTATTATTAATCAGCATTATCCTTAATGAATGTCATTCATAACTACCAATTGCCGGCACCTAAAGACGTATGTCCTCTCAGTGGTCCAGGAAGGATCATCTCCGAGTCATCTCGCATGTTCCTCGATGCTGCATCTAAAATAATACATATACAATATAAGTGATGTTTTAGAAAAGTTATAAAACGAAGAAAAAACGATATTATTATCAATGAGACTAAAATTATGTCAGACTTATAATTAATAGGCATTACCCTTAATGAATGTCATTCAAAACTACCAATTGCCGGCACCTTATGCTGTACGTCCTCTCAGTGGTCCAGGGTGGATCATCTCAGAGTCATCTCGCATGTACCCCGATGCTGCATCTAAAACCATTCAAATACAAAATGAGTAATGTTTTAGAAAAGTAATAAATAGAAGAAAAAACTATATTGTAATCATTGAGACTAAAATTATGTCAGACTTATAATTAATCAGCATTATCTTTAATGAAAGTCATTCGTAACTACCAACTGCCAAAACCTAAAGACGTATGTCCTCTCAGTGTTCCAGGAAGGATCATTTCCGAGTTATCTCATATTTTTCTCGATGCTGCATCTAAAATAATACATAAACAATATGAATAATGTTTCAGAAAGGTTATAAAATGAAGAAAAAACGATCTTATAATCAATGAGACTAAAATTATGTCAGACTTATAATTAATCAGAATTATCCTTAATGAATGTCATTCATAACTACTAATTGCCGGCACCTAAAGCCGTATGTCCACTCAGTGGTCCAGGAAGGATCATCTCCGTGTCATCTCGCATGTTCCCCGATGCTGCATCCAAAACCATTCAAATACAAAATGAGTAAAGTTTCAGAAAAGTAATAAATGGAAGAAAAAATATATTATAAACATTCAGACTAAAATTATGTCAGACTTATTATTAATCAGAATTATCCTTAATGAAAGTCATTCGTAACTACCAACTGCCAAAACCTAAAGACGTATGTCCTCTCAGTGTTCCAGGAAGGATCATCTCCGAGTTATCTCGCATGTTCCTCGATGCTGCATCTGAAATAATACATATACAATATGAGTAATGTTTCAGAAAAGTTAAAAAATAGAGAAAAAACGATATTATAATCAATGAGACTAAAATTATTTCGGACTTATAATGAATCAGCATTATCCTTAATGAATGTCATTCATAAGTACCAATTGCCGGCCCCCTTAAGCCGTATGTCCTCTCGGTGGTCAAGGAAGGATCATCTCTGAGTCATTTCGCATGTTCCCCGATGCTGCATCTAAATCCATTCAAATACAAAATGGGTAATGTTTCAGAAAAGTAATAAAATGAAGAAAAAAAGATTTTATAATCAATGAGACTAAAATTATGTCAGACTTATATTTAATCTGCATTATCCTTAATAGAAGTCATTCATAACTACCAACTGCTGGCACCTAAAGACGTATGTCCTCTCAATGGTCCAGGAAGGATCATCACCGAGTCATCTCGCATGTTCCTCGATGCTGCATCTAAAATAATACATATACAATATGAGTAAAGTTTCAGAAAAGATATAAAATGAAGAAAAAACGATACCATAATCAATGAGACTAAATTTATGTCAGACTTATAATTAATCAGAATCATCCTTAATGAATGTCATTCATAACTACTAATAGCCGGCACCTAAAGCCGTATGTCCACTCAGTGGTCCAGTAAGGATCATCTCCGAGTCATCTCGCATGTTTCTCGATGCTGCATCTAAAATAATACATATACAATATGAGTGATGTTTCAGAAAAGTTATGAAATAAAGAAAAAACGATATTATAATCAATGAGACTAAGATTATATCGGACTTATAATAAATCAGCATTATGCTTTATGAAAGTCATTCAAAAGTACCAATTGCCGGCCCCCTTAAGCCGTATGTCCTCTCAGTGCTCAAGGAAGGATCATCTCCGAATCATCTCGCATGTTCCCCGATACTGCATCTAAACCCATTCAAATACAAAATGAGTAATGTTTCAGAAAAGTTATAAAATGAAGAAAAAACGATATCATAATCAATGAGACTAAAATTATGTCAGACTTATAATTAATCAGCATTATCCTTAATGAATGTCATTCATAACTACCAATTGCCGGCAACTAAAGCCGTATGTCAACTCAGTGGTCCTCGAAGGATCATCTCCGTGTCATCTCGCATGCTCCCCGATGCTGCATCCAAAACCATTCAAATACAAAATGAGTTATGTTTCAGAAAAGTAATAATATGGAGAAAAAACTATATAATAATCATTGAGACTAAAATTATGTCAGACTTATTATTAATCAGCATTATCCATAATGAATGTCATTCATAACTACCAATTGCCGGCACCTAAAGACGTATGTCCTCTCAGTGGTCCAGGAAGAATCATCTCCGAGTCATCTCGTATGTTCCCGATGCTGCATCTAAAATAATACATACTCAATATGAGTAATGTTTCAGAAAAGTAATAAAATGAAGAAAAAACTATATTATAATCATTGAGATTAAAATTATGTCTGACTTATTATAAATCAGCATTATCCTTAATGAATGTCATTCGTAACTACCAATTGCCGGCACCTAAAGACGTATGTCCCCTCAGTGGTCCAGGAAGGATCATCTCCGAGTCATCTAGCATGTTTCTCGATGCTGCATCTAAAATCATTCAAATACAAAATTAGTAATATTTCAGAAAAGTAATAAAATGAAGAAAAAACTATATTATAATCATTCAGACTAAAATTATGTCAGACTTATAATTAATCAGCATTATCCTTTATGAATGTCATTCATAACTACCAATTGCCGGCACCTAAAGACGTATGTCCTCTCAGTGGTCCAGGAAGGATCATCTCCTAGTCATCTCGCATGTTCCACGATGCTGCATCTAAAACCATTCAAATACAAAATGAGTAATGTTTCAGAAAAGTAATAAAATGAAGAAAAAACTATATTATAATCATTCAGACTAAAATTATGTCAGACTTATAATTAATCAGCATTATCCTTAAAGAATGTCATTCATAACTACCAACTGCCGGCACCTAAAGACGTTTGTCCTCTCAGTGGTCCAGGTGGGATCATCTCCTAGTCATCTCGCATGTTCCACGATTCTGCATCTAAAATCATTCAAATACAAAATGAGTAATGTTTCAGAAAAGTAATAAAATGAAGAAAATACACTTTATTATTATTATTCAGACTAAAATTATGTCAGACTTATAATTAATCAGCATTATCCTTAATGAATGTCATTCATAACTACCAATTGCCGGCACCTAAAGACGTATGTACTCTCAATGGTACAGGAAGGATCATCTCCTAGTCATCTCGCATGTTCCACGATGCTGCATCTAAAACCATTCAAATACAAAATGAGTAATGTTTAAGAAAAGTAATAAAATGAAGAAAAAACTATATTATATTCATTCAGACTAAGATTATATCAGACTTATAATTAATCAGCATTATCCTTAATGAATGTCATTCATAACTACCAACTGCCGGCACCTAAAGACGTATGTCCTGTCGGTGGTCCAGGTGGGATCATCTCCTAGTCATCTCGCATGTTCCACGATGCTGCATCTAAAACCATTCAAATACATAATGAGTAATGTTTATGAAAAGTAATAAAATGAAGAAAAAACTATATTATAATCATTCAGACTAAAATTATGTCAGACTTATAATTAATCAGCATTATCCTTTATGAATGTCATTCATAACTACCAATTGCCGGCACCTAAAGACGTATGTCCTCTCAGTGGTCCAGGATGGATCATCTCCTAGTCATCTCGCATGTTCCACGATGCTGCATCTAAAACCATTCAAATAAAAAATGAGTAATGTTTAAGATAAGCAATAAAATGAAGAAAAAACTATATTATAATCATTCAGACTAAAATTATGTCAGACATATAATTAATCAGCATTATCCTTTATGAATGTCATTCATAACTACCAATTGCCGGCACCTAAAGACGTATGTCCTCTCAGTGGTCCAGGTGGGATCATCTCCTAGTCATCTCGCATGCTCCACGATGCTGCATCTAAAACCATTCAAATACAAAATGAGTAATGTTTAAGAAAAGTAATAAAATGAAGAAAAAACTATATAATAATCATTCAGACTATAATTATGTCAGACTTATAATTAATCAGCATTATCCTTAATGAATGTCATTCATAACTACCAATTGCCGGCACCTAAAGACGTATGTCCTCTCAGTGGTCCAGGTGGGATCATCTCCTAGTCATCTCGCATGTTCCACGATGCTGCATCTAAAACCATTCAAATACAAAATGAGTAATGTTTAAGAAAAGTAATAAAATGAAGAAAAAACTATATTATATTCATTCAGACTAAAATTATGTCAGACTTATAATTAATCAGCATTATCCTTTATGAATGTCATTCATAACTACCAATTGCCGGCACCTAAAGACGTATGTCCTCTCAGTGGTCCAGGAAGGATCATCTCCTAGTCATCTCGCATGTTCCACGATGCTGCATCTAAAACCATTCAAATACAAAATGAGTAATGTTTCAGAAATGTAATAAAATGAAGAAAAAACTATATTATAATCATTCAGACTAAAATTATGTCAGACTTATAATTAATCAGCATTATCCTTTATGAATGTCATTCATAACTACTAATTGCCGGCACCAAAAGACGTATGTCCTCTCAGTTGTCCAGGTGGGATCATCTCCTAGTCATCTCGCATGTTCCACGATGCTGCATCTAACACCATTCAAATACAAAATGAGTAATGTTTCAGAAAAGTAATAAAATGAAGAAAAAACTATATTATAATCATTCAGACTAAAATTATGTCAGACTTATAATTAATCAGCATTATCCTTAATGAATGTCATTCATAACTACCAATTGCCAGCACAAAAAGACGTTTGTCCTCTCAGTGGTCCAGGAAGGATCATCTCCGAGTCATCTCGCATGTTCCTCGATGCTGCATCTAAAATAATACATAAACAATATGAGTAATGTTTCAAAAAGGTTATAAAATGAAGAAAAAACGATTTTCTTATCATTGAGACTAAAATTATGTCAGACTTTTTATTAATCAGCATTATCCTTTATGAATGTCATTCATAACTACCAATTGCCAGCACCAAAAGACGTTTTTCCTCTCAGTGGTCCAGGATGGATCATATTCGAGTCATCTCATATTTTCCTCGATGCTGCATTTAAAATAATACATATACAAAATGAGTAATGTTTCAGAAAAGTAATAAAATGAAGAAAAAACAATATTATAATCATTGAGGCTAAAATTATGTCAGACTTATTATTAATCAGCATTATCCTTAATGAATATCATTCATAACTACCAATTGCCGGCACCTAAAGACGTATGTCCTCTCAGTGGTCCAGGAAGGATCATCTCCGAGTAATCTCGCATGTTCCTCGATGCTGCATCTAAAATAATACATATACAAAATGAGTAATGTTTCAGAAAAGTAATAAAATGAAGAAAAAACAATATTATAATCATTGAGGCTAAAATTATGTCAGACTTATAATTAATCAGCATTATCCTTAATGAATGTCATTCATAACTACCAATTGCCGGCACCTAAAGACGTATGTCCTCTCAGTGGTCCAGGAAGGATCATCTCCGAGTCAAATCGCATGTTCCTCGATGCTGCATCTAAAAAAATACATATACAATATAAGTAATGTTTTCGAAAAGTTATAAAACGAAGAAAAAAAAATATTATAATCAATGAGACTAAAATTATGTCAAGCTTATAATTAATCAGCATTACCCTTAATGAATGTCATTCAAAACTACCAATTGCCGGCACCTAAAGCCGTATGTCCTCTCAGTGGTCCAGGATGGATCATCTCAGAGTCATCTCGCATGTACCCCGATGCTGCATCTAAAACCATTCAAATACAAAATGAGTAATGTTTCAGAAAAGTAATAAATGGAAGAAAAAACTATATTATAATCATACAGACTAAAATTATGTCAGACTTATTATAAATCAGCATTATCCTTAATGAAAGTCATTCGTAACTACCAACTGCCAAAACCTAAAGACGTATGTCCTCTCAGTGTTCCAGGAAGGATCATCTCCGAGTCATCTCGTATGTTCCCGATGCTGCATCTAAAATAATACATACTCAATATGAGTAATGTTTCAGAAAAGTAATAAAATGAAGAAAAAACTATATTATAATCATTGAGATTAAAATTATGTCTGACTTATTATTAATCGGCATTATCCTTAATTAATGTCATTCATAACTACCAATTGCCGGCACCTAAAGACGTATGTCCTCTCAGTGGTCCAGGATGGATCATATTCGAGTCATCTCATATGTTCCTCGATGCTGCATCTAAAATAATACATATACAAAATGAGTAATGTTTCAGAAAAGTAATAAAATGAAGAAAAAACTATATTATAATCATTCAGACTAAAATTATGTCAGACTTATAATTAATCAGCATTATCCTTTATGAATGTCATTCATAACTACCAATTGCTTGCACCTAAAGACGTATGTCCTCTCAGTGGTCCAGGAAGGATCATCTCCTAGTCATCTCGCATGTTCCACGATGCTGCATCTAAAACCATTCAAATACAAAATGAATAATGTTTCAGAAAAGTAATACAATGAAGAAAAAACTATATTATAATCATTCAGACTAAAATTATGTCAGACTTATAATTAATCAGCATTATCCTTTATGAATGTCATTCATAACTACCAATGCCGGGACCTAAATACGTATGTCCTCTCAGTGGTCCAGGAAGGATCATCTCATAGTCATCTCGCATGTTCCAGGATGCTGCATCTAAAACCATTCAAATACAAAAAGAGTAATGTTTCAGAAAAGAAATAAAATGAAGAAAAAACTATATCACAATCATTGAGACTAAAATTATGTCAGACTTATAATTAATCAGTATTATCCTTTATGAATGTCATTCATAACTACCAATTGCCGGCACCTAAAGACGTATGTCCTCTCAGTGGTCCAGGAAGGATCATCTCCTAGTCATCTCGTATGTTCCACGATGCTGCATCTAAAACCATTCAAATACAAAATGAGTAGTTTCAGAAAAGTAATAAAATGAAGAAAAAACTATATTATAATCATTCAGACTAAAATTATGTCAGACTTATAATTAATCAGCATTATCCTTAATGAATGTCATTCATAACTACCAATTGCCGGCACCAAAAGACGTTTGTCCTCTCAGTGGTCCAGGAAGGATCATCTCCGAGTCATTTCGCATGTTCCTCGATGCTGCATCTAAAATAATACATAAACAATATGAGTAATGTTTCAGAAAGGTTATAAAATGAAGAAAAAACGATATTCTAATCATTGAGACTAAAATTATGTCAGACATATTATTAATCAGCAGTATCCTTTATGAATGTCATTCATAACTACCAATTGACGGCACCTAAAGACGTATGTCCTCTCAGTGGTCCAGGAGGGATCATCTCCTAGTCATCTCGCATGTTCCTCGATGCTGCATCTAAAACCATTCAAATACAAAATGAGTAATGTTTCAGAAAAGTAATAAAATGAAGAAAAATCAATATTATAATCATTAAGACTAAAATTATGTCCGACTTATAATTGATCAGCATTATCCTTAATGAATGTCAGTCATAACTACCAAATTCCGGCACCTAAAGACGTATGTCCTCTCAGTGGTCCAGGAAGGATCATCTCCTAGTCATCTCGCATGTTCCACGATGCTGCATCTAAAACCATTCAAATACAAAATGAGTAATGTTTCAGAAAAGTAATAAAATGTAGAAAAATCAATATTATAATCATTAAGACTAAAATTATGTCCGACTTATAATTGATCAGCATTATCCTTAATGAATGTCATTCATAACTACCAATTGCCGGCACCAAAACACGTTTGTCCTCTCAGTGGTCCAGGAAGGTTCATCTCCGAGTCATCTCGCATGTTCCTCGATGCTGCATCTAAAATAATACATAAACAATATGAGTAATGTTTCAGAAAGGTTATAAAATGAAGAAAAAACGATATTCTAATCATTGAGACTAAAATTATGTCAGACTTATTAATAATCAGCATTATCTTTTATGAATGTCATTCATAACTACCAATTGCCGGCACCTAAAGACGTATGTCCTCTCAGTGGTCTAGGAAGGATCATCTTCGAGTCATCTCGCATGTTTCTTGATGCTGCATCTAAAATAATACATATACAATATAAGTAATGTTTCAGAAAAGTTATAAAATGAAGAAAAAACGATATCATAATCAATGAGACTAAAATTATGTCAGACTTATAATTAATCAGCATTATCCTTAATGAATGTCATTCATAACTACCAAATCCGGCACTTAAAGACGTATGTCATCTCAGTGGTCCAGGAAGGATCATCTCCGAGTCATCTCGCATGTTTCCCGATGCTGCATCTAAAACCATTCAAATACAAAATGAGTAATGTTTCAGAAAAGTAATAAAATGAAAACAAAACTATATTATAATCCTTGAGATTAAAATTATGTCAGACTTATTATTAATCAGCATTATCCTTAATGAAGGTCATTCATAACTACCAGCTGCCGGCACCTAAGGACTTATGTCCTCTCAGTGGTCCAGGAAGGATCATCTCCGAGTCATCTCGCATGTTCCCCGATGCTGCATCTAAAACCATTCAAATACAAAATGAATAATGTTTCAGAAAAGTAATAAAACGAAGAAAAAACTATATTATAATTATTCAGACTAAAATTATGTCAGACTTATAATTACTCAGCATTATCCTTTATGAATGTCATTCATAACTACCAATGCCGGGACCTAAAGACGTATGTCCTCTCAGTGGTCCAGGAAGGATCATCTCATAGTCATCTCGCATGTTCCAGGATGCTGCATCTAAAACCATTCAAATACAAAAAGAGTAATGTTTCAGAAAAGAAATAAAATGAAGAAAAAACTATATCACAATCATTGAGACTAAAATTATGTCAGACTTATAATTAATCAGCATTATCCTTTATGAATGTCATTCATAACTACCAATTGCCGGCAACTAAAGCCGTATGTCAACTCAGTGGTCCTCGAAGGATCATCTCCGTGTCATCTCGCATGCTCCCCGATGCTGCATCCAAAACCATTCAAATACAAAATGAGTTATGTTTCAGAAAAGTAATAATATGGAGAAAAAACTATATAATAATCATTGAGACTAAAATTATGTCAGACTTATTATTAATCAGCATTATCCATAATGAATGTCATTCATAACTACCAATTGCCGGCACCTAAAGACGTATGTCCTCTCAGTGGTCCAGGAAGAATCATCTCCGAGTCATCTCGTATGTTCCCGATGCTGCATCTAAAATAATACATACTCAATATGAGTAATGTTTCAGAAAAGTAATAAAATGAAGAAAAAACTATATTATAATCATTGAGATTAAAATTATGTCTGACTTATTATAAATCAGCATTATCCTTAATGAATGTCATTCGTAACTACCAATTGCCGGCACCTAAAGACGTATGTCCCCTCAGTGGTCCAGGAAGGATCATCTCCGAGTCATCTAGCATGTTTCTCGATGCTGCATCTAAAATCATTCAAATACAAAATTAGTAATATTTCAGAAAAGTAATAAAATGAAGAAAAAACTATATTATAATCATTCAGACTAAAATTATGTCAGACTTATAATTAATCAGCATTATCCTTTATGAATGTCATTCATAACTACCAATTGCCGGCACCTAAAGACGTATGTCCTCTCAGTGGTCCAGGAAGGATCATCTCCTAGTCATCTCGCATGTTCCACGATGCTGCATCTAAAACCATTCAAATACAAAATGAGTAATGTTTCAGAAAAGTAATAAAATGAAGAAAAAACTATATTATAATCATTCAGACTAAAATTATGTCAGACTTATAATTAATCAGCATTATCCTTAAAGAATGTCATTCATAACTACCAACTGCCGGCACCTAAAGACGTTTGTCCTCTCAGTGGTCCAGGTGGGATCATCTCCTAGTCATCTCGCATGTTCCACGATTCTGCATCTAAAATCATTCAAATACAAAATGAGTAATGTTTCAGAAAAGTAATAAAATGAAGAAAATACACTTTATTATTATTATTCAGACTAAAATTATGTCAGACTTATAATTAATCAGCATTATCCTTAATGAATGTCATTCATAACTACCAATTGCCGGCACCTAAAGACGTATGTACTCTCAATGGTACAGGAAGGATCATCTCCTAGTCATCTCGCATGTTCCACGATGCTGCATCTAAAACCATTCAAATACAAAATGAGTAATGTTTAAGAAAAGTAATAAAATGAAGAAAAAACTATATTATATTCATTCAGACTAAGATTATATCAGACTTATAATTAATCAGCATTATCCTTAATGAATGTCATTCATAACTACCAACTGCCGGCACCTAAAGACGTATGTCCTGTCGGTGGTCCAGGTGGGATCATCTCCTAGTCATCTCGCATGTTCCACGATGCTGCATCTAAAACCATTCAAATACATAATGAGTAATGTTTATGAAAAGTAATAAAATGAAGAAAAAACTATATTATAATCATTCAGACTAAAATTATGTCAGACTTATAATTAATCAGCATTATCCTTTATGAATGTCATTCATAACTACCAATTGCCGGCACCTAAAGACGTATGTCCTCTCAGTGGTCCAGGATGGATCATCTCCTAGTCATCTCGCATGTTCCACGATGCTGCATCTAAAACCATTCAAATAAAAAATGAGTAATGTTTAAGATAAGTAATAAAATGAAGAAAAAACTATATTATAATCATTCAGACTAAAATTATGTCAGACATATAATTAATCAGCATTATCCTTTATGAATGTCATTCATAACTACCAATTGCCGGCACCTAAAGACGTATGTCCTCTCAGTGGTCCAGGTGGGATCATCTCCTAGTCATCTCGCATGCTCCACGATGCTGCATCTAAAACCATTCAAATACAAAATGAGTAATGTTTAAGAAAAGTAATAAAATGAAGAAAAAACTATATAATAATCATTCAGACTATAATTATGTCAGACTTATAATTAATCAGCATTATCCTTAATGAATGTCATTCATAACTACCAATTGCCGGCACCTAAAGACGTATGTCCTCTCAGTGGTCCAGGTGGGATCATCTCCTAGTCATCTCGCATGTTCCACGATGCTGCATCTAAAACCATTCAAATACAAAATGAGTAATGTTTAAGAAAAGTAATAAAATGAAGAAAAAACTATATTATATTCATTCAGACTAAAATTATGTCAGACTTATAATTAATCAGCATTATCCTTTATGAATGTCATTCATAACTACCAATTGCCGGCACCTAAAGACGTATGTCCTCTCAGTGGTCCAGGAAGGATCATCTCCTAGTCATCTCGCATGTTCCACGATGCTGCATCTAAAACCATTCAAATACAAAATGAGTAATGTTTCAGAAATGTAATAAAATGAAGAAAAAACTATATTATAATCATTCAGACTAAAATTATGTCAGACTTATAATTAATCAGCATTATCCTTTATGAATGTCATTCATAACTACTAATTGCCGGCACCAAAAGACGTATGTCCTCTCAGTTGTCCAGGTGGGATCATCTCCTAGTCATCTCGCATGTTCCACGATGCTGCATCTAACACCATTCAAATACAAAATGAGTAATGTTTCAGAAAAGTAATAAAATGAAGAAAAAACTATATTATAATCATTCAGACTAAAATTATGTCAGACTTATAATTAATCAGCATTATCCTTAATGAATGTCATTCATAACTACCAATTGCCAGCACAAAAAGACGTTTGTCCTCTCAGTGGTCCAGGAAGGATCATCTCCGAGTCATCTCGCATGTTCCTCGATGCTGCATCTAAAATAATACATAAACAATATGAGTAATGTTTCAAAAAGGTTATAAAATGAAGAAAAAACGATTTTCTTATCATTGAGACTAAAATTATGTCAGACTTTTTATTAATCAGCATTATCCTTTATGAATGTCATTCATAACTACCAATTGCCAGCACCAAAAGACGTATGTCCTCTCAGTGGTCCAGGATGGATCATATTCGATTCATCTCATATTTTCCTCGATGCTGCATTTAAAATAATACATATACAAAATGAGTAATGTTTCAGAAAAGTAATAAAATGAAGAAAAAACAATATTATAATCATTGAGGCTAAAATTATGTCAGACTTATTATTAATCAGCATTATCCTTAATGAATATCATTCATAACTACCAATTGCCGGCACCTAAAGACGTATGTCCTCTCAGTGGTCCAGGAAGGATCATCTCCGAGTAATCTCGCATGTTCCTCGATGCTGCATCTAAAATAATACATATACAAAATGAGTAATGTTTCAGAAAAGTAATAAAATGAAGAAAAAACAATATTATAATCATTGAGGCTAAAATTATGTCAGACTTATAATTAATCAGCATTATCCTTAATGAATGTCATTCATAACTACCAATTGCCGGCACCTAAAGACGTATGTCCTCTCAGTGGTCCAGGAAGGATCATCTCCGAGTCAAATCGCATGTTCCTCGATGCTGCATCTAAAAAAATACATATACAATATAAGTAATGTTTTCGAAAAGTTATAAAACGAAGAAAAAAAAATATTATAATCAATGAGACTAAAATTATGTCAAGCTTATAATTAATCAGCATTACCCTTAATGAATGTCATTCAAAACTACCAATTGCCGGCACCTAAAGCCGTATGTCCTCTCAGTGGTCCAGGATGGATCATCTCAGAGTCATCTCGCATGTACCCCGATGCTGCATCTAAAACCATTCAAATACAAAATGAGTAATGTTTCAGAAAAGTAATAAATGGAAGAAAAAACTATATTATAATCATACAGACTAAAATTATGTCAGACTTATTATAAATCAGCATTATCCTTAATGAAAGTCATTCGTAACTACCAACTGCCAAAACCTAAAGACGTATGTCCTCTCAGTGTTCCAGGAAGGATCATCTCCGAGTCATCTCGTATGTTCCCGATGCTGCATCTAAAATAATACATACTCAATATGAGTAATGTTTCAGAAAAGTAATAAAATGAAGAAAAAACTATATTATAATCATTGAGATTAAAATTATGTCTGACTTATTATTAATCGGCATTATCCTTAATGAATGTCATTCATAACTACCAATTGCCGGCACCTAAAGACGTATGTCCTCTCAGTGGTCCAGGATGGATCATATTCGAGTCATCTCATATGTTCCTCGATGCTGCATCTAAAATAATACATATACAAAATGAGTAATGTTTCAGAAAAGTAATAAAATGAAGAAAAAACTATATTATAATCATTCAGACTAAAATTATGTCAGACTTATAATTAATCAGCATTATCCTTTATGAATGTCATTCATAACTACCAATTGCTTGCACCTAAAGACGTATGTCCTCTCAGTGGTCCAGGAAGGATCATCTCCTAGTCATCTCGCATGTTCCACGATGCTGCATCTAAAACCATTCAAATACAAAATGAATAATGTTTCAGAAAAGTAATACAATGAAGAAAAAACTATATTATAATCATTCAGACTAAAATTATGTCAGACTTATAATTAATCAGCATTATCCTTTATGAATGTCATTCATAACTACCAATGCCGGGACCTAAATACGTATGTCCTCTCAGTGGTCCAGGAAGGATCATCTCATAGTCATCTCGCATGTTCCAGGATGCTGCATCTAAAACCATTCAAATACAAAAAGAGTAATGTTTCAGAAAAGAAATAAAATGAAGAAAAAACTATATCACAATCATTGAGACTAAAATTATGTCAGACTTATAATTAATCAGTATTATCCTTTATGAATGTCATTCATAACTACCAATTGCCGGCACCTAAAGACGTATGTCCTCTCAGTGGTCCAGGAAGGATCATCTCCTAGTCATCTCGTATGTTCCACGATGCTGCATCTAAAACCATTCAAATACAAAATGAGTAATGTTTCAGAAAAGTAATAAAATGAAGAAAAAACTATATTATAATCATTCAGACTAAAATTATGTCAGACTTATAATTAATCAGCATTATCCTTAATGAATGTCATTCATAACTACCAATTGCCGGCACCAAAAGACGTTTGTCCTCTCAGTGGTCCAGGAAGGATCATCTCCGAGTCATTTCGCATGTTCCTCGATGCTGCATCTAAAATAATACATAAACAATATGAGTAATGTTTCAGAAAGGTTATAAAATGAAGAAAAAACGATATTCTAATCATTGAGACTAAAATTATGTCAGACATATTATTAATCAGCAGTATCCTTTATGAATGTCATTCATAACTACCAATTGACGGCACCTAAAGACGTATGTCCTCTCAGTGGTCCAGGAGGGATCATCTCCTAGTCATCTCGCATGTTCCTCGATGCTGCATCTAAAACCATTCAAATACAAAATGAGTAATGTTTCAGAAAAGTAATAAAATGAAGAAAAATCAATATTATAATCATTAAGACTAAAATTATGTCCGACTTATAATTGATCAGCAATATCCTTAATGAATGTCAGTCATAACTACCAAATTCCGGCACCTAAAGACGTATGTCCTCTCAGTGGTCCAGGAAGGATCATCTCCTAGTCATCTCGCATGTTCCACGATGCTGCATCTAAAACCATTCAAATACAAAATGAGTAATGTTTCAGAAAAGTAATAAAATGTAGAAAAATCAATATTATAATCATTAAGACTAAAATTATGTCCGACTTATAATTGATCAGCATTATCCTTAATGAATGTCATTCATAACTACCAATTGCCGGCACCAAAACACGTTTGTCCTCTCAGTGGTCCAGGAAGGTTCATCTCCGAGTCATCTCGCATGTTCCTCGATGCTGCATCTAAAATAATACATAAACAATATGAGTAATGTTTCAGAAAGGTTATAAAATGAAGAAAAAACGATATTCTAATCATTGAGACTAAAATTATGTCAGACTTATTAATAATCAGCATTATCTTTTATGAATGTCATTCATAACTACCAATTGCCGGCACCTAAAGACGTATGTCCTCTCAGTGGTCTAGGAAGGATCATCTTCGAGTCATCTCGCATGTTTCTTGATGCTGCATCTAAAATAATACATATACAATATAAGTAATGTTTCAGAAAAGTTATAAAATGAAGAAAAAACGATATCATAATCAATGAGACTAAAATTATGTCAGACTTATAATTAATCAGCATTATCCTTAATGAATGTCATTCATAACTACCAAATCCGGCACTTAAAGACGTATGTCATCTCAGTGGTCCAGGAAGGATCATCTCCGAGTCATCTCGCATGTTTCCCGATGCTGCATCTAAAACCATTCAAATACAAAATGAGTAATGTTTCAGAAAAGTAATAAAATGAAAACAAAACTATATTATAATCCTTGAGATTAAAATTATGTCAGACTTATTATTAATCAGCATTATCCTTAATGAAGGTCATTCATAACTACCAGCTGCCGGCACCTAAGGACTTATGTCCTCTCAGTGGTACAGGAAGGATCATCTCCGAGTCATCTCGCATGTTCCCCGATGCTGCATATAATATTATACATATACAATATGAGTAATCTTTCAGAAAAGTAATAAAATGAAGAAAAAACTATATTTTATTTGTTGAGACTAAAATTATGTCAGACTTATTATTAATCATCATTCTCCTTAATGAATGTCATTCATAACTACCAATTGCCGGCACCTAAAGACGTATGTCCTCTCAGTGGTGCAGGAATGATCATCTCCGATTCATCTCGCACGTTCCCCGATGCTGCATCTAAAACCAATCAAATACAAAATGAGTTATGTTTCAAAAAATAAATAAAATGAAGAAAAAACTATGTTATAATCATTGAGACTAAAATTATGTCAGACTTATAATTAATCAGCATTATCCTTAATGAATGTCATTCATAACTACCAATTGCCGGCTTGTAAAGCCGTATGTCCTCTCAGTGGTCAAGGAAGGATCATCTCTGAGTCATCTCGCATGTTCCTTGATGCTGCATCTAAAACCATTCAAATACAAAATGAGTAATGTTTCAGAAAAGTAATAATATGGAGAAAAAACTATATTATAATCATTGAGACTAAAATTATGTCAGACTTATTATTAATCAGCATTATCCTTTATGAATGTCATTCATAACTACCAATTGCCGTCACTTAAAGACGTATGTCCTCTCAGTGGTCCAGGAAGGATCATCTCCGAGTCATCTCGCATGTTCCCCGGTGCTGTATCTAATACCATTCTAATACAAAATGAGTAATGTCTCAAAAAAGTAATAAAATGAAGAAAAAACTATATTATAATCCTTGAGACTAAAATTATGTCAGACTCATTATTAATCAGCATTATCCTTAATGAATGTCATTCATAACTACCAATTGCCGGCACAAAAAGACGTATGTCCTCTGAATGGTCCAGGATGGATCATCTCCTAGTCATCTCGCATGTTCCCCAATGCTGCATCTAAAACCATTCAAATACAAAATGAGTAATGTTTCAGAAAAGTAATAAATGGAAGAAAAAAACTATATTATAATCATTCAGACTAAAATTATGTCAGACTTATTATTAATCAGCATTATCCTTAATGAAAGTCATTCGTAACTACCAACTGCCAAAACCTAAAGACGTATGTCCTCTCAGTGTTCCAGGAAGGATCATCTCCGAGTCATCTCGTATGTTCCCGATGCTGCATCTAAAAAAATAAATAAACAATATGAATAATGTTCTAGAAAGGTTATAAAATGAAGAAAAACTATATTATAATCATTGAGACTAAAATTATATCAGACTTATAATTAATCAGCATTATCCTTTATGAATGTCATTCATAACTACCAATTGCCGGCACCTAAAGACGTATGTCCTCTCAGTGGTCCAGGAGGGATCCTCTCCGATTCATCTCGCACGTTCCGCGATGCTGCATCTAAAACCATTCAAATACAAAATGAGTAATGTTTCAGAAAAGTAATAATATGGAGAAAAAACTATATTATAATCATTGAGACTAAAATTATGTCAGACTTATTATTAATCAGCATTATCCTTAATGAATGTCATTCATAACTACCAATTGCCGGCACCTAAAGACGTATGTCCTCTCAGTGGTCCAGGAAGGATCATCTCCGAGTCATCTCGCATGTTCCTCGATGCTGCATCTAAAATAATACATATACAATATAAGTGATGTTTTAGAAAAGTTATAAAACGAAGAAAAAACGATATTATTATCAATGAGACTAAAATTATGTCAGACTTATAATTAATAGGCATTACCCTTAATGAATGTCATTCAAAACTACCAATTGCCGGCACCTAATGCTGTACGTCCTCTCAGTGGTCCAGGGTGGATCATCTCAGAGTCATCTCGCATGTACCCCGATGCTGCATCTAAAACCATTCAAATACAAAATGAGTAATGTTTTAGAAAAGTAATAAATAGAAGAAAAAACTATATTGTAATCATTGAGACTAAAATTATGTCAGACTTATAATTAATCAGCATTATCCTTAATGAAAGTCATTCGTAACTACCAACTGCCAAAACCTAAAGACGTATGTCCTCTCAGTGTTCCAGGAAGGATCATCTCCGAGTTATCTCACATATTTCTCGATGCTGCATCTAAAATAATACATAAACAATATGAATAATGTTTCAGAAAGGTTATAAAATGAAGAAAAAACGATCTTATAATCAATGAGACTAAAATTATGTCAGACTTATAATTAATCAGAATTATCCTTAATGAATGTCATTCATAACTACTAATTGCCGGCACCTAAAGCCGTATGTCCACTCAGTGGTCCAGGAAGGATCATCTCCGTGTCATCTCGCATGTTCCCCGATGCTGCATCCAAAACCATTCAAATACAAAATGAGTAAAGTTTCAGAAAAGTAATAAATGGAAGAAAAAAATATATTATAAACATTCAGACTAAAATTATGTCAGACTTATTATTAATCAGAATTATCCTTAATGAAAGTCATTCGTAACTACCAACTGCCAAAACCTAAAGACGTATGTCCTCTCAGTGTTCCAGGAAGGATCATCTCCGAGTTATCTCGCATGTTCCTCGATGCTGCATCTGAAATAATACATATACAATATGAGTAATGTTTCAGAAAAGTTAAAAAATAGAGAAAAAACGATATTATAATCAATGAGACTAAAATTATTTCGGACTTATAATAAATCAGCATTATCCTTAATGAATGTCATTCATAAGTACCAATTGCCGGCCCCCTTAAGCCGTATGTCCTCTCGGTGGTCAAGGAAGGATCATCTCTGAGTCATTTCGCATGTTCCCCGATGCTGCATCTAAATCCATTCAAATACAAAATGGGTAATGTTTCAGAAAAGTAATAAAATGAAGAAAAAAAGATTTTATAATCAATGAGACTAAAATTATGTCAGACTTATATTTAATCTGCATTATCCTTAATAGAAGTCATTCATAACTACCAACTGCTGGCACCTAAAGACGTATGTCCTCTCAATGGTCCAGGAAGGATCATCACCGAGTCATCTCGCATGTTCCTCGATGCTGCATCTAAAATAATACATATACAATATGAGTAAAGTTTCAGAAAAGATATAAAATGAAGAAAAAACGATACCATAATCAATGAGACTAAATTTATGTCAGACTTATAATTAATCAGAATCATCCTTAATGAATGTCATTCATAACTACTAATAGCCGGCACCTAAAGCCGTATGTCCACTCAGTGGTCCAGTAAGGATCATCTCCGAGTCATCTCGCATGTTTCTCGATGCTGCATCTAAAATAATACATATACAATATGAGTGATGTTTCAGAAAAGTTATAAAATAAAGAAAAAACGATATTATAATCAATGAGACTAAGATTATATCGGACTTATAATAAATCAGCATTATCCTTTATGAAAGTCATTCAAAAGTACCAATTGCCGGCCCCCTTAAGCCGTATGTCCTCTCAGTGCTCAAGGAAGGATCATCTCCGAATCATCTCGCATGTTCCCCGATACTGCATCTAAACCCATTCAAATACAAAATGAGTAATGTTTCAGAAAAGTTATAAAATGAAGAAAAAACGATATCATAATCAATGAGACTAAAATTATGTCAGACTTATAATTAATCAGCATTATCCTTAATGAATGTCATTCATAACTACCAATTGCCGGCAACTAAAGCCGTATGTCAACTCAGTGGTCCTCGAAGGATCATCTCCGTGTCATCTCGCATGCTCCCCGATGCTGCATCCAAAACCATTCAAATACAAAATGAGTTATGTTTCAGAAAAGTAATAATATGGAGAAAAAACTATATAATAATCATTGAGACTAAAATTATGTCAGACTTATTATTAATCAGCATTATCCATAATGAATGTCATTCATAACTACCAATTGCCGGCACCTAAAGACGTATGTCCTCTCAGTGGTCCAGGAAGAATCATCTCCGAGTCATCTCGTATGTTCCCGATGCTGCATCTAAAATAATACATACTCAATATGAGTAATGTTTCAGAAAAGTAATAAAATGAAGAAAAAACTATATTATAATCATTGAGATTAAAATTATGTCTGACTTATTATAAATCAGCATTATCCTTAATGAATGTCATTCGTAACTACCAATTGCCGGCACCTAAAGACGTATGTCCCCTCAGTGGTCCAGGAAGGATCATCTCCGAGTCATCTAGCATGTTTCTCGATGCTGCATCTAAAATCATTCAAATACAAAATTAGTAATATTTCAGAAAAGTAATAAAATGAAGAAAAAACTATATTATAATCATTCAGACTAAAATTATGTCAGACTTATAATTAATCAGCATTATCCTTAATGTATGTCATTCATAACTACCAATTGCCGGCACCTAAAGACGTATGTCCTCTCAGTGGTCCAGGAAGGATCATCTCCTAGTCATCTCGCATGTTCCACGATGCTGCATCTAAAACCATTCAAATACAAAATGAGTAATGTTTCAGAAAAGTAATAAAATGAAGAAAAAACTATATTATAATCATTCAGACTAAAATTATGTCAGACTTATAATTAATCAGCATTATCCTTAAAGAATGTCATTCATAACTACCAACTGCCGGCACCTAAAGACGTTTGTCCTCTCAGTGGTCCAGGTGGGATCATCTCCTAGTCATCTCGCATGTTCCACGATTCTGCATCTAAAATCATTCAAATACAAAATGAGTAATGTTTCAGAAAAGTAATAAAATGAAGAAAATACACTTTATTATTATTATTCAGACTAAAATTATGTCAGACTTATAATTAATCAGCATTATCCTTAATGAATGTCATTCATAACTACCAATTGCCGGCACCTAAAGACGTATGTCCTCTCAGTGGTCCAGGTGGGATCATCTCCTAGTCATCTCGCATGTTCCACGATGCTGCATCTAAAACCATTCAAATACAAAATGAGTAATGTTTAAGAAAAGTAATAAAATGAAGAAAAAACTATATTATATTCATTCAGACTAAAATTATGTCAGACTTATAATTAATCAGCATTATCCTTTATGAATGTCATTCATAACTACCAATTGCCGGCACCTAAAGACGTATGTCCTCTCAGTGGTCCAGGAAGGATCATCTCCTAGTCATCTCGCATGTTCCACGATGCTGCATCTAAAACCATTCAAATACAAAATGAGTAATGTTTCAGAAATGTAATAAAATGAAGAAAAAACTATATTATAATCATTCAGACTAAAATTATGTCAGACTTATAATTAATCAGCATTATCCTTTATGAATGTCATTCATAACTACTAATTGCCGGCACCAAAAGACGTATGTCCTCTCAGTTGTCCAGGTGGGATCATCTCCTAGTCATCTCGCATGTTCCACGATGCTGCATCTAACACCATTCAAATACAAAATGAGTAATGTTTCAGAAAAGTAATAAAATGAAGAAAAAACTATATTATAATCATTCAGACTAAAATTATGTCAGACTTATAATTAATCAGCATTATCCTTAATGAATGTCATTCATAACTACCAATTGCCAGCACAAAAAGACGTTTGTCCTCTCAGTGGTCCAGGAAGGATCATCTCCGAGTCATCTCGCATGTTCCTCGATGCTGCATCTAAAATAATACATAAACAATATGAGTAATGTTTCAAAAAGGTTATAAAATGAAGAAAAAACGATTTTCTTATCATTGAGACTAAAATTATGTCAGACTTTTTATTAATCAGCATTATCCTTTATGAATGTCATTCATAACTACCAATTGCCAGCACCAAAAGACGTTTTTCCTCTCAGTGGTCCAGGATGGATCATATTCGAGTCATCTCATATTTTCCTCGATGCTGCATTTAAAATAATACATATACAAAATGAGTAATGTTTCAGAAAAGTAATAAAATGAAGAAAAAACAATATTATAATCATTGAGGCTAAAATTATGTCAGACTTATTATTAATCAGCATTATCCTTAATGAATATCATTCATAACTACCAATTGCCGGCACCTAAAGACGTATGTCCTCTCAGTGGTCCAGGAAGGATCATCTCCGAGTAATCTCGCATGTTCCTCGATGCTGCATCTAAAATAATACATATACAAAATGAGTAATGTTTCAGAAAAGTAATAAAATGAAGAAAAAACAATATTATAATCATTGAGGCTAAAATTATGTCAGACTTATAATTAATCAGCATTATCCTTAATGAATGTCATTCATAACTACCAATTGCCGGCACCTAAAGACGTATGTCCTCTCAGTGGTCCAGGAAGGATCATCTCCGAGTCAAATCGCATGTTCCTCGATGCTGCATCTAAAAAAATACATATACAATATAAGTAATGTTTTCGAAAAGTTATAAAACGAAGAAAAAAAAATATTATAATCAATGAGACTAAAATTATGTCAAGCTTATAATTAATCAGCATTACCCTTAATGAATGTCATTCAAAACTACCAATTGCCGGCACCTAAAGCCGTATGTCCTCTCAGTGGTCCAGGATGGATCATCTCAGAGTCATCTCGCATGTACCCCGATGCTGCATCTAAAACCATTCAAATACAAAATGAGTAATGTTTCAGAAAAGTAATAAATGGAAGAAAAAACTATATTATAATCATACAGACTAAAATTATGTCAGACTTATTATAAATCAGCATTATCCTTAATGAAAGTCATTCGTAACTACCAACTGCCAAAACCTAAAGACGTATGTCCTCTCAGTGTTCCAGGAAGGATCATCTCCGAGTCATCTCGTATGTTCCCGATGCTGCATCTAAAATAATACATACTCAATATGAGTAATGTTTCAGAAAAGTAATAAAATGAAGAAAAAACTATATTATAATCATTGAGATTAAAATTATGTCTGACTTATTATTAATCGGCATTATCCTTAATGAATGTCATTCATAACTACCAATTGCCGGCACCTAAAGACGTATGTCCTCTCAGTGGTCCAGGATGGATCATATTCGAGTCATCTCATATGTTCCTCGATGCTGCATCTAAAATAATACATATACAAAATGAGTAATGTTTCAGAAAAGTAATAAAATGAAGAAAAAACTATATTATAATCATTCAGACTAAAATTATGTCAGACTTATAATTAATCAGCATTATCCTTTATGAATGTCATTCATAACTACCAATTGCTTGCACCTAAAGACGTATGTCCTCTCAGTGGTCCAGGAAGGATCATCTCCTAGTCATCTCGCATGTTCCACGATGCTGCATCTAAAACCATTCAAATACAAAATGAATAATGTTTCAGAAAAGTAATACAATGAAGAAAAAACTATATTATAATCATTCAGACTAAAATTATGTCAGACTTATAATTAATCAGCATTATCCTTTATGAATGTCATTCATAACTACCAATGCCGGGACCTAAATACGTATGTCCTCTCAGTGGTCCAGGAAGGATCATCTCATAGTCATCTCGCATGTTCCAGGATGCTGCATCTAAAACCATTCAAATACAAAAAGAGTAATGTTTCAGAAAAGAAATAAAATGAAGAAAAAACTATATCACAATCATTGAGACTAAAATTATGTCAGACTTATAATTAATCAGTATTATCCTTTATGAATGTCATTCATAACTACCAATTGCCGGCACCTAAAGACGTATGTCCTCTCAGTGGTCCAGGAAGGATCATCTCCTAGTCATCTCGTATGTTCCACGATGCTGCATCTAAAACCATTCAAATACAAAATGAGTAATGTTTCAGAAAAGTAATAAAATGAAGAAAAAACTATATTATAATCATTCAGACTAAAATTATGTCAGACTTATAATTAATCAGCATTATCCTTAATGAATGTCATTCATAACTACCAATTTCCGGCACCAAAAGACGTTTGTCCTCTCAGTGGTCCAGGAAGGATCATCTCCGAGTCATCTCGCATGTTCCTCGATGCTGCATCTAAAATAATACATAAACAATTTGAGTAATGTTTCAAAAAGGTTATAAAATGAAGAAAAAACGATTTTCTTATCATTGAGACTAAAATTATGTCAAAATTATTATTAATCAGCATTATCCTTTATGAATGTCATTCATAACTACCAATTGCCAGCACCAAAAGACGTTTTTCCTCTCAGTGGTCCAGGAAGGATCATCTCCGAGTCTTCTCGTATGTTCCTCGATGCTGCATCTAAAATAATACATAAACAATAAGAGTAATGTATCAGAAAAGTTATAAAATGAAGAAAAAACGATATTCTAATCAATGAGACTAAAATTATGTCAGACTTACTATTAATCAGCATTATCCTTATTGAATATCATTCATAACTACCAATTGCCGGCACCTAAAGACGTATGTCCTCTCAGTGGTCCAGGAAGGATCATCTCCGAGTCATCTCGCATGTTCCTTGATGCTGCATCTAAAATAATACATATACAAAATGAGTAATGTTTCAGAAAAGTAATAAAATGAAGAAAAAACAATATTATATTCATTGAGGCTAAAATTATGTCAGACTTATAATTAATCAGCATTATCCTTAATGAATGTCATTCGTAAGTACCAATTGCCGGCACCTAAAGACGTATGTCCTCTCAGTGGTCCAGGTGGGATCATCTCCTAGTCATCTCGCATGCTCCACGATGCTGCATCTAAAACCATTCAAATACAAAATGAGTAATGTTTCAGAAAAGTAATAAAATGAAGAAAAAACTATATTATAATCATTCAGACTAAAATTATGTCAGACTTATAATTAATCAGCATTATCCTTAATGTATGTCATTCATAACTACCAATTGCTGGCACCTAAAGACGTATGTCCTCTCAGTGGTCCAGGAAGGATCATCTCCTAGTCATCTCGCATGTTCCACGATGCTGCATCTAAAACCATTCAAATACAAAATGAGTAATGTTTCAGAAAAGTAATAAAATGAAGAAAAAACTATATATTAATCATTCAGACTAAAATTATGTCAGACTTATAATTAATCAGCATTATCCTTAAAGAATGTCATTCATAACTACCAACTGCCGGCACCTAAAGACGTTTGTCCTCTCAGTGGTCCAGGTGGGATCATCTCCTAGTCATCTCGCATGTTCCACGATGCTGCATCTAAAATCATTCAAATACAAAATGAGTAATGTTTCAGAAAAGTAATAAAATGAAGAAAAAACACTTTATTATTATTATTCAGACTAAAATTATGTCAGACTTATAATTAATCAGCATTATCCTTAATGAATGTCATTCATAACTACCAATTGCCGGCACCTAAAGACGTATGTACTCTCAATGGTACAGGAAGGATCATCTCCTAGTCATCTCGCATGTTCCACGATGCTGCATCTAAAACCATTCAAATACAAAATGAGTAATGTTTCAGAAAAGTAATAAAATGAAGAAAAAACTATATTATAATCATTCAGACTAAAATTATCTCAGACTTATAATTAATCAGCATTATCCTTAATGAATGTCATTCATAACTACCAATTGCCGGCACCTAAAGACGTATGTCCTCTCAGTGGTCCAGGTGGGATCATCTCCTAGTCATCTCGCATGTTCCACGATGCTGTATCTAAAACCATTAAAATTCAAAATGAGAAATGTTTCAGAAAAGTAATAAAATGAAGAAAATACTATATTATAATCATTCAGACTAAAATTATATCATACTTATAATTAATCAGCATTATCCTTAATGAATGTCATTCATAACTACCAACTGCCGGCACCTAAAGACGTTTGTCCTCTCAGTGGTCCAGGTGGGATCATCTCCTAGTTAACTCGCATGTTCCACGATGCTGCATCTAAAACCATTCAAATACAAAATGAGTAATTTTTCAGAAAAGTAATAAAATGAAGAAAAAACTATATTATAATCATTCAGACTAAAATTATGTCAGACTTATAATTAATAAGCATTATCCTTAATGAATGTCATTCATAACTACCAATTGCCGGCACCTAAAGACGTATGTCCTCTCAGTGGTCCAGGTGGGATCATCTCTTAGTCATCTCGCATGTTCCACGATGCTGCATCTAAAACCATTCAAATACAAAATGAGTAATGTTTCAGAAAAGTAATAAAATGAAGAAAAAACTATATTATAATCATTCAGACTAAGATTATATCAGACTTATAATTAATCAGCATTATCCTTAATGAATGTCATTCATAACTACCAATTGCCGGCACCAAAAGACGTTTGTCCTCTCAGTGGTCCAGGAAGGATCATCTCCGAGTCATCTCGCATGTTCCTCGATGCTGCATCTAAAATAATACATAAACAATATGAGTAATGTTTCAAAAAGGTTATAAAATGAAGAAAAAACGATTTTCTTATCATTGAGACTAAAATTATGTCAGGCTTATAATTAATCAGCATTACCCTTAATGAATGTCATTCAAAACTACCAATTGCCGGCACCTAAAGCCGTATGTCCTCTCAGTGGTCCAGGATGGATCATCTCCGAGTCATCTCGCATGTTCCACGATGCTGCATCTAAAATAATACATATACAAAATGAGTAATGTTTCAGAAAAGTAATAAAATGAAGAAAAAACAATATTATAATCATTGAGGCTAAAATTATGTCAGACTTATAATTAATCAGCATTATCCTTAATGAATGTCATTCATAACTACCAATTGCCGGCACCTAAAGACGTATGTCCTCTCAGTGGTCAAGGAAGGATCATCTCCGAGTCAAATCGCATGTTCCTCGATGCTGCATCTAAAAAAATATATATACAATATAAGTAATGTTTTCGAAAAGTTATAAAACGAAGAAAAAAAAATATTATAATCAATGAGACTAAAATTATGTTAGGCTTATAATTAATCAGCATTACCCTTAATGAATGTCATTCAAAACTACCAATTGCCGGCACCTAAAGCCGTATGTCCTCTCAGTGGTCCAGGATGGATCATCTCAGAGTCATCTCGCATGTACCCCGATGCTGCATCTAAAACCATTCAAATACAAAATGAGTAATGTTTCAGAAAAGTAATAAATGGAAGAAAAAACTATATTATAATCATTCAGACTAAAATTATGTCAGACTTATTATTAATCAGCATTATCCTTAATGAAAGTCATTCGTAACTACCAACTGCCAAAACCTAAAGACGTATGTCCTCTCAGTGTTCAAGGAAGGATCATTTCCGAGTCATCTCGTATGTTCCCGATGCTGCATCTAAAATAATACATACTCAATATGAGTAATGTTTCAGAAAAGTAATAAAATGAAGAAAAAACTATATTATAATCATTGAGATTAAAATTATGTCTCACTTATTATTAATCGGCATTATCCTTAATGAATGTCATTCATAACTACCAATTGCCGGCACCTAAAGACGTATGTCCTCTCAGTGGTCCAGGATGGATCATATTCGAGTCATCTCATATGTTCCTCGATGCTGCATCTAAAACCATTCAAATACAAAATGAGTAATGTTTCAGAAAAGTAATAAAATGAAGAAAAAACAATATTATAATCATTGAGGCTAAAATTATGTCAGACTTATAATTAATCAGCATTATCCTTAATGAATGTCATTCATAACTACCAATTGCCGGCACCTAAAGATGTATGTCCTCTCAGTGGTCCAGGAAGGATCATCTCCTAGTCATCTCGCATGTTCCACGATGCTGCATCTAAAACCATTCAAACACAAAATGAGTAATGTTTCAGAAAAGTAATAAAATGAAGGAAAAACTATATTATAATCATTCAGACTAAGATTATATCAGACTTATAATTAATCAGCAATATCCTTAATGAATGTCATTCATAACTACCAACTGCCGGGACCTAAATACGTATGTCCTCTCAGTGGTCCAGGTGGGATCATCTCCTAGTCATCTCGCATGTTCCACGATGCTGCATCTAAAACCATTCAAATACATAATGAGTAATGTTTAAGAAAAGTAATAAAATGAAGAAAAAACTATATTATAAACATTCAGACTAAAATTATGTCAGACTTATAATTAATCAGCATTATCCTTTATGAATGTCATTCATAACTACCAATTGCCGGCACCTAATGACGTATGTCCTCTCAGTGGTCCAGGTGAGATCATCTCCTAGTCATCTCGCATGTTCCACGATGCTGCATCTAAAACCATTCAAATACAAAATGAGTAATGTTTAAGAAAAGTAATAAAATGAAGAAAAAACTATATTATAATCATTCAGACTATAATTATGTCAGACTTATAATTAATCAGCATTATCCTTAATGAATGTCATTCATAACTACCAATTGTCTGCACCTAAAGACGTATGTCCTCTCAGTGGTCCAGGTGGGATCATCTCCTAGTCATCTCGCATGTTCCACGATGCTGCATCTAAAACCATTCAAATACAAAATGAGTAATGTTTAAGAAAAGTAATAAAATGAAGAAAAAACTATATTATAATCATTCAGACTAAAATTATGTCAGACTTATAATTAATCAGCATTATCCTTTATGAATGTCATTCATAACTACCAATTGCTTGCACCTAAAGACGTATGTCCTCTCAGTGGTCCAGGAAGGATCATCTCCTAGTCATCTCGCATGTTCCACGATGCTGCATCTAAAACCATTCAAATACAAATTGAATAATGTTTCAGAAAAGTAATACAATGAAGAAAAAACTATATTATAATCATTCAGACTAAAATTATGTCAGACTTATAATTAATCAGCATTATCCTTTATGAATGTCATTCATAACTACCAATGCCGGGACCTAAAGACGTATGTCCTCTCAGTGGTCCAGGAAGGATCATCTCATAGTCATCTCGCATGTTCCAGGATGCTGCATCTAAAACCATTCAAATACAAAAAGAGTAATGTTTCAGAAAAGAAATAAAATGAAGAAAAAACTATATCACAATCATTGAGACTAAAATTATGTCAGACTTATAATTAATCAGTATTATCCTTTATGAATGTCATTCATAACTACCAATTGCCGGCACCTAAAGACGTATGTCCTCTCAGTGGTCCAGGAAGGATCATCTCCTAGTCATCTCGTATGTTCCACGATGCTGCATCTAAAACCATTCAAATACAAAATGAGTAATGTTTCAGAAAAGTAATAAAATGAAGAAAAAACTATATTATAATCATTCAGACTAAAATTATGTCAGACTTATAATTAATTAGCATTATCCTTAATGAATGTCATTCATAACTACCAATTGCCGGCACCAAAATACGTTTGTCCTCTCAGTGGTCCAGGAAGGATCATCTCCGAGTCATCTCGCATGTTCCTCGATGCTGCATCTAAAATAATACATAAACAATTTGAGTAATGTTTCAAAAAGGTTATAAAATGAAGAAAAAACGATTTTCTAATCATTGAGACAAAAATTATGTCAAAATTATTATTAATCAGCATTATCCTTTATGAATGTCATTCATAACTACCAATTGCCGGCACCAAAAGACGTTTGTCCTCTCAGTGGTCCAGGAAGGATCATCTCCGAGTCATCTCGCATGTTCCTCGATGCTGCATCTAAAATAATACATAAACAATATGAGTAATGTTTCAAAAAGGTTATAAAATGAAGAAAAAACGATTTTCTTATCATTGAGACTAAAATTATGTCAGGCTTATAATTAATCAGCATTACCCTTAATGAATGTCATTCAAAACTACCAATTGCCGGCACCTAAAGCCGTATGTCCTCTCAGTGGTCCAGGATGGATCATCTCCGAGTCATCTCGCATGTTCCACGATGCTGCATCTAAAATAATACATATACAAAATGAGTAATGTTTCAGAAAAGTAATAAAATGAAGAAAAAACAATATTATAATCATTGAGGCTAAAATTATGTCAGACTTATAATTAATCAGCATTATCCTTAATGAATGTCATTCATAACTACCAATTGCCGGCACCTAAAGACGTATGTCCTCTCAGTGGTCAAGGAAGGATCATCTCCGAGTCAAATCGCATGTTCCTCGATGCTGCATCTAAAAAAATATATATACAATATAAGTAATGTTTTCGAAAAGTTATAAAACGAAGAAAAAAAAATATTATAATCAATGAGACTAAAATTATGTTAGGCTTATAATTAATCAGCATTACCCTTAATGAATGTCATTCAAAACTACCAATTGCCGGCACCTAAAGCCGTATGTCCTCTCAGTGGTCCAGGATGGATCATCTCAGAGTCATCTCGCATGTACCCCGATGCTGCATCTAAAACCATTCAAATACAAAATGAGTAATGTTTCAGAAAAGTAATAAATGGAAGAAAAAACTATATTATAATCATTCAGACTAAAATTATGTCAGACTTATTATTAATCAGCATTATCCTTAATGAAAGTCATTCGTAACTACCAACTGCCAAAACCTAAAGACGTATGTCCTCTCAGTGTTCAAGGAAGGATCATTTCCGAGTCATCTCGTATGTTCCCGATGCTGCATCTAAAATAATACATACTCAATATGAGTAATGTTTCAGAAAAGTAATAAAATGAAGAAAAAACTATATTATAATCATTGAGATTAAAATTATGTCTCACTTATTATTAATCGGCATTATCCTTAATGAATGTCATTCATAACTACCAATTGCCGGCACCTAAAGACGTATGTCCTCTCAGTGGTCCAGGATGGATCATATTCGAGTCATCTCATATGTTCCTCGATGCTGCATCTAAAACCATTCAAATACAAAATGAGTAATGTTTCAGAAAAGTAATAAAATGAAGAAAAAACAATATTATAATCATTGAGGCTAAAATTATGTCAGACTTATAATTAATCAGCATTATCCTTAATGAATGTCATTCATAACTACCAATTGCCGGCACCTAAAGATGTATGTCCTCTCAGTGGTCCAGGAAGGATCATCTCCTAGTCATCTCGCATGTTCCACGATGCTGCATCTAAAACCATTCAAACACAAAATGAGTAATGTTTCAGAAAAGTAATAAAATGAAGGAAAAACTATATTATAATCATTCAGACTAAGATTATATCAGACTTATAATTAATCAGCAATATCCTTAATGAATGTCATTCATAACTACCAACTGCCGGGACCTAAATACGTATGTCCTCTCAGTGGTCCAGGTGGGATCATCTCCTAGTCATCTCGCATGTTCCACGATGCTGCATCTAAAACCATTCAAATACATAATGAGTAATGTTTAAGAAAAGTAATAAAATGAAGAAAAAACTATATTATAAACATTCAGACTAAAATTATGTCAGACTTATAATTAATCAGCATTATCCTTTATGAATGTCATTCATAACTACCAATTGCCGGCACCTAATGACGTATGTCCTCTCAGTGGTCCAGGTGAGATCATCTCCTAGTCATCTCGCATGTTCCACGATGCTGCATCTAAAACCATTCAAATACAAAATGAGTAATGTTTAAGAAAAGTAATAAAATGAAGAAAAAACTATATAATAATCATTCAGACTATAATTATGTCAGACTTATAATTAATCAGCATTATCCTTAATGAATGTCATTCATAACTACCAATTGTCTGCACCTAAAGACGTATGTCCTCTCAGTGGTCCAGGTGGGATCATCTCCTAGTCATCTCGCATGTTCCACGATGCTGCATCTAAAACCATTCAAATACAAAATGAGTAATGTTTAAGAAAAGTAATAAAATGAAGAAAAAACTATATTATAATCATTCAGACTAAAATTATGTCAGACTTATAATTAATCAGCATTATCCTTTATGAATGTCATTCATAACTACCAATTGCTTGCACCTAAAGACGTATGTCCTCTCAGTGGTCCAGGAAGGATCATCTCCTAGTCATCTCGCATGTTCCACGATGCTGCATCTAAAACCATTCAAATACAAATTGAATAATGTTTCAGAAAAGTAATACAATGAAGAAAAAACTATATTATAATCATTCAGACTAAAATTATGTCAGACTTATAATTAATCAGCATTATCCTTTATGAATGTCATTCATAACTACCAATGCCGGGACCTAAAGACGTATGTCCTCTCAGTGGTCCAGGAAGGATCATCTCATAGTCATCTCGCATGTTCCAGGATGCTGCATCTAAAACCATTCAAATACAAAAAGAGTAATGTTTCAGAAAAGAAATAAAATGAAGAAAAAACTATATCACAATCATTGAGACTAAAATTATGTCAGACTTATAATTAATCAGTATTATCCTTTATGAATGTCATTCATATCTACCAATTGCCGGCACCTAAAGACGTATGTCCTCTCAGTGGTCCAGGAAGGATCATCTCCTAGTCATCTCGTATGTTCCACGATGCTGCATCTAAAACCATTCAAATACAAAATGAGTAATGTTTCAGAAAAGTAATAAAATGAAGAAAAAACTATATTATAATCATTCAGACTAAAATTATGTCAGACTTATAATTAATTAGCATTATCCTTAATGAATGTCATTCATAACTACCAATTGCCGGCACCAAAATACGTTTGTCCTCTCAGTGGTCCAGGAAGGATCATCTCCGAGTCATCTCGCATGTTCCTCGATGCTGCATCTAAAATAATACATAAACAATTTGAGTAATGTTTCAAAAAGGTTATAAAATGAAGAAAAAACGATTTTCTAATCATTGAGACAAAAATTATGTCAAAATTATTATTAATCAGCATTATCCTTTATGAATGTCATTCATAACTACCAATTGCCAGCACCAAAAGACGTTTTTCCTCTCAGTGGTCCAGGAAGGATCATCTCCGAGTCTTCTCGTATGTTCCTCGATGCTGCATCTAAAATAATACATAAACAATATGAGTAATGTATCAGAAAAGTTATAAAATGAAGAAAAAACGATATTCTAATCAATGAGACTAAAATTATGTCAGACTTACTATTAATCAGCATTATCCTTATTGAATATCATTCATAACTACCAATTGCCGGCACCTAAAGACGTATGTCCTCTCAGTGGTCCAGGAAGGATCATCTCCGAGTCATCTCGCATGTTCCTTGATGCTGCATCTAAAATAATACATATACAAAATGAGTAATGTTTCAGAAAAGTAATAAAATGAAGAAAAAACAATATTATATTCATTGAGGCTAAAATTATGTCAGACTTATAATTAATCAGCATTATCCTTAATGAATGTCATTCGTAACTACCAATTGCCGGCACCTAAAGACGTTTGTCCTCTCAGTGGTCCAGGAAGGATCATCTCCTAGTCATCTGGCATGTTCCACGATGCTGCATCTAAAACCATTCAAATACAAAATGAGTAATGTTTCAGAAAAGTAATAAAATGAAGAAAAAACTATATTATAATCATTCAGACTAAAATTATGTCAGACTTATAATTAATCAGCATTATCCTTAATGTATGTCATTCATAACTACCAATTGCTGGCACCTAAAGACGTATGTCCTCTCAGAGGTCCAGGAAGGATCATCTCCTAGTCATCTCGCATGTTCCACGATGCTGCATCTAAAACCATTCAAATACAAAATGAGTAATGTTTCAGAAAAGTAATAAAATGAAGAAAAAACTATATATTAATCATTCAGACTAAAATTATGTCAGACTTATAATAAATCAGCATTATCCTTAAAGAATGTCATTCATAACTACCAACTGCCGGCACCTAAAGACGTTTGTCCTCTCAGTGGTCCAGGTGGGATCATCTCCTAGTCATCTCGCATGTTCCACGATGCTGCATCTAAAATCATTCAAATACAAAATGAGTAATGTTTCAGAAAAGTAATAAAATGAAGAAAAAACACTTTATTATTATTATTCAGACTAAAATTATGTCAGACTTATAATTAATCAGCATTATCCTTAATGAATGTCATTCATAACTACCAATTGCCGGCACCTAAAGGCGTATGTCCTCTCAGTGGTCCAGGTGGGATCATCTCCTAGTCATCTCGCATGTTCCACGATGCTGCATCTAAAACCATTCAAATACAAAATGAGTAATGTTTCAGAAAAGTAATAAAATGAAGAAAAAACTATATTATAATCATTCAGACTAAAATTATCTCAGACTTATAATTAATCAGCATTATCCTTAATGAATGTCATTCATAACTACCAATTGCCGGCACCTAAAGACGTATGTCCTCTCAGTGGTCCAGGTGGGATCATCTCCTAGTCATCTCGCATGTTCCACGATGCTGTATCTAAAACCATTAAAATTCAAAATGAGAAATGTTTCAGAAAAGTAATAAAATGAAGAAAATACTATATTATAATCATTCAGACTAAAATTATATCATACTTATAATTAATCAGCATTATCCTTAATGAATGTCATTCATAACTACCAACTGCCGGCACCTAAAGACGTTTGTCCTCTCAGTGGTCCAGGTGGGATCATCTCCTAGTTAACTCGCATGTTCCACGATGCTGCATCTAAAACCATTCAAATACAAAATGAGTAATTTTTCAGAAAAGTAATAAAATGAAGAAAAAACTATATTATAATCATTCAGACTAAAATTATGTCAGACTTATAATTAATAAGCATTATCCTTAATGAATGTCATTCATAACTACCAATTGCCGGCACCTAAAGACGTATGTCCTCTCAGTGGTCCAGGTGGGATCATCTCTTAGTCATCTCGCATGTTCCACGATGCTGCATCTAAAACCATTCAAATACAAAATGAGTAATGTTTCAGAAAAGTAATAAAATGAAGGAAAAACTATATTATAATCATTCAGACTAAGATTATATCAGACTTATAATTAATCAGCATTATCCTTAATGAATGTCATTCATAACTACCAACTGCCGGCACCTAAAGACGTATGTCCTCTCGGTGGTCCAGGTGGGATCATCACCTAGTCATCTCGCATGTTCCACGATGCTGCATCTAAAACCATTCAAATACATAATGAGTAATGTTTATGAAAAGTAATAAAATGAAGAAAAAACTATATTATAATCATTCAGACTAAAATTATGTCAGACTTATAATTAATCAGCATTATCCTTTATGAATGTCATTCATAACTACCAATTGCCGGCACCTAAAGACGTATGTCCTCTCAGTGGTCCAGGATGGATCATCTCCTAGTCATCTCGCATGATCCACGATGCTGCATCTAGAACCATTCAAATAAAAAATGAGTAATGTTTAAGAAAAGTAATAAAATGAAGAAAAAACTATATTATAATCATTCAGACTAAAATTATGTCAGACTTATAATTAATCAGCATTATGCTTTATGAATGTCATTCATAACTACCAATTGCCGGCACCTAAAGACGTATGTCCTCTCAGTGGTCCAGGTGGGATCATCTCCTAGTCATCTCGCATGCTCCACGATGCTGCATCTAAAACCATTCAAATACAAAATGAGTAATGTTTAAGAAAAGTAATAAAATGAAGAAAAAACTATATAATAATCATTCAGACTATAATTATATCAGACTTATAATTAATCAGCATTATCCTTAATGAATGTCATTCATAACTACCAATTGCCGGCACCTAAAGACGTATGTCCTCTCAGTGGTCCAGGTGGGATCATCTCCTAGTCATCTCGCATGTTCCACGATGCTGCATCTAAAACCATTCAAATACAAAATGAGTAATGTTTAAGAAAAGTAATAAAATGAAGAAAAAACTATATTATAATCATTCAGACTAAAATTATGTCAGACTTATAATTAATCAGCATTATCCTTTATGAATGTCATTCATAACTACCAATTGCCGGCACCTAAAGACGTATGTCCTCTCAGTGGTCCAGGAAGGATCATCTCCTAGTCATCTCGCATGTTCCACGATGCTGCATCTAAAACCATTTAAATACAAAATGAATAATGTTTCAGAAAAGTAATAAAATGAAGAAAAAACTATATTATAATCATTCAGACTAAAATAATGTCAGACTTATAATTAATCGGCATTATCCTTTATGAATGTCATTCATAACTACCAATGCCGGGACCTAAAGACGTATGTCCTCTCAGAGGTCCAGGAAGGATCATCTCATAGTCATCTCGCATGTTCCACGATGCTGCATCTAAAACCATTCAAATACAAAAAGAGTAATGTTTCAGAAAAGAAATAAAATGAAGAAAAAACTATATCACAATCATTGAGACTAAAATTATGTCAGACTTATAATTAATCAGCATTATCCTTTATGAATGTCATTCATTACTACCAATTGCCGGCACCTAAAGACGTATGTCCTCTCAGTGGTCCAGGAAGGATCATCTCCTAGTCATCTCGCATGTTCCCCGATGCTGCATCTAAAACCATTCAAATAGAAAATGAGTAATGTTTCAGAAAAGTAATAACATGAAGAAAAAACTATATTATAATCATTCAGACTAAAATTATGTCAGACTTATTATTAATCAGCATTATCTTTTATGAATGTCATTCATAACTACCAATTGCCAGCACCTAAAGACGTATGTCCTCTCAGTGGTCCAGGAAGGATCATCTCCTAGTCATCTCGCATGTTCCACGATGCTGCATCTAAAACCATTCAAATACAAAATTAGTAATGTTTCAGAAAAGTAATAAAATGAAGAATAAACTATATTATAATCATTCAGACTAAAATTATGTCAGACGTATAATTAATCAGCATTATCCTTTATGAATGTCATTCATAACTACCAATTGCCGGCACCTAAAGACGTATGTCCTCTCAGTTGTCCAGGAAGGATCATCTCCTAGTCATCTCGCATGTTCCTCGATGCTGCATCTAAAACCATTCAAATACAAAATGAGTGATGTTTCAGAAAAGTAATAAAATGAAGAAAAAACTATATCATAATCATTGAGACTAAAATTATGTCAGACTTATAATTAATCAGCATTATCCTTTATGAATGTCATTCATAACTATCAATTGCCGGCACCTAAAGACGTATGTCCTCTCAGTGGTCCAGGAAGGATCATCTCCTAGTCATCTCGCATGTTCCACGATGCTGCATCTAAAAACATTCAAATACAAAATGAGTAATGTTTCAGAAAAGTAATAAAATGAAGGAAAAACTATATTATAATCATTCAGACTAAGATTATATCAGACTTATAATTAATCAGCATTATCCTTAATGAATGTCATTCATAACTACCAACTGCCGGCACCTAAAGACGTATGTCCTCTCGGTGGTCCAGGTGGGATCATCTCCTAGTCATCTCGCATGTTCCACGATGCTGCATCTAAAACCATTCAAATACATAATGAGTAATGTTTATGAAAAGTAATAAAATGAAGAAAATACTATATTATAATCATTCAGACTAAAATTATATCAGACTTATAATTAATCAGCATTATCCTTTATGAATGTCATTCATAACTACCAATTGCCGGCACCTAAAGACGTATGTCCTCTCAGTGGTCCAGGATGGATCATCTCCTAGTCATCTCGCATGATCCACGATGCTGCATCTAAAACCATTCAAATACAAAATGAATAATGTTTAAGAAAAGTAATAAAATGAAGAAAAAACTATATTATAATCATTCAGACTAAAATTATGTCAGACTTATAATTAATCAGCATTATCCTTTATGAATGTCATTCATAACTACCAATTGCCGGCACTTAAAGACGTATGTCCTCTCAGTGGTCCAGGTGGGATCATCTCCTAGTCATCTCGCATGTTCCACGATGCTGCATCTAAAACCATTTAAATACAAAATGAATAATGTTTCAGAAAAGTAATAAAATGAAGAGAAAACTATATTATAATCATTCAGACTAAAATAATGTCAGACTTATAATTAATCGGCATTATCCTTTATGAATGTCATTCATAACTACCAATGCCGGGACCTAAAGACGTATGTCCTCTCAGAGGTCCAGGAAGGATCATCTCATAGTCATCTCGCATGTTCCACGATGCTGCATCTAAAACCATTCAAATACAAAAAGAGTAATGTTTCAGAAAAGAAATAAAATGAAGAAAAAACTATATCACAATCATTGAGACTAAAATTATGCCAGACTTATAATTAATCAGCATTATCCTTTATGAATGTCATTCATAACTACCAATTGCCGGCACCTAAAGACGTATGTCCTCTCAGTGGTCCAGGAAGGATCATCTCCTAGTCATCTCGCATGTTCCCCGATGCTGCATCTAAAGCCATTCAAATACAAAATGAGTAATGTTTCAGAAAAGTAATAACATGAAGAAAAAACTATATTATAATCATTCAGACTAAAATTATGTCAGACTTATAATTAATCAACATTATCTTTTATGAATGTCATTCATAACTACCAATTGCCAGCACCTAAAGACGTATGTCCTCTCAGTGGTCCAGGAAGGATCATCTCCTAGTCATCTCGCATGTTCCACGATGCTGCATCTAAAACCATTCAAATACAAAATTAGTAATGTTTCAGAAAAGTAATAAAATGAAGAATAAACTATATTATAATCATTCAGACTAAAATTATGTCAGACGTATAATTAATCAGCATTATCCTTTATGAATGTCATTCATAACTACCAATTGCCGGCACCTAAAGACGTATGTCCTCTCAGTGGTCCAGGAAGGATCATCTCCTAGTCATCTCGCATGTTCCTCGATGCTGCATCTAAAACCATTAAAATACAAAATGAGTGATGTTTCAGAAAAGTAATAAAATGAAGAAAAAACTATATCATAATCATTGAGACTAAAATTATGTCAGACTTATAATTAATCAGCATTATCCTTTATGAATGTCATTCATAACTATCAATTGCCGGCACCTAAAGACGTATGTCCTCTCAGTGGTCCAGGAAGGATCATCTCCTAGTCATCTCGCATGTTCCACGATGCTGCATCTAAAACCATTCAAATACAAAATGAGTAATGTTTCAGAAATGTAATAAAATGAAGAAAAAACTATATTATAATCATTCAGACTAAAATTATGTCAGACTTATAATTAATCAGCATTATCCTTTATAAATGTCATTCATAACTACCAATTGCCGGCACCAAAAGACGTATGTCCTCTCAGTGGTCCAGGAAGGATCATCTCCTAGTCATCTCGCATGTTCAACGATGCTGCATCTAAAACCATTCAAATACAAAATGAGTAAATTTTCAGAAAAGTAATAAAATGAAGAAAAAACTATAATATAATCGTTCAGACTAAAATTATGTCAGACTTATAATTAATCAGCATTATCCTTAATGAATGTCATTCATAACTACCAATTGCCGGCACCAAAAGACGTTTGTCCTCTCAGTGGTCCAGGAAGGATCATCTCCGAGTCATCTCGCATGTTCCTCGATGCTGCATCTAAAATAATACATAAACAATATGAGTAATGTTTCAAAAAGGTTATAAAATGAAGAAAAAACGATTTTCTTATCATTGAGACTAAAATTATGTCCGACTTTTTATTAATCAGCATTATCCTTTATGAATGTCATTCATAACTACCAATTGCCAGCACCAAAAGACGTTTTTCCTCTCAGTGGTCCAGGAAGGATCATCTCCGAGTCTTCTCGCATGTTCCTCGATGCTGCATCTAAAATAATACATAAACAATATGAGTAATGTTTCAGAAAAGTTATAAAATGAAGAAAAAACGATATTCTAATCATTGAGACTAAAATTATGTCAGACTTATTATTAATCAGCATTATCCTTAATGAATATCATTCATAACTACGAATTGCCGGCACCTAAAGACGTATGTCCTCTCAGGGGTCCAGGAAGGATCATCTCCGAGTAATCTCGCATGTTCCTCGATGCTGCATCTAAAATAATACATATACAAAATGAGTAATGTTTCAGAAAAGTAATAAAATGAAGAAAAAACAATATTATAATCATTGAGGCTAAAATTATGTCAGACTTATAATTAATCAGCATTATCCTTAATGAATGTCATTCATAACTACCAATTGCCGGCACCTAAAGCCGTATGTCCTCTCAGTGGTCCAGGATGGATCATCTCAGAGTCATCTCGCATGTACCCCGATGCTGCATCTAAAACCATTCAAATACAAAATGAATAATGTTTCAGAAAAGTAATAAATGGAAGAAAAAACTATATTATAATCATTCAGACTAAAATTATGTCAGACTTATTATTAATCAGCATTATCCTTAATGAAAGTCATTCGTAACTACCAACTGCCAAAACCTAAAGACGTATGTCCTCTCAGTGTTCCAGGAAGGATCACCTCCGAGTCATCTCGTATGTTCCCGATGCTGCATCTAAAATAATACATACTCAATATGAGTAATGTTTCAGAAAAGTAATAAAATGAAGAAAAAACTATATTATAATCATTGAGATTAAAATTATGTCTGACTTATTATTAATCGGCATTATCCTTAATGAATGTCATTCATAACTACCAATTGCCGGCACCTAAAGACGTATGTCCTCTCAGTGGTCCAGGATGGATCATATTCGAGTCATCTCATATGTTCCTCGATGCTGCATCTAAAATAATACATATACAAAATGAGTAATGTTTCAGAAAAGTAATAAAATGAAGAAAAAACAATATTATAATCATTGAGGCTAAAATTATGTCAGACTTATAATTAATCAGCATTATCCTTAATGAATGTCATTCATAACTACCAATTGCCGGCACCTAAAGACGTATGTCCTCTCGGTGGTCCAGGAAGGATCATCTCCGAGTCATCTAGCATGTTTCTCGATGCTGCATCTAAAATCATTCAAATACAAAATTAGTAATGTTTCAGAAAAGTAATAAAATGAAGAAAAAACTATATTATAATCATTCAGACTAAAATTATTTCAGACTTATAATTAATCAGCATTATCCTTAATGAATGTCATTCATAACTACCAATTGCCGGCACCTAAAGACGTATGTCCTCTCAGTGGTCCAGGAAGGATCATCTCCTAGTCATCTCGCATGTTCCACGATGCTGCATCTAAAACCATTCAAATACAAAATGAGTAATGTTTCAGAAAAGTAATAAAATGAAGAAAAAACTATATTATAATCATTCAGACTAAAACTATGTCAGACTTATAATTAATCAGCATTATCCTTTATGAATGTCATTCATAACTACCAATTGCCGGCACCTAAAGACGTATGTCCTCTCAGTGGTCCAGGTGAGATCATCTCCTAGTCATCTCGCATGTTCCACGATGCTGCATCTAAAACCATTCAAATACAAAATGAGTAATGTTTAAGAAAAGTAATAAAATGAAGAAAAAACTATATAATAATCATTCAGACTATAATTATGTCAGACTTATAATTAATCAGCATTATCCTTAATGAATGTCATTCATATCTACCAATTGCCTGCACCTAAAGACGTATGTCCTCTCAGTGGTCCAGGTGGGATCATCTCCTAGTCATCTCGCATGTTCCACGATGCTGCATCTAAAACCATTCAAATACAAAATGAGTAATGTTTAAGAAAAATAATAAAATGAAGAAAAAACTATATTATAATCATTCAGACTAAAATTATGTCAGACTTATAATTAATCAGCATTATCCTTTATGAATGTCATTCATAACTACCAATTGCTTGCACCTAAAGACGTATGTCCTCTCAGTGGTCCAGGAAGGATCATCTCCTAGTCATCTCGCATGTTCCACGATGCTGCATCTAAAACCATTCAAATACAAAATGAATAATGTTTCAGAAAAGTAATAAAATGAAGAAAAAAGTATATTATAATCATTCAGACTAAAATTATGTCAGACTTATAATTAATCAGCATTATCCTTTATGAATGTCATTCATAACTACCAATGCCGGGACCTAAAGACGTATGTCCTCTCAGTGGTCCAGGAAGGATCATCTCATAGTCATCTCGCATGTTCCAGGATGCTGCATCTAAAACCATTCAAATACAAAAAGAGTAATGTTTCAGAAAAGAAATAAAATGAAGAAAAAACTATATCACAATCATTGAGATTAAAATTATGTCAGACTTATAATTAATCAGCATTATCCTTAATGAATGTCATTCATAACTACCAATTGCCGGCACCTAAAGACGTATGTCCTCTCAGTGGTCCAGGATGGATCATATTCGAGTCATCTCATATGTTCCTCGATGCTGCATCTAAAATAATACATATACAAAATGAGTAATGTTTCAGAAAAGTAATAAAATGAAGAAAAAACAATATTATAATCATTGAGGCTAAAATTATGTCAGACTTATAATTAATCAGCATTATCCTTAATGAATGTCATTCCTAACTACCAATTGCCAAAACCTAAAGACGTATGTCCTCTCAGTGTTCCAGGAAGGATCATCTCCGAGTCATCTCGTATGTACCCGATGCTGCATCTAAAATAATACATACACAATATGAGTAATGTTTCAGAAAAGTAATAAAATGAAGAAAAAACTATATTATAATCATTGAGATTAAAATTATGTCTGACTTATTATTAATCGGCATTATCCTTAATGAATGTCATTCATAACTACCAATTGCCGGCACCTAAAGACGTATGTCCTCTCAGTGGTCCAGGATGGATCATATTCGAGTCATCTCATATGTTCCTCGATGCTGCATCTAAAATAATACATATACAAAATGAGTAATGTTTCAGAAAAGTAATAAAATGAAGAAAAAACAATATTATAATCATTGAGGCTAAAATTATGTCAGACTTATAATTAATCAGCATTATCCTTAATGAATGTCATTCATAACTACCAATTGCCAAAACCTAAAGACGTATGTCCTCTCAGTGTTCCAGGAAGGATCATCTCCGAGTCATCTCGTATGTACCCGATGCTGCATCTAAAATAATACATACACAATATGAGTAATGTTTCAGAAAAGTAATAAAATGAAGAAAAAACTATATTATAATCATTGAGATTAAAATTATGTCTGACTTATTATTAATCGGCATTATCCTTAATGAATGTCATTCATAACTACCAATTGCCGGCACCTAAAGACGTATGTCCTCTCAGTGGTCCAGGATGGATCATATTCGAGTCATCTCATATGTTCCTCGATGCTGCATCTAAAATAATACATATACAAAATGAGTAATGTTTCAGAAAAGTAATAAAATGAAGAAAAAACAATATTATAATCATTGAGGCTAAAATTATGTCAGACTTATAATTAATCAGCATTATCCTTAATGAATGTCATTCAGAACTACCAATTGCCGGCACCTAAAGACGTATGTCCTCTCAGTGGTCCAGGAAGGATCATCTCCGAGTCATCTAGCATGTTTCTCGATGCTGCATCTAAAATCATTCAAATACAAAATGAGTAATGTTTCAGAAAAGTAATAAAATGAAGAAAAAACTATATTATAATCATTCAGACTAAAATTATTTCAGACTTATAATTAATCAGCATTATCCTTAATGAATGTCATTCATAACTACCAATTGCCGGCACCTAAAGACGTATGTCCTCTCAGTGGTCCAGGAAGGATCATCTCCTAGTCATCTCGCATGTTTCACGATGCTGCATCTAAAACCATTCAAATACAAAATGAGTAATGTTTCAGAAAAGTAATAAAATGAAGAAAAAACTATATTATATTCATTCAGACTAAGATTATATCAGACTTATAATTAATCAGCATTATCCTTAATGAATGTCATTCATAACTACCAACTGCCGGGACCTAAATACGTATGTCCTCTCAGTGGTCCAGGTGGGATCATCTCCTAGTCATCTCGCATGTTCCACGATGCTGCATCTAAAACCATTCAAATACATAATGAGTAATGTTTAAGAAAAGTAATTAAATGAAGAAAAACTATATTATAATCATTCAGACTAAAATTATGTCAGACTTATAATTAATCAGCATTATCCTTTATGAATGTCATTCATAACTACCAATTGCCGGCACCTAAAGACGAATGTCCTCTCAGTGGTCCAGGAAGGATCATCTCCTCGTCATCTCGCATGTTCCACGATGCTGCATCTAAAACCATTCAAATACAAAATGAGTAATGTTTCAGAAAAGTTATAAAATGAAGAAAAAACGATATTATAATCATTGAGACGAAAATTATGTCAGACTTATTATTAATCAGCATTATCCTTAATGAAAGTCATTCATAACTACCAACCGCCGGCACCTAAAGACGTATGTCCTCTCAGTGAACCAGAAAGGATCATCTCCGTGTCATCTCGTATATTCCTCAATGCTGCATCTAAAATAATACATAAACAATATGAATAATGTTTTAGAAAAGTTATAAAATGAAGAAAAAACGATATCATAATCAATGAGACTAAATTTATGTCAGACTTATAATTAATCAGCATTATCCTTAATGAATGTCATTCATAACTACCAATTGCCGTTATCTAAAGCCGTATGTCCACTCAGTGGTCCACGAAGGATCATCTCTGTGTCATCTCGCATGTTCCCCGATGCTGCATCTAAAACCATTCAAATACAAAACGAGTAATGTTTCAGAAAAGTAATAAATGGAAGAAAAAACTATATTATAATCATTCAGACTAAAATTATGTCAGACTAATAATTAATCAGCATTATCCTTAATGAATGTCATTCATAACTACTAATTTCCGGCACCTAAAGCCGTCTGTCCACTCAGTGGTCCATTAAGGATCATCTCTGAGTCATTTCGCATGTTCCCCGATGCTGCATCTAAATCCATTCAAATACAAAATGGGTAATGTTTCAGAAAAGTAATAAAATGAAGAAAAAAAGATTTTATAATCAATGAGACTAAAATTATGTCAGACTTATATTTAATCTGCATTATCCTTAAAAGAAGTCATTCATAACTACCAACTGCTGGCACCTAAAGACGTATGTCCTCTCAATGGTCCAGGAAGGATCATCACCGAGTCATCTCGCATGTTCCTCGATGCTGCACCTAAAATAATACATATATAATATGAGTAATGTTTCAGAAAAGTTATAAAATGAAGAAAAAACGATATCATAATCAATGAGACTAAATTTATGTCAGACTTATAATTAATCAGGATAATCCTTAATTAATGTCATTCATAAGTACCAATTGCCGGCAACTAAAGCCGTATGTCCACTCAGTGGTCCACGAAGGATCATTTCCGTGAAATCTCGCATGTTCCCCGATGCTGCATCTAAAACCATTCAAATACAAAATGAGTAATGTTTCAGAAAAGTAATAATATGGAGAAAAAACTATATTATAATCATTTAGACTAAAATTATGTCAGACTTATTATTAATCAGCATTATCCTTAATGAATGTCATTCATAACTACCAATTGCCGGCACCTAAAGCCGTATGTCCACTCAGTGGTCCAGGAAGGATCATCTCCGAGTCATCTCGCATGTTCCTCGATGCTGCATCTAAAATAATACATATACAATATGAGTGATGTTTCAGAAAAGTTATAAAATAAAGAAAAAACGATATTATAATCAATGAGACTAAGATTATATCGGACTTATACTAAATCAGCATTATCCTTTATGAAAGTCATTCAAAAGTACCAATTGCCGGCCCCCTTAAGCCGTATGTCCTCTCAGTGCTCAAGGAAGGATCATCTCCGAGTCATCTCGCATGTTCCCCGATACTGCATCTAAACCCATTCAAATACAATATGAGTAATGTTTCAGAAAAGTTATAAAATGAAGAGAAAACGATATCATAATCAATGAGACTAAAATTATGTCAGACTTATAATTAATCAGCATTATACTTAATGAATGTCATTCATAACTACCAATTGCCGGCAACTAAAGCCGTATGTCCACTCAGTGGTCCTCGAAGGATCATCTCCGTGTCATCTCGCATGTTCCCCGATGCTGCATCCAAAACCATTCAAATACAAAATGAGTAATGTTTCAGAAAAGTAATAATATGGAGAAAAAACTATATAATAATCATTGAGACTAAAATTATGTCAGACTTATTATTAATCAGCATTATCCATAATGAATGTCATTCATAACTACCAATTGCCGGCACCTAAAGACGTATGTCCTCTCAGTGGTCCAGGAAGGATCATCTCCGAGTCATCTCGTATGTTCCCGATGCTGCATGTAAAATAATACGTACTCAATATGAGTAATGTTTCCAAAAAGTAATAAAATGAAGAAAAAACTATATTATAATCTTTGAGATTAAAATTATGTCTGACTTATTATAAATCAGCATTATCATTAATGAATGTCATTCGTAACTACCAATTGCTGGCACCTAAAGACGTATGTCCTCTCAGTGGTCCAGGAAGGATCATCTCCGAGTCATCTAGCTTGTTTCTCGATGCTGCATCTAAAATCATTCAAATACAAAATTAGTAATGTTTCAGAAAAGTAATAAAATGAAGAAAAAACTATATAATAATCATTCAGACTAAAATTAAGTCAGACTTATAATTAATCAGCATTATCCTTAATGAATGTCATTCATAACTACCAACTGCCGGCACCTAAAGACGTTTGTCCTCTCAGTGGTCCAGGTGGGATCATCTCCTAGTCATCTCGCATGTTCCACGATGCTGCATCTAAAACCATTCAAATACAAAATGAGTAATGTTTCAGAAAAGTAATAAAATGAAGAAAAAACTATATTATGATCATTCAGACTAAAATTATCTCAGACTTATAATTAATCAGCATTATTCTTAATGAATGTCATTCATAACTACCAATTGCCGGCACCTAAAGACGTATGTCCTCTCAGTGGTCCAGGTGGGATCATCTCCTAGTCATCTCACATGTTCCACGATGCTGCATCTATAACCATTCAAATACAAAATGAGTAATTTTTCAGAAAAGTAATAAAATGAAGAAAAATATATATTATAATCATTCAGACTAAAATTATGTCAGACTTATAATTAATCAGCATTATCCTTAATGAATGTCATTCATAACTACCAATTGCCGGCAGCTAAAGAAGTATGTCCTCTCAGTGGTCCAGGTGGGATCATCTCCTAGTCATCTCGCATGTTCCACGATGCTGCATCTAAAACCATTCAAATACAAAATTGAGTAATGTTTCAGAAAAGTAATAAAATGAAGAAAAATCTATATTATAATCATTCAGACTAAAATTATATCATACTTATAATTAATCAGCATTATCCTTAATGAATGTCATTCATAACTACCAACTGCCGGCACCTAAAGACGTTTGTCCTCTCAGTGGTCCAGGTGGGATCATCTCCTAGTCATCTCGCATGTTCCACGATGCTGCATCTTAAACCATTCAAATACAAAAAGAGTAATTTTTCAGAAAAGTAATAAAATGAAGAAAAAACTATATTATAATCATTCAGACTAAAATTATGTCAGACTTATAATTAATCAGCATTATCCTTAATGAATGTCATTCATAACTACCAACTGCCGGCACCTAAAGACGTTTGTCCTCTCAGTGGTCCAGGTGGGATCATCTCCTAGTCATCTCGCATGTTCCACGATGCTGCATCTAAAACCATTCAAATACAAAATGAGTAATTTTTCAGAAAAGTAATAAAATGAAGAAAAAACTTTATTATAATCATTGAGATTAAAATTATGTCTGACTTATTATAAATCAGCATTATCCTTAATGAATGTCATTCATAACTACCAATTGCCGGCACCTAAAGACGTATGTCCTCTCAGTGGTCCAGGATGGATCATATTCGAGTCATCTCGCATGTTCCTCGATGCTGCAACTAAAATAATACATATACAAAATGAGTAATGTTTCAGAAAAGTAATAAAATGAAGAAAAAACAATATTATAATCATTGAGGCTAAAATTATGTCAGACTTATAATTAATCAGCATTATCCTTAATGAATGTCATTCATAACTACCAATTGCCGGCACCTAAAGACGTATGTCCTCTCAGTGGTCCAGGTGGGATCATCTCCTAGTCATCTCGCATGTTCCACGATGCTGCATCTAAAACCATTCAAATATAAAATGAGTAATGTTTAAGAAAAGTAATAAAATGAAGAAAAAACTATATTATAATCATTCAGACTATAATTATGTTAGATTTATAATTAATCAGCATTATACTTAATGAATGTCATTCATAACTACCAATTGCCGGCACCTAAAGGCGTATGTCCTCTCAGTGGTCCAGGTGGGATCATCTCCTAGTCATCTCGCATGTTCCACGATGCTGCATCTAAAACCATTCAAATACAAAATGAGTAATGTTTAAGAAAAGTAATAAAATGAAGAAAAAACTATATTATAATCATTCAGACTAAAATTAAGTCAGACTTATAATTAATCAGCATTATCCTTTATGAATGTCATTCATAACTACCAATTGCCGGCACCTAAAGACGTATGTCCTCTCAGTGGTCAAAGAAGGTTCATCTCCTAGTCATCTCGTATGTTCCACGATGCTGCATCTAAAACCATTCAAATACAAAATGAATAATGTTTCAGAAAAGTAATAAAATGAAGAAAAAACTATATTATAATCATTCACACTAAAATTATGTCAGACTTATAATTAGTCAGCATTATCCTTTATGAATGTAATTCATAAATACCAATTGCCGGGACCTAAAGACGTATGTCCTCTCAGTGGTCCAGGAAGGATCATCTCCTAGTCATCTCGCATGTTCCACGATGCTGCATCTAAAACCATTCAAATACAAAATGAGTAATGTTTCAGAAAAGTAATAAAATGAAGAAAAAACTATATCATAATCATTGAGACTAAAATTATGTCAGACTTATAATTAATCAGCATTATCCTTAATGAAAGTCATTCATAACTACCAACTGCCGGGACCTAAAGACGTATGTCCTCTCAGTGAACCAGATGGGATCATCTCCGTGTAATCTCGCATATTCCTCGATGCTGTATCTAAAATAATACATAAAAAATATGAATAATGTTTCAGAAAGTTTATAAATTGAGGAAAAACGATATTATAATCAATGAGACTAAAATTATGTCAGACTTATAATTAATCAGCATTATCCTTAATGAATGTCATTCATAACTACTTATTTCCGGCACCTAAAGCCGTCCGTCCACTCAGTGGTCCATTAAGGATCATCTCTGAGTCATTTCGCATGTTCCCCGATGCTGCATCAAAATCCATTCAAATACAAAATGGGTAATGTTTCAGAAAAGTAATAAAATGAAGAAAAAAAGATTTTATAATCAATGAGACTAAAATTATGTCAGACTTATATTTAATCTGCATTATCCTTAATAGAAGTCATTCATAACTACCAACTGCTGGCACCTAAAGACGTATGTCCTCTCAATGGTCCAGGAAGGATCATCACCGAGTCATCTCGCATGTTCCTCGATGCTGCATCTAAAATAATACATATACAATATGAGTAATGTTTCAGAAAAGTTATAAAATGAAGAAAAAAGGATATCATAATCAATGAGACTAAATTTATGTCAGACTTATAATTAATCAGCATTATCCTTAATTAATGTCATTCATAACTACCAATTGCCGGTAACTAAAGCCGTATGTCCACTCAGTGGTCCACGAAGGATCATCTCCGTGTCATCTCGCATGTTCCCCGATGCTGCATCTAAAACCATTTAAATAAAAAATGAGTAATGTTTCAGAAAAGTAATAATATGGAGAAAAAACTATATTATAATCATTTAGACTAAAATTATGACAGACTTACTATTAATCAGCATTATCCTTAATGAATGTCATTCATAACTACCAATTGCCGGCACCTAAAGACGTATGTCCTCTCAGTGGTCCAGGAAGGATCATCTCCGAGTCATCTCGCATGTTCCTAGATGCTGCATCTAAAATAATACATAAACAATATAAGTGATGTTTTAGAAAAGTTATAAAACGAAGAAAAAAAGATATTATTATCAATGAGACTAAAATTATGTCAGACTTATAATTAATCAGCATTACCCTTAATGAATGTCATTCAAAACTACCAATTTCCGGCACCTAATGCCGTATGTCCTCTCAGTGGTCCAGGATGGATCATCTCAGAATCATCTCGCATGTATCCCGATGCTGCATCTAAAACCATTCAAATACAAAATGAGTAATGTTTCAGAAAAGTAATAAATGGAAGAAAAAACTATATTGTAATCATTGAGACTAAAATTATGTCAGACGTATAATTAATCAGCATTATCCTTTATGAATGTCATTCATAACTACCAATTGCCGGCACCTAAAGACGTATGTCCTCTCAGTGGTCCAGGAAGGATCATCTCCTAGACATCTCGCATTTTCCACGATGCTGCATCTAAAACCATTCAAATACAAAATGAGTAATGTTTCAGAAAAGTAATAAAATGAAGAAAAAACTATACCATAATCATTGAGAATAAAATTATGTCAGACTTATAATTAATCAGCATTATCCTTTATGAATGTCATTCATAACTACCAATTGCCGTCACCTAAAGCCGTATGTCCTCTCAGTGGTCCAGGAAGGATCGGCTCCGAGTACTCTCGAAAGTTCCCCGATGCTGCATCTAAAACCATTCAAATACAAAATGAGTAATGTTTCAGAAAAGTAATAAAATGAAGAAAAAACTATATTATAATCATAGAGGCTAAAATTATGTCAGACTTATAATTCATCAGCATTATCCTTAATGAAAGTCATTCATAACTACCAACTGCCGGCACCTAAAGACGTATGTCCTCTCAGTGAACCAGATGGGATCATCTCCGTGTAATCTCGCATATTCCTAGATGCTGTATCTAAAATAATACATAAACAATATGAATAATGTTTCAGAAAGTTTATAAATTGAGGAAAAACGATATTATAATCAATGAGACTAAAATTATGTCAGACTTATAATTAATCAGCATTATCCTTAATGAATGTCATTCATAACTACTTATTTCCGCACCTAAAGCCGTCCGTCCACTCAGTGGTCCATTAAGGATCATCTCTGAGTCATTTCGCATGTTCCCCGATGCTGCATCAAAATCCATTCAAATACAAAATGGGTAATGTTTCAGAAAAGTAATAAAATGAAGAAAAAAAGATTTTATAATCAATGAGACTAAAATTATGTCAGACTTATATTTAATCTGCATTATCCTTAATAGAAGTCATTCATAACTACCAACTGCTGGCACCTAAAGACGTATGTCCTCTCAATGGTCCAGGAAGGATCATCACCGAGTCATCTCGCATGTTCCTCGATGCTGCATCTAAAATAATACATATACAATATGAGTAATGTTTCAGAAAAGTTATAAAATGAAGAAAAAAGGATATCATAATCAATGAGACTAAATTTATGTCAGACTTATAATTAATCAGCATTATCCTTAATTAATGTCATTCATAACTACCAATTGCCGGTAACTAAAGCCGTATGTCCACTCAGTGGTCCACGAAGGATCATCTCCGTGTCATCTCGCATGTTCCCCGATGCTGCATCTAAAACCATTTAAATAAAAAATGAGTAATGTTTCAGAAAAGTAATAATATGGAGAAAAAACTATATTATAATCATTTAGACTAAAATTATGACAGACTTACTATTAATCAGCATTATCCTTAATGAATGTCATTCATAACTACCAATTGCCGGCACCTAAAGACGTATGTCCACTCAGTGGTCCAGGAAGGATCATCTCCGAGTCATCTCGCATGTTCCTAGATGCTGCATCTAAAATAATACATAAACAATATAAGTGATGTTTTAGAAAAGTTATAAAACGAAGAAAAAAAGATATTATTATCAATGAGACTAAAATTATGTCAGACTTATAATTAATCAGCATTACCCTTAATGAATGTCATTCAAAACTACCAATTTCCGGCACCTAATGCCGTATGTCCTCTCAGTGGTCCAGGATGGATCATCTCAGAATCATCTCGCATGTATCCCGATGCTGCATCTAAAACCATTCAAATACAAAATGAGTAATGTTTCAGAAAAGTAATAAATGGAAGAAAAAACTATATTGTAATCATTGAGACTAAAATTATGTCAGACTTATTATTAATCAGCATTATCCTTAATGAATGTCATTCATAACTACCAATTGCCGGCACCTAAAGACGTATGTCCTCTCAGTGGTCCAGGTGGGATCATCTCCGAGTCATCTCGTATGTTCCCGATGCTGCATGTAAAATAATACGTACTCAATATGAGTAATGTTTCCAAAAAGTAATAAAATGAAGAAAAAACTATATTATAATCTTTGAGATTAAAATTATGTCTGACTTATTATAAATCAGCATTATCCTTAATGAATGTCATTCGTAACTACCAATTGCCGGCACCTAAAGACGTATGTCCTCTCAGTGGTCCAGGAAGGATCATCTCCGAGTCATCTAGCATGTTTCTCGATGCTGCATCTAAAATCATTCAAATACAAAATTAGTAATGTTTCAGAAAAGTAATAAAATGAAGAAAAAACTATATAATAATCATTCAGACTAAAATTAAGTCAGACTTATAATTAATCAGCATTATCCTTAATGAATGTCATTCATAACTACCAACTGCCGGCACCTAAAGACGTTTGTCCTCTCAGTGGTCCAGGTGGGATCATCTCCTAGTCATCTCGCATGTTCCACGATGCTGCATCTAAAACCATTCAAATACAAAATGAGTAATGTTTCAGAAAAGTAATAAAATGAAGAAAAAACTATATTATGATCATTCAGACTAAAATTATCTCAGACTTATAATTAATCAGCATTATCCTTAATGAATTTCATTCATAACTACCAATTGCCGGCACCTAAAGACGTATGTCCTCTCAGTGGTCCAGGTGGGATCATCTCCTAGTCATCTCACATGTTCCACGATGCTGCATCTAAAACCATTCAAATACAAAATGAGTAATTTTTCAGAAAAGTAATAAAATGAAGAAAAATATATATTATAATCATTCAGACTAAAATTATGTCAGACTTATAATTAATCAGCATTATCCTTAATGAATTTCATTCATAACTACCAATTGCCGGCACCTAAAGACGTTTGTCCTCTCAGTGGTCCAGGTGGGATCATCTCCTAGTCATCTCGCATGTTCCACGATGCTGCATCTAAAACCATTCAAATACAAAATGAGTAATGTTTCAGAAAAGTAATAAAATGAAGAAAAAACTATATTATGATCATTCAGACTAAAATTATCTCAGACTTATAATTAATCAGCATTATCCTTAATGAATTTCATTCATAACTACCAATTGCCGGCACCTAAAGACGTATGTCCTCTCAGTGGTCCAGGTGGGATCATCTCCTAGTCATCTCACATGTTCCACGATGCTGCATCTAAAACCATTCAAATACAAAATGAGTAATTTTTCAGAAAAGTAATAAAATGAAGAAAAATATATATTATAATCATTCAGACTAAAATTATGTCAGACTTATAATTAATCAGCATTATCCTTAATGAATGTCATTCATAACTACCAATTGCCGGCAGCTAAAGACGAATGTCCTCTCAGTGGTCCAGGTGGGATCATCTCCTAGTCATCTCACATGTTCCACGATGCTGCATCTAAAACCATTCAAATACAAAATGAGTAATTTTTCAGAAAAGTAATAAAATGAAGAAAAATATATATTATAATCATTCAGACTAAAATTATGTCAGACTTATAATTAATCAGCATTATCCTTAATGAATGTCATTCATAACTACCAATTGCCGGCAGCTAAAGACGAATGTCCTCTCAGTGGTCCAGGTGGGATCATCTCCTAGTCATCTCACATGTTCCACGATGCTGCATCTAAAACCATTCAAATACAAAATGAGTAATTTTTCAGAAAAGTAATAAAATGAAGAAAAATATATATTATAATCATTCAGACTAAAATTATGTCAGACTTATAATTAATCAGCATTATCCTTAATGAATTTCATTCATAACTACCAATTGCCGGCACCTAAAGACGAATGTCCTCTCAGTGGTCCAGGTGGGATCATCTCCTAGTCATCTCACATGTTCCACGATGCTGCATCTAAAACCATTCAAATACAAAATGAGTAATTTTTCAGAAAAATAATAAAATGAAGAAAAATATATATTATAATCATTCAGACTAAAATTATGTCAGACTTATAATTAATCAGCATTATCCTTAATGAATGTCATTCATAACTACCAATTGCCGGCAGCTAAAGACGTATGTCCTCTCAGTGGTCCAGGTGGGATCATCTCCTAGTCATCTCGCATGTTCCACGATGCTGCATCTAAACCATTCAAATACAAAATTGAGTAATGTTTCAGAAAAGTAATAAAATGAAGAAAAATCTATATTATAATCATTCAGACTAAAATTATATCATACTTATAATTAATCAGCATTATCCTTAATGAATGTCATTCATAACTACCAACTGCCGGCACCTAAAGACGTTTGTCCTCTCAGTGGTCCAGGTGGGATCATCTCCTAGTCATCTCGCATGTTCCACGATGCTGCATCTAAAACCATTCAAATACAAAATGAGTAATTTTTCAGAAAAGTAATAAAATGAAGAAAAAACTATATTATAATCATTCAGACTAAAATTATGTCAGACTTATAATTAATCAGCATTATCCTTAATGAATGTCATTCATAACTACCAACTGCCGGCACCTAAAGACGTTTGTCCTCTCAGTGGTCCAGGTGGGATCATCTCCTAGTCATCTCGCATGTTCCACGATGCTGCATCTAAAACCATTCAAATACAAAATGAGTAATTTTTCAGAAAAGTAATAAAATGAAGAAAAAACTTTATTATAATCATTGAGATTAAAATTATGTCAGACTTATAATTAATCAGCATTATCCTTAATGAATGTCATTCATAACTACCAATTGCCGGCACCTAAAGACGTATGTCCTCTCAGTGGTCCAGGTGGGATCATCTCCTAGTCATCTCGCATGTTCCACGATGCTGCATCTAAAACCATTCAAATACAAAATGAGTAATGTTTAAGAAAAGTAATAAAATGAAGAAAAAACTATATTATAATCATTCAGACTAAAATTAAGTCAGACTTATAATTAATCAGCATTATCCTTTATGAATGTCATTCATAACTACCAATTGCCGTCACCTAAAGCCGTATGTCCTCTCAGTGGTCCAGGAAGGATCGGCTCCGAGTACTCTCGAAAGTTCCCCGATGCTGCATCTAAAACCATTCAAATACAAAATGAGTAATGTTTCAGAAAAGTAATAAAATGAAGAAAAAACTATATTATAATCATAGAGGCTAAAATTATGTCAGACTTATAATTCATCAGCATTATCCTTAATGAAAGTCATTCATAACTACCAACTGCCGGCACCTAAAGACGTATGTCCTCTCAGTGAACCAGATGGGATCATCTCCGTGTAATCTCGCATATTCCTCGATGCTGTATCTAAAATAATACATAAACAATATGAATAATGTTTCAGAAAGTTTATAAATTGAGGAAAAACGATATTATAATCAATGAGACTAAAATTATGTCAGACTTATAATTAATCAGCATTATCCTTAATGAATGTCATTCATAACTACTTATTTCCGGCACCTAAAGCCGTCCGTCCACTCAGTGGTCCATTAAGGATCATCTCTGAGTCATTTCGCATGTTCCCCGATGCTGCATCTAAATCCATTCAAATACAAAATGGGTAATGTTTCAGAAAAGTAATAAAATGAAGAAAAAAAGATTTTATAATCAATGAGACTAAAATTATGTCAGACTTATATTTAATCTGCATTATCCTTAATAGAAGTCATTCATAACTACCAACTGCTGGCACCTAAAGACGTATGTCCTCTCAATGGTCCAGGAAGGATCATCACCGAGTCATCTCGCATGTTCCTCGATGCTGCATCTCAAATAATACATATACAATATGAGTAATGTTTCAGAAAAGTTATAAAATGAAGAAAAAAGGATATCATAATCAATGAGACTAAATTTATGTCAGACATATAATTAATCAGCATTATCATTAATTAATGTCATTCATAACTACCAATTGCCGGAAACTAAAGCCGTATGTCCACTCAGTGGTCCACGAAGGATCATCTCCGTGTCATCTCGCATGTTCCCCGATGCTGCATCTAAAACCATTTAAATAAAAAATGAGTAATGTTTCAGAAAAGTAATAATATGGAGAAAAAACTATATTATAATCATTTAGACTAAAATTATGACAGACTTACTATTAATCAGCATTATCCTTAATGAATGTCATTCATAACTACCAATTGCCGGCACCTAAAGACGTATGTCCTCTCAGTGGTCCAGGAAGGATCATCTCCGAGTCATCTCGCATGTTCCTAGATGCTGCATCTAAAATAATACATAAACAAAATAAGTGATGTTTTAGAAAAGTTATAAAACGAAGAAAAAAAGATATTATTATCAATGAGACTAAAATTATGTCAGACTTATAATTAATCAGCATTACCCTTAATGAATGTCATTCAAAACTACCAATTTCCGGCACCTAATGCCGTATGTCCTCTCAGTGGTCCAGGATGGATCATCTCAGAATCATCTCGCATGTATCCCGATGCTGCATCTAAAACCATTCAAATACAAAATGAGTAATGTTTCAGAAAAGTAATAAATGGAAGAAAAAACTATATTGTAATCATTGAGACTAAAATTATGTCAGACTTATTATTAATCAGCATTATCCTTAATGAATGTCATTCATAACTACCAATTGCCGGCACCTAAAGACGTATGTCCTCTCAGTGGTCCAGGTGGGATCATCTCCTAGTCATCTCACATGTTCCACGATGCTGCATCTAAAACCATTCAAATACAAAATGAGTAATTTTTCAGAAAAGTAATATAATGAAGATAAAACTATATTATAATCATTCAGACTAAAATTATGTCAGACTTATAATTAATCAGCATTATCCTTAATGAATGTCATTCATAACTACCAATTGCCGGCACCTAAAGACGTATGTCCTCTCAGTGGTCCAGGTGGGATCATCTCCTAGTCATCTCACATGTTCCACGATGCTGCATCTAAAACCATTCAAATACAAAATGAGTAATTTTTAAGAAAAGTAATAAAATGAAGAAAAAACTATATTATAATCATTCAGACTAAAATTATGTCCGACTTATAATTAATCAGCATTATCCTTAATGAATGTCATTCATAACTACCAATTGCTGGCACCTAAAGACGTATGTCCTCTCAGTAGTCCAGGAAGGATCATCTCCGATTCATCTCGCACGTTCCCCGATGCTGCATCTAAAACCATTTAAATACATAATGAGTAATGTTCCAAAAAAGAAATAAAATGAAGAAAAAACTATGTTATAATCATTGAGACTAAAATTATATCAGACTTATAATTAATCAGCATTATCCTTAATGAATGTTATTCATAACTTCCAATTGCCGGCACCTAAAGACGTATGTCCTCTCAGTGGTCCAGGAAGGATCATCTCCGATTCATCTCGCACGTTCCCCGATGCTGCATCTAAAACCATTCAAATACAACATGAGTAACGTTTCAAGAAAGAAATAAAATGAAGAAAAAACGATATTATAATCATTGAGACTAAAATTATGTCAGACTTATTATTAATCAGCATTATCCTTAATGAAAGTCATTCATAACTACCAACTGCCGGCACCTAAAGACGTATGTCCTCTCAATGAACCAGAAAGGATCATCTCCGTGTCATCTCGCATATTCCTCGATGCTGCATGTAAAATAATACATAAACAATATGAATATTGTTTCAGAAAGGTTATAAAATGAAGAAAAAACGATATTATAATCATTGAGACTAAAATTACGTCAGACTTATTAATAATCAGCATTATCTTTTAAGAATGTCATTCATAACTACCAATTGCCGGCACCTAAAGCAGCATGTCCTCTCAGTGGTCTAGGAAGGATCATCTCCGAGTCATCTCGCATGTTCCTCGATGCTGCATCTAAAATAATACATATACAATATAAGTCATGTTTCAGAAAAGTTATAAAATGAAGAAAAAACGATATCATAATCAATGAGACTAAAATTATGTCAGACTTATAATTAATCAGCATTATCCTTAATGAATGTCATTCATAACTACCAATTGCCGGCTACTTAAGCCGTATGTCCTCTCAGTGGTCAAGGAAGGATCATCTCTGAGTCATCTCGCATGTTCCTTGATGCTGCATCTAAAACCATTCAAATACAAAATGAGTAATGTTTCAGAAAAGTAATAATATGGAGAAAAAACTATATTATAATCATTGAGACGAAAATTATGTCAGACTTATTATTAATCAGTATTATCCTCTATGAAAGTCATTCATAACTACCAATTGCCGCCGCTTAAAGACGTATGTCCTCTCAGTGGTCCAGGAAGGATCATCTCCGAGTCATCTCGCATGTTCCCCGATGCTGTATCTAAAACCATTCTAATACAAAATGAGTAATGTCTAAAAAAAGTAATAAAATGAAGAAAAAACTATAATATAATCCTTGAGACTAAAATTATGTCAGACTCATTATTAATCAGCATTATCCTTAATGAATGTCATTCATAACTACCAATTGCCGGCACAAAAAGACGTATGTCCTCTGAATGGTCCAGGATGGATCATCTCCTAGTCATCTCGCATGTTCCCCAATGCTGCATCTAAAACCATTCAGATACAAAATGAGTAATGTTTCAGAAAAGTAATAAAATGAAGAAAAAACTATATCATAATCATTGAGACTAAAATTATGTCAGACTTATAATTAATCAGCATTATCCTTAGTGAATGTCATTCATAACTACCAATTGCCGGCACCTAAAGACGTATGTCCTCTCAGTGGTCCAGGAAGGATCATCTCCTAGTCATCTCGCATGCTCTACGATGCTGCATCTAAAACAATTCAAGTACAAAATGAGTATTGTTTCAGAAAAATAATAAAATGAAGAAAAAACTATATCATAATCATTGAGACTAAAATTATGTCAGACTTATAATTAATCAGCATTATTCTTAGTGAATGTCATTCATAACTACCAATTGCCGGCACCTAAAGACGTATGTCCTCTCAGTGGTCCAGGTGGGATCATCTCCTAGTCATCTCGCATGTTCCACGATGCTGCATCTAAAACCATTCAAATACAAAATGAGTAATTTTTCAGAAAAGTAATAAAATGAAGAAAAAACTTTATTATAATCATTGAGATTAAAATTATGTCTGAGTTATTATAAATCAGCATTATCCTTAATGAATGTCATTCATAACTACCAATTGCCGGCACCTAAAGACGTATGTCCTCTCAGTGGTCCAGGATGGATCATATTCGAGTCATCTCGCATGTTCCTCGATGCTGCATCTAAAATAATACATATACAAAATGAGTAATGTTTCAGAAAAGTAATAAAATGAAGAAAAAACAATATTATAATCATTGAGGCTAAAATTATGTCAGACTTATAATTAATCAGCATTATCCTTAATGAATGTCATTCATAACTACCAATTGCCGGCACCTAAAGACGTATGTCCTCTCAGTGGTCCAGTTGGGATCATCTCCTAGTAATCTCGCATGTTCCACGATGCTGTATCTAAAACCATTCAAATACAAAATGAGTAATGTTTAAGAAAAGTAATAAAATGAAGAAAAAACTATATTATAATCATTCAGACTATAATTATGTCAGACTTATAATTAATCAGCATTATCCTTAATGAATGTCATTCATAACTACCAATTGCCGGCACCTAAAGGCGTATGTCCTCTCAGTGGTCCAGGTGGGATCATCTCCTAGTCATCTCGCATGTTCCACGATGCTGCATCTAAAACCATTCAAATACAAAATGAGTAATGTTTAAGAAAAGTAATAAAATGAAGAAAAAACTATATTATAATCATTCAGACTAAAATTAAGTCAGACTTATAATTAATCAGCATTTTCCTTCATGAATGTCATTCATAACTACCAATTGCCGGCACCTAAAGACGTATGTCCTCTCAGTGGTCCAGGAAGGATCATCTCCTAGTCATCTCGTATGTTCCACGATGATGCATCTAAAACCATTCAAATACAAAATGAATAATGTTTCAGAAAAGTAATAAAATGAAGAAAAAACTATATTATAATCATTCACACTAAAATTATGTCAGACTTATAATTAGTCAGCATTATCCTTTATGAATGTAATTCATAAATACCAATTGCCGGGACCTAAAGACGTATGTCCTCTCAGTGGTCCAGGAAGGATCATCTCCTAGTCATCTCGCATGTTCCACGATGCTTCATCTAAAACCATTCAAATAGAAAATGAGTAATGTTTCAGAAAATAATATAATGAAGAAAAAACTATATCATAATCATTGAGACTAAAATTATGTCAGACTTATAATTAATCAGCATTATCCTTTATGAATGTCATTCATAACTACCAATTGCCGTCACCTAAAGCCATATGTCCTCTCAGTGGTCCAGGAAGGATCATCTCCGAGTACTCTCGAAAGTTCCCCGATGCTGCATCTAAAACCATTCAAATACAAAATGAGTAATGTTTCAGAAAAGTAATAAAATGAAGAAAAAACTATATTATAATTATAGAGGCTAAAATTATGTCAGACTTATAATTAATCAGCATTATCCTTTATGAAAGTCATTCATAACTACCAACTGCCGGCACCTAAAGACGTATGTCCTCTCAGTGAACCAGAAAGGATCATCTCCGTGTCATCTCGCATATTCCTCGATGCTGTATCTAAAATAATACATAAACAATATGAATAATGTTTCAGAAAGTTTATAAATTGAGGAAAAAACGATATTATAATCAATGAGACTAAAATTATGTCAGACTTATAATTAATCAGCATTATCCTTAATGAATGTCATTCATAACTACTGATTTCCGGCACCTAAAGCCGTCCGTCCACTCAGTGATCCATTAAGGATCATCTCTGAGTCATTTCGCATGTTCCCCGATGCTGCATCTAAATCCATTCAAATACAAAATGGGTAATGTTTCAGAAAAGTAATAAAATGAAGAAAAAAAGATTTTATAATCAATGAGACTAAAATTATGTCAGACTTATATTTAATCTGCATTATCCTTAATAGAAGTCATTCATAACTACCAACTGCTGGCACCTAAAGACGTATGTCCTCTCAATGGTCCAGGAAGGATCATCACCGAGTCATCTCGCATGTTCCTCGATGCTGCATCTAAAATAATACATATACAATATGAGTAATGTTTCAGAAAAGTTATAAAATGAAGAAAAAAGGATATCATAATCAATGAGACTAAATTTATGTTAGACTTATAATTAATCAGCATTATCCTTAATTAATGTCATTCATAACTACCAATTGCCGGTAACTAAAGCCGTATGTCCACTCAGTGGTCCACGAAGGATCATCTCCGTGTCATCTCGCATGTTCCCCGATGCTGCATCTAAAACCATTTAAATACAAAATGAGTAATGTTTCAGAAAAGTAATAATATGGAGAAAAAACTATATTATAATCATTTAGACTAAAATTATGTCAGACTTATTATTAATCAGCATTATCCTTAATGAATGTCATTCATAACTACCAATTGCCGGCACCTAAAGACGTATGTCCTCTCAGTGGTCCAGGAAGGATCATCTCCGAGTCATCTCGCATGTTCCTCGATGCTGCATCTAAAATAATACATAAACAATATAAGTGATGTTTTAGAAAAGTTATAAAACGAAGAAAAAAAGATATTATTATCAATGAGACTAAAATTATGTCAGAATTATAATTAATCAGCATTACCCTTAATGAATGTCATTCAAAACTACCAATTGCCGGCACCTAATGCCGTATGTCCTCTCAGTGGTCCAGGATGGATCATCTCAGAATCATCTCGCATGTATCCCGATGCTGCATCTAAAACCATTCAAATACAAAATGAGTAATGTTTCAGAAAAGTAATAAATGGAAGAAAAAACTATATTGTAATCATTGAGACTAAAATTATGTCAGACTTATTATTAATCAGCATTATCCTTAATGAATGTCATTCATAACTACCAATTGCCGGCACCTAAAGACGTATGTCCTCTCAGTGGTCCAGGTGGGATCATCTCCTAGTCATCTCACATGTTCCACGATGCTGCATCTAAAACCATTCAAATACAAAATGAGTAATTTTTCAGAAAAGTAATATAATGAAGATAAAACTATATTATAATCATTCAGGCTAAAATTATGTCAGACTTATAATTAATCAGCATTATCCTTAATGAATGTCATTCATAACTACCAATTGCCGGCACCTAAAGACGTTTGTCCTCTCAGTGGTCCAGGTGGGATCATCTCCTAGTCATCTCACATGTTCCACGATGCTGCATCTAAAACCATTCCAATACAAAATGAGTAATGTTTCAAAAAAGAAATAAAATGAAGAAAAAACGATATTATAATCATTGAGACTAAAATTATGTCAGACTTATTATTAACCAGCATTATCCTTAATGAAAGTCATTCATAACTACCAACTGCCGGCACCTAAAGACGTATGTCCTCTCAATGAACCAGAAAGGATCATCTCCATGTCATCTCGCATATTCCTCGATGCTGCATGTAAAATAATACATAAACAATATGAATAATGTTTCAGAAAGGTTATAAAATGAAGAAAAAACGATATTATAATCATTGAGACTAAAATTACGTCAGACTTATTAATAATCAGCATTATCTTTTAAGAATGTCATTCATAACTACCAATTGCCGGCACCTAAAGCAGTATGTCCTCTCAGTGGTCTAGGAAGGATCATCTCCGAGTCATCTCGCATGTTTGTTGATGCTGCATCTAAAATAATACATATACAATATAAGTCATGTTTCAGAAAAGTTATAAAATGAAGAAAAAACGATATCATAATCAATGAGACTAAAATTATGTCAGACTTATAATTAATCAGCATTATCCTTAATGAATGTCATTCATAACTACCAATTGCCGGCTACTTAAGCCGTATGTCCTCTCAGTGGTCAAGGAAGGATCATCTCTGAGTCATCTCGCATGTTCCTTGATGCTGCATCTAAAACCATTCAAATACAAAATGAGTAATGTTTCAGAAAAGTAATAATATGGAGAAAAAACTATATTATAATCATTGAGACTAAAATTATGTCAGACTTATTATTAATCAGCATTATCCTTTATGAAAGTCATTTATAACTACCAATTGCCGTCACTTAAAGACGTATGTCCTCTCAGTGGTCCAGGAAGGATCATCTCCGAGTCATCTCGCATGTTCCCCGATGCTGTATCTAAAACCATTCTAATACAAAATGAGTAATGTCTCAAAAAAGTAATAAAATGAAGAAAAAACTATAATATAATCCTTGAGACTAAAATTATGTCAGACTCATTATTAATCAGCTTTATCCTTAATGAATGTCATTCATAACTACCAATTGCCGGCACAAAAAGACGTATGTCCTCTGAATGGTCCAGGATGGATCATCTCCTAGTCATCTCGCATGTTCCCCAATGCTGCATCTAAAACCATTCAAATACAAAATGAGTAATGTTTCAGAAAAGTAATAAAATGAAGACAAAACTATATTATAATCCTTGAGACTAAAATTATGTCAGACTTATAATTAATCAGCATTATCCTTAGTGAATGTCATTCATAACTACCAATTGCCGGCACCTAAAGACGTATGTCCTCTCAGTGAACCAGAAAGGATCATCTCCGTGTCATCTCGTATATTCCTCGATGCTGCATCTAAAATAATAAATAAACAATATGAATAATGTTCTAGAAAGGTTATAAAATGAAGAAAAACTATATTATAATCATTGAGACTAAAATTATATCAGACTTATAATTAATCAGCATTATCCTTAATGAATGTTATTCATAACTACCAATTGCCGGCACCTAAAGACGTATGTCCTCTCAGTGGTCCAGGAAGGATCATCTCCGAGTCATCTCGCATGTTCCTCGATGCTGCATCTAAAATAATACATATACAATATAAGTGATGTTTTAGAAAAGTTATAAAACGAAGAAAAAACGATATTATTATCAATGAGACTAAAATTATGTCAGACTTATAATTAATCAGCATTACCCTTAATGATTGTCATTCAAAACTACCAATTGCCGGCACCTAATGCTGTACGTCCTCTCAGTGGTCCAGGGTGGATCATCTCAGAGTCATCTCGCATGCACCCCGATGCTGCATCTAAAACCATTCAAATACAAAATAAGTAATGTTTTAGAAAAGTAATAAATAGAAGAAAAAACTATATTGTAATCATTGAGACTAAAATTATGTCAGACTTATTATTAATCAGCATTATCCTTAATGAAAGTCATTCGTAACTACCAACTGCCAAAACCTAAAGACGTATGTCCTCTCAGTGTTCCAGGAAGAATCATCTCCGAGTTATCTCGCATGTTCCTCGATGCTGCATCTGAAATAATACATATACAATATGAGTAATGTTTCAGAAAAGTAATAAAATGAAGAAAAAACTATATTATAATCATTGAGACTAAAATTATGTCAGACTTATAATTAATCAGCATTATCCTTAATGAATGTCATTCATAAATACCAATTGCCGGCAACTAAAGCCGTATGTCTACTCAGTGGTCCACGAAGGATCATCTCCGTGTCATCTCGCATGTTCCCCGATACTGCATCTAAACCCATTCAAATACAAAATGAGTAATGTTTCAGAAAGTTATAAAATGAAGAAAAAACGATATCATAATCAATGAGACTAAAACTATGTCAGACTTATAATTAATCAGCATTATCCTTAATGAATGTAATTCATAACTACCATTTGCCGGCAACTAAAGCCGTATGTCCACTCAGTGGTCCACGAAGGATCATCTCCGTGTCATCTCGCATGTTCCCCGATGCTGCATCCAAAACCATTCAAATACAAAATGAGTAATGTTTCAGAAAATTAATAATATGGAGAAAAAAATATATTATAATCATTGAGACTAAAATTATGTCAGACTTATTATTAATCAGCATTATTCATAATGAATGTCATTCATAACTACCAATTGCCGGCACCTAAAGACGTATGTCCTCTCAGTGGTCCAGGAAGGATCATCTCAGAGTCATCTCGCATGTACCCCGATGCTGCATCTAAAACCATTCAAATACAAAATGAGTAATGTTTCAGAAAAGTAATAAATGGAAGAAAAAACTATATTATAAACATTCAGACTAAAATTATGTCAGACTTATTATTAATCAGAATTATCCTTAATGAAAGTCATTCGTAACTACCAACTGCCAAAACCTAAAGACGTATTTCCTCTCAGTGTTCCAGGAAGGATCATGTCCGAGTTATCTCGCATGTTCCTCGATGCTGCATCTGAAATAATACATATACAATATGAGTAATGTTTCAGAAAAGTTAAAAAATAGAGAAAAAACGATATTATAATCAATGAGACTAAAATTATTTCGGACTTATAATAAATCAGCATTATCCTTAATGAATGTCATTCATAAGTACCAATTGCCGGCCCCCTTAAGCCGTATGTCCTCTCGGTGGTCAAGGAAGGATCATCTCCGAGTCATCTCGCATGTTCCCCGATACTGCATCTAAACCCATTCAAATACAAAATGAGTAAAGTTACAGAAAAGTTAAAAAATAGAGAAAAAACGATATTATAATCATAGAGGCTAAAATAATGTCAGACTTATATTAAATCAGTATTATCCTTAATGAATGTCATTCATAACTACCAATTGCCGTCACCTAAAGCCGTATGTCCTCTCAGTGGTCAAGGAAGGATCATCTCCGAGTACTCTCGAAAGTTCCCCGATGCTGCATCTAAAACCATTCAAATACAAAATGAGTAATGTTTCAGAAAAGATATAAAATGAAGAAAAAACGATATCATAATCAATGAGACTAAATTTATGTCAGACTTATAATTAATCAGCATTATCCTTAATTAATGTCATTCATAACTACCAATTGCCGGCAACTAAAGCCATATGTCCACTCAGTGGTCCACGAAGGATCATCTCCGTGTCATCTCGCATGTTCCCCGATGCTGCATCTAAAACCATTCAAATACAAAATGAGTAATGTTTCAGAGAAGTAATAATATGGAGAAAAAACTATATTATAATCATTTAGACTAAAATTATGTCAGACTTATTATTAATCAGCATTATCCTTAATGAATGTCATTCATAACTACCAATTGCCGGCACCTAAATACGTATGTCCTCTCAGTGGTCCAGGAAGTATCATCTCCGAGTCATCTCGCATGTTCCTCGATGCTGCATCTAAAATAATACATAAACAATATAAGTGATGTTTTAGAAAAGTTATAAAACGCAGAAAAAAAGATATTATTATCAATGAGACTAAAATTATGTCAGACTTATAATTAATAAGCATTACCCTTAATGAATGTCATTCAAAACTACCAATTGCCGGCACCTAATGCCGTATGTCCTCTCAGTGGTCCAGGATGGATCATCTCAGAGTCATCTCGCATGTATCCCGATGCTGCATCTAAAACCATTCAAATACAAAATGAGTAATGTTTCAGAAAAGTAATAAATGGAAGAAAAAACTATATTGTAATCATTGAGACTAAAATTATGTCAGACTTATTATTAATCAGCATTATCCTTAATGAAAGTCATTCGTAACTACCAACTGCCAAAACCTAAAGACGTATGTCCTCTCAGTGTTCCAGGAAGGATCATCTCCGAGTCATCTCGCATATTCCTCGATGCTGCATCTAAAATAATACATAAACAATATGAATAATGTTTCAGAAAGGTTATAATATGAAGAAAAAACGATATTATAATCAATGAGACTAAAATTATGTCAGACTTATAATTAATCAGAATCATCCTTAATGAATGTCATTCATAACTACTAATAGCCGGCACCTAAAGCCGTATGTCCACTCAGTGGTCCAGGAAGGATCATCTCCGAGTCATCTCGCATGTTACTCGATGCTGCATCTAAAATAATACATATACAATATGAGTGATGTTTCAGAAAAGTTATAAAATAAAGAAAAAACGATATTATAATCAATGAGACTAAGATTATATCGGACTTATAATAAATCAGCATTATCCTTTATGAAAGTCATTCAAAAGTACCAATTGCCGGCCCCCTTAAGCCGTATGTCCTCTCAGTGCTCAAGGAAGGATCATCTCCGAGTCATCTCGCATGTTCCCCGATACTGCATCTAAACCCATTCAAATACAAAATGAGTAATGTTTCAGAAAAGTTATAAAATGAAGAAAAAACGATATCATAATCAACGAGACTAAAATTATGTCAGACTTATAATTAATCAGCATTATCCTTAATGAATGTCATTCATAACTACCAATTGCCGGCAACTAAAGCCGTATGTCCACTCAGTGGTCCTCGAAGGATCATCTCCGTGTCATCTCGCATGTTCCCCGATGCTGCATCCAAAACCATTCAAATACAAAATGAGTTATGTTTCAGAAAAGTAATAATATGGAGAAAAAACTATATAATAATCATTGAGACTAAAATTATGTCAGACTTATTATTAATCAGCATTATCCATAATGAATGTCATTCATAACTACCAATTGCCGGCACCTAAGGACGTATGTCCTCTCAGTGGTCCAGGAAGTATCATCTCCGAGTCATCTCGTATGTTCCCGATGCTGCATCTAAAATAATACATACTCAATATGAGTAATGTTTCAGAAAAGTAATAAAATGAAGAAAAAACTATATTATAATCATTGAGATTAAAATTATGTCTGACTAATTATAAATCAGCATTATCCTTAATGAATGTCATTCGTAACTACCAATTGCCGGCACCTAAAGACGTATGTCCTCTCAGTGGTCCAGGAAGGATCATCTCCGAGTCATCAAGCATGTTTCTCGATGCTGCATCTAAAATCATTCAAATACAAAATTAGTAATGTTTCAGAAAAGTAATAAAATGAAGAAAAAACTATATTATAATCATTCAGACTAAAATTATGTCAGGCTTATAATTAATCAGCATTATCCTTAATGAATGTCATTCATAACTACCAATTGCCGGCACCTAAAGACGTATGTCCTCTCAGTGGTCCAGGAAGGATCATCTCCTAGTCATCTCGCATGTTCCTCGATGCTGCATCTAAAATAATACATATAAAATATGAGTGATGTTTCAGAAAAGTTATAAAATAAAGAAAAAACGATATTATAATCAATGAGACTAAGATTATATCGGACTTATAATAAATCAGCATTATCCTTTATGAAAGTCATTCAAAAGTACCAATTGCCGGCCCCCTTAAGCCGTATGTCCTCTCAGTGCTCAAGGAAGGATCATCTCCGAGTCATCTCGCATGTTCCCCGATACTGCATCTAAACCCATTCAAATACAAAATGAGTAATGTTTCAGAAAAGTTATAAAATGAAGAAAAAACGATATCATAATCAATGAGACTAAAATTATGTCAGACTTATAATTAATCAGCATTATCCTTAATGAATGTCATTCATAACTACCAATTGCCGGCACCTAAAGACGTATGTCCTCTCAGTGGTCCGGGAAGGATTATCTCCGAGTCATCTCGTATGTTCCCGATGCTGCATCTAAAATAATACATACTCAATATGAGTAATGTTTCAGAAAAGTAATAAAATGAAGAAAAAACTATATTATAATCATTGAGATTAAAATTATGTCAGACTTATAATTAATCGGCATTATCCTTTATGAATGTCATTCATAACTACCAATTGCCGGCACCTAAAGACGTATGTCCTCTCAGTGGTCCAGGAAGGATCATCTCATAGTCATCTCGCATATTCCACGATGCTGCATCTAAAACCATTCAAATACAAAAAGAGTAATGTTTCAGAAAAGAAATAAAATGAAGAAAAAACTATATTATAATCATTCAGACTAAAATTATGTCAGAATTATAATTAATCAGCATTATCCTTAATGAATGTCATTCATAACTACCAATTGCCGGCACCTAAAGACGTATGTCCTCTTAAAGGTCCAGGAAGGATCATCTCCTAGTCATCTCGCATGTTCCACGATGCTGCATCTAAAACCATTCAAATACAAAATGAGTAATGTTTCAGAAAAGTAATAAAATGAAGAAAAAACTATATTATAATCATTCAGACTAAAATTATGTCAGACTTATAATTAATCAGCATTATCCTTAATGAATGTCATTCATAACTACCAACTGCCGGCACCTAAAGACGTTTGTCCTCTCAGTGGTCCAGGTGGGATCATCTCCTAGTGATCTCGCATGTTCCACGATGCTGCATCTAAAATCATTCAAATACAAAATGAGTAATGTTTCAGAAAAGTAATAAAATGAAGAAAAAACACTTTATTATTATTATTCAGACTAAAATTATGTCAGACTTATAATTAATCAGCATTTTCCTTAATGAATGTCATTCATAACTACCAATTGCCGGCACCTAAAGACGTATGTACTCTCAATGGTACAGGAAGGATCATCTCCTAGTCATCTCGCATGTTCCACGATGCTGCATCTAAAACCATTCAAATACAAAATGAGTTATGTTTCAGAAAAGTAATAAAATGAAGAAAAAACTATATTATAATCATTCAGACTAAAATTATCTCAGACTTATAATTAATCAGCATTATCCTTAATGAATGTCATTCATAACTACCAATTGCCGGCACCTAAAGACGTATGTCCTCTCAGTGGTCCAGGTGGGATCATCTCCTAGTCATCTTACATGTTCCACGATGCTGCATCTAAATCCATTCAAATACAAAATGAGTAATTTTTCAGAAAAGTAATAAAATGTAGAAAAAACTATATTATAATCATTCAGACTAAAATTATGTCAGACTTATAATTAATCAGCATTATCCTTAATGAATGTCATTCATAACTACCAATTGCCGGCAGCTAAAGACGTATGTCCTCTCAGTGGTCCAGGTGGGATCATCTCCTAGTCATCTCGCATGTTCCACGATGCTGTATCTAAAACCATTAAAATTCAAAATGAGTAATGTTTCAGAAAAGTAATAAAATGAAGAAAAAACTATATTATAATCATTCAGACTAAAATTATATCATACTTATAATTAATCAGCATTATCCTTAATGAATGTCATTCATAACTACCAACTGCTGGCACCTAAAGACGTTTGTCCTCTCAGTGGTCCAGGTGGGATCATCTCCTAGTTATCTCGCATGTTCCACGATGCTGCATCTAAAACCATTCAAATACAAAATGAGTAATTTTTCAGTAAAGTAATAAAATGAAGAAAAAACTATATTATAATCATTCAGACTAAAATTATGTCAGACTTATAATTAATAAGCATTATCCTTAATGATATTCATTCATAACTACCAATTGCCGGCACCTAAAGACGTATGTCCTCTCAGTGGTCCAGGTGGGATCATCTCTTAGTCATCTCGCATGTTCCACGATGCTGCATCTAAAACCATTCAAATACAAAATGAGTAATGTTTCAGAAAAGTAATAAAATGAAGAAAAAACTATATTATAATCATTCAGACTAAGATTATATCAGACTTATAATTAATCAGCATTATCCTTAATGAATGTCATTCATAACTACCAACTGCCGGCACCTAAAGACGTATGTCCTATCAGTGGTCCAGGTGGGATCATCTCCTAGTCATCTCGCATGTTCCACGATGCTGCATCTAAAACCATTCAAATACATAATGAGTAATGTTTATGAAAAGTAATAAAATGAAAAAAAAACTATATTATAATCATTCAGACTAAAATTATGTCAGACTTATAATTAATCAGCATTATCCTTTATGAATGTCATTCATAACTACCAATTGCCGGCACCTAAAGACGTATGTCCTCTCAGTGGTCCAGGTGGGATCATCTCCTAGTCATCTCGCATGCTCCACGATGCTGCATCTAAAACCATTCAAATACAAAATGAGTAATGTTTAAGAAAAGTAATAAAATGAAGAAAAAACTATATAATAATCATTCAGACTATAATTATGTCAGACTTATAATTAATCAGCATTATCCTTAATGAATGTCATTCATAACTACCAATTGCCGGCACCTAAAGACGTATGTCCTATCAGTGGTCCAGGTGGGATCATCTCCTAGTCATCTCGCATGTTCCACGATGCTGCATCTAAAACCATTCAAATACAAAATGAGTAATGTTTAAGAAAAGTAATAAAATGAAGAAAAAACTATATTATAATCATTCAGACTAAAATTATGTCAGACTTATAATTAATCAGCATTATCCTTTATGAATGTCATTCATAACTACCAATTGCCGGCACCTAAAGACGTATGTCCTCTCAGTGGTCCAGGAAGGATCATCTCCTAGTCATCTCGCATGTTCCACGATGCTGCATCTAAAACCATTGAAATACAAAATGAATAATGTTTCAGAAAAGTAATAAAATGAAGAAAAAACTATATTATAATCATTCAGAATAAAATTATGTCAGACTTATAATTAATCGGCATTATCCTTTATGAATGTCATTCATAACTACCAATGCCGGGACCTAAAGACGTATGTCCTCTCAGTGGTCCAGGAAGGATCATCTCATAGTCATCTCGCATGTTCCACGATGCTGCATCTAAAACCATTCAAATACAAAAAGAGTAATGTTTCAGAAAAGAAATAAAATGAAGAAAAAACTATATCACAATCATTGAGACTAAAATTATGTGAGACTTATAATTAATCAGCATTATCCTTTATGAATGTCATTCATAACTACCAATTGCCGGCACCTAAAGCCGTATGTCCTCTCAGTGGTCCAGGAAGGATCATCTCCTAGTCATCTCGCATGTTCCCCGATGCTGCATCTAAAACCATTCAAATACAAAATGAGTAATGTTTCAGAAAAGTAATAACATGAAGAAAAAACTATACTATAATCATTCAGACTAAAATTATGTCAGACTTATAATTAATCAGCATTATCTTTTATGAATGTCATTCATAACTACCAATTGCCAGCACCTAAAGACGTATGTCCTCTCAGTGGTCCAGGAAGGATCATCTCCTAGTCATCTCGCATGTTCCACGATGCTGCATCTAAAACCATTCAAATACAAAATGAGTAATGTTTCAGAAAAGTAATAAAATGAAGAATAAACTATATTATAATCATTCAGACTAAAATTATGTCAGACGTATAATTAATCAGCATTATCCTTTTTGAATGTCATTCATAACTACCAATTGCCGGCACCTAAAGACGTATGTCCTCTCAGTGGTCCAGGAAGGATCATCTCCTAGTCATCTCGCATGTTCCACGATGCTGCATCTAAAACCATTCAAATACAAAATGAGTAATGTTTCAGAAAAGTAATAAAATGAAGAAAATACTATATCATAATCATTGAGACTAAAATTATGTCAGACTTATAATTAATCAGCATTATCCTTTATGAATGTCATTCATAACTACCAATTGCCGGCACCTAAAGACGTTTGTCCTCTCAGTGGTCCAGGTGGGATCATCTCCTAGTTATCTCGCATGTTCCACGATGCTGCATCTAAAACCATTCAAATACAAAATGAGTAATTTTTCAGTAAAGTAATAAAATGAAGAAAAAACTATATTATAATCATTCAGACTAAAATTATGTCAGACTTATAATTAATAAGCATTATCCTTAATGATATTCATTCATAACTACCAATTGCCGGCACCTAAAGACGTATGTCCTCTCAGTGGTCCAGGTGGGATCATCTCTTAGTCATCTCGCATGTTCCACGATGCTGCATCTAAAACCATTCAAATACAAAATGAGTAATGTTTCAGAAAAGTAATAAAATGAAGAAAAAACTATATTATAATCATTCAGACTAAGATTATATCAGACTTATAATTAATCAGCATTATCCTTAATGAATGTCATTCATAACTACCAACTGCCGGCACCTAAAGACGTATGTCCTATCAGTGGTCCAGGTGGGATCATCTCCTAGTCATCTCGCATGTTCCACGATGCTGCATCTAAAACCATTCAAATACATAATGAGTAATGTTTATGAAAAGTAATAAAATGAAGAAAAAACTATATTATAATCATTCAGACTAAAATTATGTCAGACTTATAATTAATCAGCATTATCCTTTATGAATGTCATTCATAACTACCAATTGCCGGCACCTAAAGACGTATGTCCTCTCAGTGGTCCAGGTGGGATCATCTCCTAGTCATCTCGCATGCTCCACGATGCTGCATCTAAAACCATTCAAATACAAAATGAGTAATGTTTAAGAAAAGTAATAAAATGAAGAAAAAACTATATAATAATCATTCAGACTATAATTATGTCAGACTTATAATTAATCAGCATTATCCTTAATGAATGTCATTCATAACTACCAATTGCCGGCACCTAAAGACGTATGTCCTCTCAGTGGTCCAGGTGGGATCATCTCCTAGTCATCTCGCATGTTCCACGATGCTGCATCTAAAACCATTCAAATACAAAATGAGTAATGTTTAAGAAAAGTAATAAAATGAAGAAAAAACTATATTATAATCATTCAGACTAAAATTATGTCAGACTTATAATTAATCAGCATTATCCTTTATGAATGTCATTCATAACTACCAATTGCCGGCACCTAAAGACGTATGTCCTCTCAGTGGTCCAGGAAGGATCATCTCCTAGTCATCTCGCATGTTCCACGATGCTGCATCTAAAACCATTGAAATACAAAATGAATAATGTTTCAGAAAAGTAATAAAATGAAGAAAAAACTATATTATAATCATTCAGAATAAAATTATGTCAGACTTATAATTAATCGGCATTATCCTTTATGAATGTCATTCATAACTACCAATGCCGGGACCTAAAGCCGTATGTCCTCTCAGTGGTCCAGGAAGGATCATCTCATAGTCATCTCGCATGTTCCACGATGCTGCATCTAAAACCATTCAAATACAAAAAGAGTAATGTTTCAGAAAAGAAATAAAATGAAGAAAAAAATATATCACAATCATTGAGACTAAAATTATGTGAGACTTATAATTAATCAGCATTATCCTTTATGAATGTCATTCATAACTACCAATTGCCGGCACCTAAAGCCGTATGTCCTCTCAGTGGTCCAGGAAGGATCATCTCCTAGTCATCTCGCATGTTCCCCGATGCTGCATCTAAAACCATTCAAATACAAAATGAGTAATGTTTCAGAAAAGTAATAACATGAAGAAAAAACTATACTATAATCATTCAGACTAAAATTATGTCAGACTTATAATTAATCAGCATTATCTTTTATGAATGTCATTCATAACTACCAATTGCCAGCACCTAAAGACGTATGTCCTCTCAGTGGTCCAGGATGGATCATCTCCTAGTCATCTCGCATGTTCCACGATGCTGCATCTAAAACCATTCAAATAAAAAATGAGTAATGTTTATGAAAAGTAATAAAATGAAGAAAAAACTATATTATAATCATTCAGACTAAAATTATGTCAGACTTATAATTAATCAGCATTATCCTTTATGAATGTCATTCATAACTACCAATTGCCGGCACCTAAAGACGTATGTCCTCTCAGAGGTCCAGGTGGGATCATCTCCTAGTCATCTCGCATGCTCCACGATGCTGCATCTAAAACCATTCAAATACAAAATGAGTAATGTTTAAGAAAAGTAATAAAATGAAGAAAAAACTATATAATAATCATTCAGACTATAATTATGTCAGACTTATAATTAATCAGCATTATCCTTAATGAATGTCATTCATAACTACCAATTGCCGGCACCTAAAGACGTATGTCCTCTCAGTGGTCCAGGTGGGATCATCTCCTAGTCATCTCGCATGTTCCACGATGCTGCATCTAAAACCATTCAAATACAAAATGAGTAATGTTTAAGAAAAGTAATAAAATGAAGAAAAAACTATATTATAATCATTCAGACTAAAATTATGTCAGACTTATAATTAATCAGCATTATCCTTTATGAATGTCATTCATAACTACCAATTGCCGGCACCTAAAGACGTATGTCCTCTCAGTGGTCCAGGAAGGATCATCTCCTAGTCATCTCGCATGTTCCCCGATGCTGCATCTAAAACCATTCAAATACAAAATGAGTAATGTTTCAGAAAAGTAATAACATGAAGAAAAAACTATATTATAATCATTCAGACTAAAATTATGTCAGACTTATAATTAATCAGCATTATCTTTTATGAATGTCATTCATAACTACCAATTGCCAGCACCTAAAGACGTATGTCCTCTCAGTGGTCCAGGAAGGATCATCTCCTAGTCATCTCGCATGTTCCACGATGCTGCATCTAAAACCATTCAAATACAAAATGAGTAATGTTTCAGAAAAGTAATAAAATGAAGAATAAACTATATTATAATCATTCAGACTAAAATTATGTCAGACGTATAATTAATCAGCATTATCCTTTTTGAATGTCATTCATAACTACCAATTGCCGGCACCTAAAGACGTATGTCCTCTCAGTGGTCCAGGAAGGATCATCTCCTAGTCATCTCGCATGTTCCACGATGCTGCATCTAAAACCATTCAAATACAAAATGAGTAATGTTTCAGAAAAGTAATAAAATGAAGAAAATACTATATCATAATCATTGAGACTAAAATTATGTCAGACTTATAATTAATCAGCATTATCCTTTATGAATGTCATTCATAACTACCAATTGCCGGCACCTAAAGACGTATGTCCTCTCCGTGGTCCAGGAAGGATCATCTCCTAGTCATCTCGCATGTTCCACGATGCTGCATCTAAAACCATTCAAATACAAAATGAGTAATGTTTCAGAAATGTAATAAAATGAAGTCAAAACTATATTATAATCATTCAGACTAAAATTATGTCACACTTATAATTAATCAGCATTATCCTTTATGAATGTCATTCATAACTACCAATTGCCGGCACCAAAAGACGTATGTCCTCTCAGTGGTCCAGGAAGGATCATCTCCTAGTCATCTCGCATGTTCAACGATGCTGCATCTAAAACCATTCAAATACAAAATGAGTAAATTTTCAGAAAAGTAATAAAATGAAGAAAAAACTATAATATAATCGTTCAGACTAAAATTATGTCAGACTTATAATTAATCAGCATTATCCTTTATGAATGTAATTCATAACTACCAATTGCCGGCACCTAAAGACGTATGTCCTCTCCGTGGTCCAGGAAGGATCATCTCCTAGTCATCTCGCATGTTCCAGGATGCTGCATCTAAAACAATTCAAATACCAAAAGAGTAATGTTTCAGAAAAGAAATAAAATGAAGAAAAAACTATATCACAATCATTGAGACTAAAATTATGTCAGACTTATAATTAATCAGCATTATCCTTTATGAATGTCATTCATAACTACCAATTGCCGGCACCTAAAGACGTATGTCCTCTCAGTGGTCCAGGAAGGATCATCTCCGAGTCATCTCGCATGTTCCTCGATGCTGCATCTAAAATAATACATAAACAACTTGAGTAATGTTTCAAAAAGGTTATAAAATGAAGAAAAAACGATTTTCTAATCATTGAGACTAAAATTATGTCAGACTTATTATTAATCAGCATTATCCTTTATGAATGTCATTCATAACTACCAATTGCCAGCACGAAAAGACGTTTTTCCTCTCAGTGGTCCAGGAAGGATCATCTCCGAGTCTTCTCGTATGTTCCTCGATGCTGCATCTAAAATAATACATAAACAATATGAGTAATGTTTCAGAAAAGTTATAAAATGAAGAAAAAACGATATTCTAATCAATGAGACTAAAATTATGTCAGACTTATTATTAATCAGCATTATCCTTATTGAATATCATTCATAACTACCAATTGCCGGCACCTAAAGACGTATGTCCTCTCAGTGGTCCAGGAAGGATCATCTCCGAGTCATCTCGCATGTTCCTCGATGCTGCATCTAAAATAATACATATACAAAATGAGTAATGTTTCAGAAAAGTAATAAAATGAAGAAAAAACAATATTATAATCATTGAGGCTAAAATTATGTCAGACTTATAATTAATCAGCATTATCCTTTATGAATGTCATTCATAACTACCAATTGCCGGCACTTAAAGACGTACGTCCTCTCAGTGTTCCAAGAAAGATCATCTCGTCGTCATCTCGCATGTTCCACGATGCTGCATCTAAAACCATTCAAATACAAAATGAGTAATGTTTCAGAAAAGTTATAAAATGAAGAAAAAACGATATTATAATCATTGAGACGAAAATTATGTCAGACTTATTATTAATCAGCATTATCCTTAATGAAAGTCATTCATAACTACCAACCGCCGGCACCTTAAGACGTATGTCCTCTCAGTGAACCAGAAAGGATCATCTCCGTGTCATCTCGTATATTCCTCAATGCTGCATCTAAAATAATACATAAACAATATGAATAATGTTCTAGAAAGGTTATAAAATGAAGAAAAACGATATTATAATCATTGAGACTAAAATTATGTCAGACTTATATTTAACAGCATTATCCTTAATGAAAGTCATTCATAACTACCAACTGCTGGAACCTAAAGACGTATGTCCTCTCAATGGCCCAGGAAGGATCATCTCCGAGTCATCTCGCATGTTCCTCGATGCTGCATCTAAAATAATACATATACAAAATGAGTAATGTTTCAGAAAAGTTATAAAATGAAGAAAAAACGATATCATAATCAAAGAGACTAAATTTATGTCAGACTTATAATTAATCAGCATTATCCTTAATGAATGTCATTCATAACTACCAATTGCCGGCAACTAAAGCCGTATGTCCACTCAGTGGTCCACGAAGGATCATCTCCGTGTCATCTCGCATGTTCCCCGATGCTGCATCTAAAACCATTCAAATACAAAATGAGTAATGTTTCAGAAAAGTAATAATATGGAGAAAAAACTATATTATAATCATTGAGACTAAAATTATGTCAGACTTATTATTAATCAGCATTATCCTTAATGAATGTCATTCATAACTACCAATTGCCGGCACCTAAAGACGTATGTCCTCTCAGTGGTCCAGGAAGGATCATCTCCGAGTCATCTCGCATGTTCCTCGATGCTGCATCTAAAATAATACATATACCATATAAGTGATGTTTTAGAAAAGTTATAAAACGAAGAAAAAACGATATTATTATCAATGAGACTAAAATTATGTCAGACTTATAATTAATCAGCATTACCCTTAATGAATGTCATTCAAAACTACCAAATGCCGGCACCTAATGCTGTATGTCCTCTCAGTGGTCCAGGGTGGATCATCTCAGAGTCATCTCGCATGTACCCCGATGCTGCATCTAAAACTATTCAAATACAAAATGAGTAATGTTTCAGAAAAGTAATAAATAGAAGAAAAAACTATATTAAAATCATTGAGACTAAAATTATGTCAGACTTATTATTAATCAGCATTATCCTTAATGAAAGTCATTCGTAACTACCAACTGCAAAAACCTAAAGACGTATGTCCTCTCAGTGTTCCAGGAAGGATCATCTCCGAGTTATCTCGCATATTCCTCGATGCTGCATCTAAAATAATACATAAACAATATGAATAATGTTTCAGAAAGGTTATAAAATGAAGAAAAAACGATATTATAATCACTGAGACTAAAATTATGTCAGACTTATAATTAATCAGAATTATCCTTAATGAATGTCATTCATAACTACTAATTGCCGGCACCTAAAGCCGTATGTCCTCTCAGTGTTCCAGGAAGGATCATCTCCGAGTCATCCCGTATGTTCCCGATGCTGCATCTAAAATAATACATACTCAATATTAGTAATGTTTCAGAAAAGTAATAAAATGAAGAAAAAACTATATTATAATCATTGAGACTAAAATTATGCCTGACTTATTATAAATCAGCATTATCCTTAATGAATAACATTCATAACTACCAATTGCCGGCCCCCTTAAGCCGTATACTTAAGCCGTAATACAAAATGAGTAATGTTTCAGAAAAGTAATAAATAGAAGAAAAAACTATATTGAAATCATTGAGACTAAAATTATGTCAGACTTATTATTAATCAGCATTATCCTTTATGAAAGTCATTCAAAAGTACCAATTGCCGGCCCCCTTAAGCCGTATGTCCTCTCAGTGCTCAAGGAAGGATCATCTCCGAGTCATCTCGCATGTTCCCCGATACTGCATCTAAACCCATTCAAATACAAAATGAGTAATGTTTCAGAAAAGTTATAAAATGAAGAAAAAACGATATCATAATCAATGAGACTAAAATTATGTCAGACTTATAATTAATCAGCATTATCCTTAATGAATGTCATTCATAACTACCAATTGCCGGCACCTAAAGACGTATGTCCTCTCAGTGGTCCAGGAAGGATCATCTCCGCGTCATCTCGTATGTTCCCGATGCTGCATCTAAAATAATACATACTCAATATGAGTAATGTTTCAGAAAAGTAATAAAATGAAGAAAAAACTATATTATAATCATTGAGATTAAAATTATGTCAGACTTATAATTAATCGGCATTATCCTTTATGAATGTCATTCATAACTACCAATTGCCGGCACCTAAAGACGTATGTCCTCTCAGTGGTCCAGGAAGGATCATCTCATAGTCATCTCGCATATTCCACGATGCTGCATCTAAAACCATTCAAATACAAAAAGAGTAATGTTTCAGAAAAGAAATAAAATGAAGAAAAAACTATATTATAATCATTCAGACTAAAATTATGTCAGAATTATAATTAATCAGCATTATCCTTAATGAATGTCATTCATAACTACCAATTGCCGGCACCTAAAGACGTATGTCCTCTTAAAGGTCCAGGAAGGATCATCTCCTAGTCATCTCGCATGTTCCACGATGCTGCATCTAAAACCATTCAAATACAAAATGAGTAATGTTTCAGAAAAGTAATAAAATGAAGAAAAAACTATATTATAATCATTCAGACTAAAATTATGTCAGACTTATAATTAATCAGCATTATCCTTAATGAATGTCATTCATAACTACCAACTGCCGGCACCTAAAGACGCTTGTCCTCTCAGTGGTCCAGGTGGGATCATCTCCTAGTGATCTCGCATGTTCCACGATGCTGCATCTAAAATCATTCAAATACGAAATGAGTAATGTTTCAGAAAAGTAATAAAATGAAGAAAAAACACTTTATTATTATTATTCAGACTAAAATTATGTCAGACTTATAATTAATCAGCATTTTCCTTAATGAATGTCATTCATAACTACCAATTGCCGGCACCTAAAGACGTATGTACTCTCAATGGTACAGGAAGGATCATCTCCTAGTCATCTCGCATGTTCCACGATGCTGCATCTAAAACCATTCAAATACAAAATGAGTAATGTTTCAGAAAAGTAATAAAATGAAGAAAAAACTATATTATAATCATTCAGACTAAAATTATCTCAGACTTATAATTAATCAGCATTATCCTTAATGAATGTCATTCATAACTACCAATTGCCGGCACCTAAAGACGTATGTCCTCTCAGTGGTCCAGGTGGGATCATCTCCTAGTCATCTCACATGTTCCACGATGCTGCATCTAAATCCATTCAAATACAAAATGAGTAATTTTTCAGAAAAGTAATAAAATGTAGAAAAAACTATATTATAATCATTCAGACTAAAATTATGTCAGACTTATAATTAATCAGCATTATCCTTAATGATTGTCATTCATAACTACCAATTGCCGGCAGCTAAAGACGTATGTCCTCTCAGTGGTCCAGGTGGGATCATCTCCTAGTCATCTCGCATGTTCAACGATGCTGTATCTAAAACCATTAAAATTCAAAATGAGTAATGTTTCAGAAAAGTAATAAAATGAAGAAAAAACTATATTATAATCATTCAGACTAAAATTATATCATACTTATAATTAATCAGCATTATCCTTAATGAATGTCATTCATAACTACCAACTGCTGGCACCTAAAGACGTTTGTCCTCTCAGTGGTCCAGGTGGGATCATCTCCTAGTTATCTCGCATGTTCCACGATGCTGCATCTAAAACCATTCAAATACAAAATGAGTAATTTTTCAGTAAAGTAATAAAATGAAGAAAAAACTATATTATAATCATTCAGACTAAAATTATGTCAGACTTATAATTAATAAGCATTATCCTTAATGATATTCATTCATAACTACCAATTGCCGGCACCTAAAGACGTATGTCCTCTCAGTGGTCCAGGTGGGATCATCTCTTAGTCATCTCGCATGTTCCACGATGCTGCATCTAAAACCATTCAAATACAAAATGAGTAATGTTTCAGAAAAGTAATAAAATGAAGAAAAAACTATATTATAATCATTCAGACTAAGATTATATCAGACTTATAATTAATCAGCATTATCCTTAATGAATGTCATTCATAACTACCAACTGCCGGCACCTAAAGACGTATGTCCTATCAGTGGTCCAGGTGGGATCATCTCCTAGTCATCTCGCATGTTCCACGATGCTGCATCTAAAACCATTCAAATACATAATGAGTAATGTTTATGAAAAGTAATAAAATGAAGAAAAAACTATATTATAATCATTCAGACTTAAATTATGTCAGACTTATAATTAATCAGCATTATCCTTTATGAATGTCATTCATAACTACCAATTGCCGGCACCTAAAGACGTATGTCCTCTCAGTGGTCCAGGTGGGATCATCTCCTAGTCATCTCGCATGCTCCACGATGCTGCATCTAAAACCATTCAAATACAAAATGAGTAATGTTTAAGAAAAGTAATAAAATGAAGAAAAAACTATATAATAATCATTCAGACTATAATTATGTCAGACTTATAATTAATCAGCATTATCCTTAATGAATGTCATTCATAACTACCAATTGCCGGCACCTAAAGACGTATGTCCTCTCAGTGGTCCAGGTGGGATCATCTCCTAGTCATCTCGCATGTTCCACGATGCTGCATCTAAAACCATTCAAATACAAAATGAGTAATGTTTAAGAAAAGTAATAAAATGAAGAAAAAACTATATTATAATCATTCAGACTAAAATTATGTCAGACTTATAATTAATCAGCATTATCCTTTATAAATGTCATTCATAACTACCAATTGCCGGCACCTAAAGACGTATGTCCTCTCAGTGGTCCAGGAAGGATCATCTCCTAGTCATCTCGCATGTTCCACGATGCTGCATCTAAAACCATTGAAATACAAAATGAATAATGTTTCAGAAAAGTAATAAAATGAAGAAAAAACTATATTATAATCATTCAGAATAAAATTATGTCAGACTTATAATTAATCGGCATTATCCTTTATGAATGTCATTCATAACTACCAATGCCGGGACCTAAAGACGTATGTCCTCTCAGTGGTCCAGGAAGGATCATCTCATAGTCATCTCGCATGTTCCACGATGCTGCATCTAAAACCATTCAAATACAAAAAGAGTAATGTTTCAGAAAAGAAATAAAATGAAGAAAAAACTATATCACAATCATTGAGACTAAAATTATGTCAGACTTATAATTAATCAGCATTATCCTTTATGAATGTCATTCATAACTACCAATTGCCGGCACCTAAAGCCGTATGTCCTCTCAGTGGTCCAGGAAGGATCATCTCCTAGTCATCTCGCATGTTCCCCGATGCTGCATCTAAAACCATTCAAATAAAAAATGAGTAATGTTTATGAAAAGTAATAAAATGAAGAAAAAACTATATTATAATCATTCAGACTAAAATTATGTCAGACTTATAATTAATCAGCATTATCCTTTATGAATGTCATTCATAACTACCAATTGCCGGCACCTAAAGACGTATGTCCTCTCAGAGGTCCACGTGGGATCATCTCCTAGTCATCTCGCATGCTCCACGATGCTGCATCTAAAACCATTCAAATACAAAATGAGTAATGTTTAAGAAAAGTAATAAAATGAAGAAAAAACTATATAATAATCATTCAGACTATAATTATGTCAGACTTATAATTAATCAGCATTATCCTTAATGAATGTCATTCATAACTACCAATTGCCGGCACCTAAAGACGTATGTCCTCTCAGTGGTCCAGGTGGGATCATCTCCTAGTCATCTCGCATGTTCCACGATGCTGCATCTAAAACCATTCAAATACAAAATGAGTAATGTTTAAGAAAAGTAATAAAATGAAGAAAAAACTATATTATAAACATTCAGACTAAAATTATGTCAGACTTATAGTTAATCAGCATTATCCTTAATGATATTCATTCATAACTACCAATTGCCGGCACCTAAAGACGTATGTCCTCTCAGTGGTCCAGGAAGGATCATCTCCTAGTCATCTCGCATGTTCCCCGATGCTGCATCTAAAACCATTCAAATACAAAATGAGTAATGTTTCAGAAAAGTAATAACATGAAGAAAAAACTATATTATAATCATTCAGACTAAAATTATGTCAGACTTATAATTAATCAGCATTATCTTTTATGAATGTCATTCATAACTACCAATTGCCAGCACCTAAAGACGTATGTCCTCTCAGTGGTCCAGGAAGGATCATCTCCTAGTCATCTCGCATGTTCCACGATGCTGCATCTAAAACCATTCAAATACAAAATGAGTAATGTTTCAGAAAAGTAATAAAATGAAGAATAAACTATATTATAATCATTCAGACTAAAATTATGTCAGAAGTATAATTAATCAGCATTATCCTTTTTGAATGTCATTCATAACTACCAATTGCCGGCACCTAAAGACGTATGTCCTCTCAGTGGTCCAGGAAGGATCATCTCCTAGTCATCTCGCATGTTCCACGATGCTGCATCTAAAACCATTCAAATACAAAATGAGTAATGTTTCAGAAAAGTAATAAAATGAAGAAAATACTATATCATAATCATTGAGACTAAAATTATGTCAGACTTATAATTAATCAGCATTATCCTTTATGAATGTCATTCATAACTACCAATTGCCGGCACCTAAAGACGTATGTCCTCTCCGTGGTCCAGGAAGGATCATCTCCTAGTCATCTCGCATGTTCCACGATGCTGCATCTAAAACCATTCAAATACAAAATGAGTAATGTTTCAGAAATGTAATAAAATGAAGTCAAAACTATATTACAATCATTCAGACTAAAATTATGTCACACTTATAATTAATCAGCATTATCCTTTATGAATGTCATTCATAACTACCAATTGCCGGCACCAAAAGACGTATGTCCTCTCAGTGGTCCAGGAAGGATCATCTCCTAGTCATCTCGCATGTTCAACGATGCTGCATCTAAAACCATTCAAATACAAAATGAGTAAATTTTCAGAAAAGTAATAAAATGAAGAAAAAACTATAATATAATCGTTCAGACTAAAATTATGTCAGACTTATAATTAATCAGCATTATCCTTTATGAATGTCATTCATAACTACCAATTGCCGGCACCTAAAGACGTATGTCCTCTCCGTGGTCCAGGAAGGATCATCTCCTAGTCATCTCGCATGTTCCAGGATGCTGCATCTAAAACAATTCAAATACAAAAAGAGTAATGTTTCAGAAAAGAAATAAAATGAAGAAAAAACTATATCACAATCATTGAGACTAAAATTATGTCAGACTTATAATTAATCAGCATTATCCTTTATGAATGTCATTCATAACTACCAATTGCCGGCACCTAAAGACGTATGTCCTCTCAGTGGTCCAGGAAGGATCATCTCCGAGTCATCTCGCATGTTCCTCGATGCTGCATCTAAAATAATACATAAACAACTTGAGTAATGTTTCAAAAAGGTTATAAAATGAAGAAAAAACGATTTTCTAATCATTGAGACTAAAATTATGTCAGACTTATTATTAATCAGCATTATCCTTTATGAATGTCATTCATAACTACCAATTGCCAGCACGAAAAGACGTTTTTCCTCTCAGTGGTCCAGGAAGGATCATCTCCGAGTCTTCTCGTATGTTCCTCGATGCTGCATCTAAAATAATACATAAACAATATGAGTAATGTTTCAGAAAAGTTATAAAATGAAGAAAAAACGATATTCTAATCAATGAGACTAAAATTATGTCAGACTTATTATTAATCAGCATTATCCTTATTGAATATCATTCATAACTACCAATTGCCGGCACCTAAAGACGTATGTCCTCTCAGTGGTCCAGGAAGGATCATCTCCGAGTCATCTCGCATGTTCCTCGATGCTGCATCTAAAATAATACATATACAAAATGAGTAATGTTTCAGAAAAGTAATAAAATGAAGAAAAAACAATATTATAATCATTGAGGCTAAAATTATGTCAGAATTATAATTAATCAGCATTATCCTTTATGAATGTCATTCATAACTACCAATTGCCGGCACTTAAAGACGTACGTCCTCTCAGTGTTCCAAGAAAGATCATCTCGTCGTCATCTCGCATGTTCCACGATGCTGCATCTAAAACCATTCAAATACAAAATGAGTAATGTTTCAGAAAAGTTATAAAATGAAGAAAAAACGATATTATAATCATTGAGACGAAAATTATGTCAGACTTATTATTAATCAGCATTATCCTTAATGAAAGTCATTCATAACTACCAACCGCCGGCACCTTAAGACGTATGTCCTCTCAGTGAACCAGAAAGGATCATCTCCGTGTCATCTCGTATATTCCTCAATGCTGCATCTAAAATAATACATAAACAATATGAATAATGTTCTAGAAAGGTTATAAAATGAAGAAAAACGATATTATAATCATTGAGACTAAAATTATGTCAGACTTATATTTAACAGCATTATCCTTAATGAAAGTCATTCATAACTACCAACTGCTGGAACCTAAAGACGTATGTCCTCTCAATGGCCCAGGAAGGATCATCTCCGAGTCATCTCGCATGTTCCTCGATGCTGCATCTAAAATAATACATATACAAAATGAGTAATGTTTCAGAAAAGTTATAAAATGAAGAAAAAACGATATCATAATCAATGAGACTAAATTTATGTCAGACTTATAATTAATCAGCATTATCCTTAATGAATGTCATTCATAACTACCAATTGCCGGCAACTAAAGCCGTATGTCCACTCAGTGGTCCACGAAGGATCATCTCCGTGTCATCTCGCATGTTCCCCGATGCTGCATCTAAAACCATTCAAATACAAAATGAGTAATGTTTCAGAAAAGTAATAATATGGAGAAAAAACTATATTATAATCATTGAGACTAAAATTATGTCAGACTTATTATTAATCAGCATTATCCTTAATGAATGTCATTCATAACTACCAATTGCCGGCACCTAAAGACGTATGTCCTTTCAGTGGTCCAGGAAGGATCATCTCCGAGTCATCTCGCATGTTCCTCGATGCTGCATCTAAAATAATACATATACCATATAAGTGATGTTTAAGAAAAGTTATAAAACGAAGAAAAAACGATATTATTATCAATGAGACTAAAATTATGTCAGACTTATAATTAATCAGCATTACCCTTAATGAATGTCATTCAAAACTACCAATTGCCGGCACCTAATGCTGTATGTCCTCTCAGTGGTCCAGGGTGGATCATCTCAGAGTCATCTCGCATGTACCCCGATGCTGCATCTAAAACTATTCAAATACAAAATGAGTAATGTTTCAGAAAAGTAATAAATAGAAGAAAAAACTATATTAAAATCATTGAGACTAAAATTATGTCAGACTTATTATTAATCAGCATTATCCTTAATGAAAGTCATTCGTAACTACCAACTGCAAAAACCTAAAGACGTATGTCCTCTCAGTGTTCCAGGAAGGATCATCTCCGAGTTATCTCGCATATTCCTCGATGCTGCATCTAAAATAATACATAAACAATAAGAATAATGTTTCAGAAAGGTTATAAAATGAAGAAAAAACGATATTATAATCACTGAGACTAAAATTATGTCAGACTTATAATTAATCAGAATTATCCTTAATGAATGTCATTCATAACTACTAATTGCCGGCACCTAAAGCCGTATGTCCTCTCAGTGTTCCAGGAAGGATCATCTCCGAGTCATCCCGTATGTTCCCGATGCTGCATCTAAAATAATACATACTCAATATTAGTAATGTTTCAGAAAAGTTATAAAATGAAGAAAAAACTATATTATAATCATTGAGACTAAAATTATGCCTGACTTATTATAAATCAGCATTATCCTTAATGAATAACATTCATAACTACCAATTGCCGGCCCCCTTAAGCCGTATACTTAAGCCGTAATACAAAATGAGTAATGTTTCAGAAAAGTAATAAATAGAAGAAAAAACTATATTGAAATCATTGAGACTAAAATTATGTCAGACTTATTATTAATCAGCATTATCCTTAATGAAAGTCATTCGTAACTACCAACTGCAAAAACCTAAAGACGTATGTCCTCTCAGTGTTCCAGGAAGGATCATCTCCGAGTTATCTCGCATATTCCTCGATGCTGCATCTAAAATAATACATAAACAATATGAGTAATGTTTCAGAAAGGTTATAAAATGAAGAAAAAACGATATTATAATCACTGAGACTAAAATTATGTCAGACTTATAATTAATCAGAATTATCCTAAATGAATGTCATTCATAACTACTAATTGCCGGCACCTAAAGCCGTATGTCCTCTCAGTGTTCCAGGAAGGATCATCTCCGAGTCATCCCGTATGTTCCCGATGCTGCATCTAAAATAATACATACTCAATATTAGTAATGTTTCAGAAAAGTAATAAAATGAAGAATAAACTATATTATAATCATTGAGACTAAAATTATGCCTGACTTATTATAAATCAGCATTATCCTTAATGAATAACATTCATAACTACCAATTGCCGGCCCCCTTAAGCCGTATGTCTTCTCGGTGGTCAAGGAAGGATCATCTCCGAGTCATCTCGCATTTTCCCCGATACTGCATCTAAACCCATTCAAATACAAAATGAGTAAAGTTTCAGAAAAGTTAAAAAATAGAGAAAAAACGATATTATAATCATAGAGGCTAAAATTTTGTCAGACTTATAATAAATCAGCATTATCCTTAATGAATGTCATTCATAACTAGCAATTGCCGTCACCTAAAGCCGTATGTCCTCTCAGTGGTCCAGGAAGGATCATCTCCGAGTACTCTCGAAAGTTCCCCGATGCTGCATCTAAAACCATTCAAATACAAAATGTGTAATGTTTCAGAAAAGTAATAAAATGAAGAAAAAACTATATATTATAATCATAGAGGCTAAAATTATGTCAGACTTATAATTAATCAGCATTATCCTTAATGAAAGTCATTCATAACTACCAACTGCCGGCACCTAAAGACGTATGTCCTCTCAGTGAACCAGAAAGGATCATCTCCGTGTCATCTCGCATATTGCTCGATGCTGTATCTAAAATAATACATAAACAATATGAATAATGTTTCAGAAAGGTTATAAAATGAGGAAAAAACGATATTATAATCAATGAGACTAAAATTATGTCAGACTTATAATTAATCAGCATTATCCTTAATGAATGTCATTCATAACTACTAATTTCCGTCACCTAAAGCCGTCTGTCCACTCAGTGGTCCATTAAGGATCATCTCTGAGTCATTTCGCATGTTCCCCGATGCTGCATCTAAGTCCATTCAAATACAAAATGGGTAATGTTTCAGAAAAGTAATAAAATGAAGAAAAAAAGATTTTATAATCAATGAGACTAAAATTATGTCAGACTTATATTTAATCTGCATTATCCTTAAAAGAAGTCATTTATAACTACCAACTGCTGGCACCTAAAGACGTATGTCCTCTCAATGGTCCAGGAAGGATCATCACCGAGTCATCTCGCATGTTCCTCGATGCTGCATCTGAAATAATACATATACAATATGAGTAATGTTTCAGAAAAGTTATAAAATGAAGAAAAAACGATATCATAATCAATGAGACTAAATTTATGTCAGACTTATAATTAATCAGCATTATCCTTAATGAATGTCATTCATAACTACCAATTGCCGGCAACTAAAGCCGTATGTCCACTCAGTGGTCCACGAAGGATCATCTCCGTGTCATCTCGCATGTTCCCCGATGCTGCATCTAAAACCATTCAAATACAAAATGAGTAATTTTTCAGAAAAGTAATAATATGGAGAAAAAACTATATTATAATCATTGAGACTAAAATTATGTCAGACTTATTATTAATCAGCATTATATTTAATGAAAGTCATTCGTAACTACCAACTGCAAAAACCTAAAGACGTATGTCCTCTCAGTGTTCCAGGAAGGATCATCTCCGAGTTACCTCGCATATTCCTCGATGCTGCATCTAAAATAATACATAAACAATATGAATAATGTTTCAGAAAGGTTATAAAATGAAGAAAAAACGATATTATAATCACTGAGACTAAAATTATGTCAGACTTATAATTAATCAGAATTATCCTTAATGAATGTCATTCATAACTACTAATTGCCGGCACCTAAAGCCGTATGTCCTCTCAGTGTTCCAGGAAGGATCATCTCCGAGTCATCCCGTATGTTCCCGATGCTGCATCTAAAATAATACATACTCAATATTAGTAATGTTTCAGAAAAGTAATAAAATGAAGAAAAAACTATATTATAATCATTGAGACTAAAATTATGTCTGACTTATTATAAATCAGCATTATCCTTAATGAATAACATTCATAACTACCAATTGCCGGCCCCCTTAAGCCGTATGTCCTCTCGGTGGTCAAGGAAGGATCATCTCCGAGTCATCTCGCATGTTCCGCGATACTGCATCTAAACCCATTCAAATACAAAATGGGTAAAGTTTCAGAAAAGTTAAAAAATAGAGAAAAAACGATATTATAATCATAGAGGCTAAAATTATGTCAGACTTATAATAAATCAGCATTATCCTTAATGAATGTCATTCATAACTAGCAATTGCCGTCACCTAAAGCCGTATGTCCTCTCAGTGGTCCAGGAAGGATCATCTCCGAGTACTCTCGAAAGTTCCCCGATGCTGCATCTAAATCCATTCAAATACAAAATGGGTAATGTTTCAGAAAAGTAATAAAATGAAGAAAAAAATGATTTTATAATCAATGAGACTAAAATTATGTCAGACTTATATTTAATCTGCATTATCGTTAAAAGAAGTCATTCATAACTACCAACTGCTGGCACCTAAAGACGTATGTCCTCTCAATGGTCCAGGAAGGATCATCACCGAGTCATCTCGCATGTTCCTCGATGCTGCATCTAAAATAATACATATACAATATGAGTAATGTTTCAGAAAAGTTATAAAATGAAGAAAAAACGATATCATAATCAATGAGACTAAATTTATGTCAGACTTATAATTAATCAGCATTATCCTTAATTAATAACATTCATAACTACCAATTGCCGGCAACTAAAGCCGTATGTCCACTCAGTGGTCCACGAAGGATCATCTCCGTGTCATCTCGCATGTTCCCCGATGCTGCATCTAAAACCATTCAAATACAAAATGAGTAATGTTTCAGAAAAGTAATAATATGGAGAAAAAACTATATTATAATCATTTAGACTAAAATTATGTCAGACTTATTATTAATCAGCATTATCCTTAATGAATGTCATTCATAACTACCAATTGCCGGCACCTAAAGACGTATGTCCTCTCAGTGGTCCAGGAAGGATCATCTCCGAGTCATCTCGCATATTCCTCGATGCTACATCTAAAATAATACATAAACAATATGAATAATGTTTAAGAAAGGTTATAAAATGAAGAAAAAACGATATTATAATCAATGAGACCAAAATTATGTCAGACTTATAATTAATCAGAATCATCCTTAATGAATGTCATTCATAACTACTATTAGCCGGCACCTAAAGCCGTATGTCCACTCAGTGGTCCAGGAAGGATCATCTCCGAGTCATCTCGCATGTTCCTCGATGCTGCATCTAAAATAATACATATACAATATGAGTGATGTTTCAGAAAAGTTATAAAATAAAGAAAAAACGATATTATAATCAATGAGACTAAGACTATATCGGACTTATACTAAATCAGCATTATCCTTTATGAAAGTCATTCAAAAGTACCAATTGCCGGCCCCCTTAAGCCGTATGTCCTCTCAGTGCTCAAGGAAGGATCATCTCCGAGTCATCTCGCATGTTCACGATGCTGCATCTAAAATAATACATACTCAATATTGGTAATGTTTCCAAAAAGTAATAAAATGAAGAAAAAACTATATCACAATCATTGAGACTAAAATTATGTCAGACTTATAATTAATCAGCCTTATCCTTTATGAATGTCATTCATAACTACCAATTGCCGGCACCTAAAGACGTATGTCCTCTCAGTGGTTCAGGAAGGATCATCTCCTAGTCATCTCGCATGTTCCCCGATGCTGCATCTAAAACCATTCAAATACAAAATGAGTAATGTTTCAGAAAAGTAATAACATGAAGAAAAAACTATATTATAATCATTCAGACTAAAATTATGTCAGACTTAAAATTAATCAGCATTATCTTTTATGAATGTCATTCATAACTACCAATTGCCAGCACCTAAAGACGTATGTCCTCTCAGTGGTCCAGGAAGGATCATCTCCGAGTCATCTCGCATGTTCCACGATGCTGCATCTAAAACCATTCAAATACAAAATGAGTAATGTTTCAGAAAAGTAATAAAATGAAGAAAAAACTATATCATAATCATTGAGACTAAAATTATGTCAGACGTATAATTAATCAGCATTATCCTTTATGAATGTCATTCATAACTACTAATTGCCGGCACCTAAAGACGTATGTCCTCTCAGTGGTCCAGGAAGGATCATCTCCTAGTCATCTCGCATGTTCCACGATGCTGCATCTAAAACCATTCAAATACAAAATGAGTAATGTTTCAGAAAAGTAATAAAATGAAGAAAAAACTATATCATAATCATTGAGACTAAAATTATGTCAGACTTATAATTAATCAGCATTATCCTTTATGAATGTCATTCATAACTACCAATTGCCGGCACCTAAAGACGTATGTCCTCTCAGTGGTCCAGGAAGGATCATCTCCTAGTCATCTCGCATGTTCCACGATGCTGCATCTAAAACCATTCAAATACAAAATGAGTAATATTTCAGAAATGTAATAAAATGAAGAAAAAACTATATTATAATCATTCAGACTAAAATTATGTCAGACTTATAATTAATCAGCATTATCCTTTATGAATGTCATTCATAACTACCAATTACCGGCACCTAAAGACGTATGTCCTCTCAGTGGTCCAGGTGGGATCATCTCCTAGTCATCTCGCATGTTCCACGATGCTTCATCTAAAACCATTCAAATACAAAATGAGTAATGTTTCAGAAAAGTAATAAAATGAAGAAAAAACTATATTATAATCAATCAGACTAAAATTATGTCAGACTTATAATTAATCAGCATTATCCTTAATGAATGTCATTCATAACTACCAATTGCCGGCACCAAAAGACGTTTGTCCTCTCAGTGGTCCAGGAAGGATCATCTCCGAGTCATCTCGCATGTTCTTCGATTCTGCAGCTAAAATAATACATAAACAATATGAGTAATGTTTCAAAAAGGCTATAAAATGAAGAAAAAACGATTTTCTAATCATTGAGACTAAAATTATGTCAGACTTATTATTAATCAGCATTATCCTTTATGAATGTCATTCATAACTACCAATTGCCAGCACCAGAAGACGTTTTTCCTCTCAGTGGTCCAGGAAGGATCATCTCAGAGTCTTCTCGCATGTTCCTCGATGCTGCTTCTAAAATAATACATAAACAATATAAGTAATGTTTCAGAAAAGCAATAAAATGAAGAAAAAACTATATTATAATCATTGAGATTTAAATTATGTCTGACTTATTATAAATCAGCATTATCCTTAATGAATGTCATTCATAACTACCAATTGCCGGCACCTAAAGACGTATGTCCTCTCAGTGGTCCAGGATGGATCATATTCGAGTCATCTCGCATGTTCCTCGATGCTGCATCTAAAATAATACATATACAAAATGAGTAATGTTTCAGAAAAGTAATAAAATGAAGAAAAAACAATATTATAATCATTGAGGCTAAAATTATGTCAGACTTATAATTAATCAGCATTATCCTTAATGAATGTCATTCATAACTACCAATTGCCGGCACCTAAAGACGTATGTCCTCTCAGTGGTCCAGGTGGGATCATCTCCTAGTCATCTCGCATGTTCCACGATGCTGCATCTAAAACCATTCAAATACAAAATGAGTAATGTTTAAGAAAAGTAATAAAATGAAGAAAAAACTATATTATAATCATTCAGACTATAATTATGTCAGACTTATATTTCATCTGCATTATCCTTAATAGAAGTCATTCATAACTACCAACTGCTGGCACCTAAAGACGTATGTCCTCTCAATGGTCCAGGAAGGATCATCACCGAGTCATCTCGCATGTTCCTCGATGCTGCATCTAAAATAATACATATACAATATGAGTAATGTTTCAGAAAAGTTATAAAATGAAGAAAAAAGGATATCATAATCAATGAGACTAAATTTATGTCAGACTTATAATTAATCAGCATTATCCTTAATTAATGTCATTCATAACTACCAATTGCCGGTAACTAAAGCCGTATGTCCACTCAGTGGTCCACGAAGGATCATCTCCGTGTCATCTCGCATGTTCCCCGATGCTGCATCTAAAACCATTTAAATACAAAATGAGTAATGTTTCAGAAAAGTAATAACATGGAGAAAAAACTATATTATAATCATTTAGACTAAAATTATGTCAGACTTATTATTAATCAGCATTATCCTTAATGAATGTCATTCATAACTACCAATTGCCGGCACCTAAAGACGTATGTCCTCTCAGTGGTCCAGGAAGGATCATCTCCGAGTCATCTCGCATGTTCCTCGATGCTGCATCTAAAATAATAAATAAACTATATCAGTGATGTTTTAGAAAAGTTATAAAACGAAGAAAAAAAGATATTATTATCAATGAGACTAAAATTATGTCAGACTTATAATTAATCAGCATTACCCTTAATGAATGTCATTCAAAACTACCAATTGCCAGCACCTAATGCCGTATGTCCTCTCAGTGGTCCAGGATGGATCATCTCAGAATCATCTCGCATGTATCCCGATACTGCATCTAAAACCATTCAAATACAAAATGAGTAATGTTTCAGAAAAGTAATAAATGGAAGAAAAAACTATATTGTAATCATTGAGACTAAAATTATGTCAGACTTATTATTAATCAGCATTATCCTTAATGAAAGTCATTCGTAACTACCAACTGCCAAAACCTAAAGACGTATGTCCTCCCAGTGTTCCAGGAAGGATCATCTCCGAGTCATCTCGCATATTCCTCGATGCTGCATCTAAAATCATTAAAATACAAAATGAGTAATGTTTCAGAAAAGTAATAAAATGAAGAAAAAACTATATTATAATCATTCAGACTAAAATTATATCATACTTATAATTAATCAGCATTATCCTTAATGAATGTCATTCGTAACTACCAATTGCCGGCACCTAAAGACGTATGTCCTCTCAGTGGTCCAGGTGGGATCATCTCCTAGTCATCTCACATGTTCCACGATGCTGCATCTAAAACCATTCGAATACAAAATGAGTAATGTTTCAGAAAAGTAATAAAATGAAGAAAAAACTATATTATAATCATTCAGACTAAAATTATCTCAGACTTATAATTAATCAGCATTATCCTTAATGAATGTCATTCGTAACTACCAATTGCCGGCACCTAAAGACGTATGTCCTCTCAGTGGTCCAGGTGGGATCATCTCCTTGTCATCTCACATGTTCCACGATGCTGCATCTAAAACCATTCAAATACAAAATGAGTAATTTTTCAGAAAAGTAATAAAATGAAGAAAAAACTATATTATAATCATTCAGACTAAAATTATGTCAGACTTATAATTAATCAGCATTATCCTTAATGAATGTCATTCATAACTACCAATTGCCGGCAGCTAAAGACGTATGTCCTCTCAGTGGTCCAGGTTGGATCATCTCCTAGTCATCTCGCATGTTCCAGGATGCTGCATCTAAAACCATTCAAATACAAAATGAGTAATGTTTCAGAAATGTAATAAAATGAAGAAAAAACTATATTATAATCATTCAGACTAAAATTATATCATACTTATAATTAATCAGCATTATCCTTAATGAATGTCATTCATAACTACCAACTGCCGGCACCTAAAGACGTATGTCCTCTCAGTGGTCCAGGTGGGATCATCTCCTAGTCATCTCGCATGTTCCACGATGCTGCATCTAAAACCATTCAAATACAAAATGAGTAATGTTTCAGAAAAGTAATAAAATGAAGAAAAAACTATATTATAATCAATCAGACTAAAATTATTACAGACTTATAATTAATCAGCATTATCCTTAATGAATGTCATTCATAACTACCAATTGCCGGCACCAAAAGACGTTTGTCCTCTCAGTGGTCCAGGAAGGATCATCTCCGAGTCATCTCGCATGTTCCTCGATTCTGCATCTAAAATAATACATAAACAATATGAGTAATGTTTCAAAAAGGCTATAAAATGAAGAAAAAACGATTTTCTAATCATTGAGACTAAAATTATGTCAGACTTATTATTAATCAGCATTATCCTTTATGAATGTCATTCATAACTACCAATTGCCAGCACCAAAAGACGTTTTTCCTCTCAGTGGTCCAGGAAGGATCATCTCAGAGTCTTCTCGCATGTTCCTCAATGCTGCATCTAAAATAATACATAAACAATATGAGTAATGTTTCAGAAAAGTAATAAAATGAAGAAAAAACTATATTATAATCATTGAGATTAAAATTATGTCTGACTTATTATAAATCAGCATTATCCTTAATGAATGTCATTCATAACTACCAATTGCCGGCACCTAAAGACGTATGTCCTCTCAGTGGTCCAGGATGGATCATATTCGAGTCATCTCGCATGTTCCTCGATGCTGCATCTAAAATAATACATATACAAAATGAGTAATGTTTCAGAAAAGTAATAAAATGAAGAAAAAACAATATTATAATCATTGAGGCTAAAATTATGTCAGACTTATAATTAATCAGCATTATCCTTAATGAATGTCATTCACAACTACCAATTGCCGGCACCTAAAGACGTATGTCCTCTCAGTGGTCCAGGTGGGATCATCTCCTAGTCATCTCGCATGTTCCACGATGCTGCATCTAAAACCATTCAAATACAAAATGAGTAATGTTTAAGAAAAGTAATAAAATGAAGAAAAATCTATATTATAATCATTCAGACTATAATTATGTCAGACTTATAATTAATCAGCATTATCCTTAATGAATGTCATTCATAACTACCAATTGCCGGCACCTAAAGGCGTATGTCCTCTCAGTGGTCCAGGTGGGATCATCTCCTAGTCATCTCGCATGTTCCACGATGCTGCATCTAAAACCATTCAAATACAAAATGAGTAATGTTTAAGAAAAGTAATAAAATGAAGAAAAAAAGATTTTATAATCAATGAGACTAAAATTATGTCAGACTTATATTTAATCTGCATTATCCTTAATAGAAGTCATTCATAACTACCAACTGCTGGCACCTAAAGACGTATGTCCTCTCAATGGTCCAGGAAGGATCATCACCGAGTCATCTCGCATGTTCCTCGATGCTGCATCTAAAATAATACATATACAATATGAGTAATGTTTCAGAAAAGTTATAAAATGAAGAAAAAAGGATATCATAATCAATGAGACTAAATTTATGTCAGACTTATAATTAATCAGCATTATCCTTAATTAATGTCATTCATAACTACCAATTGCCGGTAACTAAAGCCGTATGTCCACTCAGTGGTCCACGAAGGATCATCTCCGTGTCATCTCGCATGTTCCCCGATGCTGCATCTAAAACCATTTAAATACAAAATGAGTAATGTTTCAGAAAAGTAATAATATGGAGAAAAAACTATATTATAATCATTTAGACTAAAATTATTTCAGACTTATTATTAATCAGCATTATCCTTAATGAATGTCATTCATAACTACCAATTGCCGGCACCTAAAGACGTATGTCCTCTCAGTGGTCCAGGAAGGATCATCTCCGAGTCATCTCGCATGTTCCTCGATGCTGCATCTAAAATAATACATAAACAATATAAGTGATGTTTTAGAAAAGTTATAAAACGAAGAAAAAAAGATATTATTATCAATGAGACTAAAATTATGTCAGACTGATAATTAATCAGCATTACCCTTAACGAATGTCATTCAAAACTACCAATTGCCAGCACCTAATGCCGTATGTCCTCTCAGTGGTCCAGGATGGATCATCTCAGAATCATCTCGCATGTATCCCGATGCTGCATCTAAAACCATTCAAATACAAAATGAGTAATGTTTCAGAAAAGTAATAAATGGAAGAAAAAACTATATTGTAATCATTGAGACTAAAATTATGTCAGACTTATTATTAATCAGCATTATCCTTAATGAAAGTCATTCGTAACTACCAACTGCCAAAACCTAAAGACGTATGTCCTCTCAGTGTTCCAGGAAGGAGCATCTCCGAGTCATCTCGCATATTCCTCGATGCTGCATCTAAAATCATTAAAATACAAAATGAGTAATGTTTCAGAAAAGTAATAAAATGAAGAAAAAACTATATTATAATCATTCAGACTATAATTATGTCAGACTTATAATTAATCAGCATTATCCTTAATGAATGTCATTCATAACTACCAATTGCCGGCACCTAAAGACGTATGTACTCTCAATGGTACAGGAACGATCATCTCCTAGTCATCTCGCATGTTCCACGATGCTGCATCTAAAACCATTCAAATACAAAATGAGTAATGTTTCAGAAAAGTAATAAAATGAAGAAAAAACTATATTATAATCATTCAGACTAAAATTATCTCAGACTTATAATTAATCAGCATTATCCTTAATGAACGTCATTCATAACTACCTATTGCCGGCACCTAAAGACGTATGTCCTCTCAGTGGTCCACGTGGGATCATCTCCTAGTCATCTCACATGTTCCACGATGCTGCATCTAAAACCATTCAAATACAAAATGAGTAATGTTTCAGAAAAGTAATAAAATGAAGAAAAAACTATATTATAATCATTCAGACTAAAATTATATCATACTTATAATTAATCAGTATTATCCATAATGAATGTCATTCATAACTACCAACTGCCGGCACCTAAAGACGTTTGTCCTCACAGTGGTCCAGGTGGATCATCTCCTAGTCATCTCGCATGTTCCACGATGCTTCATCTAAAACCATTCAAATACAAAATGAGTAATTTTTTAGAAAAGTAATAAAATGAAGAAAAAACTATATTATAATCATTCAGACTAAAATTATGTCAGACTTATAATTAATCAGCATTATCCTTAATGAATGTCATTCATAACTACCAATTGCCGGCAGCTAAAGACGTATGTCCTCTCAGTGGTCCAGGTGGGATCATCTCCTAGTCATCTCGCATGTTCCAGGATGCTGCATCTAAAACCATTCAAATACAAAATGAGTAATGTTTCAGAAATGTAGTAAAATGAAGAAAAAACTATATTATAATCATTCAGACTAAAATTATATCATACTTATAATTAATCAGTATTATCCTTAATGAATGTCATTCATAACTACCAACTGCCGGAACCTAAAGACGTTTGTCCTCACAGTGGTCCAGGTGGGATCATCTCCTAGTCATCTCTCATGTTCCAAGATGCTGCATCTAAAACCATTCAAATACAAAATGAGTAATGTTTCAGAAAAGTAATAAAATGAAGAAAAAACTATATTATAATCATTCAGACTAAGATTATATCAGACTTATAATTAATCAACATTATCCTTAATGAATGTCATTCATAACTACCAACTGCCGGCACCTAAAGACGTATGTCCTCTCAGTGGTCCAGGTGGGATCATCACCTAGTCATCTCGCATGTTCCACGATGCTGCATCTAAAACCATTCAAATACAAAATGAGCAATGTTTAAGAAAAGTAATAAAATGAAGAAAAAACTATATAATAATCATTCAGACTATAATTATGTCAGACTTATAATTAATCAGCATTATCCTTAATGAATGTCATTCATAACTACCAATTGCCGGCACCTAAAGACGTATGTCCTCTCAGTGGTCCAGTTGGGATCATCTCCTAGTCATCTCGCATGTTCCACGATGCTGCATCTTAAACCATTCAAAAACAAAATGAGTAATGTTTAAGAAAAGTAATAAAATGAAGAAAAAACAATATTATAATCATTGAGGCTAAAATTATGTCAGACTTATAATTAATCAGAATCATCCTTATTGAATGTCATTCATAACTACCAATTGCCGGCACCTAAAGACGTATGTCCTCTCAGTGGTCCAGGAAGGATCATCTCCTAGTCATCTCGCATGTTCCACGATGCTGCATCTAAAACTATTCAAATACAAAATGAGTTATGTGTAAGAAAAGTAATAAAATGAAGAAAAAACTATATTATAATCATTCAGACTATAATTATGTCAGACTTATAATTAATCAGCATTATCCTTAATGAATGTCATTCATAACTACCAATTGCCGGCACCTAAAGGCGTATGTCCTCTCAGTGGTCCAGGTGGGATCATCTCCTAGTCATCTCGCATGTTCCACGATGCTGCATCTAAAACCATTCAAATACAAAATGAGTAATGTTTAAGAAAAGTTATAAAATGAAGAAAAAACTATATTATAATCATTCAGACTATAATTATGTCAGACTTATAATTAATCAGCATTATCCTTAATGAATGTCATTCATAACTACCAATTGCCGGCACCTAAAGACGTATGTACTCTCAATGGTACAGGAACGATCATCTTCTAGTCATCTCGCATGTTCCACGATGCTGCATCTAAAACCATTCAAATACAAAATGAGTAATGTTTCAGAAAAGTAATAAAATGAAGAAAAAACTATATTATAATCATTCAGACTAAAATTATCTCAGACTTATAATTAATCAGCATTATCCTTAATGAATGTCATTCATAACTACCAATTGCCGGCACCTAAAGACGTATGTCCTCTCAGTGGTCCACGTGGGATCATCTCCTAGTCATCTCGCATGTTCCTCGATGCTGCATCTAAAATAATACATATACAATATGAGTAATGTTTCAGAAAAGTTATAAAATGAAGAAAAAAGGATATCATAATCAATGAGACTAAATTTATGTCAGACTTATAATTAATCAGCATTATCCTTAATTAATGTCATTCATAACTACCAATTGCCGGTAACTAAAGCCGTATGTCCACTCAGTGGTCCACGAAGGATCATCTCCGTGTCATCTCGCATGTTCCCCGATGCTGCATCTAAAACCATTTAAATACAAAATGAGTAATGTTTCAGAAAAGTAATAATATGGAGAAAAAACTATATTATAATCATTTAGACTAAAATTATGTCAGACTTATTATTAATCAGCATTATCCTTAATGAATGTCATTCATAACTACCAATTGCCGGCACCTAAAGACGAATGTCCTCTCAGTGGTCCAGGAAGGATCATCTCCGAGTCATCTCGCATGTTCCTCGATGCTGCATCTAAAATAATACATAAACAATATAAGTGATGTTGTAGAAAAGTTATAAAACGAAGAAAAAAAGATATTATTATCAATGAGACTAAAATTATGTCAGACTTATAATTAATCAGCATTACCCTTAACGAATGTCATTCAAAACTACCAATTGCCAGCACCTAATGCCGTATGTCCTCTCAGTGGTCCAGGATGGATCATCTCAGAATCATCTCGCTTGTATCCCGATGCTGCATCTAAAACCATTCAAATACAAAATGAGTAATGTTTCAGAAAAGTAATAAATGGAAGAAAAAACTATATTATAATCATTCAGACTATAATAATGTCAGACTTATAATTAATCAGCATTATCCTTAATGAATGTCATTCATAACTACCAATTGCCGGCACCTAAAGACGTATGTACTCTCAATGGTACAGGAACGATCATCTCCTAGTCATCTCCCATGTTCCACGATGCTGCATCTAAAACCATTCAAATACAAAATGAGTAATGTTTCAGAAAAGTAATAAAATGAAGAAAAAACTATATTATAATCATTCAGACTAAAATTATCTCAGACTTATAATTAATCAGCATTATCCTTAATGAATGTCATTCATAACTACCAATTGCCGGCACCTAAAGACGTATGTCCTCTCAGTGGTCCACGTGGGATCATCTCCTAGTCATCTCACATGTTCAACGATGCTGCATCTAAAACCATTCAAATACAAAATGAGTAATTTTTCAGAAAAGTAATAAAATGAAGAAAAAACTATATTATAATCATTCAGACTAAAATTATGTCAGACTTATAATTAATCAGCATTATCCTTAATGAATGTCATTCAACACTACCAATTGCCGGCAGCTAAAGACGTATGTCCTCTCAGTGGTCCAGGTGGGATCATCTTCTAGTCATCTCGCATGTTCCAGGATGCTGCATCTAAAACCATTCAAATACAAAATGAGTAATGTTTCAGAAATGTAATAAAATGAAGAAAAAACTATATTATAATCATTCAGACTAAAATTATATCATACTTATAATTAATCAGTATTATCCTTAATGAATGTCATTCATAACTACCAACTGCCGGCACCTAAAGACGTTTGTCCTCACAGTGGTCCAGGTGGATCATCTCCTAGTCATCTCGCATGTTCCACGATGCTTCATCTAAAACCATTCAAATACAAAATGAGTAATTTTTTAGAAAAGTAATAAAATGAAGAAAAAACTATATTATAATCATTCAGACTAAAATTATGTCAGACTTATAATTAATCAGCATTATCCTTAATGAATGTCATTCATAACTACCAATTGCCGGCAGCTAAAGACGTATGTCCTCTCAGTGGTCCAGGTGGGATCATCTCCTAGTCATCTCGCATGTTCCAGGATGCTGCATCTAAAACCATTCAAATACAAAATGAGTAATGTTTCAGAAATGTAGTAAAATGAAGAAAAAACTATATTATAATCATTCAGACTAAAATTAAGTCAGACTTATAATTAATCAGCATTATCCTTTATGAATGTCATTCATAACTACCAATCCGGCACCTAAAGGCGTATGTCCTCTCAGTGGTCCAGGTGGGATCATCTCCTAGTCATCTCGCATGTTCCACGATGCTGCATCTAAAACCATTCAAATACAAAATGAGTAATGTTTAAGAAAAGTAATAAAATGAAGAAAAAACTATATCATAATCATTGAGACTAAAATTATGTCAGACGTATAATAAATCAGCATTATCCTTTATGAATGTCATTCATAACTACCAATTGCCGGCACCTAAAGACGTATGTCCTCTCAGTGGTCCAGGATGGATCATATTCGAGTCATCTCGCATGTTCCACGATGCTGCATCTAAAACCATTCAAATACAAAATGAGTAATGTTTCAGAAAAGTATTAAAATGAAGAAAAAACTATATTATAATCATTCAGACTAAAATTATGTCAGACATATAATTAATCAGCATTATCCTTAATGAATGTCATTCATAACTACCAATTGCCGGCACCAAAAGATGATTTTCCTCTCAGTGGTCCAGGAAGGATCATCTCCGAGTCTTCTCGCATGTTCCTCGATGCTGCATCTAAAATAATATATAAACAATATGAGTAATGTTTCAGATAGGTTATAAAATGGAGAAAAAACGATATTCTAATCATTGAGACTAAAATTATATCAGACTTATTATTAATCAGCATTATCCTTAATGAATGTCATTCATAACTACCAATTGCCGGCACCTAAAGACGTATGTACTCTCAATGGTACAGGAACGATCATCTCCTAGTCATCTCCCATGTTCCACGATGCTGCATCTAAAACCATTCAAATACAAAATGAGTAATGTTTCAGAAAAGTAATAAAATGAAGAAAAAACTATATTATAATCATTCAGACTAAAATTATGTCAGACTTATAATTAATCAGCATTATCCTTTATGAATGTCATTGATAACTACCAATTGCCGGCACCTAAAGACGTATGTCCTCTCAGTGGTCCAGGAAGGATCATATCCTCGTCATCTCGCATGTTCCACGATGCTGCATCTAAAACCATTCCAATACAAAATGAGTAATGTTTCAGAAAAGTAATAAAATGAAGAATAAACTATATCATAATCATTGAGACTAAAATTATGTCAGACGTTTAATTAATCAGCATTATCCTTTATGAATGTCATTCATAACTACCAATTGCCGGCACCTAAAGACGTATGTCCTCTCAGTGGTCCAGGAAGGATCATCTCCTAGTTATCTCGCATGTTCCACGATGCTGCATGTAAAACCATTCAAATACAAAATGAGTAATGTTTCAGAAAAGTAATAAAATGAAGAAAAAACTATATTATAATCATTCAGACTAAAATTATGTCAGACTTATAATTAATCAGCATTATCCTTTATGAATTTCATTCATATTAACCAATTGCCGGCACCAAAAGACGTATGTCCACTCAGTGGTCCAGGAAGGATCATCTCCTTGTCATCTCGCATGTTCAACGATGCTGCATCTAAAACCATTCAAACACAACATGAGTAATTTTTCAGAAAAATAATTAAATGAAGAAAAAACTTTATTATAATCATTCACACTAAAATTATGTCAGACTTATAATTAATCAGTATTATCGTTTATGAATGTCATTCATAACTACCAATTGCCGGCACCTAAAGACATATGTCCTCTCAGTGGTCCAGGTGGGATCATCTCCTAGTCATCTCGCATGTTCCACGATGCTGCATCTAAAACCATTCAAATACAAAATGAGTAATGTTTCAGAAAAGTAATAAAATGAAGAAAAAACTATATTATAATCATTCAGACTAAAATTATGTCAGACTTATAATTAATCAGCATTATCCTTTATGAATTTCATTCATATTAACCAATTGCCGGCACCAAAAGACGTATGTCCACTCAGTGGTCCAGGTGGGATCATCTCCTAGTCATCTCGCATGTTCCACGATGCTGCATCTAAAACCATTCAAATACAAAATGAGTAATGTTTAAGAAAAGTAATAAAATGAAGAAAAAACTATATCATAATCATTGAGACTAAAATTATGTCAGACGTATAATTAATCAGCATTATCCTTTATGAATGTCATTCATAACTACCAATTGCCGGCACCTAAAGACGTATTTCCTCTCAGTGGTCCAGGATGGATCATATTCGAGTCATCTCGCATGTTCCACGATGCTGCATCTAAAACCATTCAAATACAAAATGAGTAATGTTTCAGAAAAGTATTAAAATGAAGAAAAAACTATATTATAATCATTCAGACTAAAATTATGTCAGACATATAATTAATCAGCATTATCCTTAATGAATGTCATTCATAACTACCAATTGCCGGCACCAAAAGATGATTTTCCTCTCAGTGGTCCAGGAAGGATCATCTCCGAGTCTTCTCGCATGTTCCTCGATAATGCATCTAAAATAATATATAAACAATATGAGTAATGTTTCAGATAGGTTATAAAATGAAGAAAAAACGATATTCTAATCATTGAGACTAAAATTATATCAGACTTATTATTAATCAGCATTATCCTTAATGAATGTCATTCATAACTACAAATTGCCGGCACCTAAAGACGTATGTCCTCTCAGTGGTCCAGGAAGGATCATCTCCGAGACATCTCTTATGTTCCCCGATGGTGCATCTAAAACCATTCAAATACAAAATGAGTAATGTTTCAGAAAAAAATATAAAATGAAGAAATAACGATATGATAATCAAAGAGACTAAAATTATGTCAGACTTATAAATAATCAGCATTATCCTTAATGAAAGTCATTCATAACTACCAACTGCCGGGACCTAAAGACGTATGTCCTCTCAGTGGTCCAGGAAGGATCAACACCGAGTCATCTCGCATGTTCCTCGATGCTGCATCTAAAAACATTCAAATACAAAATGAGTAATGTTTCAGAAAAGTAATAAAATGAAGAAAAAACTATATTATAATCATTGAGACTAAAATTATGTCAGACTTATTATTAATCAGCATTATCCTTAATGAATGTCATTCATAACTACCAATTGCCTGCACTTAAAGACGAATGTCCTCTCAGTGGGCCAGGAAGGATCATCTCCGAGTCATCTCGCATTTTCACCGATGCTGCATCTAAAACCATTCAAATACAATATGAGTAATGTTTCAGAAAAGTTATAAAATGACGAAAAAACGATATTATAATCAATGAGACTAAAACTATGTCAGACTTATAATTAATCAGCATTATCCTTAATGAAAGTCATTCATAACTACCAACTGCCGGCACCTTAAGACGTATGTCCTCTCAGTGGTCCAGGAAGGATCATCTCCGAGTCATCTCGCATGTTCCTCGATGCTGCATTTAATATAATACATGTACAATATGAGTAATGTTTCAGAAAAGTTATAAAATGAAGAAAAAACGATAATATAATCAATGAGACTAAAATTATGTCAGACATATTTTAAATCAGCATTATCCTTAATGAATGTCATTCATAACTACCAATTGCCGGCACCTAAGGACGTATGTCCTCTCAGTGGTCCAGGAGGGATCATCTCCGAGTCATCTCGCATGTTCCTCGATGCTGCATCTAAAATAATACATATACAATACGAGTAATATTTCAGAAAATATATAAAATGAAGAAAAAACGATATTATAATCAAAGAGACTAAAATTATGCCAGACTTATTATTAATCAGCGTTATCCTTAATGAAAGTCATTCATAACTACCAACTGCCGGCACCTAAAGACGTATGTCCTCTCAGTGGTCCAGGAAGGATCAACACCGAGTCATCTCGCATGTTCCTCGATGCTGCATCTAAAAACATTCAAATACAAAATGAGTAATGTTTCAGAAAAGTAATAAAATGAAGAAAAAACTATATTATAATCATTGAGACTAAAATTATGTCAGACTTATTATTAATCAGCATTATCCTTAATGAATGTCATTCATAACTACCAATTGCCTGCACTTAAAGACGAATGTCCTCTCAGTGGGCCAGGAAGGATCATCTCCGAGTCATCTCGCATTTTCACCGATGCTGCATCTAAAACCATTCAAATACAATATGAGTAATGTTTCAGAAAAGTTATAAAATGACGAAAAAACGATATTATAATCAATGAGACTAAAACTATGTCAGACTTATAATTAATCAGCATTATCCTTAATGAAAGTCATTCATAACTACCAACTGCCGGCACCTTAAGACGTATGTCCTCTCAGTGGTCCAGGAAGGATCATCTCCGAGTCATCTCGCATGTTCCTCGATGCTGCATTTAATATAATACATGTACAATATGAGTAATGTTTCAGAAAAGTTATAAAATGAAGAAAAAACGATATTATAATCAATGAGACTAAAATTATGTCAGACATATTTTAAATCAGCATTATCCTTAATGAATGTCATTCATAACTACCAATTGCCGGCACCTAAGGACGTATGTCCTCTCAGTGGTCCAGGAGGGATCATCTCCGAGTCATCTCGCATGTTCCTCGATGCTGCATCTAAAATAATACATATACAATACGAGTAATATTTCAGAAAATATATAAAATGAAGAAAAAACGATATTATAATCAAAGAGACTAAAATTATGCCAGACTTATTATTAATCAGCGTTATCCTTAATGAAAGTCATTCATAACTACCAACTGCCGGCACCTAAAGACGTATGTCCTCTCAGTGGTCCAGGAAGGATCATCTCCGAGTCATCTCGCAGGTTCCTCGATGCTGCATCTAAAATAATACATATACAATATGAGTAATGTTTCAGAAAAGTAATAAAATGAAGAAAAAATTATATTATAACCATTAAGACTAAAATTATTCAGACTTATTATTAATGGGCATTATCCTTAATATATGTCATTCACAACTACCAATTGCCGGAAACTAAAGACGAATGTCCACTCAGTGGTCCAGGAAGGATCATCTCCGAGTCATCTCGCATGTTCCCCGATGCTGTATCTAAAACCATTCAAATACAATATGAGTAATGTTTCAGAGAAGTAATAAAATGAAGAAAAAACTATATTATAATCATTGAGACTAAAATTATGTCAGACTTAGTATTAATCAGCATTATCCTTAATGAATGTCATTTATAACTACCAATTGCCGGCACCTAAAGACGTATGTCCTTTCAGTGGTCCAGGAAGGATCATCTCCGAGTCATCTCGCATGTTCCCGGATGCAGCATCTAAAACCATTCAAATACAATATGAGTAATGTTTCTTAAAAGTAATAAAATAAAGGAAAAACTATATTCTAATCATTGAGACTAAAATTATGTCAGACTTATTATAAATCAGCATTATCCTTAATGAATGTCATTCATAACTACCAATTGCCGGCACCTAAATACGTATGTCCTCTCAGTAGTCCAGGAAGGATCATCTCCGCGACATCTCCCATGTTCCCCTATGCTGCATCTAAAACCATTCAAATACAAAATGAGTAATGTTTCAGAAAAGTAATAAAATGAAGAAAAAATTATATTATAATCATTGAGACTAAAATCATGTCAGACTTATGATTAATCAGCATTATCCTTAATGAATGTCATTTATAACTACCAATTGCCGGCACCTAAAGATGTATTTCCTCTCAGTTGACCAGGAAGGATCATCTCCGAGACATCTCGCATGTTCCCCGATGCTGCATCTATAACCATTCAAATACAAAATGAGTAGTTTCAGAAAAGTAATTTAATGAAGAGAAAATTATATTGTAATCATTGAGACTAAAATTATGTCAGACTTATTATTAATCAGCATTATCCTTTATGAAAGTCATTCACAACTACCAATTGCCGGCACCAAAAGACGTATGTCCTCTCAGTCGGCCAAAAAGGATCATCTCCGAGTCATGTCGCATGTTCCCCGATGCTGCATCTAAAACCATTCAAATACAAAATGAGTAATCTTTCAGAAAAGTAATAAAATGAAGAAAAAACGATATTATAATCATTGAGACTAAAATTATGTCAGACTTATTATTCATCAGCGTTATCCTTAAAGAAACTCATTCATAACTACCAACTGCCGGCACCTAAAGACGTGTGTCCTCTCAGTGGTCCAGGAAGGATCATCTCCGAGTCATCTCGCATGTTCCTCGATGCTGCATCTAAAATATTACATATACAATATGAGTAATATTTTAGAAAAGTTATAAAATGAAGAAAAAACGATATTATAATCAATGAGACTAAAATTATGTCAGACTTATAATTAATCAGCATTATCCTTACTGAATGTCATTCATAACTGCCATTTGCCGGCACCTAAAGCCATATGTCCTCTCAGTGGTCCAGGAAGGATCATCTCCGAGTATTCTCGCATGTTCCCCGTCGCTGCATCTAAAACCATTAAAAAAAATGAGTAATGTTACAGAAAGGTATTAAAATGAAGAAAAAACTATATTGTAATCATTGAGACTAAAATTATGTCAGACTTATTATCAATCAGCATTATCCTTTATGAAAGTCATTCATATCTACCAACTGCCGGCACCTAAAGACGTATGTCCTCTCAGTGGTCCAGGAAGGATCATCTCCGAGTCATCTCGCATGTTCCTCGATGCTGCATCTAAAATAATAAATATACAATATGAGTAATGTTTCAGAAAAGTTATAAAATGAAGAAAATACGATATTATAATCAATGAGACTAAAATTATGTCAGACTTATAATTAATCAGCATTATCCTTAATGAATATCATTCACAACTACCAATTGCCGGCACCTAAAGCCATATGTCCTCTCAGTGGTGCAGGAAGGATCATCTCCGAGTCATCTCGCATGTTCCCCGATGCTGCATCTAAAACCATTCTAATAAAAAATGAGTAATGTTTCAGGAAAGTAATAAAATGAAGAAAAAATTATATTATAAACATTGAGACTAAAATTATTTCAGACTTATTATTAATTAGCATTATCCTTAATAAAAGTACTTCATAACTACCAACTGCCGGCACCTAAAGACGTATGTAATCTCAGTGGTCCAGGAAGGATCATCTCCGAGTCATCTCGCATGTTCCTCGATGCTGCATCTAAAATAATACATATACAATATGAGTAATGTTTCAGAAAAGTTATAAAATGAAGAAAAAACGATATAACAAACAATGAGACTAAAATTATGTCAGACTTATAATTAATCAGCATTATCCTTAATGAAAGTCATTCATAACTACCAACTGCCGGGACCTAAAGACGTATGTCCTCTCAGTGGTCCAGGAAGGATCAACACCGAGTCATCTCGCATGTTCCTCGATGCTGCATCTAAAAACATTCAAATACAAAATGAGTAATGTTTCAGAAAAGTAATAAAATGAAGAAAAAACTATATTATAATCATTGAGACTAAAATTATGTCAGACTTATTATTAATCAGCATTATCCTTAATGAATGTCATTCATAACTACCAATTGCCTGCACTTAAAGACGAATGTCCTCTCAGTGGGCCAGGAAGGATCATCTCCGAGTCATCTCGCATTTTCACCGATGCTGCATCTAAAACCATTCAAATACAATATGAGTAATGTTTCAGAAAAGTTATAAAATGACGAAAAAACGATATTATAATCAATGAGACTAAAATTATGTCAGACATATTTTAAATCAGCATTATCCTTAATGAATGTCATTCATAACTACCAATTGCCGGCACCTAAGGACGTATGTCCTCTCAGTGGTCCAGGAGGGATCATCTCCGAGTCATCTCGCATGTTCCTCGATGCTGCATCTAAAATATTACATATACAATATGAGTAATATTTTAGAAAAGTTATAAAATGAAGAAAAAACGATATTATAATCAATGAGACTAAAATTATGTCAGACTTATAATTAATCAGCATTATCCTTACTGAATGTCATTCATAACTGCCATTTGCCGGCACCTAAAGCCATATGTCCTCTCAGTGGTCCAGGAAGGATCATCTCCGAGTATTCTCGCATGTTCCCCGTCGCTGCATCTAAAACCATTAAAAAAAATGAGTAATGTTACAGAAAGGTATTAAAATGAAGAAAAAACTATATTGTAATCATTGAGACTAAAATTATGTCAGACTTATTATCAATCAGCATTATCCTTTATGAAAGTCATTCATATCTACCAACTGCCGGCACCTAAAGACGTATGTCCTCTCAGTGGTCCAGGAAGGATCATCTCCGAGTCATCTCGCATGTTCCTCGATGCTGCATCTAAAATAATAAATATACAATATGAGTAATGTTTCAGAAAAGTTATAAAATGAAGAAAATACGATATTATAATCAATGAGACTAAAATTATGTCAGACTTATAATTAATCAGCATTATCCTTAATGAATATCATTCACAACTACCAATTGCCGGCACCTAAAGCCATATGTCCTCTCAGTGGTGCAGGAAGGATCATCTCCGAGTCATCTCGCATGTTCCCCGATGCTGCATCTAAAACCATTCTAATAAAAAATGAGTAATGTTTCAGGAAAGTAATAAAATGAAGAAAAAATTATATTATAAACATTGAGACTAAAATTATTTCAGACTTATTATTAATTAGCATTATCCTTAATAAAAGTACTTCATAACTACCAACTGCCGGCACCTAAAGACGTATGTAATCTCAGTGGTCCAGGAAGGATCATCTCCGAGTCATCTCGCATGTTCCTCGATGCTGCATCTAAAATAATACATATACAATATGAGTAATGTTTCAGAAAAGTTATAAAATGAAGAAAAAACGATATAACAAACAATGAGACTAAAATTATGTCAGACTTATAATTAATCAGCATTATCCTTAATGAAAGTCATTCATAACTACCAACTGCCGGGACCTAAAGACGTATGTCCTCTCAGTGGTCCAGGAAGGATCAACACCGAGTCATCTCGCATGTTCCTCGATGCTGCATCTAAAAACATTCAAATACAAAATGAGTAATGTTTCAGAAAAGTAATAAAATGAAGAAAAAACTATATTATAATCATTGAGACTAAAATTATGTCAGACTTATTATTAATCAGCATTATCCTTAATGAATGTCATTCATAACTACCAATTGCCTGCACTTAAAGACGAATGTCCTCTCAGTGGGCCAGGAAGGATCATCTCCGAGTCATCTCGCATTTTCACCGATGCTGCATCTAAAACCATTCAAATACAATATGAGTAATGTTTCAGAAAAGTTATAAAATGACGAAAAAACGATATTATAATCAATGAGACTAAAACTATGTCAGAATTATAATTAATCAGCATTATCCTTAATGAAAGTCATTCATAACTACCAACTGCCGGCACCTTAAGACGTATGTCCTCTCAGTGGTCCAGGAAGGATCATCTCCGAGTCATCTCGCATGTTCCTCGATGCTGCATTTAATATAATACATGTACAATATGAGTAATGTTTCAGAAAAGTTATAAAATGAAGAAAAAACGATATTATAATCAATGAGACTAAAATTATGTCAGACATATTTTAAATCAGCATTATCCTTAATGAATGTCATTCATAACTACCAATTGCCGGCACCTAAGGACGTATGTCCTCTCAGTGGTCCAGGAGGGATCATCTCCGAGTCATCTCGCATGTTCCTCGATGCTGCATCTAAAATAATACATATACAATACGAGTAATATTTCAGAAAATATATAAAATGAAGAAAAAACGATATTATAATCAAAGAGACTAAAATTATGCCAGACTTATTATTAATCAGCGTTATCCTTAATGAAAGTCATTCATAACTACCAACTGCCGGCACCTAAAGACGTATGTCCTCTCAGTGGTCCAGGAAGGATCATCTCCGAGTCATCTCGCAGGTTCCTCGATGCTGCATCTAAAATAATGCATATACAATATGAGTAATGTTTCAGAAAAGTAATAAAATGAAGAAAAAATTATATTATAACCATTAAGACTAAAATTATTCAGACTTATTATTAATGGGCATTATCCTTAATGTTTGTCATTCACAACTACCAATTGCCGGAAACTAAAGACGAATGTCCACTCAGTGGTCCAGGAAGGATCCTCTCCGAGTCATCTCGCATGTTCCCCGATGCTGTATCTAAAACCATTCAAATACAATATGAGTAATGTTTCAGAGAAGTAATAAAATGAAGAAAAAACTATATTATAATCATTGAGACTAAAATTATGTCAGACTTAGTATTAATCAGCATTATCCTTAATGAATGTCATTTATAACTACCAATTGCCGGCACCTAAAGACGTATGTCCTTTCAGTGGTCCAGGAAGGATCATCTCCGAGTCATCTCGCATGTTCCCGGATGCAGCATCTAAAACCATTCAAATAAAATATGAGTAATGTTTCTTTAAAGTAATAAAATGAAGGAAAAACTATATTCTAATCATTGAGACTAAAATTATGTCAGACTTATTATAAATCAGCATTATCCTTAATGAATGTCATTCATAACTACCAATTGCCGGCACCTAAATACGTATGTCCTCTCAGTAGTCCAGGAAGGATCATCTCCGCGACATCTCCCATGTTCCCCTATGCTGCATCTAAAACCATTCAAATACAAAATGAGTAATGTTTCAGAAAAGTAATAAAATGAAGAAAAAATTATATTATAATCATTGAGACTAAAATCATGTCAGACTTATGATTAATCAGCATTATCCTTAATGAATGTCATTTATAACTACCAATTGCCGGCACCTAAAGATGTATTTCCTCTCAGTTGACCAGGAACGATCATCTCCGAGACATCTCGCATGTTCCCCGATGCTGCATCTATAACCATTCAAATACAAAATGAGTAGTTTCAGAAAAGTAATTTAATGAAGAAAAAATTATATTGTAATCATTGAGACTAAAATTATGTCAGACTTATTATTAATCAGCATTATCCTTTATGAAAGTCATTCACTACTACCAATTGCCGGCACCAAAAGACGTATGTCCTCTCAGTTGGCCAAAAAGGATCATCTCCGAGTCATGTCGCATGTTCCCCGATGCTGCATCTAAAACCATTCAAATACAAAATGAGTAATCTTGCAGAAAAGTAATAAAATGAAGAAAAAACGATATTATAATCATTGAGACTAAAATTATGTCAGACTTATTATTCATCAGCGTTATCCTTAAAGAAACTCATTCATAACTACCAACTGCCGGCACCTAAAGACGTGTGTCCTCTCAGTGGTCCAGGAAGGATCATCTCCGAGTCATGTCGCATGTTCCTCGATGCTGCATCTAAAATATTACATATACAATATGAGTAATATTTTAGAAAAGTTATAAAATGAAGAAAAAACGATATTATAATCAATGAGACTAAAATTATGTCAGACTTATAATAAATCAGCATTATCCTTACTGAATGTCATTCATAACTGCCATTTGCCGGCACCTAAAGCCATATGTCCTCTCAGTGGTCCAGGAAGGATCATCTCCGAGTATTCTCGCATGTTCCCCGTCGCTGCATCTAAAACCATTAAAAAAAAATGAGTAATGTTACAGAAAGGTATTAAAATGAAGAAAAAACTATATTATAATCATTGAGACTAAAATTATGTCAGACTTATTATCAATCAGCATTATCCTTTATGAAAGTCATTCATATCTACCAACTGCCGGCACCTAAAGACGTATGTCCTCTCAGTGGTCCAGGAAGGATCATCTCCGAGTCATCTCGCATGTTCCTCGATGCTGCATCTAAAATAATAAATATACAATATGAGTAATGTTTCAGAAAAGTTATAAAATGAAGAAAATACGATATTATAATCAATGAGACAAAAATTATGTCAGACTTATAATTAATCAGCATTATCCTTAATGAATATCATTCACAACTACCAATTGCCGGCACCTAAAGCCATATGTCCTCTCAGTGGTGCAGGAAGGATCATCTCCGAGTCATCTCGCATGTTCCCCGATGCTGCATCTAAAACCATTCTAATAAAAAATGAGTAATGTTTCAGGAAAGTAATAAAATGAAGAAAAAATTATATTATAAACATTGAGACTAAAATTATTTCAGACTTATTATTAATTAGCATTATCCTTAATAAAAGTACTTCATAACTACCAACTGCCGGCACCTAAAGACGTATGTAATCTCAGTGGTCCAGAAAGGATCATCTCCGAGTCATCTCGCATGTTCCTCGATGCTGCATCTAAAATAATACATATACAATATGAGTAATGTTTCAGAAAAGTTATAAAATGAAGAAAATACGATATAACAAACAATGAGACTAAAATTATGTCAGACTTATAATTAATCAGCATTATCCTTAATGAATGTCATTCATAACTACGAATTGCGGGCACCTAAAGCCATATGTCCTCTCAGTGGTCCAGGAAGGATCATCTCCGAGTCATCTCGCATGTTCCCCGATGCTGCATCTAAAACCATTTAAATACAAAATGAGTAATGTTTCAGAAAAGTAATAAAATGAAGAAAAAACTATATTATAATCATTGTGACTAAAATTATGTCAGACTTATTATTAATCAGCATTATCCTTCATGTATGTCATTCATAACTACCAATTACTGGCACCTAAAGACGTATGTCCTCTCAGTGGTCCAGGAAGGATCATCTCCGAGTCATCTCGCATGTTCCCGGATGCAGCATCTAAAACCATTCAAATACAATATGAGTAATGTTTCTTTAAAGTAATAAAATGAAGGAAAAACTATATTCTAATCATTGAGACTATAATTATGTCAGACTTATTATAAATCAGCATTATCCTTAATGAATGTCATTCATAACTACCAATTGCCGGCACCTAAATACGTATGTCCTCTCAGTAGTCCAGGAAGGATCATCTCCGCGACATCTCCCATGTTCCCCTATGCTGCATCTAAAACCATTCAAATACAAAATGAGTAATGTTTCAGAAAAGTAATAAAATGAAGAAAAAATTATATTATAATCATTGAGACTAAAATCATGTCAGACTTATGATTAATCAGCATTATCCTTAATGAATGTCATTTATAACTACCAATTGCCGGCACCTAAAGATGTATTTCCTCTCAGTTGACCAGGAAGGATCATCTCCGAGACATCTCGCATGTTCCCCGATGCTGCATCTATAACCATTCAAATACAAAATGAGTAGTTTCAGAAAAGTAATTTAATGAAGAAAAAATTATATTGTAATCATTGAGACTAAAATTATGTCAGACTTATTATTAATCAGCATTATCCTTTATGAAAGTCATTCACAACTACCAATTGCCGGCACCAAAAGACGTATGTCCTCTCAGTCGGCCAAAAAGGATCATCTCCGAGTCATGTCGCATGTTCCCCGATGCTGCATCTAAAACCATTCAAATACAAAATGAGTAATCTTTCAGAAAAGTAATAAAATGAAGAAAAAACGATATTATAATCATTGAGACTAAAATTATGTCAGACTTATTATTCATCAGCGTTATCCTTAAAGAAACTCATTCATAACTACCAACTGCCGGCACCTAAAGACGTGTGTCCTCTCAGTGGTCCAGGAAGGATCATCTCCGAGTCATCTCGCATGTTCCTCGATGCTGCATCTAAAATATTACATATACAATATGAGTAATATTTTAGAAAAGTTATAAAATGAAGAAAAAACGATATTATAATCAATGAGACTAAAATTATGTCAGACTTATAATTAATCAGCATTATCCTTACTGAATGTCATTCATAACTGCCATTTGCCGGCACCTAAAGCCATATGTCCTCTCAGTGGTCCAGGAAGGATCATCTCCGAGTATTCTCGCATGTTCCCCGTCGCTGCATCTAAAACCATTAAAAAAAATGAGTAATGTTACAGAAAGGTATTAAAATGAAGAAAAAACTATATTGTAATCATTGAGACTAAAATTATGTCAGACTTATTATCAATCAGCATTATCCTTTATGAAAGTCATTCATATCTACCAACTGCCGGCACCTAAAGACGTATGTCCTCTCAGTGGTCCAGGAAGGATCATCTCCGAGTCATCTCGCATGTTCCTCGATGCTGCATCTAAAATAATAAATATACAATATGAGTAATGTTTCAGAAAAGTTATAAAATGAAGAAAATACGATATTATAATCAATGAGACTAAAATTATGTCAGACTTATAATTAATCAGCATTATCCTTAATGAATATCATTCACAACTACCAATTGCCGGCACCTAAAGCCATATGTCCTCTCAGTGGTGCAGGAAGGATCATCTCCGAGTCATCTCGCATGTTCCCCGATGCTGCATCTAAAACCATTCTTATAAAAAATGAGTAATGTTTCAGGAAAGTAATAAAATGAAGAAAAAATTATATTATAAACATTGAGACTAAAATTATTTCAGACTTATTATTAATTAGCATTATCCTTAATAAAAGTACTTCATAACTACCAACTGCCGGCACCTAAAGACGTATGTAATCTCAGTGGTCCAGGAAGGATCATCTCCGAGTCATCTCGCATGTTCCTCGATGCTGCATCTAAAATAATACATATACAATATGAGTAATGTTTCAGAAAAGTTATAAAATGAAGAAAAAACGATATAACAAACAATGAGACTAAAATTATGTCAGACTTATAATTAATCAGCATTATCCTTAATGAAAGTCATTCATAACTACCAACTGCCGGGACCTAAAGACGTATGTCCTCTCAGTGGTCCAGGAAGGATCAACACCGAGTCATCTCGCATGTTCCTCGATGCTGCATCTAAAAACATTCAAATACAAAATGAGTAATGTTTCAGAAAAGTAATAAAATGAAGAAAAAACTATATTATAATCATTGAGACTAAAATTATGTCAGACTTATTATTAATCAGCATTATCCTTAATGAATGTCATTCATAACTACCAATTGCCTGCACTTAAAGACGAATGTCCTCTCAGTGGGCCAGGAAGGATCATCTCCGAGTCATCTCGCATTTTCACCGATGCTGCATCTAAAACCATTCAAATACAATATGAGTAATGTTTCAGAAAAGTTATAAAATGACGAAAAAACGATATTATAATCAATGAGACTAAAATTATGTCAGACATATTTTAAATCAGCATTATCCTTAATGAATGTCATTCATAACTACCAATTGCCGGCACCTAAGGACGTATGTCCTCTCAGTGGTCCAGGAGGGATCATCTCCGAGTCATCTCGCATGTTCCTCGATGCTGCATCTAAAATATTACATATACAATATGAGTAATATTTTAGAAAAGTTATAAAATGAAGAAAAAACGATATTATAATCAATGAGACTAAAATTATGTCAGACTTATAATTAATCAGCATTATCCTTACTGAATGTCATTCATAACTGCCATTTGCCGGCACCTAAAGCCATATGTCCTCTCAGTGGTCCAGGAAGGATCATCTCCGAGTATTCTCGCATGTTCCCCGTCGCTGCATCTAAAACCATTAAAAAAATGAGTAATGTTACAGAAAGGTATTAAAATGAAGAAAAAACTATATTGTAATCATTGAGACTAAAATTATGTCAGACTTATTATCAATCAGCATTATCCTTTATGAAAGTCATTCATATCTACCAACTGCCGGCACCTAAAGACGTATGTCCTCTCAGTGGTCCAGGAAGGATCATCTCCGAGTCATCTCGCATGTTCCTCGATGCTGCATCTAAAATAATAAATATACAATATGAGTAATGTTTCAGAAAAGTTATAAAATGAAGAAAATACGATATTATAATCAATGAGACTAAAATTATGTCAGACTTATAATTAATCAGCATTATCCTTAATGAATATCATTCACAACTACCAATTGCCGGCACCTAAAGCCATATGTCCTCTCAGTGGTGCAGGAAGGATCATCTCCGAGTCATCTCGCATGTTCCCCGATGCTGCATCTAAAACCATTCTAATAAAAAATGAGTAATGTTTCAGGAAAGTAATAAAATGAAGAAAAAATTATATTATAAACATTGAGACTAAAATTATTTCAGACTTATTATTAATTAGCATTATCCTTAATAAAAGTACTTCATAACTACCAACTGCCGGCACCTAAAGACGTATGTAATCTCAGTGGTCCAGGAAGGATCATCTCCGAGTCATCTCGCATGTTCCTCGATGCTGCATCTAAAATAATACATATACAATATGAGTAATGTTTCAGAAAAGTTATAAAATGAAGAAAAAACGATATAACAAACAATGAGACTAAAATTATGTCAGACTTATAATTAATCAGCATTATCCTTAATGAAAGTCATTCATAACTACCAACTGCCGGGACCTAAAGACGTATGTCCTCTCAGTGGTCCAGGAAGGATCAACACCGAGTCATCTCGCATGTTCCTCGATGCTGCATCTAAAAACATTCAAATACAAAATGAGTAATGTTTCAGAAAAGTAATAAAATGAAGAAAAAACTATATTATAATCATTGAGACTAAAATTATGTCAGACTTATTATTAATCAGCATTATCCTTAATGAATGTCATTCATAACTACCAATTGCCTGCACTTAAAGACGAATGTCCTCTCAGTGGGCAAGGAAGGATCATCTCCGAGTCATCTCGCATTTTCACCGATGCTGCATCTAAAACCATTCAAATACAATATGAGTAATGTTTCAGAAAAGTTATAAAATGACGAAAAAACGATATTATAATCAATGAGACTAAAACTATGTCAGACTTATAATTAATCAGCATTATCCTTAATGAAAGTCATTCATAACTACCAACTGCCGGCACCTTAAGACGTATGTCCTCTCAGTGGTCCAGGAAGGATCATCTCCGAGTCATCTCGCATGTTCCTCGATGCTGCATTTAATATAATACATGTACAATATGAGTAATGTTTCAGAAAAGTTATAAAATGAAGAAAAAACGATATTATAATCAATGAGACTAAAATTATGTCAGACATATTTTAAATCAGCATTATCCTTAATGAATGTCATTCATAACTACCAATTGCCGGCACCTAAGGACGTATGTCCTCTCAGTGGTCCAGGAGGGATCATCTCCGAGTCATCTCGCATGTTCCTCGATGCTGCATCTAAAATAATACATATACAATACGAGTAATATTTCAGAAAATATATAAAATGAAGAAAAAACGATATTATAATCAAAGAGACTAAAATTATGCCAGACTTATTATTAATCAGCGTTATCCTTAATGAAAGTCATTCATAACTACCAACTGCCGGCACCTAAAGACGTATGTCCTCTCAGTGGTCCAGGAAGGATCATCTCCGAGTCATCTCGCAGGTTCCTCGATGCTGCATCTAAAATAATACATATACAATATGAGTAATGTTTCAGAAAAGTAATAAAATGAAGAAAAAATTATATTATAACCATTAAGACTAAAATTATTCAGACTTATTATTAATGGGCATTATCCTTAATGTTTGTCATTCACAACTACCAATTGCCGGAAACTAAAGACGAATGTCCACTCAGTGGTCCAGGAAGGATCATCTCCGAGTCATCTCGCATGTTCCCCGATGCTGTATCTAAAACCATTCAAATACAATATGAGTAATGTTTCAGAGAAGTAATAAAATGAAGAAAAAACTATATTATAATCATTGAGACTAAAATTATGTCAGACTTAGTATTAATCAGCATTATCCTTAATGAATGTCATTTATAACTACCAATTGCCGGCACCTAAAGACGTATGTCCTTTCAGTGGTCCAGGAAGGATCATCTCCGAGTCATCTCGCATGTTCCCGGATGCAGCATCTAAAACCATTCAAATACAATATGAGTAATGTTTCTTTAAAGTAATAAAATGAAGGAAAAACTATATTCTAATCATTGAGACTAAAATTATGTCAGACTTATTATAAATCAGCATTATCCTTAATGAATGTCATTCATAACTACCAATTGCCGGCACCTAAATACGTATGTCCTCTCAGTAGTCCAGGAAGGATCATCTCCGCGACATCTCCCATGTTCCCCTATGCTGCATCTAAAACCATTCAAATACAAAATGAGTAATGTTTCAGAAAAGTAATAAAATGAAGAAAAAATTATATTATAATCATTGAGACTAAAATCATGTCAGACTTATGATTAATCAGCATTATCCTTAATGAATGTCATTTATAACTACCAATTGCCGGCACCTAAAGATGTATTTCCTCTCAGTTGACCAGGAACGATCATCTCCGAGACATCTCGCATGTTCCCCGATGCTGCATCTATAACCATTCAAATACAAAATGAGTAGTTTCAGAAAAGTAATTTAATGAAGAAAAAATTATATTGTAATCATTGAGACTAAAATTATGTCAGACTTATTATTAATCAGCATTATCCTTTATGAAAGTCATTCACTACTACCAATTGCCGGCACCAAAAGACGTATGTCCTCTCAGTCGGCAAAAAAGGATCATCTCCGAGTCATGTCGCATGTTCCCCGATGCTGCATCTAAAACCATTCAAATACAAAATGAGTAATCTTGCAGAAAAGTAATAAAATGAAGAAAAAACGATATTATAATCATTGAGACTTAAATTATGTCAGACTTATTATTCATCAGCGTTATCCTTAAAGAAACTCATTCATAACTACCAACTGCCGGCACCTAAAGACGTGTGTCCTCTCAGTGGTCCAGGAAGGATCATCTCCGAGTCATCTCGCATGTTCCTCGATGCTGCATCTAAAATATTACATATACAATATGAGTAATATTTTAGAAAAGTTATAAAATGAAGAAAAAACGATATTATAATCAATGAGACTAAAATTATGTCAGACTTATAATTAATCAGCATTATCCTTACTGAATGTCATTCATAACTGCCATTTGCCGGCACCTAAAGCCATATGTCCTCTCAGTGGTCCAGGAAGGATCATCTCCGAGTATTCTCGCATGTTCCCCGTCGCTGCATCTAAAACCATTAAAAAAAAATGAGTAATGTTACAGAAAGGTATTAAAATGAAGAAAAAACTATATTATAATCATTGAGACTAAAATTATGTCAGACTTATTATCAATCAGCATTATCCTTTATGAAAGTCATTCATATCTACCAACTGCCGGCACCTAAAGACGTATGTCCTCTCAGTGGTCCAGGAAGGATCATCTCCGAGTCATCTCGCATGTTCCTCGATGCTGCATCTAAAATAATAAATATACAATATGAGTAATGTTTCAGAAAAGTTATAAAATGAAGAAAATACGATATTATAATCAATGAGACAAAAATTATGTCAGACTTATAATTAATCAGCATTATCCTTAATGAATATCATTCACAACTACCAATTGCCGGCACCTAAAGCCATATGTCCTCTCAGTGGTGCAGGAAGGATCATCTCCGAGTCATCTCGCATGTTCCCCGATGCTGCATCTAAAACCATTCTAATAAAAAATGAGTAATGTTTCAGGAAAGTAATAAAATGAAGAAAAAATTATATTATAAACATTGAGACTAAAATTATTTCAGACTTATTATTAATTAGCATTATCCTTAATAAAAGTACTTCATAACTACCAACTGCCGGCACCTAAAGACGTATGTAATCTCAGTGGTCCAGGAAGGATCATCTCCGAGTCATCTCGCATGTTCCTCGATGCTGCATCTAAAATAATACATATACAATATGAGTAATGTTTCAGAAAAGTTATAAAATGAAGAAAATACGATATAACAAACAATGAGACTAAAATTATGTCAGACTTATAATTAATCAGCATTATCCTTAATGAATTTCATTCATAACTACGAATTGCGGGCACCTAAAGCCATATGTCCTCTCAGTGGTCCAGGAAGGATCATCTCCGAGTCATCTCGCATGTTCCCCGATGCTGCATCTAAAACCATTTAAATACAAAATGAGTAATGTTTCAGAAAAGTAATAAAATGAAGAAAAAACTATATTATAATCATTGTGACTAAAATTATGTCAGACTTATTATTAATCAGCATTATCCTTCATGTATGTCATTCATAACTACCAATTACTGGCACCTAAAGACGTATGTCCTCTCAGTGGTCCAGGAAGGATCATCTCCGAGTCATCTCGCATGTTCCCCGATGCTGCATCTAAAATAATACATATACAATATGAGTAAAGTTTCAGAAAAGTGATAAAATGATGAAAAAACTATATTATAATCATTGGGAGTAAAATTATGTCAGACTTATGATTAATCAGCATTATCGTTAATGAATGTCACTCATAACTAGCAATTGCCGGCACCTAAAGACGTATGTCCTCTCAGTGGGCCAGGAAGGATCATCTCCGAATCATCCCGCATGTTCCCCGATGCTGCATATAAAATGATACATATACAATATGAGTAATGTTTCAGAAAAGTAATAAAATGAAGAAAAAACGATATTATTATCATTGAGCCTAAAATTATGTCAGACTTATTATTAATCAGCATTATCCTTAATAAATGTCATTCATAACTACCAATTGCCGGCCCCTTAAGACGTATGTCCTCTCAGTTCGCCATGAAGGATCATCCTTGAGTCATCTCGCTTGTTCCCCGATGCTGCTTCTAAAACCATTCAAATACAAAATGAGTAATGTTTCAGAAAAGTAATTAAAAGAGGAAAAAACTATATTATAATCATTGAAACTAAAATTATGTCCGAGTTATTATTAATTAGCATTATCCTTAATAAAAGTACTTCATAACTACCAACTGCCGGCACCCAAAGACGTATGTCCTCTCAGTGGTCCAGGAGGGATCATCTCCGAGTCATCTCGCATGTTCCCCGATGCTGCATCTAAAACCATTCAAATACAAAATGAGTAATGATTCAGAAAAGTAATAAAAAGAAGAAAAAACTATATTATAATCATTGAGACTAACATTATGTCAGACTTATTATTAATCAGCATTATCCTTAATGAAAGTCATTCATAACTACCAATTGCCGGCACCTAAAGACGTATGTCCTCTAAGTGGTCCAGGAAGGACCATCTCTGAGTCCTCTCGCATTTTCCTCGATGCTGCATCTAAAATAATACATATACAATATGAGTAATGTTTCAGAAAAGTTATAAAATGAAGAAAAAACGATATTATAATCAATGAGACAAATATTATGTCAGACTTATGATTAATCAGCATTATCCTTAATGAATGTCATTTATAACTACCAACTGCCGGCACCTAAAGACGTATGTCCTCTCAGTGGTCCAGGAAGGATCATATCCGAGAGATCTCGCATGTTCCCCGATGCTGTATCTAAAACCATTCAAATACAAAATGAGTAATGTTTCAGAAAAGTAATAAAATGAAGAAAAAATTATATTACAATCATTGAGACTAATATTATGTCAGACTTATTATTAATCAGCATTAACCTTAATGAAAGTCATTCATAACTACCAACTGCCGGGACCTAAAGACGTATGTCCTCTCAGTGGTCCAGGAAGGATCATCAACGAGTCATCTCGCATGTTCCTGGATGCTGCATCTAAAAACATTCAAATACAAAATGAGTATGTTTCAGAAAAGTAATAAAATGAAGAAAAAACAATATTATAAACATTGAGACTAAAATTAAGTCAGACTTATTATTAATCAGCATTATCCTTAATGAATGTCATTCATAACTACCAACTTGAAGCACCTAAAGACGTATGTCCTCTCAGTGGTCCAGGAAGGATCATCTCCGATTCATCTCGCATGTTCCTCGATGCTGCATATAAAATAATACATATACAATATGAGTAATGTTTCAGAAAAGTAATAAAATGAAGAAAAAACGATATTATAATCATTGAGCCTAAAATTATGTCAGACTTATTATTAATCAGCATTATCCTTAATAAATGTCATTCATAACTACCAATTGCCGGCCCCTTAAGACGTATGTCCTCTCAGATCGCCATGAAGGATCATCTCCGAGTCATCTCGCTTGTTCCCCGATGCTGCATTTAAAACCATTCAAATAAAAAATGAGTAATGTTTCAGAAAAGAATTAAAATGAAGAAAAAACGATATTATAATCATTGAGACTAAAATTATGTCAGACTTATTATCAATCAGCATTATCCTTTATGAAAGTCATTCATATCTACCAACTGCCGGCACCTAAAGACGTATGTCCTCTCAGTGGTCCAGGAAGGATCATCTCCGAGTCATCTCGCATGTTCCTCGATGCTGCATCTAAAATAATAAATATACAATATGAGTAATGTTTCAGAAAAGTTATAAAATGAAGAAAATACGATATTATAATCAATGAGACTAAAATTATGTCAGACTTATAATTAATCAGCATTATCCTTAATGAATATCATTCACAACTACCAATTGCCGGCACCTAAAGCCATATGTCCTCTCAGTGGTGCAGGAAGGATCATCTCCGAGTCATCTCGCATGTTCCCCGATGCTGCATCTAAAACCATTCTAATAAAAAATGAGTAATGTTTCAGGAAAGTAATAAAATGAAGAAAAAATTATATTATAAACATTGAGACTAAAATTATTTCAGACTTATTATTAATTAGCATTATCCTTAATAAAAGTACTTCATAACTACCAACTGCCGGCACCTAAAGACGTATGTAATCTCAGTGGTCCAGGAAGGATCATCTCCGAGTCATCTCGCATGTTCCTCGATGCTGCATCTAAAATAATACATATACAATATGAGTAATGTTTCAGAAAAGTTATAAAATGAAGAAAAAACGATATAACAAACAATGAGACTAAAATTATCTCAGACTTATAATTAATCAGCATTATCCTTAATGAATGTCATTCATAACTACGAATTGCGGGCACCTAAAGCCATATGTCCTCTCAGTGGTCCAGGAAGGATCATCTCCGAGTCATCTCGCATGTTCCCCGATGCTGCATCTAAAACCATTTAAATACAAAATGAGTAATGTTTCAGAAAAGTAATAAAATGAAGAAAAAACTATATTATAATCATTGTGACAAAATTATGTCAGACTTATTATTAATCAGCATTATCCTTAATGAAAGTCATTTATAAGTAGCAATTGCTGGCACCTAAAGACGTATGTCCTCTCAATGGTCGAGGAAGGATCATCTCCGAGACATCTCGCATGTTCCCCGATGCTGCATCTAAAATAATACAAATACAAAATGAGTAATGTTTCAGAAAAGTTATAAAATGAAGAAAAAACGATATTATAATCAATGAGACTAAAATTATGACAGACGTATTATTAATCAGCATTTTCCTTAATGAAAGATAATTATAACTACCAATTGCAGGCACCTTAAGACGTCTGACCTCTCAGAGTTCCGGAAGGATCATCTCCGAGTCATCTCGCATGTTCCCGGATGCTGCATCTAAAACCATTCAAATACAATATGAGTAATGTTTCAGAAAAGTAATAAAATAAAGAAAAAACTATATCATAATCATTGAGACTAAAATTATGTCAGACTTATTATTAATCAGCATTATCCATAATGAATGTCATTCAAAACTACCAATTGCCGGCACGTAAAGACGTATGTCCTCTCAGTGGTCCAGGAAGGATCATTTCCAAGTCATCTCGTACATTCCCCGATGGTGCATCTAAAATAATACATATACAATATGAGTAATGTTTCAGAAAAGTGATAAAATGAAGAAAAAATTATATTGTAATCATTGAGACTAAAATTATGTCAGACTTATTATTAATCAGCATTATCCTTAATGAATGTCATTCATAACTACCAATTGCCGGCACCTAAAGACGTATGTCGTCTCACTGGTCCTGGAAGGATCATCTCCGAGACATCTCGCATGTTGCCCGATGCTGCGTCTAAAACCATTCAAATACAAAATGAGTAATGTTTCAGAAAGGTAATAAAATGAAGAAAAAATTATATCATAATCATTGAGACTAAAATTATGTCAGACTTATTATTAATCAGCATTATCCTTAATGAATGTCATTCAGAACTACCAATTGCCGGCACCTAAAGACGTATGTCCTCTCAGTAGTCCAGGAAGGATCATCTCCGAGTCATCTCGCTTGTTCCCCGATGCTGCATCTAAAATAATACATATACAAAATGAGTAATGTTTCAGAAAAGTAATAAAATGAAGAAAAAATTATAGTATAATCTTTGAGACTATAATTATGTCAGACTTATTATGAATCAGTATTATCCTTAATGAATGTCATTCATAACTACCAATTGCCGGCACCTAAAGACGTATGTCCTCTCAGTGGTCCAGGAAGGATCATCTCCGAGTCATCTCGCATGTTCCCCGATGCTGCATCTAAAATAATACATATACAAAATGAGTAATGTTTCAGAAAAGTAATAATATGAAGAAAAAACTATATTATAATCATTGAGACTAAAATTATGTCAGACTTCATAATAATCAGTATTATCCTTAATGAATGTCATTCATAACTACCAATTGCCGGAACCTAATGACGTATGTCCTCTCAGTGGTCCAGGAAGGATCATCTCCGAGTCATCTCGCATGTTCCCCGATGCTGCATCTAAAACCATTCAAATACAATGAGTAATGTTTCAGAGAAGTAATAAAATGAAGAAAAAACTATATTATAATCATTGAGACTAAAATTATGTCAGACTTAGTATTAATCAGCATTATCCTTAATGAATGTCATTTATAACTACCAATTGCCGGCACCTTAAGACGTATGTCCTCTCAGTGGTCCAGGAAGGATCATCTCCGAGTCATCTCGTATGATCCCGGATGCTGCATCTAAAACCATTCAAATACAAAATGAGTAATGTTTCATAAAAGTAATAAAATGAAGGAAAAACTATATTCTAATCATCGAGACTAAAATTATGTCAGACTTATTATTAATCTGCATTATCCTCAATGAATGTCATTCATAACTACGAATTGCCGGCACCTAAAGACGTATGTTCCCTCAATGGTCCAGGAAGGATCATCTCCGAGACATCTCGCATGTTGCCCGTTGCTGCTTCTTAATCCATTCAAATATAAAATGAGTAATGTTTTAGAAAAGTAATAAAATGAAGAAAAAATTATATTATAATCATTGAGACTAAAATTATGTCAGACTTATTATTAATCAGCATTATCCTTAATGTATGTCATTCATAACTACCAATTGCCGGCACCAAAAGACGTATGTCCTCTCAGTAGTCCAGGAAGGATCATCTCCACGACATCTCGCATGTTCCCCGATGTTGCGTCTAAAACCATTCAAATACAAAATGAGTAATGTTTCAGAAAAGTAATAAAATGAAGAAAACATTATATTATAATCTTTGAGACTATAATTATGTCAGACTTATTATCAATCAGCATTATCCTTAATGAATGTCATTCATAACTTCCAATTGCCGGCACCTTAAGACGTATGTCCTCTCAGTGGTCCAGGAAGGATCATCTCCGAGTCATCTCGCATGTTCCCCGATGCTGCATTTAAAATAATACATATAGAATATGAGTAATGTAACAGAAAAGTTATAAAATGAAGAAAAAACGATATTATAATCATTGAGCCTAAAATTATGTCAGACTTATTATTAATCAGCATTATCCTTAATAAATGTCATTCATAACTACCAATTGCCGGCCCCTTAAGACGTATGTCCTCTCAGATCGCCATGAAGGATCATCTCCGAGTCATCTCGCTTGTTCCCCGATGCTGCATTTAAAACCATTCAAATAAAAATTGAGTAATGTTTCAGAAAAGTAATAAAATGAAGAAAAAACGATATTATAATCATTGAGACTAAAATTATGTCAGACTTATTATAAATCAGCATTATCCTTTATGAAAATCATTCATAACTACCAACTTGAAGCACCTAAAGACGTATGTCCTCTCAGTGGTCCTGGAAGGACCTTCTCCGAGACATCTCGCATGTTCCTCGATGCTGCATCTAAAATAATACAAATACAAAATGAGTAATTCTTCAGAAAAGTTATTAAATGAAGAAAAAAGGATATTATTATCATTGAGACTAAAATTATGTCAGACTTGTTAATAATCAGCATTATCCTTTCTGAAAGTCATTCATAACTACCAATTGCTGGCACCTAAAGACGTATGTCCTCTTAGTGGTCCAGGAAGGATCATCTCCGGGAAATCTCGCATGTTCCTTGATGCTGCATCTAAAATAATACAAATACAAAATGAGTAATGTTTCAGAAAAGTTATAAATTCAAGAAAAAATGATATTATAATCAATGAGACTAAAATTATATCAGACTTATTTTTTATCATCATTATCCATGATAGATGTCATTCGTTACTACGAAATGCCGGCACTAAAAATTCTAGGTTCTCTCAGTGGTCCAGGAAGAATCTTAATCTAGACATATTCCATGTTCCTCGATGCCGCTTCTAAAATAATACAAGTATAAAATGAAGGATGCTCCAATATATAATTTATATGACAAAAAAAGTCCAATAAACAATAAGACTAAAATTAAGTTAGAACTTATTATTTATCATTATTATCAATGAAATATTCATTTATATTTACAGAACGCTGGCTCCTGACATCCTCTGTCCTCTTAGTGGTGCAGGAATTATCTTCTGGAATATATTTCCATGTATCTTTGATGCATCATCTGAAATATTATACATTTAACATGAATGTTTATATTTCAGTTGGAATCTTCTCCACGATATCTCCGTATAATATTGAATTAGCATCTCAAATAATTCACATATTAAATGAATGATGATACAATTTACTAAGTGAAAACTTCGCAAGGCATATAATGATAATAATTAATTCTCTAATGGAAACAAAAATACCCCAATTTTATCCAATTAAAAAATAATTGCTATTTTAAATATGCACAACCATTCCCCAGCCGTATAGCTCAGACTAGCCACGGCCTTATCCTAAAGAAGTGCAGATATTGTGACAATTTGAATTAGGCGCTAAAATTATTTGATGGAATTTTTCACTTGGAAGCTAGACATGGATTTCGCATTAATGTCTTACGAAACATCGGAAGTATCATTTCGTGACAATTGAGATTCCTTTAGAACAGAAAACTCTTCCACGTCATAAGAATATAATCATTTGAATTTCCGAACGTTAATATCGATTAAAATTTCATTTGCCGAATGTTCAATATCCTGCAAGCTCATACGGAAAACATTTTTAACAGATATATGCTGTATCATGGTAGATTTGCAATAAATAACTTAAGTGTTAAGTAGTTACTTTGCTAACTTAACATTACTTCAAAATACACTTACACTATGCTTTAAACAGATATCCTCACTTCAAAAGTTTGAACATAACGAAAAAGATTCAAATTCTTACCGTTACTCCGGAATTGTACCACCAAGATCTTTCCTACACGAATTCTTACCGGGAACTGACAACTTTGTCGCTAAGAGCCCAGACAAAACACCAGCTGCGTTCTGATTGGTGGAAATTTGTTTTCCCCCACCCCCACCCCCGTTAACCGTTAGGTTTAAAATTACCAAAAATAATAAAAATAATTAAATATTGATTTTAAATACGAAAATATTGTTGAAATAACTAAATTTTTGAAAATCGAATTAATTGATAAAAAATTCTATAAACTTTAAGCGACTTCTATAATAACCTCGAAGTTAACGATGGCTGATACTAACTGGGTTAGGTATGGATAATCAAGAAACTAATTAGGAATGCCATTGAAATAATGTTGATTTACAATTAAATTTCTTCAATTCGAATTTGTTTGTGATATATTGTATCAACCAATTGATATTTCCTCCATAACTAACGATAAACGCTACGATAAGAATCATATTGAATAACTCATCTTAGTTGGAATTTGGAAATAGATTACAATTCAAAATTAAATTAAGTCATCGGTCGTAAACTGAGTACATATCCTTTGGTTTACACTTATAAAATCCCATTCTCACTTTACTGGAAATTGCATGGATTCAAATATCGCATTGGTCGTCAGGAGGACTGCCTGTTTATAACATCAAAGATTTTGGAAAATTTACGTGAATTTGGGGGTAAGGCTCGAAAGGAAGATTCGAAATCGAATTCAACGATCAAAATAAGAATCTTCGTTCAATTTCAGTTATATTAAACCTTGTCTCGACTCAGCATGACCATTCCTTCTAATTCAGCTCTTCAAAAGAAATGAAGCCTGCAAACGATAAAAGTGAAGTTAACGTGTATTTCTTATGGAAAATTATTTGAGCGATCCTGCTTCGAATCCAAAAAGTTATGGAAGAAAAATAATACGGTACTTCCTTCATGATCTCGAAGAATACTTGTGCAAAGTTTTACCCATTTCGGACAAACACTGTGGACTAATCGATGACAAACACTGAATTTCTGCTTTACACACATGGTTAGTATTTAGTTGAAATTTTCCACTAAGTCAACGTTTAAAGCTACGGTAATCTTTAAGGCAATCAGTGATCACACCACGACAATCGTTTTTAAATAATCCCATATCTCTGTATCTCATTAATACACGTAATAAGTAATGAACGCGTGTTTGGGGAATATATTCATCTATTTGAATCGTTAACACTGTACACGACTTGGTTAGATCATAGGCACCTTCTGGAATGATTGCTAAGGAAACGAATGCTATGGAAGAAAGATCGATTGCGTAAAGGATTGCTCACGTATAATCATTACCTTCAAATAGAAGTAGATACTCCACACCTTAGAAGCTGTACAGCATGCCATTCACTTGCACAAGAAGCAGAATCCATTGAACCAGGTTCGATATTCCAGCACAACTCTCAATTCCACTTCCTGGTTGTTATAGCTACCACACCACACACAAACACACGTGATATTGAAATATATTCAATACGAAACGTAATAAATTATACGTTTTAGTCGGCACAACCAAATTCGTAGAAACAGAGTCAATTCTTGCACTCGCCGTGCTTCGCTTCGCTACTCACGATTGTTCTGAAAACAGAAGACATCGTGGTGTCAGGTGACATCGTCATTAGTAATGACCTTGTGATTTGGAAAGCTAAGTAAGAATTGCCGATTTTTAAGAGAGGCAAAAAAAAGGCAAAATACCTTATGTCATCTATTTAACTCTCTTGTCACTTGTATGTAATTACGACACTTTAAGTTGCCATCCGAATATTCCAGAATTATCAAAACCTTCTTTCCACGTCTGACTCACATAACTTCAAATTTCTATGCATTGGGAAATGGTCTAATCTACAATCGAAAGAATTTCCAAAGTCCTTGAAAATGCTCGACTTAGTGAAGTTGGTTTGTTTGAAAGAAGTCCTTTTTCGCTAGATTTATGTATGATACATGTGCTTCGATAGAGTGTACCTACGGGAAACACATAAAGAACGTTTGTAAACAGTTGAAGGCCTCGACTCGACTCTCAGCGATATCGTAAATCAAGTGTTGAAAAGTGTGTTGTTCTAAATCTGTGAACGAAATCTTCCCAAGGTGATACTTCTGATGATTGATTGATTTCGTGCTGCAGTTCACAGGAATTAGGAATCCTTCGATCAAGTTACAATAGCAAAATGTAAGATTCCACTGTAAGTAAAATGATATGATGTATTGATATTAATCCATACGTATGTGAATGTGAAATTACACCTCGTGGGTAAGCAAAGAGTGGTTCCACTTGGCTCTCTGATATCAGAATTCACAGTGAAAATATATTCGTATTCTAGAATATTTAGTATTGATGAGCATGACTTGATTGGCAGTACTAACAAGGGCAAGGTGCTTCATTGTGCAATCAATCAAAAAATTATGAACCCTTGATCAATGTGGTAAACGGTGGTAACATTCATCCTTAGTGAAATTTGAATTTAGATGAAGAAATCAAACGATGCTACCTGTTCTACTTTATTTGTCTAATCTTTTTGCTCTAATCAATTAAATATGAATGAATTCCTGTAATTAAAGTCACCAAGTAGTGCCGGAGGTTCATTGAGGTATCAATGACTGCATTCAATCATTTTGTATGTTTACGAAACTTCGTAAGAAATCGTAGCGAGTGTAGTTGATGAACATGAAAAAAGGTATCTTAATGAGGTGATTTTGAAAGTAAAGCATAAGCTTTTTGAGAAAATGTGTACTTCTTCTCTAACTGAACTTCTCTGCAGTATGAGTTTATCAGTCCAAAATTGTTATCCCCTTCACCGATGTCCATTCTTTTGTGTTATACTGACGTCTTATATACGTGAATTCACGGGGTTTTCATCAAAACCAATATTTATGATCCAATCTTTAAAGATTATCGTTTATTATTATTTATTAAAGTCTTTAAAGATATCGCTTTACCACTTCTGGGAATTCGCTACATATAAGGGTGATTAACCACCAAAATAATATTTTTGCAAAAAATTTAAAAAATATATTGAAAATGATATATTTTGAATTTCGTATAAAAATAATTGTTTGCAAGGGTAACAGTCGTGGAAAATTTCCAAGGCGGTTGGTAGGCGGGGCCATATTGACAGACGGTTGAATTTCGACCAATCAGGTGACGCCAATTTCGATTATCTGTTGCGCAGATGGTTTTTTTGTCAGTCGCTGTTGAGATTTCTTCCGGTGAGTAAGTGCTGCCCAACTGATTTGTGGAAAGACCGTTGGAGATTTGAATTTGCCGACTCGATCCAAGTATTTGAATGTTTTTCAGAGTGCCGATCTTTTTAAACTGTCGCGTTATCTTTAACCATTAATTAATGTTCAAGAATTCTTATATTTTTTAAAAAAAAGGCCAGAATTCACTTCTCAACGCCCATCACCGACTTCATTCAGGATGTCCAGCGAATGGTAAGTTACCTAAGATACTTAAATAGAAACCGTCTTCTATTTTATACAGTCTTTGATATCATTACTATGGCTAGAGATGGAAGGGGTTTAAGTGTCGTATATATGTCATATCGGTTCTCGACTTTCCAGATTCTATGATTAGGACAAAAGAACCCGTCTGTCAATGTTAATTCTCTTAATTTTCACATGATATTGGATGTACACGAAAAGGTTGGATAAAGCTATTTCTAGCAATGATATGTAGACCATTATGTCGACGAAATTAAGACGCATAGTCGACAAATGTTATTTGTTTAGCCGACAAAGCCTTTTTGTTGAAACATATTGCTTGTAACTGTAGGCGATTACAAAACTACATCCAGAGAGTAAGTTATAAATAAACTATCTATACATTACACTCTCGCTAATCCGGCCCTCAATTATACGGACTCTGAGTAATCCGGCACCCTTCCCTGACGTAAAAAAGAACCATGCAGTATCGAGTGCAAGCGTTGAAGAAAAAATTAGAATAATTTCAGAGGTGAAGGGTCTTTCTTAGAACAGTAGGCATTAATTATATTTATTATGATACCTAAAACATATATTGTTTCCTCAAAGCCTGAATGACTTCTCTAAACAAAGTTATGACTAATCTCCCACTGATGTACTACATTATAGATGTAAGCCTTAAATCAATTTGCCGCCTCATATCTGTGAACGGATTGGCAATAGTTTGGTGCATTTATAATAACAATATGAACTTTGTTTGATGGAGTAAGCGTCAGATAATTTTCCAGCTTAAGCTCGATTGGCATGATCAAACCAAATATGTAAGAGTATGTTTGAGTGTAATTAAGCAACTAAACTCGTTCTGAAAAACGACGTGCGCATTACATTTTTTTTTAAAGTAAGAAGTAAAAAGGAATGTCTAAATCACCCGAGGTTTGACATTACTTGGACTCGAAACCGGTTCTCGACTTTTCTCTCCGAGAAACGTGATTGTATCGGTTTCCGAAGTCAATAAATGCCTGAATGTAGTACGCAACAATGACACTCCTGATTACATTTTTGATTATTGATACCTATTCCGTTAATACCAGCCATCTTTAACTTCAAGGCTATAAGAGAATAGTATATAACTAATAGTATAGTATGATTTTAATTGTTTGGAATTTTAGATGTAACGGATAATGGAGGAAGGGGTGGGAGAAATAAATTTCTACCAATCCGAACGCAGCTTAATGATTTTTCATGGTTTTTTAGCGCCAAATTCGCAGTTCCCGATGATACTTCGTGGGAGAAGGAACTGGTGGTACACTTCCGAACTAAAGGTGAGAATTTGAATTCATTTTCGTTACGTTTAAACTTTAAATTGTAGTAATACGTTTTCTACGCCTAGTGTATTTTGATATTTCGTAACTCATTTAAAACTTTTATTCCTAATTTATTGTGTTGAAGAATATTTCTGTCAGAAATGTTTCCGAATAAGTTTTCAAGATTTTCAATCTTCGGCAAACCAAATTATAAGTTATTATCGACTTTTATTGACGCTGAAAGATTTTCTATTATCATTATAATTATAAGCATATATACATAATAATACTACGGAATATTCGTTCCTGTAGCCGTGGTAACTTTTTTTTACTTAGAATCTATTCCTATTTTTCTTTTCTCCCGCAAGCTTCAATTTCATCCCAAGTTTATACTTGCAAATAGTTCCTAGTAAATATATGCATTTCAGAAGCAAGTAAACGGTCATTGCTTTAGTGAAGATGCTACTTGTTTATAATTAGCTATGTTGGCGGTGGAGGAATTTTAAAATCAATGTAGCAACGGTTGTCGTTATTCACCCAGTTCTCTATGTTCGAGTATAGGACATAATTTTAAATATCTTTGATCACAAGATAAGTCATATATCGGTATCGGAAATTCAAATTTCAGTGCACATTACGGCTCTCGAAAGTGCATAGATTCATCAATACTTTATTCGAGTGATTGTTCATTATATCACTTACAGAGAACTTCTTTATTAATACGAATGTATTTAATAAATTTATTCCCATCGTAAGTGCCTCGCTATTTTTTATTGTATAGAAAATTCTACAACACATAACACTGATTTAAATTACTGGTATTCGGTCGGAAACTGAAGGTCACCGGACAGCTGTTTGTTTTGAGATAACGAACACTTTCTTTTTACCCATGCGAGAAAGCATTTTGCCTTCGCCTTGACCATCGTAAACAGAACTACTTTCGCTTTTAAAACATCTGCATTTCAAAATATTTACATCTTATGGATCATCGATTCAAATTTCAATTCTTCTTTTGCGGACTTTTAGAATAAATCTTCGAAGTAATTCAGTCGTTTATCATGCTCGAAGGAATGGTTAGTAATTAAGACTGAGTTATTCATAAAATCACTTATCGATGAGTTTCCTGTCGCTTTAAAATACTACGTAAGATTTAGCTTTACTTTCCCTAGCTCATTAAATACTCATGCATTGTCTTACGAAACATCACTATCGGTTATCGTAACGGATCTCGGGATTTCAAATTTAGTGGCGACACTAGTGTTACATCCGTACACTAAGAATGAAGTGAATTTTCATGATGCTACTCTAGAAGTATCTCGTAATTTACAGCTAATTAATAACAGGAATTTGTATCTCCGATATAATCAATGCTTATTTTCCGTGCCAATGCTTTGAAAATTGAAACACCTCTTGTATATAAATCTCCAGAACTTTGAAGTTTTATTTTATCTCAAAGGATTTTCAGGTCCTATCAAGTCAATGAAATAAGACGTTAAGCTCAATATCTCTCTCATCAGAATTAAGTGTATTCCTTACCAAATAATTTTATAATTTAATACTGAAAAATTGAACTTCTGCATTGATTTTCTCCGATGGATATTTTGCGTAAAGGTGACTAAAAAAAATTAAGTAACGGAAATATGTTTCCAAATTAAACGTATTTCCTCATTAAACAAATTAATAATTTTATCGCATTGTTGCTCATGACTGTGAAATAAAATACTTAATAATTATTTAAAAAATGATGGAAATGAAGTTTGAATTAGCACAGGAAAGCGTGCAACTTAACCAAAACTTTGTACGGGAAGTGAAAAATCGGGTTTAGGACTCGAACCCGGGTTTACCAATGTCCAGGATGTGGCTCGGAGGTTTAGTGGCTAGAATACCATTATTTCAGTGGTTAGAATTCCAATTTGTTAGTATACCACTATTAAGTTACACAAACTTCAATTATTATTTAATTCGATGCGATATTAATTTTCATTTTTAATTTTTTTAAGGTTTAAGGAGAACTCTATTTAATTCATTTTGATATTGCCCAGGCGTAATGTGGTGCTACTCAATCAAAAGCTACTGGCGCAGTGAAAAACCATCACTGAAGATGCTCATGGAAACGTCGGAGGTCCAATTTATGGTAATTAGGATATTTAATTACTCTGAAATATTGTACTTCGCCTCATGGATTTGAAATATATTTCTTGATTCTTACGTCGATTCCTGTTATGTTAATTCAACATTAGCGAATTACGTCCGTGCCATTGAAATAGAAATGATTTAGCCTAACTTGGTGGAACTCCATAGAAAGAAAATAAAAATAATTTATACTCTGAGCACTACACTAAAAAATAACATGGTCGGTTGACAGTAACAATACATTTTATAAACTGCAAAGTGATTTTATTCCCATCCAATGATATGATTTTAATTATACGATTACATTGATAGCTGTCTAATATGGTTTCTGTTTTCTGATATTAAATTCTGTTGTTACTTCAGATTTTTAATCGATAAAGAATATTACACATATTATGAAATTTACCATGAAACTAACTACTATATTGACTCGAAAAGAGCCTTCCAACTTTTGGGTACTTGCTAAACATAATGTTGTTAGATAAATAGATTTAACTCTTTCGCCTTCACTCTTGATGTCGGAACTCGCTAATAAAGTAGTAATTTATGCAGGACTAATCCTTTCGACAGCTTATAAACGAGTCAAAATTCTAGTAAGTTACGTTGATTTTGGATCTTTTTGTAGCCAAAATACAGAAATTTATGGATGTTAATTCGCAATTATTTAGATCCTTGCATCATCTTTTCATTAAGAGAAAGTTTTGTTACAACAGATTTAGTAGATAGCATAGAATTAACCCTTACTTAGTCGTCACAGAAAATTTAAGTAATTTGTCACAAGGGGTCAGAGTGACCCAAACATTCTCTGAATTATTAAGACTTCTTTCATGATCAATCAAATGATTCAATTTTATATTGTAAATAAATGATTCTTTAAAAAAATAATTCTAACTTTTTTACGTAATATCTTTTTGCATCAGATATATATTAAATTTAATGTTAAAAATTGTACCAAAATTGCAGTAACTTTTACAATTAATTACATTTTGTATTAAAAATTAACCTAAGAGTTTTAAAGTATTGAAATTTGTAGTAGAGGGTACATTAAATACATTTTCGTTTCGTAAATAAAGTCAAAACGTTGGGTGCAAATAAATTTTCGAATTTCATGAAACATTCAGTTAAGGGGTTTCCGACTATGATAAAACGATAATTTATGTATAAAATATCTTAACTTTAATCCTTATCAGTGTTGCCTAACTATAAAAGAAAATATTTTATGAGGCTCAATATTTTTCGTATTTATTTAATTCTAAATAAATTGTTATAAATTAGCAATTCGAAACCTAAATCTAGCCTAATAACTGCACACAATTGGGGTACCAACTTTAAAAAAGAAATTATTAAATAGTTTTTAGTGCGCATCTCTTTGTTACCATATTTGAATTACATTAACATAGATTTACTTAGTGAATCTTAGTAAAGAATTCTGTGAAACCTAGGAGCATTTTAATCATTTGAAGTGCATTCGAAAAATATTCGGTAAAATCTTTAAAATATCCGCAAAAACTTATGTTTTTGAAATATTTTTAAGTTGGTATAAGTGATATAGTGTTCAGTATTTTTGTGGTACTTAGCTATTAATTAGTTTATGTAAAGGCACGTATAAAATACTAAAATTTGGTTAGATAATTATTAAAATTCATTTTCGTAAAATTAATAACACCGATAAAATTGCGTACTTTTTATTAATTGAAATTACCTAAATTCGCAGATCATAACAAAAAAAACATCTCTAGATAACGTAAATTAAGTTGAAATACTTTCATAAAATGTCAGTACTACCAAAGTAAATACATTTCCTGGGTCATATTGACCACACGCAACTAATTAAGGGTTAAAATTAATATGTTGAAGCGTCACTTCGTGGAAAGGAATAGACATTTCAAAAATATTAAGATAACCAAGTTTTTACATATTTTAAAATAATTAAGGGTTAATATCAGAGCATGTAATGGACAAAGAACTGAAATGAAATGTATCTTTGTCGGCGATTTAATTAGAAATCTTCAATAATTATTTATACCACTGGACTCTCCAATAGATTTGAAATCTCGATATCCTTTGGTTTGTCGTTAGTGATTTCTCGTAAGACAATGGAAGAGAAATTTAAAAAGGTACAAAACGCGATCCTAAGTTGCAATTCAATGTTACAGAGCACTCAGTAATCGCTGATTTAAAAATAACAGGTTTCTTATTCATTGCCATGGTATCAAAGGAAAGACGCACGACTGAATCACTTCCACGATTTATCTAAAAGTCGTCAATTGAAACGTTAAAAACAATAAGAGAGTAAATTCTCGAGAACGCAGTCATTGGCAAATTATTAAAACACGTGATGGCACTTATCGAGTTTGATACAAACTGAGCTATGTCTTGCCTATATTATGAATTTTGTCTCTTTTAGACGTTTCTTCATGGTGTCACAAGTATGATACTGAATGTTCGTTCCACGAAGGATTATGAGAAGAAGTCTCCCGGATGCCCAATACAGGTCAGTTCTTTCGGCTTCAATGACTCTAACAAATGAAACCGTCAAAATAAAGAATTTATCTACCATTAATATCATTAATATTTTAGTATTTTTAGATGTATTTATCCTATTTCAGAAACTGAAACAGGAATATATCACTTTGTGATCATTTATTGTTTTGTTTTACAAATCAGATCAATTCTCGTATAGAATATTGTATTTTCGCATAGTTAAAGAGGCACGCCTAATTAATGCTAACATAGGAATCATTAACGTCTTATAACAATAGAATGCAGTAAAACGGATTTGTCGTTAATAATCTTTACATTTAAATAACGTTTGTATCGCAAAGATATTACCGTTTGATTGTTTCTCTGCCGTAGTCATGAAATATTAATTAAATTAAAACTAGAGAAAATTACAACTTATAAGACTATTCAACTTTATGAAATAGAGCGATATTTCCTTGATTTCATTTTCAAGAGTAATATTTTTGTATTATGTAATAATTTTATTCATTATAAAATATATTTTAAATTTGAGGCAATAATATTATGGAATTGCTCTAATGAATTGTAATTCCATAAGCAGGCTTTAGTGTTTTATATTAGATATATTTCAGTCAACATATCTCTGTTTTTTTTTATCTCATATGAATTTATTGTAATAACCTACTTAATTTATTTTTGTTTCTTTCTTTTTTTATGCTTTGAGGGAGTTCATTATATCTATTCTGGGCGATGATTCGTCCTTGTGTCTCGGATGCAATAAAAAACGTGCGTTCAGAGAAGAGTTATCAAATGAATTCTTCCGGATTCCCTCTGCAGGTTAGTTCTTTATAATTATATTTTAATCTTATAGTATGCCATTATTTAGTTTAAAACGTGGCTGCAAGATGTTTAATAACTTGAGCGGAACATCTCTTGAATTTTAACAACGTAGTGCATTTCCAATTCCTTCCGTGATTGAGTTTCAATCTTAATCTCGATTTCGCTTGTATCATATTCTTGAAGTAAATAGAGAACTAAAGATCCCTGACTTATGTGGAGTCACCTTTATATTTATTTTTCATCAAAGTTTCTGATAGCTGATTCACATATCGATTAATGAATAAATAGACTACAAAGATCACTCCTTTTCTTTTAGCATAATTTTATAAGGTTTTTCATACGCGAAAACAAGGTCGCTGTGGTATAAGCGGATGCTATTAGGCCAATGTGTTTTCCCTTTCAATCCTTTCGTTTTGGCTATAGTTTCACCTTGCAATTTTTCCCTTGTCATTTGCATTAGCTTACTTTCATTTTCACCTGATTTGTTATCAAACCTCAAGCGTATGAAGCAAGGAATATGGAGTCACCACAAGGTTGAGGCTTCCTCTACTTTAGATTACTTCCACTCTTATAATTTTTCAACTGTGATAGTCTTTTCTTCGTGCCACTTTTAACCTTTAGGTATTTCCACAGTTACAATGACTTGCTCTTCATTAATAATCTCTGACAATGAAAACATCTTTACTTGAATTGGTTTCCTATATTGTTCCAAGAGTCTGTAGTGAAGATATGGCGGGAGTTTAAGCTTAAATTACACCACTTCAGAGCTTATGTTATAACTGTTTCATAAATTCTTTGATATCAGTAACCTCATGGAGAAATTCGGTTAGCATATCCATGCTTCTCTCTCATCAGTCTCACAATCATAAACATTCATAATCAGTATTTGGATTTGTATTTATCCGGTTTGGTAACTTCCGCAAGAATCTCTAATTTTACGATTCTTTATTGATTTTTCTTTGTTATCAGAGTTAACTTTAAGGGTATTCAACTGTCCCATAGTTTATGCGGCACACCTGGGAATCGTTAACGTAGAAATAATCAATGATTTCCAATAATGTTATTTACTTATTAGTCTTCATGCGTTATTTAAATAATCAATTACTCATCAGACAGATTAATATGAATAGGGTTTCTTAAAGTTCGCGCCGTTTTGAACTCGTTGGCATTTTACATTTGTGTCTTTCAACAATTTCCAACCTAAGCTTCTTAATAAACAGAAATAATGAAGTAAATCTAAGTCGTTAATATCCTTTTTAATGTGGTTTCCCCAGCTTCATGCACTGCTGTGTAGGACATCTGAATTTTTTATAACCGTTCATCATAATACTTCCAAATCTTTCGCTATTTTCTTAATTGTAAAGTTTCCCTTTTAGATTCTTTTGTTGCTATATTAGAGGAGAATTGCTTATATTTTAATCGCTTGGTTTAATTTAAAATTAGAGGGCTACTATATGGACAAAATGTAGCCAAACTTCGCTTTCTGGATAAATAATAAAAATGAATTTATTATCAAAAATCACACAATACGAAAATCTATGTCGGTTACATTTTCATGTGCCTAATATCATCAATGTTCTTCGCAAATACTTGTAGTTTTTTTTTTCATTTAGATTTTAGATACTGTCATCCTAAATGAGGTATAAATTATATACCTTTATAAAAGTTTTTAGTGAATATACGTTTTACAAAATCGAACGTAATAGTAGATACATAATAGCGAAATAGGCTAATTTTTCCAATTTCAGACGCACCCTGATTTTGCTTTTTGAGTATGTTCGATAAATAATATTGCGTTATAACAAATATACAATTCGCTGTAGTTCTTAGCGTGGCCTCCACTTATACCGTTCCCGGATTACGTTAACGGAGTTAACTTGAATGTATTTTCATCGACTATGTTTTGTTCTAGGTGAATAATATGTACGTTATTTTGCCTCTAGGAACGGCGTTGGAGGACTTCTTCAGGAGACTGTTCAGGACTGTCTGCGTCGGGATGAATTTGAAGAACAAAATAACACTTCCTTGGAAAATGAAATACGTGAATTATAAAGTGAAGTAAAAGTGAACTGTGAAGTCAACTTATTAACTGAACTATTTATCACCTTTTGAACATTTGAGTTTCCTTTTTTTATTTTATCATTTAAACTTTCTTTAACTATATTCTTCTAAGTCACTGATGGGGATGCACCTAAGATAACCATTTACTATTATATTTCATCTATCTGTTAAGGGTTTATTCCATTTTAAATGATGTTGCTTATTTATCTACCAACGCATATTAGTATTATTAATATCATTTATTCCGAACTCCCCAATCTTTCTGATTCTTAAAGGATTTGGAATATATATTCTATATATGTATATTTAATCATTATTATCTATTTCTATGACTGTAATGTAACTTAATTGTTTTTGAATGTAATTATTTATGTATGTAATTAAAAATATAATAATTTTGTATTTTGCTAAAGAAAATGGGGCAGAGAAGAGGGGTTACAGACCTCATCTGCTCCAGGCAAAATAAATAAAATAAAGTCGGTCGAACTCATGGGGAGATGGGTTTGAGGGGTGGGCTACGGGAAAAGCGTTGTGGTAATATGGGGGGAGGCCACCGGGGAGGTCCTCGGGGGAAAGCGTCCGATGAGGACGTTGGGGGAAGGGCATCGTGCAAAAACATCATGTGAGGTTGTCAACGGAGGGAGTCTGTAGTTAGAGCTCAGAGGTTGTGTAGGAATTTTGGAAGGAGGTGGCTATGATGGAAGGATATCGGGTGGAGTCGTCCAATAAGGGAAAACCGGAGGGCGTCGGGGGATCACGTCAGGACAAGGACGGGATGGAATGGCGACGGACGTGGGTGTTCGGTAGGGAGACGGAGTAGATTGTGGCGGAACAGCACGGCACGGTGGTAGACATCCCAGGACATAGAAGGAGGGCGTCGCCGGACATCGCGGGACAGCGAGTGATTTCGTCTCGGAAATCGCGGACAGCACCGGACGGCGTCGTGGGACCTCACGGGACAGCGAGGGACAGGTTCGCGGGACAGCTAGTGATATCGTCGCGGGACAGCGAGGCACGGCCAAACGGAATATCGCGGACGGCTAGTGATGTCGTCGCGGGACATCACGGACAGCGAGGGACGGCGTCAAGGAACATCGCGGGGTACAGAGTCATTGGAGGTACGTACGAGGTCATTGGTACGAGGTACAGAGTCATTGGACATCACGGGAAAACAAGGGACAGCGTCGTGGGACAGCGAGGGACGGCGTCGCGGGACAGCGAGGACGGCATCGCGGGACAGCGAGGGACGTCTTCTTGGGACACGGTATAGCTTGGGACAATGTCGCAAATTGGACATCATGGGAAAACGAGGGACGGCGTCGTTGGACAGCGACGGATGTCTTCTCGGGACTTCACGGTACTGCTTGGGACAATGTCGCGGTACTGAGCGATACAGCGTCGCCGGACTTCCCTGCACTCACTCTTCCCACACATTATTTTTTCCGCACTTCACCACTTAACCTGTTGTCCACTTACCCCACGGTCAATCAATGCACTCATCCTCTAACTTCCGTACCCCACACTCTAACCCTGCACTTTCGTTCCAAATTCCCAGCCCTTGCAGCCTCCCTCCCACTTCCTTACTCTGACATCTTCCCCCGACGCCCTTCAACCCACGGACCCCCATACGACGCGTTACCTGGAAGCATTCCACCCACGACCTCTCAAGACCTCTTCCCTGAAAACGTTTACTCAACGAATTCACAGAACGCTTTCCCCCGTCGCCCACCCATCAAACCCTTCTTCCTACGAATTACTCGGATTTGACTTTTGTTATTTAACCTGGTTAGGGTTATGGGAGGGAGGGTTCGAGGGTTGGGAAGTGGGTTTAGAGGACATAGGGTTAGAGTATGGGCAGAGTTTACGCCATTGGTAGGGTCTCTCCCTACGAAATCACCCAAGCTGAATTTTATTTATTTTACCTAGCAAGAATAAGGCCTTCCGGCCTAAGAGTCTTTCGTTTTATTTTACATATATATGTGCAAAATCTATATATATATATATATATATATATATATATATATATATATATACAATTAAATTACATAAACGTGACATAAATAGAGAAAATAGCGTATTTTAAATTCTTTAGGTATTGGATAGATTGATAAGATAGTAAAATTACACATTATAATAATAAAATGCGTACACATACAATACAGAATAATACAATATTTTCAATTCTTAGAAAAAAATTATAGCAGCTTCAAAAAAAAAGACCAAATGCTTGACCGAAAAAAGTGAAACACAATTATATTTATCATATTTTTATTTTCGGTTTGGTATGGCCTTGCGAACTTAACAATATATTTTCAATAAAACATAAAAAGACCTTTAATTAGAAGAAATATTAATGCATATCGTACGGTAAATGTGTCCCCTTAACTGTGATAGGATCGAAAACCATTATACAAATTAAAATATTCTATACTCCTGACTGGAGAAACATTAAACAATCTTTACAGTTTGAAAAATGTTAATTTTTTATTCTAGTAACTTACTCGAACACCCGTTTGGACGTTAATTCTTTTATGTTGATTTTCTATTACGTTTACGAAGCAATACGAAGCTAAAACTATTTACGATGCTCGACTGAATGTGATTCTCTACAAAAGTTACTTCGAAACTTTTTTTTCCGGAATTAATTTGCAACGATAACACCAGCATTTACGAGGAACAATGAACATTTATGATGAGCTGAAAACTAAGAGGTATTCCGTGCGATAAAAATGTAAAATGTTTTAGCAGTTTCTGCCGGAAACTGACACAATATTGCAAAAATATGACTTATTGAAGTTGAAAGTGAATACGATATGACGGACATCCACTAACATTAAAAAATTTAATGAATGCAATAAACGCGCCTTGTAAATTTGAAAAATCATATTAATAGGTATGAATTCTATGGGAAGATTCTAATGACTATTGTAATTGTTGTTTTTTACGATGAATATAGTCAAATATATTTATTTATTTACATATTATATTATATGCGTATTTCGAAATAAACGGGACATTATTCATAATCAAATAAAACACTCAGTTGAAGTTATTTAGTCGAATAGAAGGCCTATTTTCCAAAGCGCAAGGGTTTTTTTTTACATTTTACGTGGTGGAGGAATACCTGAAAATTAATGCTACCGATCATCGGAAGTTGCACTGCACTTCATTGAAATGAGGGGACCCATGTAGAGGTAATCTTTTAAATCTCACGTATCTTGGTTATTAATTTAATACGCTTCAGTCTTATACCGAATCAGGCAACTTACAAATAGCTATATAGTAATGGAATGTGGTAAAAAATTCCTCATATTACAGGTGCATTAAGGGTAGTTTAGGACCCACCGAGAGCTTTGCAATTGATTATGAAACTGCTCTGACAGTATTTATATTTTTTTGGAAAATGGCATGTAATTGAATGAATTATGAGGACCAATAATTAAATTAGGGAAAATATTGTACCGTTAAATATCTAAAATATCTTACGCCCAAGATGTTAAACATCAGAATACAATGGTCACAAAAAATAAAATGGCGTACTATAAGAAATTCCATTTCAACTCCTCAACCATCGCGTACTGTAAGATTGAAATTTAATTATAAAAGAACTAACCTTCATAGGGAATCCGGAAGAAAATTCATTTGAAAACCTTCGCTGAACGCACGTTTGATTTTGCATGCGAGGCACCCAGAAGAATCATCACTAGGAATAGATCAAAGACTTCCTTAAAGATTGAAAATAGAAATAAAAACGAATCAATTCAGTAACTAATTCACTATTTACCAAAATTATTGTACAATACATGTATAGAAGGAAGAAGATATTACTACTGATCGATCTAACTAGACTTTTCCATGTGACGTCGAAAGAAAAGGTCAGATACTAGCATCGAAAATGAAAAAATCAATCTCAGAAACCTATGTAATGTAAACTGAAATATATCTAATATAAATTGCCATAGTCTACTCAGGTATTCTGTTTCTGATAATTATTACATAATTTTATTGTCTAGATTTCATTAAGTATTTCATATGAATAAAATTATTATGTAATGCAATTATATGACTCCTAAATACGAAGACAGGGAGAAATTTACCCAATTTGGGGCTACGAGTAGTCTAATTAGTATTAATTTACTTCATAATTCATCATTAATTAAATGAAAAACAAAAGGTCCCATGTTCAATTAGACAAAAATAAATTCCCTATTATTATTTATCAGCACTGTTCATGATAAAAGTCAATCATAATTACGAATTGCGGGCCCTAGAAGTCCAATTTGTCCTTTTGGTCCAGGATTCATCATCTCCTGTGCTCCTCGAGGCTACATCAAAAATAATACAAATATAAAATGAATGATTTAAAAAGAATTAATTAAATGAAGTACAAAAGATACTATGATCAATTAGACTAAAGCAATTCGCACTTATTATTTATCTAGAATATTCATGATAAAAGTCAATTTTAAATACGTATATCCGGCACCAGAAGTGCTATCTTGTCCATTTGGTCCAAGAAGAATCATCTCCTACCCAATAGCACGCTCATCGATGCTGCATCTAAAATAATAAAATTACAAAATTAATGATTTCCAGAGGATTAATTAAATTACGAACTAATAATCCTATGATAAATTCAACTAAATTGAATTCGCTGTTATTATTTATCAGCACTGTTAATGATAAAAGTCAATCATAATTACGAATTGCCGGTCCTAGAAGTCCAATTTGTCCTTATGGAACAGGAAGAATCACCTCCTTCAAATCTCCCATACTCATCGATGCTGCATCTAAAATAATAAAAATACGAAATGAATGATGTTCCAAAGACTTAATAATATTACGAAAAATTATATGATGATCAATTAAACAAAAATAAATTCGTTGTTATTATTTATCAGCATTTTTAATGGTAAAATTCAATCATAAATACGAATTGAAGGCATCAGATTCACAATTATGCCCTTTTGGTAAAGGAAGAATAATATCCTAAGACCTCCCATTTTCCTCGATGCTGCATCTAAAATAATACAAATACAAAATGAGTAATGTTTCAGAAAAGTTATAAAATGAAGAAAAAACGATATTATAATCAATGAGCCTAAAATTATGTCAGACTTATTATTAATCAGCATAATCCTTAATGAAAGTCATTTATAAGTAGCAATTGCTGGCACCTAAAGACGTATGTCCTCTCAATGGTCCAGGAAGGATCATCTCCGAGACATCTCGCATGTTCCTCGTTGCTGCAACAAAAACTATACAAATAGAATATGAGTAATGTTTCAGAAAAGTTATAAAATGAAGAAAAAACGATATTATAATCAATGAGACTAAAATTATGTCAGACTTATTATTAATCAGAATTATCCTTAATGAAAGTCATTCATAACTACCAATTGCCGGCACCTAAAGACGTATGTCCTCTCAGTGGTCCAGGAAGGATCATCTCCGAGACATATCGCATGTTCCCCGATGCTGCATCTAAAATAATACAAATACAAAATGAGTAATGTTTCAGAAAAGTTATAAAATGAAGAAAAAACGATATAATAATCAATGAGACTAAAATTATGACAGACGTATTATTAATCAGCATTTTCCTTAATGAAAGTCAATTATAACTAAAAATTGCAGGCACCTTAAAACGTCTGACCTCTCAAAGGTCCGGAAGGATCATCTCCGAGTCATCTCGCATGTTCCCGGATGCTGCATCTAAAACCATTCAAATATAAAATAAGTAATGTTTTAGAAAAGTAATAAAATGAAGAAAAAATTATATTATAATCATTGAGACTAAAATTATGTCAGACTTATTATTAATCAGCATTATCCTTAATGAATGTCATTCATAACTACCAATTGCCGGCACCAAAAGACGTATGTCCTCTCAGTAGTCCAGGAAGGATCATCTCCCCGACATCTCGCATGTTCCCCTATGCTGCATCTAAAACCATTCAAATACAAAATGAGTAATGTTTCAGAAAAGTAATTAAATGAAGAAAAAATTATATTATAATCTTTGAGACTAAAATTATGTCAGATTTATTATTAATCAGCATTATCCTTAATGAATGTCATTCATAACTACGAATTGCCGGCACCTAAAGACGTATGTCCTCTCAGTGGTCCAGGAAGGATCATCTCCGTGACATCTCGCATGTTCCCCGATGCTGCGTCTAAAACCATTCATATACAAAATGAGTAATGTTTCAGAAAAGTAATAAAATGAAGAAAAAATTATATTATAATCTTTGAGACTATAATTATGTCAGACTTATTATTAATCAGCATTATCCTTAATGAATGTCATTCATAACTACCAATTGCCGGCACCTTAAGACGTATGTCCTCTCAGTGGTCCAGGAAGGATCATCTCCGAGTCATCTCGCATGTTCCCCGATGCTGCATCTAAAATAATACATATAGAATATGAGTAATGTAACAGAAAAGTTATAAAATGAAGAAAAAACGATATTATAATCAATGACCCTAAAATTATGTCAGACTTATTATTAATCAGCATTAACCTTAATGAATGTCATTCATAACTACCAATTGCCGGCACCTAAAGCCGTATGTCATCTCAGTGGTCCAGGAAGGATCATCTCCGAGAATTCTCGCATGTTCCCCGATGCTGCATCTAAAACCATTTAAATACAAAATGAGTAAGGTTTCAGACAAGTAATAAAATGAAGAAAAAACAATATTATAAACATTGAGACAAAATTATGTCAGACTTATTATTAATCAGCGTTATCCTTAATGAATGTCATTCATAACTACCAATTGCCGGCACCTAAAGCTTATGTCCTCTCAGTGGGCCAGGAAGGATCATCTCCGAGTCATCTTGCATGTTCCCCGATGCTGCATCTAAAACCATTCAAATACAAAATGAGTAATGATTCAGAAAAGTAATAAAATGAAGAAAAAACTATATTATAATCATTGAGACTAAAATTATGTCAGACTTATTATTTATCAGCCTTATCCTTAATGAATGTCATTCACAACTACCAATTGCCGGAACTAAAGACGTATGTCCACTCAATGGGCCAGGAAGGATTTTCTCCGAGTCATCTCGCATGTTCCCCGATGCTGCATCTAAAACCATTCAAATACAAAATGAGTAATCTTTCAGAAAAGTAATAAAATGAGGAAAAAACAATATTATAATTATTGAGACTAAAATTATGTCAGACTTATTATTAATCAGCCTTATCCTTAATGAATGTCATTCATAACTACCAATTGCCGGCACCTAAAGCTTATGTCCACTCAGTGGGCCAGGAAGGATCATCTCCGAGTCATCTCGCATGTTCCCCGATGCTGCATCTAAAACCATTCAAATACAAAATGAGTAATGTTTCAGAAAAGTAATAAAACGAAGAAACAACGATATTATAATCTTTGAGACTAAGATTATGTCTGACTTATTATTTATCAGCGTTATCCTTATTGAAAGTCATTCATAACTACCAACTGCCGGCACCTAAAGACGTATGTCCTCTCAGTGGTCCAGGAAGGATCATCTCCGAGTCATCTCGCATGTTCCTCGATGCTGCATCTAAAATATTACATATACAATATGAGTAATATTTCAGAAAAGTTATAAAATAAGGAAAAAACGATATTATAATCAATGAGACTGAAATTATATCAGACTTATAATTAATCAGCATTATCCATACTGAATGTCATTCATTACTTCCAATTGCCGGCACCTAAAGCCATATGTCCTCTCAGTGGTCCAGGAAGGATCATCTCCGAGTCATCTTGCATGTTCCCCGATGCTGCATCTAAAACCATTCAAATACAAAATGAGTAATGTTTCAGAAAAGTTATAAAATGAAGAAAAACGATATTATAATCAAAGAGACTAAAATTATGTCAGACTTATAAATAATCAGCATTATCCTTAATGAAAGTCATTCATAACTACCAACTGCCGGCACCTTAAGAAGTATGTCCTCTCAGTGGTCCAGGAAGGATCATCTCCGAGTCATCTCGCATGTTCCCCGATGCTGCATCTAAAATAATACATATAGAATATGAGTAATGTAACAGAAAAGTTATAAAATGAAGAAAAAACGATATTATAATCAATGACCCTAAAATTATGTCAGACTTATTATTAATCAGCATTAACCTTAATGAATGTCATTCATAACTACCAATTGCCGGCACCTAAAGCCGTATGTCATCTCAGTGGTCCAGGAAGGATCATCTCCGAGAATTCTCGCATGTTCCCCGATGCTGCATCTAAAACCATTTAAATACAAAATGAGTAAGGTTTCAGACAAGTAATAAAATGAAGAAAAAACAATATTATAAACATTGAGACAAAATTATGTCAGACTTATTATTAATCAGCGTTATCCTTAATGAATGTCATTCACAACTACCAATTGCCGGAACTAAAGACGTATGTCCACTCAATGGGCCAGGAAGGATTTTCTCCGAGTCATCTCGCATGTTCCCCGATGCTGCATCTAAAACCATTCAAATACAAAATGAGTAATCTTTCAGAAAAGTAATAAAATGAGGAAAAAACAATATTATAATTATTGAGACTAAAATTATGTCAGACTTATTATTAATCAGCCTTATCCTTAATGAATGTCATTCATAACTACCAATTGCCGGCACCTAAAGCTTATGTCCACTCAGTGGGCCAGGAAGGATCATCTCCGAGTCATCTCGCATGTTCCCCGATGCTGAATCTAAAACCATTCAAATACAAAATGAGTAATGTTTCAGAAAAGTAATAAAACGAAGAAACAACGATATTATAATCTTTGAGACTAAGATTATGTCTGACTTATTATTTATCAGCGTTATCCTTATTGAAAGTCATTCATAACTACCAACTGCCGGCACCTAAAGACGTATGTCCTCTCAGTGGTCCAGGAAGGATCATCTCCGAGTCATCTCGCATGTTCCTCGATGCTGCATCTAAAATATTACATATACAATATGAGTAATATTTCAGAAAAGTTATAAAATAAGGAAAAAACGATATTATAATCAATGAGACTGAAATTATATCAGACTTATAATTAATCTGCATTATCCATACTGAATATCATTCATTACTTCCAATTGCCGGCACCTAAAGCCATATGTCCTCTCAGTGGTCCAGGAAGGATCATCTCCGAGTCATCTCGCATGTTCCCCGATGCTGCATCTAAAACCATTCAAATACAAAATGAGTAATGTTTCAGAAAAGTTATAAAATGAAGAAAAACGATATTATAATCAAAGAGACTAAAATTATGTCAGACTTATAAATAATCAGCATTATCCTTAATGAAAGTCATTCATAACTACCAACTGCCGGCACATTAAGAAGTATGTCCTCTCAGTGGTCCAAGAAGGATCATCTCCGAGTCATCTCGCATGTTCCTCGATGCTGCATCTAAAATAATACATATATAATATGAGTAATGTTTCAGAAAGATTATAAAATAAAGAAAAACGATATTATAATCATTGAGACTAAAATCATGTCAGACATATTATTAATCAGCATTATCATTAATGAAAGTCATTCACAACTACCAATTGCTGGCACCTATAGACGTTTGTCCTCTGAGTGGGCCAGGAAGGATCATCTCCGAGTCATCTCTCATGCTCCCCGATGCTGCATCTAAAACCATTCAAATACAAAATGAGTAATGTTTCAGAAAAGTAATAAAATGAAAAAAAAACAATATTATAATCATTGAGACAAAATTATGTCAGACTTACTATTAATCAACGTTATCCTTAATGAAAGTCAATCATAACTACCAACTGCCGGCACCTAAAGACGTATGTCCTCTCAGTGGTCCAGGAAGGATCATCTCCGAGTCATCTAGGATGTTCCCGGATGCTGCATCTAAAACCATTTAAATTCAATATGAGTAATGTTTCATAAAAGTAATAAAATGAAGGAAAAACTATATTCTAATCATTGAGACTAAAATTATGTCAGACTTATTATTAATCAGCATTATCCTTAATGAATGTCATTCATAACTACCAATTGCCGGCACCTAAAGACGTATGTCCTCTCAGTAGTCCAGGAAGGATCATCTCCGCGACATCTCGCATGTTCCCCTATGCTGCATCTAAAACCATTCAAATACAAAATGAGTAATGTTTCAGAAAAGTAATAAAATGAAGAAAAAATTATATTATAATCATTGAGACTAAAATTATGTCAGAATTATTATTAATCAGCATTATCCTTAATGAATGTCATTCATAACTACAAATTGCCGGCACCTAAAGACGTATGTCCTCTCAGTGGTCCAGGAAGGATCATCTCCGAGACATCTCTTATGTTCCCCGATGCTGCGTCTAAAACTATTAAATACAAAATGAGTAATGTTTCAGAAAAGTAATAAAATGAAGAAAAAATTACATTATAATCTTTGAGACTATAATTATGTCAGACTTATTATTAATCAGCATTATCCTTAATGAAAGTCATTCATAACTACCAATTGCCGGCACCTAAAGACGTATGTCCTCTCAAAGTCCAGGAAGGATCAACTCCGAGTCATCTCGCATGTTCCCCGATGCAGCATCTAAAATAATACATATAGAATATGAGTAATGTAACAGAAAATTTATAAAATGAAGAAAAAACGATATTATAATCAATGACCCTACAATTATGTCAGACGTATTATAATTCAGGATTATCCTTAATGAATGTCATTCTTAACTACCAATTACCGGCACCTAAAGCCGTATGTCATCTCAGTGGTCTCGGAAGGATCATCTCCGAGTCATCTCGCATGTTCCCCGATGCTGCATCTAAAACCATTCAAATACAAAATGGGTAATGTTTCAGAAAAGTAATAAAATGAAGAAAAAACTATATTATTATCATTGAGACTAAAATTATGTCAGACTTATTATTAATCAGCCTTATCCTTAATGAATGTCATTCACAACTACCAATTGCCGGAACTAAAGACGTATGTCCTCTCAATGAGCCAGGAAGGATTTTCTCCGAGTCATCTCGCATGTTCCCCGATGGTGCATCTAAAACCATTCAAATACAAAATGAGTAATCTTTCAGAAAAGTAATAAAATGAAGAAAAAACAATTATTGTAATCATTGAGACAAAATTATGTCAGACTTATTATTAATCAGCGTTATCCTTATTGAAAGTCATTCATAACTACCAACTGCCGGCACCTAAAGACGTATGACCTCTCAGTGGTCTAGGAAGGATCATCTCCGAGTCATCTTGCATGTTCCCCGATGCTGCATCTAAAACCATTCAAATACAAAATGAGTAATGTTTCAGAAAAGTAATAAAAAAATGAAAAAACTATATTATAATCATTGAGACTAAAATTATGTTAGACTTATTATTAATCAGTATTATCCTTAATGAATGTCATTCATAACTACCAATTGCCAGCCCCTAAAGACGTATGTCCTCTCAGTGGTCCAGGAAGTATCATCGCTGAGTGATCTCGCATGTTCCCCGATGCTGCATCTAAAATCATCAAATACAATATGAGTAATGTTTCAGAAAAGTTATAAAATGAAGAAAAAACGATATAATAAACAATGAGACTAAAATTATGTCAGACTTATAATTAATCAGCATTATCCTTAATGAATGTCATTCATAACTACGAATTACGGGCACCTAAAGACATATGTCCTCATTAAGGATCATCTCCGAGACATCTCGCATGTTCCTCGATGCTGCATCTAAAATAATACATATACAATATGAGTGATGTTTCAGAAAAGTTATAAAATGAAGAAAAACGATATTTTAATCAATGAGACTAAAATTATGTCAAACTTATAATTAATCAGCATTATCCTTACTTAATGTCATTCATAACTGCCAATTGCCAGCACCTAAAGCCATATGTCCTCTTAGTGGTCCAGGAAGGATCATCTCCGAGTCTTTTCGCATGTTCCCCGATGCTGCATCTAAAACCATTCAAATAAAATATGAGTACTGTTTCAGAAAAGTTATAATATGAAGAAAAAACTAAATTAAAATCATTGAGACTAAAATTATGTCGGACATATTATTAATCAGCATTATCCTTAATGAATGTCATTCACAACTACCAATGGCCGGAACCTACAGACGTATGTCCTCTCAGTGGTCCAGGAAGGATCATCACCGAGTCATCTCGCACGTTCCTCGATGCTGCATCTAGTACCATTCAAATACAAAATGAGTAATGTTTCAGAAAAGTAATAAAATGAAGAAAAAATTATATTAAAATCATTGAGACTAATATTATGTCAGACTTATTATTAATCAGCATTAACCTTAATGAAAGTCATTCATAACTACCAACTGCCGGGATCTAAAGACGTATGTCCTCTCAGTGGTACAGGAAGGATCATCACCGAGTCATCTCGCATGTTCCTCGATGCTGCATCTAAAAACATTCAAATACAAAATGAGTAATGTTTCAGAAAAGTAATAAAATGAAGAAAAAACTATATTATAATCATTGAGCCTAAAATTATGTCAGACTTATTATTAATCAGCATTATCCTTAATGAATGTCATTCATAACTACCAATTGCCGGCACTTAAAGACGAAAGTCCTCTCAGTGGGCCAGGAAGGATCATCTCCGAGTCATCTCGCATTTTCACCGATGCTGCATCTAAAACCATTCAAATACAATATGAGTAATGTTTCAGAAAAGTTATAAAATAACGAAAAAACGATATTATAATCAATGAGACTAAAACTATGTCAGACTTATAATTAATCAGCATTATCCTTAATGAAAGTCATTCATAACTACCAACTGCCGGCACCTTAAGACGTATGTCCTCTCAGTGGTCCAGGAAGGATCATCTCAGAGTCATCTCGCATGTTCCTCGATGCTGCATTTAATATAATACATGTACAATATGAGTAATGTTTCAGAAAAGTTATAAAATGAAGAAAAAACGATATTATAATCATAGAGACTAAAAAAATGTCAGACTTATTTAAAATCAGCATTATCCTTAATGAATGTCATTCATAACTACCGATTGCCGGCACCTAAGGACGTATGTCCTCTCAGTGGTCCAGGAAGGATCATCTCCGAGTCATCTCGCAGGTTCCTCGATGCTGCATCTAAAATAATACATATACAATATGAGTAATGTTTCAGAAAAGTAATAAAATGAAGAAAAAATTATATTATAACCATTAAGACTAAAATTATTCAGACTTATTATTAATGGGCATTATCCTTAATGTATGTCATTCACAACTACCAATTGCCGGCACCTAAAGACGAATGTCCTCTCAGTGGTCCAGGAAGGATCATCTCCGAGTCATCTCGCATGTTCCCCGATGCTGCATCTAAAACCATTCAAATACAATATGAGTAATGTTTCAGAGAAGTAATAAAATGAAGAAAAAACTATATTATAATCATTGAGACTAAAATTATGTCAGACTTAGTATTAATCAGCATTATCCTTAATGAATGTCATTTATAACTACCAATTGCCGGCACCTAAAGACGTATGTCCTTTCAGTGGTCCAGGAAGGATCATCTCCGAGTCATCTCGCATGTTCCCGGATGCAGCATCTAAAACCATTCAAATACAATATGAGTAATGTTTCATAAAAGTAATAAAATGAAGGAAAAACTATATTCTTATCATTGAGACTAAAATTATGTCAGACTTATTATAAATCAGCATTATCCTTAATGAATGTCATTCATAACTACCAATTGCCGGCACCTAAATACGTATGTCCTCTCAGTAGTCCAGGAAGGATCATCTCCGCGACATCTCCCATGTTCCCCTATGCTGCATCTAAAACCATTCAAATACAAAATGAGTAATGTTTCAGAAAAGTAATAAAATGAAGAAAAAATTATATTATAATCATTGAGACTAAAATTATGTCAGAATTATTATTAATCAGCATTATCCTTAATGAATGTCATTCATAACTACAAATTGCCGGCACCTAAAGACGTATGTCCTCTCAGTGGTCCAGGAAGGATCATCTCCGAGTCATCTCTTATGTTCCCCGATGCTGCGTCTAAAACCATTAAATACAAAATGAGTAATGTTTCAGAAAAGTAATAAAATGAAGAAAAAATTACATTATAATCTTTGAGACTATAATTATGTCAGACTTATTATTAATCAGCATTATCCTTAATGAAAGTCATTCATAACTACCAATTGCCGGCACCTAAAGACGTATGTCCTCTCAAAGTCCAGGAAGGATCAACTCCGAGTCATCTCGCATGTTCCCCGATGCAGGATCTAAAATAATACATATAGAATATGAGTAATGTAACAGAAAATTTATAAAATGAAGAAAAAACGATATTATAATCAATGACCCTAAAATTATGTCAGACGTATTATAATTCAGGATTATCCTTAATGAATGTCATTCTTAACTACCAATTACCGGCACCTAAAGCCGTATGTCATCTCAGTGGTCTCGGAAGGATCATCTCCGAGTCATCTCGCATGTTCCCCGATGCTGCATCTAAAACCATTCAAATACAAAATGGGTAATGTTTCAGAAAAGTAATAAAATGAAGAAAAAACTATATTATTATCATTGAGACTAAAATTATGTCAGACTTATTATTAATCAGCCTTATCCTTAATGAATGTCATTCACAACTACCAATTGCCGGAACTAAAGACGTATGTCCTCTCAATGAGCCAGGAAGGATTTTCTCCGAGTCATCTCGCATGTTCCCCGATGGTGCATCTAAAACCATTCAAATACAAAATGAGTAATCTTTCAGAAAAGTAATAAAATGAAGAAAAAACAATTATTGTAATCATTGAGACAAAATTATGTCAGACTTATTATTAATCAGCGTTATCCTTATTGAAAGTCATTCATAACTACCAACTGCCGGCACCTAAAGACGTATGACCTCTCAGTGGTCTAGGAAGGATCATCTCCGAGTCATCTTGCATGTTCCCCGATGCTGCATCTAAAACCATTCAAATACAAAATGAGTAATGTTTCAGAAAAGTAATAAAAAAATGAAAAAACTATATTATAATCATTGAGACTAAAATTATGTTAGACTTATTATTAATCAGTATTATCCTTAATGAATGTCATTCATAACTACCAATTGCCAGCCCCTAAAGACGTATGTCCTCTCAGTGGTCCAGGAAGTATCATCGCTGAGTGATCTCGCATGTTCCCCGATGCTGCATCTAAAATCATCAAATACAATATGAGTAATGTTTCAGAAAAGTTATAAAATGAAGAAAAAACGATATAATAAACAATGAGACTAAAATTATGTCAGACTTATAATTAATCAGCATTATCCTTAATGAATGTCATTCATAACTACGAATTACGGGCACCTAAAGACATATGTCCTCATTAAGGATCATCTCCGAGACATCTCGCATGTTCCTCGATGCTGCATCTAAAATAATACATATACAATATGAGTGATGTTTCAGAAAAGTTATAAAATGAAGAAAAACGATATTTTAATCAATGAGACTAAAATTATGTCAAACTTATAATTAATCAGCATTATCCTTACTTAATGTCATTCATAACTGCCAATTGCCAGCACCTAAAGCCATATGTCCTCTTAGTGGTCCAGGAAGGATCATCTCCGAGTCTTTTCGCATGTTCCCCGATGCTGCATCTAAAACCATTCAAATAAAATATGAGTACTGTTTCAGAAAAGTTATAATATGAAGAAAAAACTAAATTAAAATCATTGAGACTAAAATTATGTCGGACATATTATTAATCAGCATTATCCTTAATGAATGTCATTCACAACTACCAATGGCCGGAACCTACAGACGTATGTCCTCTCAGTGGTCCAGGAAGGATCATCACCGAGTCATCTCGCACGTTCCTCGATGCTGCATCTAGTACCATTCAAATACAAAATGAGTAATGTTTCAGAAAAGTAATAAAATGAAGAAAAAATTATATTAAAATCATTGAGACTAATATTATGTCAGACTTATTATTAATCAGCATTAACCTTAATGAAAGTCATTCATAACTACCAACTGCCGGGATCTAAAGACGTATGTCCTCTCAGTGGTACAGGAAGGATCATCACCGAGTCATCTCGCATGTTCCTCGATGCTGCATCTAAAAACATTCAAATACAAAATGAGTAATGTTTCAGAAAAGTAATAAAATGAAGAAAAAACTATATTATAATCATTGAGCCTAAAATTATGTCAGACTTATTATTAATCAGCATTATCCTTAATGAATGTCATTCATAACTACCAATTGCCGGCACTTAAAGACGAAAGTCCTCTCAGTGGGCCAGGAAGGATCATCTCCGAGTCATCTCGCATTTTCACCGATGCTGCATCTAAAACCATTCAAATACAATATGAGTAATGTTTCAGAAAAGTTATAAAATAACGAAAAAACGATATTATAATCAATGAGACTAAAACTATGTCAGACTTATAATTAATCAGCATTATCCTTAATGAAAGTCATTCATAACTACCAACTGCCGGCACCTTAAGACGTATGTCCTCTCAGTGGTCCAGGAAGGATCATCTCAGAGTCATCTCGCATGTTCCTCGATGCTGCATTTAATATAATACATGTACAATATGAGTAATGTTTCAGAAAAGTTATAAAATGAAGAAAAAACGATATTATAATCATAGAGACTAAAAAAATGTCAGACTTATTTAAAATCAGCATTATCCTTAATGAATGTCATTCATAACTACCGATTGCCGGCACCTAAGGACGTATGTCCTCTCAGTGGTCCAGGAAGGATCATCTCCGAGTCATCTCGCAGGTTCCTCGATGCTGCATCTAAAATAATACATATACAATATGAGTAATGTTTCAGAAAAGTAATAAAATGAAGAAAAAATTATATTATAACCATTAAGACTAAAATTATTCAGACTTATTATTAATGGGCATTATCCTTAATGTATGTCATTCACAACTACCAATTGCCGGCACCTAAAGACGAATGTCCTCTCAGTGGTCCAGGAAGGATCATCTCCGAGTCATCTCGCATGTTCCCCGATGCTGCATCTAAAACCATTCAAATACAATATGAGTAATGTTTCAGAGAAGTAATGAAATGAAGAAAAAACTATATTATAATCATTGAGACTAAAATTATGTCAGACTTAGTATTAATCAGCATTATCCTTAATGAATGTCATTTATAACTACCAATTGCCGGCACCTAAAGACGTATGTCCTTTCAGTGGTCCAGGAAGGATCATCTCCGAGTCATCTCGCATGTTCCCGGATGCAGCATCTAAAACCATTCAAATACAATATGAGTAATGTTTCATAAAAGTAATAAAATGAAGGAAAAACTATATTCTTATCATTGAGACTAAAATTATGTCAGACTTATTATAAATCAGCATTATCCTTAATGAATGTCATTCATAACTACCAATTGCCGGCACCTAAATACGTATGTCCTCTCAGTAGTCCAGGAAGGATCATCTCCGCGACATCTCCCATGTTCCCCTATGCTGCATCTAAAACCATTCAAATACAAAATGAGTAATGTTTCAGAAAAGTAATAAAATGAAGAAAAAATTATATTATAATCATTGAGACTAAAATTATGTCAGAATTATTATTAATCAGCATTATCCTTAATGAATGTCATTCATAACTACAAATTGCCGGCACCTAAAGACGTATGTCCTCTCAGTGGTCCAGGAAGGATCATCCCCGAGACATCTCGCATGTTCCCCGATGCTGCGTCTAAAACCATTAAATACAAAATGAGTAATGTTTCAGAAAAGTAATAAAATGAAGAAAAAATCTTTGAGACTATAATTATGTCAGACTTATTATAAATCAGCATTATCCTTAATGAATGTCCTTCATAACTACCAATTTCCGGCACCTTAAGACGTATGTCCTCTCAGTGGTCCAGGAAGGATCATCTCCGAGACATCTCGCATGTTCCTCGATGCTGCATCTAAAATATTACATATACAATATGAGTAATATTTCAGAAAAGTTATAAAATGAAGAAAAAACGATATTCTAATCAATGAGACTAAAATTATGTCAGACTTATAATTAATCAGCATTATCCTTACTGAATGTCATTCATAACTGCCAAGTGCCGGCACCTAAAGCCATATGTCCTCTCAGTGATCCAGGAAGGATCATCTCCGAGTCATCTCGCATGTTCCCCGATGCTGCATCTAATATAATACATGTACAATATGAGTAATGTTTCAGAAAAGTTATAAAATGAAGAAAAAACGATATTATAATCAAACAGACTTAAATTATGTCAGACTTATAAATAATCAGCATTATCCTTAATGAAAGTCATTCATAACTACCAACTGCCGGCACCTTAAGAAGTATGTCCTCTCAGTGGTCCAAGAAGGATCATCTCCGAGTCATCTCGCATGTTCCTCGATGCTGCATCTAATATAATACATGTACAATATGAGTAATGTTTCAGAAAAGTCATAAAATGAAGAAAAAACGATATTATAATCAATGAGACTAAAATTATGTCAGACTATTATAAATCAGCATTATCCTTAGTGAATGTCATTCATAACTACCAATAGCCGGCACCTAAAGACGTATGTCCTCTCAGTGGTCCAGGAAGGATCATCTCCGAGTCATCTCGCATGTTCCCCGTCGCTGAATCTAAAACCATTCAAAAAAAAATGAGTAATGTTACAGAAAAGTATTAAAATGAAGAAATAACTATATTTTAATCATTGAGATTAAAATTATGTCAGACTTATTATTAATCAGCATTCTCCTTAGTGAAAGTCATTCATAACTACCAACTGCCGGCACCTAAAGATGTATGTCCTCTCAGTGGTCCAAGAAGGATCATCTCCGAGTCATCTCGCATGTTCCTCGATGCTGCATCTAAAATAATACATATACAATATGAGTAATGTTTCAGAAAAGTAATAAAATGAAGAAAAAACGATATTATAATCAATGAGACTAACATTATGTCAGACTTATTATTAATCAGCATTAACCTTAATGAAAGTCATTCATAACTACCAACTGCCGGGACCTAAAGACGTATGTCCTCTCAGTGGTCCAGGAAGGATCATCACCGAGTCATCTCGCATGTTCCTCGATGCTGCATCTAAAAACATTCAAATACAAAATGAGTAATGTTTCAGAAAAGTAATAAAATGAAGAAAAAACTATATTATAATCATTGAGCCTAAAATTATGTCAGACTTATTATTAATCAGCATTATCCTTAATGAATGTCATTCATAACTACCAATTGCCGGCACTTAAAGACGAATGTCCTCTCAGTGGGCCAGGAAGGATCATCTCCGAGTCATCTCGCATTTTCACCGATGCTGCATCTAAAACCATTCAAATACAATATGAGTAATGTTTCAGAAAAGTTATAAAATGACGAAAAAACGATATTATAATCAATGAGACTAAAACTATGTCAGACTTATAATTAATCAGCATTATCCTTAATGAAAGTCATTCATAACTACCAACTGCCGGCACCTTAAGACGTATGTCCTCTCAGTGGTCCAGGAAGGATCATCTCCGAGTCATCTCACATGTTCCTCGATGCTGCATTTAATATAATACATGTACAATATGAGTAATGTTTCAGAAAAGTTATAAAATGAAGAAAAAACGATATTATAATCAATGAGACTAAAATTATGTCAGACTTATTTTAAATCAGCATTATCCTTAATGAATGTCATTCATAACTACCGATTGCCGGCACCTAAGGACGTATGTCCTCTCAGTGGTCCAGGAAGGATCATCTCCGAGTCATCTCGCATGTTCCTCGATGCTGCATCTAAAATAATACATATACAATACGAGTAATATTTCAGAAAATATATAAAATGAAGAAAAAACGATATTATAATCAAAGAGACTAAAATTATGCCAGACTTAGAATTAATCAGAATTATCCTTTATGAATGACGTTCATAACTACCAATTTCCGGCACCTAAAGACGTATGTCCTCTCAGCGGTCCAGGAATGATCATCTCCGAGTCATCTCGTATGTTCCCCAATGCTGCATCTAAAACCATTCAAATACAAAATGAGTAATGTTTCAGAAAAGTAAAAAAATGAAGAAAAAACGATATTATAATCATAGAGACTAAAATTATGTCATACTTATTATTAATCAGCGTTATCCTTAATGAAAGTCATTCATAACTACCAACTGCCGGCACCTAAAGACGTATGTCCTCTCAGTGGTCCAGGAAGGATCATCTCCGAGTCATCTCGCAGGTTCCTCGATGCTGCATCTAATATAATACATGTACAATATGAGTAATGTTTCAGAAAAGTTATAAAATGAAGAAAAAACGATATTATAATCAAACAGACTTAAATTATGTCAGACTTATAAATAATCAGCATTATCCTTAATGAAAGTCATTCATAACTACCAACTGCCGGCACCTTAAGAAGTATGTCCTCTCAGTGGTCCAAGAAGGATCATCTCCGAGTCATCTCGCATGTTCCCCGATGCTGCATCTAAAACCATTCAAATACAATATGAGTAATGTTTCAGAGAAGTAATAAAATGAAGAAAAAACTATATTATAATCATTGAGACTAAAATTATGTGAGACTTAGTATTAATCAGCATTATCCTTAATGAATGTCATTTATAACTACCAATTGCCGGCACCTAAAGACGTATGTCCTTTCAGTGGTCCAGGAAGGATCATCTCCGAGTCATCTCGCATGTTCCCGGATGCAGCATCTAAAACCATTCAAATACAATATGAGTAATGTTTCATAAAAGTAATAAAATGAAGGAAAAACTATATTCTAATCATTGAGACTAAAATTATGTCAGACTTATTATAAATCAGCATTATCCTTAATGAATGTCATTCATAACTACCAATTGCCGGCACCTAAATACGTATGTCCTCTCAGTAGTCCAGGAAGGATCATCTCCGCGACATCTCCCATGTTCCCTTATGCTGCATCTAAAACCATTCAAATACAAAATGAGTAATGTTTCAGAAAAGTAATAAAATGAAGAAAAAATTATATTATAATCATTGAGACTAAAATTATGTCAGAATTATTATTAATCAGCATTATCCTTAATGAATGTCATTCATAACTACAAATTGCCGGCACCTAAAGACGTATGTCCTCTCAGTGGTCCAGGAAGGATCATCCCCGAGACATCTCGCATGTTCCCCGATGCTGCGTCTAAAACCATTAAATACAAAATGAGTAATGTTTCAGAAAAGTAATTAAATGAAGAAAAAATCTTTGAGACTATAATTATGTCAGACTTATTATAAATCAGCATTATCCTTAATGAATGTCATTCATAACTACCAATTGCCGGCACCTAAAGACGTATGTCCTCTCAGTGGTCCAGGAAGGATCATCTCCGAGTCATCTCGCATGTTCCTCGATGCTGCATCTAAAATATTACATATACAATATGAGTAATATTTCAGAAAAGTTATAAAATGAAGAAAAAACGATATTATAATCAATGAGACTAAAATTATGTCAGACTTATAATTAATCAGCATTATCCTTACTGAATGTCATTCATAACTGCCAAGTGCCGGCACCTAAAGCCATATGTCCTCTCAGTGTTCCAGGAAGGATTATCTCCGAGTCATCTCGCATGTTCCCCGATGCTGCATCTAATATAATACATGTACAATATGAGTAATGTTTCAGAAAAGTTATAAAATGAAGAAAAAACGATATTATAATCAAACAGACTTAAATTATGTCAGACTTATAAATAATCAGCATTATCCTTAATGAAAGTCATTCATAACTACCAACTGCCGGCACCTTAAGAAGTATGTCCTCTCAGTGGTCCAAGAAGGATCATCTCCGAGTCATCTCGCATGTTCCTCGATGCTGCATCTAAAATATTACATATACAATATGAGTAATATTTCAGAAAAGTTATAAAATGAAGAAAAAACGATATTATAATCAATGAGACTAACATTATGTCAGACTTAGAATTAATCAGCACTATCCTTAATGAATGTCATTCGTAACTACCAATTGCCGGCACATAAAGCCATATTTCCTCTCAATGGTCCAGAAAGGATCATCTCCGAGTAATCTCGCATGTTCCCGGATGCTGCATCTAAAACCATTGAAATACAAAATGAGTAATGTTTCAGAAAAGTAATAAAATGAAGAAAAAACTATATTATAATCATTGAGACTAAAATTATGTCAGACTTATTATTAATCAGCATTATCGTTAATGAATGTCATTCATTACTACCAATTGCCGGCACCTAAAGAAGTATGTCCTCTCGGTGGTCCAGGAAGGATCATCTCCGAGACATCTCAAGTGTTTCTCGATGCTGCATCTAAAGCAATAAATATAAAAAACTAGTAATGTTTCAGAAAAGTTATAAAATGAAGAAAAACGATATTTTAATCAATGAAACTAAAATTATGTCAAACTTATAATTAATCAGCATTATCCTTACTGAATGTCATTCATAACTGCCAATTGCCGGCACCTAAAGCCATATGTCCTCTTAGTGGTCCAGGAAGGATCATCTCCGAGTCTTCTCGCATGTTCCTCGATGCTGCATCTAAAACCATTCAAATAAAATATGAGTACTGTTTCAGAAAAGTTATAAATGAAGAAAAAACGATATTAAGATCAATGAGACTAAAATTATGTCGGACTTATAATTAATCAGCATTATCCTTAATGAAGGTCATTCATAACTACGAACTGCCGGCACCAAAAGACGTATGTCCTCTCAGTGGGCCAGGAAGGATCATCTACGAGTCATCTCGCATGTTCCCCGATGCTGCAACTAAAACCATTCAAATTCAAAATGAGTAATGATTCAGAAAAGTAATAAAAAGAAGAAAAAACTATATTATAATCATTGAGAGTAACATTATGTCAGACCTATTATTAATCAGCATTATCCTTAATGAAAGTCATTCATAACTACCAACTGCCGGCACGTAAAGACGTATGTCCTCTCAGTGGTCCAGGAAGGATCATCTCCGAGTCATCTCGCATTTTCCTCGATGCTGCATCTAACATAATACATATACAATATGAGTAATGTTTCAGAAAAGTTATAAAATGAATAAAAAACGATATTATAATCAATGAGACAAATATCATGTCAGACTAATGATTAATCAGCATTATCCTTAATGAATGTCATTTATAACTACCAATTGCCGGCACCTAAAGATGTATTTCCTCTCAGTGGACCAGGAAGGATCATCACCGAGACATCTCGCATGTTCCCCGATGCTGCATCTAAAACCATTCAAATACAAAATGAGTAATCTTTCAGAAAAGTAATAAAATGAAGAAAAAACGATATTATAATCATTGAGACAAAATTATGTCAGAGTTATTATTCATCAGCGTTATCCTTAAAGAAACTCATTCTTAACTACCAACTGCCGGCGTCTAAAGACATATGTCCTCTCAGTGTTCCAGGAAGGATCATCTCCGAGTAATCTCGCATGTTCCTAGATGCTGCATCTGAAATAATACATTAACAATATGAGTAATGTTTCAGAAAAGTTATATAATGAAGAAAAAACGATATTATAAGCAATGAGACTAAAATTATGTCAGACTTATAATTAATCAGCATTATCCTTAATGAATGTCATTCACAACTACCAATTGCCGGCACCTACAGACGTATGTCCTCTCAGTGGTCCAGGAAGGATCATCACCGAGTCATCTCGTACGTTCCTCGATGCTGCATCTAAAACCATTCAAATACAAAATGAGTAATGTTTCAGAAAAGTAATAAAATGAAGAAAAAATTATATTATAATCATTGGGACTAATATTATGTCAGACTTATTATTAATCAGCATTAACCTTAATGAAAGTGAATCATAACTACCAACTTCCGGGACCTAAAGACGTATGTCCTCTCAGTGGTTCAGGAAGGATCATCACCGAGTCAGCTCGCATGTTCCTTGATGCTGCATCTATAAACATTCAAATACAAAATGAATAATGTTACAGAAGAGTAATAAAATGAAGTAAAAACTATATTATAATCATTGAGCCTAAAATTATGTCAGACTTATTATTAATCAGCATTATCCTTAATGAATGTCATTCATAACTACCAATTGCCGGCACTTAAAGACGAATGTCCTCTCAGTGGGCCAGGAAGGATCATCTCCGAGTCATCTCGCATGTTCACCGATGCTGCATCTAAAACCATTCAAATACAATATGAGTAATGTTTCAGAAAAGTTATTAAATGACGAAAAAACGATATTTTAATCATTGAGACTAAAACTATGTCAGACTTATAATTAATAAGCATTATCCTTAATGAAAGTCATTCATAACTACCAACTGCCGGCACCTTAAGACGTATGTCCTCTCAGTGGTCCAGGAAGGATCATCTCCGAGTCATCTCGCATGTTCCTCGATGCTGCATTTAATATATTTCATGTATAATATGAGTAATGTTTCAGAAAAGTTATAAAATGAAGAAAAAACGATATTATAATCAATGAGACTAAAATTATGTCAGACTTATTATAAATCAGCATTATCCTTAATGAATGTCATTCATAACTACCAATTGCCGGCACCTGAAGACGTTTGTCCTCTCAGTGGTCCAGGAAGGATCATATCCGAGTGATCTCGCATGTTCCTCGATGCTGCAACTAATATAATACATGTACAATATGAGTAATGTTTCAGAAAAGTAATAAAATGAAGAAAAAACGATATTATAATCAATGAGACTAAAATTATATCAGACTTATGATTAATCAGCAATATCCTTAATGAATGTCCTTCATAACTACCAATTGCCGGCACTTACAGACGTATGTCCTCTCAGTGGTCCAGGAAGGATCATCTCCGAGACATCTCGCATGTTTCCCGATGCTACATCTAAAACCATTCAAATACAAAATGAGTAATGTTTCAGAAAAGTAATTAAATGAAGAAAAAATTATATTTTAATCATTGAGACTAAAATTATTTCAGACTTATTATTAAGGGGCATTATCGTTAATGAATGTCGTTCACAACTACCAATTGCCGGCACCCACAGACGTATGTCCTCTCAGTGGTCCAGGAAGGATCATCTCCGAGTCATCTTGTATGTTCCCCGATGCTGCATCTAAAACCATTCAAATACAAAATGAATAATGTTTCAGAAAAGTAAAAAAATGAAGAAAAAACTATATTATAATCATTGAGACTAAAATTATGTCAGACTTATTATTAATCAGCATTATCCTTAATGAATGTCATTCATAACTACCAATTGCCGGCACCTAAAGACGTATGTCCTCTCAGTGGTCCAAGACGGATCATCTCCGAGTCATTTCGCATGTTCCCCGATGCTGAATCTAAAACCATTCAAATACAAAATGAGTAATGTTTCAGAAAAGTAATTAAATGAAGAAAAAACGATATTGTAATCATTGAGACTAAAATTATGTCAGACTTATTATTAATCAGCATTATCCTTAATGAAAGTCATTCATAACTATCAACTGCCGGCACCTATAGACGTATGTACTCTAAGTGGTCCAGGAAGGATCATCTCCGAGTCATCTCTCATGTTCCTCGATGCTGCATCTAAAATAATACATATACAATATGAGCAATGTTTCAGAAAAGTTATAAAATAAAGAAAAAACGATATTATTACCAATGAGACTAAAATTACGTCAGACTTATAATTAATCAGCATTATCCTTAATGAATGTCATTCATAACTACCAATTGCCGGCACCTAAAGCCGTTTGTCCTCTCAGTGGTCCAGGAAGGATCATCTCCGAGTCATTTCGCATGTTCCCCGATGCTGCATCTAAAACCATCAAATACAAAATGAGTAATGTTTCAGAAACGTAATAAAATGAAAAAAAAAAACTATATTAAAATCATTGAGACTAAAATTATGTCAGACTTATTATTAATCAGTATTATCCTTTATGAATGTCATTCATAACTACCAATTGCCGGTACCTAAAGACGTAAGTCCTCTCACTGGTCCAGGAAGGATCATCTCCGAGTCATGACGCATGTTCCCCGATGCCATATCTAAAAACATTCTAATACAAAATGAGTAATGTTTCAGAAAAATAATAAAATGAAGAAATAACAATATTATAATCATTGAGACTAATATTATGTCAGACTTATAATAAATCAGCATTATCCTTAATGAAAGTCATTCATAACTTCCATCTGCCGGCACCTAAAACCAAATGTCTTCTCAGTGGTCCAGGAAGGATCATCTCCGAGTCATCTCGCATGTTCCTCGATGCTGCATCTAATAGAATACATGTACAATATGAGTAATGTTTCAGAAAAGTTATAAAATGAAGAAAAATCGATATTAAAATCAATGAGACTAAAATTATGTCAGACTTATTATAAATCAGCGTTATCCTTAATTAATGTATTCATAACTACCAATTGCCGGCACCTAAGGACGTATGTCGTCTCAGTGGTCCAGGAAGGATCATCTCCGAGTCATCTTGCATGTTCCTCGATGCTGCATCTAAAATAATGCATATTCAATATGATTAATATTTCAGAAAAGTTATAAAATGAAGAAAAAACGATATTATTATCATTAGACGAAAATTATGTCAGACTTATAAATAATCAGCATTATCCTTAATGAAAGTCATTCATAACTACCAACTGCAGGCACCTTTAGACGTATGTCCTCTCAGTGGTCCAGGAAGGATCATCTCCGAGTCACCTCGCTTGTTCCTCGATGCTGCATCTAAAATATTACATAAACAATATGAGTAATGTTTCAGAAAAATTATAAAATTAAGAAAATACGAAATTATTATCAATGAGACTAAAATTATGTCAGATTTATTATTAATCAGCATTAACCATAATGAATGTCGCTCATAACTACCAATTGCAGGCACCTAAGGACGTATGTCATCTCAGTGGTCCAGGAAGCATCATCTCCGAATCATCTCGCATGTTCCTCGATGCTGCATCTAAAACCATTCAAATAGAAAATGAGTAATGTTTCAGAAAAGTTATAAAATGAAGAAAAAACGATATTATTATCATTGAGACGAAAATTATATCAGACTTATAAATAATCAGCATTATCCTTAATGAAAGTCATTCATAACTACCAACTTGAAGCACCTAAAGACGTATGTCCTCTCAGTGGTCCAGGAAGGATCATCACCGAGTCATCTCGCATGTTACCCGATGCTGCATCTAAAACCATTCAAATACAATATGAGGAATGTTTCAGAAAAGTAATAAAATGAAGAAAAAACAATATTTTAATCATTTAGACTAAAATTATGTCAGACCTATTATTAATCAGCATTATCCTTAATGAAAGTCATTCATAACTACCAACTTGAAGCACCTAAAGACGTATGTCCTCTCAGTGGTCCAGGCAGGATCATCTCCGAGTCAACTCGCATGTTCCTCGATGCTTTATCTAAAATAATACATATACAATATTAGTAACGATTCAGAAAAGTAATAAATGAAGAAAAAACTATATTATAATCATTGAGACTAAAATTATGTCAGACTTTTTATTAATCAGCATTATCCTTAATGAATGTCATTCATAACTACCAATTGCCGGGACCTTAAGCCGAATGTCCTCTCAGTGGTCCAGGAAGGATCATCTCCGAGTCATCTCGCATGTTCCAAGATGCTGCATCTAAAAATATTCAAATACAAAATGAGTAATATTTCAGAAAAGTAATAAAATGAAGAAAAAACTATATTATAATCATTGAGACTAAAATTATGTTAGACTTATTATTAATCAGTATTATCCTTAATGAATGTCATTCATAACTACCAATTGCAAGCCCCTTAAGACGTATGTCCACTCAGTGGTCCAGGAAGTATCATCGCTGAGTGATCTCGCATGTTCCCCGATGCTGCATCTAAAATCATCAAATACAAAATGAGTAATGTATCAGAAATGTAATAAAACGAAAAAAAAAACTATATCATAATCATTGAGACTAAAATTATGTCTGACTTATTATTAATCAGTATTATCCTTTATGAATGTCATTCATAACTACCAATTGCCGGCACCTAAAGACGTAAGTCCTCTCAGTGGTCTTGGAAGGATCATCTCCGAAAATGACGCATGTTCCCCGATGCCATATCTAAAAACATTCTAATACAAAATGAGTAATGTTTCAGAAAAGTAATAAAATGAAGAAAAAACTATATTATAATCATTGAGACTAAAATTATGTCCGGCTTATAATAAAGCAGCATTATCCTTAATGAATGTCATTCATAACTACCAACTGCCGGAACCTAAAACCATATGTCCTCTCAGTGGTCCAAGAAGGATCATCTCCGAGTAATCTCGCATGTTCCCCGATGCTGCATCTAAAACCATTCAAATACAAAATGAGTAATGTTTCAGAAAAGTAATAAAATGAAGAAAAAATTATATTATAATCATTGAGACTAATTTTATGTCAGACCTATTATTAATAAGCATTATCCTTTATGAAAGTCATTCATAACTACCAACTGCCGGCACCTTATGACGTATGTCCTCTCAGTGGTCCAGGAAGGATCATCACCGAGTCATCTCGCATGTTCCTCGATGCTGCATCTAAAATAATACATATACAATATGAGTAACGTTTCAGAAAAGTAATAAATGAAGAAAAAACAATATTTTAATCATTTAGACTAAAATTATGTCAGATTTATTATTAATCAGCATTAACCTTAATGAAAGTCATTCATAACTACCAACTGCCGGCACCTTTAGACGTATGTCCTCGAAGTGGTCCAGGAAGGATCATCTCCGAGTCATCTCGCTTGTTCCTCGATGCTGCATCTAAAATAATACATATACAATATGAGTAATGTTTCAGAAAAGTTATAAAATGAAGAAAATACGAAATTATAATCAATGAGACTAAAATTATGTCAGATTTATTATTAATCAGCATTAACCTTAATGAAAGTCATTCATAACTACCAACTGCCGGGACCTAAAGACGTATGTCCTCTCAGTGGTCCAGGAAGGATCATCACCGAGTCATCTCGCATGTTACCCGATGCTGCATCTAAAACCATTCAAATACAATATGAGTAATGTATCAGAAAAGTAATAAATTGAAGAAAAAACAATATTACAATCATTTAAGCTAAAATTATGTCAGACCTATTATTAATCAGCATTATCCTTGATGAATGTCATTCATAACTACCAACTTGAAACACCTTAAGACGTATGTCCTGTCAGTGGTCCAGGAAGGATCATCTCCGAGTCATCTCGCATGTTCCTCGATGCTGTATCTAAAATAATACATATACATTATGAGTAACGTTTCAGAAAAGTAATAAATGAAGAAAAAACTATATTATAATCATTGAGACTAAAATTATGTCAGACTTATTATTAATCAGCATTATTCTTAATGATTGTCATTCATAACTACCAATTGCAGCACATAAAGACGTATGTCCTCTCAGTGGTCCAAAAAGCATCAACTCCGAGTCATCTCGCATGTTCCTCGATGCTGCATATTAAATAATACATATACAATATGAGAAATGTTTCAGAACGGTTATAAAATGAAGAGAAAAAGATATTATAATCAATGAGACTAAAATTATGTCAGACATATAATTAATCAGCGTTATCCTTAATGAATGTCATTCATAACTAACAACTGCCGGCACCTAAAGACGTATGTCCTCTCAGTGGTACAGGAAGGATCATCTGGGAGTCATCTCGCATGTTCCTCGATGCTGCATCTAAAACCATTCAAATTCAATATGAGTAATGTTTCAGAAAAGTTATAAAATGTCGAAAAAACGATCTTATAATCAATGAGACTAAAACTATGTCAGACTTATAATTAATCAGCGTTATCCTTAATGAATGTCATTCATAACTACCATCTGCGGGCACCTAAAACCATATGTCCTCTCAGTGGTCCAGGAAGGATCATCTCCGAGTCATCCCGCATGTTCCCCGATGCTGCATCTAAAACCATTCAAATACAAAATGAGTAATGTTTCAGAAAATTAATAAAATGAAGAAAAAACGATATTATTATCATTGAGTCGAAAATTATGTCAGACTTATAAATAATCAGCATTATCCTTAATGAAAGTCATTCATAACTACCAACTGCCTGCACCTTTAGACGTATATCCTCTCAGTGGTCCAGGAAGGATCATCTCCGAGTCATCTCGCATGTTCCTCGATGCTGCATCTAAAATAATACATATACAATATGAGTAACGTTTCAGAAAAGTAATAAATGAAGAAAAAACAATATTTCAATCATTTAGACTAAAATTATGTCAGACCTATTATTAATCAGCATTATCCTTAATGAAAGTCATTCATAACTACCAACATGAAGCACCTAAAGACGTATGTCCTCTCAGTGGTCCAGGAAGGATCATCTCCTAGTCATCTCGCATGTTCCTCGATGCTGCATCTAAAATAATACATATACAATAAGAGTAACGTTTCAGAAAAGTAATAAATGAAAAAAAAACTATATTATAATCATTGAGACTAAAATTATGTCAGACTTTTTTTTAATCAGCATTATCCTTAATGAATGTCATTCATAACTACCAAATGCCGGCACTTAAAGACATATGCCCTCTCAGTGGTCCAGGAAGGATCATCTCCGAGTCATCTCGCATGTTCCCCGATGCTGCATCTAAAACCATTTAAATAAAAAATGAGTAATGTTTCAGAAAAGTAATAAAATGAAGAAAAAACTATATTATAATCATTGAGACTAATTATGTCAGAGTTATTATTAATCAGCATTATCCTTAATGAATGTCATTCATAACTACCAATTGCCGGGACCTTAAGCCGAATGTCCTCTCAGTGGTCCAGGAAGGATCATCTCCGAGTCATCTCGCATGTTTATCGATGCTGCATCTAATAGAATACATGTACAATATGAGTAATGTTTCAGAAAACTTATAAAATGAAGAAAAATCGATATTAAAATCAATGAGACTAAAATTATGTCAGACATATTATAAATCAGCATTATCCTTAATTAATGTATTCATAACTACCAATTGCCGGCACCTAAGGACGAATGTCGTCTCAGTGGTCCAGGAAGGATCATCTCCGAGTCATCTTGCATGTTCCTCGATGCTGCATCTAAAATAATGCATATTCAATATGATTAATATTTCAGAAAAGTTATAAAAGGAAGAAAAAACGATATTATTATCATTAGACGAAAATTATGTCAGACTTATAAATAATCAGTATTATCATTAATGAAAGTCATTCATAACTACCAATTGCTGGCACCTTTAGACGTATGTCCTCTCAGTGGTCCAGGAAGGATCATCTCCGAGTCATCTCGCTTGTTCCTCGATGCTGAATCTAAAATATTACATATACAATATGAGTAATGTTTCAGAAAAATTATAAAATGAAGAAAATACGAAATTATAATCAATGAGACTAAAAATATGTCAGATTTATTATTAATCAGCATTAACCATAATGAATGTCGTTCATACCTACCAATTGCAGGCACCTAAGGACGCATGTCATCTCAGTGGTCCAGGAAGCATCATCTCCGAATCATCTCGCATGTTCCTCGATGCTGCATCTAAAACCATTCAAATAGAAAATGAGTAATGTTTCAAAAAAGTTATAAAATGAAGAAAAAACGACATTATTATCATTGAGACGAAAATTATGTCAGACTTATAAATAATCAGCATTATCCTTAATTAAAGTCATTCACAACTACCAACTGCCGGCACCTTTAGACGTATATCCTCTCAGTGGTCCAGGAAGGATCATCTCCGAGCCATCTCGCTTGTTCCTCGATACTGCATCTAAAATAATACATATACAATATGAGTAATGTTTCAGAAAAGTTATAAAATGAAGAAAATACGAAATTATAATCAATGAGACTAAAATTATGTCAGATTTATTATAAATCAGCATTAACCATAATGAAAGTCATTCATAACTACCAACTGCCGGGACATAAAGACGTATGTCCTCTCAGTGGTCCAGGAAGGATCATCACCGAGTCATCTCGCATGTTACCCGATGCTGCATCTAAAACCATTCAAATACAATATGAGGAATGTTTCAGAAAAGTAATAAAATGAAGAAAAAACAATATTTTAATCATTTAGACTAAAATTATGTCAGACCTATTATTAATCAGCATTATCCTTAATGAAAGTCATTCATAACTACCAACTTGAAGCACCTAAAGACGTATGTCCTCTCAGTGGTCCAGGAAGGATCATCTCCGAGTCAACTCGCATGTTCCTCCATGCTTCATCTAAAATAATACATATACAATATGAGTAACGTTTCAGAAAAGTAATAAATGAAGAAAAAACTATATTATAATCATTGAGACTAAAATTATGTCAGACTTTTTATTAATCAGCATTATCCTTAATGAATGTCATTCATAACTACCAATTGCCGGGACCTTAAGCCGAATGTCCTCTCAGTGGTCCAGGAAGGATCATCTCCGAGTCATCTCGCATGTTCCAAGATGCTGCATCTAAAATTATTCAAATACTAAATGAGTAATGTTTCAGAAAAGTAATAAAATGAAGAAAAAACTATATTATAATCATTGAGACTAAAATTATGTTAGACTTATTATTAATCAGTATTATCCTTAATGAATGTCATTCATAACTACCAATTGCCAGCCCCTTAAGACGTATGTCCTCTCAGTGGTCCTGGAAGTATCATCGCTGAGTGATCCCGCATGTTCCCCGATGCTGCATCTAAAATCATCAAATACAAAATGAGTAATGTTTCAGAAATGTAATAAAACGAAAAAAAACTATATCATAATCATTGAGACTAAAATTATGTCTCCCTTTTATTAATCAGTATTATCCTTTATGAATGTCATTCATAACTACCAATTGCCGGCACCTAAAGACGTAAGTCCTCTCAGTGGTCCAGGAAGGATCATCTCCGAGTCATGACGCATGTTCCCCGATGCCATATCTAAAAACATTCTAATACAAAATGAGTAATGTTTCAGAAAAGTAAGAAAATGAAGAAAAAACTATATTATAATCATTGAGGTTAAAATTATGTCCGACTTATAATAAATCAGCATTATCCTTAATGAATGTCATTCATAACTACCAACTGCCGGCACCTAAAACCATATGTCCTCTCAGTGGTCCAAGAAGGATCATCTCCGAGTAATCTCGCATGTTCCCCGATGCTGCATCTAAAACCATTCAAATACAAAATGAGTAATGTTTCAGAAAAGTAATAAAATGAAGAAAAAATTTTATTATAATCATTGAGACTAATATTATGTCAGACCTATTATTAATCAGCATTATCCTTAATGAAAGTCATTCATAACTACCAACTTGAAACACCTAAAGACGTATGTCCTCTCAGTGGTCCAGGAAGGATCATCTCCGAGTCATCTCGCATGTTCCTCGATGCTGCATCTAAAATAATACATATTCAATATGATTAACGTTTCAGAAAAGTAATAAATGAAGAAAAAACTATATTATAATCATTGAGACTAAAATTATGTCAGACTTATTATTAATCAGCATTATTCTTAATGATTGTCATTCATAACTACCAATTGCAGCACATAAAGACGTATGTCCTCTCAGTGGTCCAAAAAGCATCAACTCCGAGTCATCTCGCATGTTCCTCGATACTGCATATTAAATAATACATATACAATATGAGAAATGTTTCAGAACGGTTATAAAATGACGAGAAAAAGATATTATAATCAATGAGACTAAAATTATGTCAGACTTATAATTAATCAGCGTTATCCTTAATGAATGTCCTTCATAACTACCAACTGCCGGTACCTAAAGACGTATGTCCTCTCAGTGGTCCAGGAAGGATCATCTCCGAGTCATCTCGCATGTTCCCCGATGCTGCATCTAAAACCATTCAAATTCAATATGAGTAATGTTTCAGAAAAGTTATAAAATGTCGAAAAAACGATATTATAATCAATGAGACTAAAACTATGTCAGACTTATAATTAAACAGCATTATCCTTAATGAATGTCATTCATAACAACCTATTGCCGGCACCTAAATCCGTTTGTCCTCTCAGTGGTCCAGGAAGGATCATCTCCGAGTCATCTCGCATGTTCCCCGATGCTGCATCTAAAACCATCAAATACAAAATGAGTAATGTTTCAGAAATGTAATAAAATGAAAAAAAAAAACTATATTATAATCATTGAGACTAAAATTATGTTAGACTTATTATGAATCTGTATTATCCTTAATGAATGTCATTCATAACTACCAATTGCCAGCCCCTTAAGACGTATGTCCTCTCAGTGGTCCAGGAAGGATCATCTCCAAGTCATCTCGCATGTTCCTCGATGCTGCATCTAAAATAATACATATACAATATGAGTAATGTTTCAGAAAAGTAATACAATGAAGAAAAAACAATATTTTAATCATTTATACTAAAATTATGTCAGACCTATTATTAATCAGCATTATCCTTAATGAAAGTCATTCATAACTACCAACATGAAGCACCTAAAGACGTATGTCCTCTCAGTGGTCCAGGAAGGATCATTTCCGAGTCATCCCGTATGTTCCCGATGCTGCATCTAAAATAATACATACTCAATATTAGTAATGTTTCAGAAAAGTAATAAAATGAAGAAAAAACTATATTATAATCATTGAGACTATAATTATGTCTGACTTATTATAAATCAGCATTATCCTTAATGAATAACATTCATAACTACCAATTGCCGGCACCTAAAGACGTATGTCCTCTCAGTGGTCCAGGATGGATCATCTCCGAGTCATCTCGCATGATCCGCGATGCTGCATCTAAAATAATACATATACAAAATGAGTAATGTTTCAGAAAAGTAATAAAATGAAGAAAAAACTATATTATAATCATTGATGCTAAAATTATGTCCGACTTTTAATTAATCAGCATTATCCTTAATGAATGTCATTCATAACTACCAATTGCCGGAACCTAAAGACGTATGTCCTCTCAGTGGTCCAGGAAGGATCATCTCCGATTCATCTCGCACGTTCCCCGATGCTGCATCTAAAACCATTCAAATACAAAATGAGTAATGTTTCAAAAAAGAAATAAAATGAAGAAAAAACTATATTATAATCATTGAGACTAAAATTATATCAGACTTATAATTAATCAGCATTATCCTTAATGAATGTTATTCATAACTACCATTTGCCGGCACCTAAAGACGTATGTCCTCTCAATGAACCAGAAAGGATCATCTCCGAGTCATCTCGCATGTTCCTCGATGCTGCATCTAAAATAATACATATTCAATATGAGTAACGTTTCAGAAAAGTAATAAATGAAGAAAAAACGATATCATAATCAATGAGACTAAAATTATGTCAGACTTATAATTAATCAGCATTATCCTTAATGAATGTCATTCATAACTACCAATTGCCGGGAACTAAAGCCGTATGTTTTCTCAGTGGTCAAGGAAGGATCATCTCCGAGTCATCTCGCATGTTCCCCGATGTTGTATCTAAAACCATTCAAATACAAAATGAGTAATGTCTAAAAAAAGTAAAAAAATGAAGAAAAAACTATATTATAATCCTTGAGACTAAAATTATGTCAGACTTATTATTAATCAGCATTATCCTTAATGAATGTCATTCATAACTACCAATTGCCGGCACATAAAGACGTATGTCCTCTCAATGGTCCAGGATGGATCATCTCCGAGTCATCTCGCATGTTCCCCAATGCTGCATCTAAAACCATTCAAATACAAAATGAGTAATGTTTCAGAAAAGTAATAAAATGAAGACAAAACTATATTATAATCCTTGAGACTAAAATTATGTCAGACTTATTATTCATCAACATTATCCTTAATGAAGGTCATTCATAACTACCAGCTGCCGGCACCTAAGGACATATGTCCTCTCAGTGGTCCAGGAAGGATCATCTCCGAGTCATCTCGCATGTTCCCCGATGCTGCATCTAATATTATACATATACAATATGAGTAATCTTTCAGAAAAGTAATAAAATGAAGAAAAAACTATATTTTATTTGTTGAGACTAAAATTATGTCAGACGTATTATTAATCATCATTATCCTTAATGAATGTCATTCATAACTACCAATTGCCGGCACCTAAAGACGTATGTCCTCTCAGTGGTCCAGGAAGGATCATCTCCGAGTCATCTCGCATGTTTCTCGATGCTGCATCTAAAATAATACATACACAATATAAGTAATGTTTTCGAAAAGATATAAAATGAATAAAAAACGATATTATAATCAATGAGACTATAATTATGTCAGACTTATAATTAATCAGCATTATCCTTAATGAATGTCATTCATAACTGCCAATTGCCGGCACCTAAAGCCGTATGTCCTCTCACTGGTCCAGGATGGATCATCTCCTAGTCATCTCGCATGTTCCACGATGCTGCATCTAAAACCATTCAAATACAAAAAGGGTAATGTTTCAGAAAAGTAATAAAATGAAGAAAAAACTATATTATAATCATTCAGACTAAAATTATGTCAGACTTATAATTAATCAGTATTATCCTTAATGAATGTCATTCATAACTACCAATTGCCGGCACCTAAAGACGTATGTCCTCTCAGTGGTCCAAGAAGGATCATCTCGTAGTCATCTCACATCTTCCACGATGCTGCATCTAAAACCATTCAAATACAAAAAGAGTAATGTTTCAGAAAAGTAATAAAATGAAGAAAAAACGATATTATAATCAATGAGACTAAAATTATGTCAGACTTATAATTAATCAGCATTATCCTTAATGAATGTCATTCATAACTACCAATTGCCGGCACCTAAAGACGTATGTCCTCTCAGTGGTCCAGGAAGGATCATCTCCTAGTCATCTCGCATGATCCAAGATGCTGCATCTAAAAATATTCAAATACAAAATCAGTAATGTTTCAGAAAAGTAATAAAATGAAGAAAAAACTATATTATAATCATTTAGACTAAAATTATTTCAGACTTATAATAAATCAGCATTATCCTTAATGAAAGTCATTCATAACTACCAACTGCCGGCACCTAAAACCATATGTCCTCTCAGTGGTCCAGGAAGGATCATTTCCGAGTCATCTCGCATGTTCCCCGATGCTGCATCTAAAACCATTCAAATACAAAATGAGTAATGTTTCAGAAAAGTAATAAAATGAAGAAATAATTATATTATAATTATTGAGACTAAAATTATTTCAGACTTATTATTAATGAGCATTATCCTTAATGAATGTCATTCATAACTACCAATTGCCGGCACGTAAAGACGTATGTCCTCTCAGTGGTCAAGGAAGGACCATCTCCGAGACTTCTCGCATGTTCTTCGATGCTGCATCTAAAACCATTCAAATACAAAATGAGTAATGTTTCAGTAAAGTAATAAATGCAAGAAAAAACTATATTATAATCATTGAGACTAAAATTATGTCAGACTTATTATTAATCAGCATTATCCTTAATGAAAGTCATTCGTAACTACCAACTGACATAAACCTAAAGACGTATGTCCTCTCAGTGTTCAAGGAAGGATCATCTCCGAGTCATCCCGTATGTTCCCGATGCTGCATCTAAAATAATACATACTCAATATTAGTAATGTTTCACAAAAGTAACAAAATGAAGAAAAATCTATATTATAATCATTGAGACTAAAATTATGTCTGACTTATTATAAATCAGCATTATCCTTAATGAATAACATTCATAACTACCAATTGCCGGCACCTAAAGACGTATGTCCTCTCAGTGGTCCAGGATGGATCATCTCCGAGTCATCTCGCATGTTCCTCGCTGCTGCATCTAAAATAATACATATACAAAATGAGTAATGCATCAGAAAAGTAATAAAATGAAGAAAAAACTATATTATAATCATTGAGACTAAAATTAAATCAGTCTTATAATTAATCAGCATTATCCTTAATGAATGTTATTCATAACTACCATTTGCCGGCACCTAAAGACGTATGTCCTCTCAATAGTCCAGAAGGGATCATCTCCGAGTCATCTCGCATGTTCTTCGAAGCTGCATTAAAATAATACATATACAATATGAGTAATGTTTCAGAAAAGTTATAAAATGAAGAAAAAACGATATTATAATCATTGAGACTAAAATTATCTCAGAATTATTATTAATATGCATTATCCTTAATGAAAGTCATTCATAACTACCAACTGCCGGCACCTTAAGATGTATGTCCTCTCAATGAAACAGAAAGGATAATCTCCGTGTTATCTCGCATATTCCTCGATGCTGCATCTAAAATAATACATAAACAATATGAATAATGTTTCAGAAAGGTTATAAAATGAAGAAAAAACGATATTATAATCATTGAGACTAAAATTATGTCAGACTTATTATTAATCATTATTATCCTTTATGAATATCATTCATAACTACCAATTGCCGGCACCTAAAGAAGTATGTCCTCTCAGTGGTCCAGGAAGGATCATCTCCTAGTCATCTCGCATGTTCCACGATGCTGCATCTAAAATAATACATATACAATATAAGTAATGTTTCAGAAAAGTTATAACATGAAGAAAAAACGATATCATAATCAATGAGACTAAAATTATGTCAGACTTATAATTAATCAGCATTATCCTTAATGAAGGTCATTCATAACTACCAGCTGCCGGCACCTAAGGACTTATGTCCTCTCAGTGGTCCAGGAAGGATCATCTCCTAGTCATCACGCATGTTCCACGATGCTGCATCTAAAACCATTCAAATACAAAATGAATAATGTTTCAGAAAAGTAATAATATGAAGAAAAAACTATATTATAATCATTCAGACTAAAATTATGTCAGACTTATAATTAATCAGCATTATCTTTAATGAATGTCATTCATAACTACCAATTGCCGGCACCTAAAGACGTATGTCCACTCAGTGGTGCAGGAATGATCATCCCCTAGTCATCTCGCATGTTCGACGATGCTGCATCTAAAACCATTCAAATACAAAATGAGTAATGTTTCAGAAAAGTAATAAAATGAAGAAAAAACTATATTATAATCATTCAGACTAAAATTATGTCAGACTTATAATTAATCAGCATTATCCTTAATGAATGTGATTCATAACTACCAATTGCCGGCACCTAAAGACGTATGTCCTCTCAGTGGTCCAGGTGGGATCATCTCCTAGTCATCTCGCATGTTCCACGATGCTGCATCTTAAACCATTCAAATACAAAATGAGTAATTTTTCAGAAAAGTAATAAAATGAAGAAAAAACTATATTACAATCATTCAGACTAAAATTATGTCAGACTTATAATTAATCAGCATTATCCTTTATGAATGTCATACATAACTACCAATTGCCGGCACCTAAGACGTATGTCCTCTCAATGGTCCAGGTGGGATCATCTCCTAGTCATCTCGCATGTTCCACGATGCTGCATCTAAAACCATTCAAATACAAAATGAGTAATGTTTCAGAAAAGTAATAAAATGAAGAAAAAACTATATTATAATCATTCAGACTAAAATTATGTCAGACTTATAATTAATCAGCATTATCCTTAATGAATGTCATTTATAACTACCAATTGCCGGCGCCTAAAGACGTATGTCCTCTCAGTGGTCCAGGTGGGATCGTCTCCTAGTCATCTCGCATGTTCCACGATGCTGCATCTAAAACCATTCAAATATAAAATGAATAATGTTTCAGAAAAGTAATAATATGAAGAAAAAACTATATTATAATCATTCAGACTAAAATTATGTCAGACATATAATTAATCAGCATTATCCTTAATGAATGTCATTCATAACTACCAATTGCCGGCACCAAAAGACGTATGTCCTCTCAGTGGTCCAGGAATGATCATCTCCCAGTCATCTCGCATGTTCCTCGATGCTGCATCTAAAATAATACATAAACAATATGAGTAATGTTTCAGAAAGGTTATAAAATGAATAAAAAACGATATTCTAATCATTGAGACTAAAATTATGTCAGACTTATTATTAATCAGCATTATCCTTTATGAATGTCATTCATAACTACCAATTGACGGCACCTAAAGACGTATGTCCTCTCAGTGGTCCAGGAAGGATCATCTCCTAGTCATCTCGCACGTTCCCCGATGCTGCATCTAAAACCATTCAAATACAAAATGAATAATGTTTCAAAAAAGAAATAAAATGAAGAAAAAACTATATTATAATCATTGAGACTAAAATTATATCAGACTTATAATTAATCAGCATTATCCTTAATGAATGTTATTCATAACTACCAATTGCCGGCACCTAAAGACGTATGTCCTCTCAGTGGTCCAGGAAGGATCATCTCCGATTCATCTCGCACGTTCCCCGATGCTGCATCTAAAACCATTCAAATACAAAATGAGTAATGTTTCAAAAAAGAAATAAAATGAAAAAAAAACGATATTATAATCCTTGAGACTAAAATTATGTCAGACTTATTATTAATCAGCATTATCCTTAATGAATGTCATTCATAACTACCAATTGCCGGCACATAAAGACGTATGTCCTCTCAATGGTCCAGGATGGATCATCTCCGAGTCATCTCGCATGTTCCCCAATGCTGCATCTAAAACCATTCAAATACAAAATGAGTAATGTTTCAGAAAAGTAATAAAATGAAGACAAAACTATATTATAATCCTTGAGACTAAAATTATGTCAGACTTATTATTCATCAGCATTATCCTTAATGAAGGTCATTCATAACTACCAGCTGCCGGCACCTAAGGACTTATGTCCTCTCAGTGGTCCAGGAAGGATCATCTCCGAGTCATCTCGCATGTTCCCCGATGCTGCATCTAATATTATACATATACAATATGAGTAATCTTTCAGAAAAGTAATAAAATGAAGAAAAAACTATATTTTATTTGTTGAGACTAAAATTATGTCAGACGTATTATTAATCATCATTATCCTTAATGAATGTCCTTCATAACTACCAATTGCCGGAACCTAAAGACGTATGTCCTCTCAGTGGTCCAGGAAGGATCATCTCCGAGTCATCTCGCATGTTTCTCGATGCTGCATCTAAAATAATACATACACAATATAAGTAATGTTTTCGAAAAGATATAAAATGAAGAAAAAACGATATTATAATCAATGAGACTAAAATTATGTCAGACTTATAATTAATCAGCATTATCCTTAATGAATGTCATTCATAACTACCAATTGCCGGCACCTAAAGCCGTATGTCCTCTCACTGGTCCAGGATAGATCATCTCCTAGTCATCTCGCATGTTCCACGATGCTGCATCTAAAACCATTCAAATAAAAAAAGAGTAATGTTTCAGAAAAGTAATAAAATGAAGAAAAAACTATATTACAATCATTCAGACTAAAATTATGTCAGGCTTATAATTAATCAGCATTATCCTTAATGAATGTCATTCATAACTACCAATTGCCGGCACCTAAAGACGTATGTACTCTCAGTGGTCCAAGAAGGATCATCTCGTAGTCATCTCGCATCTTCCACGATGCTGCATCTAAAACCATTCAAATACAAAAAGAGTAATGTTTCAGAAAAGTAATAAAATGAAGAAAAAACTATATTATAATCATTCAGACTAAAATTATGTCAGACTTATAATTAATCAGCATTATCCTTAATGAATGTCATTCATAACTACCAATTGCCGGCACCTAAAGACGTATGTCCTCTCAGTGGTCCAGGAAGGATCATCTCCTAGTCATCTCGCATGTTCCAAGATGCTGCATCTAAAAATATTCAAATATAAAATCAGTAATGTTTCAGAAAAGTAATAAAATGAAGAAAAAACTATATTATAATCATTTAGACTAAAATTATGTCAGACTTATAATAAATCAGCATTATCCTTAATGAAAGTCATTCATAACTACCAACTGCCGGCACCTAAAACCATATGTCCTCTCAGTGGTCCAGGAAGGATCATCTCCGAGTCATCTCGCATGTTCCCCGATGCTGCATCTAAAACCATTCAAATACAAAATGAGTAATGTTTCAGAAAAGTAATAAAATGAAGAAATAATTATATTATAATTATTGAGACTAAAATTATTTCAGACTTATTATTAATGAGCATTATCCTTAATGAATGTCATTCATAACTACCAATTGCCGGCACGTAAAGACGTATGTCCTCTCAGTGGTCAAGGAAGGACCATCTCCAAGACTTCTCGCATGTTCTTCGACGCTGCATCTAAAACCATTCAAATACAAAATGAGTAATGTTTCAGAAAAGTAATAAATGGAAGAAAAAACTATATTATAATCATTGAGACTAAAATTATGTCAGACTTATTATTAATCAGCATTATCCTTAATGAAAGTCATTCGTAACTACCAACTGCCAAAACCTAAAGACGTATGTCCTCTCAGTGTTCAAGGAAGGATCATCTCCGAGTCATCCCGTATGTTCCCGATGCTGCATCTAAAATAATACATACTCAATATTAGTAATGTTTCAGAAAAGTAACAAAATGAAGAAAAAACTATATTATAATCATTGTGACTAAAATTATGTCTGACTTATTATAAATCAGCATTATCCTTAATGAATAACATTCATAACTACCAATTGCCGGCACCTAAAGACGTATGTCCTCTCAGTGGTCCAGGATGGATCATCTCCGAGTCATCTCGCATGTTCCTCGATGCTGCATCTAAAATAATACATATACAAAATGAGTAATGTTTCAGAAAAGTAATAAAATGAAGAAAAAACTATATTATAATCATTGAGGCTAAAATTATGTCCGACATATAATTAATCAGCATTATCCTTAATGAATGTCATTCATAACTACCAATTGCCGGCACCTAAAGACGTATGTCCTCTCAGTGGTCCAGGAAGGATCATCTCCGATTCATCTCGCACGTTCCCCGATGCTGTATCTAAAACCATTCAAATACAAAATAAGTAATGTTTCAAAAAAGAAATAAAATGAAGAAAAAACTATATTATAATCATTGAGACTAAAATTATATCAGTCTTATAATAAATCAGCATTATCCTTAATGAATGTTATTCATAACTACCATTTGCCGGCACCTAAAGACGTATGTCCTCTCAATAGTCCAGAAGGGATCATCTCTGAGTCATCTCGCATGTTCTTCGAAGCTGCATTAAAATAATACATATACAATATGAGTAATGTTTCAGAAAAGTTATAAAATGAAGAAAAAACGATATTATAATCATTGAGACTAAAATTATGCCAGGCTTATTAATAATCAGCATTATCTTTTATGAATGTCATTCATAACTACCAATTGCCGGCACCTAAAGACGTATGTCCTCTCAGTGGTCTAGGAAGGATCATTTTGGAGTCATCTCGCATGTTTCACGATGCTGCATCTAAAATAATACATATACAATATAAGTAATGTTTCAGAAAAGTTATAAAATGAAGAAAAAACGATATCATAATCAATGAGACTAAAACTATGTCAGACTTATAATTAATCAGCATTATCCTTAATGAATGTCATTCAGAAACAACCAATTGCCGGCAACTAAAGCCGTATGTTTTCTCAGTGGTCAAGGAAGGATCATCTCCGAGTCATCTCGCATGTTCCCCGATGCTGTATCTAAAGCCATTCAAATACAAAATGAGTAATGTCTAAAAAAAGAAAAAAAATGAAGAAAAAACTATATTATAATCCTTGAGACTAAAATTATGTCAGACTTATTGTTAATCAGCATTATCCTTAATGAATGTCATTCATAACTACCAATTGCCGGCACATAAAGACGTATGTCCTCTCAATGGTCCAGGATGGATCATCTCCGAGTCATCTCGCATGTTCCCCAATGCTGCATCTAAAACCATTCAAATACAAAATGAGTAATGTTTCAGAAAAGTAATAAAATGAAGACAAATATATATTATAATCCTTGAGACTAAAATTATGTCAGACTTATTATTCATCAGCATTATCCTTAATGAAGGTCATTCATAACTACCAGCTGCCGGCACCTAAGGACTTATGTCCTCTCAGTGGTCCAGGAAGGATCATCTCCGAGTCATCTCGCATGTTCCCCGATGCTGCATCTAATATTATACATATACAATATGAGTAATCTTTCAGAAAAGTAATAAAATGAAGAAAAAACTATATTTTATTTGTTGAGACTAAAATTATGTCAGACTTATTATTAATCATCATTATCCTTAATGAATGTCATTCATAACTACCAATTGCCGGCACCTAAAGACGTATGTCCTCTCAGTGGTCCAGGAAGGATCATCTCCGAGTCATCTCGCATGTTCCAAGATGCTGCATCTAAAATTATTCAAATACTAAATGAGTAATGTTTCAGAAAAGTAATAAAATGAAGAAAAAACTATATTATAATCATTGAGACTAAAATTATGTTAGACTTATAATTAATCAGTATTATCCTTAATGAATGTCATTCATAACTACCAATTGCCAGCCCCTTAAGACGTATGTCCTCTCAGTGGTCCTGGAAGTATCATCGCTGAGTGATCCCGCATGTTCCCCGATGCTGCATCTAAAATCAACAAATACAAAATGAGTAATGTTTCAGAAATGTAATAAAACGAAAAAAAACTATATCATAATCATTGAGACTAAAATTATGTCTGACTTATTATTAATCAGTATTATCCTTTATGAATGTCATTCATAACTACCAATTGCCGGCACCTAAAGACGTAAGTCCTCTCAGTGGTCCAGGAAGGATCATCTCCGAGTCATGACGCATGTTCCCCGATGCCATATCTAAAAACATTCTAATACAAAATGAGTAATGTTTCAGAAAAGTAAGAAAATGAAGAAAAAACTATATTATAATCATTGAGGTTAAAATTATGTCCGACTTATAATAAATCAGCATTATCCTTAATGAATGTCATTCATAACTACCAACTGCCGTCACCTAAAACCATATGTCCTCTCAGTGGTCCAAGAAGGATCATCTCCGAGTAATCTCGCATGTTCCCCGATGCTGCATCTAGAACCATTCAAATACAAAATGAGTAATGTTTCAGAAAAGTAATAAAATGAAGAAAAAATTTTATTATAATCATTGAGACTAATATTATGTCAGACCTATTATTAATCAGCATTATCCTTAATGAAAGTCATTCATAACTACCAACTTGAAACACCTAAAGACGTATGTCCTCTCAGTGGTCCAGGAAGGATCATCTCCGAGTCATCTCGCATGTTCCTCGATGCTGCATCTAAAATAATACATATTCAATATGATTAACGTTTCAGAAAAGTAATAAATGAAGAAAAAACTATATTATAATCATTGAGACTAAAATTATGTCAGACTTATTATTAATCAGCATTATTCTTAATGATTGTCATTCATAACTACCAATTGCAGCACATAAAGACGTATGTCCTCTCAGTGGTCCAAAAAGCATCAACTCCGAGTCATCTCGCATGTTCCTCGATACTGCATATTAAATAATACATATACAATATGAGAAATGTTTCAGAACGGTTATAAAATGACGAGAAAAAGATATTATAATCAATGAGACTAAAACTATGTCAGACTTATAATTAAACAGCATTATCCTTAATGAATGTCCTTCATAACTACCAACTGCCGGTACCTAAATCCGTTTGTCCTCTCAGTGGTCCAGGAAGGATCATCTCCGAGTCATCTCGCATGTTCCCCGATGCTGCATCTAAAACCATCAAATACAAAATGAGTAATGTTTCAGAAATGTAATAAAATGAAAAAAAAAACTATATTATAATCATTGAGACTAAAATTATGTTAGACTTATTATGAATCTGTATTATCCTTAATGAATGTCATTCATAACTACCAATTGCCAGCCCCTTAAGACGTATGTCCTCTCAGTGGTCCAGGAAGGATCATCTCCAAGTCATCTCGCATGTTCCTCGATGCTGCATCTAAAATAATACATATACAATATGAGTAATGTTTCAGAAAAGTAATACAATGAAGAAAAAACAATATTTTAATCATTTATACTAAAATTATGTCAGACCTATTATTAATCAGCATTATCCTTAATGAAAGTCATTCATAACTACCAACATGAAGCACCTAAAGACGTATGTCCTCTCAGTGGTCCAGGAAGGATCATTTCCGAGTCATCCCGTATGTTCCCGATGCTGCATCTAAAATAATACATACTCAATATTAGTAATGTTTCAGAAAAGTAATAAAATGAAGAAAAAACTATATTATAATCATTGAGACTAAAATTATGTCTGACTTATTATAAATCAGCATTATCCTTAATGAATAACATTCATAACTACCAATTGCCGGCACCTAAAGACGTATGTCCTCTCAGTGGTCCAGGATGGATCATCTCCGAGTCATCTCGCATGATCCGCGATGCTGCATCTAAAATAATACATATACAAAATGAGTAATGTTTCAGAAAAGTAATAAAATGAAGAAAAAACTATATTATAATCATTGAGGCTAAAATTATGTCCGACTTTTAATTAATCAGCATTATCCTTAATGAATGTCATTCATAACTACCAATTGCCGGCACCTAAAGACATATGTCCTCTCAGTGGTCCAGGAAGGATCATCTCCGATTCATCTCGCACGTTCCCCGATGCTGCATCTAAAACCATTCAAATACAAAATGAGTAATGTTTCAAAAAAGAAATAAAATGAAGAAATAACTATATTATAATCATTGAGACTAAAATTATATCAGACTTATAATTAATCAGCATTATCCTTAATGAATGTTATTCATAACTACCATTTGCCGGTACCTAAAGACGTATGTCCTCTCAATGAACCAGAAAGGATCATCTCCGAGTCATCTCGCATGTTCCTCGATGCTGCATCTAAAATAATACATATTCAATATGAGTAACGTTTCAGAAAAGTAATAAATGAAGAAAAAACGATATCATAATCAATGAGACTAAAATTATGTCAGACTTATAATTAATCAGCATTATCCTTAATGAATGTCATTCATAACTACCAATTGCCGGGAACTAAAGCCGTATGTTTTCTCAGTGGTCAAGGAAGGATCATCTCCGAGTCATCTCGCATGTTCCCCGATGCTGTATCTAAAACCATTCAAATACAAAATGAGTAATGTCTAAAAAAAGTAAAAAAATGAAGAAAAAACTATATTATAATCCTTGAGACTAAAATTATGTCAGACTTATTATTAATCAGCATTGTCCTTAATGAATGTCATTCACAACTACCAATTGCCGGCACATAAAGACGTATGTCGTCTCAATGGTCCAGGATGGATCATCTCCGAGTCATCTCGCATGTTCCCCAATGCTGCATCTAAAACCATTCAAATACAAAATGAGTAATGTTTCAGAAAAGTAATAAAATGAAGACAAAACTATATTATAATCCTTGAGACTAAAATTATGTCAGACTTATTATTCATCAACATTATCCTTAATGAAGGTCATTCATAACTACCAGCTGCCGGCACCTAAGGACTTATGTCCTCTCAGTGGTCCAGGAAGGATCATCTCCGAGTCATCTCGCATGTTCCCCGATGCTGCATCTAATATTATACATATACAATATGAGTAATCTTTCAGAAAAGTAATAAAATGAAGAAAAAACTATATTTTATTTGTTGAGACTAAAATTATGTCAGACGTATTATTAATCATCATTATCCTTAATTAATGTCATTCATAACTACCAATTGCCGGCACCTAAAGACGTATGTCCTCTCAGTGGTCCAGGAAGGATCATCTCCGAGTCATCTCGCATGTTTCTCGATGCTGCATCTAAAATAATACATACACAATATAAGTAATGTTTTCGAAAAGATATAAAATGAAGAAAAAACGATATTATAATCAATGAGACTAAAATTATGTCAGACTTATAATTAATCAGCATTATCCTTAATGAATGTCATTCATAACTACCAATTGCCGGCACCTAAAGCCGTATGTCCTCTCACTGGTCCAGGATGGATCATCTCCTAGTCATCTCGCATGTTCCACGATGCTGCATCTAAAACCATTCAAATACAAAAAGGGTAATGTTTCAGAAAAGTAATAAAATGAAGAAAAAACTATATTATAGTCATTCAGACTAAAATTATGTCAGACTTATAATTAATCAGTATTATCCTTAATGAATGTCATTCATAACTACCAATTGCCGGCACCTAAAGACGTATGTCCTCTCAGTGGTCCAAGAAGGATCATCTCGTAGTCATCTCGCATCTTCCACGATGCTGCATCTAAAACCATTCAAATACAAAAAGAGTAATGTTTCAGAAAAGTAATAAAATGAAGAAAAAACTATATTATAATCATTCAGACTAAAATTATGTCAGACTTATAATTAATCAGCATTATCCTTAATGAATGTCATTCATAACTACCAATTGCCGGCACCTATAGACGTATGTCCTCTCAGTGGTCCAGGAAGGATCATCTCCTAGTCATCTCGCATGATCCAAGATGCTGCATCCAAAAATATTCAAATACAAAATCAGTAATGTTTCAGAAAAGTAATAAAATGAAGAAAAAACTATATTATAATCATTTAGACTAAAATTATTTCAGACTTATAATAAATCAGCATTATCCTTAATGAAAGTCATTCATAACTACCAACTGCCGGCACCTAAAACCATATGTCCTCTCAGTGGTCCAGGAAGGATCATCTCCGAGTCATCTCGCATGTTCCCCGATGCTGCATCTAAAACCATTCAAATACAAAATGAGTAATGTTTCAGAAAAGTAATAAAATGAAGAAATAATTATATTATAATTATTGAGACTAAAATTATTTCAGACTTATTATTAATGAGCATTATCCTTAATGAATGTCATTCATAACTACCAATTGCCGGCACGTAAAGACGTATGTCCTCTCAGTGGTCAAGGAAGGACCATCTCCGAGACTTCTCGCATGTTCTTCGATGCTGCATCTTAAACCATTCAAATACAAAATGAGTAATGTTTCAGTAAAGTAATAAAATGAAGAAAAAACTATATTATAATCATTGAGACTAAATTATGTTAGACTTATAATTAATCAGTATTATCCTTAATGAATGTCATTCATAACTACCAATTGCCAGCCCCTTAAGACGTATGTCCTCTCAGTGGTCCTGGAAGTATCATCGCTGAGTGATCCCGCATGTTCCCCGATGCTGCATCTAAAATCATCAAATACAAAATGAGTAATGTTTCAGAAATGTAATAAAATGAAGAAAAAACTATATTTTATTTGTTGAGACTAAAATTATGTCAGACTTATTATTAATCATCATTATCCTTAATGAATGTCATTCATAACTACCAATTGCCGGCACCTAAAGACGTATGTCCTCTCAGTGGTCCAGGAAGGATCATCTCCGAGTCATCTCGCATGTTCCAAGATGCTGCATCTAAAATTATTCAAATACTAAATGAGTAATGTTTCAGAAAAGTAATAAAATGAAGAAAAAACTATATTATAATCATTGAGACTAAAATTATGTTAGACTTATAATTAATCAGTATTATCCTTAATGAATGTCATTCATAACTACCAATTGCCGGCACCTAAAGACGTATGTCCTCTCAGTGGTCCAGGAAGGATCATCTCCGAGTCATCTCGCATGTTCCAAGATGCTGCATCTAAAATTATTCAAATACTAAATGAGTAATGTTTCAGAAAAGTAATAAAATGAAGAAAAAACTATATTATAATCATTGAGACTAAAATTATGTTAGACTTATAATTAATCAGTATTATCCTTAATGAATGTCATTCATAACTACCAATTGCCAGCCCCTTAAGACGTATGTCCTCTCAGTGGTCCTGGAAGTATCATCGCTGAGTGATCCCGCATGTTCCCCGATGCTGCATCTAAAATCATCAAATACAAAATGAGTAATGTTTCAGAAATGTAATAAAACGAAAAAAAACTATATCATAATCATTGATACTAAAATTATGTCTGACTTATTATTAATCAGTATTATCCTTTATGAATGTCATTCATAACTACCAATTGCCGGCACCTAAAGACGTAAGTCCTCTCAGTGGTCCAGGAAGGATCATCTCCGAGTCACGACGCATGTTCCCCGATGCCATATCTAAAAACATTCTAATACAAAATGAGTAATGTTTCAGAAAAGTAAGAAAATGAAGAAAAAACTATATTATAATCATTGAGGTTAAAATTATGTCCGACTTATAATAAATCAGCATTATCCTTAATGAATGTCATTCATAACTACCAACTGCCGTCACCTAAAACCATATGTCCTCTCAGTGGTCCAAGAAGGATCATCTCCGAGTAATCTCGCATGTTCCCCGATGCTGCATCTAGAACCATTCAAATACAAAATGAGTAATGTTTCAGAAAAGTAATAAAATGAAGAAAAAATTTTATTATAATCATTGAGACTAATATTATGTCAGACCTATTATTAATCAGCATTATCCTTAATGAAAGTCATTCATAACTACCAACTTGAAACACCTAAAGACGTATGTCCTCTCAGTGGTCCAGGAAGGATCATCTCCGAGTCATCTCGCATGTTCCTCGATGCTGCATCTAAAATAATACATATTCAATATGATTAACGTTTCAGAAAAGTAATAAATGAAGAAAAAACTATATTATAATCATTGAGACTAAAATTATGTCAGACTTATTATTAATCAGCATTATTCTTAATGATTGTCATTCATAACTACCAATTGCAGCACATAAAGACGTATGTCCTCTCAGTGGTCCAAAAAGCATCAACTCCGAGTCATCTCGCATGTTCCTCGATACTGCATATTAAATAATACATATACAATATGAGAAATGTTTCAGAACGGTTATAAAATGACGAGAAAAAGATATTATAATCAATGAGACTAAAATTATGTCAGACTTATAATTAATCAGCGTTATCCTTAATGAATGTCCTTCATAACTACCAACTGCCGGTACCTAAAGACGTATGTCCTCTCAGTGGTGCAGGAAGGATCATCTCCGAGTCATCTCGCATGTTCCCCGATGCTGCATCTAAAACCATTCAAATTCAATATGAGTAATGTTTCAGAAAAGTTATAAAATGTCGAAAAAACGATATTATAATCAATGAGACTAAAACTATGTCAGACTTATAATTAAACAGCATTATCCTTAATGAATGTCATTCATAACAACCTATTGCCGGCACCTAAATCCGTTTGTCCTCTCAGTGGTCCAGGAAGGATCATCTCCGAGTCATCTCGCATGTTCCCCGATGCTGCATCTAAAACCATCAAATACAAAATGAGTAATGTTTCAGAAATGTAATAAAATGAAAAAAAAAACTATATTATAATCATTGAGACTAAAATTATGTTAGACTTATTATGAATCTGTATTATCCTTAATGAATGTCATTCATAACTACCAATTGCCAGCCCCTTAAGACGTATGTCCTCTCAGTGGTCCAGGAAGGATCATCTCCAAGTCATCTCGAATGTTCCTCGATGCTGCATCTAAAATAATACATATACAATATGAGTAATGTTTCAGAAAAGTAATACAATGAAGAAAAAACAATATTTTAATCATTTATACTAAAATTATGTCAGACCTATTATTAATCAGCATTATCCTTAATGAAAGTCATTCATAACTACCAACATGAAGCACCTAAAGACGTATGTCCTCTCAGTGGTCCAGGAAGGATCATTTCCGAGTCATCCCGTATGTTCCCGATGCTGCATCTAAAATAATACATACTCAATATTAGTAATGTTTCAGAAAAGTAATAAAATGAAGAAAAAACTATATTATAATCATTGAGACTAAAATTATGTCTGACTTATTATAAATCAGCATTATCCTTAATGAATAACATTCATAACTACCAATTGCCGGCACCTAAAGACGTATGTCCTCTCAGTGGTCCAGGATGGATCATCTCCGAGTCATCTCGCATGATCCGCGATGCTGCATCTAAAATAATACATATACAAAATGAGTAATGTTTCAGAAAAGTAATAAAATGAAGAAAAAACTATATTATAATCATTGAGGCTAAAATTATGTCCGACTTTTAATTAATCAGCATTATCCTTAATGAATGTCATTCATAACTACCAATTGCCGGCACCTAAAGACATATGTCCTCTCAGTGGTCCAGGAAGGATCATCTCCGATTCATCTCGCACGTTCCCCGATGCTGCATCTAAAACCATTAAAATACAAAATGAGTAATGTTTCAAAAAAGAAATAAAATGAAGAAAAAACTATATTATAATCATTGAGACTAAAATTATATCAGACTTATAATTAATCAGCATTATCCTTAATGAATGTTATTCATAACTAACATTTGCCGGTACCTAAAGACGTCTGTCCTCTCAATGAACCAGAAAGGATCATCTCCGAGTCATCTCGCATGTTCCTCGATGCTGCATCTAAAATAATACATATTCAATATGAGTAACGTTTCAGAAAAGTAATAAATGAAGAAAAAACGATATCATAATCAATGAGACTAAAATTATGTCAGACTTATAATTAATCAGCATTATCCTTAATGAATGTCATTCATAACTACCAATTGCTGGGAACTAAAGCCGTATGTTTTCTCAGTGGTCAAGGAAGGATCATCTCCGAGTCATCTCGCATGTTCCCCGATGCTGTATCTAAAACCATTCAAATACAAAATGAGTAATGTCTAAAAAAAGTAAAAAAATGAAGAAAAAACTATATTATAATCCTTGAGACTAAAATTATGTCAGACTTATTATTAATCAGCATTGTCCTTAATGAATGTCATTCACAACTACCAATTGCCGGCACATAAAGACGTATGTCCTCTCAATGGTCCAGGATGGATCATCTCCGAGTCATCTCGCATGTTCCCCAATGCTGCATCTAAAACCATTCAAATACAAAATGAGTAATGTTTCAGAAAAGTAATAAAATGAAGACAAAACTATATTATAATCCTTGAGACTAAAATTATGTCAGACTTATTATTCATCAACATTATCCTTAATGAAGGTCATTCATAACTACCAGCTGCCGGCACCTAAGGACTTATGTCCTCTCAGTGGTCCAGGAAGGATCATCTCCGAGTCATCTCGCATGTTCCCCGTTGCTGCATCTAATATTATACATATACAATATGAGTAATCTTTCAGAAAAGTAATAAAATGAAGAAAAAACTATATTTTATTTGTTGAGACTAAAATTATGTCAGACGTATTATTAATCATCATTATCCTTAATTAATGTCATTCATAACTACCAATTGCCGGCACCTAAAGACGTATGTCCTCTCAGTGGTCCAGGAAGGATCATCTCCGAGTCATCTCGCATGTTTCTCGATGCTGCATCTAAAATAATACATACACAATATAAGTAATGTTTTCGAAAAGATATAAAATGAAGAAAAAACGATATTATAATCAATGAGACTAAAATTATGTCAGACTTATAATTAATCAGCATTATCCTTAATGAATGTCATTCATAACTACCAATTGCCGGCACCTAAAGCCGTATGTCCTCTCAGTGGTCCAAGAAGGATCATCTCGTAGTCATCTCGCATCTTCCACGATGCTGCATCTAAAACCATTCAAATACAAAAAGAGTAATGTTTCAGAAAAGTAATAAAATGAAGAAAAAACTATATTATAATCATTCAGACTAAAATTATGTCAGACTTATAATTAATCAGCATTATCCTTAATGAATGTCATTCATAACTACCAATTGCCGGCACCTAAAGACGTATGTCCTCTCAGTGGTCCAGGAAGGATCATCTCCTAGTCATCTCGCATGATCCAAGATGCTGCATCCAAAAATATTCAAATACAAAATCAGTAATGTTTCAGAAAAGTAATAAAATGAAGAAAAAACTATATTATAATCATTTAGACTAAAATTATTTCAGACTTATAATAAATCAGCATTATCCTTAATGAAAGTCATTCATAACTACCAACTGCCGGCACCTAAAACCATATGTCCTCTCAGTGGTCCAGGAAGGATCATCTCCGAGTCATCTCGCATGTTCCCCGATGCTGCATCTAAAACCATTCAAATACAAAATGAGTAATGTTTCAGAAAAGTAATAAAATGAAGAAATAATTATATTATAATTATTGAGACTAAAATTATTTCAGACTTATTATTAATGAGCATTATCCTTAATGAATGTCATTCATAACTACCAATTGCCGGCACGTAAAGACGTATGTCCTCTCAGTGGTCAAGGAAGGACCATCTCCGAGACTTCTCGCATGTTCTTCGATGCTGCATCTTAAACCATTCAAATACAAAATGAGTAATGTTTCAGTAAAGTAATAAATGCAAGAAAAAACTATATTATAATCATTGAGACTAAAATTATGTCAGACTTATTATTAATCAGCATTATCCTTAATGAAAGTCATTCGTAACTACCAACTGCCAAAACCTAAAGACGTATGTCCTCTCAGTGTTCAAGGAAGGATCATCTCCGAGTCATCCCGTATGTTCCCGATGCTGCATCTAAAATAATACATACTCAATATTAGTAATGTTTCACAAAAGTAACAAAATGAAGAAAAAACTATATTATAATCATTGAGACTAAAATTATGTCTGACTTATTATAAATCAGCATTATCCTTAATGAATAACATTCATAACTACCAATTGCCGGCACCTAAAGACGTATGTCCTCTCAGTGGTCCAGGATGGATCATCTCCGAGTCATCTCGCATGTTCCTCGATGCTGCATCTAAAATAATACATATACAAAATGAGTAATGCATCAGAAAAGTAATAAAATGAAGAAAAAACTATATTATAATCATTGAGGCTAAAATTATGTCCGACATATAATTAATCAGCATTATCTTTAATGAATTTCATTCATAACTACCAATTGCCGGCACCTAAAGACGTATGTCCTCTCAGTGGTCCAGGAAGGATCATCTCCGATTCATCTCGCACGTTCCCCGATGCTGCATATAAAACCATTCAAATACAAAATGAGTAATGTTTCAAAAAAGAAATAAAATGAAGAAAAAACTATATTATAATCATTGAGACTAAAATTAAATCAGTCTTATAATTAATCAGCATTATCCTTAATGAATGTTATTCATAACTACCATTTGCCGGCACCTAAAGACGTATGTCCTCTCAATAGTCCAGAAGGGATCATCTCCGAGTCATCTCGCATGTTCTTCGAAGCTGCATTAAAATAATACATATACAATATGAGTAATGTTTCAGAAAAGTTATAAAATGAAGAAAAAACGATATTATAATCATTGAGACTAAAATTATCTCAGAATTATTATTAATATACATTATCCTTAATGAAAGTCATTCATAACTACCAACTGCCGGCACCTAAAGATGTATGTCCTCTCAATGAACCAGAAAGGATAATCTCCGTGTTATCTCGCATATTCCTCGATGCTGCATCTAAAATAATACATAAACAATATGAATAATGTTTCAGAAAGGTTATAAAATGAAGAAAAAACGATATTATAATCATTGAGACTAAAATTATGTCAGACTTATTATTAATCATTATTATCCTTTATGAATATCATTCATAACTACCAATTGCCGGCACCTAAAGACGTATGTCCTCTCAGTGGTCCAGGAAGGATCATCTCCTAGTCATCTCGCATGTTCCACGATGCTGCATCTAAAATAATACATATACAATATAAGTAATGTTTCAGAAAAGTTATAACATGAAGAAAAAACGATATCATAATCAATGAGACTAAAATTATGTCAGACTTATAATTAATCAGCATTATCCTTAATGAATGTCATTCATAACTACCAATTGCCGGCAACTAAAGCCGTATGTTTTCTCAGTGGTCAAGGAAGGATCATCTCCGAGTCACCTCGCATGTTCCCCGATGCTGTATCTAAAACAATTCAAATACAAAATGAGTAATGTCTAAAAAAAGTAAAAAAATGAAGAAAAAACTATATTATAATCCTTGAGACTAAAATTATGTCAGACTTATTATTAATCAGCATTATCCTTAATGAATGTCATTCATAACTACCAATTGCCGGCACATAAAGACGTATGTCCTCTCAATGGTCCAGGATGGATCATCTCCGAGTCATCTCGCATGTTCCCCAATGCTGCATCTAAAACCATTCAAATACAAAATGAGTAATGTTTCAGAAAAGTAATAAAATGAAGACAAAACTATATTATAATCCTTGAGACTAAAATTATGTCAGACTTATTATTCATCAGCATTATCCTTAATGAAGGTCATTCATAACTACCAGCTGCCGGCACCTAAGGACTTATGTCCTCTCAGTGGTCCAGGAAGGATCATCTCCGAGTCATCTCGCATGTTCCCCAATGCTGCATCTAATATTATACATATACAATATGAGTAATCTTTCAGAAAAGTAATAAAATGAAGAAAAAACTATATTTTATTTGTTGAGACTAAAATTATGTCAGACTTATTATTAATCATCATTATCCTTAATGAATGTCATTCATAACTACCAATTGCCGGCACCTAAAGACGTATGTCCTCTCAGTGGTCCAGGAAGGATCATCTCCGAGTCATCTCGCATGTTTCTCGATGCTGCATCTAAAATAATACATACACAATATAAGTAATGTTTTCGAAAAGATATAAAATGAAGAAAAAACGATATTATAATCAATGAGACTAAAATTATGTCAGACTTATAATTAATCAGCATTATCCTTAATGAATGTCATTCATAACTACCAATTGCCGGCACCTAAAGCCGTATGTCCTCTCACTGGTCCAGGATGGATCATCTCCTAGTCATCACGCATGTTCCACGATGCTGCATCTAAAACCATTCAAATACAAAATGAGTAATGTTTCAGAAATGTAATAAAATGAAGAAAAAAATTTATTATAATCATTCAGACTAAAATTATGTCAGACTTATAATTAATCAGCATTATCCTTAATGAATGTCATTCATAACTAACAATTGCCGGCACCTAAAGACGTATGTCCTCTCAGTGGTCCAAGAAGGATCATCTCCTAGTCATCATGCATGTTCCACGATGCTGCATCTAAAACCATTCAAATACAAAATGAATAATGTTTCAGAAAAGTAATAATATGAAGAAAAAACTATATTATAATCATTCAGACTAAAATTATGTCAGACTTATAATTAATCAGCATTATCCTTAATGAATGTCATTCATAACTACCAATTGCCGGCACCTAAAGACGTATGTCCACTCAGTGGTGCAGCAATGATCATCCCCTAGTCATCTCGCATGTTCGACGATGCTGCATCTAAAACCATTCAAATACAAAATGGGTAATGTTTCAGAAAAGTAATAAAATGAAGAAAAAACTATATTATAATCATTCAGACTAAAATTATGTCAGACTTATAATTAATCAGCATTATCCTTAATGAATGTCATACATAACTACCAATTGCCGGCACCTAAAGACGTATGTCCTCTCAATGGTCCAGGTGGGATCATCTCCTAGTCATCTCGCATGTTCCACGATGCTGCATCTAAAACCATTCAAATACAAAATGAGTAATGTTTCAGAAAAGTAATAAAATGAAGAAAAAACTATATTATAATCATTCAGACTAAAATTATGTCAGACTTATAATTAATCAGCATTATCCTTAATGAATGTCATTTATAACTACCAATTGCCGGCGCCTAAAGACGTATGTCCTCTCAGTGGTCCAGGTGGGATCGTCTCCTAGTCATCTCGCATGTTCCTCGATGCTGCATCTAAAATAATACATAAACGATATGAGTAATGTTTCAGAAAGGTTATAAAATGAATAAAAAACGATATTCTAATCATTGAGACTAAAATTATGTCAGACTTATTATTAATCAGCATTATCCTTTATGAATGTCATTCATAACTACCAATTGACGGCACCTAACGACGTATGTCCTCTCAGTGGTCCAGGAAGGATCATCTCCTAGTCATCTCGCATGTTCCACGATGCTGCATCTAAAACCATTCAAATACAAAATGAGTAATGTTTCAGAAAAGTAATAAAATGAAGAAAAAACTATATTATAATCATTCAGACTAAAATTATGTCAGACTTATAATAAATCAGCATTATCCTTAATGAATGTCATTCATAACTACCAATTGCCGGCACCAAAAGACGTTTGTCCTATTAGTGGTCCAGGAAGGATCATCTACTAGTCATTTCGCATGTTCCACGATGCTGCATCTAATTCCATTCAAATACAAAATGAGTAATGTTTCAGAAAAGTAATAAAATGAAGAAAAAACGATATTATAATCATTGAGACTAAAATTATGTCAGACTTATTATTAATCAGCATTATCCTTAATGAAAGTCATTCATAACTACCAACTGCCGGCACCTAAAGACGTATGTCCTCTCAATGAACCAGAAAGGATCATCTCCGTGTCATCTCGCATATTCCTCGATGCTGCATCCAAAATAATACATAAACAATATGAATAATGTTTCAGAAAGATTATAAAATCAAGAAAAAACGATATTATAATCATTGAGACTAAAATTATGTCAGACTTATTATTAATCAGCATTATCCTTTATGAAAGTCATTCATAACTACCAATTGCCGGCACTTAAAGACGTATGTCTTCTCAGTGGTCCAGGAAGGATCATCTCCGAGTCATCTCGCATATTCCCCGATGCTGCATCTAATATTATACATATATAATATGAGTAATCTTTCAGAAAAGTAATAAAATGAAGAAAAAACTATATTTTATTTGTTGAGACTAAAATTATGTCAGACTTATTATTAATCATCATTATCCTTAATGAATGTCATTCATAACTACCAATTGCCGGCACCTAAAGACGTATGTCCTCTCAGTGGTCCAGGAAGGATCATCTCCGAGTCATCTCGCATGTTTCTCGATGCTGCATCTAAAATAATACATATACAATATAAGTAATGTTTTCGAAAAGTTATAAAATGAAGAAAAAACGATATTATAACCAATGAGACTAAAATTATGCCAGACTTATAATTAATCAGCATTATCCTTAATGAATGTCATTCATAACTACCAATTGCCGGCACCTAAAGCCGTATGTCCTCTCAGTGGTCCAGGATGGATCATCTCCGAGTAATCTCGCATGTTCCCCGATGCTGCATCTAAAACCATTCAAATACAAAATGAGTAATGTTTCAGAAAAGTAATAAAATGAAGAAAAAACGATATTATAATCATTGAGACTAAAATTCTGTCAGACTTATTATTAATCAGCATTATCCTTAATGAAAGTCATTCATAACTACCAACTGCCGGCACCTAAAGACGTATGTCCTCTCAATGAACCAGAAAGGATCATCTCCGTGTCATCTCGCATATTCCTCGATGCTGCATCCAAAATAATACATAAACAATATGAATAATGTTTCAGAAAGATTATAAAATCAAGAAAAAACGATATTATAATCATTGAGACTAAAATTATGTCAGACTTATTATTAATCAGCATTATCCTTTATGAAAGTCATTCATAACTACCAATTGCCGGCACTTAAAGACGTATGTCTTCTCAGTGGTCCAGGAAGGATCATCTCCGAGTCATCTCGCATGTTCCCCGATGCTGCATCTAATATTATACATATATAATATGAGTAATCTTTCAGAAAAGTAATAAAATGAAGAAAAAACTATATTTTATTTGTTGAGACTAAAATTATGTCTGACTTATTATTAATCAGCATTATCCTTAATGAAAGTCATTCGTAACTACCAACTGCCAAAACCTAAAGACGTATGCCCTCTCAGTGTTCCAGGAAGGATCATCTCCGAGTCATCCCGTATGTTCCCGATGCTGCATCTAAAATAATACATACTCAATATTAGTAATGTTTCAGAAAAGTAATAAAATGAAGAAAAAACTATATTATAATCATTGAGACTAAAATTATGTCTGACTTATTATTAATCAGCATTATCCTTAATGAATAACATTCATAACTACCAATTGCCAGCACCTAAATACGTATGTCCTCTCAGTGGTCCAGGATGGATCATCTCCGAATCATCTCGCATGTTCCTCGATGCTGCATCTAAAATAATACATATACAAAATGAGTAATGTTTCAGAAAAGTAATAAAATGAAGAAAAACTATATTATAATCATTGAGGCTAAAATTATGTCCGACTTATAATTAATCAGCATTATCCTTAATGAATGTCATACATAACTACCAATTGCCGGCACCTAAAGACGTATGTCCTCTCAGTGGTCCAAGAAGGGTGATCTCCGATTCATCTCGCACGTTCCCCGATGCTACATCTAAAACCATTCAAATACAAAATGAGTAATGTTTCAAAAAAGAAATAAAATGAAGAAAAAACTATATTATAATCATTGAGATTAAATTATATCAGACTTATAATTAATCAGCATTATCCTTAATGAATGTTATTCATAACTACCAATTGCCGGCACCTAAAGACGTATGTCCTCTCAGTGGTCCAGGAAGGATCATCTCCGATTCATCTCGCACGTTCCCCGATGCTGCATCTAAAACCATTCAAATACAAAATGAGTAATGATACAAAAAAGAAATAAAATGAAAAAAAAACGATATTATAATCATTGAGACTAAAATTATGTCAGACTTATTATTAATCAGCATTATCCTTAATGAAAGTCATTCATAACTACCAACTGCCGGCATCTAAAGACGTATGTCCTCTCAATGAACCAGAAAGGATCATCTCCGTGTCATCTCGCATATTCCTCGATGCTGCATCTAAAATAATACATAAACAATATGAATAATGTTTCAGAAAGGTTATAAAATGAAGAAAAAACGATATTATAATCATTGAGACTAAAATTATGTCAGACTTATTATTAATCAGCATTATCCTTTATGAAAGTCACTCATAACTACCAATTGCCGGCACTTAAAGACGTATGTCTTCTCAGTGTTCCAGGAAGGATCATCTCCGAGTCATCTCGCATGTTCCCCGATGCTGTATCTAAAACCATTCAAATACAAAATAAGTAAAGTCTCAAAAAAGTAATAAATTGAAGAAAAAACTATATTATAATCCTAAAGACTAAAATTATGTCAGACTTATTATTAATCAGCATTATCCTTAATGAATGTCATTCATAACTACCAATTGCCGGCACATAAAGACGTATGTCCTCTCAATGGTCCAGGATGGATCATCTCCGAGTCATCTCGCATGTTCCCCGATGCTGCATCTAAAACCATTCAAATACAAAATGAGTAATGTTTCAGAAAAGTAATAAAATAAAGACAAAACTATATTATAATCCTTGAGACTAAAATTATGTCAGACTTATTATTAATCAGCATTATCCTTAATGAAGGTCATTCATAACTACCAGCTGCCGGCACCTAAGGACTTATGTCCTCTCAGTGGTCCAGGAAGGATCATCTCCAAGTCATCTCGCATGTTCCCCGATGCTGCATCTAAAATTATACATATATAATATGAGTAATCTTTCAGAAAAGTAATAAAATGAAGAAAAAACTATATTTTATTTGTTGAGACTAAAATTATGTCAGACTTATTATTAATCATCATTATCCTTAATGAATGTCATTCATAACTACCAATTTCCGGCAGCTAAAGACGTATGTCCTCTCAGTGGTCCAGGAAGGATCATCTCCGAGTCATCTCACATGTTTCTCGATGCTGCATCTAAAATAATACATATACAATATAAGTAATGTTTTCGAAAAGTTATAAAATGAAGAAAAAACGATATTATAACCAATGAGACTAAAATTATGCCAGACTTATAATTAATCAGCATTATCCTTAATGAATGTCATTCATAACTACCAATTGCCGGCACCTAAAGCCGTATGTCCTCTCAGTGGTCCAGGATGGATCATCTCCGAGTAATCTCGCATGTTCCCCGATGCTGCATCTAAAACCATTCAAATACAAAATGAGTAATGTTTCAGAAAAGTAATAAATGGAAGAAAAAACTATATTATAATCATTGAGACTAAAATTATGTCAGACTTATTATTAATCAGCATTATCCTTAATGAAAGTCATTCGTAACTACCAACTGCCAAAACCTAAAGACGTATGTCCTCTCAGTGTTCCAGGAAGGATCATCCCCGAGTCATCCCGTATGTTCCCGATGCTGCATCTAAAATAATACATACTCAATATAAGTAATGTTTCAGAAAAGTAATAAAATGAAGAAAAAACTATATTATAATCATTGAGACTAAAATTATGTCTGACTTATTATAAATCAGCATTATCCTTAATGAATAACATTCATAACTACCAATTGCCAGCACCTAAATACGTATGTCCTCTCAGTGGTCCAGGATGGATCATCTCCGAGTCATCTCGCATGTTCCTCGATGCTGCATCTAAAATAATACATATACAAAATGAGTTATGTTTCAGAAAAGTAATAAAATGAAGAAAAACTATATTATAATCATTGAGGCTATAATTATGTCCGACTTATAATTAATCAGCATTATCCTTAATGAATGTCATACATAACTACCAATTGCCGGCACCTAAAGACGTATGTCCTCTCAGTGGTCCAGGAAGGGTGATCTCCGATTCATCTCGCACGTTCCCCGATGCTGCATCTAAAACCATTCAAATACAAAATGAGTAATGTTTCAAAAAAGAAATAAAATGAAGAAAAAACTATATTATAATCATTGAGACTAAAATTATATCAGACTTATAATTAATCAGCATTATCTTTAATGAATGTTATTCATAACTACCATTTGCCGGCACCTAAAGACGTATGTCCTCTCAATAGTCCAGAAGGGATCATCTCCGAGTCATCTCGCATGTTCTTCGAAGCTGCATTAAAATAATACATATACAATATGAGTAATGTTTCAGAAAAGTTATAAAATGAAGAAAAAACGATATTATAATCATTGAGACTAAAATTATCTCAGAATTATTATTAATATACATTATCCTTAATGAAAGTCATTCATAACTACCAACTGTCGGCACCTAAAGACGTATGTCCTCTCAATGAACCAGAAAGGATAATCTCCGTGTCATCTCGCATATTCCTCGATGCTGCATCAAAAATAATACATAAACAATATGAATAATGTTTCAGAAAGGTTATTAAATGAAGAAAAAACGATATTATAGTCATTGAGACTAAAATTATGTCAGACTTATTATTAACCAGCATTATCCTTTATGAATGTCATTCATAACTACCAATTGACGGCACCTAAAGACGTATGTCCTCTCAGTGGTCCAGGAAGGATCATCTCCTAGTCATCTCGCATGTTCCACGATGCTGCATCTAAAACAATTCAAATACAAAATGAGTTAAGTTTCAGAAAAGTATTAAAATGAAGAAAAAACTATATTATAATCATTCAGACTAAAATTATGTCAGACATATAATTAATCAGCATTATCCTTAATGAATGTCATTCATAACTACCAATTGCCGGCACCAAAAGACGTTTGTCCTCTCAGTGGTCCAGGAAGGATCATCTCCTAGTCATCTCACATGTTCCACGATGCTGCATCTAAATCCATTCGAATACAAAATAAGTAATGTTTCAGAAAAGTAATAAAATGAAGAAAAAACTATATTATAATCATTGAGAGTAAAATTATGTCTGACTTATTATAAATCAGCATTATCCTTAATGAATAACATTCATAACTACCAATTGCCGGCACCTAAAGACGTATGTCCTCTCAGTGGTCCAGGAAGGATCATCTCCGAGTCATCTCGCATGTTCCTCGATGCTGCATCTAAAATAATACATATACAAAATGAGTAATGTTTCAGAAAAGTAATAAAATGAAGAAAAAACTATATTATAATCATTGAGGCTAAAATTATGTCCGACTTATAATTAATCAGCATTATCCTTAATGAATGTCATTCATAACTACCAATTGCCGGCAGCTAAAGACATATGTCCTCTCAGTGGTCCAGGAAGGATCATCTCCGATTCATCTCGCACGTTCCCCGATGCTGCATCTAAAACCATTCAAATACAAAATGAGTAAAGTTTCAAAAAAGAAATAAAATGAAGAAAAAACTATATTATAATCATTGAGACTAAAATTATATCAGACTTATAATTAATCAGCATTATCTTTGATGAATGTTATTCATAACTACCAATTGCCGGCACCTAAAGACGTATGTTCTCTCAGTGGTCCAGGAAGGATCATCTCCGATTCATCTCGCACGTTCCCCGATGCTACATCTAAAACCATTCAAATACAAAATGAGTAATGTTTCAAAAAAGAAATAAAATGAAGAAAAAACGATATTATAATCATTGAGACTAAAATTATGTCAGACTTATTATTAATCAGCATTATCCTTAATGAAAGTCATTCATAACTACCAACTGCCGGCACCTAAAGACGTATGTCCTCTCAATGAACCAGAAAGGATCATCTCCGTGTCATCTCGCATATTCCTCGATGCTGCATCTAAAATAATACATAAACAATATGAATAATGTTTCAGAAAGGTTATAAAATGAAGAAAAAACGATATTATAATCATTGAGACTAAAATTATGTCAGACTTATTATTAATCAGCATTATCCTTTATGAAAGTCATTCATAACTACCAATTGCCGGCACTTAAAGACGTATGTCTTCTCAGTGGTCCAGGAAGGATCATCTCCGAGTCATCTCGCATGTTCCCCGATGCTGTATCTAAAACCATTCAAATACAAAATAAGTAATGTCTCAAAAAAGTAATAAATTGAAGAAAAAACTATATTATAATCCTAAAGACTAAAATTATGTCAGACTTATTATTAATCAGCATTATCCTTAATGAATGTCATTCATAACTACCAATTGCCGGCACATAAAGACGTATGTCCTCTCAATGGTCCAGGATAGATCATCTCCAAGTCATCTCGCATGTTCCCCGATGCTGCATCTAAAACCATTCAAATACAAAATGAGTAATGTTTCAGAAAAGTAATAAAATAAAGACAAAACTATATTATAATCCTTGAGACTAAAATTATGTCAGACTTATTATTAATCAGCATTATCCTTAATGAAGGTCATTCATAACTACCAGCTGCCGGCACCTAAGGACTTATGTCCTCTCAGTGGTCCAGGAAGGATCATCTCCGAGTCATCTCGCATGTTCCCCGATGCTGCATCTAATATTATACATATATAATATGAGTAATCTTTCAGAAAAGCAATAAAATGAAGAAAAAACTATATTTTATTTGTTGAGACTAAAATTATGTCAGACTTATTATTAATCATCATTATCCTTAATGAATGTCATTCATAACTACCAATTGCCGGCACCTAAAGACGTATGTCCTCTCAGTGGTCCAGGAAGGATCATCTCCGAGTCATCTCGCATGTTTCTCGATGCTGCATCTAAAATAATACATATACAATATAAGTAATGTTTTCGAAAAGTTATAAAATGAAGAAAAAACGATATTATAATCAATGAGACTAAAATTATGTCAGACTTATAATTTACCAGCATTATCCTTAATGAATGTCATTCATAACTACCAATTGCCGGCACGTAAAGACGCATGTCCTCTCAGTGGTCCAGGATGGATCATCTCCGAGTAATCTCGCATGTTCTCCGATGCTGCATCTAAAACCATTCAAATACAAAATGAGTAATGTTTCAGAAAAGTAATAAAATGAAGAAATAATTATATTATAATTATTGAGACTAAAATTATTTCAGACTTATTATTAATGAGCATTATCCTTAATGAATGTCATTCATAACTACCAATTGCCGGCACGTAAAGACGTATGTCCTCTCAGTGGTCAAGGAAGGACCATCTCCGAGACTTCTCGCATGTTCTTCGATGCTGCATCTTAAACCATTCAAATACAAAATGAGTAATGTTTCAGTAAAGTAATAAATGCAAGAAAAAACTATATTATAATCATTGAGACTAAAATTATGTCAGACTTATTATTAATCAGCATTATCCTTAATGAAAGTCATTCGTAACTACCAACTGCCAAAACCTAAAGACGTATGTCCTCTCAGTGTTCAAGGAAGGATCATCTCCGAGTCATCCCGTATGTTCCCGATGCTGCATCTAAAATAATACATACTCAATATTAGTAATGTTTCACAAAAGTAACAAAATGAAGAAAAAACTATATTATAATCATTGAGACTAAAATTATGTCTGACTTATTATAAATCAGCATTATCCTTAATGAATAACATTCATAACTACCAATTGCCGGCACCTAAAGACGTATGTCCTCTCAGTGGTCCAGGATGGATCATCTCCGAGTCATCTCGCATGTTCCTCGATGCTGCATCTAAAATAATACATATACAAAATGAGTAATGCATCAGAAAAGTAATAAAATGAAGAAAAAACTATATTATAATCATTGAGGCTAAAATTATGTCCGACATATAATTAATCAGCATTATCTTTAATGAATTTCATTCATAACTACCAATTGCCGGCACCTAAAGACGTATGTCCTCTCAGTGGTCCAGGAAGGATCATCTCCGATTCATCTCGCACGTTCCCCGATGCTGCATATAAAACCATTCAAATACAAAATGAGTAATGTTTCAAAAAAGAAATAAAATGAAGAAAAAACTATATTATAATCATTGAGACTAAAATTAAATCAGTCTTATAATTAATCAGCATTATCCTTAATGAATGTTATTCATAACTACCATTTGCCGGCACCTAAAGACGTATGTCCTCTCAATAGTCCAGAAGGGATCATCTCCGAGTCATCTCGCATGTTCTTCGAAGCTGCATTAAAATAATACATATACAATATGAGTAATGTTTCAGAAAAGTTATAAAATGAAGAAAAAACGATATTATAATCATTGAGACTAAAATTATCTCAGAATTATTATTAATATACATTATCCTTAATGAAAGTCATTCATAACTACCAACTGCCGGCACCTAAAGATGTATGTCCTCTCAATGAACCAGAAAGGATAATCTCCGTGTTATCTCGCATATTCCTCGATGCTGCATCTAAAATAATACATAAACAATATGAATAATGTTTCAGAAAGGTTATAAAATGAAGAAAAAACGATATTATAATCATTGAGACTAAAATTATGTCAGACTTATTATTAATCATTATTATCCTTTATGAATATCATTCATAACTACCAATTGCCGGCACCTAAAGACGTATGTCCTCTCAGTGGTCCAGGAAGGATCATCTCCTAGTCATCTCGCATGTTCCACGATGCTGCATCTAAAATAATACATATACAATATAAGTAATGTTTCAGAAAAGTTATAACATGAAGAAAAAACGATATCATAATCAATGAGACTAAAATTATGTCAGACTTATAATTAATCAGCATTATCCTTAATGAATGTCATTCATAACTACCAATTGCCGGCAACTAAAGCCGTATGTTTTCTCAGTGGTCAAGGAAGGATCATCTCCGAGTCACCTCGCATGTTCCCCGATGCTGTATCTAAAACAATTCAAATACAAAATGAGTAATGTCTAAAAAAAGTAAAAAAATGAAGAAAAAACTATATTATAATCCTTGAGACTAAAATTATGTCAGACTTATTATTAATCAGCATTATCCTTAATGAATGTCATTCATAACTACCAATTGCCGGCACATAAAGACGTATGTCCTCTCAATGGTCCAGGATGGATCATCTCCGAGTCATCTCGCATGTTCCCCAATGCTGCATCTAAAACCATTCAAATACAAAATGAGTAATGTTTCAGAAAAGTAATAAAATGAAGACAAAACTATATTATAATCCTTGAGACTAAAATTATGTCAGACTTATTATTCATCAGCATTATCCTTAATGAAGGTCATTCATAACTACCAGCTGCCGGCACCTAAGGACTTATGTCCTCTCAGTGGTCCAGGAAGGATCATCTCCGAGTCATCTCGCATGTTCCCCAATGCTGCATCTAATATTATACATATACAATATGAGTAATCTTTCAGAAAAGTAATAAAATGAAGAAAAAACTATATTTTATTTGTTGAGACTAAAATTATGTCAGACTTATTATTAATCATCATTATCCTTAATGAATGTCATTCATAACTACCAATTGCCGGCACCTAAAGACGTATGTCCTCTCAGTGGTCCAGGAAGGATCATCTCCGAGTCATCTCGCATGTTTCTCGATGCTGCATCTAAAATAATACATACACAATATAAGTAATGTTTTCGAAAAGATATAAAATGAAGAAAAAACGATATTATAATCAATGAGACTAAAATTATGTCAGACTTATAATTAATCAGCATTATCCTTAATGAATGTCATTCATAACTACCAATTGCCGGCACCTAAAGCCGTATGTCCTCTCACTGGTCCAGGATGGATCATCTCCTAGTCATCACGCATGTTCCACGATGCTGCATCTAAAACCATTCAAATACAAAATGAGTAATGTTTCAGAAATGTAATAAAATGAAGAAAAAAATTTATTATAATCATTCAGACTAAAATTATGTCAGACTTATAATTAATCAGCATTATCCTTAATGAATGTCATTCATAACTAACAATTGCCGGCACCTAAAGACGTATGTCCTCTCAGTGGTCCAAGAAGGATCATCTCCTAGTCATCATGCATGTTCCACGATGCTGCATCTAAAACCATTCAAATACAAAATGAATAATGTTTCAGAAAAGTAATAATATGAAGAAAAAACTATATTATAATCATTCAGACTAAAATTATGTCAGACTTATAATTAATCAGCATTATCCTTAATGAATGTCATTCATAACTACCAATTGCCGGCACCTAAAGACGTATGTCCACTCAGTGGTGCAGCAATGATCATCCCCTAGTCATCTCGCATGTTCGACGATGCTGCATCTAAAACCATTCAAATACAAAATGGGTAATGTTTCAGAAAAGTAATAAAATGAAGAAAAAACTATATTATAATCATTCAGACTAAAATTATGTCAGACTTATAATTAATCAGCATTATCCTTAATGAATGTCATACATAACTACCAATTGCCGGCACCTAAAGACGTATGTCCTCTCAATGGTCCAGGTGGGATCATCTCCTAGTCATCTCGCATGTTCCACGATGCTGCATCTAAAACCATTCAAATACAAAATGAGTAATGTTTCAGAAAAGTAATAAAATGAAGAAAAAACTATATTATAATCATTCAGACTAAAATTATGTCAGACTTATAATTAATCAGCATTATCCTTAATGAATGTCATTTATAACTACCAATTGCCGGCGCCTAAAGACGTATGTCCTCTCAGTGGTCCAGGTGGGATCGTCTCCTAGTCATCTCGCATGTTCCTCGATGCTGCATCTAAAATAATACATAAACGATATGAGTAATGTTTCAGAAAGGTTATAAAATGAATAAAAAACGATATTCTAATCATTGAGACTAAAATTATGTCAGACTTATTATTAATCAGCATTATCCTTTATGAATGTCATTCATAACTACCAATTGACGGCACCTAACGACGTATGTCCTCTCAGTGGTCCAGGAAGGATCATCTCCTAGTCATCTCGCATGTTCCACGATGCTGCATCTAAAACCATTCAAATACAAAATGAGTAATGTTTCAGAAAAGTAATAAAATGAAGAAAAAACTATATTATAATCATTCAGACTAAAATTATGTCAGACTTATAATAAATCAGCATTATCCTTAATGAATGTCATTCATAACTACCAATTGCCGGCACCAAAAGACGTTTGTCCTATTAGTGGTCCAGGAAGGATCATCTACTAGTCATTTCGCATGTTCCACGATGCTGCATCTAATTCCATTCAAATACAAAATGAGTAATGTTTCAGAAAAGTAATAAAATGAAGAAAAAACGATATTATAATCATTGAGACTAAAATTATGTCAGACTTATTATTAATCAGCATTATCCTTAATGAAAGTCATTCATAACTACCAACTGCCGGCACCTAAAGACGTATGTCCTCTCAATGAACCAGAAAGGATCATCTCCGTGTCATCTCGCATATTCCTCGATGCTGCATCCAAAATAATACATAAACAATATGAATAATGTTTCAGAAAGATTATAAAATCAAGAAAAAACGATATTATAATCATTGAGACTAAAATTATGTCAGACTTATTATTAATCAGCATTATCCTTTATGAAAGTCATTCATAACTACCAATTGCCGGCACTTAAAGACGTATGTCTTCTCAGTGGTCCAGGAAGGATCATCCCCGAGTCATCTCGCATATTCCCCGATGCTGCATCTAATATTATACATATATAATATGAGTAATCTTTCAGAAAAGTAATAAAATGAAGAAAAAACTATATTTTATTTGTTGAGACTAAAATTATGTCAGACTTATTATTAATCATCATTATCCTTAATGAATGTCATTCATAACTACCAATTGCCGGCACCTAAAGACGTATGTCCTCTCAGTGGTCCAGGAAGGATCATCTCCGAGTCATCTCGCATGTTTCTCGATGCTGCATCTAAAATAATACATATACAATATAAGTAATGTTTTCGAAAAGTTATAAAATGAAGAAAAAACGATATTATAACCAATGAGACTAAAATTATGCCAGACTTATAATTAATCAGCATTATCCTTAATGAATGTCATTCATAACTACCAATTGCCGGCACCTAAAGCCGTATGTCCTCTCAGTGGTCCAGGATGGATCATCTCCGAGTAATCTCGCATGTTCCCCGATGCTGCATCTAAAACCATTCAAATACAAAATGAGTAATGTTTCAGAAAAGTAATAAAATGAAGAAAAAACGATATTATAATCATTGAGACTAAAATTCTGTCAGACTTATTATTAATCAGCATTATCCTTAATGAAAGTCATTCATAACTACCAACTGCCGGCACCTAAAGACGTATGTCCTCTCAATGAACCAGAAAGGATCATCTCCGTGTCATCTCGCATATTCCTCGATGCTGCATCCAAAATAATACATAAACAATATGAATAATGTTTCAGAAAGATTATAAAATCAAGAAAAAACGATATTATAATCATTGAGACTAAAATTATGTCAGACTTATTATTAATCAGCATTATCCTTTATGAAAGTCATTCATAACTACCAATTGCCGGCACTTAAAGACGTATGTCTTCTCAGTGGTCCAGGAAGGATCATCTCCGAGTCATCTCGCATGTTCCCCGATGCTGCATCTAATATTATACATATATAATATGAGTAATCTTTCAGAAAAGTAATAAAATGAAGAAAAAACTATATTTTATTTGTTGAGACTAAAATTATGTCTGACTTATTATTAATCAGCATTATCCTTAATGAAAGTCATTCGTAACTACCAACTGCCAAAACCTAAAGACGTATGCCCTCTCAGTGTTCCAGGAAGGATCATCTCCGAGTCATCCCGTATGTTCCCGATGCTGCATCTAAAATAATACATACTCAATATTAGTAATGTTTCAGAAAAGTAATAAAATGAAGAAAAAACTATATTATAATCATTGAGACTAAAATTATGTCTGACTTATTATTAATCAGCATTATCCTTAATGAATAACATTCATAACTACCAATTGCCAGCACCTAAATACGTATGTCCTCTCAGTGGTCCAGGATGGATCATCTCCGAATCATCTCGCATGTTCCTCGATGCTGCATCTAAAATAATACATATACAAAATGAGTAATGTTTCAGAAAAGTAATAAAATGAAGAAAAACTATATTATAATCATTGAGGCTAAAATTATGTCCGACTTATAATTAATCAGCATTATCCTTAATGAATGTCATACATAACTACCAATTGCCGGCACCTAAAGACGTATGTCCTCTCAGTGGTCCAAGAAGGGTGATCTCCGATTCATCTCGCACGTTCCCCGATGCTACATCTAAAACCATTCAAATACAAAATGAGTAATGTTTCAAAAAAGAAATAAAATGAAGAAAAAACTATATTATAATCATTGAGATTAAATTATATCAGACTTATAATTAATCAGCATTATCCTTAATGAATGTTATTCATAACTACCAATTGCCGGCACCTAAAGACGTATGTCCTCTCAGTGGTCCAGGAAGGATCATCTCCGATTCATCTCGCACGTTCCCCGATGCTGCATCTAAAACCATTCAAATACAAAATGAGTAATGATACAAAAAAGAAATAAAATGAAAAAAAAACGATATTATAATCATTGAGACTAAAATTATGTCAGACTTATTATTAATCAGCATTATCCTTAATGAAAGTCATTCATAACTACCAACTGCCGGCATCTAAAGACGTATGTCCTCTCAATGAACCAGAAAGGATCATCTCCGTGTCATCTCGCATATTCCTCGATGCTGCATCTAAAATAATACATAAACAATATGAATAATGTTTCAGAAAGGTTATAAAATGAAGAAAAAACGATATTATAATCATTGAGACTAAAATTATGTCAGACTTATTATTAATCAGCATTATCCTTTATGAAAGTCACTCATAACTACCAATTGCCGGCACTTAAAGACGTATGTCTTCTCAGTGTTCCAGGAAGGATCATCTCCGAGTCATCTCGCATGTTCCCCGATGCTGTATCTAAAACCATTCAAATACAAAATAAGTAAAGTCTCAAAAAAGTAATAAATTGAAGAAAAAACTATATTATAATCCTAAAGACTAAAATTATGTCAGACTTATTATTAATCAGCATTATCCTTAATGAATGTCATTCATAACTACCAATTGCCGGCACATAAAGACGTATGTCCTCTCAATGGTCCAGGATGGATCATCTCCGAGTCATCTCGCATGTTCCCCGATGCTGCATCTAAAACCATTCAAATACAAAATGAGTAATGTTTCAGAAAAGTAATAAAATAAAGACAAAACTATATTATAATCCTTGAGACTAAAATTATGTCAGACTTATTATTAATCAGCATTATCCTTAATGAAGGTCATTCATAACTACCAGCTGCCGGCACCTAAGGACTTATGTCCTCTCAGTGGTCCAGGAAGGATCATCTCCAAGTCATCTCGCATGTTCCCCGATGCTGCATCTAAAATTATACATATATAATATGAGTAATCTTTCAGAAAAGTAATAAAATGAAGAAAAAACTATATTTTATTTGTTGAGACTAAAATTATGTCAGACTTATTATTAATCATCATTATCCTTAATGAATGTCATTCATAACTACCAATTTCCGGCAGCTAAAGACGTATGTCCTCTCAGTGGTCCAGGAAGGATCATCTCCGAGTCATCTCACATGTTTCTCGATGCTGCATCTAAAATAATACATATACAATATAAGTAATGTTTTCGAAAAGTTATAAAATGAAGAAAAAACGATATTATAACCAATGAGACTAAAATTATGCCAGACTTATAATTAATCAGCATTATCCTTAATGAATGTCATTCATAACTACCAATTGCCGGCACCTAAAGCCGTATGTCCTCTCAGTGGTCCAGGATGGATCATCTCCGAGTAATCTCGCATGTTCCCCGATGCTGCATCTAAAACCATTCAAATACAAAATGAGTAATGTTTCAGAAAAGTAATAAATGGAAGAAAAAACTATATTATAATCATTGAGACTAAAATTATGTCAGACTTATTATTAATCAGCATTATCCTTAATGAAAGTCATTCGTAACTACCAACTGCCAAAACCTAAAGACGTATGTCCTCTCAGTGTTCCAGGAAGGATCATCCCCGAGTCATCCCGTATGTTCCCGATGCTGCATCTAAAATAATACATACTCAATATAAGTAATGTTTCAGAAAAGTAATAAAATGAAGAAAAAACTATATTATAATCATTGAGACTAAAATTATGTCTGACTTATTATAAATCAGCATTATCCTTAATGAATAACATTCATAACTACCAATTGCCAGCACCTAAATACGTATGTCCTCTCAGTGGTCCAGGATGGATCATCTCCGAGTCATCTCGCATGTTCCTCGATGCTGCATCTAAAATAATACATATACAAAATGAGTTATGTTTCAGAAAAGTAATAAAATGAAGAAAAACTATATTATAATCATTGAGGCTATAATTATGTCCGACTTATAATTAATCAGCATTATCCTTAATGAATGTCATACATAACTACCAATTGCCGGCACCTAAAGACGTATGTCCTCTCAGTGGTCCAGGAAGGGTGATCTCCGATTCATCTCGCACGTTCCCCGATGCTGCATCTAAAACCATTCAAATACAAAATGAGTAATGTTTCAAAAAAGAAATAAAATGAAGAAAAAACTATATTATAATCATTGAGACTAAAATTATATCAGACTTATAATTAATCAGCATTATCTTTAATGAATGTTATTCATAACTACCATTTGCCGGCACCTAAAGACGTATGTCCTCTCAATAGTCCAGAAGGGATCATCTCCGAGTCATCTCGCATGTTCTTCGAAGCTGCATTAAAATAATACATATACAATATGAGTAATGTTTCAGAAAAGTTATAAAATGAAGAAAAAACGATATTATAATCATTGAGACTAAAATTATCTCAGAATTATTATTAATATACATTATCCTTAATGAAAGTCATTCATAACTACCAACTGTCGGCACCTAAAGACGTATGTCCTCTCAATGAACCAGAAAGGATAATCTCCGTGTCATCTCGCATATTCCTCGATGCTGCATCAAAAATAATACATAAACAATATGAATAATGTTTCAGAAAGGTTATTAAATGAAGAAAAAACGATATTATAGTCATTGAGACTAAAATTATGTCAGACTTATTATTAACCAGCATTATCCTTTATGAATGTCATTCATAACTACCAATTGACGGCACCTAAAGACGTATGTCCTCTCAGTGGTCCAGGAAGGATCATCTCCTAGTCATCTCGCATGTTCCACGATGCTGCATCTAAAACAATTCAAATACAAAATGAGTTAAGTTTCAGAAAAGTATTAAAATGAAGAAAAAACTATATTATAATCATTCAGACTAAAATTATGTCAGACATATAATTAATCAGCATTATCCTTAATGAATGTCATTCATAACTACCAATTGCCGGCACCAAAAGACGTTTGTCCTCTCAGTGGTCCAGGAAGGATCATCTCCTAGTCATCTCACATGTTCCACGATGCTGCATCTAAATCCATTCGAATACAAAATAAGTAATGTTTCAGAAAAGTAATAAAATGAAGAAAAAACTATATTATAATCATTGAGAGTAAAATTATGTCTGACTTATTATAAATCAGCATTATCCTTAATGAATAACATTCATAACTACCAATTGCCGGCACCTAAAGACGTATGTCCTCTCAGTGGTCCAGGAAGGATCATCTCCGAGTCATCTCGCATGTTCCTCGATGCTGCATCTAAAATAATACATATACAAAATGAGTAATGTTTCAGAAAAGTAATAAAATGAAGAAAAAACTATATTATAATCATTGAGGCTAAAATTATGTCCGACTTATAATTAATCAGCATTATCCTTAATGAATGTCATTCATAACTACCAATTGCCGGCAGCTAAAGACATATGTCCTCTCAGTGGTCCAGGAAGGATCATCTCCGATTCATCTCGCACGTTCCCCGATGCTGCATCTAAAACCATTCAAATACAAAATGAGTAAAGTTTCAAAAAAGAAATAAAATGAAGAAAAAACTATATTATAATCATTGAGACTAAAATTATATCAGACTTATAATTAATCAGCATTATCTTTGATGAATGTTATTCATAACTACCAATTGCCGGCACCTAAAGACGTATGTTCTCTCAGTGGTCCAGGAAGGATCATCTCCGATTCATCTCGCACGTTCCCCGATGCTACATCTAAAACCATTCAAATACAAAATGAGTAATGTTTCAAAAAAGAAATAAAATGAAGAAAAAACGATATTATAATCATTGAGACTAAAATTATGTCAGACTTATTATTAATCAGCATTATCCTTAATGAAAGTCATTCATAACTACCAACTGCCGGCACCTAAAGACGTATGTCCTCTCAATGAACCAGAAAGGATCATCTCCGTGTCATCTCGCATATTCCTCGATGCTGCATCTAAAATAATACATAAACAATATGAATAATGTTTCAGAAAGGTTATAAAATGAAGAAAAAACGATATTATAATCATTGAGACTAAAATTATGTCAGACTTATTATTAATCAGCATTATCCTTTATGAAAGTCATTCATAACTACCAATTGCCGGCACTTAAAGACGTATGTCTTCTCAGTGGTCCAGGAAGGATCATCTCCGAGTCATCTCGCATGTTCCCCGATGCTGTATCTAAAACCATTCAAATACAAAATAAGTAATGTCTCAAAAAAGTAATAAATTGAAGAAAAAACTATATTATAATCCTAAAGACTAAAATTATGTCAGACTTATTATTAATCAGCATTATCCTTAATGAATGTCATTCATAACTACCAATTGCCGGCACATAAAGACGTATGTCCTCTCAATGGTCCAGGATAGATCATCTCCAAGTCATCTCGCATGTTCCCCGATGCTGCATCTAAAACCATTCAAATACAAAATGAGTAATGTTTCAGAAAAGTAATAAAATAAAGACAAAACTATATTATAATCCTTGAGACTAAAATTATGTCAGACTTATTATTAATCAGCATTATCCTTAATGAAGGTCATTCATAACTACCAGCTGCCGGCACCTAAGGACTTATGTCCTCTCAGTGGTCCAGGAAGGATCATCTCCGAGTCATCTCGCATGTTCCCCGATGCTGCATCTAATATTATACATATATAATATGAGTAATCTTTCAGAAAAGCAATAAAATGAAGAAAAAACTATATTTTATTTGTTGAGACTAAAATTATGTCAGACTTATTATTAATCATCATTATCCTTAATGAATGTCATTCATAACTACCAATTGCCGGCACCTAAAGACGTATGTCCTCTCAGTGGTCCAGGAAGGATCATCTCCGAGTCATCTCGCATGTTTCTCGATGCTGCATCTAAAATAATACATATACAATATAAGTAATGTTTTCGAAAAGTTATAAAATGAAGAAAAAACGATATTATAATCAATGAGACTAAAATTATGTCAGACTTATAATTTACCAGCATTATCCTTAATGAATGTCATTCATAACTACCAATTGCCGGCACGTAAAGACGCATGTCCTCTCAGTGGTCCAGGATGGATCATCTCCGAGTAATCTCGCATGTTCTCCGATGCTGCATCTAAAACCATTCAAATACAAAATGAGTAATGTTTCAGAAAAGTAATAAATGGAAGAAAAAACTATATTATAATCATTGAGACTAAAATTATGTCAGACTTATTATTAACCAGCATTATCCTTAATGAAAGTCATTCGTAACTACCAACTGCCAAAACCTAAAGACGTATGTCCTCTCAGTGTTCCAGGAAGGATCATCTCCGAGTCATCCCGTATGTTCCCGATGCTGCATCTAAAATAATACATACTCAATATTAGTAATGTTTCAGAAAAGTAATAAAATGAAGAAAAAACTATATTATAATCATTGAGACTAAAATTATGTCTGACTTATTATAAATCAGCATTATCCTTAATGAATAACATTCATAACTACCAATTGCCGGCACCTAATGACGTATGTCCTCTCAGTTGTCCAGGATGGATCATCTCCGAGTCATCTCGCATGTTCCTGGATGCTGCATCTAAAATAATACATATACAAAATGAGTAATGTTTCAGAAAAGTAATAAAATGAAGAAAAAACTATATTATAATCATTGAGGCTATTATTATGTCCGACTTATAATTAATCAGCATTATCCTTAATGAATGTCATTCATAACTACCAATTGCCGGCACCTAAAGACGTATGTCCTCTCAGTGGTCCAGGAAGGGTCATCTCCGATTCATCTCGCACGTTCCCCGATGCTGCATCTAAAACCATTCAAATACAAAATGAGTAATGTTTCAAAAAAGAAATAAAATGAAGAAAAAACTATATTATAATCATTGAGACTAAAATTATATCAGACTTATAATTAATCAGCATTATCCTTAATGAATGTTATTCATAACTACCATTTGCCGGCACCTAAAGACGTATGTCCTCTCAATAGTCCAGAAGGGATCATCTCCGAGTCATCTCGCATGTTCTTCGAAGCTGCATTAAAATAATACATATACAATATGAGTAATGTTTCAGAAAAGTTAAAAAATGAAGAAAAAACGATATTATAATCATTGAGACTAAAATTATCTCAGAATTATTATTAATATACATTATCCTCAATGAAAGTCATTCATAACTACCAACTGCCGGCACCTAAAGACGTATGTACTCTCAATGAACCAGAAAGGATAATCTCCGTGTCATCTCGCATATTCCTCGATGCTGCATCTAAAATAATACATAAACAATATGAATAATGTTTCAGAAAGGTTATAAAATGAATAAAAAACGATATTATAATCATTGAGACTAAAATTATGTCAGACTTATTATTAATCAGCATTATCCTTTATGAATATCATTCATAACTACCAATTGCCGGCACCTAAAGACGTATGTCCTCTCGGTGGTCCAGGAAGGATCATCTCCTAGTCATCTCGCATGTTCCACGATGCTGCATCTAAAACAATACATAATCAATATGAGTAATGTTTCAGAAAGGTTATAAAATGAAGAAAAAACGATATTCTAATCATTGAGACTAAAATTATGTCAGACTTATTAATAATCAGCATTATCTTTTATGAATGTCATTCATAACTACCAATTGCCGGCACCTAAAGACGTATGTCCTCTCAGTGGTCTAGGAAGGATCATCTCGGAGTCATCTCGCATGTTTCACGATGCTGCATCTAAAATAATACATATACAATATAAGTAATGTTTCAGAAAAGTTATAAAATGAAGAAAAAACGATATCATAATCAATGAGACTAAAATTATGTCAGACTTATAATTAATCAGCATTATCCTTAATGAATGTCATTCATAACTACCAATTGCCGGCAACTAAAGCCGTATGTTTTCTCAGTGGTCAAGGAAGGATCATCTCCGAGTCATCTCGCATGTTCCCCGATGCTGTATCTAAAACCATTCAAATACAAAATGAGTAATGTCTAAAAAAAGTAAAAAAATGAAGAAAAAACTATATTATAATCCTTGAGACTAAAATTATGTCAGACTTATTATTAATCAGCATTATCCTCAATGAATGTCATTCATAACTACCAATTGCCGGCACATAATGACGTATGTCCTCTCAATGGTCCAGGATGGATCATCTCCGAGTCATCTCGCATGTTCCCCAATGCTGCATCTAAAACCATTCAAATACAAAATGAGTAATGTTTCAGAAAAGTAATAAAATGAAGACAAAACTATATTATAATCCTTGAGACTAAAATTATGTCAGAATTATTATTAATCAGCATTATCCTTAATGAAGGTCATTCATAACTACCAGCTGCCGGCACCTAAGGACTTATGTCCTCTCAGTGGTCCAGGAAGGATCATCTCCAAGTCAACTCGCATGTTCCCCGATGCTGCATCTAATATTATACATATACAATATGAGTAATCTTTCAGAAAAGTAATAAAATGAAGAAAAAACTATATTTTATTTGTTGAGACTAAAATTATGTCAGACTTATTATTAATCATCATAATCCTTAATGAATGTCATTCATAACTACCAATTGCCGGCACCTAAAGACGTATGTCCTCTCAATGGTCCAGGTGGGATCATCTCCTAGTCATCTCGCATGTTCCACGATGCTGCATCTAAAACCATTCAAATACAAAATGAGTAATGTATCAGAAAAGTAATAAAATGAAGAAAAAACTATATTATAATCATTCAGACTAAAATTATGTCAGACTTATATTTAATCAGCATTATCCTTAATGAATGTCATCCATAACTACCAATTGCCGGCGCCTAAAGACGTATGTCCTCTCAGTGGTCCAGGTGGGATCGTCTCCTAGTCATCTCGCATGTTCCACGATGCTGCATCTAAAACCATTCAAATACAAAATGAATAATGTTTCAGAAAAGTAATAATATGAAGAAAAAACTATATTATAATCATTCAGACTAAAATTATGTCAGACTTATAATTAATCAGCATTATCCTTAATGAATGTCATTCATAACTACCAATTGCCGGCACCTAAAGACGTATATCCTCTCAGTGGTGCAGGAATGATCATCTCCTAGTCATCTCGAATGTTCCACGATGCTGCACCTAAAACCATTCAAATACAAAATGAGTAATGTTACAGAAATGTAATAAAATGAAGAAAAAACTATATTATAATCATTCAGACTAAAATTATGTCATACTTATAATTAATCAGCATTATCCTTAATGAATGTCATTCATAACTACCAATTGCCGGCACCTAAAGACGTATGTCCTCTCAGTGGTCCTGGTGGGATAATCTCCTAGTCATCTCGCATGTTCCACGATGCTGCATCTAAAACCATTTAAATACAAAATGAGTAATTTTTCAGAAAAGTAATAAAATGAAGAAAAAACTATATTACAATCATTCAGTCTAAAATTATGTCAGACTTATAATTAATCAGCATTATCCTTTATGAATGTCATTCATAACTACCAATTGCCGGCACCTTAAGACGTATGTCATCTCAATGGTCCAGGTGGGATCATCTCCTAGTCATCTCGCATGTTCCACGATGCTGCATCTAAAACCATTCAAATACAAAATGAGTAATGTTTCAGAAAAGTAATAAAATGAAGAAAAAACTATATTATAATCATTCAGACTAAAATTATGTCAGACTTATAATTAATCAGCATTATCCTTAATGAATATCATTCATAACTACCAGTTGCCGGCACGTAAAGACGCATGTCCTCTCAGTGGTCCAGGTGGGATCATCTCCTAGTCATCTCGCATGTTCCACGATGCTGCATCTAAAACCATTCAATACAAAATGAGTAATGTATAAGAAAAGTAATAAAATGAAGAAAAAACTATATTACAATCATTCAGACTAAAATTATGTCAGACTTATAATTAATCTGCATTATCCTTAATGAATGTCAATCATAACAGCCAATTGCCGTCACCAAAAGACGTTTGTCCTCTCAGTGGTCCAGGAAAGATCATCTCCGAGTCATCTCGCATGTTCCCTGATGCTGCTTCTAAAATAAAACATGAACAATATGAGTAATGTTTCAGAAAGGTTATAAAATGAAGAAAAAACGATATTTTAATCATTGAGACTAAAATTATGTCAGACTTATTATTAATCAGCATTATCCTTTATGAATGTCATTCATAACTACCAATTGACGGCACCTAAAGACGTATGTCCTCTCAGTGCTCCAGGAAGGATCATCTCCTAGTCATCTCGCATGTTCCACGATGCTGCATCTAAAACATACAAATACAAAATGAGTAATGTTTCAGAAAAGTATTAAAATGAAGAAAAAACCATATTATAATCATTCAGACTAAAATTATGTCAGACATATAATTAATCAGCATTATCCTTAATGAATGTCATTCATAACTACCAATTGCCGGCACCAAAAGACGTTTGTCCTCTCAGTGGTCCAGGAAGGATCATCTCCTAGTCATCTCGCATGTTCCACGATGCTGCATCTAAATCCATTCAAATACAAAATGAGTAATGTTTCAGAAAAGTAATAAAATGAAGAAAAAACTATATTATAATCATTGAGACTAAAATTATGTCTGACTTATTATAAATCAGCATTATGCTTAATGAATAACATTCATAACTACCAATTGCCGGCACCTAAAGACGTATGTCCTCTCAGTGGTCCAGGAAGGATCATCTCCGAGTCATCTCGCATGTTCCTCGATGCTGCATCTAAAATAATACATATACAAAATGAGTAATGTTTCAGAAAAGTAATAAAATGAAGAAAAAACTATATTATAATCATTGAGGCTAAAATTATGTCCGACTTATAATTAATCAGCATTATCCTTAATGAATGTCATTCATAACTACCAATTGCCGGCACCTAAAGACGTATGTCCTCTCAGTGCTCCAGGAAGGATCATCTCCGATTCATCTCGCACGTTCCCCGATGCTGCATCTAAAACCATTCAAATACAAAATGAGTAATGTTTCAAAAAAGAAATAAAATGAAGAAAAAACTATATTATAATCATTGAGACTAAAATTATATCAGACTTTTAATTAATCAGCATTATCCTTAATGAATGTTATTCATAACTACCAATTGCCGGCACCTAAAGACGTACGTCCTCTCAGTGGTCAGGAAGGATCATCTCCGATTCATCTCGCACGTTCCCCGATGCTGCATCTAAAACCATTCAAATACAAAATGAGTAATGTTTCAAAAAAGAAATAAAATGAAGAAAAAACGATATTTAAATCATTGAGACTAAAATTATGTCAGACTTATTATTAATCAGCATTATCCTTAATGAATGTCATTCATAACTACCAATTGCCGGCACAAAAAGACGTATGTCCTCTGAATGGTCCAGGATGGATCATCTCCGAGTCATCTCGCATGTTCCCTAATGCTGCATCTAAAACCATTCAAATACAAAATGAGTAATGTTTCAGAAAAGAAATAAAATGAAGACAAAACTATATTATAATCCTTGAGACTAAAATTATGTCAGACCTTTTATTAATCAGCATTATCCTTAATGAAGGTCATTCATAACTACTAGCTGCCGGCACCTAAAGACGTATGTCCTCTCAGTGGTCCAGGAAGGATCATCTCCGAGTCATCTCGCATATTTCTCGATGCTGCATCTTAAATAATACATATAAAATATAAGTAATGTTTTCGAAAAGTTATAAAATGAAGAAAAAACGATATTATAATCAATGAGACTAAAATTATGTCAGACTTATAATTAATCAGCATTATCCTTAATGAATGTCATTCATAACTACCAATTGCCGGCACCTAAGGACGTATGTCCTCTTAGTGGTCCAGGAAGGATCATCTCCGAGTCATCTCGTATGTTCCCGGATGCTGCATCTAAAACCATTCAAATACAATATGAGTAATGTTTCATAAAAGTAATAAAATGAAGGAAAAACTATATTCTAATCATTGAGACTAAAATAATGTCAGACTTATTATTAATCAGCATTATCCTTAATGAATGTCATTCATAACTACGAATTGCCGGCACCTAAAGACGTATGTCCTCTCAATGGTCCAGGAAGGATCATCTCCGAGACATCTCGCATGTTGCCCGTTGCTGCTTCTTAATCCATTCAAATATAAAATGAGTAATGTTTTAGAAAAGTAATAAAATGAAGAAATAATTATATTATAATCATTGAGACTAAAATTACGTCAGAATTATTATTAATCAGCATTATCCTTAATGAATGTCATTCATAACTACAAATTGCCGGCACCTAAAGAAGTATGTCCTCTCAGTGGTCCAGGAAAGATCATCACCGTGACATCTCGCATGTTCCCCGATGCTGCGTCTAAAACCATTCAAATACAATATGAGTAATATTTCAGAAAAGTAATAAAATGAAGAAAAAATTATATTATAATCTTTGAGACTATAATTATGTCAGACTTATTATTAATCAGCATTATCCTTAATGAATGTCATTCATAACTACCAATTACCGGCACATAAAGACGTTTGTCCTCTCAGTGGTCCAGGAAGGATCATCTCCGAGTCATCTTGCATGTTCCTCGATGCTGCATCTAAAATAATACATATACAAAATGAGTAATGTTTCAGAAAAGTAATAAAATGAAGAAAAAACTATATTATAATCATTGAGGCTAAAATTATGTCCGACTTATTATAAATCAGCATTATCCTTAATGAATAACATTCATAACTACCAATTGCCGGCACCTAAAGACGTATGTCCTCTCAGTGGTCCAGGATCGATCATCTCCGAGTCAACTCGCATGTTCCTCGATGCTGCATCTGAAATAATACATATACAAAATGAGTAATGTTTCAGAAAAGTAATAAAATGAAGAAAAAACTATATTATAATCATTGAGGCTAAAATTATGTCCGACTTATAATTAATCAGCATTATCCTTAATGAATGTCATTCATAACTACCAATTGCCGGCACCTAAAGACGTATGTCCTCTCAGTGGTCCAGGAAGGATCATCTCCGATTCATCTCGCACGTTCCCCGATGCTGCATCTAAAACCATTCAAATACAAAATGAGTAATGTTTCAAAAAAGAAATAAAATGAAGAAAAAACTATATTATAATCATTGAGACTAAAATTATATCAGACTTATAATTAATCAGCATTATCCTTAATGAATGTTATCCATAACTACCATTTGCCGGCACCTAAAGACGTATGTTCTCTCAATAGTCCAGAAGGGATCATCTCCGAGTCATCTCGCATGTTCTTCGAAGCTGCATTAAAATAATACATACACAATATGAGTAATGTTTCAGAAAAGTTATAAAATGAAGAAAAAACGATATTATAATCATTGAGACTAAAATTATCTCAGAATTATTATTAATATACATTATCCTTAATGAAAGTCATTCATAACTACCAACTGCCGGCACCTAAAGACGTATGTCCTCTCAATGAACCAGAAAGGATAATCTCCGTGTCATCTCGCATATTCCTCGATGCTGCATCTAAAATAATACATAAACAATATGAATAATGTTTCAGAAAGGTTATAAATTGAAGAAAAAACGATATTATAATCATTGAGACTAAAATTATGTCAGACTTATTATTAATCATAATTATCCTTTATGAATATCATTCATAACTACCAATTGCCGGCACCTAAAGACGAATGTCCTGTCAGTGGTCCAGGAAGGATCATCTCCTAGTCATCTCGCATGTTCCACGATGCTGCATCTAAAATAATACATAAACAATATGAGTAATGTTTCAGAAAGGTTATAAAATGAAGAAAAAACGATATTCTAATCATTGAGACTAAAATTATGTCAGACTTATTAATAATCAGCATTATCTTTTATGAATGTCATTCATAACTACCAATTGCCGGCACCTAAAGACGTATGTCCTCTCAGTGGTCTAGGAAGGATCATCTCGGAGACATCTCGCATGTTTCACGATGCTGCATCTAAAATAATACATATACAATATAAGTAATGTTTCAGAAAAGTTATAAAATGAAGAAAAAACGATATCATAATCAATGAGACTAAAATTATGTCAGACTTATAATTAATCAGCATTATCCCTAATGAATGTCATTCATAACTACCAATTGCCGGCAACTAAAGCCGTATGTTTTCTCAGTGGTCAAGGAAGGATCATCTCCGAGTCATCTCGCATGTTCCCCGATGCTGTATCTAAAACCATTCAAATACAAAATGAGTAATGTCTAAAAAAAGTAAAAAAATGAAGAAAAAACTATATTATAATCCTTGAGACTAAAATTATGTCAGACTTATTATTAATCAGCATTATCCTTAATGAATGTCATTCATAACTACCAATTGCCGGCACATAAAGACGTATGTCCTCTCAATGGTCCAGGATGGATCATCTCCGAGTCATCTCGCATGTTCCCCAATGCTGCATCTAAAACCATTCAAATACAAAATGAGTAATGTTTCAGAAAAGTAATAAAATGAAGACAAAACTATATTATAATCCTTGAGACTAAAATTATGTCAGACTTATTATTCATCAGCATTATCCTTAATGAAGGTCATTCATAACTACCAGCTGCCGGCACCTAAGGACTTATGTCCTCTCAGTGGTCCAGGAAGGATCATCTCCGAGTCATCTCGCATGTTCCCCGATGCTGCATCTAATATTATACATATACAATATGAGTAATCTTTCAGAAAAGTAATAAAATGAAGAAAAAACTATATTTTATTTGTTGAGACTAAAATTATGTCAGACTTATTATTAATCAGCAATATCCTTAATGAATGACATTCATAACTACCAATTGCCGGCACATAAAGACGTATGTCCTCTCAGTGGTCCAGGAAGGATCATCTCCGAGTCATCTCGCATGTTTCTCGATGCTGCATCTAAAATAATACATACACAATATAAGTAATGTTTTCGAAAAGATATAAAATGAAGAAAAAACGATATTATAATCAATGAGACTAAAATTATGTCAGACTTATAATTAATCAGCATTATCCTTAATGAATGTCATTCATAACTACCAATTGCCGGCACCTAAAGCCGTATGTCCTCTCACTGGTCCAGGATGGATCATCTCCTAGTCATCTCGCATGTTCCACGATGCTGCATCTAAAACCATTCAAATACAAAATGAGTAATGTTTCAGAAAAGTAATAAAATGAAGAAAAAACTGTATTATAATCATTCAGACTAAAATTATGTCAGACTTATAATTAATCAGCATTATCCTTAATGAATGTCATTCATAACTACCAATTGCCGGCACCTAAAGACGTATGTCCTCTCAGTGGTCCAAGAAGGATCATCTCGTAGTCATCTCGCATCTTCCACGATGCTGCATCTAAAACCATTCAAATACAAAAAGAGTAATGTTTCAGAAAAGTAATAAAATGAAGAAAAAACTATATTATAATCATTCAGACTAAAATTATGTCAGACTTATAATTAATCAGCATTATCCTTAATGAATGTCATTCATAACTACCAATTGCCGGCACCTAAAGACGTATGTCCTCTCAGTGGTCCAGGAAGGATCATCTCCTAGTCATCTCGCATGTTCCAAGATGCTGCATCTAAAAATATTCAAATACAAAATCAGTAATGTTACAGAAAAGTAATAAAATGAAGAAAAAACTATATTATAATCATTTAGACTAAAATTATGTCAGACTTATAATAAATCAGCATTATCCTTAATGAATGTCATTCATTACTACCAACTGCCGGCACCTAAAACCATATGTCCTCTCAGTGGTCCAGGAAGGATCATCTCCGAGTCATCTCGCATGTTCCCCGATGCTGCATCTAAAACCATTCAAATACAAAATGAGTAATGTTTCAGAAAAGTAATAAATGGAAGAAAAAACTATATTAAAATCATTGAGACTTAAATTATGTCAGACTTATTATTAATCAGCATTATCCTTAATGAAAGTCATTCGTAACTACCAAGTGCCAAAACATAAAGACGTATGTCCTCTCAGTGTTCAAGGAAGGATCATCTCCGAGTCATCCCGTATATTCCCGATGCTGCATCTAAAATAATACATACTCAATATTAGTAATGTTTCAGAAAAGTAATAAAATGAAGAAAAAACTATATTATAATCATTGAGACTAAAATTATGTCTGACTTATTATAAATCAGCATTATCCTTAATGAATAACATTCATAACTACCAATTGCCGGCACCTAAAGACGTATGTCCTCTCAGTGGTCCAGGATGGATCATCTCCGAGTAATCTCGCATGTTCCTCGATGCTGCATCTAAAATAATACATATACAAAATGAGTAATGTTTCAGAAAAGTAATAAAATGAAGAAAAAACTATATTATAATCATTGAGGCTAAAATTATGTCCGACTTATAATTAATCAGCATTATCCTTAATGAATGTCATTCATAACTACCAATTGCCGGCACCTAAAGACGTATGTCCTCTCAGTGGTCCAGGAAGGATCATCTCCGATTCATCTCGCACGTTCCCCGATGCTGCATCTAAAACCATTCAAATACAAAATGAGTAATGTTTCAAAAAAGAAATAAAATGAAGAAAAAACTATATTATAATCATTGAGACTAAAATTATATCAGTCTTATAATTAATCAGCATTATCCTTAATGAATGTTATTCATAACTACCGTTTGCCAGCACCTAAAGACGTATGTTTTCTCAGTGGTCAAGGAAGGATCATCTCCGAGTCATCTCGCATGTTCCCCGATGCTCTATCTAAATCATTCAAATACAAAATGAGTAATGTCTAAAAAAAGTAAAAAAATGAAGAAAAAACTATATTATAATCCTTGAGACTAAAATTATGTCAGACTTATTATTAATCAGCATTATCCTTAATGAATGTCATTCATAACTACCAATTGCCGGCACCTAAAGACGTATGTCCTCTCACTGGTCCAGGATGGATCATCTCCTAGTCATCTCGCATGTTCCACGATGCTGCATCTAAAACCATTCAAATACAAAATGAGTAATGTTTCAGAAAAGTAATAAAATGAAGAAAAAACTATATTATAATTATTCAGACTATAATTATGTCAGACTTATAATTAATCAGCATTATCCTTAATGAATGTCATTCATAACTACCAATTGCCGGCACCTAAAGACGTATGTCCTCTCAGTGGTCCAAGAAGGATCATCTCGTAGTCATCTCGCATCTTCCACGATGCTGCATCTAAAACCATTCAAATACAAAAAGAGTAATGTTTCAGAAAAGTAATAAAATGAAGAAAAAACTATATTATAATCATTCAGACTAAAATTATGTCAGACTTATAATTAATTAGCATTATCCTTAATGAATGTCATTCATAACTACCAATTGCCGGCACCTAAAGACGTATGTCCTCTCAGTGGTCCAGGAAGGATCATCTCCTAGTCATCTCGCATTTTCCACGATGCTGCATCTAAAACCATTCAAAAACAAAATGAGTAATGTTTCAGAAAAGTAATAAAATGAAGAAAAAACAATATTATAATCATTCAGACTAAAATTATGTCAGACTTAAAATTAATCAGCATTATCCTTAATGAATGTCATTCATAACTACCAATTGCCGGCACCTAAAGACGTATGTCCTCTCAGTGGTCCAGGTGGGATCGTCTCCTAGTCATCTCGAATGTTCCACGATGCTGCATCTAAAACCATTCAAATACAAAATGAATAATGTTTCAGAAAAGTAATAATATGAAGAAAAAACTATATTATAATCATTCAGACTAAAATTATGTCAGACTTATAATTAATCAGCATTATCCTTAATGAATGTCATTCATAACTACCAATTGCCGGCACCTAAAGACGTATGTCCACTCAGTGGTGCAGGAATGATCATCCCCTAGTCATCTCGCATGTTCGACGATGCTGCATCTAAAACCATTCAAATACAAAATGAGTAATGTTTCAGAAAAGTAATAAAATGAAGAAAAAACTATATTATAATCATTCAGACTAAAATTATGTCAGACTTAAAATTAATCAGCATTATCCTTAATGAATGTCATTCATAACTACCAATTGCCGGCACCTAAAGACGTATGTCCTCTCAGTGGTCCAGGTGGGATCGTCTCCTAGTCATCTCGCATGTTCCACGATGCTGCATCTAAAACCATTCAAATACAAAATGAATAATGTTTCAGAAAAGTAATAATATGAAGAAAAAACTATATTATAATCATTCAGACTAAAATTATGTCAGACTTATAATTAATCAGCATTATCCTTAATGAATGTCATTCATAACTACCAATTGCCGGCACCTAAAGACGTATGTCCACTCAGTGGTGCAGGAATGATCATCCCCTAGTCATCTCGCATGTTCGACGATGCTGCATCTAAAACCATTCAAATACAAAATGAGTAATGTTTCAGAAAAGTAATAAAATGAAGAAAAAACTATATTATAATCATTCAGACTAAAATTATGTCAGACTTATAATTAATCAGCATTATCCTTAATGAATGTCATTCATAACTACCAATTGCCGGCACCTAAAGACGCATGTCCTCTCAGTGGTCCAGGTGGGATCTTCTCCTAGTCATCTCGCATGTTCCACGATGCTGCATCTAAAACCATTCAAATAAAAATGAGTAATGTATAAGAAATGTAATAAATTGAAGAAAAAACTATATTATAATCATTCAGACTAAAATTATGTCAGACTTATAATTAATCATCATTATCCTTAATGAATGTCATTCATAACTACCAATTGCCGGCACCAAAAGACGTATGTCCTCTCAGTGGTCCAGGAATGATCATCTCCCAGTCATCTCGCATGTTCCTCGATGCTGCATCTAAAATAATACATAAACAATATGAGTAATGTTTCAGAAAGGTTATAAAATGAATAAAAAACGATATTCTAATCATTGAGACTAAAATTACGTCAGACTTATTATTAATCAGCATTATCCTTTATGAATGTCATTCATAACTACCAATTGACGGCACCTAAAGACGTATGTCCTCTCAGTGGTCCAGGAAGGATCATCTCCTAGTCATCTCGCATGTTCCACGATGCTGCATCTAAAGCCATTCAAATACAAAATGAGTAATGTTTCAGAAAAGTAATAAAATGAAGAAAAAACTATATTATAATCATTCAGACTAAAATTATGTCAGACTTATAATAAATCAGCATTATCCTTAATGAATGTCATTCATAACTACCAATTGCCGGCACCAAAAGACGTTTGTCCTATTAGTGGTCCAGGAAGGATCATCTACTAGTCATTTCGCATGTTCCACGATGCTGCATCTAATTCCATTCAAATACAAAATGAGTAATGTTTCAGAAAAGTAATAAAATGAAGAAAAAACGATATTATAATCATTGAGACTAAAATTATGTCAGACTTATTATTAATCAGCATTATCCTTAATGAAAGTCATTCATAACTACCAACTGCCGGCACCTAAAAACGTATGTCCCCTCAATAGTCCAGAAGGGATCATCCCCGAGTCATCTCGCATGTTCTTCGAAGCTGCATTAAAATAATACATATACAATATGAGTAATGTTTCAGAAAAGTTATAAAATGAAGAAAAAACGATATTATAATCATTGAGACTAAAATTATCTCAGAATTATTATTAATATACATTATCCTTAATGAAAGTCATTCATAACTACCAACTGCCGGCACCTAAAGACGTATGTCCTCTCAATGAACCAGAAAGGATAATCTCCCTGTCATCTCGCATATTCCTCGATGCTGCATCTAAAATAATACATAAACAATATGAATAATGTTTCAGAAAGGTTATAAAATGAAGAAAAAACGATATTCTAATCATTGAGACTAAAATTATGTCAGACTTATTAATAATCAGCATTATCCTTAATGAATGTCATTCATAACTACCAATTGCCGGCAACTAAAGCCGTATGTTTTCTCAGTGGTCAAGGAAGGATCATCTCCGAGTCATCTCGCATGTTCTCCGATGCTGTATCTAAAACCATTCAAATACAAAATGAGTTACGTCAAAAAAAAGTAAAAAAATGAAGAAAAAATTATACTATAATCCTTGAGACTAAAATTATGTCAGACTTATTATTAATCAGCATTATCCTTAATGAATGTCATTCATAACTACCAATTGCCGGCACCTAAAGACGTATGTCCTCTCAGTGGTCCAGGTGGGATCGTCTCCTAGTCATCTCGCATGTTCCACGATGCTGCATCTAAAACCATTCAAATACAAAATGAATAATGTTTCAGAAAAGTAATAATATGAAGAAAAAACTATATTATAATCATTCAGACTAAAATTATGTCAGACATATAATTAATCAGCATTATCCATAATGAATGTCATTCATAACTACCAATTGCCGGCACCTAAAGACGTATGTCCACTCAGTGGTGCAGGAATGATCATCCCCTAGTCATCTCGCATGTTCGACGATGCTGCATCTAAAACCATTCAAATACAAAATGAGTAATGTTTCAGAAAAGTAATAAAATGAAGAAAAAACTATATTATAATCATTCAGACTAAAATTATGTCAGACTTTTAATTAATCAGCATTATCCTTAATGAATGTCATTCATAACTACCAATTGCCGGCGCCTAAAGACGTATGTCCTCTCAGTGGTCTAGGTGGGATCGTCTCCGGGTCATCTCGCATGTTCCACGATGCTGCATCTAAAACCATTCAAATACAAAATGAATAATGTTACAGAAAAGTAATAATATGAAGAAAAAACTATATTATAATCATTCAGACTAAAATTATGTCAGACTTATTATTAATCAGCATTATCCTTTATGAATGTCATTCATAACTACCAATTGACGGCACCTAAAGACGTATGTCCTCTCAGTGGTCCAGGAAGGATCATCTCCTAGTCATCATGCATGTTCCTCGATGCTGCATCTAAAATATTACATATACAAAATGAGTAATGTTTCAAAAAAGTAATAAAATGAAGAAAAAACTATATTATAATCATTGAGTCTAAAATTATGTCCGACTTATAATTAATCAGCATTATCCTTAATGAATGTCATTCATAACTACCAATTGCCGGCAGCTAAAGACATATGTCCTCTCAGTGGTCCAGGAAGGATCATCTCCGATTCATCTCGCACGTTCCCCGATGCTGCATCTAAAACCATTCAAATACAAAATGAATAATGTTTCAAAAAAGAAATAAAATGAAGAAAAAACTATATTATAATCATAGAGACTAAAATTATATCAGACTTATAATTAATCAGCATTATCCTTAATGAATGTTATTCATAACTACCAATTGCCGGCACCTAAAGACGTATGTCCTCTCAGTGGTCCAGGAAGGATCATCACCGATTCATCTCGCACGTTCCCCGATGCTGCATCTAAAACCATTCAAATACAAAATGAGTAATGTTTCAAAAAAGAAATAAAATGAAGAAAAAACGATATTATAATCATTGAGACTAAAATTATGTCAGACTTATTATTAATCAGCATTATCCTTAATGAAAGTCATTCATAACTACCAACTGCCGGCACCTAAAGACGTATGTCCTCTCAATGAACCAGAAAGGATCATCTCCGTGTCATCTCGCATATTCCTCAATGCTGCATCTAAAATAATACATAAACAATATGAATAATGTTTCAGAAAGGTTATAAAATGAAGAAAAAACGATATTATAATCATTGAGACTAAAATTATGTCAGACTTATTATAAATCAGCATTATCCTTTATGAAAGTCATTCATAACTACCAATTGCCGGCACTTAAAGACGTATATCTTCTCAGTGGTCCAGGAAGGATCATCTCCGAGTCATCTCGCATGTTCCCCGATGCTGTATCTAAAACCATTCAAATACAAAATAAGTAATGTCTCAAAAAAGTAATAAATTGAAGAAAAAACTATATTATAATCCTAAAGACTAAAATTATGTCAGACTTATTATTAATCAGCATTATCCTTAATGAATGTCATTCATAACTACCAATTGCCGGCACATAAAGAAGTATGTCCTCTCAATGGTCCAGGATGGATCATCTCCGAGTCATCTCGCATGTTCCCCGAAGCTGCATCTAAAACCATTCAAATACAAAATGAGTAATGTTTCAGTAAAGTAATAAAATAAAGACAAAACTATATTATAATCCTTGAGACTAAAATTATGTCAGACTTATTATTAATCAGGATTATCCTTAATGAAGGTCATTCATAACTACCAGCTGCCGGCACCTAAGGACTTATGTCCTCTCAGTGGTCCAGGAAGGATCATCTCCGAGTCATCTCGCATGTTCCCCGATGCTGCATCTAATATTATACATATATAATATGAGTAATCTTTCAGAAAAGTAATAAAATGAAGAAAAAACTATATTTTATTTGTTGAGACTAAAATTATGTCAGACTTATTATTAATCATCATTATCCTTAATGAATGTCATTCATAACTACCAATTGCCGGCACCTAAAGACGTATGTCCTCTCAGTGGTCCAGGAAGGATCATCTCCGAGTCATCTCGCATGTTTCTCGATGCTGCATATAAAATAATACATATACAATATAAGTAATGTTTTCGAAAAGTTATAAAATGAAGAAAAAACGATATTATAATCAATGAGACTAAAATTATGTCAGACTTATAATTAATCAGCATTATCCTTAATGAATGTCATTCATAACTACCAATTGCCGGCACCTAAAGCCGTATGTCCTCTCAGTGGTCCAGGATGGATCATCTCCGAGTAATCTCGCATGTTCCCCGATGCTGCATCTAAAAACATTCAAATACAAAATGAGTAATGTTTCAGAAAAGTAATAAATGGAAGAAAAAACTATATTATAATCATTGAGACTAAAATTATGTCAGACTTATTATTAATCAGCATTATCCTTAATGAAAGTCATTCGTAACTACCAACTGCCAAAACCTAAAGACGTATGTCCTCTCAGTGTTCCAGGAGGGATCATCTCCGAGTCATCCCGTATGTTCCCGATGCTGCATCTAAAATAATACATACTCAATATTAGTAATGTTTCAGAAAAGTAATAAAATGAAGAAAAAACTATATTATAATCATTGAGACTACAATTATGTCTGACTTATTATAAATCAGCATTATCCTTAATGAATAACATTCATAACTACCAATTGCCAGCACCTAAATACGTATGTCCTCTCAGTGGTCCAGGATGGATCATCTCCGAGTCATCTCGCATGTTCCTCGATGCTGCATCTAAAATAATACATATACAAAATGAGTAATGTTTCAGAAAAGTAATAAAATGAAGAAAAACTATATTATAATCATTGAGGCTAAAATTATGTCCGACTTATAATTAATCAGCATTGTCCTTAATGAATGTCATACATAACTACCAATTGCCGGCACCTAAAGACGTATGTCCTCTCAGTGGTCCAGGAAGGGTCACCTCCGATTCATCTCGCACGTTCCCCGATGCTGCATCTAAAACCATTCAAATACAAAATGAGTAATGTATAAGAAAAGTAATAAAATGAAGAAAAAACTATATTACAATCATTCAGACTAAAATTATGTCAGACTTATAATTAATCAGCATTATCCTTAATGAATGTCAATCATAACAGCCAATTGCCGGCACCAAAAGACGTTTGTCCTCTCAGTGGTCAGGAAAGATCATCTCCGAGTCATCTCGCATGTTCCCTGATGCTGCATCTAAAATAAAACATAAACAATATGAGTAATGTTTCAGAAAAGTAATAAAATGAAGACAAAACTATATTATAATCCTTGAGACTAAAATTATGTCAGACTTATTATTCATCAGCATTATCCTTAATGAAGGTCATTCATAACTACCAGCTGCCGGCACCTAAGGACTTATGTCCTCTCAGTGGTCCAGGAAGGATCATCTCCGAGTCATCTCGCATGTTCCCCGATGCTGCATCTAATATTATACATATACAATATGAGTAATCTTTCAGAAAAGTAATAAAATGAAGAAAAAACTATATTTTATTTGTTGAGACTAAAATTATGTCAGACGTATTATTAATCATCATTATCCTTAATGAATGTCATTCATAACTACCAATTGCCGGAACCTAAAGACGTATGTCCTCTCAGTGGTCCAGGAAGGATCATCTCCGAGTCATCTCGCATGTTTCTCGATGCTGCATCTAAAATAATACATACACAATATAAGTAATGTTTTCGAAAAGATATAAAATGAAGAAAAAACGATATTATAATCAATGAGACTAAAATAATGTCAGACTTATAATTAATCAGCATTATCCTTAATGAATGTCATTCATAACTACCAATTGCCGGCACCTAAAGCCGTATGTCCTCTCACTGGTCCAGGATGGATCATCTCCTAGTCATCTCGCATGTTCCACGATGCTGCATCTAAAACCATTCAAATACAAAAAGAGTAATGTTTCAGAAAAGTAATAAAATGAAGAAAAACTATATTATAATCATTCAGACTAAAATTATGTCAGACTTATAATTAATCAGCATTATCCTTAATGAATGTCATTCATAACTACCAATTGCCGGCACCTAAAGACGTATGTCCTCTCAGTGGTCCAGGAAGGATCATCTCCTAGTCATCTCGCATGTTCCAAGATGCTGCATCTAAAAATATTCAAATACAAAATCAGTAATGTTTCAGAAAAGTAATAAAATGAAGAAAAAACTATATTATAATCATTTAGACTAAAATTATGTCAGACTTATAATAAATCAGCATTATCCTTAATGAAAGTCATTCATAACTACCAACTGCCGGCACCTAAAACCATATGTCCTCTCAGTGGTCCAGGAAGGATCATCTCCGAGTCATCTCGCATGTTCCCCGATGCTGCATCTAAAACCATTCAAATACAAAATGAGTAATGTTTCAGAAAAGTAATAAAATGAAGAAATAATTATATTATAATTATTGAGACTAAAATTATTTCAGACTTATTATTAATGAGCATTATCCTTAATGAATGTCATTCATAACTACCAATTGCCGGCACGTAAAGACGTATGTCCTCTCAGTGGTCAAGGAAGGACCATCTCCGAGACTTCTCGCATGTTCTTCGATGCTGCATCTAAAACCATTCAAATACAAAATGAGTAATGTTTCAGAAAAGTAATAAATGGAAGAAAAAACTATATTATAATCATTGAGACTGAAATTATGTCAGACTTATTATTAATCAGCATTATCCTTAATGAAAGTCATTCGTAACTACCAACTGCCAAAACCTAAAGACGTATGTCCTCTCAGTGGTCTAGGAAGGATCATTTTGGAGTCATCTCGCATGTTTCACGATGCTGCATCTAAAATAATACATATACAATATAAGTAATGTTTCAGAAAAGTTATAAAATGAAGAAAAAACGATATCATAATCAATGAGACTAAAATTATGTCAGACTTATAATTAATCAGCATTATCCTTAATGAATGTCATTCATAACTACCAATTGCCGGCAACTAAAGCCGTATGTTTTGTCAGTGGTCAAGGAAGGATCATCTCCGAGTCATCTCGCATGTTCCCCGATGCTGTATCTAAAACCATTCAAAAACAAAATGAGTAATGTCTAAAAAAAGTAAAAAAATGAAGAAAAAACTATATTATAATCCTTGAGACTAAAATTATGTCAGACTTATTATTAATCAGCATTATCCTTAATGAATGTCATTCATAACTACCAATTGCCGGCACATAAAGACGTATGTCCTCTCAATGGTCCAGGATGGATCATCTCCGAGTCATCTCGCATGTTCCCCAATGCTGCATCTAAAACCATTCAAATACAAAATGAGTAATGTTTCAGAAAAGTAATAAAATGAAGACAAAACTATATTATAATCCCTGAGACTAAAATTATGTCAGACTTATTTTCCATCAGCATTATCCTTAATGAAGGTCATTCATAACTACCAGCTGCCGGTACCTAAGGACTTATGTCCTCTCAGTGGTCCAGGAAGGATCATCTCCGAGTCATCTCGCATGTTCCCCGATGCTGCATCTAATATTATACATATACAATATGAGTAATCTTTCAGAAAAGTAATAAAATGAATAAAAAACTATATTTTATTTGTTGAGACTAAAATTATGTCAGACTTATTATTAATCATCATTATCCTTAATGAATGTCATTCATAACTACCAATTGCCGGCACCTAAAGACGTATGTCCTCTCAGTGGTCCAGGAAGGATCATCTCCGAGTCATCTCGCATGTTTCTCGATGCTGCATCTAAAATAATACATACACAATATAAGTAAAGTTTTCGAAAAGATATAAAATGAAGAAAAAACGATATTATAATCAATGAGACTAAAATTATGTCAGACTTATAATTAATCAGCATTATCCTTAATGAATGTCATTCATAACTACCAATTGCCGGCACCTAAAGCCGTATGTCCTCTCACTGGTCCAGGATGGATCATCTCCTAGTCATCTCGCATGTTCCACGATGCTGCATCTAAAACCATTCAAATACAAAATGAGTAATGTTTCAGAAATGTAATAAAATGAAGAAAAAACTATATTATAATCATTCAGACTAAAATTATGTCAGACTTATTATTAATCAGCATTATCCTTAATGAATGTCATTCATAACTAACAATTGCCAGCACCTAAAGACGTATGTCCTCTCAGTGGTCCAAGAAGGATCATCTCGTAGTCATCTCGCATCTTCCACGATGCTGCATCTAAAACCATTCAAATACAAAAAGAGTAATGTTTCAGAAAAGTAATAAAATGAAGAAAAAACTATATTATAATCATTCAGACTAAAATTATGTCAGACTTATAATTAATCAGCATTATCCTTAATGAATGTCATTCATAACTACCAATTGCCGACACCTAAAGACGTATGTCCTCTCAGTGGTCCAGGAAGGATCATCTCCTAGTCATCTCGCATGTTCCACGATGCTGCATCTAAAACCATTCAAAAACAAAATGAGTAATGTTTCAGAAAAGTAATAAAATGAAGAAAAAACTATATTATAATCATTCAGACTAAAATTATGTCAGACTTAAAATTAATCAGCATTATCCTTAATGAATGTCATTCATAACTATAAATTGCCGGCACCTAAAGACGTATGTCCTCTCAGTGGTCCAGGTGGGATCGTCTCCTAGTCATCTCGCATGTTCCACGATGCTGCATCTAAAACCATTCAAATACAAAATGAATAATGTTTCAGAAAAGTAATAATATGAAGAAAAAACTATATTATAATCATTCAGACTAAAATTATGTCAGACTTATAATTAATCAGCATTATCCTTTATGAATGTCATTCGTAACTACCAATTGCCGGCACCTAAAGACGTATGTCATCTCAATGGTCCAGGTGGGATCATCTCCTAGTCATCTCGCATGTTCCACGATGCTGCATCTAAAACCATTCAAATACAAAATGAGTAATGTTTCAGAAAAGTAATAAAATGAAGAAAAAACTATATTATAATCATTCAGACTAAAATTATGTCAGACTTATAATTAATCAGCATTATCCTTAATGAATGTCATTCATAACTACCAATTGCCGGCAACTAAAGCCGTATGTTTTGTCAGTGGTCAAGGAAGGATCATCTCCGAGTCATCTCGCATGTTCCCCGATGCTGTATCTAAAACCATTCAAAAACAAAATGAGTAATGTCTAAAAAAAGTAAAAAAATGAAGAAAAAACTATATTATAATCCTTGAGACTAAAATTATGTCAGACTTATTATTAATCAGCATTATCCTTAAAGAATGTCATTCATAACTACCAATTGCCGGCACATAAAGACGTATGTCCTCTCAATGGTCCAGGATGGATCATCTCCGAGTCATCTCGCATGTTCCCCAATGCTGCATCTAAAACCATTCAAATACAAAATGAGTAATGTTTCAGAAAAGTAATAAAATAAAGACAAAACTATATTATAATCCTTGAGACTAAAATTATGTCAGACTTATTTTCCATCAGCATTATCCTTAATGAAGGTCATTCATAACTACCAGCTGCCGGTACCTAAGGACTTATGTCCTCTCAGTGGTCCAGGAAGGATCATCTCCGAGTCATCTCGCATGTTCCCCGATGCTGCATCTAATATTATACATATACAATATGAGTAATCTTTCAGAAAAGTAATAAAATGAATAAAAAACTATTTTTTATTTGTTGAGACTAAAATTATGTCAGACTTATTATTAATCATCATTATCCTTAATGAATGTCATTCATAACTACCAATTGCCGGCACCTAAAGACGTATGTCCTCTCAGTGGTCCAGGAAGGATCATCTCCGAGTCATCTCGCATGTTTCTCGATGCTGCATCTAAGATAATACATACACAATATAAGTAAAGTTTTCGAAAAGATATAAAATGAAGAAAAAACGATATTATAATCAATGAGACTAAAATTATGTCAGACTTATAATTAATCAGCATTATCCTTAATGAATGTCATTCATAACTACCAATTGCCGGCACCTAAAGCCGTATGTCCTCTCACTGGTCCAGGATGGATCATCTCCTAGTCATCTCGCATGTTCCACGATGCTGCATCTAAAACCATTCAAATACAAAATGAGTAATGTTTCAGAAATGTAATAAAATGAAGAAAAAACTATATTATAATCATTCAGACTAAAATTATGTCAGACTTATAATTAATCAGCATTATCCTTAATGAATGTCATTCATAACTAACAATTGCCGGCACCTAAAGACGTATGTCCTCTCAGTGGTCCAAGAAGGATCATCTCGTAGTCATCTCGCATCTTCCACGATGCTGCATCTAAAACCATTCAAATACAAAAAGAGTAATGTTTCAGAAAAGTAATAAAATGAAGAAAAAACTATATTATAATCATTCAGACTAAAATTATGTCAGACTTATAATTAATCAGCATTATCCTTAATGAATGTCATTCATAACTACCAATTGCCGACACCTAAAGACGTATGTCCTCTCAGTGGTCCAGGAAGGATCATCTCCTAGTCATCTCGCATGTTCCACGATGCTGCATCTAAAACCATTCAAAAACAAAATGAGTAATGTTTCAGAAAAGTAATAAAATGTAGAAAAAACTATATTATAATCATTCAGACTAAAATTATGTCAAACTTAAAATTAATCAGCATTATCCTTAATGAATGTCATTCATAACTATAAATTGCCGGCACCTAAAGACGTATGTCCTCTCAGTGGTCCAGGTGGGATCGTCTCCTAGTCATCTCGCATGTTCCACGATGCTGCATCTAAAACCATTCAAATACAAAATGAATAATGTTTCAGAAAAGTAATAATATGAAGAAAAAACTATATTATAATCATTCAGACTAAAATTATGTCAGACTTATAATTAATCAGCATTATCCTTTATGAATGTCATTCATAACTACCAATTGCCGGCACCTAAAGACGTATGTCATCTCAATGGTCCAGGTGGGATCATCTCCTAGTCATCTCGCATGTTCCACGATGCTGCATCTAAAACCATTCAAATACAAAATGAGTAATGTTTCAGAAAAGTAATAAAATGAAGAAAAAACTATATTATAATCATTCAGACTAAACTTATGTCAGTCTTATAATTAATCAGCATTATCCTTAATGAATATCATTCATAACTACCAGTTGCCGGCACGTATAGAAGCATGTCCTCTCAGTGGTCCAGGTGGGATCATCTCCTAGTCATCTCGCATGTTCCACGATGCTGCATCTAAAACCATTCAAATACAAAATGAGTAATGTATAAGAAATGTAATAAATTGAAGAAAAAACTATATTATAATCATAAAGACTAAAATTATGTCAGACTTATAATTAATCAGCATTATCCTTAATGAATGTCATTCATAACTACCAATTGCCGGCACCAAAAGACGTATGTCCTCTCAGTGGTCCAGGAATGATCATCTCCCAGTCATCTCGCATGTTCCTCGATGCTGCATCTAAAATAATACAAACAATATGAGTAATGTTTCAGAAAGGTTATAAAATGAATAAAAAACGCTATTCTAATCATTGAGACTAAAATTATGTCAGACTTATTATTAATCAGCATTATCCTTTATGAATGTCATTCATAACTACCAATTGACGGCACCTAAAGACGTATGTCCTCTCAGTGGTCAGGGAAGGATCATCTCCTAGTCATCTCGCATGTTCCACGATGCTGCATCTAAAACCATTCAAATACAAAATGAGTAATGTTTCAGAAAAGTAATAAAATGAAGAAAAAACTATATTATAATCATTCAGACTAAAATTATGTCAGACTTATAATAAATCAGCATTATCCTTAATGAATGTCATTCATAACTACCAATTGCCGGCACCAAAAGACGTTTGTCCTATTAGTGGTCCAGGAAGGATCATCTACTAGTCATTTCGCATGTTCCACGATGCTGCATCTAATTCCATTCAAATACAAAATGAGTAATGTTTCAGAAAAGTAATAAAATGAAGAAAAAACGATATTATAATCATTGAGACTAAAATTATGTCAGACTTATTATTAATCAGCATTATCATTAATGAAAGTCATTCATAACTACCAACTGCCGGCACCTAAAAACGTATGTCCTCTCTGTGAACCAGAAAGGATCATCTCCTAGTCATCTCGCATGTTCCACGATGCTGCATCTAAAACCATTCAAATACAAAATGAGTAATGTTTCAGAAAAGTAATAAAATGAAGAAAAAACTATATTACAATCATTCAGACTAAAATTATGTCAGACTTATAATTAATCAGCATTATCCTTAATGAATGTCAATCATAACAGCCAATTGCCGGCACCTAAAGACGTATGTCCTCTCAGTGGTCCAGGAAGGATCATCTCCTAGTCATCTCGCATGTTCCTCGATGCTGCATCTAAATCCATCCAAAAACAAAATGAGTAATGTTTCAGAAAAGTAATAAAATGAAGAAAAAACTATATTATAATCATTGAGACTAAAATTATGTCTGACTTATTATAAATCAGCATTATCCTTAATGAATAACACTCATAACTACCAATTGCCGGCACCTAAAGACGTATGTCCTCTCAGTGGTCCAGGAAGGATCATCTCCGAGTCATCTCGCATGTTCCTCGATGCTGCATCTAAAATAATACATATACAAAATGAGTAATGTTTCAGAAAAGTAATAAAATGAAGAAAAAACAATATTATTATCATTGAGGCTAAAATTATGTCCGACTTATAATTAATCAGCATTATCCTTTATGAATGTCATTCATAACTACCAATTGCCGGCAGCTAAAGACATATGTCCTCTCAGTGGTCCAGGAAGGATCATCTCCGATTCATCTCGCACGTTCCCCGATGCTGCATCTAAAACCATTCAAATACAAAATGAGTAATGTTTCAAAAAAGAAACAAAATGAAGAAAAAACGATATTATAATCATTGAGACTAAAATTATGTCAGACTTATTATTAATCAGCATTATCCTTAATGAAAGTCATTCATAACTACCAACTGCCGGCGCCTAAAGACGTATGTCCTCTCATTGAACCAGAAAGGATCATCTCCGTGTCATCTCGCATATTCCTCGATGCTGCATCTAAAATAATACATAAACAATATGAATAATGTTTCAGAAAGGTTATAAAATGAAGAAAAAACGATATTATAATCATTGAGACTAAAATTATGTCAGACTTATTATTAATCAGCATTATCCTTTATGAAAGTCATTCATAACTACCAATTGCCGGCACTTAAAGACGTATGTCTTCTCAGTGGTCCAGGAAGGATCATCTCCGAGTCATCTCGCATGTTCCCCGATGCTGTAACTAAAACCATTCAAATACAAAATAAGTAATGTCTCAAAAAAGTAATAAATTGAAGAAAAAACTATATTATAATCATTGAGACTAAAATTATGTCAGACTTATAATTAATCAGCATTATCCTTAATGAATGTCATTCATAACTACCAATTGCCGGAACATAAAGACGTATGTCCTCTCAATGGTCCAGGATGGATCATCTCCGAGTCATCTCGCATGTTCCCCGATGCTGCATCTAAAACCATTCAAATACAAAATGAGTTATGTTTCAGAAAAGGAATAAAATAAAGACAAAACTATATTATAATCCTTGAGACTAAAATTATGTCAGACTTATTATTAATCAGCATTATCCTTAATGAAGGTCATTCATAACTACCAGCTGCCGGCACCTAAGGACTTATGTCCTCTCAGTGGTCCAGGAAGGATCATCTCCGAGTCATCTCGCATGTTCCCCGATGCTGCATCTAATATTATACATATATAATATGATTAATCTTTCAGAAAAGTAATAAAATGAAGAAAAAACTATATTTTATTTGTTGAGACTAAAATTATGTCAGACTTATTATTAATCATCATTATCCTTAATGAATGTCATTCATAACCACCAATTGCCGGCACCTAAAGACGTATGTCCTCTCAGTGGTCCAGGAAGGATCATCTCCGAGTCATCTCGCATGTTTCTCGATGCTGCATCTAAAATAATACATATACAATATAAGTAATGTTTTCGAAAAGTTATAAAATGAAGAAAATACGATATTATAATCAATGAGACTAAAATTATGCCAGACATATAATTAATCAGCATTATCCTTAATGAATGTCATTCATAACTACCAATTGCCGGCACCTAAAGCCGTATGTCCTCTCAGTGGTCCAGGATGGATCATCTCCGAGTAATCTCGCATGTTCCCCGATGCTGCATCTAAAACCATTCAAATACAAAATGAGTAATGTTTCAGAAAAGTAATAAATGGAAGAAAAAACTATATTATAATCATTGAGACTAAAATTATGTCAGACTTATTATTAATCAGCATTATCCTTAATGAAAGTCATTCGTAACTACCAACTGCCAAAACCTAAAGACGTATGTCCTCTCAGTGTTCCAGGAAGGATCATCTCCGAGTCATCCCGTATGTTCCCGATGCTGCATCTAAAATAATACATACTCAATATTAGTAATGTTTCAGAAAAGTAATAAAATGAAGAAAAAACTATATTATAATCATTGAGACTAAAATTATGTCTGACTTATTATAAATCAGCATTATCCTTAATGAATAACATTCATAACTACCAATTGCCAGCACCTTAATACGTATGTCCTTTCAGTGGTCCAGGATGGATCATCTCCGAGTCATCTCGCATGTTCCTCGATGCTGCATCTAAAATAATACATATACAAAATGAGTAATGTTTCAGAAAAGTAATAAAATGAAGAAAAACTATATTATAATCATTGAGGCTAAAATTATGTCCAACTTATAATTAATCAGCATTATCCTTAATGAATGTCATACATATCTACCAATTGCCGGCACCTAAAGACGTATGTCATCTCAGTGGTCCAGGAAGGGTGATCTCCGATTCATCTCGCACGTTCCCCGATGCTGCATCTAAAACCATTCAAATACAAAATGAGTAATGTTTCAAAAAAGAAATAAAATGAAGAAAAAACTATATTATAATCATTGAGACTAAAATTATATCAGACTTATAATTAATCAGCATTATCTTTAATGAATGTTATTCATAACTACCATTTGCCGGCACCTAAAGACGTATGTCCTCTCAATAGTCCAGAAGGGATCATCTCCGAGTCATCTCGCATGTTCTTCGAAGCTGCATTAAAATAATACATATACAATATGAGTAATGTTTCAGAAAAGTTATAAAATGAAGAAAAAACGATATTATAATCATTGAGACTAAAATTATCTCAGAATTATTATTAATATACATTATCCTTAATGAAAGTCATTCATAACTACCAACTGCCGGCACCTAAAGACGTATGTCCTCTCAATGAACCAGGAAAGATAATCTCCGTGTCATCTCGCATATTCCTCGATGCTGCATCAAAAATAATACATAAACAATATGAATAATGTTTCAGAAAGGTTATAAAATGAAGAAAAAACGATATTATAGTCATTGAGACTAAAATTATGTCAGACTTATTATTAATCAGCATTATCCATTATGAATATCATTCATAACTACCAATTGCCGGCACCTAAAGACGTATGTCCTCTCAGTGGTCCAGGAAGGATCATCTCCTAGTCATCTCGCATGTTCCACGATGCTGCATCTAAAATAATACATAAACAATATGAGTAATGTTTCAGAAAGGTTATAAAATGAAGAAAAAACGATATTCTAATCATTGAGACTAAAATTATGTCAGACTTATTAATAATCAGCATTATCTTTTATGAATGTCATTCATAACTACCAATTGCCGGCACCTAAAGACGTATGTCCTCTCAGTGAACCAGAAAGGATCATCTCCTAGTCATCTCGCATGTTCCACGATGCTCCATCTAAAACCATTAAAATACAAAATGAGTAGTGTTTCAGAAAAGTAATAAAATGAAGAAAAAACTATACTACAATCATTCAGACTAAAATTATGTCAGACTTATAATTAATCAGCATTATCCTTATTGAATGTCAATCATAAAAGCCAATTGCCGGCACCAAAAGACGTTTGTCCTCTCAGTGGTCCAGGAAAGATCATCTCCGAGTCATCTCGCATGTTCCCTGATGCTGCATCTAAAATAAAACATAAACAATATGAGTAATGTTTCAGAAAGGTTATAAAATGAAGAAAAAACGATATTCTAATCATTGAGACTAAAATTATGTCAGACTTATTATTAACCAGCATTATCCTTTATGAATGTCATTCATAACTACCAATTGACGGCACCTAAAGACATATGTCCTCTCAGTGGTCCAGGAAGGATTATCTCCTAGTCATCTCGCATGTTCCACGATGCTGCATCTGAAAACAATTCAAATACAAAATGAGTAATGTTTCAGAAAAGTATTAAAATGAAGAAAAAACTATATTATAATCATTCAGACTAAAATTATGTCAGACATATAATTAATCAGCATTATCCTTAATGAATGTCATTCATAACTACCAATTGCCGGCACCAAAAGACGTTTGTCCTCTCAGTGGTCCAGGAAGGATCATCTCCTAGTCATCTCACATGTTCCACGATGCTGCATCTAAATCCATTCGAATACAAAATGAGTAATGTTTCAGAAAAGTAATAAAATGAAGAAAAAACTATATTATTATCATTGAGAGTAAAATTATGTCTGACTTATTATAAATCAGCATTATCCTTAATGAATAACATTCATAACTACCAATTGCCGGCACCTAAAGACGTATGTCCTCTCAGTGGTCCAGGAAGGATCATCTCCGAGTCATCTCGCATGTTCCTCGATGCTGCATCTAAAATAATACATATACAAAATGAGTAATGTTTCAGAAAAGTAATAAAATGAAGAAAAAACTATATTATAATCATTGAGGCTAAAATTATGTCCGACTTATAATTAATCAGCATTATCCTTAATGAATGTCATTCATAACTACCAATTGCCGGCAGCTAAAGACATATGTCCTCTCAGTGGTCCAGGAAGGATCATCTCCGATTCATCTCGCACGTTCCCCGATGCTGCATCTAAAACCATTCAAATACAAAATGAGTAAAGTTTCAAAAAAGAAATAAAATGAAGAAAAAACTATATTATAATCATTGAGACTAAAATTATATCAGACTTATAATTAATCAGCATTATCCTTAATGAATGTTATTCATAACTACCAATTGCCGGCACCTTAAGACGTATGTCCTCTCAGTGGTCCAGGAAGGATCATCTCCGATTCATCTCGCACGTTCCCCGATGCTGCATCTAAAACCATTCAAATACAAAATGAGTAATGTTTCAAAAAAGAAATAAAATGAAGAAAAAACGATATTATAATCATTGAGACTAAAATTATGTCAGACTTATTATTAATCAGCATTATCCTTAATGAAAGTCATTCATAACTACCAACTGCCGGCACCTAAAGACGTATGTCCTCTCAATGAACCAGAAAGGATCATCTCCGTGTCATCTCGCATATTCCTCGATGCTGCATCTAAAATAATACATAAATAATATGAATAATGTTTCAGAAAGGTTATAAAATGAAGAAAAAACGATATTATAATCATTGAGACTAAAATTATGTCAGACTTATTATTAATCAGCATTATCCTTTATGAAAGTCATTCATAACTACCAATTGCCGGCACTTAAAGACGTATGTCTTCTCAGTGGTCCAGGAAGGATCATCTCCGAGTCATCTCGCATGTTCCCCGATGCTGTATCTAAAACCATTCAAATACAAAATGAGTAATGTTTCAGAAAAGTAATAAAATAAAGACAAAACTATATTATAATCCTTGAGACTAAAATTATGTCAGACTTATTATTAATCAGCATTATCCTTAATGAATGTCATTCATAACTACCAATTGCCGGCACATAAAGACGTATGTCCTCTCAATGGTCCAGGATGGATCATCTCCAAGTCATCTCGCATGTTCCCCGATGCTGCATCTAAAACCATTCAAATACAAAATAAGTAATGTTTCAGAAAAATAATAAAATAAAGACAAAACTATATTATAATCCTTGAGACTAAAATTATGTCAGACTTATTATTAATCAGCATTATCCTTAATGAATATCATTCATAACTACCAGTTGCCGGCACCTAAAGACGCATGTCCTCTCAGTGGTCCAGGTGGGATCATCTCCTAGTCATCTCGCATGTTCCACGATGCTGCATCTAAAACCATTCAAATACAAAATGAGTAATGTATAAGAAAAGTAATAAAATGAAGAAAAAACTATATTACAATCATTCAGACTAAAATTATGTCAGACTTATAATTAATCAGCATTATCCTTAATGAATGTCAATCATAACAGCTAATTGCCGGCACCAAAAGACGTTTGTCCTCTCAGTGGTCCAGGAAAGATCATCTCCGAGTCATCTCGCATGTTGCTAGATGCTGCATCTAAAATAAAACATAAACAATATGAGTAATGTTTCAGAAAGGTTATAAAATGAAGAAAAAACGATATTTTAATCATTGAGACTAAAATTATGTCAGACTTATTATTAATCAGCATTATCCTTTATGAATGTCATTCATAACTACCAATTGACGGCACCTAAAGACGTATGTCCTCTCAGTGGTCCAGGAAGGATCATCTCCTAGTCATCTCGCATGTTCCACGATGCTGCATCTAAAACAATTCAAATACAAAATGAGTAATGTTTCAGAAAAGTATTAAAATGAAGAAAAAACTATATTATAATCATTCAGACTAAAATTATGTCAGACATATAATTAATCAGCATTATCCTTAATGAATGTCATTCATAACTACCAATTGCCGGAACCAAAAGACGTTTGTCCTCTCAGTGGTCAAGGAAGGATCATCTCCTAGTCATCTCGCATGTTCCACGATGCTGCATCTAAATCCATTCAAATACAAAATGAGTAATGTTTCAAAAAAGAAATAAAATGAAGAAAAAACTATATTATAATCATTGAGACTAAAATTATATCCGACTTTTAATTAATCAGCATTATCCTTAATGAATGTTATTCATAACTACCAAAATCCGGCACCTAAAGACGTACGTCCTCTCAGTGGTCCAGGAAGGATCATCTCCGATTCATCTCGCACGTTCCCCGATGCTGCATCTAAAACCATTCAAATACAAAATGAGTAATGTTTCAAAAAAGAAATAAAATGAAGAAAAAACGATATTATAATCATTATTACTAAAATTATGTCAGACTTATTATTAATCAGGATTATCCTTTATGAAAGTCATTCATAACTACCAATTGCCGGCACTTAAAGACGTATGTCTTCTCAGTGGTCCAGGAAGGATCATCTCCGAGTCATCTCGCATGTTCCCCGATGCTGTATCTAAAACCATTCAAATACAAAATGAGTAATGTTTCAGAAAAGTAATAAAATAAAGACAAAACTATATTATAATCCTTGAGACTAAAATTATATCAGACTTATAATTAATCAGCATTATCCTTAATGAATGTTATTCATAACTACCAATTGCCGGCACCTTAAGACGTATGTCCTCTCAGTGGTCCAGGAAGGATCATCTCCGATTCATCTCGCACGTTCCCCGATGCTGCATCTAAAACCATTCAAATACAAAATGAGTAGTGTTTCAGAAAAGTAATAAAATGAAGAAAAAGCTATACTACAATCATTCAGACTAAAATTATGTCAGACTTATAATTAATCAGCATTATCCTTATTGAATGTCAATCATAACAGCCAATTGCCGGCACCAAAAGACGTTTGTCCTCTCAGTGGTCCAGGAAAGATCATCTCCGAGTCATCTCGCATGTTCCCTGATGCTGCATCTAAAATAAAACATAAACAATATGAGTAATGTTTCAGAAAGGTTATAAAATGAAGAAAAAACGATATTCTAATCATTGAGACTAAAATTATGTCAGACTTATTATTAACCAGCATTATCCTTTATGAATGTCATTCATAACTACCAATTGACGGCACCTAAAGACATATGTCCTCTCAGTGGTCCAGGAAGGATCATCCCCTAGTCATCTCACATGTTCCACGATGCTGCATCTAAATCCATTCGAATACAAAATGAGTAATGTTTCAGAAAAGTAATAAAATGAAGAAAAAAATATATTATTATCATTGAGAGTAAAATTATGTCTGACTTATTATAAATCAGCATTATCCTTAATGAATAACATTCATAACTACCAATTGCCGGCACCTAAAGACGTATGTCCTCTCAGTGGTCCAGGAAGGATCATCTCCGAGTCATCTCGCATGTTCCTCGATGCTGCATCTAAAATAATACATATACAAAATGAGTAATGTTTCAGAAAAGTAATAAAATGAAGAAAAAACTATATTATAATCATTGAGGCTAAAATTATGTCCGACTTATAATTAATCAGCATTATCCTTAATGAATGTCATTCATAACTACCAATTGCCGGCAGCTAAAGACATATGTCCTTTCAGTGGTCCAGGAAGGATCATCTCCGATTCATCTCGCACGTTCCCCGATGCTGCATCTAAAACCATTCAAATACAAATTGAGTAATGTTTCAAAAAAGAAATAAAATGAAGAAAAAACGATATTATAATCATTGAGACTAAAATTATGTCAGACTTATTATTAATCAGCATTATCCTTAATGAAAGTCATTCATAACTACCAACTGCCGGCACCTAAAGACGTATGTCCTCTCAATGAACCAGAAAGGATCATCTCCGTGTCATCTCGCATATTCCTCGATGCTGCATCTAAAATAATACATAAATAATATGAATAATGTTTCAGAAAGGTTATAAAATGAAGAAAAAACGATATTATAATCATTGAGACTAAAATTATGTCAGACTTATTATTAATCAGCATTATCCTTTATGAAAGTCATTCATAACTACCAATTGCCGGCACTTAAAGACGTATGTCTTCTCAGTGGTCCAGGAAGGATCATCTCCGAGTCATCTCGCATGTTCCCCGATGCTGTATCTAAAACCATTCAAATACAAAATGAGTAATGTTTCAGAAAAGTAATAAAATAAAGACAAAACTATATTATAATCCTTGAGACTAAAATTATGTCAGACTTATTATTAATCAGCATTATCCTTAATGAATGTCATTCATAACTACCAATTGCCGGCACATAAAGACGTATGTCCTCTCAATGGTCCAGGATGGATCATCTCCAAGTCATCTCGCATGTTCCCCGATGCTGCATCTAAAATAATACATATACAATATAAGTAATGTTTTCGAAAAGTTATAAAATGAAGAAAAAACGATATTATAATCAATGAGACTAAAATTATGTCAGACTTAAAATTAATCAGCATTATCCTTAATGAATGTCATTCATAACTACCAATTGCCGGCACGTAAAGACGCATGTCCTCTCAGTGGTCCAGGATGGATCATCTCCGAGTAATCTCGCATGTTCTCCGATGCTGCATCTAAAACCATTCAAATACAAAATGAGTAATGTTTCAGAAAAGTAATAAATGGAAGAAAAAACTATATTATAATCATTGAGACTAAAATTATGTCAGACTTATTATTAATCAGCATTATCCTTAATGAATAACATTCGTAACTACCAATTGCCGGCACCTAAAGACGTATGTCCTCTCAGTTGTCCAGGATGGATCATCTCCGAGTCATCTCGCATGTTCCTGGATGCTGCATCTAAAATAATACATATACAAAATGAGTAATGTTTCAGAAAAGTAATAAAATGAAGAAAAAACTATATTATAATCATTGAGGATATAATTATGTCCGACATATAATTAATCAGCATTATCCTTAATGAATGTCATTCATAACTACCAATTGCCGGCACCTAAAGACGTATGTCCTCTCAGTGGTCCAGGAAGGGTCATCTCCGATTCATCTCGCACGTTCCCCGATGCTGCATCTAAAACCATTCAAATACAAAATGAGTAATGTTTCAAAAAAGAAATAAAATGAAGAAAAAACTATATTATAATCATTGAGACTAAAATTATATCAGACTTATAATTAATCAGCATTATCCTTAATGAATGTTATTCATAACTACCATTTGCCGGCACCTAAAGACGTATGTCCTCTCAATAGTCCAGAAGGGATCATCTCCGAGTCATCTCGTAAATTCCTCGATGCTGCATATAAAATAATACATAAACAATATGAATAATGTTTCAGAAAGGTTATAAAATGAAGAAAAAACGATATTATAATCATTGAGACTAAAATTATCCCAGAATTATTATTAATATACATTATCCTTAATGAAAGTCATTCATAACTACCAACTGCCGGCACCTAAAGACGTATGTCCTCTCAATGAACCAGAAAGGATAATCTCCGTGTCATCTCGTAAATTCCTCGATGCTGCATCTAAAATAATACATAAACAATATGAATAATGTTTCAGAAAGGTTATAAAATGAAGAAAAAACGATATTATAATCATTGAGACTAAAATTATGTCAGACTTATTATTAATCAGCATTATCATTTATGAATATCATTCATAACTACCAATTGCCGGCACCTAAAGACGTATGTCCTCTCAGTGGTCCAGGAAGGATCATCTCCTAGTCATCTCGCATGTTCCACGATGCTGCATCTAAAATAATACATAAACAATATGAGTAATGTTTCAGAAAGGTTATAAAATGAAGACAAAACGATATTCTAATCATTGAGACTAAAATTATGTCGGACTTATTAATAATCAGCATTATCTTTTATGAATGTCATTCATAACTACCAATTGCCGGCACCTAAAGACGTATGTCCTCTCAGTGGTCTAGGAAGGATCATCTCGGAGTCATCTCGCATGTTTCACGATGCTGCATCTAAAATAATACATATACAATATAAGTAATGTTTCAGAAAAGTTATAAAATGAAGAAAAAACGATATCATAATCAATGAGACTAAAATTATGTCAGAGTTATAATTAATCAGCATTATCCTTAATGAATGTCATTCATAACTACCAATTGCCGGCACTTAAAGACGTATATCTTCTAAGTGGTCCAGGAAGGATCATCTCCGAGTCATCTCGCATGTTCCCCGATGCTGTATCTAAAACCATTCAAATACAAAATGAGTAATGTTTCAGAAAAGTAATAAATGGAAGAAAAAACTATATTATAATCATTGAGGCTAAAATTATGTCAGACTTATTATTAATCAGCATTATCCTTAATGAATAACATTCGTAACTACCAATTGCCGGCACCTAAAGACGTATGTCCTCTCAGTTGTCCAGGATGGATCATCTCCGAGTCATCTCGCATGTTCCTGGATGCTGCATCTAAAATAATACATATACAAAATGAGTAATGTTTCAGAAAAGTAATAAAATGAAGAAAAAACTATATTATAATCCTTGAGACTAAAATTATGTCAGACTTATTATTAATCAGCATTATCCTTAATGAAGGTCATTCATAACTACCAGCTGCCGGCACCTAAGGACTTATGTCCTCTCAGTGGTCCAGGAAGGATCATCTCCGAGTCATCTCGCATGTTCCCCGATGCTGCATCTAATATTATACATATACAATATGAGTAATCTTTCAGAAAAGTAATAAAATGAAGAAAAAACTATATTTTATTTGTTGAGACTAAAATTATGTCAGACTTATTATTAATCATCATTATCCTTAATGAATGTCATTCATAACTACCAATTGCCGGCACCTAAAGACGTATGTCCTCTCAGTGGTCCAGGTGGGATCGTCTCCTAGTCATCTCGCATTTTCCACGATGCTGCATCTAAAACCATTCAAATACAAAATGAATAATGTTTCAGAAAAGTAATAATATGAAGAAAAAACTATATTATAATCATTCAGACTAAAATTATGTCAGACTTATAATTAATCAGCATTAACCTTAATGAATGTCATTCATAACTACCAATTGCCGGCACCTAAAGACGTATATCCTCTCAGTGGTGCAGGAATGATCATCTCCTAGTCATCTCGAATGTTCCACGATGCTGCACCTAAAACCATTCAAATACAAAATGAGTAATGTTACAGAAATGTAATAAAATGAAGAAAAAACTATATTATAATCATTCAGACTAAAATTATGTCATACTTATAATTAATCAGCATTATCCTTAATGAATGTCATTCATAACTACCAATTGCCGGCACCTAAAGACGTATGTCCTCTCAGTGGTCCTGGTGGGATAATCTCCTAGTCATCTCGCATGTTCCACGATGCTGCATCTAAAACCATTTAAATACAAAATGAGTAATTTTTCAGAAAAGTAATAAAATGAAGAAAAAACTATATTACAATCATTCAGACTAAAATTATGTCAGACTTATAATTAATCAGCATTATCCTTTATGAATGTCATTCATAACTACCAATTGCCGGCACCTTAAGACGTATGTCATCTCAATGGTCCAGGTGGGATCATCTCCTAGTCATCTCGCATGTTCCACGATGCTGCATCCAAAACCATTCAAATACAAAATGAGTAATGTTTCAGAAAAGTAATAAAATGAAGAAAAAACTATATTATAATCATTCAGACTAAAATTATGTCTGACTTATAATTAATCAGCATTATCCTTAATGAATATCATTCATAACTACCAGTTGCCGGCACCTAAAGACGCATGTCCTCTCAGTGGTCCAGGTGGGATCATCTCCTAGTCATCTCGCATGTTCCACGATGCTGCATCTAAAACCATTCAAATACAAAATGAGTAATGTATAAGAAAAGTAATAAAATGAAGAAAAAACTATATTACAATCATTCAGACTAAAATTATGTCAGACTTATAATTAATCAGCATTATCCTTAATGAATGTCAATCATAACAGCTAATTGCCGGCACCAAAAGACGTTTGTCCTCTCAGTGGTCCAGGAAAGATCATCTCCGAGTCATCTCGCATGTTGCTAGATGCTGCATCTAAAATAAAACATAAACAATATGAGTAATGTTTCAGAAAGGTTATAAAATGAAGAAAAAACGATATTTTAATCATTGAGACTAAAATTATGTCAGACTTATTATTAATCAGCATTATCCTTTATGAATGTCATTCATAACTACCAATTGACGGCACCTAAAGACGTATGTCCTCTCAGTGGTCCAGGAAGGATCATCTCCTAGTCATCTCGCATGTTCCACGATGCTGCATCTAAAACAATTCAAATACAAAATGAGTAATGTTTCAGAAAAGTATTAAAATGAAGAAAAAACTATATTATAATCATTCAGACTAAAATTATGTCAGACATATAATTAATCAGCATTATCCTTAATGAATGTCATTCATAACTACCAATTGCCGGAACCAAAAGACGTTTGTCCTCTCAGTGGTCAAGGAAGGATCATCTCCTAGTCATCTCGCATGTTCCACGATGCTGCATCTAAATCCATTCAAATACAAAATGAGTAATGTTTCAAAAAAGAAATAAAATGAAGAAAAAACTATATTATAATCATTGAGACTAAAATTATATCCGACTTTTAATTAATCAGCATTATCCTTAATGAATGTTATTCATAACTACCAAAATCCGGCACCTAAAGACGTACGTCCTCTCAGTGGTCCAGGAAGGATCATCTCCGATTCATCTCGCACGTTCCCCGATGCTGCATCTAAAACCATTCAAATACAAAATGAGTAATGTTTCAAAAAAGAAATAAAATGAAGAAAAAACGATATTATAATCATTATTACTAAAATTATGTCAGACTTATTATTAATCAGCATTATCCTTAATGAATGTCATTCATAACTACCAATTGCCGGCACAAAAAGACGTATGTCCTCTGAATGGTCCAGGATGGATCATCTCCGAGTCATCTCGCATGTTCCCCAATGCTGCATCTAAAACCATTCAAATACAAAATGAGTAATGTTTCAGAAAAGAAATAAAATGATGACAAAACTATGTTATAATCCTTGAGACTAAAATTATGTCAGACTTATTATTAATCAGCATTATCCTTAATGAAGGTCATTCATAACTACTAGCTGCCGGCACCTAAAGACGTATGTCCTCTCAGTGGTCCAGGAAGGATCATCTCCGAGTCATCTCGCATGTTTCTCGATGCTGCATCTTAAATAATACATATAAAATATAAGTAATGTTTTCGAAAAGTTATAAAATGAAGAAAAAACGATATTATAATCAATGAGACTAAAATTATGTCAGACTTATAATAAATCAGCATTATCCTTAATGAATGTCATTCATAACTACCAATTGCCGGCACCTAAGGACGTATGTCCTCTTAGTGGTCCAGGAAGGATCATCTCCGAGTCATCTCGTATGTTCCCGGATGCTGCATCTAAAACCATTCAAATACAATATGAGTAATGTTTCATAAAAGTAATAAAATGAAGGAAAAACTATATTCTAATCATTGAGACTAAAATTATGTCAGACTTATTATTAATCAGCATTATCCTTAATGAATGTCATTCATAACTACGAATTGCCGGCACCTAAAGACGTATGTCCTCTCAATGGTCCAGGAAGGATCATCTCCGAGACATCTCGCATGTTGCCCGTTGCTGCTTCTTAATCCATTCAAATATAAAATGAGTAATGTTTTAGAAAAGTAATAAAATGAAGAAATAATTATATTATAATCATTGAGACTAAAATTATCTCAGAATTATTATTAATCAGCATTATCCTTAATGAATGTCATTCATAACTACAAATTGCCGGCACCTAAAGACGTATGTCCTCTCAGTGGTCCAGGAAGGATCATCTCCGTGACATCTCGCATGTTCCCCGATGCTGCGTCTAAAACCATTCAAATACAATATGAGTAATATTTCAGAAAAGTAATAAAATGAAGAAAAAATTATATTATAATCTTTGAGACTATAATTATGTCAGACTTATTATTAATCAGCATTATCCTTAATGAATGTCATTCATAACTACCAATTACCGGCACATAAAGACGTTTGTCCTCTCAGTGGTCCAGGAAGGATCATCTCCGAGTCATCTCGCATGTTCCCCAATGCTGCATCTAAAACCATTCAAATACAAAATGAGTAATGTTTCAGAAAAGTAATAAATGGAAGAAAAAACTATATTATAATCATTGAGACTAAAATTATGTCAGACTTATTATTAATCAGCATTATCCTTAATGAAAGTCATTCGTAACTACCAACTGCCAAAACCTAAAGACGTATGTCCTCTCAGTGTTCCAGGAAGGATCATCTCCGAGTCATCCCGTATGTTCCCGATGCTGCATCTAAAATAATACATACTCAATATTAGTAATGTTTCAGAAAAGAAATAAAATGAAGAAAAAACTATATTATAATCATTGAGACTAAAATTATGACAGACTTATTATAAATCAGCATTATCCTTAATGAATAACATTCATAACTACCAATTGCCGGCACCTAAAGACGTATGTCCTCTCAGTTGTCCAGGATGGATCATCTCCGAGTCATCTCGCATGTTCCTGGATGCTGCATCTAAAATAATACATATACAAAATGAGTAATGTTTCAGAAAAGTAATAAAATGAAGAAAAAACTATATTATAATCATTGAGGCTATAATTATTTCCGACTTATAATTAATCAGCATTATCCTTAATGAATGTCATTCATAACTACCAATTGCCGGCACCTAAAGACGTATGTCCTCTCAGTGGTCCAGGAAGGGTCATCTCCGATTCATCTCGCACGTTCCCCGATGCTGCATCTAAAACCATTCAAATACAAAATGAGTAATGTTTCAAAAAAGAAATAAAATGAAGAAAAAACTATATTATAATCATTGAGACTAAAATTATATCAGACTTATAATTAATCAGCATTATCCTTAATGAATGTTATTCATAACTACCATTTGCCGGCACCTAAAGACGTATGTCCTCTCAATAGTCCAGAAGGGATCATCTCCGAGTCATCTCGCATGTTCTTCGAAGCTGCATTAAAATAATACATATACAATATGAGTAATGTTTCAGAAAAGTTATAAAATGAAGAAAAAACGATATTATAATCATTGAGACTAAAATTATCTCAGAATTATTATTAATATACATTATCCTTAATGAAAGTCATTCATAACTACCAACTGCTGGCACCTAAAGACGTATGTCCTCTCAATGAACCAGAAAAGATAATCTCCGTGTCATCTCGCATATTCCTCGATGCTGCATCTAAAATAATACATAAACAATATGAATAATGTTTCAGAAAGGTTATAAAATGAAGAAACAACGATATTATAATCATTGAGACTATAATTATGTCAGACTTATTATTAATCAGCATTATCCTTTATGAATATCATCATAACTACCAATTGCCGGCACCTAAAGACGTATGTCCTCTCAGTGGTCCAGGAAGGATCATCTCCTAGTCATCTCGCATGTTCCACGATGCTGCATCTAAAATAATACATAAACAATATGAGTAATGTTTCAGAAAGGTTATAAAATGAAGAAAAAACGATATTCTAATCATTGAGACTAAAATTATGTCAGACTTATTAATAATCAGCATTATCTTTTATGAATGTCATTCATAACTACCAATTGCCGGCACCTTAAGACGTATGTCCTCTCAGTGGTCTAGGAAGGATCATCTCGGAGTCATCTCGCATGTTTCACGATGCTGCATCTAAAATAATACATATACAATATAAGTAATGTTTCAGAAAAGTTATAAAATGAAGAAAAAACGATATCATAATCAATGAGACTAAAATTATGTCAGACTTATTATTAATCAGCATTATCCTTAATGAATGTCATTCATAACTACCAATTGCCGGCACATAAAGACGTATGTCCTCTAAATGGTCCAGGATGGATCATCTCCGAGTCATCTCGCATGTTCCCCAATGCTGCATCTAAAACCATTCAAATACAAAATGAGTAATGTTTCAGAAAAGTAATAAAATAAAGACAAAACTATATTATAATCCTTGAGACTAAAATTATGTCAGACTTATTATTAATCAGCATTATCCTTAATGAAGGTCATTCATAACTACCAGCTGCCGGCACCTAAGGACTTATGTCCTCTCAGTGGTCCAGGAAGGATCATCTCCGAGTCATCTCGCATGTTCCCCGATGCTGCATCTAATATTATACATATACAATATGAGTAATCTTTCAGAAAAGTAATAAAATGAAGAAAAAACTATATTTTATTTGTTGAGACTTAAATTATGTCAGACTTATTATTAATCATCATTTTCCTTAATGAATGTCATTCATAACTACCAATTGCCGGCACCTAAAGACGTATGTCCTCTCAATGGTCCAGGTGGGATCATCTCCGATTCATCTCGCACGTTCCCCGATGCTGCATCTAAAACCATTCAAATACAAAATGAGTAATGTTTCAAAAAAGAAATAAAATGAAGAAAAAACTATATTATAATCATTGAGACTAAAATTATATCAGACTTATAATTAATCAGCATTATCCTTAATGAATGTTATTCATAACTACCATTTGCCGGCACCTAAAGACGTATGTCCTCTCAATAGTCCAGAAGGGATCATCTCCTAGTCATCTCGCATGTTCCACGATGCTGCATCTAAAATAATACATAAACAATATGAGTAATGTTTCAGAAAGGTTATAAAATGAAGAAAAAACGATATTCTAATCATTGAGACTAAAATTATGTCGGACTTATTAATAATCAGCATTATCTATTATGAATGTCATTCATAACTACCAATTGCCGGCACCTAAAGACGTATGTCCTCTCAGTGGTCTAGGAAGGATCATCTCGGAGTCATCTCGCATGTTTCACGATGCTGCATCTAAAATAATACATAAACAATATAAGTAATGTTTCAGAAAAGTTATAAAATGAAGAAAAAACGATATCATAATCAATGAGACTAAAATTATGTCAGACTTATAATTAATCAGCATTATCCTTAATGAATGTCATTCATAACTACCAATTGCCGGCAACTAAAGCCGTATGTTTTCTCAGTGGTCAAGGAAGGATCATCTCCGAGTCATCTCGCATGTTCCCATATGCTGTATCTAAAACCATTCAAATACAAAATGAGTAATGTCTCAAAAAAGTAAAAAAATGAAGAAAAAACTATATTATAATCCTTGAGACTAAAATTATGTCAGACTTATTATTAATCAGCATTATCCTTAATGAATGTCATTCATAACTACCAATTGCCGGCACATAAAGACGTATGTCCTCTCAATGGTCCAGGATGGATCATCTCCGAGTCATCTCGCATGTTCCCCAATGCTGCATCTAAAACCATTCAAATACAAAATGAGTAATGTTTCAGAAAAGTAATAAAATGAAGACAAAACTATATTATAATCCTTGAGACTAAAATTATGTCAGACTTATTATTAATCAGCATTATCCTTAATGAAGGTCATTCATAACTACCAGCTGCCGGCACCTAAGGACTTATGTCCTCTCAGTGGTCCAGGAAGGATCATCTCCGAGTCATCTCGCATGTTCCCCGATGCTGCATCTAATATTATACATATACAATATGAGTAATCTTTCAGAAAAGTAATAAAATGAAGAAAAAACTATATTTTATTTGTTGAGACTAAAATTATGTCAGACTTATTATTAATCATCATTATCCTTAATGAATGTCATTCATAACTACCAATTGCCGGCACCTAAAGACGTATGTCCTCTCAGTGGTCCAGGTGGGATCGTCTCCTAGTCATCTCGCATGTTCCACGATGCTGCATCTAAAACCATTCAAATACAAAATGAATAATGTTTCAGAAAAGTAATAATATGAAGAAAAAACTATATTATAATCATTCAGACTAAAATTATGTCAGACTTATAATTAATCAGCATTAACCTTAATGAATGTCATTCATAACTACCAATTGCCGGCACCTAAAGACGTATATCCTCTCAGTGGTGCAGGAATGATCATCTCCTAGTCATCTCGAATGTTCCACGATGCTGCACCTAAAACCATTCAAATACAAAATGAGTAATGTTACAGAAATGTAATAAAATGAAGAAAAAACTATATTATAATCATTCAGACTAAAATTATGTCATACATATAATTAATCAGCATTATCCTTAATGAATGTCATTCATAACTACCAATTGCCGGCACCTAAAGACGTATGTCCTCTCAGTGGTCCTGGTGGGATAATCTCCTAGTCATCTCGCATGTTCCACGATGCTGCATCTAAAACCATTTAAATACAAAATGAGTAATTTTTCAGAAAAGTAATAAAATGAAGAAAAAACTATATTACAATCATTCAGACTAAAATTATGTCAGACTTATAATTAATCAGCATTATCCTTTATGAATGTCATTCATAACTACCAATTGCCGGCACCTTAAGACGTATGTCATCTCAATGGTCCAGGTGGGATCATCTCCTAGTCATCTCGCATGTTCCACGATGCTGCATCCAAAACCATTCAAATACAAAATGAGTAATGTTTCAGAAAAGTAATAAAATGAAGAAAAAACTATATTATAATCATTCAGACTAATATTATGTCTGACTTATAATTAATCAGCATTATCCTTAATGAATATCATTCATAACTACCAGTTTCCGGCACCTAAAGACGCATGTCCTCTCAGTGGTCCAGGTGGGATCATCTCCTAGTCATCTCGCATGTTCCACGATGCTGCATCTAAAACCATTCAAATACAAAATGAGTAATGTATAAGAAAAGTAATAAAATGAAAAAAAAACTATATTACAATCATTCAGACTAAAATTATGTCAGACTTATAATTAATCAGCATTATCCTTAATGAATGTCAATCATAACAGCTAATTGCCGGCACCAAAAGACGTTTGTCCTCTCAGTGGTCCAGGAAAGATCATCTCCGAGTCATCTCGCATGTTGCTAGATGCTGCATCTAAAATAAAACATAAACAATATGAGTAATGTTTCAGAAAGGTTATAAAATGAAGAAAAAACGATATTTTAATCATTGAGACTAAAATTATGTCAGACTTATTATTAATCAGCATTATCCTTTATGAATGTCATTCATAACTACCAATTGACGGCACCTAAAGACGTATGTCCTCTCAGTGGTCCAGGAAGGATCATCTCCTAGTCATCTCTCATGTTCTACGATGCTGCATCTAAAACAATTCAAATACAAAATGAGTAATGTTTCAGAAAAGTATTAAAATGAAGAAAAAACTATATTATAATCATTCAGACTAAAATTATGTCAGACATATAATTAATCAGCATTATCCTTAATGAATGTCATTCATAACTACCAATTGCCGGCACCAAAAGACGTTTGTCCTCTCAGTGGTACAGGAAGGATCATCTCCTAGTCATCTCGCATGTTCCACGATGCTGCATCTAAATCCATTCAAATACAAAATGAGTAATGTTTCAGAAAAGTAATAAAATGAAGAAAAAACTATATTATAATCATTGAGACTAAAATTATGTCTGACTTATTATAAATCAGCATTATCCTTAATGAATAACATTCATAACTACCAATTGCCGGCACCTAAAGACGTATGTCCTCTCAGTGGTCCAGGAAGGATCATCTCCGAGTCATCTCGCATGTTCCTCGATGCTGCATCTAAAATAATATATATACAAAATGAGTAATGTTTCAGAAAAGTAATAAAATGAAGAAAAAACTATATTATAATCATTGAGGCTAAAATTATGTCCGACTTATAATTAATCAGCATTATCCTTAATGAATGTCATTCATAACTACCAATTGCCAGCACCTAAAGACGTACGTCCTCTCAGTGGTCCAGGAAGGATCATCTCCGATTCATCTCGCACGTTCCCCGATGCTGCATCTAAAACCATTCAAATACAAAATGAGTAATGTTTCAAAAAAGAAATAAAATGAAGAAAAAACGATATTATAATCATTAAGACTAAAATTATGTCAGACTTATTATTAATCAGCATTATCCTTAATGAATGTCATTCATAACTACCAATTGCCGGCACAAAAAGACGTATGTCCTCTGAATGGTCCAGGATGGATCATCTCCGAGTCATCTCGCAAGTTCCCCAATGCTGCATCTAAAACCATTCAAATACAAAATGAGTAATGTTTCAGAAAAGAAATAAAATGAAGACAAAACTATATTATAATCCTTGAGACTAAAATTAAGTCAGACTTATTATTAATCAGCATTATCCTTAATGAAGGTCATTCATAACTACTAGCTGCCGGCACCTAAAGACGTATGTCCTCTCAGTGGTCCAGGAAGGATCATCTCCGAGTCATCTCGCATGTTTCTCGATGCTGCATCTTAAATAATACATATAAAATATAAGTAATGTTTTCGAAAAGTTATAAAATGAAGAAAAAACGATATTATAATCAATGAGACTAAAATTATGTCAGACTTATAATTAATCAGCATTATCCTTAATGAATGTCATTCATAACTACCAATTGCCGGCACCTAAGGACGTATGTCCTCTTAGTGGTCCAGGAAGGATCATCTCCGAGTCATCTCGTATGTTCCCGGATGCTGCATCTAAAACCATTCAAATACAATATGAGTAATGTTTCATAAAAGTAATAAAATGAAGGAAAAACTATATTCTAATCATTGAGACTAAAATTATGTCAGACTTATTATTAATCAGCATTATCCTTAATGAATGTCATTCATAACTACGAATTGCCGGCACCTAAAGACGTATGTCCTCTCAATGGTCCAGGAAGGATCATCTCCGAGACATCTCGCATGTTGCCCGTTGCTGCTTCTTAATCCATTCAAATATAAAATGAGTAATGTTTTAGAAAAGTAATAAAATGAAGAAATAATTATATTATAATCATTGAGACTAAAATTATGTCAGAATTATTTTTAATCAGCATTATCCTTTAATGAATGTCATTCATAACTACAAATTGCCGGCACCTAAAGACGTATGTCCTCTCAGTGGTCCAGGAAGGATCATCTCCGTGAAATCTCGCATGTTCCCCGATGCTGCGTCTAAAACCATTCAAATACAATATGAGTAATATTTCAGAAAAGTAATAAAATGAAGAAAAAATTATATTATAATCTTTGAGACTATAATTATGTCAGACTTATTATTAATCAGCATTATCCTTAATGAATGTCATTCATAACTACCAATTACCGGCACATAAAGACGTTTGTCCTCTCAGTGGTCCAGGAAGGATCATCTCCGAGTCATCTCGCATGTTCCCCAATGCTGCATCTAAAACCATTCAAATACAAAATGAGTAATGTTTCAGAAAAGTAATAAATGGAAGAAAAAACTATATTATAATCATTGAGACTAAAATTATGTCAGACTTATTATTAATCAGCATTATCCTAAATGAAAGTCATTCGTAACTACCAACTGCCAAAACCTAAAGACGTATGTCCTCTCAGTGTTCCAGGAAGGATCATCTCCGAGTCATCCCGTATGTTCCCGATGCTGCATCTAAAATAATACATACTCAATATTAGTAATGTTTCAGAAAAGTAATAAAATGAAGAAAAAACTATATTATAATCATTGAGACTAAAATTATGTCTGACTTATTATAAATCAGCATTATCCTTAATGAATAACATTCATAACTACCAATTGCCGGCACCTAAAGACGTATGTCCTCTCAGTGGTCCAGAAAGGGTCATCTCCGATTCATCTCGCACGTTCCCCGATGCTGCATCTAAAACCATTCAAATACAATATGAGTAATGTTTCAGAAAAGTTATAAAATGAAAAAAAAACGATATTATAATCATTGAGACTAAAATTATCTCAGAATTATTATTAATATACATTATCCTTAATGAAAGTCGTTCATAACTACCAACTGCCGGCACCTAAAGACGTATGTCCTCTCAATGAACCAGAAAGGATAATCTCCGTGTCATCTCGCATATTCCTCGATGCTGCATCTAAAATAATACATAAACAATATGAATAATGTTTCAGAAAGGTTATAAAATGAAGAAAAAACGATATTATAATCATTGAGACTAAAATTATGTCAGACTTATTATTAATCAGCATTATCCTTTATGAATATCATTCATAACTACCAATTGCCGGCACCTAAAGACGTATGTCCTCTCAGTGGTCCAGGAAGGATCATCTCCTAGTCATCTCGCATGTTCCACGATGCTGCATCTAAAATAATACATAAACAATATGAGTAATGTTTCAGAAAGGTTATAAAATGAAGAAAAAACGATATTCTAATCATTGAGACTAAAATTATGTCAGACTTATTAATAATCAGCATTATCTTTTATGAATGTCATTCATAACTACCAATTGCCGGCACCTAAAGACGTATGTCCTCTCAGTGGTCTAGGAAGGATCACCTCGGAGTCATCTCGCATGTTTCACGATGCTGCATCTAAAATAATACATATACAATATAAGCAATGTTTCCGAAAAGTTATAAAATGAAGAAAAAACGATATCATAATCAATGAGACTAAAATTATGTCAGACTTATAATTAATCAGCATTATCCTTAATGAATGTCATTCATAACTACCAATTGCCGGCAACTAAAGCCGTATGTTTTCTCAGTGGTCCAGGATGGATCATCTCCGAGTCATCTCGCATGTTCCCCAATGCTGCATCTAAAACCATTCAAATACATAATGAGTAATGTTTCAGAAAAGTAATAAAATGAAGACAAAACTATATTATAATCCTTGAGACTAAAATTATGTCAGACTTATTATTAATCAGCATTATCCTTAATGAAGGTCATTCATAACTACCAGCTGCCGGCACCTAAGGACTTATGTCCTCTCAGTGGTCCAGGAAGGATCATCTCCGAGTCATCTCGCATGTTCCCCGATGCTGCATCTAATATTATACATATACAATATGAGTAATCTTTCAGAAAAGTAATAAAATGAAGAAAAAACTATATTTTATTTGTTGAGACTAAAATTATGTCAGACTTATAATTAATCATCATTATCCTTAATGAATGTCATTCATAACTACCAATTGCCGGCACCTAAAGACGTATGTCCTCTCAATGGTCCAGGTGGGATCATCTCCTAGTCATCTCGCATGTTCCACGATGCTGCATCTAAAACCATTCAAATACAAAATGAGTAATGTTTCAGAAAAGTAATAAAATGAAGAAAAAACTATATTATAATCATTCAGACTAAAATTATGTCAGACTTACATTTAATCAGCATTATCCTTAATGAATGTCATTCATAACTACCAATTGCCGGCGCCTAAAGACGTATGTCCTCTCAGTGGTCCAGGTGGGATCGTCTCCTAGTCATCTCGCATGTTCCACGATGCTGCATCTAAAACCATTCAAATGCAAAATGAATAATGTTTCAGAAAAGTAATAATATGAAGAAAAAACTATATTATAATCATTCAGACTAAAATTATGTCAGACTTATAATTAATCAGCATTATCCTTAATGAATGTCATTCATAACTACCAATTGCCGGCACCTAAAGACGTATATCCTCTCAGTGGTGCAGGAATGATCATCTCCTAGTCATCTCGAATGTTCCACGATGCTGCACCTAAAACCATTCAAATACAAAATGAGTAATGTTACAGAAATGTAATAAAATGAAGAAAAAACTATATTATAATCATTCAGACTAAAATTATGTCATACTTATAATTAATCAGCATTATCCTTAATGAATGTCATTCATAACTACCAATTGCCGGCACCTAAAGACGTATGTCCTCTCAGTGGTCCTGGTGGGATAATCTCCTAGTCATCTCGCATGTTCCACGATGCTGCATCTAAAACCATTTAAATACAAAATGAGTAATTTTTCAGAAAAGTAATAAAATGAAGAAAAAACTATATTACAATCATTCAGACTAAAATTATGTCAGACTTATAATTAATCAGCATTATCCTTAATGAATGTCATTCATAACTACCAATTGCCGGCACCTAAAGACGCATGTCCTCTCAGTGGTCCAGGAAGGATCATCTCCTAGTCATCTCGCATGTTCTCCGATGCTGCATCTAAAACCATTCAAATACAAAATGAGTAATGTTTCAGAAAAGTAATAAATGGAAGAAAAAACTATGTTATAATCATTGAGACTAAAATTATGTCAGACTTATTATTAATCAGCATTATCCTTAATGAAAGTCATTCGTAACTACCAACTGCCAAAACCTAAAGACGTATGTCCTCTCCGTGTTCCAGGAAGGATCATCTCCGAGTCATCCCGTATGTTCCCGATGCTGCATCTAAAATAATACATACTCAATATTAGTAATGTTTCAGAAAAGTAATAAAATGAAGAAAAAACTATATTATAATCATTGAGACTAAAATTATGACAGACTTATTATAAATCAGCATTATCCTTAATGAATAACATTCATAACTACCAATTGCCGGCACCTAAAGACGTATGTCCTCTCAGTTGTCCAGGATGGATCATCTCCGAGTCATCTCGCATGTTTCTGGATGCTGCATCTAAAATAATACATATACAAAATGAGTAATGTTTCATTAAAGTAATAAAATGAAGAAAAAACTATATTATAATCATTGAGGCTATAATTATGTCCGACTTATAATTAATCAGCATTATCCTTAATGAATGTCATTCATAACTACCAATTGCCGGCACCTAAAGACGTATGTCCTCTCAGTGGTCCAGGAAGGGTCATCTCCGATTCATCTCGCACGTTCCCCGATGCTGCATCTAAAATCATTCAAATACAAAATGAGTAATGTTTCAAAAAAGAAATAAAATGAAGAAAAAACTATATTATAATCATTGAGACCAAAATTATATCAGACTTATAATTAATCAGCATTATCCTTAATGAATGTTATTCATAACTACCATTTGCCGGCACCTAAAGACGTATGTCCTCTCAATAGTCCAGAAGGGATCATCTCCGAGTCATCTCGCATGTTCTTCGAAGCTGCATTAAAATAATACATATACAATATGAGTAATGTTTCAGAAAAGTTATAAAATGAAGAAAAAACGATATTATAATCATTGAGACTAAAATTATCTCAGAATTATTATTAATATACATTATCCTTAATGAAAGTAATTCATAACTACCAACTGCTGGCACCTAAAGACGTATGTCCTCTCAATGAACCAGAATAGATAATCTCCGTGTCATCTCGCATATTCCTCGATGCTGCATCTAAAATAATACATAAACAATATGAATAATGTTTCAGAAAGGTTATAAAATGAAGAAAAAACGATATTATAATCATTGAGACTATAATTATGTCAGACTTATTATTAATCAGCATTATCCTTTATGAATATCATCATAACTACCAATTGCCGGCACCTAAAGACGTATGTCCTCTCAGTGGTCCAGGAAGGATCATCTCCTAGTCATCTCGCATGTTCCACGATGCTGCATCTAATATTATACATAAACAATATGAGTAATGTTTCAGAAAGGTTATAAAATGAAGAAAAAACGATATTCTAATCATTGAGACTAAAATTATGTCAGACTTATTAATAATCAGCATTATCTTTTATGAATGTCATTCATAACTACCAATTGCCGGCAACTAAAGCCGTATGTTTTCTCAGTGGTCAAGGAAGGATCATCTCCGAGTCATCTCGCATGTTCCCCGATGCTGTATCTAAAACCATTCAAATACAAAATGAGTAATGTCTCAAAAAAGTAAAAAAATGAAGAAAAAACTATATTACAATCATTCAGACTAAAATTATGTCAGACATATAATTAATCAGCATTATCCTTAATGAATGTCAATCATAACAGCCGATTGCCGGCACCAAAAGACGTTTGTCCTCTCAGTGGTCCAGGAAAGATCATCTCCGAGTCATCTCACATGTTCCCTGATGCTGCATCTAAAATAAAACATAAACAATATGAGTAATGTTTCAGAAAGGTTATAAAATGAAGAAAAAACGATATTCTAATCATTGAGACTAAAATTATGTCAGACTTATTATTAATCAGCATTATCCTTTATGAATGTCATTCATAACTACCAATTGACGGCACCTAAAGACGTATGTCCTCTCAGTGGTCCAGGAAGGATCATCTACTAGTCATCTCGCATGTTCCACGATGCTGCATCTAAAACAATTCAAATACAAAATGAGTAATGTTTCAGAAAAGTATTAAAATGAAGAAAAAACTATATTATAATCATTGAGGCTAAAATTATGTCCGACTTATAATTAATCAGCATTATCCTTAATGAATGTCATTCATAACTACCAATTGCCGGCACCAAAAGACGTTTGTCCTCTCAGTGGTCCAGGAAGGATCAATTCCTAGTCATCTCGCATGTTCAACGATGCTGCATCTAAATCCATTCAAATACAAAATGAGTAATGTTTCAGAAAAGTAATAAAATGAAGAAAAAACTATATTATAATCATTGAGGCTAAAATTATGTCCGACTTATAATTAATCAGCATTATCCTTAATGAATGTCATTCATAACTACCAATTGCCGGCACCTAAAGACGTATGTCCTCTCAGTGGTCCAGGAAGGATCATCTCCGATTCATCTCGCACGTTCCCCGATGCTGCATCTAAAACCATTCAAATACAAAATGAGTAATGTTTCAAAAAAGAAATAAAATGAAGAAAAAACTATGTTATAATCATTGAGACTAAAATTATATCAGACTTTTAATTAATCAGCATTATCCTTAATGAATGTTATTCATAACTACCAATTGCCGGCGCCTAAAGACGTACGTCCTCTCAGTGGTCCAGGAAGGATCATCTCCGATTCATCTCGCACGTTCCCCGATGCTGCATCTAAAACCATTCAAAAACAAAATGAGTAATGTTTCAAAAAAGGAATAAAATGAAGAAAAAACGATACTATAATCATTGAGACTAAAATTATGTCAGACTTATTATTAATCAGCATTATCTTAATGAATGTCATTCATAACTACCAATTGCCGGCACAAAAAGACGTATGTCCTCTGAATGGTCCAGGATGGATCATCTCCGAGTCATCTCGCATGTACCCCAATGCTGCATCTAAAACCATTCAAATACAAAATGAGTAATGTTTCAGAAAAGAAATAAAATGAAGACAAAACTATATTATAATCCTTGAGACTAAAATTATGTCAGACTTATTATTAATCAGCATTATCCTTAATGAAGGTCATTCATAACTACCATTTGCCGGCACCTAAAGACGTATGTCCTCTCAATAGTCCAGAAGGGATCATCTCCGAGTCATCTCGCACGTTCCCCGATGCTGCATCTAAAATCATTCAAATACAAAATGAGTAATGTTTCAAAAAAGAAATAAAATGAAGAAAAAACTATATTATAATCATTGAGACTAAAATTATATCAGACTTATAATTAATCAGCATTATCCTTAATGAATGTTATTCATAACTACCATTTGCCGGCACCTAAAGACGTATGTCCTCTCAATAGTCCAGAAGGGATCATCTCCGAGTCATCTCGCATGTTCTTCGAAGCTGCATTAAAATAATACATATACAATATGAGTAATGTTTCAGAAAAGTTATAAAATGAAGAAAAAACGATATTATAATCATTGAGACTAAAATTATCTCAGAATTATTATTAATATACATTATCCTTAATGAAAGTAATTCATAACTACCAACTGCTGGCACCTAAAGACGTATGTCCTCTCAATGAACCAGAATAGATAATCTCCGTGTCATCTCGCATATTCCTCGATGCTGCATCTAAAATAATACATAAACAATATGAATAATGTTTCAGAAAGGTTATAAAATGAAGAAAAAACGATATTATAATCATTGAGACTATAATTATGTCAGACTTATTATTAATCAGCATTATCCTTTATGAATATCATCATAACTACCAATTGCCGGCACCTAAAGACGTATGTCCTCTCAGTGGTCCAGGAAGGATCATCTCCTAGTCATCTCGCATGTTCCACGATGCTGCATCTAATATTATACATAAACAATATGAGTAATGTTTCAGAAAGGTTATAAAATGAAGAAAAAACGATATTCTAATCATTGAGACTAAAATTATGTCAGACTTATTAATAATCAGCATTATCTTTTGTGAATGTCATTCATAACTACCAATTGCCGGCAACTAAAGCCGTATGTTTTCTCAGTGGTCAAGGAAGGATCATCTCCGAGTCATCTCGCATGTTCCCCGATGCTGTATCTAAAACCATTCAAATACAAAATGAGTAATGTCTCAAAAAAGTAAAAAAATGAAGAAAAAACTATATTACAATCATTCAGACTAAAATTATGTCAGACTTATAATTAATCAGCATTATCCTTAATGAATGTCAATCATAACAGCCGATTGCCGGCACCAAAAGACGTTTGTCCTCTCAGTGGTCCAGGAAAGATCATCTCCGAGTCATCTCACATGTTCCCTGATGCTGCATCTAAAATAAAACATAAACAATATGAGTAATGTTTCAGAAAGGTTATAAAATGAAGAAAAAACGATATTCTAATCATTGAGACTAAAATTATGTCAGACTTATTATTAATCAGCATTATCCTTTATGAATGTCATTCATAACTACCAATTGACGGCACCTAAAGACGTATGTCCTCTCAGTGGTCCAGGAAGGATCATCTACTAGTCATCTCGCATGTTCCACGATGCTGCATCTAAAACAATTCAAATACAAAATGAGTAATGTTTCAGAAAAGTATTAAAATGAAGAAAAAACTATATTATAATCATTGAGGCTAAAATTATGTCCGACTTATAATTAATCAGCATTATCCTTAATGAATGTCATTCATAACTACCAATTGCCGGCACCAAAAGACGTTTGTCCTCTCAGTGGTCCAGGAAGGATCAATTCCTAGTCATCTCGCATGTTCAACGATGCTGCATCTAAATCCATTCAAATACAAAATGAGTAATGTTTCAGAAAAGTAATAAAATGAAGAAAAAACTATATTATAATCATTGAGGCTAAAATTATGTCCGACTTATAATTAATCAGCATTATCCTTAATGAATGTCATTCATAACTACCAATTGCCGGCACCTAAAGACGTATGTCCTCTCAGTGGTCCAGGAAGGATCATCTCCGATTCATCTCGCACGTTCCCCGATGCTGCATCTAAAACCATTCAAATACAAAATGAGTAATGTTTCAAAAAAGAAATAAAATGAAGAAAAAACTATGTTATAATCATTGAGACTAAAATTATATCAGACTTTTAATTAATCAGCATTATCCTTAATGAATGTTATTCATAACTACCAATTGCCGGCGCCTAAAGACGTACGTCCTCTCAGTGGTCCAGGAAGGATCATCTCCGATTCATCTCGCACGTTCCCCGATGCTGCATCTAAAACCATTCAAAAACAAAATGAGTAATGTTTCAAAAAAGGAATAAAATGAAGAAAAAACGATACTATAATCATTGAGACTAAAATTATGTCAGACTTATTATTAATCAGCATTATCTTAATGAATGTCATTCATAACTACCAATTGCCGGCACAAAAAGACGTATGTCCTCTGAATGGTCCAGGATGGATCATCTCCGAGTCATCTCGCATGTACCCCAATGCTGCATCTAAAACCATTCAAATACAAAATGAGTAATGTTTCAGAAAAGAAATAAAATGAAGACAAAACTATATTATAATCCTTGAGACTAAAATTATGTCAGACTTATTATTAATCAGCATTATCCTTAATGAAGGTCATTCATAACTACTAGCTGCCGGCACCTAAAGACGTATGTCCTCTCAGTGGTCCAAGAAGGATCATCTCCGAGTCATCTCGCATGTTTCTCGATGCTGCATCTTAAATAATACATATAAAATATAAGTAATGTTTTCGAAAAGTTATAAAATGAAGAAAAAACGGTATTATAATCATTGAGACTAAAATTATGTCAGACTTATAATTAATCAGCATTATCCTTAATGAATGTCATTCATAACTACCAATTGCCGGCACCTAAGGACGTTTGTCCTCTTAGTGGTCCAGGAAGGATCATCTCCGAGTCATCTCGTATGTTCCCGGATGCTTCATCTAAAACCATTCAAATACAATATGAGTAATGTTTCATAAAAGTAATAAAATGAAGAAAAAACTATATTATAATCATTCAGACTAAAATTATGTCAGACTTATAATTAATCAGCATTATCCTTAATGAATGTCATTCATAACTACCAATTGCCGGCGCCTAAAGACGTATGTCCTATCAATGGTCCAGGAAGGATCATCTCCGAGACATCTCGCATGTTGCCCGTTGCTGCTTCTTAATCCATTCAAATATAAAATGAGTAATGTTTTCAAAAAGTAATAAAATGAAGAAATAATTATATTATAATCATTGAGACTAAAATTATGTCAGAATTATTATTAATCAGCATTATCCTTAATGAATGTCATTCATAACTACAAATTGCCGGCACCTAAAGACGTATGTCCTCTCAGTGGTCCAGGAAGGATCATCTCCGTGACATCTCGCATGTTCCCCGATGCTGCGTCTAAAACCATTCAAATACAATATGAGTAATATTTCAGAAAAGTAATAAAATGAAGAAAAAATTATATTATAATCTTTGAGACTATAATTATGTCAGACTTATTATTAATCAGCATTATCCTTAATGAATGTCATTCATAACTACCAATTACCGGCACATAAAGACGTTTGTCCTCTCAGTGGTCCAGGAAGGATCATCTCCGAGTCATCATGCATGTTCCTCGATGCTGCATCTAAAATAATACATATACAAAATGAGTAATGTGTCAGAAAAGTAATAAAATGAAGAAAAAACTATATTATAATCATTGAGGCTAAAATTATGTCCGACTTATTATAAATCAGCATTATCCTTAATGAATAACACTCATAACTACCAATTGCCGGCACCTAAAGACGTATGTCCTCTCAGTGGTCTAGGATGGATCATCTCCGAGTCATCTCGCATGTTAACCGATGCTGCATCTAAAATAATACATATACAAAATGAGTAATGTTTCAGAAAAGTAATAAAATGAAGAAAAAACTATATTATAATCATTGAGGCTAAAATTATGTCCGACTTATAATTAATCAGCATTATCCTAAATGAATGTCATTCATAACTACCAATTGCCGGCACCTAAAGACATATGTCCTCTCAGTGGTCCAGGAAGGATCATCTCCGATTCATCTCGCACGTTCCCCGATGCTGCATCTAAAACCATTCAAATACAAAATGAGTAATGTTTCAAAAAAGAAATAAAATGAAGAAAAAACTATATTATAATCATTGAGACTAAAATTATATCAGACTTATAATTAATCAGCATTATCCTTAATGAATGTTATTCATAACTACCATTTGCCGGCACCTAAAGACGTATGTCCTCTCAATAGTCCAGAAGGGATCATCTCCGAGTCATCTCGCATGTACTTCGAAGCTGCATTAAAATAATACATATACAATATGAGTAATGTTTCAGAAAAGTTATAAAATGAAGAAAAAACTATATTATAATCATTGAGACTAAAATTATATCAGACTTATAATTAATCAGCATTATCCTTAATGAAAGTCATTCATAACTACCAACTGCCGGCACCTAAAGACGTATGTCCTCTCAATGAACCAGAAAGGATCATCTCCGTGTCATCTCGCATATTCCTCGATGCTGCATCTAAAATAATACATAAATAATATGAATAATGTTTCAGAAAGGTTATAAAATGAAGAAAAAACGATATTATAATCATTGAGACTAAAATTATGTCAGACTTATTATTAATCAGCATTATCCTTTATGAAAGTCATTCATAACTACCAATTGCCGGCACTTAAAGACGTATGTCTTCTCAGTGGTCCAGGAAGGATCATCTCCGAGTCATCTCGCATGTTCCCCGATGCTGTATCTAAAACCATTCAAATACAAAATGAGTAATGTTTCAGAAAAGTAATAAAATAAAGACAAAACTATATTATAATCCTTGAGACTAAAATTATGTTAGACTTATTATTAATCAGCATTATCCTTAATGAATGTCATTCATAACTACCAATTGCCGGCACATAAAGACGTATGTCCTCTCAATGGTCCAGGATGGATTTACTCCAAGTCATCTCGCATGTTCCCCGATGCTGCATCTAAAACCATTCAAATACAAAATAAGTAATGTTTCAGAAAAGTAATAAAATAAAGACAAAACTATATTATAATCCTTGAGACTAAAATTATGTCAGACTTATTATTAATCAGCATTATCCTTAATGAAGGTCATTCATAACTACCAGCTGCCGGCACCTAAGGACTTATGTCCTCTCAGTGGTCCAGGAAGGATCATCTCCGAGTCATCTCGCATGTTCCCCGATGCTGCATCTAATATTATACATATATAATACGAGTAATCTTTCAGAAAAGTAATAAAATGAAGAAAAAACTATATTTTATTTGTTGAGACTAAAATTATGTCAGACTTATTATTAATCATCATTATCCTTAATGAATGTCATTCATAACTACCAATTGCCGGCACCTAAAGACGTATGTCCTCTCAGTGGTCCAGGAAGGATCATCTCCGAGTCATCTCGCATGTTTCTCGATGCTGCATCTAAAATAATACATATACAATATAAGTAATGTTTTCGAAAAGTTATAAAATGAAGAAAAAACGATATTATAATCAATGAGACTAAAATTATGTCAGACTTATAATTAATCAGCATTATCCTTAATGAATGTCATTCATAACTACCAATTGCCGGAACGTAAAGACGCATGTCCTCTCAGTGGTCCAGGATGGATCATCTCCGAGTAATCTCGCATGTTCTCCGATGCTGCATCTAAAACCATTCAAATACAAAATGAGTAATGATTCAGAAAAGTAATAAATGGAAGAAAAAACTATATTATAATCATTGTGACTAAAATTATGTCAGACTTATTATTAATCAGCATTATCCTTAATGAATAACATTCGTAACTACCAATTGCCGGCACCTAAAGACGTATGTCCTCTCAGTTGTCCAGGATGGATCATCTCCGAGTCATCTCGCATGTTCCTGGATGCTGCATCTAAAATAATACATATACAAAATGAGTAATGTTTCAGAAAAGTAATAAAATGAAGAAAAAACTATATTATAATCATTGAGGCTATAATTATGTCCGCCTTTTAATTAATCAGCATTATCCTTAATGAATGTCATTCATAACTACCAATTGCCGGCACCTAAAGACGTATGTCCTCTCAGTGGTCCAGGAAGGATCATCTCCGATTCATCTCGCACGTTCCCCGATGCTGCATCTAAAACCATTCAAATACAAAATGAGTAATGTTTCAAAAAAGAAATAAAATGAAGAAAAAACGATACTATAATCATTGAGACTAAAATTATGTCAGACTTATTATTAATCAGCATTATCCTTAATGAATGTCATTCATAACTACCAATTGCCGGCACAAAAAGACGTATGTCCTCTGAATGGTCCAGGATGGATCATCTCCGAGTCATCTCGCATGTACCCCAATGCTGCATCTAAAACCATTCAAATACAAAATGAGTAATGTTTCAGAAAAGAAATAAAATGAAGACAAAACTATATTATAATCCTTGAGACTAAAATTATGTCAGACTTATTATTAATCAGCATTATCCTTAATGAAGGTCATTCATAACTACTAGCTGCCGGCACCTAAAGACGTATGTCCTCTCAGTGGTCCAAGAAGGATCATCTCCGAGTCATCTCGCATGTTTCTCGATGCTGCATCTTAAATAATACATATAAAATATAAGTAATGTTTTCGAAAAGTTATAAAATGAAGAAAAAACGATATTATAATCATTGAGACTAAAATTATGTCAGACTTATAATTAATCAGCATTATCCTTAATGAATGTCATTCATAACTACCAATTGCCGGCACCTAAGGACGTTTGTCCTCTTAGTGGTCCAGGAAGGATCATCTCCGAGTCATCTCGTATGTTCCCGGATGCTGCATCTAAAAACATTCAAATACAATATGAGTAATGTTTCATAAAATTAATAAAATGAAGAAAAAACTATATTATAATCATTCAGACTAAAATTATGTCAGACTTATAATTAATCAGCATTATCCTTAATGAATGTCATTCATAACTACCAATTGCCGGCGCCTAAAGACGTATGTCCTATCAATGGTCCAGGAAGGATCATCTCCGAGACATCTCGCATGTTGCCCGTTGCTGCTTCATAATCCATTCAAATATAAAATGAGTAATGTTTTCGAAAAGTAATAAAATGAAGAAATAATTATATTATAATCATTGAGACTAAAATTATGTCAGAATTATTATTAATCAGCATTATCCTTAATGAATGTCATTCATAACTACAAATTGCCGGCACCTAAAGACGTATGTCCTCTCAGTGGTCCAGGAAGGATCATCTCCGTGACATCTCGCATGTTCCCCGATGCTGTGTCTAAAACCATTCAAATACAATATGAGTAATATTTCAGAAAAGTGATAAAATGAAGAAAAAATTATATTATAATCTTTGAGACTATAATTATGTCAGACTTATTATTAATCAGCATTATCCTTAATGAATGTCATTCATAACTACCAATTACCGGCACATAAAGACGTTTGTCCTCTCAGTGGTCCAGGAAGGATCATCTCCGAGTCATCTTGCATGTTCCTCGATGCTGCATCTAAAATAATACATTTACAAAATGAGTAATGTTTCAGAAAAGTAATAAAATGAAGAAAAAACTATATTATAATCATTGAGGCTAAAATTATGTCCGACTTATTATAAATCAGCATTATCCTTAATGAATAACACTCATAACTACCAATTGCCGGCACCTAAAGACGTATGTCCTCTCAGTGGTCTAGGATGGATCATCTCCGAGTCATCTCGCATGTTAACCGATGCTGCATCTAAAATAATACATATACAAAATGAGTAATGTTTCAGAAAAGTAATAAAATTAAGAAAAAACTATATTATAATCATTGAGGCTAAAATTATGTCCGACTTATAATTAATCAGCATTATCCTAAATGAATGTCATTCATAACTACCAATTGCCGGCAATTAAAGACATTTGTCCTCTCAGTGGTCCAGGAAGGATCATCTCCGATTCATCTCGCACGTTCCCCGATGCTGCATCTAAAACCATTCAAATACAAAATGAGTAATGTTTCAAAAAAGAAATAAAATGAAGAAAAAACTATATTATAATCATTGAGACTAAAATTATATCAGACTTATAATTAATCAGCATTATCCTTAATGAATGTTATTCATAACTACCATTTGCCGGCACCTAAAGACGTATGTCCTCTCAATAGTCCAGAAGGGATCATCTCCGAGTCATCTCGCATGTTCTTCGAAGCTGCATTAAAATAATACATATACAATATGAGTAATGTTTCAGAAAAGTTATAAAATGAAGAAAAAACTATATTATAATCATTGAGACTAAAATTATATCAGACTTATAATTAATCAGCATTATCCTTAATGAAAGTCATCCATAACTACCAACTGCCGGCACCTAAAGACGTATGTCCTCTCAATGAACCAGAAAGGATCATCTCCGTGTCATCTCGCATATTCCTCGATGCTGCATCTAAAATAATACATAAATAATATGAATAATGTTTCGGAAAGGTTATAAAATGAAGAAAAAACGATATTATAATCATTGAGACTAAAATTATGTCAGACTTATTATTAATCAGCATTATCCTTTATGAAAGTCATTCATAACTACCAATTGCCGGCACTTAAAGACGTATGTCTTCTCAGTGGTCCAGGAAGGATCATCTCCGAGTCATCTCGCATGTTCCCCGATGCTGTATCTAAAACCATTCAAATACAAAATGAGTAATGTTTCAGAAAAGTAATAAAATAAAGACAAAACTATATTATAATCCTTGAGACTAAAATTATGTCAGACTTATTATTAATCAGCATTATCCTTAATGAATGTCATTCATAACTACCAATTGCCGGCACATAAAGACGTATGTCCTCTCAATGGTCCAGGATGGATCATCTCCAAGTCATCTCGCATGTTCCCCGATGCTGCATCTAAAACCATTCAAATACAAAATAAGTAATGTTTCAGAAAAGTAATAAAATAAAGACAAAACTATATTATAATCCTTGAGACTAAAATTATGTCAGACTTATTATTAATCAGCATTATCCTTAATGAAGGTCATTCATAACTACCAGCTGCCGGCACCTAAGGACTTATGTCCTCTCAGTGGTCCAGGAAGGATCATCTCCGAGTCATCTCGCATGTTCCCCGATGCTGCATCTAATATTATACATATATAATACGAGTAATCTTTCAGAAAAGTAATAAAATGAAGAAAAAACTATATTTTATTTGTTGAGACTAAAATTATGTCAGACTTATTATTAATCATCATTATCCTTAATGAATGTCATTCATAACTACCAATTGCCGGCACCTAAAGACGTATGTCCTCTCAGTGGTCCAGGAAGGATCATCTCCGAGTCATCTCGCATGTTTCTCGATGCTGCATCTAAAATAATACATATACAATATAAGTAATGTTTTCGAAAAGTTATAAAATGAAGAAAAAACGATATTATAATCAATGAGACTAAAATTATGTCAGACTTATAATTAATCAGCATTATCCTTAATGAATGTCATTCATAACTACCAATTGCCGGCACGTAAAGACGCATGTCCTCTCAGTGGTCCAGGATGGATCATCTCCGAGTAATCTCGCATGTTCTCCGATGCTGCATCTAAAACCATTCAAATACAAAATGAGTAATGTTTCAGAAAAGTAATAAATGGAAGAAAAAACTATATTATAATCATTGAGACTAAAATTATGTCAGACTTATTATTAATCAGCATTATCCTTAATGAATAACATTCGTAACTACCAATTGCCGGCACCTAAAGACGTATGTCCTCTCAGTTGTCCAGGATGGATCATCTCCGAGTCATCTCGCATGTTCCTGGATGCTGCATCTAAAATAATACATATACAAAATGAGTAATGTTTCAGAAAAGTAATAAAATGAAGAAAAAACTATATTATAATCATTGAGGATATAATTATGTCCGACTTATAATTAATCAGCATTATCCTTAATGAATGTCATTCATAACTACCAATTGCCGGCACCTAAAGACGTATGTCCTCTCAGTGGTCCAGGAAGGGTCATCTCCGATTCATCTCGCACGTTCCCCGATGCTGCATCTAAAACCATTCAAATACAAAATGAGTAATGTTTCAAAAAAGAAATAAAATGAAGAAAAAACTATATTATAATCATTGAGACTAAAATTATATCAGACTTATAATTAATCAGCATTATCCTTAACGAATGTTATTCATAACTACCATTTGCCGGCACCTAAAGACGTATGTCCTCTCAATAGTCCAGAAGGGATCATCTCCGAGTCATCTCGCATGTTCTTCGAAGCTGCATTAAAATAATACATATACAATATGAGTAATGTTTCAGAAAAGTTATAAAATGAAGAAAAAACGATATTATAATCATTGAGACTAAAATTATCCCAGAATTATTATTAATATACATTATCCTTAATGAAAGTCATTCATAACTACCAACTGCCGGCACCTAAAGACGTATGTCCTCTCAATGAACCAGAAAGGATAATCTCCGTGTCATCTCGTAAATTCCTCGATGCTGCATCTAAAATAATACATAAACAATAAGAATAATGTTTCAGAAAGGTTATAAAATGAAGAAAAAACGATATTATAATCATTGAGACTAAAATTATGTCAGACTTATTATTAATCAGCATTATCCTTTATGAATATCATTCATAACTACCAATTGCCGGCACCTAAAGACGTATGTCCTCTCAGTGGTCCAGGAAGGATCATCACCTAGTCATCTCGCATGTTCCACGATGCTGCATCTAAAATAATACATAAACAATATGAGTAATGTTTCAGAAAGGTTATAAAATGAAGAAAAAACGATATTCTAATCATTGAGACTAAAATTATGTCGGACTTATTAATAATCAGCATTATCTTTTATGAATGTCATTCATAACTACCAATTGCCGGCACCTAAAGACGTATGTCCTCTCAGTGGTCTAGGAAGGATCATCTCGGAGTCATCTCGCATGTTTCACGATGCTGCATCTAAAATAATACATATACAATATAAGTAATGTTTCAGAAAAGTTATAAAATGAAGAAAAAACGATATCATAATCAATGAGACTAAAATTATGTCAGACTTATAATTAATCAGCATTATCCTTAATGAATGTCATTCATAACTACCAATTGCCGGCAACTAAAGCCGTATGTTTTCTCAGTGGTCAAGGAAGGATCATCTCCGAGTCATCTCGCATGTTCCCCGATGCTGTATCTAAAACCATTCAAATACAAAATGAGTAATGTCTCAAAAAAGTAAAAAAATGAAGAAAAAACTATATTATAATCCTTGAGACTAAAATTATGTCAGACTTATTATTAATCAGCATTATCCTTAATGAATGTCATTCATAACTACCAATTGCCGGCACATAAAGACGTATGTCCTCTCAATGGTCCAGGATGGATCATCTCCGAGTCATCTCGCATGTTCCCCAATGCTGCATCTAAAACCATTCAAATACAAAATGAGTAATGTTTCAGAAAAGTAATAAAATGAAGACAAAACTATATTATAATCCTTGAGACTAAAATTATGTCAGACTTATTATTAATCAGCATTATCCTTAATGAAGGTCATTCATAACTACCATTTGCCGGCACCTAAGGACTTATGTCCTCTCAGTGGTCCAGGAAGGATCATCTCCGAGTCATCTCGCATGTTCCCCGATGCTGCATCTAATATTATACATATACAATATGAGTAATCTTTCAGAAAAGTAATAAAATGAAGAAAAAACTATATTTTATTTGTTGAGACTAAAATTATGTCAGACTTATTATTAATCATCATTATCCTTAATGAATGTCATTCATAACTACCAATTCCGGCACCTATAGACGTATGTCCTCTCAGTGGTCCAGGTGGGATCGTCTCCTAGTCATCTCGCATGTTCCACGATGCTGCATCTAAAACCATTCAAATACAAAATGAATAATGTTTCAGAAAAGTAATAATATGAAGAAAAAACTATATTATAATCATTCAGACTAAAATTATGTCAGACTTATAATTAATCAGCATTAACCTTAATGAATGTCATTCATAACTACCAATTGCCGGCACCTAAAGACGTATATCCTCTCAGTGGTGCAGGAATGATCATCTCCTAGTCATCTCGAATGTTCCACGATGCTGCACCTAAAACCATTCAAATACAAAATGAGTAATGTTACAGAAATGTAATAAAATAAAGAAAAAACTATATTATAATCATTCAGACTAAAATTATGTCATACTTATAATTAATCAGCATTATCCTTAATGAATGTCATTCATAACTACCAATTGCCGGCACCTAAACGCGTATGTCCTCTCAGTGGTCCTGGTGGGATAATCTCCTAGTCATCTCGCATGTTCCACGATGCTGCATCTAAAACCATTTAAATACAAAATGAGTAATTTTTCAGAAAAGTAATAAAATGAAGAAAAAACTATATTACAATCATTCAGACTAAAATTATGTCAGACTTATAATTAATCAGCATTATCCTTTATGAATGTCATTCATAACTACCAATTGCCGGCACCTTAAGACGTATGTCATCTCAATGGTCCAGGTGGGATCATCTCCTAGTCATCTCGCATGTTCCACGATGCTGCATCCAAAACCATTCAAATACAAAATGAGTAATGTTTCAGAAAAGTAATAAAATGAAGAAAAAACTATATTATAATCATTCAGACTAAAATTATGTCTGACTTATAATTAATCAGCATTATCCTTAATGAATATCATTCATAACTACCAGTTGCCGGCACCTAAAGACGCATGTCCTCTCAGTGGTCCAGGTGGGATCATCTCCTAGTCATCTCGCATGTTCCACGATGCTGCATCTAAAACCATTCAAATACAAAATGAGTAATGTATAAGAAAAGTAATAAAATGAAGAAAAAACTATATTACAATCATTCAGACTAAAATTATGTCAGACTTATAATTAATCAGCATTATCCTTAATGAATGTCAATCATAACAGCTAATTGCCGGCACCAAAAGACGTTTGTCCTCTCAGTGGTCCAGGAAAGATCATCTCCGAGTCATCTCGCATGTTGCTAGATGCTGCATCTAAAATAAAACATAAACAATATGAGTAATGTTTCAGAAAGGTTATAAAATGAAGAAAAAACTATATTATAATCATTCAGACTAAAATTATGTCAGACATATAATTAATCAGCATTATCCTTAATGAATGTCATTCATAACTACCAATTGCCGGCACCAAAAGACGTTTGTCCTCTCAGTGGTACAGGAAGGATAATCTCCTAGTCATCTCGCATGTTCCTCGATGCTGAATCTAAAATAATACATATACAAAATGAGTAATGTTTCAGAAAAGTAATAAAATGAAGAAAAAACTATATTATAATCATTGAGGCTAAAATTATGTCCGACTTATTATAAATCAGCATTATCCTTAATGAATAACATTCATAACTACCAATTGCCGGCACCTAAAGACGTATGTCCTCTCAGTGGTCCAGGAAGGATCATCTCCGAGTCATCTCGCATGTTCCTCGATGCTGAATCTAAAATAATACATATACAAAATGAGTAATGTTTCAGAAAAGTAATAAAATGAAGAAAAAACTATATTATAATCATTGAGGCTAAAATTATGTCCGACTTATAATTAATCAGCATTATCCTTAATGAATGTCATTCATAACTACCAATTGCCGGCACCTAAAGACGTATGTCCTCTCAGTGGTCCAGGAAGGATCATCTCCGATTCATCTCGCACGTTCCCCGATGCTGCATCTAAAACCATTCAAATACAAAATGAGTAATGTTTCAAAAAAGAAATAAAATGAAGAAAAAACTATATTATAATCATTGAGAATAAAATTATATCAGACTTTTAATTAATCAGCATTATCCTTAATGAATGTTATTCATAACTACCAATTGCCGGCACCTAAAGACGTACGTCCTCTCAGTGGTCCAGGAAGGATCATCTCCGATTCATCTCGCACGTTCCCCGATGCTGCATCTAAAACCATTCAAATACAAAATGAGTAATGTTTCAAAAAAGAAATAAAATGAAGAAAAAACGATATTATAATCATTAAGACTAAAATTATGTCAGACTTATTATTAATCAGCATTATCCTTAATGAATGTCATTCATAACTACCAATTGCCGGCACAAAAAGACGTATGTCCTCTGAATGGTCCAGGATGGATCATCTCCGAGTCATCTCGCATGTTCCCCAATGCTGCATCTAAAACCATTCAAATACAAAATGAGTAATGTTTCAGAAAAGAAATAAAATGAAGACAAAACTATATTATAATCCTTGAGACTAAAATTATGTCAGACTTATTATTAATCAGCATTATCCTTAATGAAGGTCATTCATAACTACTAGCTGCCGGCACCTAAAGACGTATGTCCTCTCAGTGGTCCAGGAAGGATCATCTCCGAGTCATCTCGCATGTTTCTCGATGCTGCATCTTAAATAATACATATAAAATATAAGTAATGTTTTCGAAAAGTTATAAAATGAAGAAAAAACGATATTATAATCAATGAGACTAAAATTATGTCAGACTTATAATTAATCAGCATTATCCTTAATGAATGTCATTCATAACTACCAATTGCCGGCACCTAAGGACGTATGTCCTCTTAGTGGTCCAGGAAGGATCATCTCCGAGTCATCTCGTATGTTCCCGGATGCTGCATCTAAAACCATTCAAATACAATATGAGTAATGTTTCATAAAAGTAATAAAATGAAGGAAAAACTATATTCTAATCATTGAGACTAAAATTATGTCAGACTTATTATTAATCAGCATTATCCTTAATGAATGTCATTCATAACTACGAATTGCCGGCACCTAAAGACGTAAGTCCTCTCAATGGTCCAGGAAGGATCATCTCCGATACATCTCGCATGTTGCCCGTTGCTGCTTCTTAATCCATTCAAATATAAAATGAGTAATGTTTTAGAAAAGTAATAAAATGAAGAAATAATTATATTATAATCATTGAGACTAAAATTATGTCAGAATTATTATTAATCAGCATTATCCTTAATGAATGTCATTCATAACTACAAATTGCCGGCACCTAAAGACGTATGTCCTCTCAGTGGTCCAGGAAGGATCATCTCCGTGACATCTCGCATGTTCCCCGATGCTGCGTCTAAAACCATTCAAATACAATATGAGTAATATTTCAGAAAAGTAATAAAATGAAGAAAAAATTATATTATAATCTTTGAGACTATAATTATGTCAGGCTTATTATTAATCAGCATTATCCTTAATGAATGTCATTCATAACTACCAATTACCGGCACATAAAGACGTTTGTCCTCTCAGTGGTCCAGGAAGGATCATCTCCGAGTCATCTCGCATGTTCCCCAATGCTGCATCTAAAACCATTCAAATACAAAATGAGTAATGTTTCAGAAAAGTAATAAATGGAAGAAAAAACTATATTATAATCATTGAGACTAAAATTATGTCAGACTTATTATTAATCAGCATTATCCTTAATGAAAGTCATTCGTAACTACCAACTGCCAAAACCTAAAGACGTATGTCCTCTCAGTGTTCCAGGAAGGATCATCTCCGAGTCATCCCGTATGTTCCCGATGCTGCATCTAAAATAATACATACTCAATATTAGTAATGTTTCAGAAAAGTAATAAAATGAAGAAAAAACTATATTATAATCATTGAGACTAAAATTATGTCTGACTTATTATAAATCAGCATTATCCTTAATGAATAACATTCATAACTACCAATTGCCGGCACCTAAAGACGTATGTCCTCCCAGTTGTCCAGGATGGATCATCTCCGAGTCATCTCGCATGTTCCTCGATGCTGCATCTAAAATAATACATATACAAAATGAGTAATGTTTCAGAAAATTAATAAAATGAAGAAAAAACTATATTATAACCATTGAGGCTATAATTATGTCCGACTTATAATTAATCAGCATTATCCTTAATGAATGTCATTCATAACTACCAATTGCCGGCACCTAAAGACGTATGTCCTCTCAGTGGTCCAGGAAGGGTCATCTCCGATTCATCTCGCACGTTCCCCGATGCTGCATCTAAAACCATTCAAATACAATATGAGTAATGTTTCAGAAAAGTTATAAAATGAAGAAAAAACGATATTATAATCATTGAGACTAAAATTATCTCAGAATTATTATTAATATACATTATCCTTAATGAAAGTCATTCATAACTACCAACTGCCGGCACCTAAAGACGTATGTCCTCTCAATGAACCAGAAAGGATAATCTCCGTGTCATCTCGCATATTCCTCGATGCTGCATCTAAAATAATACATAAACAATATGAATAATGTTTCAGAAAGGTTATAAAATGAAGAAAAAACGATATTATAATCATTGAGACTAAAATTATGTCAGACTTATTATTAATCAGCATTATCCTTTATGAATATCATTCATAACTACCAATTGCCGGCACCTAAAGACGTATGTCCTCTCAGTGGTCCAGGAAGGATCATCTCCTAGTCATCTCGCATGTTCCACGATGCTGCATCTAAAATAATACATAAACAATATGAGTAATGTTTCAGAAAGGTTATAAAATGAAGAAAAAACGATATTCTAATCATTGAGACTAAAATTATGTCAGACTTATTAATAATCAGCATTATCTTTTATGAATGTCATTCATAACTACCAATTGCCGGCACCTAAAGACGTATGTCCTCTCAGTGGTCTAGGAAGGATCACCTCGGAGTCATCTCGCATGTTTCACGATGCTGCATCTAAAATAATACATATACAATATAAGTAATGTTTCCGAAAAGTTATAAAATGAAGAAAAAACGATATCATAATCAATGAGACTAAAATTATGTCAGACTTATAATTAATCAGCATTATCCTTAATGAATGTCATTCATAACTACCAATTGCCGGCAACTAAAGCCGTATGTTTTCTCAGTGGTCAAGGAAGGATCATCTCCGAGTCATCTCGCATGTTCCCCGATTCTGTATCTAAAACCATTCAAATACAAAATGAGTAATGTCTCAAAAAAGTAAAAAAATGAAGAAAAAACTATATTATAATCCTTGAGACTAAAATTATGTCAGACTTATTATTAATCAGCATTATCCTTAATGAATGTCATTCATAACTACCAATTGCCGGCACATAAAGACGTATGTCCTCTCAATGGTCCAGGATGGATCATCTCCGAGTCATCTCGCATGTTCCCCAATGCTGCATCTAAAACCATTCAAATACATAATGAGTAATGTTTCAGAAAAGTAATAAAATGAAGACAAAACTATATTATAATCCTTGAGACTAAAATTATGTCAGACTTATTATTAATCAGCATTATCCTTAATGAAGGTCATTCATAACTACCAGCTGCCGGCACCTAAGGACTTATGTCCTCTCAGTGGTCCAGGAAGGATCATCTCCGAGTCATCTCGCATGTTCCCCGATGCTGCATCTAATATTATACATATACAATATGAGTAATCTATCAGAAAAGTAATAAAATGAAGAAAAAACTATCTTTTATTTGTTGAGACTAAAATTATGTCAGACTTATAATTAATCATCATTATCCTTAATGAATGTCATTCATAACTACCAATTGCCGGCACCTAAAGACGTATGTCCTCTCAATGGTCCAGGTGGGATCATCTCCTAGTCATCTCGCATGTTCCACGATGCTGCATCTAAAACCATTCAAATACAAAATGAGTAATGTTTCAGAAAAGTAATAAAATGAAGAAAAAACTATATTATAATCATTCAGACTAAAATTATGTCAGACTTATATTTAATCAGCATTATCCTTAATGAATGTCATTCATAACTACCAATTGCCGGCGCCTAAAGACGTATGTCCTCTCAGTGGTCCAGGTGGGATCGTCTCCTAGTCATCTCGCATGTTCCACGATGCTGCATCTAAAACCATTCAAATGCAAAATGAATAATGTTTCAGAAAAGTAATAATATGAAGAAAAAACTATATTATAATCATTCAGACTAAAATTATGTCAGACTTATAATTAATCAGCATTATCCTTAATGAAAGTCATTCGTAACTACCAACTGCCAAAACCTAAAGACGTATGTCCTCTCAGTGTTCCAGGAAGGATCATCTCCGAGTCATCCCGTATGTTCCCGATGCTGCATCTAAAATAATACATACTCAATATTAGTAATGTTTCAGAAAAGTAATAAAATGAAGAAAAAACTATATTATAATCATTGAGACTAAAATTATGTCTGACTTATTATAAATCAGCATTATCCTTAATGAATAACATTCATAACTACCAATTGCCGGCACCTAAAGACGTATGTCCTCCCAGTTGTCCAGGATGGATCATCTCCGAGTCATCTCGCATGTTCCTCGATGCTGCATCTAAAATAATACATATACAAAATGAGTAATGTTTCAGAAAATTAATAAAATGAAGAAAAAACTATATTATTACCATTGAGGCTATAATTATGTCCGACTTATAATTAATCAGCATTATCCTTAATGAATGTCATTCATAACTACCAATTGCCGGCACCTAAAGACGTATGTCCTCTCAGTGGTCCAGGAAGGGTCATCTCCGATTCATCTCGCACGTTCCCCGATGCTGCATCTAAAACCATTCAAATACAATATGAGTAATGTTTCAGAAAAGTTATAAAATGAAGAAAAAACGATATTCTAATCATTGAGACTAAAATTATGTCAGACTTATTAATAATCAGCATTATCTTTTATGAATGTCATTCATAACTACCAATTGCCGGCACCTAAAGACGTATGTCCTCTCAGTGGTCTAGGAAGGATCACCTCGGAGTCATCTCGCATGTTTCACGATGCTGCATCTAAAATAATACATATACAATATAAGTAATGTTTCCGAAAAGTTATAAAATGAAGAAAAAACGATATCATAATCAATGAGACTAAAATTATGTCAGACTTATAATTAATCAGCATTATCCTTAATGAATGTCATTCATAACTACCAATTGCCGGCAACTAAAGCCGTATGTTTTCTCAGTGGTCAAGGAAGGATCATCTCCGAGTCATCTCGCATGTTCCCCGATTCTGTATCTAAAACCATTCAAATACAAAATGAGTAATGTCTCAAAAAAGTAAAAAAATGAAGAAAAAACTATATTATAATCCTTGAGACTAAAATTATGTCAGACTTATTATTAATCAGCATTATCCTTAATGAATGTCATTCATAACTACCAATTGCCGGCACATAAAGACGTATGTCCTCTCAATGGTCCAGGATGGATCATCTCCGAGTCATCTCGCATGTTCCCCAATGCTGCATCTAAAACCATTCAAATACATAATGAGTAATGTTTCAGAAAAGTAATAAAATGAAGACAAAACTATATTATAATCCTTGAGACTAAAATTATGTCAGACTTATTATTAATCAGCATTATCCTTAATGAAGGTCATTCATAACTACCAGCTGCCGGCACCTAAGGACTTATGTCCTCTCAGTGGTCCAGGAAGGATCATCTCCGAGTCATCTCGCATGTTCCCCGATGCTGCATCTAATATTATACATATACAATATGAGTAATCTATCAGAAAAGTAATAAAATGAAGAAAAAACTATCTTTTATTTGTTGAGACTAAAATTATGTCAGACTTATAATTAATCATCATTATCCTTAATGAATGTCATTCATAACTACCAATTGCCGGCACCTAAAGACGTATGTCCTCTCAATGGTCCAGGTGGGATCATCTCCTAGTCATCTCGCATGTTCCACGATGCTGCATCTAAAACCATTCAAATACAAAATGAGTAATGTTTCAGAAAAGTAATAAAATGAAGAAAAAACTATATTATAATCATTCAGACTAAAATTATGTCAGACTTATATTTAATCAGCATTATCCTTAATGAATGTCATTCATAACTACCAATTGCCGGCGCCTAAAGACGTATGTCCTCTCAGTGGTCCAGGTGGGATCGTCTCCTAGTCATCTCGCATGTTCCACGATGCTGCATCTAAAACCATTCAAATGCAAAATGAATAATGTTTCAGAAAAGTAATAATATGAAGAAAAAACTATATTATAATCATTCAGACTAAAATTATGTCAGACTTATAATTAATCAGCATTATCCTTAATGAAAGTCATTCGTAACTACCAACTGCCAAAACCTAAAGACGTATGTCCTCTCAGTGTTCCAGGAAGGATCATCTCCGAGTCATCCCGTATGTTCCCGATGCTGCATCTAAAATAATACATACTCAATATTAGTAATGTTTCAGAAAAGTAATAAAATGAAGAAAAAACTATATTATAATCATTGAGACTAAAATTATGTCTGACTTATTATAAATCAGCATTATCCTTAATGAATAACATTCATAACTACCAATTGCCGGCACCTAAAGACGTATGTCCTCCCAGTTGTCCAGGATGGATCATCTCCGAGTCATCTCGCATGTTCCTCGATGCTGCATCTAAAATAATACATATACAAAATGAGTAATGTTTCAGAAAATTAATAAAATGAAGAAAAAACTATATTATTACCATTGAGGCTATAATTATGTCCGACTTATAATTAATCAGCATTATCCTTAATGAATGTCATTCATAACTACCAATTGCCGGCACCTAAAGACGTATGTCCTCTCAGTGGTCCAGGAAGGGTCATCTCCGATTCATCTCGCACGTTCCCCGATGCTGCATCTAAAACCATTCAAATACAATATGAGTAATTTTTCAGAAAAGTTATAAAATGAAGAAAAAACGATATTATAATCATTGAGACTAAAATTATCTCAGAATTATTATTAATATACATTATCCTTAATGAAAGTCATTCATAACTACCAACTGCCGGCACCTAAAGACGTATGTCCTCTCAATGAACCAGAAAGGATAATCTCCGTGTCATCTCGCATATTCCTCGATGCTGCATCTAAAATAATACATAAACAATATGAATAATGTTTCAGAAAGGTTATAAAATGAAGAAAAAACGATATTATAATCATTGAGACTAAAATTATGTCAGACTTATTATTAATCAGCATTATCCTTTATGAATATCATTCATAACTACCAATTGCCGGCACCTAAAGACGTATGTCCTCTCAGTGGTCCAGGAAGGATCATCTCCTAGTCATCTCGCATGTTCCACGATGCTGCATCTAAAATAATACATAAACAATATGAGTAATGTTTCAGAAAGGTTATAAAATGAAGAAAAAACGATATTCTAATCATTGAGACTAAAATTATGTCAGACTTATTAATAATCAGCATTATCTTTTATGAATGTCATTCATAACTACCAATTGCCGGCACCTAAAGACGTATGTCCTCTCAGTGGTCTAGGAAGGATCACCTCGGAGTCATCTCGCATGTTTCACGATGCTGCATCTAAAATAATACATAAACAATATGAGTAATGTTTCAGAAAGGTTATAAAATGAAGAAAAAACGATATTCTAATCATTGAGACTAAAATTATGTCAGACTTATAATTAATCAATATTATCCTTAATGAATGTCATTCATAACTACCAATTGCCGGCAACTAAAGCCGTATGTTTTCTCAGTGGTCAAGGAAGGATCATCTCCGAGTCATCTCGCATGTTCCCCGATTCTGTATCTAAAACCATTCAAATACAAAATGAGTAATGTCTCAAAAAAGTAAAAAAATGAAGAAAAAACTATATTATAATCCTTGAGACTAAAATTATGTCAGACTTATTATTAATCAGCATTATCCTTAATGAATGTCATTCATAACTACCAATTGCCGGCACATAAAGACGTATGTCCTCTCAATGGTCCAGGATGGATCATCTCCGAGTCATCTCGCATGTTCCCCAATGCTGCATCTAAAACCATTCAAATACATAATGAGTAATGTTTCAGAAAAGTAATAAAATGAAGACAAAACTATATTATAATCCTTGAGACTAAAATTATGTCAGACTTATTATTAATCAGCATTATCCTTAATGAAGGTCATTCATAACTACCAGCTGCCGGCACCTAAGGACTTATGTCCTCTCAGTGGTCCAGGAAGGATCATCTCCGAGTCATCTCGCATGTTCCCCGATGCTGCATCTAATATTATACATATACAATATGAGTAATCTTTCAGAAAAGTAATAAAATGAAGAAAAAACTATATTTTATTTGTTGAGACTAAAATTATGTCAGACTTATAATTAATCATCATTATCCTTAATGAATGTCATTCATAACTACCAATTGCCGGCACCTAAAGACGTATGTCCTCTCAATGGTCCAGGTGGGATCATCTCCTAGTCATCTCGCATGTTCCACGATGCTGCATCTAAAACCATTCAAACACAAAATGAGTAATGTTTCAGAAAAGTAATAAAATGAAGAAAAAACTATATTATAATCATTCAGACTAAAATTATGTCAGACTTATATTTAATCAGCATTATCCTTAATGAATGTCATTCATAACTACCAATTGCCGGCGCCTAAAGACGTATGTCCTCTCAGTGGTCCAGGTGGGATCGTCTCCTAGTCATCTCGCATGTTCCACGATGCTGCATCTAAAACCATTCAAATGCAAAATGAATAATGTTTCAGAAAAGTAATAATATGAAGAAAAAACTATATTATAATCATTCAGACTAAAATTATGTCAGACTTATAATTAATCAGCATTATCCTTAATGAAAGTCATTCGTAACTACCAACTGCCAAAACCTAAAGACGTATGTCCTCTCAGTGTTCCAGGAAGGATCATCTCCGAGTCATCCCGTATGTTCCCGATGCTGCATCTAAAATAATACATACTCAATATTAGTAATGTTTCAGAAAAGTAATAAAATGAAGAAAAAACTATATTATAATCATTGAGACTAAAATTATGTCTGACTTATTATAAATCAGCATTATCCTTAATGAATAACATTCATAACTACCAATTGCCGGCACCTAAAGACGTATGTCCTCCCAGTTGTCCAGGATGGATCATCTCCGAGTCATCTCGCATGTTCCTCGATGCTGCATCTAAAATAATACATATACAAAATGAGTAATGTTTCAGAAAATTAATAAAATGAAGAAAAAACTATATTATTACCATTGAGGCTATAATTATGTCCGACTTATAATTAATCAGCATTATCCTTAATGAATGTCATTCATAACTACCAATTGCCGGCACCTAAAGACGTATGTCCTCTCAGTGGTCCAGGAAGGGTCATCTCCGATTCATCTCGCACGTTCCCCGATGCTGCATCTAAAACCATTCAAATACAATATGAGTAATGTTTCAGAAAAGTTATAAAATGAAGAAAAAACGATATTATAATCATTGAGACTAAAATTATCTCAGAATTATTATTAATATACATTATCCTTAATGAAAGTCATTCATAACTACCAACTGCCGGCACCTAAAGACGTATGTCCTCTCAATGAACCAGAAAGGATAATCTCCGTGTCATCTCGCATATTCCTCGATGCTGCATCTAAAATAATACATAAACAATATGAATAATGTTTCAGAAAGGTTATAAAATGAAGAAAAAACGATATTATAATCATTGAGACTAAAATTATGTCAGACTTATTATTAATCAGCATTATCCTTTATGAATATCATTCATAACTACCAATTGCCGGCACCTAAAGACGTATGTCCTCTCAGTGGTCCAGGAAGGATCATCTCCTAGTCATCTCGCATGTTCCACGATGCTGCATCTAAAATAATACATAAACAATATGAGTAATGTTTCAGAAAGGTTATAAAATGAAGAAAAAACGATATTCTAATCATTGAGACTAAAATTATGTCAGACTTATTAATAATCAGCATTATCTTTTATGAATGTCATTCATAACTACCAATTGCCGGCACCTAAAGACGTATGTCCTCTCAGTGGTCTAGGAAGGATCACCTCGGAGTCATCTCGCATGTTTCACGATGCTGCATCTAAAATAATACATATACAATATAAGTAATGTTTCCGAAAAGTTATAAAATGAAGAAAAAACGATATCATAATCAATGAGACTAAAATTATGTCAGACTTATAATTAATCAATATTATCCTTAATGAATGTCATTCATAACAACCAATTGCCGGCAACTAAAGCCGTATGTTTTCTCAGTGGTCAAGGAAGGATCATCTCCGAGTCATCTCGCATGTTCCCCGATTCTGTATCTAAAACCATTCAAATACAAAATGAGTAATGTCTCAAAAAAGTAAAAAAATGAAGAAAAAACTATATTATAATCCTTGAGACTAAAATTATGTCAGACTTATTATTAATCAGCATTATCCTTAATGAATGTCATTCATAACTACCAATTGCCGGCACATAAAGACGTATGTCCTCTCAATGGTCCAGGATGGATCATCTCCGAGTCATCTCGCATGTTCCCCAATGCTGCATCTAAAACCATTCAAATACATAATGAGTAATGTTTCAGAAAAGTAATAAAATGAAGACAAAACTATATTATAATCCTTGAGACTAAAATTATGTCAGACTTATTATTAATCAGCATTATCCTTAATGAAGGTCATTCATAACTACCAGCTGCCGGCACCTAAGGACTTATGTCCTCTCAGTGGTCCAGGAAGGATCATCTCCGAGTCATCTCGCATGTTCCCCGATGCTGCATCTAATATTATACATATACAATATGAGTAATCTTTCAGAAAAGTAATAAAATGAAGAAAAAACTATATTTTATTTGTTGAGACTAAAATTATGTCAGACTTATAATTAATCATCATTATCCTTAATGAATGTCATTCATAACTACCAATTGCCGGCACCTAAAGACGTATGTCCTCTCAATGGTCCAGGTGGGATCATCTCCTAGTCATCTCGCATGTTCCACGATGCTGCATCTAAAACCATTCAAACACAAAATGAGTAATGTTTCAGAAAAGTAATAAAATGAAGAAAAAACTATATTATAATCATTCAGACTAAAATTATGTCAGACTTATATTTAATCAGCATTATCCTTAATGAATGTCATTCATAACTACCAATTGCCGGCGCCTAAAGACGTATGTCCTCTCAGTGGTCCAGGTGGGATCGTCTCCTAGTCATCTCGCATGTTCCACGATGCTGCATCTAAAACCATTCAAATGCAAAATGAATAATGTTTCAGAAAAGTAATAATATGAAGAAAAAACTATATTATAATCATTCAGACTAAAATTATGTCAGACTTATAATTAATCAGCATTATCCTTAATGAATGTCATTCATAACTACCAATTGCCGGCACCTAAAGACGTATATCCTCTCATTGGTGCAGGAATGATCATCTCCTAGTCATCTCGAATGTTCCACGATGCTGCACCTAAAACCATTCAAATACAAAATGAGTAATGTTACAGAAATGTAATAAAATGAAGAAAAAACTATATTATAATCATTCAGACTAAAATTATGTCATACTTATAATTAATCAGCATTATCCTTAATGAATGTCATTCATAACTACCAATTGCCGGCACCTAAAGACGTATGTCCTCTCAGTGGTCCTGGTGGGATAATCTCCTAGTCATCTCGCATGTTCCACGATGCTGCATCTAAAACCATTTAAATACAAAATGAGTAATTTTTCAGAAAAGTAATAAAATGAAGAAAAAACTATATTACAATCATTCAGACTAAAATTATGTCAGACTTATAATTAATCAGCATTATCCTTTATGAATGTCATTCATAACTACCAATTGCCGGCACCTTAAGACGTATGTCATCTCAATGGTCCAGGTGGGATCATCTCCTAGTCATCTTGCATGTTCCACGATGCTGCATCTAAAACCATTCAAATACAAAATGAGTAATGTTTCAGAAAAGTAATAAAATGAAGAAAAAACTATATTATAATCATTCAGACTAAAATTATGTCAGACTTATAATTAATCAGCATTATCCTTAATGAATATCATTCATAACTACCAGTTGCCGGCACGTAAAGACGCATGTCCTCTCAGTGGTCCAGGAAGGATCATCTCCTAGTCATCTCGCATGTTCTCCGATGCTGCATCTAAAACCATTCAAATACAAAATGAGTAATGTTTCAGAAAAGTAATAAATGGAAGAAAAAACTATGTTATAATCATTGAGACTAAAATTATGTCAGACTTATTATTAATCAGCATTATCCTTAATGAAAGTCATTCGTAACTACCAAATGCCAAAACCTAAAGACGTATGTCCTCTCAGTGTTCCAGGAAGGATCATCTCCGAGTCATCCCGTATGTTCCCGATGCTGCATCTAAAATAATACATACTCAATGTTAGTAATGTTTCAGAAATGTAATAAAATGAAGAAAAAACTATATTATAATCATTGAGACTAAAATTATGACAGACTTATTATAAATCAGCATTATCCTTAATGAATAACATTCATAACTACCAATTGCCGGCACCTAAAGACGTATGTCCTCTCAGTTGTCCAGGATGGATCATCTCCGAGTCATCTCGCATGTTCCTGGATGCTGCATCTAAAATAATACATATACAAAATGAGTAATGTTTCAGAAAAGTAATAAAATGAAGAAAAAACTATATTATAATCATTGAGGCTATAATTATGTCCGACTTATAATTAATCAGCATTATCCTTAATGAATGTCATTCATAACTACCAATTGCCGGCACCTAAAGACGTATGTCCTCTCAGTGGTCCAGGAAGGTCATCTCCGATTCATCTCGCACGTTCCCCGATGCTGCATCTAAAACCATTCAAATACAAAATGAGTAATGTTTCAAAAAAGAAATAAAATGAAGAAAAAACTATATTATAATCATTGAGACTAAAATTATATCAGACTTATAATTAATCAGCATTATCCTTAATGAATGTTATTCATAACTACCATTTGCCGGCACCTAAAGACGTATGTCCTCTCAATAGTCCAGAAGGGATCATCTCCGAGTCATCTCGCATGTTCTTCGAAGCTGCATTAAAATAATACATATACAATATGAGTAATGTTTCAGAAAAGTTATAAAATGAAGAAAAAACGATATTATAATCATTGAGACTAAAATTATCTCAGGATTATTATTAATATACATTATCCTTAATGAAAGTCATTCATAACTACCAACTGCTGGCACCTAAAGACGTATGTCCTCTCAATGAACCAGAAAAGATAATCTCCGTGTCATCTCGCATATTCCTCGATGCTGCATGTAAAATAATACATAAACAATATGAATAATGTTTCAGAAAGGTTATAAAATGAAGAAAAAACGATATTATAATCATTGAGACTATAATTATGGCAGACTTATTATTAATCAGCATTATCCTTTATGAATATCATCATAACTACCAATTGCCGGCACCTAAAGACGTATGTCCTCTCAGTGGTCTAGGAAGGATCATCTCGGAGTCATCTCGCATGTTTCACGATGCTGCATCTAAAATAATACATATACAATATAAGTAATGTTTCAGAAAAGTTATAAAATGTAGAAAAAACGATATCATAATCAATGAGACTAAAATTATGTCAGACTTATAATTAATCAGCATTATCCTTAATGAATGTCATTCATAACTACCAATTGCCGGCAACTAAAGCCGTATGTTTTCTCAGTGGTCCAGGAAGGATCATCTCCGAGTCATCTCGCATGTTCCCCGATGCTGCATCTAATATTATACATATACAATATGAGTAATCTTTCAGAAAAGTAATAAAATGAAGAAAAAACTATATTTTATTTGTTGAGACTAAAATTATGTCAGACTTATTATTAATCATCATTATCCTTAATGAATGTCATTCATAACTACCAATTGCCGGCACCTAAAGACGTATGTCCTCTCAATGGTCCAGGTGGGACCATCTCCTAGTCATCTCGCATGTTCCACGATGCTGCATCTAAAACCATTCAAATACAAAATGAGTAATGTATAAGAAAAGTAATAAAATGAAGAAAAAACTATATTACAATCATTCAGACTAAAATTATGTCAGACTTATAATTAATCAGCATTATCCTTAATGAATGTCAATCATAACAGCCAATTGCCGGCACCAAAAGACGTTTGTCCTCTCAGTGGTCCAGGAAAGATCATCTCCGAGTCATCTCGCATGTTCCCTGATGCTGCATCTAAAATAAAACATAAACAATATGAGTAATGTTTCAGAAAGGTTATAAAATGAAGAAAAAACGATATTCTAATCATTGAGACTAAAATTATGTCAGACTTATTATTAATCAGCATTATCCTTAATGAATGTCATTCATAACTACCAATTGCCGGCACAAAAAGACGTATGTCCTCTGAATGGTCCAGGATGGATCATCTCCGAGTCATCTCGCATGTACCCCAATGCTGCATCTAAAACCATTCAAATACAAAATGAGTAATGTTTCAGAAAAGAAATAAAATGAAGACAAAACTATATTATAATCATTGAGGCTAAAATTATGTCCGACTTATTATTAATCAGCATTATCCTTTATGAATGTCATTCATAACTACCAATTGACGGCACCTAAAGACGTATGTCCTCTCAGTGGTCCAGGAAGGATCATCTCCTAGTCATCTCGCATGTTCCACGATGCTGCATCTAAAACAATTCAAATACAAAATGAGTAATGTTTCAGAAAAGTATTAAAATGAAGAAAAAACTATATTATAATCATTGAGGCTAAAATTATGTCCGACTTATAATTAATCAGCATTATCCTTAATGAATGTCATTCATAACTACCAATTGCCGGCACCAAAAGACGTTTGTCCTCTCAGTGGTCCAGGAAGGATCAATTGCTAGTCATCTCGCATGTTCAACGATGCTGCATCTAAATCCATTCAAATACAAAATGAGTAATGTTTCAGAAAAGTAATAAAATGAAGAAAAAACTATATTATAATCATTGAGGCTAAAATTATGTCCGACTTATAATTAATCAGCATTATCCTTAATGAATGTCATTCATAACTACCAATTGCCGGCACCTAAAGACGTATGTCCTCTCAGTGGTCCAGGAAGGATCATCTCCGATTCATCTCGCACGTTCCCCGATGCTGCATCTAAAACCATTCAAATACAAAATGAGTAATGTTTCAAAAAAGAAATAAAATGAAGAAAAAACTATATTATAATCATTGAGACTAAAATTATATCAGACTTTTAATTAATCAGCATTATCCTTAATGAATGTTATTCATAACTACCAATTGCCGGCACCTAAAGACGTACGTCCTCTCAGTGGTCCAGGAAGGATCATCTCCGATTCATCTAGCACGTTCCCCGATGCTGCATCTAAAACCATTCAAAAACAAAATGAGTAATGTTTCAAAAACGGAATAAAATGAAGAAAAAACGATACTATAATCATTGAGACTAAAATTATGTCAGACTTATTATTAATCAGCATTATCCTTAATGAATGTCATTCATAACTACCAATTGCCGGCACAAAAAGACGTATGTCCTCTAAATGGTCCAGGATGGATCATCTCCGAGTCATCTCGCATGTACCCCAATGCTGCATCTAAAACCATTCAAATACAAAATGAGTAATGTTTCAGAAAAGAAATAAAATGAAGACAAAACTATATTATAATCCTTGAGACTAAGATTATGTCAGACTTATTATTAATCAGCATTATCCTTAATGACGGTCATTCATAACTACTAGCTGCCGGCACCTAAAGACGTATGTCCTCTCAGTGGTCCAAGAAGGATCATCTCCGAGTCATCTCGCATGTTTCTCGATGCTGCATCTTAAATAATACATATAAAATATAAGTAATGTTTTCGAAAAGTTATAAAATGAAGAAAAAACGATATTATAATCATTGAGACTAAAATTATGTCAGACTTATAATTAATCAGCATTATCCTTAATGAATGTCATTCATAACTACCAATTGCCGGCACCTAAGGACGTTTGTCCTCTTAGTGGTCCAGGAAGGATCATCTCCGAGTCATCTCGTATGTTCCCGGATGTTGCATCTAAAACCATTCAAATACAATATGAGTAATGTTTCATAAAAGTAATAAAATGAAGAAAAAACTATATTATAATCATTCAGACTAAAATTATGTCAGACTTATAATTAATCAGCATTATCCTTAATGAATGTCATTCATAACTACCAATTGCCGGCGCCTAAAGACGTATGTCCTATCAATGGTCCAGGAAGGATCATCTCCGAGACATCTCGCATGTTGCCCGTTGCTGCTTCTTAATCCATTCAAATATAAAATGAGTAATGTTTTCGAAAAGTAATAAAATGAAGAAATAATTATATTATAATCATTGAGACTAAAATTATGTCAGAATTATTATTAATCAGCATTATCCTTAATGAATGTCATTCATAACTACAAATTGCCGGCACCTAAAGACGTATGTCCTCTCAGTGGTCCAGGAAGGATCATCTCCGTGACATCTCGCATGTTCCCCGATGCTGCGTCTAAAACCATTCAAATACAATATGAGTAATATTTCAGAAAAGTAATAAAATGAAGAAAAAATTATATTATAATCTTTGAGACTATAATTATGTCAGACTTATTATTAATCAGCATTATCCTTAATGAATGTCATTCATAACTACCAATTACCGGCACATAAAGACGTTTGTCCTCTCAGTGGTCCAGGAAGGATCATCTCCGAGTCATCTTCATGTTCCTCGATGCTGCATCTAAAATAATACATATACAAAATGAGTAATGTTTCAGAAAAGTAATAAAATGAAGAAAAAACTATATTATAATCATTGAGGCTAAAATTATGTCCGACTTATTATAAATCAGCATTATCCTTAATGAATAACACTCATAACTACCAATTGCCGGCACCTAAAGACGTATGTCCTCTCAGTGGTCTAGGATGGATCATCTCCGATTCATCTCGCACGTTCCCCGATGCTGCATCTAAAACCATTCAAATACAAAATGAGTAATGTTTAAAAAAAAAATAAAATGAAGAAAAAACTATATTATAATCATTGAGACTAAAATTATATCAGACTTATAATTAATCAGCATTATCCTTAATGAATGTTATTCATAACTACCATTTGCCGGCACCTAAAGACGTATGTCCTCTCAGTGGTCCAGGAAGGATCATCTCCGATTCATCTCGCACGTTCCCCGATGCTGCATCTAAAACCATTCAAATACAAAATGAGTAATGTTTCAAAAAAGAAATAAAATGAAGAAAAAACTATATTATAATCATTGAGACTAAAATTATATCAGACTTATAATTAATCAGCATTATCCTTAATGAATGTTATTCATAACTACCATTTGCCGGCACCTAAAGACGTATGTCCTCTCAATAGTCCAGAAGGGATCATCTCCGAGTCATCTCGCATGTTCTTCGAAGCTGCATTAAAATAATACATATACAATATGAGTAATGTTTCAGAAAAGTTATAAAATGAAGAAAAAACGATATTATAATCATTGAGACTAAAATTATCTCAGAATTATTATTAATATACATTATCCTTAATGAAAGTCATTCATAACTACCAATTGCCGGCACCTAAAGCCGAATGTCCTCTCAGTGGTCCAGGAAGGATCATCTCCTAGTCATCTCGCATGTTCCACGATGCTGCATCTAAAATAATACATAAACAATATGAGTAATGTTTCAGAAAGGTTATAAAATGAAGAGAAAACGATATTCTAATCATTGAGACTAAAATTATGTCAGACTTATTAATAATCAGCATTATCTTTTATGAATGTCATTCATAACTACCAATTGCCGGCACCTAAAGACGTTTGTCCTCTCAGTGGTCTAGGAAGGATCATCTCGGAGTCATCTCGCATGTTTCACGATGCTGCATCTAAAATAATACATATACAAAATGAGTAATGTCTAAAAAAAGTAAAAAAATGAAGAAAAAACTATATTATAATCCTTGAGACTAAAATTATGTCAGACTTATTATTAATCAGCATTATCCTTAATGAATGTCATTCATAACTACCAATTGCCGGCACATAAAGACGTATGTCCTCTCAATGGTCCAGGATGGATCATCTCCGAGTCATTACGCATGTTCCCCAATGCTGCATCTAAAACCATTCAAATACAAAATGAGTAATGTTTCAGAAAAGTAATAAAATGAAGACAAAACTATATTATAATCCTTGAGACTAAAATTATGTCAGACTTATTATTCATCAGCATTATCCTTAATGAATGTCATTCATAACTACCAATTGCCGACACCTAAAGCCGTGTGTCCTCTCACTGGTCCAGGATGGATCATCTCCTAGTCATCTCGCATGTTCCACGATGCTGCATCTAAAACCATTCAAATACAAAATGAGTAATGTTTCAGAAAAGTAATAAAATGAAGAAAAAACTATATTATAATCATTCAGACTAAAATTATGTCAGACTTATAATTAATCAGCATTATCCTTAATGAATGTCATTCATAACTACCAATTGCCGGCACCTAAAGACGTATGTCCTCTCAATGGTCCAGGTGGGATCGTCTCCTAGTCATCTCGCATGTTCCACGATGCTGCATCTAAAACCATTCAAATACAAAATGAATAATGTTTCAGAAAAGTAATAATATGAAGAAAAAACTATATTATAATCATTCAGACTAAAATTATGTCAGACTTATAATTAATCAGCATTATCCTTAATGAATGTCATTCATAACTAACAATTGCCGGCACCTAAACACGTATGTCCACTCAGTGGTGCAGGAATGATCATCCCCTAGTCATCTCGCATGTTCGACGATGCTGCATCTAAAACCATTCAAATACAAAATGAGTAATGTTTCAGAAAAGTAATAAAATGAAGAAAAAACTATATTATAATCATTCAGACTAAAATTATGTCAGACTTATAATTAATCAGCATTATCCTTAATGAATGTCATTCATAACTACCAATTGCCGGCAACTAAAAACGTATGTCCTCTCAGTGGTCCAGGTGGCATCATCTCCTAGTCATCTCGCATGTTCCACGATGCTGCATCTTAAACCATTCAAATACAAAATGAGTAATTTTTCAGAAAAGTAATAAAATGAAGAAAATACTATATTACAATTATTCAGACTAAAATTATGTCAGACTTATAATTAATCAGCATTATCCTTTATGAATGTCATACATAACTACCAATTGCCGGCACCTAAAGACGTATGTCCTCTCAATGGTCCAGGTGGGATCATCTCCTAGTCATCTCGCATGTTCCACGATGCTGCATCTAAAACCATTCAAATACAAAATGAGTAATGTTTCAGAAAAGTAATAAAATGAAGAAAAAACTATATTATAATCATTCAGACTAAAATTATGTCAGACTTATTATTAATCAGCATTATCCTTAATGAATGTCATTCATAACTACCAATTGCCGGCGCCTAAAGACGTATGTCCTCTCAGTGGTCTAGGTGGGATCGTCTCCTAGTCATCTCGCATGTTCCACGATGCTGCATCTAAAACCATTCAAATACAAAATGAATAATGTTTCAGAAAAGTAATAATATGAAGAAAAAACTATATTATAATCATTCAGACTAAAATTATGTCAGACTTATAATTAATCAGCATTATCCTTAATGAATGTCATTCATAACTACCAATTGCCGGCACCTAAAGACGTATGTCCTCTCAGTGGTGCAGGAATGATCATCTCCTAGTCATCTCGAATGTTCCTGGATGCTGCACGTAAAACCATTCAAATAAAAAATGAGTAATGTTTCACAAATGTAATAAAATGAAGAAAAAACTATATTATAATCATTCAGACTAAAATTATGTCATACTTATAATAAATCAGCATTATCCTTAATGAATGTCATTCATAACTACCAAATGCCGGCACCTAAAGACGTATGTCCTCTCAGTGGTCCTGGTGGGATAATCTCCTAGTCATCTCGCATGTTCCACGATGCTGCATCTAAAACCATTTAAATACAAAATGAGTAATTTTTCAGAAAAGTAATAAAATGAAGAAAAAACTATATTACAATCATTCAGACTAAAATTATGTCAGACTTATAATTAATCAGCATTATCCTTTATGAATGTCATTCATAACTACCAATTGCCGGAACCTAAAGACGTATGTCATCTCAATGGTCCAGGTGGGATCATCTCTTAGTCATCTCGCATGTTCCACGATGCTGCATCTAAAACCATTCAAATACTAAATGAGTAATGTATAAGAAATGTAATAAATTGAAGAAAAAACTATATTATAATCATTCAGACTAAAATTATGTCAGACTTATAATTAATCAGCATTATCCTTAATGAATGTCATTCATAACTACCAATTGCCGGCACCAAAAGGCGTATGTCCTCTCAGTGGTCCAGGAATGATCATCTCCCAGTCATCTCGCATGTTCCTCGATGCTGCATCTAAAATAATACATAAACAATATGAGTAATGTTTCAGAAAGGTTATAAAATGAATAAAAAACGATATTCTAATCATTGAGACTAAAATTATGTCAGACTTATTATTAATCAGCATTATCCTTTATGAATGTCATTCATAACTACCAATTGACGGCACCTAAAGACGTATGTCCTCTCACTGGTCCAGGAAGGATCATCTCCTAGTCATCTCGCATGTTCCACGATGCTGCATCTAAAACCATTCAAATGCAGAATGAGTAATGTTTCAGAAAAGTAATAAAATGAAGAAAAAACTATATTATAATCATTCAGACTAAAATTATGTCAGACTTATAATAAATCAGCATTATCCTTAATGAATGTCATTCATAACTACCAATTGCCGGCACCAAAAGACGTTTGTCCTATTAGTGGTCCAGGAAGGATCATCTACTAGTCATTTCGCATGTTCCACGAAGCTGCATCTAATTCCATTCAAATACAAAATGAGTAATGTTTCAGAAAAGTAATAAAATGAAGAAAAAACGATATTATAATCATTGAGACTAAAATTATGTCAGACTTATTATTAATCAGCATTATCCTTAATGAAAGTCATTCATAACTACCAACTGCCGGCACCTAAAAACGTATGTCCTCTCAGTGAACCAGAAAGGATCATCTCCTAGTCATCTCGCATGTTCCACGATGCTGCATCTAAAACCATTCAAATACAAAATGAGTAATGTTTCAGAAAAGTAATAAAATAAAGAAAAAACTATATTACAATAATTCAGACTAAAATTATGTCAGACTTATAATTAATCAGCATTATCCTTATTGAATGTCAATCATAACAGCCAATTGACGGCACCAAAAGACGTTTGTCCTCTCAGTGGTCCAGGAAGGATCATCTCCTAGTCATCTCGCATGTTCCACGATGCTGCATCTAAATCCATTCAAATACAAAATGAGTAATGTTTCAGAAAAGTAATAAAATGGAGAAAAAACTATATTATAATCATTGAGACTAAAATTATGTGTGACCTATTATAAATCAGCATTATCCTTAATGAATAACATTCATAACTACCAATTGCCGGCACCTAAAGACGTATGTCCTCTCAGTGGTCCAGGAAGGATCATCTCCGAGTCATCTCGCATGTTCCTCGATGCTGCATCTAAAATATTACATATACAAAATGAGTAATGTTTCAGAAAAGTAATAAAATGAAGAAAAAACTATATTATAATCATTGAGGCTAAAATTATGTCCGACTTATAATTAATCAGCATTATCCTTAATGAATGTCATTCATAACTACCAATTGCCGGCAGCTAAAGACATATGTCCTCTCAGTGGTCCAGGAAGGATCATCTCCGATTCATCTCGCACGTTCCCCGATGCTGCATCTAAAACCATTCAAATACAAAATAAATAATGTTTCAAAAAAGAAATAAAATGAAGAAAAAACTATATTATAATCATTGAGACTAAAATTATATCAGACTTATAATTAATCAGCATTATCCTTAATGAATGTTATTCATAACTACCAATTGCCGGCACCTAAAGACGTATGTCCTCTCAGTGGTCCAGGAAGGATCATCTCCGATTCATCTCGCACGTTCCCCGATGCTGCATCTAAAACCATTCAAATACAAAATGAGTAATGTTTAAAAAAAGAAATAAAATGAAGAAAAAACGATATTATAATCATTGAGACTAAAATTATGTCAGACTTATTATTAATCAGCATTATCCTTTATGAAAGTCATTCATAACTACCAACTGCCGGCACCTAAAGACGTATGTCCTCTCAATGAACCAGAAAGGATCATCTCCGTGTCATCTCGCATATTCCTCGATGCTGCATCTAAAATAATACATAAACAATATGAATAATGTTTCAGAAAGGTTATAAAATGAAGAAAAAACGATATTATAATCATTGAGACTAAAATTATGTCAGACTTATTATTAATCAGCATTATCCTTTATGAAAGTCATTCATAACTACCAATTGCCGGCACTTAAAGACAAATGTCTTCTCAGTGGTCCAGGAAGGATCATCTCCGAGTCATCTCGCATGTTCCCCGATGCTGTATCTAAAACCATTCAAATACAAAATAAGTAATGTCTCAAAAAAGTAATAAATTGAAGAAAAAACTATATTATAATCCTAAAGACTAAAATTATGTCAGACTTATTATTAATCAGCATTATCCTTATTGAATGTCATTCATAACTACCAATTGCCGGCACATAAAGACGTATGTCCTCTCAATGGTCCAGGATGGATCATCTCCGAGTCATCTCGCATGTTCCCCGATGCTGCATCTAAAACCATTCAAATACAAAATGAGTAATGTTTCAGAAAAGTAATAAAATAAAGACAAAACTATATTATAATCCTTGAGACTAAAATTATGTCAGACTTATTATTAATCAGCATTATCCTTAATGAAGGTCATTCATAACTACCAGCTGCCGGCACCTAAGGACTTATGTCCTCTCAGTGGTCCAGGAAGGATCATCTCCGAGTCATCTCGCATGTTTCCCGATGCTGCATCTAATATTATACATATATAATATGAGTAATCTTTCAGAAAAGTAATAAAATGAAGAAAAACCTATATTTTATTTGTTGAGACTAAAATTATGTCAGACTTATTATTAATCATCATTATCCTTAATGAATGTCATTCATAACTACCAATTGCCGGCACCTAAAGACGTATGTCCTCTCAGTGGTCCAGGAAGGATCATCTCCGAGTCATCTCGCAGGTTTCTCGATGCTGCATCTAAAACCATTCAAATACAAAATGAGTAATGTTTCAGAAAAGTAGTAAATGGAAGAAAAAACTATATTATAATCATTGAGACTAAAATTATGTCAGACTTAATATTAATCAGCATTATCCTTAATGAAAGTCATTCGTAACTACCAACTGCCAAAACCTAAAGACGTATGTCCTCTCAGTGTTCCAGGAAGGATCATCTCCGAGTCATCCCGTATGTTCCCGATGCTGCATCTAAAATAATACATACTCAATATTAGTAATGTTTCAGAAAAGTAATAAAATGAAGAAAAAAATATATTATAATCATTGAGACTAAAATTATGTCTGACTTATTATAAATCAGCATTATCCTTAATGAATAACATTCATAACCACCAATTGCCAGCACCTAAATACGTATGTCCTATCAGTGGTCCAGGATGGATCATCTCCGAGTCATCTCGCATGTTCCTCGATGCTGCATCTAAAATAATACATATACAAAATAAGTAATGTTTCAGAAAAGTAATAGAATGAAGAAAAACTATATTATAATCATTGAGGCTAAAATTATGTCCGACTCATAATTAATCATCATTATCCTTAATGAATGTCATACATAACTACCAATTGCCGGCACCTAAAGACGTATGTCCTCTCAGTGGTCCAGGAAGGGTCATCTCCGATTCATCTCGCACGTTCCCCGATGCTGCATCTAAAACCATTCAAATACAAAATGATTAATGTTTCAAAAAAGAAATAAAATGAAGAAAAAACTATATTATAATCATTGAGACTAAAATTATATCAGACTTATAATTAATCAGCATTATCTTTAATGAATGTTATTCAAAACTACCATTTGCCGGCACCTAAAGACGTATGTCCTCTCAATAGTCCAGAAGGGATCATCTCCGAGTCATCTCGCATGTTCTTCGAAGCTGCATTAAAATAATACATATACAATATGAGTAATGTTTCAGAAATGTTATAAAATGAAGAAAAAACGATATTATAATCATTGAGACTAAAATTATCTCAGAATTATTATTAATATACATTATTCTTAATGAAAGTCATTCATAACTACCAACTGCCGGCACCTAAAGACGTATGTCCTCTCAATGAACCAGAAAGGATAATCTCCGTGTCATCTCGCATATTCCTCGATGCTGCATCAAAAATAATACATAAACAATATGAATAATGTTTCAGAAAGGTTATAAAATGAAGAAAAAACGATATTATAATCATTGAGACTAAAATTATGTCAGACTTATTATTAATCAGCATTATCCATTATGAATATCATTCATAACTACCAATTGCCGGCACCTAAAGACGTATGTTCTCTCAGTGGTCCAGGAAGGATCATCTCCTAGTCATCTCGCATGTTCCACGATGCTGCATCTTAAATAGAACATAAACAATATGAGTAATGTTTCAGAAAGGTTATAAAATGAAGAAAAAACGATATTCTAATCATTGATACTAAAATTATGTCAGACTTATTAATAATCAGCATTATCTTTTATGAATGTCATTCATAACTACCAATTGCCGGCACCTAAAGACGTATGTCCTCTCAAAGGTCTAGGAAGGATCATCTCGGAGTCATCTCGCATGTTTCACGATGCTGCATCTAAAATAATACATATACAATATAAGTAATGTTTCAGAAAAGTAATAAAATGAAGAAAAAACGATATTATAATCATTGAGACTAAAATTATGTCAGACTTATTATTAATCAGCATTATCCTTAATGAAAGTCATTCATAACTACCAACTGCCGGCACGTAAAGACGCATGTCCTCTCAGTGGTCCAGGTGGGATCATCTCCTAGTCATCTCGCATGTTCCACGACGCTGCATCTAAAACCATTCAAAAACAAAATGAGTAATGTATAAGAAAAGTAATAAAATGAAGAAAAAACTATATTACAATCATTCAGACTAAAATTAATTCAGACTTATAATTAATCAGCATTATCCTTAATGAATGTCAATCATAACAGCCAATTGCCGGCACCAAAAGACGTTTGTCCTCTCAGTGGTCAAGGAAAGATCATCTCCGAGTCATCTCGCATGTTCCCTGATGCTGCATCTAAAATAAAACATAAACAATATGAGTAATGTTTCAGAAAGGTTATAAAATGAAGAAAAAACGATATTCTAATCATTGAGACTAAAATTATGTCAGACTTATTATTAACCAGCATTATCCTTTATGAATGTCATTCATAACTACCAATTGACGGCACCTAAAGACGTATGTCCTCTCAGTGGTCCAGGAAGGATCATCTCCTAGTCATCTCGCATGTTCCACGATGCTGCATCTAAAACAATTCAAATACAAAATGAGTAATGTTTCAGAAAAGTATTAAAATGAAGAAAAAACTATATTATAATCATTCAGATTAAATTATGTCAGACATATAATTAATCAGCATTATCCTTAACGAATGTCATTCATAACTACCAATTACCGGCACCAAAAGACGTTTGTCCTCTCAGTGGTCCAGGAAGGATCATCTCCTAGTCATCTCACATGTTCCACGATGCTGCATCTAAATCCATTCAAATACAAAATGAGTAATGTTTCAGAAAAGTAATAAAATGATGAAAAAACTATATTATAATCATTGAGACTAAAATTATGTCTGACTTATTATAAATCAGCATTATCCTTAATGAATAACATTCATAGCTACCAATTGCCGGCACCTAAAGACGTATGTCCTCTCAGTGGTCCAGGAAGGATCATCTCCGAGTCATCTCGCATGTTCCTTGATGCTGCATCTAAAATAATACATATACAAAATGAGTAATGTTTCAGAAAAGTAATAAAATGAAGAAAAAACTATATTATAATCATTGAGGCTAAAATTATGTCCGACTTATAATTAATCAGCATTATCCTTATTGAATGTCATTCATAACTACCAATTGCCGGCAGCTAAAGACATATGTCCTCTCAGTGGTCCAGGAAGGATCATCTCCGATTCATCTCGAACGTTCCCCGATGCTGCATCTAACACCATTCAAATACAAAATGAGTAAAGTTTCAAAAAAGAAATAAAATGAAGAAAAAACTATATTATAATCATTGAGACTAAAATTATATCAGACTTATAATTAATCAGCATTATCCTTAATGAATGTTATTCATAACTACCAATTGCCGGCACCTAAAGACGTATGTCCTCTCAGTGGTCCAGGAAGGATCATCTCCGATTCATCTCGCACGTTCCCCGATGCTGCATCTAAAACCAATCAAATACAAAATGAGTAATGTTTCAAAAAAGAAATAAAATGAAGAAAAAACGATATTATAATCATTGAGACTAAAATTATGTCAGACTTATTATTAATCAGCATTATCCTTAATGAAAGTCATTCATAACTACCAACTGCCGGCACCTAAAGACGTATGTCCTCTCAATGAACCAGAAAGGATCATCTCCGTGTCATCTCGCATGTTCCACGATGCTGCATCTAAAACCATTCAAATACAAAATGAGTAATGTTTCAGAAAAGTAATAAAATGAAGAAAAAACTATATTATAATCATTCAGACTAAAATTATGTCAGACTTATAATTAATCAGCATTATCCTTAATGAATGTCATTCATAACTACCAATTGCCGGCGCCTAAAGACGTATGTCCTCTCAGTGGTCTAGGTGGGATCGTCTCCTAGTCATCTCGCATGTTCAACGATGCTGCATCTAAAACCATTCAAATACAAAATGAATAATGTTTCAGAAAAGTAATAATATGAAGAAAAAACTATATTATAATCGTTCAGACTAAAATTATGTCAGACTTATAATTAATCAGCATTATCCTTAAAAAATGTCATTCATAACTACCAATTGCCGGCACCTAAAGACGTATGTCCTCTCAGTGGTGCAGGAATGATCATCTCCTAGTCATCTCGAATGTTCCACGATGCTGCACGTAAAACCATTCAAATAAAAAATGAGTAATGTTTCAGAAATGTAATAAAATGAAGAAAAAACTATATTATAATCATTCAGACTAAAATTATGTCATACTTATAATTAATCAGCATTATCCTTAATTAATGTCATTCATAACTACCAAATGCCGGCACCTAAAGACGTATGTCCTCTCAGTGGTCCTGGTGGGATAATCTCCTAGTCATCTCGCATGTTCCACGATGCTGCATCTAAAACCATTTAAATACAAAATGAGTAATTTTTCAGAAATGTAATAAAATGAAGAAAAAACTATATTACAATCATTCAGACTAAAATGATGTCAGACTTATAATTAATCAGCATTATCCTTTATGAATGTCATTCATAACTACCAATTGCCGGCACCTAATGACGTATGTCATCTCAATGGTCCAGGTGGGATCATCTCCTAGTCATCTCGCATGTTCCACGATGCTGCATCTAAAACCATTCAAATACAAAATGAGTAATGTTTCAGAAAAGTAATAAAATGAAGAAAAAACTATATTATAATCATTCAGACTAAAATTATGTCAGACTTATAATTAATCAGCATTATCCTTAATGAATATCATTCATAACTACCAGTTGCCGGCACGTAAAGACGCATGTCCTCTCAGTGGTCCAGGAATGATCATCTCCCAGTCATCTCGCATGTTCCTCGATGCTGCATCTAAAATAATACATAAACAATAAGAGTAATGTTTCAGAAAGGTTATAAAATGAATAAAAAACGATATTCTAATCATTGAGACTAAAATTATGTCAGACTTATTATTAATCAGCATTATCATTTATGAATGTCATTCATAACTACCAATTGACGGCACCTAAAGACGTATGTCCTCTCAGTGGTCCAGGAAGGATCATCTCCTAGTCATCTCGCATGTTCCACGATGCTGCATCTAAAACCATTCAAATACAAAATGAGTAATGTTTCAGAAAAGTAATAAAATGAAGAAAAAACTATATTATAATCATTCAGACTAAAATTATGTCAGACTTATAATAAATCAGCATTATCCTTAATGAATGTCATTCATAACTACCAATTGCCGGCACCAAAAGACGTTTGTCCTATTAGTGGTCCAGGAAGGATCATCTACTAGTCATTTCGCATGTTCCACGATGCTGCATCTAATTCCATTCAAATACAAAATGAGTAATGTTTCAGAAAAGTAATAAAATGAAGAAAAAACGATATTATAATCATTGAGACTAAAATTATGTCAGACTTATTATTAATCAGCATTATCCTTAATGAAAGTCATTCGTAACTACCAACTGCCAAAACCTAAAGACGTATGTCCTCTCAGTGTTCCAGGAAGGATCATCTCCGAGTCATCCCGTATGTTCCCGATGCTGCATCTAAAATAATACATACTCAATATTAGTAATGTTTCAGAAAAGTAATAAAATGAAGAAAAAAATATATTATAATCATTGAGACTAAAATTATGTCTGACTTATTATAAATCAGCATTATCCTTAATGAATAACATTCATAACCACCAATTGCCAGCACCTAAATACGTATGTCCTCTCAGTGGTCCAGGATGGATCATCTCCGAGTCATCTCGCATGTTCCTCGATGCTGCATCTAAAATAATACATATACAAAATAAGTAATGTTTCAGAAAAGTAATTAAATGAAGAAAAACTATATTATAATCATTGAGGCTAAAATTATGTCCGACTTATAATTAATCAGCATTATCCTTTATGAATGTCATACATAACTACCAATTGCCGGCACCTAAAGACGTATGTCCTCTCAGTGGTCCAGGAAGGGTCATCTCCGATTCATCTCGCACGTTCCCCGATGCTGCATCTAAAACCATTCAAATACAAAATGAGTAATGTTTCAAAAAAGAAATAAAATGAAGAAAAAACTATATTATAATCATTGAGACTAAAATTATATCAGACTTATAATTAATCAGCATTATCTTTAATGAATGTTATTCATAACTACCATTTGCCGGCACCTAAAGACGTATGTCCTCTCAATAGTCCAGAAGGGATCATCTCCGAGTCATCTCGCATGTTCTTCGAAGCTGCATTAAAATAATACATATACAATATGAGTAATGTTTCAGAAAAGTTATAAAATGAAGAAAAAACGAGATTATAATCATTGAGACTAAAATTATCTCAGAATTATTATTAATATAAATTATCCTTAATGAAAGTCATTCATAACTACCAACTGCCGGCACCTAAAGACGTATGTCCTCTCAATGAACCAGAAAGGATAATCTCCGTGTCATCTCGCATATTCCTCGATGCTGCATCAAAAATAATACATAAACAATATGAATAATGTTTCAGAAAGGTTATAAAATGAAGAAAAAACGATATTATAATCATTGAGACTAAAATTATGTCAGACTTATTATTAATCAGCATTATCCATAATGAATATCATTCATAACTACCAATTGCCGGCACCTAAAGACGTATGTTCTCTCAGTGGTCCAGGAAGGATCATCTCCTAGTCATCTCGCATGTTCCACGATGCTGCATCTAAAATAGAACATAAACAATATGAGTAATGTTTCAGAAAGGTTATAAAATGAAGAAAAAACGATATTCTAATCATTGAGACTAAAATTATGTCAGACTTATTAATAATCAGCATTATCTTTTATGAATGTCATTCATAACTACCAATTGCCGGCACCTAAAGACGTATGTCCTCTCAAAGGTCTAGGAAGGATCATCTCGGAGTCATCTCGCATGTTTCACGATGCTGCATCTAAAATAATACATACACAATATAAGTAATGTTTCAGAAAAGTAATAAAATGAAGAAAAAACGATATTATAATCATTGAGACTAAAATTATGTCAGACTTATTATTAATCAGCATTATCCTTAATGAAAGTCATTCATAACTACCAACTGCCGGCACGTAAAGACGCATGTCCTCTCAGTAGTCCAGGTGGGATCATCTCCTAGTCATCTCGCATGTTCCACGACGCTGCATCTAAAACCATTCAAAAACAAAATGAGTAATGTATAAGAAAAGTAATAAAATGAAGAAAAAACTATATTACAATCATTCAGACTAAAATTATGTCAGACTTATAATTAATCAGCATTATCCTTAATGAATGTCAATCATAACAGCCAATTGCCGGCACCAAAAGACGTTTGTCCTCTCAGTGGTCCAGGAAAGATCATCTCCGAGTCATCTCGCATGTTCCCTGATGCTGCATCTAAAATAAAACATAAACAATATGAGTAATGTTTCAGAAAGGTTATAAAATGAAGAAAAAACGATATTCTAATCATTGAGACTAAAATTATGTCAGACTTATTATTAACCAGCATTATCCTTTATGAATGTCATTCATAACTACCAATTGACGGCACCTAAAGACGTATGTCCTCTCAGCGGTCCAGGAAGGATCATCTCCTAGTCATCTCGCATGTTCCACGATGCTGCATCTAAAACAATTCAAATACAAAATGAGTAATGTTTCAGAAAAGTATTAAAATGAAGAAAAAACTATATTATAATCATTGAGACTAAAATTATATCAGACTTATAATTAATCAGCATTATCCTTAATGAATGTTATTCATAACTACCAATTGCCGGCACCTAAAGACGTATGTCCTCTCAGTGGTCCAGGAAGGATCATCTCCGATTCATCTCGCACGTTCCACGATGCTGCATCTAAAACCATTCAAATACAAAATGAGTAATGTTTAAAAAAAGAAATAAAATGAAGAAAAAACGATATTATAATCATTGAGACTAAAATTATGTCAGACTTATTATTAATCTGCATTATCCTTAATGAAAGTCATTCATAACTACCAACTGCCGGCACCTAAAGACGTATGTCCTCTCAATGAACCAGAAAGGATCATCTCCGTGTCATCTCGCATATTCCTCGATGCTGAATCTAAAATAATGCATAAACAATATGAATAATGTTTCAGAAAGGTTATAAAATGAAGAAAAAACGATATTATAATCATTGAGACTAAAATTATGTCAGACTTATTATTAATCAGCATTATCCTTTATGAAAGTCATTCATAACTACCAATTGCCGGCACTAAAAGACAAATGTCTTCTCAGTGGTCCAGGAAGGATCATCTCCGAGTCATCTCGCATGTTCCCCGATGCTGTATCTAAAACCATTCAAATACAAAATAAGTAATGTCTCAAAAAAGTAATAAATTGAAGAAAAAACTATATTATAATCCTAAAGACTAAAATTATGTCAGACTTATTATTAATCAGCATTATCCTTATTGAATGTCATTCATAACTACCAATTGCCGGCACATAAAGACGTATGTCCTCTCAATGGTCCAGGATGGATCATCTCCGAGTCATCTCGCATGTTCCCCGATGCTGCATCTAAAACCATTCAAATACAAAATGAGTAATGTTTCAGAAAAGTAATAAAATAAAGACAAAACTATATTATAATCCTTGAGACTAAAATTATGTCAGACTTATTATTAATCAGCATTATCCTTAATGAAGGTCATTCATAACTACCAGCTGCCGGCACCTAAGGACTTATGTCCTCTCAGTGGTCCAGGAAGGATCATCTCCGAGTCATCTCGCATGTTTCCCGATGCTGCATCTAATATTATACATATATAATATGAGTAATCTTTCAGAAAAGTAATAAAATGAAGAAAAAACTATATTTTATTTGTTGAGACTAAAATTATGTCAGACTTATTATTAATCATCATTATCCTTAATGAATGTCATTCATAACTACCAATTGCCGGCACCTAAAGACGTATGTCCTCTCAGTGGTCCAGGAAGGATCATCTCCGAGTCATCTCGCATGTTTCTCGATGCTGCATCTAAAATAATACATATACAATATAAGTAATGTTTTCGAAAAGTTATAAAATGAAGAAAAAACGATATTATAATCAATGAGACTAAAATTATGTCAGACTTATAATTAATCAGCATTATCCTTAATGAATGTCATTCATAACTACCAATTGCCGGCACCTAAAGCCGTATGTCCTCTCAGTGGTCCAGGATGGATCATCTCCGAGTAATCTCGCATGATCCCCTATGCTGCATCTAAAACCATTCAAATACAAAATGAGTAATGTTTCAGAAAAGTAATTAATGGAAGAAAAAACTATACTATAATCATTGAGACTAAAATTATGTCAGACTTATTATTAATCAGCATTATCCTTAATGAAAGTCATTCGTAACTACCAACTGCCAAAACCTAAAGACGTATGTCCTCTCAGTGTTCCAGGAAGGATCATCTCCGAGTCATCCCGTATGTTCCCGATGCTGCATCTAAAATAATACATACTCAATATTAGTAATGTTTCAGAAAAGTAATAAAATGAAGAAAAAAATATATTCTAATCATTGAGACTAAAATTATGTCTGACTTATTATAAATCAGCATTATCCTTAATGAATAACATTCATAACTACCAATTGCCAGCACCTTAATACGTATGTCCTCTCAGTGGTCCAGGATGGATCATCTCCGAGTCATCTCGCATGTTCCTCGATGCTGCATCTAAAATAATACATATACAAAATAAGTAATGTTTCAGAAAAGTAATAAAATGAAGAAAAACTATATTATAATCATTGAGGCTAAAATTATGTCCGACTTATAATTAATCAGCATTATCCTTAATGAATGTCATACATAACTACCAATTGCCGGCACCTAAAGACGTATGTCCTCTCAGTGGTCCAGGAAGGGTCATCTCCGATTCATCTCGCACGTTCCCCGATGCTGCATCTAAAACCATTCAAATACAAAATGAGTAATGTTTCAAAAAAGAAATAAAATGAAGAAAAAACTATATTATAATCATTGAGACTAAAATTATATCAGACTTATAATTAATCAGCATTATCTTTAATGAATGTTATTCATAACTACCATTTGCCGGCACCTAAAGACGTATGTCCTCTCAATAGTCCAGAAGGGATCATCTCCGAGTCATCTCGCATGTTCTTCGAAGCTGCATTAAAATAATACATATACAATATGAGTAATGTTTCAGAAAAGTTATAAAATGAAGAAAAAACGATATTATAATCATTGAGACTAAAATTATCTCAGAATTATTATTAATATACATTATCCTTAATGAAAGTCATTCATAACTACCAACTGCCAGCACCTAAAGACGTATGTCCTCTCAATGAACCAGAAAGGATAATCTCCGTGTCATCTCGCATATTCCTCGATGCTGCATCAAAAATAATACATAAACAATATGAATAATGTTTCAGAAAGGTTATAAAATGAAGAAAAAACGATATTATAATCATTGAGACTAAAATTATGTCAGACTTATTATTAATCAGCATTATCCATTATGAATATCATTCATAACTACCAATTGCCGGCACCTAAAGACGTATGTTCTCTCAGTGGTCCAGGAAGGATCATCTCCTAGTCATCTCGCATGTTCCACGATGCTGCATCTAAAATAGAACATAAACAATATGAGTAATGTTTCAGAAAGGTTATAAAATGAAGAAAAAACGATATTCTAATCATTGAGACTTAAATTATGTCAGACTTATTAATAATCAGCATTATCTTTTATGAATGTCATTCATAACTACCAATTGCCGGCACCTAAAGACGTATTTCCTCTCAAAGGTCTAGGAAGGATCATCTCGGAGTCATCTCGCATGTTTCACGATGCTGCATCTAAAATAATACATATACAATATAAGTAATGTTTCAGAAAAGTAATAAAATGAAGAAAAAACGATATTATAATCATTGAGACTAAAATTATGTCAGACTTATTATTAATCAGCATTATCCTTAATGAAAGTCATTCATAACTACCAACTGCCGGCACGTAAAGACGCATGTCCTCTCAGTGGTCCAGGTGGGATAATCTCCTAGTCATCTCGCATGTTCCACGACGCTGCATCTAAAACCATTCAAAAACAAAATGAGTAATGTATAAGAAAAGTAATAAAATGAAGAAAAAACTATATTACAATCATTCAGACTAAAATTATGTCAGACTTATAATTAATCAGCATTATCCTTAATGAATGTCAATCATAACAGCCAATTGCCGGCACCAAAAGACGTTTGTCCTCTCAGTGGTCAAGGAAAGATCATCTCCGAGTCATCTCGCATGTTCCCTGATGCTGCATCTAAAATAAAACATAAACAATATGAGTAATGTTTCAGAAAGGTTATAAAATGAAGAAAAAACGATATTCTAATCATTGAGACTAAAATTATGTAAGACTTATTATTAACCAGCATTATCCTTTATGAAAATCATTCATAACTACCAATTGACGGCACCTAAAGACGTATGTCCTCACAGTGGTCCAGGAAGGATCATCTCCTAGTCATCTCGCATGTTCCACGATGCTGCATCTAAAACAATTCAAATACAAAATGAGTAATGTTTCAGAAAAGTATTAAAATGAAGAAAAAACTATATTATAATCATTCAGACTAAAATTATGTCAGACATATAATTAATCAGCATTATCCTTAACGAATGTCATTCATAACTACCAATTACCGGCACCAAAAGACGTTTGTCCTCTCAGTGGTCCAGGAAAGATCATCTCCTAGTCATCTCACATGTTCCACGATGCTGCATCTAAATCCATTCAAATACAAAATGAGTAATGTTTCAGAAAAGTAATAAAATGAAGAAAAAACTATATTATAATCATTGAGGCTAAAATTATGTCCGACTTATAATTAATCAGCATTATCCTTATTGAATGTCATTCATAACTACCAATTGCCGGCAGCTAAAGACATATGTCCTCTCAGTGGTCCAGGAAGGATCATCTCCGAGTCATCTCGCATGTTTCTCGATGCTGCATCTTAAATAATACATATAAAATATAAGTAATGTTTTCGAAAAGTTATAAAATGAAGAAAAAACGATATTATAATCAATGAGACTAAAATTATGTCAGACTTATAATTAATCAGCATTATCCTTAATGAATGTCATTCATAACTACCAATTGCCGGCACCTAAGGACGTATGTCCTCTTAGTGGTCCAGGAAGGATCATCTCCGAGTCATCTCGTATGTTCCTCGATGCTGCATCTAAAACCATTCAAATACAAAATAAATAATGTTTCAAAAAAGAAATAAAATGAAGAAAAAACTATATTATAATCATTGAGACTAAAATTATATCAGACTTATAATTAATCAGCATTATCCTTAATGAATGTTATTCATAACTACCAATTGCCGGCACCTGAAGACGTATGTCCTCTCAGTGGTCCAGGAAGGATCATCTCCGATTCATCTCGCACGTTCCCCGATGCTGCATCTAAAACCATTCAAATACAAAATGAGTAATGTTTCAAAAAAGAAATAAAATGAAGAAAAAACGATATTATAATCATTGAGACTAAAATCATGTCAGACTTATGATTAATCAGCATTATCCTTAATGAAAGTCATTCATAACTACCAACTGCCGGCACCTAAAGACGTATGTCCTCTCAATGAACCAGAAAGGATAATCTCCGTGTCATCTCGCATATTCCTCGATGCTGCATCAAAAATAATACATAAACAATATGAATAATGTTTCAGAAAGGTTATAAAATAAAGAAAAAACGATATTATAATCATTGAGACTAAAATTATGTCAGACTTATTAATAATCAGCATTATCTTTATTGAATGTCATTCATAACTACCAATTGCCGGCACCTAAAGACGTATGTCCTCTCAGTGGTCCAGGAAGGATCATCTCCTAGTCATCTCGCATGTTCCACGATGCTGCATCTAAAATAGAACATAAACAATATGAGTAATGTTTCAGAAAGGTTATAAAATGAAGAAAAAACGATATTCTAATCATTGAGACTAAAATTATGTCAGACTTATTAATAATCAGCATTATCTTTATTGAATGTCATTCATAACTACCAATTGCCGGCACCTAAAGACGTATGTCCTCTCAGTGGTCTAGGAAGGATCATCTCGGAGTCATCTCGCATGTTTCACGATGCTGCATCTAAAATAATACATATACAATATAAGTAATGTTTCAGAAAAGTAATAAAATGAAGAAAAAACGATATTATAATCATTGAGACTAAAATTATGTCAGACTTATTATTAATCAGCATTATCCTTAATGAAAGTCATTCATAACTACCAACTGCCGGCACGTAAAGACGCATGTCCTCTCAGTGGTCCAGGTGGGATCATCTCCTAGTCATCTCGCATGTTCCACGATTCTGCATCTAAAACCATTCAAATACAAAATGAGTAATGTATAAGAAAAGTAATAAAATGAAGAAAAAACTATATTACAATCATTCAGACTAAAATTATGTCAGACTTATAATTATTCAGCATTATCCTTAATGAATGTCAATCATAACAGCCAATTGCCGGCACCAAAAGATTTTTGTCCTCTCAGTGGTCCAGGAAAGATCATCTCCGAGTCATCTCGCATGTTCTTTGATGCTGCATCTAAAATAAAACATAAACAATATGAGTAATGTTTCAGAATGGTTATAAAATGAAGAAAAAACGATATTCTAATCATTGAGACTAAAATTATGTCAGACTTATTATTAACCAGCATTATCCTTTATGAATGTCATTCATAACTACCAATTGACGGCACCTAAAGACGTATGTCCTCTCAGTGGTCCAGGAAGGATCATCTCCTAGTCATCTCGCATGTTCCACGATGCTGCATCTAAAACAATTCAAATACAAAATGAGTTATGTTTCAGAAAAGTATTAAAATGAAGAAAAAACTATATTATAATCATTCAGACTAAAATTATGTCAGACATATAATTAATCAGCATTATCCTTAATGAATGTCATTCATAACTACCAATTGCCGGCACATAAAGACGTATGTCCTCTCAATGGTCCAGGATGGATCATCTCCAAGTCATTTCGCATGTTCCCCGATGCTGCATCTAAAACCATTCAAATACAAAATAAGTAATGTCTCAAAAAAGTAATAAATTGAAGACAAAACTATATTATAATCCTTGAGACTAAAATTATGTCAGACTTATTATTAATCAGCATTATCCTTAATGAAGGTCATTCATAACTACCAGCTGCCGGCACGTAAGGACTTATGTCCTCTTAGTGGTCCAGGAAGGATCATCTCCGAGTCATCTCGCATGTTCCCCGATGCTGCATCTAATATTATACATATATAATATGAGTAATCTTTCAGAAAAGTAATAAAATGAGAAAAAACTATATTTTATTTGTTGAGACTAAAATTATGTCAGACTTATTATTAATCATCATTATCCTTAATGAATGTCATTCATAACTACCAATTGCCGGCACCTAAAGACGTATGTCCTCTCAGTGGTCCAGGAAGGATCATCTCCGAGTCATCTCGCATGTTTCTCGATGCTGCATCTAAAATAATACATATACAATATAAGTAATGTTTTCGAAAAGTTATAAAATGAAGAAAAAACGATATTATAATCAATGAGACTAAAATTATGTCAGACTTATAATTAATCAGCATTATCCTTAATGAATGTCATTCATAACTACCAATTGCCGGCACCTAAAGCCGTATGTCCTCTCAGTGGTCCAGGATGGATCATCTCCGAGTAATCTCGCATGTTCTCCGATGCTGCATCTAAAACCATTCAAATACAAAATGAGTAATGTTTCAGAAAAGTAATAAATGGAAGAAAAAACTATATTATAATCATTGAGACTAAACTTATGTCAGACTTATTATTAATCAGCATTATCCTTAATGAAAGTCATTCGTAACTACCAACTGCCAAAACCTAAAGACGTATGTCCTCTCAGTGTTCCAGGAAGGATCATCTCCGAGTCATCCCGTATGTTCCCGATGCTGCATCTAAAATAATACATACTCAATATTAGTAATGTTTCAGAAAAGTAATAAAATGAAGAAAAAACTATATTATAATCATTGAGACTAAAATTATGTCTGACTTATTATAATTCAGCATTATCCTTAATGAATAACATTCATAACTACCAATTGCCGGCACCTAAAGACGTATGTCCTCTCAGTTGTCCAGGATGGATCATCTCCGAGTCATCTAGCATGTTCCTCGATGCTGCATCTAAAATAATACATATACAAAATGAGTAATGTTTCAGAAAAGTAATAAAATGAAGAAAAAACTATATTATAATCATTGAGGCTATAATTATGTCCGACTTATAATTAATCAGCATTATCCTTAATGAATGTCATTCATAACTACCAATTGCCGGCACCTAAAGACGCATGTCCTCTCAGTGGTCCAGGAAGGATCATCTCCGATTCATCTCGCACGTTCCTGATGCTGCATCTAAAACCATTCAAATACAAAATGAGTAATGTTTCAAAAAAGAAATAAAATGAAGAAAAAACTATATTATAATCATTGAGACTAAAATTATATCAGACTTATAATTAATCAGCATTATCCTTAATGAATGTTATTCATAACTACCATTTGCCGGCACCTAAAGACGTATGTCCTCTCAATAGTCCAGAAGGGATCATCTCCGAGTCATCTCGCATGTTCTTCGAAGCTGCATTAAAATAATACATATACAATATGAGTAATGTTTCAGAAAAGTTATAAAATGAAGAAAAAACGATATTATAATCATTGAGACTAAAATTATCTCAGAATTATTATTAATATACATTATCCTTAATGAAAGTCATTCATAACTGCCAACTGCCGGCACCTAAAGTCGTATGTCCTCTCAATGAACCAGAAAGGATAATCTCCGTGTCATCTCGCATATTCCTCGATGCTGCATCTAAAATAATACATAAACAATATGAATAATGTTTCAGAAAGGTTATAAAATGAAGAAAAAACGATATTATAATCATTGAGACTAAAATTATGTCAGACTTATTATTAATCAGCATTATCCTTTATGAATATCATTCATAACTACCAATTGCCGGCACCTAAAGACGTATGTCCTCTCAGTGGTCCAGGAAGGATCATCTCCTAGTCATCTCGCATGTTCCACGATGCTGCATCTAAAATAATACATAAACAATATGAGTAATGTTTCAGAAAGGTTATAAAATGAAGAAAAAACGATATTCTAATCATTGAGACTAAAATTATGTCAGACTTATTAATAATCAGCATTATCTTTTATGAATGTCATTCATAACTACCAATTGCCGGCACCTAAAGACGTATGTCCTCTCAGTGGTCTAGGAAGGATCATCTCGGAGTCATCACGCATGTTTCACGATGCTGCATCTAAAATAATACATATACAATATAAGTAATGTTTCAGAAAAGTTATAAAATGAAGAAAAAACGATATCATAATCAATGAGACTTAAATTATGTCAGACTTATAATTAATCAGCATTATCCTTAATGAATGTCATTCATAACTACCAATTGCCGGCACATAAAGACGTATGTCCTCTCAATGGTCCAGGATGGATCATCTCCGAGTCATCTCGCATGTTCCCCAATGCTGCATCTAAAACCATTCAAATACAAAATGAGTAATGTTTCAGAAAAGTAATAAAATGAAGACAAAACTATATTATAATCCTTGAGACTAAAATTATGTCAGACTTATTATTAATCAGCATTATCCTTAATGAAGGTCATTCATAACTACCAGCTGCCGGCACCTAAGGACTTATGTCCTCTCAGTGGTCCAGGAAGGATCATCTCCGAGTCATCTCGCATGTTCCCCGATGCTGCATCTAATATTATACATATACAATATGAGTAATCTTTCAGAAAAGTAATAAAATGAAGAAAAAACTATATTTTATTTGTTGAGACTAAAATTATGTCAGACTTATTATTAATCATCATTATCCTTAATGAATGTCATTCATAACTACCAATTGCCGGCACCTAAAGACGTATGTCCTCTCAATGGTCCAGGTGGGATCATCTCCTAGTCATCTCGCATGTTCCACGATGCTGCATCTAAAACCATTCAAATACAAAATGAGTAATGTTTCAGAAAAGTAATAAAATGAAGAAAAAACTATATTATAATCATTCAGACTAAAATTATGTCAGACTTATATTTAATCAGCATTATCCTTAATGAATGTCATTCATAACTACCAATTGCCGGCGCCTGAAGACGTATGTCCTCTCAGTGGTCCAGGTGGGATCGTCTCCTAGTCATCTCGCAAGTTCCACGATGCTGCATCTAAAACCATTCAAATGCAAAATGAATAATGTTTCAGACAAGTAATAATTTGAAGAAAAAACTATATTATAATCATTCAGACTAAAATTATGTCAGACTTATAATTAATCAGCATTATCCTTAATGAATGTCATTCATAACTACCAATTGCCGGCACCTAAAGACGTATATCCTCTCAGTGGTGCAGGAATGGTCATCTCCTAGTTATCTCGAATGTTCCACGATTCCGCACCTAAAACCATTCAAATACAAAATGAGTAATGTTACAGAAATGTAATAAAATGAAGAAAAAACTATATTATAATCATTCAGACTAAAATTATGTCATACTTATAATTAATCAGCATTATCCTTAATGAATGTCATTCATAACTACCAATTGCCGGCACCTAAAGACGTATGTCCTCTCAGTGGTCCTGGTGGGATAATCTCCTAGTCATCTCGCATGTTCCACGATGCTGCATCTAAAACCATTTAAATACAAAATGAGTAATTTTTCAGAAAAGTAATAAAATGAAGAAAAAACTATATTACAATCATTCAGACTAAAATTATGTCAGACTTATAATTAATCAGCATTATCCTTTATGAATGTCATTCATAACTACCAATTGCCGGCACCTTAAGACGTATGTCATCTCAATGGTCCAGGTGGGATAATCTCCTAGTCATCTCGCATGTTCCACGATGCTGCATCTAAAACCATTCAAATACAAAATGAGTAATGTTTCAGAAAAGTAATAAAATGAAGAAAAAACTGTATTATAATCATTCAGACTAAAATTATGTCAGACTTATAATTAATCAGCATTATCCTTAATGAATATCATTCATAACTACCAGTTGCCGGCACGTAAAGACGCATGTCCTCTCAGTGGTCCAGGATGGATCATCTCCGAGTAATCTCGCATGTTCTCCGATGCTGCATCTAAAACCATTCAAATACAAAATGAGTAATGTTTCAGAAAAGTAATGAATGGAAGAAAAAACTATATTATAATCATTGAGACTAAAATTATTTCAGACTTATTATTAATCAGCATTATCCTTAATGAAAGTCATTCGTAACTACCAACAGCCAAAACCTAAAGACGTATGTCCTCTCAGTGTTCCAGGAAGGATCATTTCCAAGTCATCCCGTATGTTCCCGATGCAGCATCTAAAATAATACATACTCAATATTAGTAATGATTCAGAAAAGTAATAAAATGAAGAAAAAACTATATTATAATCATTGAGACTAAAATTATGTCTGACTTATTATAAATCAGCATTATCCTTAATGAATAACATTCATAACTACCAATTGCCGGCACCTAAAGACGTATGTCCTCTCAGTTGTCCAGGATGGATCATCTCCGAGTCATCTCGCATGTTCCTCGATGCTGCATCTAAAATAATACATATACAAAATGAGTAATGTTTCAGAAAAGTAATAAAATGAAGAAAAAACTATATTATAATCATTGAGGCTATAATTATGTCCGACTTATAATTAATCAGCATTATCCTTAATGAATGTTATTCATAACTACCATTTGCCGGCACCTAAAGACGAGTGTCCTCTCAATAGTCCAAAAGGGATCATCTCCGAGTCATCTCGCATGTTCTTCGAAGCTGCATTAAAATAATACATATACAATATGAGTAATGTTTCAGAAAAGTTATAAAATGAAGAAAAAACGATATTATAATCATTGAGACTAAAATTATCTCAGAATTATTATTAATATACATTATCCTTAATGAAGGTCATTCATAACTACCAACTGCCGGCACCTAAAGACGTATGTCCTCTCAATGAACCAGAAAGGATAATCTCCGTGTCATCTCGCATATTCCTCGATGCTGCATCTAAAATAATACATAAACAATATGAATAATGTTTCAGAAAGGTTATAAAATAAGAAAAAACGATATTATAATCATTGAGACTAAAATTATGTCAGACTTATTATTAATCAGCATTATCCTTTATGAATATCATTCATAACTACCAATTGCCGGCACCTAAAGACGTATGTCCTCTCAGTGGTCCAGGAAGGATCATCTCCTAGTCATCTCGCATGTTCCACGATGCTGCATCTAAAATAATACATAAACAATATGAGTAATGTTTCAGAAAGGTTATAAAATGAAGAAAAAACGATATTCTTATCATTGAGACTAAAATTATGTCAGACTTATTAATAATCAGCATTATCTTATATGAATGTCATTCATAACTACCAATTGCCGGCACCTAAAGACGTATGTCCTCTCAGTGGTCTAGGAAGGATCATCTCGGAGTCATCTCGCATGTTCCACGATGCTGCATCTAAAATAATACATATACAATATAAGTAATGTTTCAGAAAAGTTATAAAATGAAGAAAAAACGATATCATAATCAATGAGACTAAAATTATGTCAGACTTATAATTAATCAGCATTATCCTTAATGAATGTCATTCATAACTACCAATTGCCGGCAACTAAAGCCGTATGTTTTCTCAGTGGTCAAGGAAGGATCATCTCCGAGTCATCTCGCATGTTCCCCGATGCTGCATCTAAAACCATTCAAATAAAAAATGAGTAATGTCTCAAAAAAGTAAAAAAATGAAGAAAAAACTATATTATAATCCTTGAGACTAAAATTATGTCAGACTTATTATTAATCAGCATTATCCTTAATGAATGTCATTCATAACTACCAATTGCCGGCCCATAAAGACGTATGTCCTCTCAATGGTCCAGGATGGATCATCTCCGAGTCATCTCGCATGTTCCCCAATGCTGCATCTAAAACCATTCAAATACAAAATGAGTAATGTTTCAGAAAAGTAATAAAATGAAGACAAAGCTATATTATAATCCTTGAGACTAAAATTATGTCAGACTTATTATTAATCAGTATTATCCTTAATGAAGGTCATTCATAACTACCAGCTGCCGGCACCTAAGGACTTATGTCCTCTCAGTGGTCCAGGAAGGATCATCTCCGAGTCATCTCGCATGTTCCCCGATGCTGCATCTAATATTATACATATACAATATGAGTAATCTTTCAGAAAAGTAATAAAATGAAGAAAAAACTATATTTTATTTGTTGAGACTAAAATTATGTCAGACTTATTATTAATCATCATTATCCTTAATGAATGTCATTCATAACTACCAATTGCCGGCACCTAAAGACGTATGTCCACTCAATGGTCAAGGTGGGATCATCTCCTAGTCATCTCGCATGTTCCACGATGCTGCATCTAAAACCATTCAAATACAAAATGAGTAATGTTTCAGAAAAGTAATAAAATGAAGAAAAAACTATATTATAATCATTCAGACTAAAATTATGTCAGACTTATATTTAATCAGCATTATCCTTAATGAATGTCATTCATAACTACCAATTGCCGGCGCCTAAAGACGTATGTCCTCTCAGTGGTCCAGGTGTGATCGTCTCCTAGTCATCTCGCATGTTCCACGATGCTGCATCTAAAACCATTCAAATACAAAATGAATAATGTTTCAGAAAAGTAATAATATGAAGAAAAAACTATATTATAATCATTCAGACTAAAATTATGTCAGACTTATTATTAATCAGCATTATCCTTAATGAATGTCATTCATAACTACCAATTGCCGGCACCTAAAGACGTATATCCTCTCAGTGGTGCAGGAATGATCATCTCCTAGTCATCTCGAATGTTCCACGATGCTGCACCTAAAACCATTCAAATACAAAATGAGTAATGTTACAGAAATGTAATAAAATGAAGAAAAAACTATATTATAATCATTCAGACTAAAATTATGTCATACTTATAATTAATCAGCATTATCCTTAATGAATGTCATTCATAACTACCAATTGCCGGCACCTAAAGACGTATGTCCTCTCAGTGGTCCTGGTGTGATCGTCTCCTAGTCATCTCGCATGTTCCACGATGCTGCATCTAAAACCATTCAAATACAAAATGAGTAATTTTTCAGAAAAGTAATAAAATGAAGAAAAAACTATATTACAATCATTCAGACTAAAATTATGTCAGACTTATAATTAATCAGCATTATCCTTTATGAATGTCATTCATAACTACCAATTGCCAGCACCTTAAGAAGTATGTCATCTCAATGGTCCAGGTGGGATCATCTCCTAGTCATCTCGCATGTTCCACGATACTGCATCTAAAACCATTCAAATACAAAATGAGTAATGTTTCAGAAAAGTAATAAAATGAAGAAAAAACTATATTATAATCATTCAGACTAAAATTATGTCAGACTTATAATTAATCAGCATTATCCTTAATGAATATCATTCATAACTACCAGTTGCCGGCACGTAAAGACGCATGTCCTCACAGTGGTCCAGGTGGGATCATCTCCTAGTCATCTCGCATGTTCCACGATGCTGCATCTAAAACCATTCAAATACAAAATGAGTAATGTAGAAGAAAATAATAAAATGAAGAAAAAACTATATTACAATCATTCAGACTAAAATTATGTCAGACTTATAATTAATCAGCATTATCCTTAATGAATGTCAATCATAACAGCCAATTGCCGGCACCAAAAGACGTTTGTCCTCTCAGTGGTCCAGGAAAGATCATCTCCGAGTCATCTCGTATGTTCCCTGATGCTGCATCTAAAATAAAACATAAACAATATGAGTAATGTTTCAGAAAGGTTATAAAATGAAGAAAAAACGATATTCTAATCATTGAGACTAAAATTATGTCAGACTTATTATTAATCAGCATTATCCTTTATGAATGTCATTCATAACTACCAATTGACGGCACCTAAAGACGTATGTCCTCTCAGTGGTCCAGGAAGGATCATCTCCTAGTCATCTCGCATGTTCCACGATGCTGCATCTAAAACAATTCAAATACAAAATGAGTAATGTTTCAGAAAAGTATTAAAATGAAGAAAAAACTATATTATAATCATTCAGACTAAAATTATGTCAGACATATAATTAATCAGCATTATCCTTAATGAATGTCATTCATAACTACCAATTGCCGGCACCAAAAGACGTTTGTCCTCTCAGTGGTCCAGGAAGGATCATCTCCTAGTCATCTCGCATGTTCCACGATGCTGCATCAAAATCCATTCAAATACAAAATGAGTAATGTTTCAGAAAAGTAATAAAATGAAGAAAAAACTATATTATAATCATTGAGACTAAAATTATGTCTGACTTATTATAAATCAGCATTATCCTTAATGAATAACATTCATAACTACCAATTGCCGGCACCTAAAGACGTATGTCCTCTCAGTGGTCCAGGAAGGATCATCTCCGAGTCATCTCGCATGTTCCTCGATGCTGCATCTAAAATAATACATATACAAAATGAGTAATGTTTCAGAAAAGTAATAAAATGAAGAAAAAACTATATTATAATCATTGAGGCTAAAATTATGTCCGACTTATAATTAATCAGCATTATCCTTAATGAATGTCATTCATAACTACCAATTGCCGGCACCTAAAGACGTATGTCCTCTCAGTGGTCCAGGAAGGATCATCTCCGATTCATCTCGCACGTTCCCCGATGCTGCATCTAAAACCATTCAAATACAAAATGAGTAATGTTTCAAAAAAGAAATAAAATAAAGAAAAAACTATATTATAATCATTGAGACTAAAATTATATCAGACTTTTAATTAATCAGCATCATCCTTAATGAATGTTATTCATAACTACCAAATGCCGGCACCTAAAGACGTACGTCCTCTCAGTGGTCCAGGAAGGATCATCTCCGATTCATCTCGCACGTTCCCCGATGCTGTATCTAAAACCATTCAAATAAAAAATGAGTAATGTTTCAAAAAAGAAATAAAATGAAGAAAAAACGATATTATAATCATTGAGACTAAAATTATGTCAGACTTATTATTAATCAGCATTATCCTTAATGAATGTCATTCATAACTACACATTGCCGGCACAAAAAGACGTATGTCCTCTGAATGGTCCAGGATGGATCATCTCCGAGTCATCTCGCAGGTTCCCCAATGCTGCATCTAAAACCATTCAAATACAAAATGAGTAATGTTTCAGAAAAGAAATAAAATGAACACAAAACTATATTATAATCCTTGAGACTAAAATTATGTCAGACTTATTATTAATCAGCATTATCCTTAATGAAGGTCATTCATAACTACTAGCTGCCGGCACCTAAAGACGTATGTCCTCTCAGTGGTCCAGGAAGGATCATCTCCGAGTCATCTCGCATGTTTCTCGATGCTGCATCTTAAATAATACATATAAAATATAAGTAATTTTTTCGAAAAGTTATAAAATGAAGAAAAAACGATATTATAATCAATGAGACTAAAATTATGTCAGACTTATAATTAATCAGCATTATCCTTAATGAATGTCATTCATAACTACAAATTGCCGGCACCTAAAGACGTATGTCCTCTCAGTGGTCCAGGAAGGATCATCTCCGTGACATCTCGGATGTTCCCCGATGCTGCGTCTAAAACCATTCAAATACAATATGAGTAATATTTCAGAAAAGTAATAAAATGAAGAAAAAATTATATTATAATCTTTGAGACTATAATTATGTCAGACTTATTATTAATCAGCATTATCCTTAATGAATGTCATTCATAACTACCAATTACCGGCACATAAAGACGTTTGTCCTCTCAGTGGTCCAGGAAGGATCATCTCCGAGTCATCTTGCATGTTCCCCGATGCTGCATCTAAAATAATACATATAGAATATGAGTAATGTAACAGAAAAGTTATAAAATGAAGAAAAAACGATATTATAATCAATGACCCTAAAATTATGTCAGACTTATTATTAATCAGCATTATCCTTAATGAATGTCATTCATAACTACCAATTGCCGGCACCTAAAGCCGTATGTCATCTCAGTGGTCCAGGAAGGATCATCTCCGAGTCATCTCGCATGTTCCCCGATGCTGCATCTAAAACCATTCAAATACAAAATGAGTAATGTTTCAGGAAAGTTATATAATGAAGAAAAAACGATATTATAATCAATGAGACTAAAATTATGACAGACGTATTATTAATCAGCATTTTCCTTAATGAAAGTCAATTATAACTACCAATTGCAGGCACCTTAAGACGTATGACCTCTCAGAGGTCCGGAAGGATCATCTCCGAGACATCTCGCATGTTCCCCGTTGCTGCATCAAAAATAATACAAATACAATATGAGTAATGTTTCAAAAAAGTTATAAAATGAAGAAAAAACGATATTATATTCGATGAGACTTAAATTATGTCAGACTTATTATTAATCAGTATTATCCTTAATGAAAGTCATTCATAAGTAGCAATTGCCGGCAATTAAAGACGTATGTCCTCTCAATGGTCAAGGAAGGATCATCTCCGAGACATCTCGCATGTTCCCCGTTGCTGCATCAAAAATAATACAAATACAATATGAGTAATGTTTCAAAAAAGTTATGAAATGAAGAAAAAACGATATTATATTCGATGAGACTTAAATTATGTCAGACTTATTATTAATCAGTATTATCCTTAATGAAAGTCATTCATAAGTAGCAATTGCCGGCAATTAAAAACGTATGTCCTCTCAACGATCCAGGAAGGATCATCTCCGAGAAATCTCGCATGTTCCCCGTTGCTGCATCAAAAATAATACATATACAATATGATAAATGTTTAAGAAAACTGATAAAATGAAGAAAAAACTATATTATAATCATTGAGACTAAAATTATGTCAGACTTATTATTAATCAGCATTATCCTTAATGAATGTCATTTATAGCTACCAATTGCCGGTACCTAAAGACGTATGTCCTCTACGTGGTCCAGGAAGGATCATCTCCGAGTCATCTCGCATGTTCCCGGATGCTGCATCTAAAACCATTCAAATACAATATGAGTAATGTTTCAGAAAAGTAATAAAATGAAGGAAAAACTATATTATAATCATTGAGACTAAAATTATGCCAGACTTATTATTAATCAGCATTATCCTTAATGAATGTCATTCATAACTACCAATTGCCGGCACCTAAAGACGTATGTCCTCTCAGTGGTCTAGGAAGGATTATCTCCGAGTCATCTCGCGTGTTCCCCGATGCTGCATCTAAAACCATTCAAATACAAAATGAGTAATGTTTCCAAAAAATAATAAAATGAAAAAAAATTATATTATAATCATTGAGACTAAAATTATATCAGACTTATTAATAATTAGCATTATCCTTAACGAATGTCATTCATAACCACCAATTGCCGGCACGTAAAGACGTATGTCCTCTCAGTGGTCCAGGAAGGATCATTTCCAAGTCATCTCGTACATTCCCCGATGGTGCATCTAAAATAATACATATACAATATGAGTAATGTTTCAGAAAAGTGATAAAATGAAGAAAAAATTATATTATAATCATTGAGACTAAAATTATGTCAGACTTATAATTGATCAGCATTATCCTTACTGAATGTCATTCAGAACTGCCAATTGCCGGCACCTAAAGCCATATGTCCTCTCAGTGGTCCAGGAAGGATCATCTCCGAGTATTCTCGCATGTTCTTCGTCGCTGCATCTAAAACCATTAAAAAAAAATGAGTAATGTTACAGAAAGGTATTAAAATGAAGAAAAAACTATATTATAATCATTGAGGCTATAATTATGTCCGACTTATAATTAATCAGCATTATCCTTAATGAATGTCATTCATAACTACCAATTGCCGGCACCTAAAGACGTATGTCCTCTCAGTGGTCCAGGAAGGGTCATCTCCGATTCATCTCGCACGTTCCCCGATGCTGCATCTAAAACCATTCAAATACAAAATGAGTAATGTTTCAAAAAAGAAATAAAATGAAGAAAAAACTATATTATAATCATTGAGACTAAAATTATATCAGACTTATAATTAATCAGCATTATCCTTAATGAATGTTATTCATAACTACCATTTGCCGGCACCTAAAGACGTATGTCCTCTCAATAGTCCAGAAGGGATCATCTCCGAGTCATCTCGCATGTTCTTCGAAGCTGCATTAAAATAATACATATACAATATGAGTAATGTTTCAGAAAAGTTATAAAATGAAGAAAAAACGATATTATAATCATTGAGACTAAAATTATCTCAGAATTATTATTAATATACATTATCCTTAATGAAGGTCATTCATAACTACCAACTGCCGGCACCTAAAGACGTATGTCCTCTCAATGAACCAGAAAGGATAATCTCCGTGTCATCTCGCATATTCCTCGATGCTGCATCTAAAATAATACATATACAATATGAGTAATGTTTCAGAAAAGTTATAAAATTAAGAAAAAACGATATCATAATCAATGAGACTAAAATTATGTCAGACTTATAATTAATCAGCATTATCCTTAATGAATGTCATTCATAACTACCAATTGCCGGCAACTAAAGCCGTATGTTTTCTCAGTGGTCAAGGAAGGATCATCTCCGAGTCATCTCGCATGTTCCCCGATGCTGCATCTAAAACCATTCAAATAAAAAATGAGTAATGTCTCAAAAAAGTAAAAAAATGAAGAAAAAACTATATTATAATCCTTGAGACTAAAATTATGTCAGACTTATTATTAATCAGCATTATCCTTAATGAATGTCATTCATAACTACCAATTGCCGGCACATAAAGACGTATGTCCTCTCAATGGTCCAGGATGGATCATCTCCGAGTCATCTCGCATGTTCCCCAATGCTGCATCTAAAACCATTCAAATACAAAATGAGTAATGTTTCAGAAAAGTAATAAAATGAAGACAAAGCTATATTATAATCCTTGAGACTAAAATTATGTCAGACTTATTATTAATCAGTATTATCCTTAATGAAGGTCATTCATAACTACCAGCTGCCGGCACCTAAGGACTTATGTCCTCTCAGTGGTCCAGGAAGGATCATCTCCGAGTCATCTCGCATGTTCCCCGATGCTGCATCTAATATTATACATATACAATATGAGTAATCTTTCAGAAAAGTAATAAAATGAAGAAAAAACTATATTTTATTTGTTGAGACTAAAATTATGTCAGACTTATTATTAATCATCATTATCCTTAATGAATGTCATTCATAACTACCAATTGCCGGCACCTAAAGACGTATGTCCACTCAATGGTCCAGGTGGGATCATCTCCTAGTCATCTCGCATGTTCCACGATGCTGCATCTAAAACCATTCAAATACAAAATGAGTAATGTTTCAGAAAAGTAATAAAATGAAGAAAAAACTATATTATAATCATTCAGACTAAAATTATGTCAGACTTATATTTAATCAGCATTATCCTTAATGAATGTCATTCAGAACTGCCAATTGCCGGCACCTAAAGCCATATGTCCTCTCAGTGGTCCAGGAAGGATCATCTCCGAGTATTCTCGCATGTTCTCCGTCGCTGCATCTAAAACCATTAAAAAAAAATGAGTAATGTTACAGAAAGGTATTAAAATGAAGAAAAAACTATATTATAATCATTGAGGCTATAATTATGTCCGACTTATAATTAATCAGCATTATCCTTAATGAATGTCATTCATAACTACCAATTGCCGGCACCTAAAGACGTATGTCCTCTCAGTGGTCCAGGAAGGGTCATCTCCGATTCATCTCGCACGTTCCCCGATGCTGCATCTAAAACCATTCAAATACAAAATGAGTAATGTTTCAAAAAAGAAATAAAATGAAGAAAAAACTATATTATAATCATTGAGACTAAAATTATATCAGACTTATAATTAATCAGCATTATCCTTAATGAATGTTATTCATAACTACCATTTGCCGGCACCTAAAGACGTATGTCCTCTCAATAGTCCAGAAGGGATCATCTCCGAGTCATCTCGCATGTTCTTCGAAGCTGCATTAAAATAATACATATACAATATGAGTAATGTTTCAGAAAAGTTATAAAATGAAGAAAAAACGATATTATAATCATTGAGACTAAAATTATCTCAGAATTATTATTAATATACATTATCCTTAATGAAGGTCATTCATAACTACCAACTGCCGGCACCTAAAGACGTATGTCCTCTCAATGAACCAGAAAGGATAATCTCCGTGTCATCTCGCATATTCCTCGATGCTGCATCTAAAATAATACATATACAATATGAGTAATGTTTCAGAAAAGTTATAAAATGAAGAAAAAACTATATTATAATCCTTGAGACTAAAATTATGTCAGACTTATTATTAATCAGCATTATCTTTAATGAATGTCATTCATAACTACCAATTGCTGGCACATAAAGACGTATGTCCTCTCAATGGTCCAGGATGGATCATCTCCGAGTCATCTCGCATGTTTCCCAATGCTGCATCTAAAGTCATTCAAATACAAAATGAGTAATGTTTCAGAAAAGTAATAAAATGAAAACAAAACTATATTATAATCCTTGAGACTAAAATTATGTCAGACTTATTATTAATCAGCATTATCCTTAATGAAGGTCATTCATAACTACCAGCTGCCGGCACCGAAGGACTTATGTCCTCTCAGTGGTCCAGGAAGGATCATCTCCGAGTCATCTCGCATGTTCCCCCATGCTGCATCTAATATTATACATATACAATATGAGTAATCTTTCAGAAAAGTAATAAAATGAAGAAAAAACTATATTTTATTTGTTGAGACTAAAATTATGTCAGACTTATTATTAATCATCATTATCCTTAATGAATGTCATTCATAACTACCAATTGCCGGCACCTAAAGACGTATGTCCTCTCAATGGTCCAGGTGGGATCATCTCCTAGTCATCTCGCATGTTCCACGATGCTGCATCTAAAACCATTCAAATACAAAATGAGTAATGTTTCAGAAAAGAAATAAAATGAAGAAAAAACTATATTATAATCATTCAGACTAAAATTATGTCAGACTTATATTTAATCAGCATTATCCTTAATGAATGTCATTCATAACTACCAATTGCCGGCGCCTAAAGACGTATGTCCTCTCAGTGGTCCAGGTGGGATCGTCTCCTAGTCATCTCCCATGTTCCACGATGCTGCATCTAAAACCATTCAAATACAAAATGAGTAATGTTTCAGAAAAGTAATAAAATGAAGAAAAAACTATATTATAATCATTGAGGCTAAAATTATGTCCGACTTACAATTAATCAGCATTATCCTTAATGAATGTCATTCATAACTACCAATTGCCAGCACCTAAAGACGTATGTCCTGTCAGTGGTCCAGGAAGGATCATCTACGATTCATCTCGCACGTTCCCCGATGCTGCATCTAAAACCATTCTAAAAAAAATGAGTAATGTTTCAAAAAAGAAATAAAATGAATAAAAAACTATATTATAATCATTGAGACTAAAATTATATCAGACTTTTAATTAATCAGCATTATCCTTAATGAATGTTATTCATAACTACCAATTGCCGGCACCTAAAGACGTACGTCCTCTCAGTGGTCCAGGAAGGATCATCTCCGATTCATCTCGCACGTTCCCCGATGCTGCATCTAAAACCATTCAAATACAAAATGAGCAATGTTTCAAAAAAGAAATAAAATGAAGAAAAAACGATATTATAATCATGGAGACTAAAATTATGTCAGACTTATTATTAATCAGCATTATCCTTAATGAATGTCATTCATAACTACCAATTGCCGGCACAAAAAGACGTATGTCCTCTGAATGGTCCAGGATGGATCATCTCCGAGTCATCTCGCATGTTCCCCAATGCTGCATCTAAAACCATTCAAATACAAAATGAATAATGTTTCAGAAAAGAAATAAAATGAAGACAAAACTATATTATAATCCTTGAGACTAAAATTATGTCAGACTTATTATTAATCAGCATTATCCTTAATGAAGGTCATTCATAACTACTAGCTGCCGGCACCTAAAGACGTATGTCCTCTCAGTGGTCCAGGAAGGATCATCTCCGAGTCATCTCGCATGTTTCTCGATGCTGCATCTTAAATAATACATATAAAATATAAGTAATGTTTTCGAAAAGTTATAAAATGAAGAAAAAACGATATTATAATCAATGAGACTAAAATTATGTCAGACTTATAATTAATCAGCATTATCCTTAATGAATGTCATTCATAACTACCAATTGCCGGCACCTAAGGACGTATGTCCTCTTAGTGGTCCAGGAAGGATCATCTCCGAGTCATCTCGTATGTTCCTCGATGCTGCATCTAAAACCATTCAAATACAAAATAAATAATGTTTCAAAAAAGAAATAAAATGAAGAAAAAACTATATTATAATCATTGAGACTAAAATTATATCAGACTTATAATTAATCAGCATTATCCTTAATGAATGTTATTCATAACTACCAATTGCCGGCACCTAAAGACGTATGTCCTCTCAGTGGTCCAGGAAGGATCATCTCCGATTCATCTCGCACGTTCCCCGATGCTGCATCTAAAACCATTCAAATACAAAATGAGTAATGTTTCAAAAAAGAAATAAAATGAAGAAAAAACGATATTATAATCATTGAGACTAAAATTATTTCAGACTTATGATTAATCAGCATTATCCTTAATGAAAGTCATTCATAACTACCAACTGCCGGCACCTAAAGACGTATGTCCTCTCAATGAACCAGAAAGGATAATCTCCGTGTCATCTCGCATATTCCTCGATGCTGCATCAAAAATAATACATAAACAATATGAATAATGTTTCAGAAAGGTTATAAAATGAAGAAAAAACGATATTATAATCATTGAGACTAAAATTATGTCAGACTTATTATTAATCAGCATTATCCATTATGAATATCATTCATAACTACCAATTGCCGGCACCTAAAGACGTATGTCCTCTCAGTGGTCCAGGAAGGATCATCTCCTAGTCATCTCGCATGTTCCACGATGCTGCATCTAAAATAGAACATAAACAATATGAGTAATGTTTCAGAAAGGTTATAAAATGAAGAAAAAACGATATTCTTATCATTGAGACTAAAATTATGTCAGACTTATTAATAATCAGCATTATCTTTTATGAATGTCATTCATAACTACCAATTGCCGGCACCTAAAGACGTATGTCCTCTCAGTGGTCTAGGAAGGATCATCTCGGAGTCATCTCGCATGTTTCACGATGCTGCATCTAAAATAATACATATACAATATAAGTAATATTTCAGAAAAGTAATAAAATGAAGAAAAAACGATATTATAATCATTGAGACTAAAATTATGTCAGACTTATTATTAATCAGCATTATCCTTAATGAAAGTCATTCATAACTACCAACTGCCGGCACGTTAAGACGCATGTCCTCTCAGTGGTCCAGGTGGGATCATCTCCTAGTCATCTCGCATGTTCCACGATTCTGCATCTAAAACCATTCAAATACAAAATGAGTAATGTATAAGAAAAGTAATAAAATGAAGAAAAAACTATATTACAATCATTCAGACTAAAATTATGTCAGACTTATAATTAATCAGCATTATCCTTAATGAATGTCAATCATAACAGCCAATTGCCGGCACCAAAAGACGTTTGTCCTCTCAGTGGTCCAGGAAAGATCATCTCCGAGTCATCTCGCATGTTCTTTGATGCTGCATCTAAAATAAAACATAAACAATATGAGTAATGTTTCAGAAAGGTTATAAAATGAAGAAAAAACGATATTCTAATCATTGAGACTAAAATTATGTCAGACTTATTATTAACCAGCATTATCCTTTATGAATGTCATTCATAACTACCAATTGACGGCACCTAAAGACGTATGTCCTCTCAGTGGTCCAGGAAGGATCATCTCCTAGTCATCTCGCATGTTCCACGATGCTGCATCTAAAACAATTCAAATACAAAATGAGTAATGTTTCAGAAAAGTATTAAAATGAAGAAAAAACTATATTATAATCATTCAGACTAAAATTATGTCAGACATATAATTAATCAGCATTATCCTTAATGAATGTCATTCATAACTACCAATTGCCGGCACCAAAAGACGTTTGTCCTCTCAGTGGTCCAGGAAGGATCATCTCCTAGTCATCTCACATGTTCCACGATGCTGCATCTAAATCCATTCAAATACAAAATGTGTAATGTTTCAGAAAAGTAATAAAATGAAGAAAAAACTATATTATAATCATTGAGACTAAAATTATGTCTGACTTATTATAAATCAGCATTATCCTTAATGAATAACATTCATAGCTACCAATTGCCGGCACTTAAAGACGTATGTCCTCTCAGTGGTCCAGGAAGGATCATCTCCGAGTCATCTCGCATGTTCCTTGATGCTGCATCTAAAATAATACATATACAAAATGAGTAATGTTTCAGAAAAGTAATAAAATGAAGAAAAAACTATATTATAATCATTGAGGCTAAAATTATGTCCGACTTATAATTAATCAGCATTATCCTTAATGAATGTCATTCATAACTACCAATTGCCGGCAGCTAAAGACATATGTCCTCTCAGTGGTCCAGGAAGGATCATCTCCGATTCATCTCGCACGTTCCCCGATGCTGCATCTAAAACCAATCAAATACAAAATGAGTAATGTTTCAAAAAAGAAATAAAATGAAGAAAAAACGATATTATAATCATTGAGACTAAAATTATGTCAGACTTATTATTAATCAGCATTATCCTTAATGAAAGTCATTCATAACTACCAACTGCCGGCATCTAAAGACGTATGTCCTCTCAATGAACCAGAAAGGATCATCTCCGTGTCATCTCGCATATTCCTCGATGCTGCATCTAAAATAATACATAAACAATATGAATAATGTTTCAGAAAGGTTATAAAATGAAGAAAAAACGATATTATAATCATTGAGACTAAAATTATGTCAGACTTATTATTAATCAGCATTATCCTTTATGAAAGTCATTCATAACTACCAATTGCCGGCACTTAAAGACGTATGTCTTCTCAGTGGTCCAGGAAGGATCATCTCCGAGTCATCTCGCATGTTCCCCGATGCTGTATCTAAAACCATTCAAATACAAAATAAGTAATGTCTCAAAAAAGTAATAAATTGAAGAAAAAACTATATTATAATCCTAAAGACTAAAATTATGTCAGACTTATTATTAATCAGCATTATCCTTAATGAATGTCATTCATAACTACCAATTGCCGGCACATAAAGACGTATGTCCTCTCAATGGTCCAGGATGGATCATCTCCAAGTCATCTCGCATGTTCCCCGATGCTGCATCTAAAACCATTCAAATACAAAATGAGTAATGTTTCAGAAAAGTAATAAAATAAAGACAAAACTATATTATAATCCTTGAGACTAAAATTATGTCAGACTTATTATTAATCAGCATTATCCTTAATGAAGGTCATTCATAACTACCAGCTGCCGGCACGTAAGGACTTATGTCCTCTTAGTGGTCCAGGAAGGATCATCTCCGAGTCATCTCGCATGTTCCCCGATGCTGCATCTAATATTATACATATATAATATGAGTAATCTTTCAGAAAAGTAATAAAATGAAGAAAAAACTATATTTTATTTGTTGAGACTAAAATTATGTCAGACTTATTATTAATCATCATTATCCTTAATGAATGTCATTCATAACTACCAATTGCCGGCACCTAAAGACGTATGTCCTCTCAGTGGTCCAGGAAGGATCATCTCCGAGTCATCTCGCATGTTTCTCGATGCTGCATCTAAAATAATACATATACAATATAAGTAATGTTTTCGAAAAGTTATAAAATGAAGAAAAAACGATATTATAATCAATGAGACTAAAATTATGTCAGACTTATAATTAATCAGCATTATCCTTAATGAATGTCATTCATAACTACCAATTGCCGGCACCTAAAGCCGTATGTCCTCTCAGTGGTCCAGGATGGATCATCTCCGAGTAATCTCGCATGTTCTCCGATGCTGCATCTAAAACCATTCAAATACAAAATGAGTAATGTTTCAGAAAAGTAATAAATGGAAGAAAAAACTATATTATAATCATTGAGACTAAACTTATGTCAGACTTATTATTGATCAGCATTATCCTTAATGAAAGTCATTCGTAACTACCAACTGCCAAAACCTAAAGACGTATGTCCTCTCAGTGTTCCAGGAAGGATCATCTCCGAGTCATCCCGTATGTTCCCGATGCTGCATCTAAAATAATACATACTCAATATTAGTAATGTTTCAGAAAAGTAATAAAATGAAGAAAAAACTATATTATAATCATTGAGACTAAAATTATGTCTGACTTATTATAAATCAGCATTATCCTTAATGAATAACATTCATAACTACCAATTGCCGGCACCTAAAGACGTATGTCCTCTCAGTTGTCCAGGATGGATCATCTCCGAGTCATCTCGCATGTTCCTCGATGCTGCATCTAAAATAATACATATACAAAATGAGTAATGTTTCAGAAAAGTAATAAAATGAAGAAAAAACTATATTATAATCATTGAGGCTATAATTATGTCCGACTTATAATTAATCAGCATTATCCTTAATGAATGTCATTCATAACTACCAATTGCCGGCACCTAAAGACGCATGTCCTCTCAGTGGTCCAGGAAGGGTCATCTCCGATTCATCTCGCACGTTCCCCGATGCTGCATCTAAAACCATTCAAATACAAAATGAGTAATGTTTCAAAAAAGAAATAAAATGAAGAAAAAACTATATTATAATCATTGAGACTAAAATTATATCAGACTTATAATTAATCAGCATTATCCTTAATGAATGTTATTCATAACTACCATTTGCCGGCACCTAAAGACGTATGTCCTCTCAATAGTCCAGAAGGGATCATCTCCGAGTCATCTCGCATGTTCTTCGAAGCTGCATTAAAATAATACATATACAATATGAGTAATGTTTCAGAAAAGTTATAAAATGAAGAAAAAACGATATTATAATCATTGAGACTAAAATTATCTCAGAATTATTATTAATATACATTATCCTTAATGAAAGTCATTCATAACTACCAACTGCCGGCACCTAAAGTCGTATGTCCTCTCAATGAACCAGAAAGGATAATCTCCGTGTCATCTCGCATATTCCTCGATGCTGCATCTAAAATAATACATAAACAATATGAATAATGTTTCAGAAAGGTTATAAAATGAAGAAAAAACGATATTATAATCATTGAGACTAAAATTATGTCAGACTTATTATTAATCAGCATTATCCTTTATGAATATCATTCATAACTACCAATTGCCGGCACCTAAAGACGTATGTCCTCTCAGTGGTCCAGGAAGGATCATCTCCTAGTCATCTCGCATGTTCCACGATGCTGCATCTAAAATAATACATAAACAATATGAGTAATGTTTAAGAAAGGTTATAAAATGAAGAAAAAACGATATTCTAATCATTGAGACTAAAATTATGTCAGACTTATTAATAATCAGCATTATCTTTTATGAATGTCATTCATAACTACCAATTGCCGGCACCTAAAGACGTATGTCCTCTCAGTGGTCCAGGAAGGATCATCTCCGAGTCATCTCGCATGTTCCCCGATGCTGCATCTAATATTATACATATACAATATGAGTAATCTTTCAGAAAAGTAATAAAATGAAGAAAAAACTATATTTTATTTGTTGAGACTAAAATTATGTCAGACTTATTATTAATCATCATTATCCTTAATGAATGTCATTCATAACTACCAATTGCCGGCACCTAAAGACGTATGTCCTCTCAATGGTCCAGGTGGGATCATCTCCTAGTCATCTCCCATGTTCCACGATGCTGCATCTAAAACCATTCAAATACAAAATGAGTAATGTTTCAGAAAAGTAATAAAATGAAGAAAAAACTATATTATAATCATTCAGACTAAAATTATGTCAGACTTATATTTAATCAGCATTATCCTTAATGAATGTCATTCATAACTACCAATTGCCGGCGCCTAAAGACGTATGTCCTCTCAGTGGTCCAGGTGGGATCGTCTCCTAGTCATCTCGCATGTTCCACGATGCTGCATCTAAAACCATTCAAATGCAAAATGAATAATGTTTCAGAGAAGTAATAATATGAGGAAAAAACTATATTATAATCATTCAGACTAAAATTATGTCAGACTTATAATTAATCAGCATTATCCTTAATGAATGTCATTCATAACTACCAATTGCCGGCACCTAAAGACGTATATCCTCTCAGTGGTGCAGGAATGGTCATCTCCTAGTTATCTCGAATGTTCCACGATTCCGCACCTAAAACCATTCAAATGCAAAATGAGTAATGTTACAGAAATGTAATAAAATGAAGAAAAAACTATATTATAATCATTCAGACTAAAATTATGTCATACTTATAATTAATCAGCATTATCCTTAATGAATATCATTCATAACTACCAATTGCCGGCACCTAAAGACGTATGTCCTCTCAGTGGTCCTGGTGGGATAATCTCCTAGTCATCTCGCATGTTCCACGATGCTGCATCTAAAACCATTTTATACAAAATGAGTAATTTTTCAGAAAAGTAATAAAATGAAGAAAAAACTATATTACAATCATTCAGACTAAAATTATGTCAGACTTATAATTAATCAGCATTATCCTTTATGAATGTCATTCATAACTACCAATTGCCGGCACCTTAAGACGTATGTCATCTCAATGGTCCAGGTGGGATAATCTCCTAGTCATCTCGCATGTTCCACGATGCTGCATCTAAAACCATTCAAATACAAAATGAGTAATGTTTCAGAAAAGTAATAAAATGAAGAAAAAACTGTATTATAATCATTCAGACTAAAATTATGTCAGACTTATAATTAATCAGCATTATCCTTAATGAATATCATTCATAACTACCAGTTGCCGGCACGTAAAGACGCATGTCCTCTCAGTGGTCCAGGATGGATCATCTCCGAGTAATCTCGCATGTTCTCCGATGCTGCATCTAAAACCATTCAAATACAAATTGAGTAATGTTTCAGAAAAGTAATAAATGGAAGAAAAAACTATATTATAATCATTGAGACTAAAATTATGTCAGACTTATTATTAATCAGCATTATCCTTAATGAAAGTCATTCGTAACTACCAACTACCAAAACCTAAAGACGTATGTCCTCTCAGTGTTCCAGGAAGGATCATCTCCGAGTCATCCCGTATGTTCCCGATGCTGCATCTAAAATAATACATACTCAATATTAGTAATGTTTCAGAAAAGTAATAAAATGAAGAAAAAACTATATTATAATCATTGAGACTAAAATTATGTCTGACTTATTATAAATCAGCATTATCCTTAATGAATAACATTCATAACTACCAATTGCCGGCACCTAAAGACGTATGTCCTCTCAGTTGTCCAGGATGGATCATCTCCGAGTCATCTCGCATGTTCCTCGATGCTGCATCTAAAATAATACATATACAAAATGAGTAATGTTTCAGAAAAGTAATAAAATGAAGAAAAAACTATATTATAATCATTGAGGCTATAATTATGTCCGACTTATAATTAATCAGCATTATCCTTAATGAATGTTATTCATAACTACCATTTGCCGGCACCTAAAGACGTATGTCCTCTCAATAGTCCAGAAGGGATCATCTCCGAGTCATCTCGCATGTTCTTCGAAGCTGCATTAAAATAATACATATACAATATGAGTAATGTTTCAGAAAAGTTATAAAATGAAGAAAAAACGATATTATAATCATTGAGACTAAAATTATCTCAGAATTATTATTAATATACATTATCCTTAATGAAGGTCATTCATAACTACCAACTGCCGGCACCTAAAGACGTATGTCCTCTCAATGAACCAGAAAGGATAATCTCCGTGTCATCTCGCATATTCCTCGATGCTGCATCTAAAATAATACATAAACAATATGAATAATGTTTCAGAAAGGTTATAAAATGAAGAAAAAACGATATTATAATCATTGAGACTAAAATTATGTCAGACTTATTATTAATCAGCATTATCCTTTATGAATATCATTCATAACTACCAATTGCCGGCACCTAAAGACGTATGTCCTCTCAGTGGTCCAGGAAGGATCATCTCCTAGTCATCTCGCATGTTCCACGATGCTGCATCTAAAATAATACATAAACAATATGAGTAATGTTTCAGAAAGGTTATAAAATGAAGAAAAAACGATATTCTTATCATTGAGACTAAAATTATGTCAGACTTATTAATAATCAGCATTATCTTTTATGAATGTCATTCATAACTACCAATTGCCGGCACCTAAAGACGCATATCCTCTCAGTGGTCTAGGAAGGATCATCTCGGAGTCATCTCGCATGTTCCACGATGCTGCATCTAAAATAATACATATACAATATAAGTAATGTTTCAGAAAAGTTATAAAATGAAGAAAAAACGATATCATAATCAATGAGACTAAAATTATGTCAGACTTATAATTAATCAGCATTATCCTTAATGAATGTCATTCATAACTACCAATTGCCGGCAACTAAAGCCGTATGTTTTCTCAGTGGTCAAGGAAGGATCATCTCCGAGTCATCTCGCATGTTCCCCGATGCTGCATCTAAAACCATTCAAATACAAAATGAGTAATGTCTCAAAAAAGTAAAAAAATGAAGAAAAAACTATATTATAATCATTGAGACTAAAATTATGTCTGACTTATTATAAATCAGCATTATCCTTAATGAATAACATTCATAACTACCAATTGCCGGCACCTAAAGACGTATGTCCTCTCAGTGGTCCAGGAAGGATCATCTCCGAGTCATCTCGCATGTTCCTCGATGCTGCATCTAAAATAATACATATACAAAATGAGTAATGTTTCAGAAAAGTAATAAAATGAAGAAAAAACTATATTATAATCATTGAGGCTAAAATTATGTCCGACTTATAATTAATCAGCATTATCCTTAATGAATGTCATTCATAACTACCAATTGCCGGCACCTAAAGACGTATGTCCTCTCAGTGGTCCAGGAAGGATCATCTCCGATTCATCTCGCACGTTCCCCGATGCTGCATCTAAAACCATTCAAATACAAAATGAGTAATGTTTCAAAAAAGAAATAAAATAAAGAAAAAACTATATTATAATCATTGAGACTAAAATTATATCAGACTTTTAATTAATCAGCATTATCCTTAATGAATGTTATTCATAACTACCAATTGCCGGCACCTAAAGACGTACGTCCTCTCAGTGGTCCAGGAAGGATCATCTCCGATTCATCTCGCACGTTCCCCGATGCTGCATCTAAAACCATTCAAATACAAAATGAGTAATGTTTCAAAAAAGAAATAAAATGAAGAAAAAACGATATTATAATCATTGAGACTAAAATTATGTCAGACTTATTATTAATCAGCATTATCCTTAATGAATGTCATTCATAACTACCAATTGCCGGCACAAAAAGACGTATGTCCTCTGAATGGTCCAGGATGGATCATCTCCGAGTCATCTCGCGAGGTTCCCCAATGCTGCATCTAAAACCATTCAAATACAAAATGAGTAATGTTTCAGAAAAGAAATAAAATGAACACAAAACTATATTATAATCCTTGAGACTAAAATTATGTCAGACTTATTATTAATCAGCATTATCCTTAATGAAGGTCATTCATAACTACTAGCTGCCGGCACCTAAAGACGTATGTCCTCTCAGTGGTCCAGGAAGGATCATCTCCGAGTCATCTCGCATGTTTCTCGATGCTGCATCTTAAATAATACATATAAAATATAAGTAATGTTTTCGAAAAGTTATAAAATGAAGAAAAAACGATATTATAATCAATGAGACTAAAATTATGTCAGACTTATAATTAATCAGCATTATCCTTAATGAATGTCATTCATAACTACCAATTGCCGGCACCTAAGGACGTATGTCATCTTAGTGGTCCAGGAAGGATCATCTCCGAGTCATATCGTATGTTCCCGGATGCTGCATCTAAAACCATTCAAATACAATATGAGTAATGTTTCATAAAAGTAATAAAATGAAGGAAAAACTATATTCTAATCATTGAGACTAAAATTATGTCAGACTTATTATTCATCAGCATTATCCTTAATGAATGTCATTCATAACTACGAATTGCCGGCACCTAAAGACGTATGTCCTCTCAATGGTCCAGGAAGGATCATCTCCGAGACATCTCGCATGTTGCCCGTTGCTGCTTCTTAATCCATTCAAATATAAAATGAGTAATGTTTTAGAAAAGTAATAAAATGAAGAAATAATTATATTATAATCATTGAGACTAAAATTATGTCAGAATTATTATTAATCAGCATTATCCTTAATGAATGTCATTCATAACTACAAATTGCCGGCACCTAAAGACGTATGTCCTCTCAGTGGTCCAGGAAGGATCATCTCCGTGACATCTCGGATGTTCCCCGATGCTGCGTCTAAAACCATTCAAATACAATATGAGTAATATTTCAGAAAAGTAATAAAATGAAGAAAAAATTATATTATAATCTTTGAGACTATAATTATGTCAGACTTATTATTAATCAGCATTATCCTTAATGAATGTCATTCATAACTACCAATTACCGGCACATAAAGACGTTTGTCCTCTCAGTGGTCCAGGAAGGATCATCTCCGAGTCATCTTGCATGTTCCCCGATGCTGCATCTAAAATAATACATATAGAATATGAGTAATGTAACAGAAAAGTTATAAAATGAAGAAAAAACGATATTATAATCAATGACCCTAAAATTATGTCAGACTTATTATTAATCAGCATTATCCTTAATGAATGTCATTCATAACTACCAATTGCCGGCACCTAAAGCCGTATGTCATCTCAGTGGTCCAGGAAGGATCATCTCCGAGTCATCTCGCATGTTCCCCGATGCTGCATCTAAAACCATTCAAATACAAAATGAGTAATGTTTCAGGAAAGTTATAAAATGAAGAAAAAACGATATTATAATCAATGAGACTAAAATTATGACAGACGTATTATTAATCAGCATTTTCCTTAATGAAAGTCAATTATAACTACCAATTGCAGGCACCTTAAGACGTATGACCTCTCAGAGGTCCGGAAGGATCATCTCCGAGACATCTCGCATGTTCCCCGTTGCTGCATCAAAAATAATACAAATACAATATGAGTAATGTTTCAAAAAAGTTATAAAATGAAGAAAAAACGATATTATATTCGATGAGACTTAAATTATGTCAGACTTATTATTAATCAGTATTATCCTTAATGAAAGTCATTCATAAGTAGCAATTGCCGGCAATTAAAGACGTATGTCCTCTCAATGGTCAAGGAAGGATCATCTCCGAGACATCTCGCATGTTCCCCGTTGCTGCATCAAAAATAATACAAATACAATATGAGTAATGTTTCAAAAAAGTTATGAAATGAAGAAAAAACGATATTATATTCGATGAGACTTAAATTATGTCAGACTTATTATTAATCAGTATTATCCTTAATGAAAGTCATTCATAAGTAGCAATTGCCGGCAATTAAAGACGTATGTCCTCTCAACGATCCAGGAAGGATCATCTCCGAGAAATCTCGCATGTTCCCCGTTGCTGCATCAAAAATAATACATATACAATATGATAAATGTTTAAGAAAACAGATAAAATGAAGAAAAAACTATATTATAATCATTGAGACTAAAATTATGCCAGACTTACTATAAATCACCATTATCCTCAATGAAAGTCATTCATAACTACCGATTGCCGGCACCTAAAGACGTAGGTCCACTCAGTTGTCCAGGAATCATCATTTCCGAGACATCTCGCATGTTCCCCAATGCTGAATCTAAAACCATTCAAATACAATATAAGTAATGTTTCAGAGAAGTAATAAAATGAAGAAAAAACTATATTATAATCATTGAGACTAAAATTATGTCAGACTTATTATTAATCAGCATTATCCTTAATGAATGTCATTTATAGCTACCAATTGCCGGTACCTACAGACGTATGTCCTCTACGTGGTCCAGGAAGGATCATCTCCGAGTCATCTCGCATGTTCCCGGATACTGCATCTAAAACCATTCAAATACAATATGAGTAATGTTTCAGAAAAGTAATAAAATGAAGGAAAAACTATATTATAATCATTGAGACTAAAATTATGTCAGACTTATTATTAATCAGCATTATCCTTAATGAATGTCATTCATAACTACCAATTGCCGGCACCTAAAGACGTATGTCCTCTCAGTGGTCTAGGAAGGATTATCTCCGAGTCATCTCGCGTGTTCCCCGATGCTGCATCTAAAACCATTCAAATATAAAATGAGTAATGTTTCCAAAAAATAATAAAATGAAAAAAAATTATATTATAATCATTGAGACTAAAATTATATCAGACTTATTAATAATTAGCATTATCCTTAATGAATGTCATTCATAACCACCAATTGCCGGCACGTAAAGACGTATGTCCTCTCAGTGGTCCAGGAAGGATCATTTCCAAGTCATCTCGTACATTCCCCGATGGTGCATCTAAAATAATACATATACAATATGAGTAATGTTTCAGAAAAGTGATAAAATGAAGAAAAAATTATATTATAATCATTGAGACTAAAATTATGTCAGACTTATTATTTATCAGCGTTATCCTTATTGAAAGTCATTCATAACTACCAACTGCCGGCACCTAAAGACGTATGTCCTCTCAGTGGTCCAGGAAGGATCATCTCCAAGTCATCTCGCATGTTCCTCGATGCTGCATCTAAAATATTACATATACAATATGAGTAATATTTTAGAAAAGTTATAAAATGAAGAAAAAACGATATTATAATCAATGAGACTAAAATTATGTCAGACTTATAATTGATCAGCATTATCCTTACTGAATGTCATTCAGAACTGCCAATTGCCGGCACCTAAAGCCATATGTCCTCTCAGTGGTCCAGGAAGGATCATCTCCGAGTATTCTCGATTGTTCCCCGTCGCTGCATCTAAAACCATTAAAAAAAAATGAGTAATGTTACAGAAAGGTATTAAAATGAAGAAAAAACTATATTATAATCATTGAGGCTATAATTATGTCCGACTTATAATTAATCAGCATTATCCTTAATGAATGTCATTCATAACTACCAATTGCCGGCACCTAAAGACGTATGTCCTCTCAGTGGTCCAGGAAGGGTCATCTCCGATTCATCTCGCACGTTCCCCGATGCTGCATCTAAAACCATTCAAATACAAAATGAGTAATGTTTCAAAAAAGAAATAAAATGAAGAAAAAACTATATTATAATCATTGAGACTAAAATTATATCAGACTTATAATTAATCAGCATTATCCTTAATGAATGTTATTCATAACTACCATTTGCCGGCACCTAAAGACGTATGTCCTCTCAATAGTCCAGAAGGGATCATCTCCGAGTCATCTCGCATGTTCTTCGAAGCTGCATTAAAATAATACATATACAATATGAGTAATGTTTCAGAAAAGTTATAAAATGAAGAAAAAACGATATTATAATCATTGAGACTAAAATTATCTCAGAATTATTATTAATATACATTATCCTTAATGAAGGTCATTCATAACTACCAACTGCCGGCACCTAAAGACGTATGTCCTCTCAATGAACCAGAAAGGATAATCTCCGTGTCATCTCGCATATTCCTCGATGCTGCATCTAAAATAATACATAAACAATATGAATAATGTTTCAGAAAGGTTATAAAATGAAGAAAAAACGATATTATAATCATTGAGACTAAAATTATGTCAGACTTATTATTAATCAGCATTATCCTTTATGAATATCATTCATAACTACCGATTGCCGGCACCTAAAGACGTATGTCCTCTCAGTGGTCCAGGAAGGATCATCTCCTAGTCATCTCGCATGTTCCACGATGCTGCATCTAAAATAATACATAAACAATATGAGTAATGTTTCAGAAAGGTTATAAAATGAAGAAAAAACGATATTCTAATCATTGAGACTAAAAGTATGTCAGACTTATTAATAATCAGCATTATCTTTTATGAATGTCATTCATAACTACCAATTGCCGGCACCTAAAGACGTATGTCCTCTCAGTGGTCTAGGAAGGATCATCTCGGAGTCATCTCGTAGGTTTCACGATGCTGCATCTAAAATAATACATATACAATATAAGTAATGTTTCAGAAAAGTTATAAAATGAAGAAAAAACGATATCATAATCAATGAGACTAAAATTATGTCAGACTTATAATTAATCAGCATTATCCTTAATGAATGTCATTCATAACTACCGATTGCCGGCAACTAAAGCCGTATGTTTTCTCAGTGGTCAAGGAAGGATCATCTCCGAGTCATCTCGCATGTTCCCCGATGCTGTATCTAAAACCATCAAATACAAAATGAGTAATGTCTCAAAAAAGTAAAAAAATGAAGAAAAAACTATATTATAATCCTTGAGACTAAAATTATGTCAGACTTATTATTAATCAGCATTATCTTTAATGAATGTCATTCATAACTACCAATTGCCGGCACATAAAGACGTATGTCCTCTCAATGGTCCAGGATGGATCATCTCCGAGTCATCTCGAATGTTTCCCAATGCTGCATCTAAAGTCATTCAAATACAAAATGAGTAATGTTTCAGAAAAGTAATAAAATGAAGACAAAACTATATTATAATCCTTGAGACTAAAATTATGTCAGACTTATTATTAATCAGCATTATCCTTAATGAAGGTCATTCATAACTACCAGCTGCCGGCACCGAAGGACTTATGTCCTCTCAGTGGTCCAGGAAGGATCATCTCCGAGTCATCTCGCATGTTCCCCGATGCTGCATCTAATATTATACATATACAATATGAGTAATCTTTCAGAAAAGTAATAAAATGAAGAAAAAACTATATTTTATTTGTTGAGAATAAAATTATGTCAGACTTATTATTAATCATCATTATCCTTAATGAATGTCATTCATAACTACCAATTGCCGGCACCTAAAGACGTATGTCCTCTCAATGGTCCAGGTGGGATCATCTCCTAGTCATCTCGCATGTTCCACGATGCTGCATCTAAAACCATTCAAATACAAAATGAGTAATGTTTCAGAAAAGTAATAAAATGAAGAAAAAACTATATTATAATCATTCAGACTAAAATTATGTCAGACTTATATTTAATCAGCATTATCCTTAATGAATGTCATTCATAACTACCAATTGCCGGCGCCTAAAGACGTATGTCCTCTCAGTGGTCCAGGTGGGATCGTCTCCTAGGCATCTCGCATGTTCCACGATGCTGCATCTAAAACCATTCAAATACAAAATGAATAATGTTTCAGAAAAGTAATAATATGAAGAAAAAACTATATTATAATCATTCAGACTAAAATTATGTCATACTTATAATTAATCAGCATTATCCTTAATGAATGTCATTCATAACTACCAATTGCCGGCACCTAAAGACGTATGTCCTCTCAGTGGTCCTGGTGGGATAATCTACTAGTCATCTCGCATGTTCCACGATGCTGCATCTTAAACCATTAAAATACAAAATGAGTAATTTCTCAGAAAAGTAATAAAATGAAGAAAAAACTATATTACAATCATTCAGACTAAAATTATGTCAGACTTATAAATAATCAGCATTATCCTTTATGAATGTCATTCATAACTACCAATTGCCGGCACCTTAAGACGTATGTCATCTCAATGGTCCAGGTGGGATCATCTCCTAGTCATCTCGCATGTTCCACGATGCTGCATCTAAAACCATTCAAATACAAAATGAGTAATGTTTCAGAAAAGTAATAAAATGAAGAAAAAACTATATTATAATCATTCAGACTAAAATTATGTCAGACTTATAATTAATCAGCATTATCCTTAATGAATATCATTCATAACTACCAGTTGCCGGCACGTAAAGACGCATGTCCTCTCAGTGGTCCAGGTGGGATCATCTCCTAGTCATCTCGCATGTTCCACGATGCTGCATCTAAAACCATTCAAATACAAAATGAGTAATGTATAAGAAAAGTAATAAAATGAAGAAAAAACTATATTACAATCATTCAGACTAAATTTATGTCAGACTTATAATTAATCAGCATTATCCTTAATGAATGTCAATCATAACAGCCAATTGCCGGCACCAAAAGACGTTTGTCCTCTCAGTGGTCCAGGAAAGATCATCTCCGAGTCATCTCGTATGTTCCCTGATGCTGCATCTAAAATAAAACATAAACAATATGAGTAATGTTTCAGAAAGGTTATAAAATGAAGAAAAAACGATATTCTAATCATTGAGACTAAAATTATGTCAGACTTATTATTAATCAGCATTATCCTTTATGAATGTCATTCATAACTACCAATTGACGGCACCTAAAGACGTATGTCCTCTCAGTGGTCCAGGAAGGATCATCTCCTAGTCATCTCGCATGTTCCACGATGCTGCATCTAAAACAATTCAAATACAAAATGAGTAATGTTTCAGAAAAGTATTAAAATGAAGAAAAAACTATATTATAATCATTCAGACTAAAATTATGTCAGACATATAATTAATCAGCATTATCCTTAATGAATGTCATTCATAACTACCAATTGCCGGCACCAAAAGACGTTTGTCCTCTCAGTGGTCCAGGAAGGATCATCTCCTAGTCATCTCGCATGTTCCACGATGCTGCATCTAAATCCATTCAAATACAAAATGAGTAATGTTTCAGAAAAGTAATAAAATGAAGAAAAAACTATATTATAATCATTGAGACTAAAATTATGTCTGACTTATTATAAATCAGCATTATCCTTAATGAATAACATTCATAACTACCAATCGCCGGCACCTAAAGACGTATGTCCTCTCAGTGGTCCAGGAAGGATCATCTCCGAGTCATCTCGCATGTTCCTCGATGCTGCATCTAAAATAATACATATACAAAATGAGTAATGTTTCAGAAAAGTAATAAAATGAAGAAAAAACTATATTATAATCATTGAGGCTAAAATTATGTCCGACTTATAATTAATCAGCATTATCCTTAATGAATGTCATTCATAACTACCAATTGCCGGCATCTAAAGACGTATGTCCTCTCAGTGGTCCAGGAAGGATCATCTCCGATTCATCTCGCACGTTCCCCGATGCTGCATCTAAAACCATTCAAATACAAAATGAGTAATGTTTCAAAAAAGAAATAAAATGAAGAAAAAACTATATTATAATCATTGAGACTAAAATTATATCAGACTTTTAATTAATCAGCATTATCCTTAATGAATGTTATTCATAACTACCAATTGCCGGCACCTAAAGACGTACGTCCTCTCAGTGGTCCAGGAAGGATCATCTCCGATTCATCTCGCACGTTCCACGATGCTGCATCTAAAACCATTCAAATACAAAATGAGTAATGTTTCAAAAAAGAAATAAAATGAAGAAAAAACGATATTATAATCATTGAGACTAAAATTATGTCAGACTTATTATTAATCAGCATTATCCTTAATGAATGTCATTCATAACTACCAATTGCCGGCACAAAAAGACGTATGTCCTCTGAATGGTCCAGGATGGATCATCTCCGAGTCATCTCGCATGTTCCCCAATGCTGCATCTAAAACCATTCAAATACAAAATGAGTAATGTTTCAGAAAAGAAATAAAATGAAGACAAAACTATATTATAATCCTTGAGACTAAAATTATGTCAGACTTATTATTAATCAGCATTATCCTTAATGAAGGTCATTCATAACTACTAGCTGCCGGCACCTAAAGACGTATGTCCTCTCAGTGGTCCAGGAAGGATCATCTCCGAGTCATCTCGCATGTTTCTCGATGCTGCATCTTAAATAATACATATAAAATATAAGTAATGTTTTCGAAAAGTTATAAAATGAAGAAAAAACGATATTATAATCAATGAGACTAAAATTATGTCAGACTTATAATTAATCAGCATTATCCTTAATGAATGTCATTCATAACTACCAATTGCCGGCACCTAAGGACGTATGTCCTCTTAGTGGTCCAGGAAGGATCATCTCCGAGTCATCTCGTATGTTCCCGGATGCTGCATCTAAAACCATTCAAATACAATATGAGTAATGTTTCATAAAAGTAATAAAATGAAGGAAAAACTATATTCTAATCATTGAGACTAAAATTATGTCAGACTTATTATTAATCAGCATTATCCTTAATGAATGCCATTCATAACTACGAATTGCCGGCACCTAAAGACGTATGTCCTCTCAATGGTCCAGGAAGGATCATCTCCGAGACATCTCGCATGTTGCCCGTTGCTGCTTCTTAATCCATTCAAATATAAAATGAGTAATGTTTTAGAAAAGTAATAAAATGAAGAAATAATTATATTATAATCATTGAGACTAAAATTATGTCAGAATTATTATTAATCAGCATTATCCTTAATGAATGTCATTCATAACTACAAATTGCCGGCACCTAAAGACGTATGTCCTCTCAGTGGTCCAGGAAGGATCATCTCCGTGACATCTCGCATGTTCCCCGATGCTGCGTCTAAAACCATTCAAATACAATATGAGTAATATTTCAGAAAAGTAATAAAATGAAGAAAAAATTATATTATAATCTTTGAGACTATAATTATGTCAGACTTATTATTAATCAGCATTATCCTAAATGAATGTCATTCATAACTACCAATTACCGGCACATAAAGACGTTTGTCCTCTCAGTGGTCCAGGAAGGATCATCTCCGAGTCATCTTGCATGTTCCCCGATGCTGCATCTAACATAATACATATAGAATATGAGTAATGTAACAGAAAAGTTATAAAATGAAGAAAAAACGATATTATAATCAATGACCCTAAAATTATGTCAGACTTATTATTAATCAGCATTATCCTTAATGAATGTCATTCATAACTACCAATTGCCGGCACCTAAAGCCGTATGTCATCTCAGTGGTCCAGGAAGGATATCTCCGAGTCATCTCGCATGTTCCCCGATGCTGCATCTAAAACCATTCAAATACAAAATGAGTAATGTTTCAGGAAAGTTATAAAATGAAGAAAAAACGATATTATAATCAATGAGACTAAAATTATGACAGACGTATTATTAATCAGCATTTTCCTTAATGAAAGTCAATTATAATTACCAATTGCAGGCACCTTAAGACGTATGACTTCTCAGAGGTCTGGAAGGATCATCTCCGAGACATCTCGCATGTTCCACGATGCTGCATCTAAAACCATTCAAATACAAAATGAGTAATGTTTCAGAAAAGTAATAAAATGAAGAAAAAACTATATTATAATCATTCAGACTAAAATTATGTCAGACTTATATTTAATCAGCATTATCCTTAATGAATGTCATTCATAACTACCGATTGCCGGCAACTAAAGCCGTATGTTTTCTCAGTGGTCAAGGAAGGATCATCTCCGAGTCATCTCGCATGTTCCCCGATGCTGTATCTAAAACCATTCAAATACAAAATGAGTAATGTCTCAAAAAAGTAAAAAAATGAAGAAAAAACTATATTATAATCCTTGAGACTAAAATTATGTCAGACTTATTATTAATCAGCATTATCTTTAATGAATGTCATTCATAACTACCAATTGCCGGCACATAAAGACGTATGTCCTCTCAATGGTCCAGGATGGATCATCTCCGAGTCATCTCGCATGTTTCCCAATGCTGCATCTAAAGTCATTCAAATACAAAATGAGTAATGTTTCAGAAAAGTAATAAAATGAAGACAAAACTATATTATAATCCTTGAGACTAAAATTATGTCAGACTTATTATTAATCAGCATTATCCTTAATGAAGGTCATTCATAACTACCAGCTGCCGGCACCGAAGGACTTATGTCCTCTCAGTGGTCCAGGAAGGATCATCTCCGAGTCATCTCGCATGTTCCCCGATGCTGCATCTAATATTATACATATACATTATGAGTAATCTTTCAGAAAAGTAATAAAATGAAGAAAAAACTATATTTTATTTGTTGAGACTAAAATTATGTCAGACTTATTATTAATCATCATTATCCTTTATGAATGTCATTCATAACTACCAATTGCCGGCACCTAAAGACGTATGTCCTCTCAATGGTCCAGGTGGGATCATCTCCTAGTCATCTCGCATGTTCCACGATGCTGCATCTAAAACCATTCAAATACAAAATGAGTAATGTTTCAGAAAAGTAATAAAATGAAGAAAAAACTATATTATAATCATTCAGACTAAAATTATGTCAGACTTATATTTAATCAGCATTATCCTTAATGAATGTCATTCATAACTACCAATTGCCGGCGCCTAAAGACGTATGTCCTCTCAGTGGTCCAGGTGGGATCGTCTCCTAGTCATCTCGCATGTTCCACGATGCTGCATCTAAAACCATTCGAATACAAAATGAATAATGTTTCAGAAAAGTAATAATATGAAGAAAAAAATATATTATAATCATTCAGACTAAAATTATGTCAGACTTATAATTAATCAGCATTATCCTTAATGAATGTCATTCATAACTACCAATTGCCGGCATCTAAAGACGTATATCCTCTTAGTGGTGCAGGAATGATCATCTCGTAGTCATCTCGAATGTTCAACGATGCTGCACCTTAAACCATTCAAATACAAAATGAGTAATGTTACAGAAATGTAATAAAATGAAGAAAAAACTATATTATAATCATTCAGACTAAAATTATGTCATACTTATAATTAATCAGCATTATCCTTAATGAATGTCATTCATAACTACCAATTGCCGGCACCTAAAGACGTATGTCCTCTCAGTGGTCCTGGTGGGATAATCTACTAGTCATCTCGCATGTTCCACGATGCTGCATCTTAAACCATTAAAATACAAAATGAGTAATTTTTCAGAAAAGTAATAAAATGAAGAAAAAACTATATTACAATCATTCAGACTAAAATTATGTCAGACTTATAATTAATCAGCATTATCCTTTATGAATATCATTCATAACTACCAGTTGCCGGCACGTAAAGACGCATGTCCTCTCAGTGGTCCAGGTGGGATCATCTCCTAGTCATCTCGCATGTTCCACGATGCTGCATCTAAAACCATTCAAATACAAAATGAGTAATGTATAAGAAAAGTAATAAAATGAAGAAAAAACTATATTACAATCATTCAGACTAAAATTATGTCAGACTTATAATTAATCAGCATTATCCTTAATGAATGTCAATCATAACAGCCAATTGCCGGCACCAAAAGACGTTTGTCCTCTCAGTGGTCCAGGAAAGATCATCTCCGAGTCATCTCGTATGTTCCCTGATGCTGCATCTAAAATAAAACATAAACAATATGAGTAATGTTTCAGAAAGGTTATAAAATGAAGAAAAAACGATATTCTAATCATTGAGACTAAAATTATGTCAGACTTATTATTAATCAGCATTATCCTTTATGAATGTCATTCATAACTACCAATTGACGGCACCTAAAGACGTATGTCCTCTCAGTGGTCCAGGAAGGATCATCTCCTAGTCATCTCGCATGTTCCACGATGCTGCATCTAAAACAATTCAAATACAAATTGAGTAATGTTTCAGAAAAGTATTAAAATGAAGAAAAAACTATATTATAATCATTCAGACTAAAATTATGTCAGACATATAATTAATCAGCATTATCCTTAATGAATGTCATTCATAACTACCAATTGCCGGCACCAAAAGACGTTTGTCCTCTCAGTGGTCCAGGAAGGATCATCTCCTAGTCATCTCGCATGTTCCACGATGCTGCATCTAAATCCATTCAAATACAAAATGAGTAATGTTTCAGAAAAGTAATAAAATGAAGAAAAAACTATATTATAATCATTGAGACTAAAATTATGTCTGACTTATTATAAATCAGCATTATCCTTAATGAATAACATTCATAACTACCAATTGCCGGCACCTAAAGACGTATGTCCTCTCAGTGGTCCAGGAAGGATCATCTCCGAGTCATCTCGCATGTTCCTCGATGCTGCATCTAAAATAATACATATACAAAATGAGTAATGTTTCAGAAAAGTAATAAAATGAAGAAAAAACTATATTATAATCATTGAGGCTAAAATTATGTCCGACTTATAATTAATCAGCATTATCCTTAATGAATGTCATTCATAACTACCAATTGCCGGCATCTAAAGACGTATGTCCTCTCAGTGGTCCAGGAAGGATCATCTCCGATTCATCTCGCACGTTCCCCGATGCTGCATCTAAAACCATTCAAATACAAAATGAGTAATGTTTCAAAAAAGAAATAAAATGAAGAAAAAACTATATTATAATCATTGAGACTAAAATTATATCAGACTTTTAATTAATCAGCATTATCCTTAATGAATGTTATTCATAACTACCAATTGCCGGCACCTAAAGACGTACGTCCTCTCAGTGGTCCAGGAAGGATCATCTCCGATTCATCTCGCACGTTCCACGATGCTGCATCTAAAACCATTCAAATACAAAATGAGTAATGTTTCAAAAAAGAAATAAAATGAAGAAAAAACGATATTATAATCATTGAGACTAAAATTATGTCAGACTTATTATTAATCAGCATTATCCTTAATGAATGTCATTCATAACTACCAATTGCCGGCACAAAAAGACGTATGTCCTCTGAATGGTCCAGGATGGATCATCTCCGAGTCATCTCGCATGTTCCCCAATGCTGCATCTAAAACCATTCAAATACAAAATGAGTAATGTTTCAGAAAAGAAATAAAATGAAGACAAAACTATATTATAATCCTTGAGACTAAAATTATGTCAGACTTCTTATTAATCAGCATTATCCTTAATGAAGGTCATTCATAACTACTAGCTGCCGGCACCTAAAGACGTATGTCCTCTCAGTGGTCCAGGAAGGATCATCTCCGAGTCATCTCGCATGTTTCTCGATGCTGCATCTTAAATAATACATATAAAATATAAGTAATGTTTTCGAAAAGTTATAAAATGAAGAAAAAACGATATTATAATCAATGAGACTAAAATTATGTCAGACTTATAATTAATCAGCATTATCCTTAATGAATGTCATTCATAACTACCAATTGCCGGCACCTAAGGACGTATGTCCTCTTAGTGGTCCAGGAAGGATCATCTCCGAGTCATCTCGTATGTTCCCGGATGCTGCATCTAAAACCATTCAAATACAATATGAGTAATGTTTCATAAAAAAAATAAAATGAAGGAAAAACTATATTCTAATCATTGAGACTAAAATTATGTCAGACTTATTATTAATCAGCATTATCCTTAATGAATGCCATTCATAACTACGAATTGCCGGCACCTAAAGACGTATGTCCTCTCAATGGTCCAGGAAGGATCATCTCCGAGACATCTCGCATGTTGCCCGTTGCTGCTTCTTAATCCATTCAAATATAAAATGAGTAATGTTTTAGAAAAGTAATAAAATGAAGAAATAATTATATTATAATCATTGAGACTATAATTATGTCAGACTTATTATTAATCAGCATTATCCTAAATGAATGTCATTCATAACTACCAATTACCGGCACATAAAGACGTTTGTCCTCTCAGTGGTCCAGGAAGGATCATCTCCGACTCATCTTGCATGTTCCCCGATGCTGCATCTAACATAATACATATAGAATATGAGTAATGTAACAGAAAAGTTATAAAATGAAGAAAAAACGATATTATAATCAATGACCCTAAAATTATGTCAGACTTATTATTAATCAGCATTATCCTTAATGAATGTCATTCATAACTACCAATTGCCGGCACCTAAAGCCGTATGTCATCTCAGTGGTCCAGGAAGGATATCTCCGAGTCATCTCGCATGTTCCCCGATGCTGCATCTAAAACCATTCAAATACAAAATGAGTAATGTTTCAGGAAAGTTATAAAATGAAGAAAAAACGATATTATAATCAATGAGACTAAAATTATGACAGACGTATTATTAATCAGCATTTTCCTTAATGAAAGTCAATTATAATTACCAATTGCAGGCACCTTAAGACGTATGACCTCTCAGAGGTCTGGAAGGATCATCTCCGAGACATCTCGCATGTTCCACGATGCTGCATCTAAAACCATTCAAATACAAAATGAGTAATGTTTCAGAAAAGTAATAAAATGAAGAAAAAACTATATTATAATCATTCAGACTAAAATTATGTCAGACTTATATTTAATCAGCATTATCCTTAATGAATGTCATTCATAACTACCAATTGCCGGCGCCTAAAGACGTATGTCCTCTCAGTGGTCCAGGTGGGATCGTCTCCTAGTCATCTCGCATGTTCCACGATGCTGCATCTAAAACCATTCAAATACAAAATGAATAATGTTTCAGAAAAGTAATAATATGAAGAAAAAACTATATTATAATCATTCAGACTAAAATTATGTCAGACTTATAATTAATCAGCATTATCCTTAATGAATGTCATTCATAACTACCAATTGCCGGCACCTAAAGACGTATATCCTCTCAGTGGTGCAGGAATGATCATCTCGTAGTCATCTCGAATGTTCCACGATGCTGCACCTAAAACCATTCAAATACAAAATGAGTAATGTTACAGAAATGTAATAAAATGAAGAAAAAACTATATTATAATCATTCAGACTAAAATTATGTCATACTTATAATTAATCAGCATTATCCTTAATGAATGTCATTCATAACTACCAATTGCCGGCACCTAAAGACGTATGTCCTCTCAGTGGTCCTGGTGGGATAATCTATTAGTCATCTCGCATGTTCCACGATGCTGCATCTAAAACCATTTAAATACAAAATGAGTAATTTTTCAGAAAAGTAATAAAATGAAGAAAAAACTATATTACAATCATTCAGACTAAAATTATGTCAGACTTATAATTAATCAGCATTATCCTTTATGAATGTCATTCATAACTACCAATTGCCGGCACCTTAAGACGTATGTCATCTCAATGGTCCAGGTGGGATCATCTCCTAGTCATCTCGCATGTTCCACGATGCTGCATCTAAAACCATTCAAATACAAAATGAGTAATGTTTCAGAAAAGTAATAAAATGAAGAAAAAACTATATTATAATCATTCAGACTAAAATTATGTCAGACTTATAATTAATCAGCATTATCCTTAATGAATATCATTCATAACTACCAGTTGCCGGCACGTAAAGACGCATGTCCTCTCAGTGGTCCAGGTGGGATCATCTCCTAGTCATCTCGCATGTTCCACGATGCTGCATCTAAAACCATTCAAATACAAAATGAGTAATGTATAAGGAAAGTAATAAAATGAAGAAAAAACTATATTACAATCATTCAGACTAAAATTATGTCAGACTTATAATTAATCAGCATTATCCTTAATGAATGTCAATCATAACAGCCAATTGCCGGCACCAAAAGACGTTTGTCCTCTCAGTGGTCCAGGAAAGATCATCTCCGAGTCATCTCGTATGTTCCCTGATGCTGCATCTAAAATAAAACATAAACAATATGAGTAATGTTTCAGAAAGGTTATAAAATGAAGAAAAAACGATATTCTAATCATTGAGACTAAAATTATGTCAGACTTATTATTAATCAGCATTATCCTTTATGAATGTCATTCATAACTACCAATTGACGGCACCTAAAGACGTATGTCCTCTCAGTGGTCCAGGAAGGATCATCTCCTAGTCATCTCGCATGTTCCACGATGCTGCATCTAAATCCATTCAAATACAAAATGAGTAATGTTTCAGAAAAGTAATAAAATGAAGAAAAAACTATATTATAATCATTCAGACTAAAATTATGTCAGATATATAATTAATCAGCATTATCCTTAATGAATGTCATTCATAACTACCAATTGCCGGCACCAAAAGACGTTTGTCCTCTCAGTGGTCCAGGAGGGATCATCTCCTAGTCATCTCGCATGTTCCACGATGCTGCATCTAAATCCATTCAAATACAAAATGAGTAATGTTTCAGAAAAGTAATAAAATGAAGAAAAAACTATATTATAATCATTGAGACTAAAATTATGTCTGACTTATTATAAATCAGCATTACCCTTAATGAATAACATTCATAACTACCAATTGCCGGCACCTAAAGACGTATGTCCTCTCAGTGGTCCAGGAAGGATCATCTCCGAGTCATCTCGCATGTTCCTCGATGCTGCATCTAAAATAATACATATACAAAATGAGTAATGTTTCAGAAAAGTAATAAAATGAAGAAAAAACTATATTATAATCATTGAGGCTAAAATTATGTCCGACTTATAATTAATCAGCATTATCCTTAATGAATGTCATTCATAACTACCAATTGCCGGCACCTAAAGACGTATGTCCTCTCAGTGGTCCAGGAAGGATCATCTCCGATTCATCTCGCACGTTCCCCGTTGCTGCATCTAAAACCATTCAAATACAAAATGAGTAATGTTTCAAAAAAGAAATAAAATGAAGAAAAAACTATATTATAATCATTGAGACTAAAATTATATCAGACTTTTAATTAATCAGCATTATCCTTAATGAATGTTATTCATAACTACCAATTGCCGGCACCTAAAGACGTACGTCCTCTCAGTGGTCCAGGAAGGATCATCTCCGATTCATCTCGCACGTTCCCCGATGCTGCATCTAAAACCATTCAAATACAAAATGAGTAATGTTTCAAAAAAGAAATAAAATGAAGAAAAAACGATATTATAATCATTGAGACTAAAATTATGTCAGACTTATTATTAATCAGCATTATCCTTAATGAATGTCATTCATAACTACCAATTGCCGGCACAAAAAGACGTATGTCCTCTGAATGGTCCAGGATGGATCATCTCCGAGTCATCTCGCATGTTCCCCAATGCTGCATCTAAAACCATTCAAATACAAAATGAGTAATGTTTCAGAAAAGAAATAAAATGAAGACAAAACTATATTATAATCCTTGAGACTAAAATTATGTCAGACTTATTATTAATCAGCATTATCCTTAATGAAGGTCATTCATAACTACTAGCTGCCGGCACCTAAAGACGTATGTCCTCTCAGTGGTCCAGGAAGGATCATCTCCGAGTCATCTCGCATGTTTCTCGATGCTGCATCTTAAATAATACATATAAAATATAAGTAATGTTTTCGAAAAGTTATAAAATGAAGAAAAAACGATATTATAATCAATGAGACTAAAATTATGTCAGACTTATAATTAATCAGCATTATCCTTAATGAATGTCATTCATAACTACCAATTGCCGGCACCTAAGGACGTATGTCCTCTTAGTGGTCCAGGAAGGATCATCTCCGAGTCATCTCGTATGTTCCCGGATGCTGCATCTAAAACCATTCAAATACAATATGAGTAATGTTTCATAAAAGTAATAAAATGAAGGAAAAACTATATTCTAATCATTGAGACTAAAATTATGTCAGACTTATTATTAATCAGCATTATCCTTAATGAATGTCATTCATAACTACGAATTGCCGGCACCTAAAGACGTATGTCCTCTCAATGGTCCAGGAAGGATCATCTCCGAGACATCTCGCATGTTGCCCGTTGCTGCTTCTTAATCCATTCAAATATAAAATGAGTAATGTTTTAGAAAAGTAATAAAATGAAGAAATAATTATATTATAATCATTGAGACTAAAATTATGTCAGAATCATTATTAATCAGCATTATCCTTAATGAATGTCATTCATAACTACAAATTGCCGGCACCTAAAGACGTATGTCCTCTCAGTGGTCCAGGAAGGATCATCTCCGTGACATCTCGCATGTTCCCCGATGCTGCGTCTAAAACCATTCAAATACAATATGAGTAATATTTCAGAAAAGTAATAAAATGAAGAAAAAATTATATTATAATCTTTGAGACTATAATTATGTCAGACTTATTATTAATCAGCATTATCCTTAATGAATGTCATTCATAACTACCAATTACCGGCACATAAAGACGTTTGTCCTCTCAGTGGTCCAGGAAGGATCATCTCCGAGTCATCTTGCATGTTCCCCGATGCTGCATCTAAAATAATACATATAGAATATGAGTAATGTAACAGAAAAGTTATAAAATGAAGAAAAAACGATATTATAATCAATGACCCTAAAATTATGTCAGACTTATTATTAATCAGCATTATCCTTAATGAATGTCATTCATAACTACCAATTGCCGGCACCTAAAGCCGTATGTCATCTCAGTGGTCCAGGAAGGATATCTCCGAGTCATCTCGCATGTTCCCCGATGCTGCATCTAAAACCATTCAAATACAAAATGAGTAATGTTTCAGGAAAGTTATAAAATGAAGAAAAAACGATATTCTAATCATTGAGACTTAAATTATGTCAGACTTATTATTAATCAGCATTATCCTTTATGAATGTCATTCATAACTACCAATTGACGGCACCTAAAGACGTATGTCCTCTCAGTGGGCCAGGAAGGATCATCTCCGAGTCATCTCGCATGTTCCTCGATGCTGCATCTAAAATAATAAATATACAATATGAGTAATGTTTCAGAAAAGTAATAAAATGAAGAAAAAACTATATTATAATCATTGAGAATAAAATTTTGTCAGACTTAATATTAATCAGCGTTATCCTTATTGAAAGTCATTCATAACTACCAACTGCCGGCACCTAAAGACGTATGTCCTCTCAGTGGTCCAGGAAGGATCATCTCCGAGTCATCTCGCATGTTCCTCGATGCTGCATCTAAAATATTACATATACAATATGAGTAATATTTTAGAAAAGTTATAAAATGAAGAAAAAACGATATTATAATCAATGAGACTAAAATTATGTCAGACTTATAATTAATCAGCATTATCCTTACTGAATGTCATTCAGAACTGCCAATTGCCGGCCTCTAAAGCCATATGTCCTCTCAGTGGTCCAGGAAGGATCATCTCCGAGTATTCTCGCATGTTCCCCGTCGCTGCATCTAAAACCATTAAAAAAAAATGAGTAATGTTACAGAAAGGTATTAAAATGAAGAAAAAACTATATTATAATCATTGAGACTAAAATTATGTCAGACTTATTATCAATCAGCATTATCCTTTATGAAAGTCATTCATATCTACCAACTGCCGGCACCTAAAGACGTATGTCCTCTCAGTGGTCCAGGAAGGATCATCTCCAAGTCATCTCGCATGTTCCTCGATGCTGCATCTAAAATTATAAATATACAATATGAGTAATGTTTCAGAAAAGTTATAAAATGAAGAAAAAACTATATTATAATCATTGTGACTAAAATTATGTCAGACTTATTATTAATCAGCATTATCCTTAATGTATGTCATTCATAACTACCAATTACTGGCACCTAAAGACGTATGTCCTCTCAGTGGTCCAGGAAGGATCATCTCCGAGTCATCTCGCATGTTCCCCGATGCTGCATCTAAAATAATACATATACAATATGAGTAAAGTTTCAGAAAAGTGATAAAATGATGAAAAAACTATATTATAATCATTGGGAGTAAAATTATGTCAGACTTATGATTAATCAGCATTATCCTTAATGAATGTCACTCATAACTAGCAATTGCCGGCACCTAAAGACGTATGTCCTCTCAGTGGTCCAGGAGGGATCATTTCCGAGTCATCTCGTATGTTCCCCGATGCTGCATCTAAAACCATTCAAATACAAAATGAGTAATGTTTCAGAAAAGTAATAAAATGAAGAAAAAACGATATTATAATCATTGAGAATAAAATTATGTCAGACTTACTATTAATCCGCATTATCCTTAATGAATGTGATTCATAACTACCAATTGCCGGCACCTAAAGACGTATGTCCTCTCAGTGGGCCAGGAAGGATCATCTCCGAGTCATCTCGCATGTTCCTCGATGCTGCATCTAAAATAATAAATATACAATATGAGTAATGTTTCAGAAAAGTAATAAAATGAAGAAAAAACTATATTATAATCATTGAGAATAAAATTTTGTCAGACTTAATATTAATCAGCGTTATCCTTAATGAATGTCATTCATAACTACCAATTGCCGGCACCTAAAGACGTATGTCCTCTCAGTGGGCCAGGAAGGATCATCTCCGAGTCATCTCGCATGTTCCCCGATGCTGCATCTAAAACCATTCAAATACAAAATGAGTAATGATTCAGAAAAGTAATAAAAAGAAGAAAAAACTATATTATAATTATTGAGACTAACATTATGTCAGACTTATTATAAATCAGCATTATCCTTAATGAAAGTCATTCATAACTACCAACTGCCGGCACCTAAAGACGTATGTCCTCTCAGTGGTCCAGGAAGGACCATCTCCGAGTCCTCTCGCAGTTTCCTCGATGCTGCATCTAAAATAATACATATACAATATGAGTAATGTTTCAAAAAAGTTATAAAATGAAGAAAAAACGATATTATAATCAATGAGACAAATATTATGTCAGACTTATGATTAATCAGCATTATCCTTAATGAATGTCATTTATAACTACCAACTGCAGGGACCTAAAGACGTATGTCCTCTCAGTGGTCCAGGAAGGATCATCACCGAGTCATCTCGCATGTTCCTGGATGCTGCATCTAAAAACATTCAAATACAAAATGAGTATGTTTCAGAAAAGTAATAAAATGAAGAAAAAACAATATTATAAACATTGAGACTAAAATTATGTCTGACTTATAATTAATCAGCATTATCCTTACTGAATGTCATTCAGAACTGCCAATTGCCGGCCTCTAAAGCCATATGTCCTCTCAGTGGTCCAGGAAGGATCATCTCCGAGTATTCTCGCACGTTCCCCGATGCTGCATCTAAAACCATTCAAATACAAAATGAGTAATGTTTCAAAAAAGAAATAAAATAAAGAAAAAACTATATTATAATCATTGAGACTAAAATTATATCAGACTTTTAATTAATCAGCATTATCCTTAATGAATGTTATTCATAACTACCAATTGCCGGCACCTAAAGACGTACGTCCTCTCAGTGGTCCAGGAAGGATCATCTCCGATTCATCTCGCACGTTCCCCGATGCTGCATCTAAAACCATTCAAATACAAAATGAGTAATGTTTCAAAAAAGAAATAAAATGAAGAAAAAACGATATTATAATCATTGAGACTAAAATTATGTCAGACTTATTATTAATCAGCATTATCCTTAATGAATGTCATTCATAACTACCAATTGCCGGCACAAAAAGACGTATGTCCTCTGAATGGTCCAGGATGGATCATCTCCGAGTCATCTCGCGAGGTTCCCCAATGCTGCATCTAAAACCATTCAAATACAAAATGAGTAATGTTTCAGAAAAGAAATAAAATGAACACAAAACTATATTATAATCCTTGAGACTAAAATTATGTCAGACTTATTATTAATCAGCATTATCCTTAATGAAGGTCATTCATAACTACTAGCTGCCGGCACCTAAAGACGTATGTCCTCTCAGTGGTCCAGGAAGGATCATCTCCGAGTCATCTCGCATGTTTCTCGATGCTGCATCTTAAATAATACATATAAAATATAAGTAATGTTTTCGAAAAGTTATAAAATGAAGAAAAAACGATATTATAATCAATGAGACTAAAATTATGTCAGACTTATAATTAATCAGCATTATCCTTAATTAATGTCATTCATAACTACCAATTGCCGGCACCTAAGGACGTATGTCATCTTAGTGGTCCAGGAAGGATCATCTCCGAGTCATATCGTATGTTCCCGGATGCTGCATCTAAAACCATTCAAATACAATATGAGTAATGTTTCATAAAAGTAATAAAATGAAGGAAAAACTATATTCTAATCATTGAGACTAAAATTATGTCAGACTTATTATTCATCAGCATTATCCTTAATGAATGTCATTCATAACTACGAATTGCCGGCACCTTAAGACGTATGTCCTCTCAATGGTCCAGGAAGGATCATCTCCGAGACATCTCGCATGTTGCCCGTTGCTGCTTCTTAATCCATTCAAATATAAAATGAGTAATGTTTTAGAAAAGTAATAAAATGAAGAAATAATTATATTATAATCATTGAGACTAAAATTATGTCAGAATTATTATTAATCAGCATTATCCTTAATGAATGTCATTCATAACTACAAATTGCCGGCACCTAAAGACGTATGTCCTCTCAGTGGTCCAGGAAGGATCATCTCCGTGACATCTCGGATGTTCCCCGATGCTGCGTCTAAAACCATTCAAATACAATATGAGTAATATTTCAGAAAAGTAATAAAATGAAGAAAAAATTATATTATAATCTTTGAGACTATAATTATGTCAGACTTATTATTAATCAGCATTATCCTTAATGAATGTCATTCATAACTACCAATTACCGGCACATAAAGACGTTTGTCCTCTCAGTGGTCCAGGAAGGATCATCTCCGAGTCATCTTGCATGTTCCCCGATGCTGCATCTAAAATAATACATATAGAATATGAGTAATGTAACAGAAAAGTTATAAAATGAAGAAAAAACGATATTATAATCAATGACCCTAAAATTATGTCAGACTTATTATTAATCAGCATTATCCTTAATGAATGTCATTCATAACTACCAATTGCCGGCACCTAAAGCCGTATGTCATCTCAGTGGTCCAGGAAGGATCATCTCCGAGTCATCTCGCATGTTCCCCGATGCTGCATCTAAAACCATTCAAATACAAAATGAGTAATGTTTCAGGAAAGTTATAAAATGAAGAAAAAACGATATTATAATCAATGAGACTAAAATTATGACAGACGTATTATTAATCAGCATTTTCCTTAATGAAAGTCAATTATAACTACCAATTGCAGGCACCTTAAGACGTATGACCTCTCAGAGGTCCGGAAGGATCATCTCCGAGACATCTCGCATGTTCCCCGTTGCTGCATCAAAAATAATACAAATACAATATGAGTAATGTTTCAAAAAAGTTATAAAATGAAGAAAAAACGATATTATATTCGATGAGACTTAAATTATGTCAGACTTATTATTAATCAGTATTATCCTTAATGAAAGTCATTCATAAGTAGCAATTGCCGGCAATTAAAGACGTATGTCCTCTCAATGGTCAAGGAAGGATCATCTCCGAGACATCTCGCATGTTCCCCGTTGCTGCATCAAAAATAATACAAATACAATATGAGTAATGTTTCAAAAAAGTTATGAAATGAAGAAAAAACGATATTATATTCGATGAGACTTAAATTATGTCAGACTTATTATTAATCAGTATTATCCTTAATGAAAGTCATTCATAAGTAGCAATTGCCGGCAATTAAAGACGTATGTCCTCTCAACGATCCAGGAAGGATCATCTCCGAGAAATCTCGCATGTTCCCCGTTGCTGCATCAAAAATAATACATATACAATATGATAAATGTTTAAGAAAACAGATAAAATGAAGAAAAAACTATATTATAATCATTGAGACTAAAATTATGCCAGACTTACTATAAATCACCATTATCCTCAATGAAAGTTATTCATAACTACCGATTGCCGGCACCTAAAGACGTAGGTCCACTCAGTTGTCCAGGAATCATCATTTCCGAGACATCTCGCATGTTCCCCAATGCTGAATCTAAAACCATTCAAATACAATATAAGTAATGTTTCAGAGAAGTAATAAAATGAAGAAAAAACTATATTATAATCATTGAGACTAAAATTATGTCAGACTTATTATTAATCAGCATTATCCTTAATGAATGTCATTTATAGCTACCAATTGCCGGTACCTAAAGACGTATGTCCTCTACGTGGTCCAGGAAGGATCATCTCCGAGTCATCTCGCATGTTCCCGGATACTGCATCTAAAACCATTCAAATACAATATGAGTAATGTTTCAGAAAAGTAATAAAATGAAGGAAAAACTATATTATAATCATTGAGACTAAAATTATGTCAGACTTATTATTAATCAGCATTATCCTTAATGAATGTCATTCATAACTACCAATTGCCGGCACCTAAAGACGTATGTCCTCTCAGTGGTCTAGGAAGGATTATCTCCGAGTCATCTCGCGTGTTCCCCGATGCTGCATCTAAAACCATTCAAATATAAAATGAGTAATGTTTCCAAAAAATAATAAAATGAAAAAAAATTATATTATAATCATTGAGACTAAAATTATATCAGACTTATTAATAATTAGCATTATCCTTAATGAATGTCATTCATAACCACCAATTGCCGGCACGTAAAGACGTATGTCCTCTCAGTGGTCCAGGAAGGATCATTTCGAAGTCATCTCGTACATTCCCCGATGGTGCATCTAAAATAATACATATACAATATGAGTAATGTTTCAGAAAAGTGATAAAATGAAGAAAAAATTATATTATAATCATTGAGACTAAAATTATGTCAGACTTATTATTTATCAGCGTTATCCTTATTGAAAGTCATTCATAACTACCAACTGCCGGCACCTAAAGACGTATGTCCTCTCAGTGGTCCAGGAAGGATCATCTCCAAGTCATCTCGCATGTTCCTCGATGCTGCATCTAAAATATTACATATACAATATGAGTAATATTTTAGAAAAGTTATAAAATGAAGAAAAAACGATATTATAATCAATGAGACTAAAATTATGTCAGACTTATAATTGATCAGCATTATCCTTACTGAATGTCATTCAGAACTGCCAATTGCCGGCACCTAAAGCCATATGTCCTCTCAGTGGTCCAGGAAGGATCATCTCCGAGTATTCTCGCATGTTCCCCGTCGCTGCATCTAAAACCATTAAAAAAAATGAGTAATGTTACAGAAAGGTATTAAAATGAAGAAAAAACTATATTATAATCATTGAGGCTATAATTATGTCCGACTTATAATTAATCAGCATTATCCTTAATGAATGTCATTCATAACTACCAATTGCCGGCACCTAAAGACGTATGTCCTCTCAGTGGTCCAGGAAGGGTCATCTCCGATTCATCTCGCACGTTCCCCGATGCTGCATCTAAAACCATTCAAATACAAAATGAGTAATGTTTCAAAAAAGAAATAAAATGAAGAAAAAACTATATTATAATCATTGAGACTAAAATTATATCAGACTTATAATTAATCAGCATTATCCTTAATGAATGTTATTCATAACTACCATTTGCCGGCACCTTAAGACGTATGTCCTCTCAATAGTCAAGAAGGGATCATCTCCGAGTCATCTCGCATGTTCTTCGAAGCTGCATTAAAATAATACATATACAATATGAGTAATGTTTCAGAAAAGTTATAAAATGAAGAAAAAACGATATTATAATCATTGAGACTAAAATTATCTCAGAATTATTATTAATATACATTATCCTTAATGAAGGTCATTCATAACTACCAACTGCCGGCACCTAAAGACGTATGTCCTCTCAATGAACCAGAAAGGATAATCTCCGTGTCATCTCGCATATTCCTCGATGCTGCATCTAAAATAATACATAAACAATATGAATAATGTTTCAGAAAGGTTATAAAATGAAGAAAAAACGATATTATAATCATTGAGACTAAAATTATGTCAGACTTATTATTAATCAGCATTATCCTTTATGAATATCATTCATAACTACCGATTGCCGGCACCTAAAGACGTATGTCCTCTCAGTGGTCCAGGAAGGATCATCTCCTAGTCATCTCGCATGTTCCACGATGCTGCATCTAAAATAATACATAAACAATATGAGTAATGTTTCAGAAAGGTTATAAAATGAAGAAAAAACGATATTCTAATCATTGAGACTAAAATTATGTCAGACTTATTAATAATCAGCATTATCTTTTATGAATGTCATTCATAACTACCAATTGCCGGCACCTAAAGACGTATGTCCTCTCAGTGGTCTAGGAAGGATCATCTCGGAGTCATCTCGTAGGTTTCACGATGCTGCATCTAAAATAATACATATACAATATAAGTAATGTTTCAGAAAAGTTATAAAATGAAGAAAAAACGATATCATAATCAATGAGACTAAAATTATGTCAGACTTATAATTAATCAGCATTATCCTTAATGAATGTCATTCATAACTACCGATTGCCGGCAACTAAAGCCGTATGTTTTCTCAGTGGTCAAGGAAGGATCATCTCCGAGTCATCTCGCATGTTCCCCGATGCTGTATCTAAAACCATTCAAATACAAAATGAGTAATGTCTCAAAAAAGTAAAAAAATGAAGAAAAAACTATATTATAATCCTTGAGACTAAAATTATGTCAGACTTATTATTAATCAGCATTATCTTTAATGAATGTCATTCATAACTACCAATTGCCGGCACATAAAGACGTATGTCCTCTCAATGGTCCAGGATGGATCATCTCCGAGTCATCTCGCATGTTTCCCAATGCTGCATCTAAAGTCATTCAAATACAAAATGAGTAATGTTTCAGAAAAGTAATAAAATGAAGACAAAACTATATTATAATCCTTGAGACTAAAATTATGTCAGACTTATTATTAATCAGCATTATCCTTAATGAAGGTCATTCATAACTACCAGCTGCCGGCACCGAAGGACTTATGTCCTCTCAGTGGTCCAGGAAGGATCATCTCCGAGTCATCTCGCATGTTCCCCGATGCTGCATCTAATATTATACATATACAATATGAGTAATCTTTCAGAAAAGTAATAAAATGAAGAAAAAACTATATTTTATTTGTTGAGAATAAAATTATGTCAGACTTATTATTAATCATCATTATCCTTAATGAATGTCATTCATAACTACCAATTGCCGGCACCTAAAGACGTATGTCCTCTCAATGGTCCAGGTGGGATCATCTCCTAGTCATCTCGCATGTTCCACGATGCTGCATCTAAAACCATTCAAATACAAAATGAGTAATGTTTCAGAAAAGTAATAAAATGAAGAAAAAACTATATTATAATCATTCAGACTAAAATTATGTCAGACTTATATTTAATCAGCATTATCCTTAATGAATGTCATTCATAACTACCAATTGCCGGCGCCTAAAGACGTATGTCCTCTCAGTGGTCCAGGTGGGATCGTCTCCTAGGCATCTCGCATGTTCCACGATGCTGCATCTAAAACCATTCAAATACAAAATGAATAATGTTTCAGAAAAGTAATAATATGAAGAAAAAACTATATTATAATCATTCAGACTAAAATTATGTCATACTTATAATTAATCAGCATTATCCTTAATGAATGTCATTCATAACTACCAATTGCCGGCACCTAAAGACGTATGTCCTCTCAGTGGTCCTGGTGGGATAATCTACTAGTCATCTCGCATGTTCCACGATGCTGCATCTTAAACCATTAAAATACAAAATGAGTAATTTTTCAGAAAAGTAATAAAATGAAGAAAAAACTATATTACAATCATTCAGACTAAAATTATGTCAGACTTATAAATAATCAGCATTATCCTTTATGAATGTCATTCATAACTACCAATTGCCGGCACCTTAAGACGTATGTCATCTCAATGGTCCAGGTGGGATCATCTCCTAGTCATCTCGCATGTTCCACGATGCTGCATCTAAAACAATTCAAATACAAAATGAGTAATGTTTCAGAAAAGTAATAAAATGAAGAAAAAACTATATTATAATCATTCAGACTAAAATTATGTCAGACTTATAATTAATCAGCATTATCCTTAATGAATATCATTCATAACTACCAGTTGCCGGCACGTAAAGACGCATTTCCTCTCAGTGGTCCAGGTGGGATCATCTCCTAGTCATCTCGCATGTTCCACGATGCTGCATCTAAAACCATTCAAATACAAAATGAGTAATGTATAAGAAAAGTAATAAAATGAAGAAAAAACTATATTACAATCATTCAGACTAAAATTATGTCAGACTTATAATTAATCAGCATTATCCTTAATGAATGTCAATCATAACAGCCAATTGCCGGCACCAAAAGACGTTTGTCCTCTCAGTGGTCCAGGAAAGATCATCTCCGAGTCATCTCGTATGTTCCCTGATGCTGCATCTAAAATAAAACATAAACAATATGAGTAATGTTTCAGAAAGGTTATAAAATGAAGAAAAAACGATATTCTAATCATTGAGACTAAAATTATGTCAGACTTATTATTAATCAGCATTATCCTTTATGAATGTCATTCATAACTACCAATTGACGGCACCTAAAGACGTATGTCCTCTCAGTGGTCCAGGAAGGATCATCTCCTAGTCATCTCGCATGTTCCACGATGCTGCATCTAAAACAATTCAAATACAAAATGAGTAATGTTTCAGAAAAGTATTAAAATGAAGAAAAAACTATATTATAATCATTCAGACTAAAATTATGTCAGACATATAATTAATCAGCATTATCCTTAATGAATGTCATTCATAACTACCAATTGCCGGCACCAAAAGACGTTTGTCCTCTCAGTGGTCCAGGAAGGATCATCTCCTAGTCATCTCGCATGTTCCACGATGCTGCATCTAAATCCATTCAAATACAAAATGAGTAATGTTTCAGAAAAGTAATAAAATGAAGAAAAAACTATATTATAATCATTGAGACTAAAATTATGTCTGACTTATTATAAATCAGCATTATCCTTAATGAATAACATTCATAACTACCAATCGCCGGCACCTAAAGACGTATGTCCTCTCAGTGGTCCAGGAAGGATCATCTCCGAGTCATCTCGCATGTTCCTCGATGCTGCATCTAAAATAATACATATACAAAATGAGTAATGTTTCAGAAAAGTAATAAAATGAAGAAAAAACTATATTATAATCATTGAGGCTAAAATTATGTCCGACTTATAATTAATCAGCATTATCCTTAATGAATGTCATTCATAACTACCAATTGCCGGCATCTAAAGACGTATGTCCTCTCAGTGGTCCAGGAAGGATCATCTCCGATTCATCTCGCACGTTCCCCGATGCTGCATCTAAAACCATTCAAATACAAAATGAGTAATGTTTCAAAAAAGAAATAAAATGAAGAAAAAACTATATTATAATCATTGAGACTAAAATTATATCAGACTTTTAATTAATCAGCATTATCCTTAATGAATGTTATTCATAACTACCAATTGCCGGCACCTAAAGACGTACGTCCTCTCAGTGGTCCAGGAAGGATCATCTCCGATTCATCTCGCACGTTCCACGATGCTGCATCTAAAACCATTCAAATACAAAATGAGTAATGTTTCAAAAAAGAAATAAAATGAAGAAAAAACGATATTATAATCATTGAGACTAAAATTATGTCAGACTTATTATTAATCAGCATTATCCTTAATGAATGTCATTCATAACTACCAATTGCCGGCACAAAAAGACGTATGTCCTCTCAGTGGGCCAGGAAGGATCATCTCCGAGTCATCTCGCATGTTCCTCGATGCTGCATCTAAAATAATAAATATACAATATGAGTAATGTTTCAGAAAAGTAATAAAATGAAGAAAAAACTATATTATAATCATTGAGAATAAAATTTTGTCAGACTTAATATTAATCAGCGTTATCCTTAATGAATGTCATTCATAACTACCAATTGCCGGCACCTAAAGACGTATGTCCTCTCAGTGGGCCAGGAAGGATCATCTCCGAGTCATCTCGCATGTTCCCCGATGCTGCATCTAAAACCATTCAAATACAAAATGAGTAATGATTCAGAAAAGTAATAAAAAGAAGAAAAAACTATATTATAATTATTGAGACTAACATTATGTCAGACTTATTATAAATCAGCATTATCCTTAATGAAAGTCATTCATAACTACCAACTGCCGGCACCTAAAGACGTAGGTCCTCTCAGTGGTCCAGGAAGGACCATCTCCGAGTCCTCTCGCAGTTTCCTCGATGCTGCATCTAAAATAATACATATACAATATGAGTAATGTTTCAGAAAAGTTATAAAATGAAGAAAAAACGATATTATAATCAATGAGACAAATATTATGTCAGACTTATGATTAATCAGCATTATCCTTAATGAATGTCATTTATAACTACCAACTTCAGGGACCTAAAGACGTATGTCCTCTCAGTGGTCCAGGAAGGATCATCACCGAGTCATCTCGCATGTTCCTGGATGCTGCATCTAAAAACATTCAAATACAAAATGAGTATGTTTCAGAAAAGTAATAAAATGAAGAAAAAACAATATTATAAACATTGAGACTAAAATTAAGTCAGACTTATTATTAATCAGCATTATCCTTAATGAATGTCATTCATAACTACCAACTTGAAGCACCTAAAGACGTATGTCCTCTCAGTGGTCCAGGAAGGATCATCTCCGAGTCATCTCGCATGTTCCTCGATGCTGCATATAAAATAATACATATACAATATGAGTAATGTTTCAGAAAAGTAATAAAATGAAGAAAAAACGATATTATAATCATTGAGCCTAAAATTATGTCAGACTTATTATTAATCAGCATTATCCTTAATAAATGTCATTCATAACTACCAATTGCCGGCCCCTTAAGACGTATGTCCTCTCAGATCGCCATGAAGGATCATCTCCGAGTCATCTCGCTTGTTCCCCGATGCTGCATTTAAAACCATTCAAATAAAAATTGAGTAATGTTTCAGAAAAGTAATAAAATGAAGAAAAAACGATATTATAATCATTGAGACTAAAATTATGTCAGACTTATTATAAATCAGCATTATCCTTTATGAAAATCATTCATAACTACCAACTTGAAGCACCTAAAGACGTATGTCCTCTCAGTGGTCCTGGAAGGACCTTCTCCGAGACATCTCGCATGTTCCTCGATGCTGCATCTAAAATAATACAAATACAAAATGAGTAATTCTTCAGAAAAGTTATTAAATGAAGAAAAAAGGATATTATTATCATTGAGACTAAAATTATGTCAGACTTGTTAATAATCAGCATTATCCTTTCTGAAAGTCATTCATAACTACCAATTGCTGGCACCTAAAGACGTATGTCCTCTTAGTGGTCCAGGAAGGATCATCTCCGGGAAATCTCGCATGTTCCTTGATGCTGCATCTAAAATAATACAAATACAAAATGAGTAATGTTTCAGATAAGTTATAAATTCAAGAAAAAATGATATTATAATCAATGAGACTAAAATTATATCAGACTTATTTTTTATCATCATTATCCATGATAGATGTCATTCGTTACTACGAAATGCCGGCACTAAAAATTCTAGGTTCTCTCAGTGGTCCAGGAAGAATCTTAATCTAGACATATTCCATGTTCCTCGATGCCGCTTCTAAAATAATACAAGTATAAAATGAAGGATGCTCCAATATATAATTTATATGACAAAAAAAGTCCAATAAACAATAAGACTAAAATTAAGTTAGAACTTATTATTTATCATTATTATCAATGAAATATTCATTTATATTTACAGAACGCTGGCTCCTGACATCCTCTGTCCTCTTAGTGGTGCAGGAATTATCTTCTGGAATATATTTCCATGTATCTTTGATGCATCATCTGAAATATTATACATTTAACATGAATGTTTATATTTCAGTTGGAATCTTCTCCACGATATCTCCGTATAATATTGAATTAGCATCTCAAATAATTCACATATTAAATGAATGATGATACAATTTACTAAGTGAAAACTTCGCAAGGCATATAATGATAATAATTAATTCTCTAATGGAAACAAAAATACCCCAATTTTATCCAATTAAAAAATAATTGCTATTTTAAATATGCACAACCATTCCCCAGCCGTATAGCTCAGACTAGCCACGGCCTTATCCTAAAGAAGTGCAGATATTGTGACAATTTGAATTAGGCGCTAAAATTATTTGATGGAATTTTTCACTTGGAAGCTAGACATGGATTTCGCATTAATGTCTTACGAAACATCGGAAGTATCATTTCGTGACAATTGAGATTCCTTTAGAACAGAAAACTCTTCCACGTCATAAGAATATAATCATTTGAATTTCCGAACGTTAATATCGATTAAAATTTCATTTGCCGAATGTTCAATATCCTGCAAGCTCATACGGAAAACATTTTTAACAGATATATGCTGTATCATGGTAGATTTGCAATAAATAACTTAAGTGTTAAGTAGTTACTTTGCTAACTTAACATTACTTCAAAATACACTTACACTATGCTTTAAACAGATATCCTCACTTCAAAAGTTTGAACATAACGAAAAAGATTCAAATTCTTACCGTTACTCCGGAATTGTACCACCAAGATCTTTCCTACACGAATTCTTACCGGGAACTGACAACTTTGTCGCTAAGAGCCCAGACAAAACACCAGCTGCGTTCTGATTGGTGGAAATTTGTTTTCCCCCACCCCCACCCCCGTTAACCGTTAGGTTTAAAATTACCAAAAATAATAAAAATAATTAAATATTGATTTTAAATACGAAAATATTGTTGAAATAACTAAATTTTTGAAAATCGAATTAATTGATAAAAAATTCTATAAACTTTAAGCGACTTCTATAATAACCTCGAAGTTAACGATGGCTGATACTAACTGGGTTAGGTATGGATAATCAAGAAACTAATTAGGAATGCCATTGAAATAATGTTGATTTACAATTAAATTTCTTCAATTCGAATTTGTTTGTGATATATTGTATCAACCAATTGATATTTCCTCCATAACTAACGATAAACGCTACGATAAGAATCATATTGAATAACTCATCTTAGTTGGAATTTGGAAATAGATTACAATTCAAAATTAAATTAAGTCATCGGTCGTAAACTGAGTACATATCCTTTGGTTTACACTTATAAAATCCCATTCTCACTTTACTGGAAATTGCATGGATTCAAATATCGCATTGGTCGTCAGGAGGACTGCCTGTTTATAACATCAAAGATTTTGGAAAATTTACGTGAATTTGGGGGTAAGGCTCGAAAGGAAGATTCGAAATCGAATTCAACGATCAAAATAAGAATCTTCGTTCAATTTCAGTTATATTAAACCTTGTCTCGACTCAGCATGACCATTCCTTCTAATTCAGCTCTTCAAAAGAAATGAAGCCTGCAAACGATAAAAGTGAAGTTAACGTGTATTTCTTATGGAAAATTATTTGAGCGATCCTGCTTCGAATCCAAAAAGTTATGGAAGAAAAATAATACGGTACTTCCTTCATGATCTCGAAGAATACTTGTGCAAAGTTTTACCCATTTCGGACAAACACTGTGGACTAATCGATGACAAACACTGAATTTCTGCTTTACACACATGGTTAGTATTTAGTTGAAATTTTCCACTAAGTCAACGTTTAAAGCTACGGTAATCTTTAAGGCAATCAGTGATCACACCACGACAATCGTTTTTAAATAATCCCATATCTCTGTATCTCATTAATACACGTAATAAGTAATGAACGCGTGTTTGGGGAATATATTCATCTATTTGAATCGTTAACACTGTACACGACTTGGTTAGATCATAGGCACCTTCTGGAATGATTGCTAAGGAAACGAATGCTATGGAAGAAAGATCGATTGCGTAAAGGATTGCTCACGTATAATCATTACCTTCAAATAGAAGTAGATACTCCACACCTTAGAAGCTGTACAGCATGCCATTCACTTGCACAAGAAGCAGAATCCATTGAACCAGGTTCGATATTCCAGCACAACTCTCAATTCCACTTCCTGGTTGTTATAGCTACCACACCACACACAAACACACGTGATATTGAAATATATTCAATACGAAACGTAATAAATTATACGTTTTAGTCGGCACAACCAAATTCGTAGAAACAGAGTCAATTCTTGCACTCGCCGTGCTTCGCTTCGCTACTCACGATTGTTCTGAAAACAGAAGACATCGTGGTGTCAGGTGACATCGTCATTAGTAATGACCTTGTGATTTGGAAAGCTAAGTAAGAATTGCCGATTTTTAAGAGAGGCAAAAAAAAGGCAAAATACCTTATGTCATCTATTTAACTCTCTTGTCACTTGTATGTAATTACGACACTTTAAGTTGCCATCCGAATATTCCAGAATTATCAAAACCTTCTTTCCACGTCTGACTCACATAACTTCAAATTTCTATGCATTGGGAAATGGTCTAATCTACAATCGAAAGAATTTCCAAAGTCCTTGAAAATGCTCGACTTAGTGAAGTTGGTTTGTTTGAAAGAAGTCCTTTTTCGCTAGATTTATGTATGATACATGTGCTTCGATAGAGTGTACCTACGGGAAACACATAAAGAACGTTTGTAAACAGTTGAAGGCCTCGACTCGACTCTCAGCGATATCGTAAATCAAGTGTTGAAAAGTGTGTTGTTCTAAATCTGTGAACGAAATCTTCCCAAGGTGATACTTCTGATGATTGATTGATTTCGTGCTGCAGTTCACAGGAATTAGGAATCCTTCGATCAAGTTACAATAGCAAAATGTAAGATTCCACTGTAAGTAAAATGATATGATGTATTGATATTAATCCATACGTATGTGAATGTGAAATTACACCTCGTGGGTAAGCAAAGAGTGGTTCCACTTGGCTCTCTGATATCAGAATTCACAGTGAAAATATATTCGTATTCTAGAATATTTAGTATTGATGAGCATGACTTGATTGGCAGTACTAACAAGGGCAAGGTGCTTCATTGTGCAATCAATCAAAAAATTATGAACCCTTGATCAATGTGGTAAACGGTGGTAACATTCATCCTTAGTGAAATTTGAATTTAGATGAAGAAATCAAACGATGCTACCTGTTCTACTTTATTTGTCTAATCTTTTTGCTCTAATCAATTAAATATGAATGAATTCCTGTAATTAAAGTCACCAAGTAGTGCCGGAGGTTCATTGAGGTATCAATGACTGCATTCAATCATTTTGTATGTTTACGAAACTTCGTAAGAAATCGTAGCGAGTGTAGTTGATGAACATGAAAAAAGGTATCTTAATGAGGTGATTTTGAAAGTAAAGCATAAGCTTTTTGAGAAAATGTGTACTTCTTCTCTAACTTAACTTCTCTGCAGTATGAGTTTATCAGTCCAAAATTGTTATCCCCTTCACCGATGTCCATTCTTTTGTGTTATACTGACGTCTAATATACGTGAATTCACGGGGTTTTCATCAAAACCAATATTTATGATCCAATCTTTAAAGATTATCGTTTATTATTATTTATTAAAGTCTTTAAAGATATCGCTTTACCACTTCTGGGAATTCGCTAAATATAAGGGTGATTAACCACCAAAATAATATTTTTGCAAAAAATTTAAAAAATATATTGAAAATGATATATTTTGAATTTCGTATAAAAATAATTGTTTGCAAGGGTAACAGTCGTGGAAAATTTCCAAGGCGGTTGGTAGGCGGGGCCATATTGACAGACGGTTGAATTTCGACCAATCAGGTGACGCCAATTTCGATTATCTGTTGCGCAGATGGTTTTTTTGTCAGTCGCTGTTGAGATTTCTTCCGGTGAGGAAGTGCTGCAAAACTGATTTGTGAAAAGACCGTTAGAGATTTGAATTTGCCGACTCGATCCAAGTATTTGAATGTTTTTCAGAGTGCCGATCTTTTTAAACTGTCGCGTTATCTTTAACCATTAATTAATGTTCAAGAATTCTTATATTTTTTTAAAAAAAAGGCCAGAATTCACTTCTCAACGCCCATCACCGACTTCATTCAGGATGTCCAGCGAATGGTAAGTTACCTAAGATACTTAAATAGAAACCGTCTTCTATTTTATACAGTCTTTGATATCATTACTATGGCTAGAGATGGAAGGGGTTTAAGTGTCGTATATATGTCATATCGGTTCTCGACTTTCCAGATTCTATGATTAGGACAAAAGAGCCCGTCTGTCAATGTTAATTCTCTTAATTTTCACATGATATTGGATGTACACGAAAAGGTTGGATAAAGCTATTTCTAGCAACGATATGTAGACCATTATGTCGACGAAATTAAGACGCATAGTCGACAAATGTTATTTGTTTAGCCGACAAAGCCTTTTTGTTGAAACATATTGCTTGTAACTGTAGGCGATTAAAAGCTACATCCAGAGAATAAGTTATAAATAACCTATCTATACATTAGACTCTCGCTAATCCGGCCCTCAATTATACGGACTCTGAGTAATCCGGCACCCTTCCCTGACGTAAAAAAGAACCATGCAGTATCGAGTGCAAGCGTTGAAGAAAAAATTAGAATAATTTCAGAGGTGAAGGGTCTTTCTTAGAACAGTAGGCATTAATTATATTTATTATGATACCTAAAACATATATTGTTTCCTCAAAGCCTGAATGACTTCTCTAAACAAAGTTATGACTAATCTCCCACTGATGTACTACATTATAGATGTAAGCCTTAAATCAATTTGCCGCCTCATATCTGTGAACGGATTGGCAATAGTTTGGTGCATTTATAATAACAATATGAACTTTGTTTGATGGAGTAAGCGTCAGATAATTTTCCAGCTTAAGCTCGATTGGCATGATCAAACCAAATATGTAAGAGTATGTTTGAGTGTAATTAAGCAACTAAACTCGTTCTGAAAAACGACGTGCGCATTACATTTTTTTTTAAAGTAAGAAGTAAAAAGGAATGTCTAAATCACCCGAGGTTTGACATTACTTGGACTCGAAACCGGTTCTCGACTTTTCTCTCCGAGAAACGTGATTGTATCGGTTTCCGAAGTCAATAAATGCCTGAATGTAGTACGCAACAATGACACTCCTGATTACATTTTTGATTATTGATACCTATTCCGTTAATACCAGCCATCTTTAACTTCAAGGCTATAAGAGAATAGTATATAACTAATAGTATAGTATGATTTTAATTGTTTGGAATTTTAGATGTAACGGATAATGGAGGAAGGGGTGGGAGAAATAAATTTCTACCAATCCGAACGCAGCTTAATGATTTCTCATGGTTTTTTAGCGCCAAATTCGCAGTTCCCGATGATACTTCGTGGGAGAAGGAACTGGTGGTACACTTCCGAACTAAAGGTGAGAATTTGAATTCATTTTCGTTACGTTTAAACTTTAAATTGTAGTAATACGTTTTCTACGCCTAGTGTATTTTGATATTTCGTAACTCATTTAAAACTTTTATTCCTAATTTATTGTGTTGAAGAATATTTCTGTCAGAAATGTTTCCGAATAAGTTTTCAAGATTTTCAATCTTCGGCAAACCAAATTATAAGTTATTATCGACTTTTATTGACGCTGAAAGATTTTCTATTATCATTATAATTATAAGCATATATACATAATAATACTACGGAATATTCGTTCCTGTAGCCGTGGTAACTTTTTTTTACTTAGAATCTATTCCTATTTTTCTTTTCTCCCGCAAGCTTCAATTTCATCCCAAGTTTATACTTGCAAATAGTTCCTAGTAAATATATGCATTTCAGAAGCAAGTAAACGGTCATTGCTTTAGTGAAGATGCTACTTGTTTATAATTAGCTATGTTGGCGGTGGAGGAATTTTAAAATCAATGTAGCAACGGTTGTCGTTATTCACCCAGTTCTCTATGTTCGAGTATAGGACATAATTTTAAATATCTTTGATCACAAGATAAGTCATATATCGGTATCGGAAATTCAAATTTCAGTGCACATTACGGCTCTCGAAAGTACATAGATTCATCAATACTTTATTCGAGTGATTGTTCATTATATCACTTACAGAGAACTTCTTTATTAATACGAATGTATTTAATAAATTTATTCCCATCGTAAGTGCCTCGCTATTTTTTATTGTATAGAAAATTCTACAACACATAACACTGATTTAAATTACTGGTATTCGGTCGGAAACTGAAGGTCACCGGACAGCTGTTTGTTTTGAGATAACGAACACTTTCTTTTTACCCATGCGAGAAAGCATTTTGCCTTCGCCTTGACCATCGTAAACAGAACTACTTTCGCTTTTAAAACATCTGCATTTCAAAATATTTACATCTTATGGATCATCGATTCAAATTTCAATTCTTCTTTTGCGGACTTTTAGAATAAATCTTCGAAGTAATTCAGTCGTTTATCATGCTCGAAGGAATGGTTAGTAATTAAGACTGAGTTATTCATAAAATCACTTATCGATGAGTTTCCTGTCGCTTTAAAATACTACGTAAGATTTAGCTTTACTTTCCCTAGCTCATTAAATACTCATGCATTGTCTTACGAAACATCACTATCGGTTATCGTAACGGATCTCGGGATTTCAAATTTAGTGGCGACACTAGTGTTACATCCGTACACTAAGAATGAAGTGAATTTTCATGATGCTACTCTAGAAGTATCTCGTAATTTACAGCTAATTAATAACAGGAATTTGTATCTCCGATATAATCAATGCTTATTTTCCGTGCCAATGCTTTGAAAATTGAAACACCTCTTGTATATAAATCTCCAGAACTTTGAAGTTTTATTTTATCTCAAAGGATTTTCAGGTCCTATCAAGTCAATGAAATAAGACGTTAAGCTCAATATCTCTCTCATCAGAATTAAGTGTATTCCTTACCAAATAATTTTATAATTTAATACTGAAAAATTGAACTTCTGCATTGATTTTCTCCGATGGATATTTTGCGTAAAGGTGACTAAAAAAAATTAAGTAACGGAAATATGTTTCCAAATTAAACGTATTTCCTCATTAAACAAATTAATAATTTTATCGCATTGTTGCTCATGACTGTGAAATAAAATACTTAATAATTATTTAAAAAATGATGGAAATGAAGTTTGAATTAGCACAGGAAAGCGTGCAACTTAACCAAAACTTTGTACGGGAAGTGAAAAATCGGGTTTAGGACTCGAACCCGGGTTTACCAATGTCCAGGATGTGGCTCGGAGGTTTAGTGGCTAGAATACCATTATTTCAGTGGTTAGAATTCCAATTTGTTAGTATACCACTATTAAGTTACACAAACTTCAATTATTATTTAATTCGATGCGATATTAATTTTCATTTTTAATTTTTTTAAGGTTTAAGGAGAACTCTATTTAATTCATTTTGATATTGCCCAGGCGTAATGTGGTGCTACTCAATCAAAAGCTACTGGCGCAGTGAAAAACCATCACTGAAGATGCTCATGGAAACGTCGGAGGTCCAATTTATGGTAATTAGGATATTTAATTACTCTGAAATATTGTACTTCGCCTCATGGATTTGAAATATATTTCTTGATTCTTACGTCGATTCCTGTTATGTTAATTCAACATTAGCGAATTACGTCCGTGCCATTGAAATAGAAATGATTTAGCCTAACTTGGTGGAACTCCATAGAAAGAAAATAAAAATAATTTATACTCTGAGCACTACACTAAAAAATAACATGGTCGGTTGACAGTAACAATACATTTTATAAACTGCAAAGTGATTTTATTCCCATCCAATGATATGATTTTAATTATACGATTACATTGATAGCTGTCTAATATGGTTTCTGTTTTCTGATATTAAATTCTGTTGTTACTTCAGATTTTTAATCGATAAAGAATATTACACATATTATGAAATTTACCATGAAACTAACTACTATATTGACTCGAAAAGAGCCTTCCAACTTTTGGGTACTTGCTAAACATAATTTTGTTAGATAAATAGATTTAACTCTTTCGCCTTCACTCTTGATGTCGGAACTCGCTAATAAAGTAGTAATTTATGCAGGACTAATCCTTTCGACAGCTTATAAACGAGTCAAAATTCTAGTAAGTTACGTTGATTTTGGATCTTTTTGTAGCCAAAATACAGAAATTTATGGATGTTAATTCGCAATTATTTAGATCCTTGCATCATCTTTTCATTAAGAGAAAGTTTTGTTACAACAGATTTAGTAGATAGCATAGAATTAACCCTTACTTAGTCGTCACAGAAAATTTAAGTAATTTGTCACAAGGGGTCAGAGTGACCCAAACATTCTCTGAATTATTAAGACTTCTTTCATGATCAATCAAATGATTCAATTTTATATTGTAAATAAATGATTCTTTAAAAAAATAATTCTAACTTTTTTACGTAATATCTTTTTGCATCAGATATATATTAAATTTAATGTTAAAAATTGTACCAAAATTGCAGTAACTTTTACAATTAATTACATTTTGTATTAAAAATTAACCTAAGAGTTTTAAAGTATTGAAATTTGTAGTAGAGGGTACATTAAATACATTTTCGTTTCGTAAATAAAGTCAAAACGTTGGGTGGAAATAAATTTTCGAATTTCATGAAACATTCAGTTAAGGGGTTTCCGACTATGATAAAACGATAATTTATGTATAAAATATCTTAACTTTAATCCTTATCAGTGTTGCCTAACTATAAAAGAAAATATTTTATGAGGCTCAATATTTTTCGTATTTATTTAATTCTAAATAAATTGTTATAAATTAGCAATTCGAAACCTAAATCTAGCCTAATAACTGCACACAATTGGGGTACCAACTTTAAAAAAGAAATTATTAAATAGTTTTTAGTGCGCATCTCTTTGTTACCATATTTGAATTACATTAACATAGATTTACTTAGTGAATCTTAGTAAAGAATTCTGTGAAACCTAGGAGCATTTTAATCATTTGAAGTGCATTCGAAAAATATTCGGTAAAATCTTTAAAATATCCGCAAAAACTTATGTTTTTGAAATATTTTTAAGTTGGTATAAGTGATATAGTGTTCAGTATTTTTGTGGTACTTAGCTATTAATTAGTTTATGTAAAGGCACGTATAAAATACTAAAATTTGGTTAGATAATTATTAAAATTCATTTTCGTATAATTAATAACACCGATAAAATTGCGTACTTTTTATTAATTGAAATTACCTAAATTCGCAGATCATAACAAAAAAAACATCTCTAGATAACGTAAATTAAGTTGAAATACTTTCATAAAATGTCAGTACTACCAAAGTAAATACATTTCCTGGGTCATATTGACCACACGCAACTAATTAAGGGTTAAAATTAATATGTTGAAGCGTCACTTCGTGGAAAGGAATAGACATTTCAAAAATATTAAGATAACCAAGTTTTTACATATTTTAAAATAATTAAGGGTTAATATCAGAGCATGTAATGGACAAAGAACTGAAATGAAATGTATCTTTGTCGGCGATTTAATTAGAAATCTTCAATAATTATTTATACCACTGGACTCTCCAATAGATTTGAAATCTCGATATCCTTTGGTTTGTCGTTAGTGATTTCTCGTAAGACAATGGAAGAGAAATTTAAAAAGGTACAAAACGCGATCCTAAGTTGCAATTCAATGTTACAGAGCACTCAGTAATCGCTGATTTAAAAATAACAGGTTTCTTATTCATTGCCATGGTATCAAAGGAAAGACGCACGACTGAATCACTTCCACGATTTATCTAAAAGTCGTCAATTGAAACGTTAAAAACAATAAGAGAGTAAATTCTCGAGAACGCAGTCATTGGCAAATTATTAAAACACGTGATGGCACTTATCGAGTTTGATACAAACTGAGCTATGTCTTGCCTATATTATGAATTTTGTCTCTTTTAGACGTTTCTTCATGGTGTCACAAGTATGATACTGAATGTTCGTTCCACGAAGGATTATGAGAAGAAGTCTCCCGGATGCCCAATACAGGTCAGTTCTTTCGGCTTCAATGACTCTAACAAATGAAACCGTCAAAATAAAGAATTTATCTACCATTAATATCATTAATATTTTAGTATTTTTAGATGTATTTATCCTATTTCAGAAACTGAAACAGGAATATATCACTTTGTGATCATTTATTGTTTTGTTTTACAAATCAGATCAATTCTCGTATAGAATATTGTATTTTCGCATAGTTAAAGAGGCACGCCTAATTAATGCTAACATAGGAATCATTAACGTCTTATAACAATAGAATGCAGTAAAACGGATTTGTCGTTAATAATCTTTACATTTAAATAACGTTTGTATCGCAAAGATATTACCGTTTGATTGTTTCTCTGCCGTAGTCATGAAATATTAATTAAATTAAAACTAGAGAAAATTACAACTTATAAGACTATTCAACTTTATGAAATAGAGCGATATTTCCTTGATTTCATTTTCAAGAGTAATATTTTTGTATTATGTAATAATTTTATTCATTATAAAATATATTTTAAATTTGAGGCAATAATATTATGGAATTGCTCTAATGAATTGTAATTCCATAAGCAGGCTTTAGTGTTTTATATTAGATATATTTCAGTCAACATATCTCTGTTTTTTTTATCTCATATGAATTTATTGTAATAACCTACTTAATTTATTTTTGTTTCTTTCTTTTTTTATGCTTTGAGGGAGTTCATTATATCTATTCTGGGCGATGATTCGTCCTTGTGTCTCGGATGCAATAAAAAACGTGCGTTCAGAGAAGAGTTATCAAATGAATTCTTCCGGATTCCCTCTGCAGGTTAGTTCTTTATAATTATATTTTAATCTTATAGTACGCCATTATTTAGTTTAAAACGTGGCTGCAAGATGTTTAATAACTTGAGCGGAACATCTCTTGAATTTTAACAACGTAGTGCATTTCCAATTCCTTCCGTGATTGAGTTTCAATCTTAATCTCGATTTCGCTTGTGGCCAATGTGTTTTCCCTTTCAATCCTTTCGTTTTGGCTATAGTTTCACCTTGCAATTTTTCCCTTGTCATTTGCATTAGCTTACTTTCATTTTCACCTGATTTGTTATCAAACCTCAAGCGTATGAAGCAAGGAATATGGAGTCACCACAAGGTTGAGGCTTCCTCTACTTTAGATTACTTCCACTCTTATAATTTTTCAACTGTGATAGTCTTTTCTTCGTGCCACTTTTAACCTTTAGGTATTTCCACAGTTACAATGACTTGCTCTTCATTAATAATCTCTGACAATGAAAACATCTTTACTTGAATTGGTTTCCTATATTGTTCCAAGAGTCTGTAGTGAAGATATGGCGGGAGTTTAAGCTTAAATTACACCACTTCAGAGCTTATGTTATAACTGTTTCATAAATTCTTTGATATCAGTAACCTCATGGAGAAATTCGGTTAGCATATCCATGCTTCTCTCTCATCAGTCTCACAATCATAAACATTCATAATCAGTATTTGGATTTGTATTTATCCGGTTTGGTAACTTCCGCAAGAATCTCTAATTTTACGATTCTTTATTGATTTTTCTTTGTTATCAGAGTTAACTTTAAGGGTATTCAACTGTCCCATAGTTTATGCGGCACACCTGGGAATCGTTATCGTAGAAATAATTAATGATTTCTAATAATGCAATTTACTTATTAGTCTTCATGCATTATTTAAATAATCAATTACTCATCAGACAGATTAATATGGATAGGGCATTTTATATTTGCGGCCTTAAACAATTTCCAACTTAAGCTTCTTAATGCACAGAAATAATGAAGTAAATCTAAGTCGTCAATATCCTTTTTAATGCGGTTTCCCCAGCTTCATGCACTGCTGTGTAAGACATCTGAATTTTTTATAACAGTTCATCATAATACTTCCCAATCTTTCGCTATTTTGACTTTCTCTATACACGAAGTATAGAGAAAGTGTTGTTTTAATTGTAAAGTTTCCCCTCTTAGATTCTTTTGTTACTATATTAGAGGAAAATTACTTATATTTTAATCGCTTGGTTTAATTTATAATTTGCGGGCTACTATATGAACAAAATGAAGCCAAACTTCGCTTTCAGAATAAATATTAAAAATGAATTTATTATCAAAAATCACACAATACGAAAATCTATGTCGGTTACATTTTCATGTACCCAATATCATCAATGTTCTTCGCAAATACTTGTAGCTTTTTTTTGTTCAATTAGATTTTAGATACTGTCATCCTAAATGAGGTATACATTATGTACCTTTATAAAAGTTTTTAGTGAATATACTTTTTATAAAATCGAACGTAATAGTAGATACATAATAGCGAAATAGGCTAATTTTTCCTATTTCAGACGCACCTAGATTTTGCTTTTTGAGTATGTTCGATAAATAATATTGCGTTATAACAAACATGAAATTCGCTGTAGTTCTTAGCGTGGCCTCCATTTATACCGTTCCCGGATTACGTTACCGGAGTTAACGTGAATGTGTTGTCATTGACTATGTTTTGTTCTTGGTGAATAATATTTATGTTATTTTGCCTCTAGGAACGGCGTTGGAGGACTTCTTCAGGAGACTGCGTTCAGAGATCCGACGAGGGATGGCGTCGACTGTCTGCGTCGAGATGAACTTTAACCGGGAAAGAATGAAACACTTCCTTGAGGAATAAAATACGCGACTTATGAAGTGAAGTGAAAGTGAAGCGTGAAGTACACTTATTAACGGAACTTTTTATTGAATCACCTTTTGAAAAATTCAGTGGACTCATTTCTATTTTTATCATTTAAATGATTTTTAATTTTTTTCTTCTTAGTCACTCATGGCGATGCACGTAAAATAACCATATATTATACATATTTTATCTATCTATTCAGTGTTTATTCCATTTTCAATGATGTTACTCCTTTATTTAACATCGCATATTATTTTTTATAATATATTTTCCCAATCTCCCCAATCTTTCAATTTCTTATCAGATTTTGAACCTATATTTTATATATGTATATTTTATCTTTATTATATACTTCTATAACTGTAATGTAAGTTGATTGTTTGTATAGGTACTATTTATGCATGTAATTTTTATTGTATTAATTTTGTATTTTGCTCAAAAAAAACGGGCATTTAAGAGGGGCCTCAACTGCCCCAGACTAATTAAATAAAAGTAAAGTAAAGGGGGAACTCATGGGGAGGAGACTTCAAGGGGTGGGCTACGGGAATGCGTCGCGTCGTGGGTAGCTTTGGGGGGAGGCTAAGGTCCTCGAGAGACAGAATCCGATAAGGACGGCGTGGGGAGGGCTTCGTGGGAAAACATCCTGTGAGGTTGTCAGTGGAGGGAGTCGGTAGTTCGGTTGCAAGGGTCAGGGTGCTCGGGAAGGAGGGCGTTGGGAGAATTGTCTTCGGAGTTTTGGGATCGGATGGTGTGCGTTTGGGGTAGGTTGTATGGGAAATTCGTAGGGAGGTGGGAGGGGAGGATATCGAGGGGAGGCGTCCAAAAAAGGAAACAACGGAGGGCGTCGGGGGATCGCACCGGGACAAGGACGGTAGGAAGGGCGTCCGACGTGGGTATTCGGGAGGGTGTCGTAGTAGATTGTCGCTAGACGTCGCGGGACGGTTGCGCGGGATTACGCGGAACGGTTTTGTTGGACTACGCGGGAAAAGGGGAGAAGGCGGGACGTCGCGGGACGGCTCCGCAGGACAGCGCGGGACGGCTTCGCAGGAATACACGAAACATTGTGAGACGGCGTCACGGGACATAGCGGGACGGCGACGCGGGATATCGCGGGACGGCGTCTCCAGACATCGCGGGAGGGCGTCGCGGGATGGGTAAGCAGGACATTGCTGGACGATCTCGCGGAACATCGATGGACGGTCTCGCGGGACATTGAGGGACGGTATCGCGGGACATCAAAGCACGGTCTCGCTGGACAGCGCGGGACGGCGTCGCCGGACATCGCGGTAGGGCATCGCGGGAAGGTGTCATTGGACATCACGGGAGGGCGACGCGGGACATAGCGGGAGGGTCTCGCGGGACATCATGCGGGACATCGCGGGATTACTACGCGGGACATCGCGGGACAGCTAAGTGGCACATCGCGGCACGGCTACGTTGGACATCGCGTGATATCGGGGACGGCATCCCGGGATATAGTGGCGGGACATCGTGGTATGGCGTCGCTGTATATCGCGGACGACGTAGAGGGAATTCGCGGGACATCGCGGGACGAGGTCTCGGGAAAACTACGCAAGATATCACGAGACGGCGCCGTGGAATATCGAAGGACGGGGTCGCGGGACTTACCTGCCCTTCACCCTTCCGACACCCTGCCCTCAGCGTACTCATACCTCCTCACACCTTAACCTGGTGCCCAATCACCCCACGGTTGATCAATGCTCCCTCATGCCCACTTCGATACCCCAGCGCACTTCCTCCCCACACCATAACCCTACAGTTTCCCTCCATATCCTTAAACCCCTGCAGCCTCCCTCCCATATCTCTACCCCAACATCTTAACCTCGACGCCCTTCAACCCTTGAGGCCCCCCACGACGCCTTACCGAGAAGCATTCCACTGCCTCCTCTAATTATACCTTCCCCGGAAACTTTTACCCAACGAACTCGAAGAACGCTTTCCCTCGACGACCACCCCTCAAACCCTTCTCAGCTACAAATTTCCCTGAGTACACCTTTATTTATTTATCTCGTTTAGGGAAATAGAAGGGAGGGGGCGATGGTTTGGGAAGTGAGGGCATGTGCAGAGTGGGAGCCACTGGTAGAGTTTCTCCCTACGAAATCAAAGGGGTTGACTTTTATTTATTTTACCTAGGGGGGATGAGTCCTACAGCACAAAATACTCTTTATTTCAATAGACATATATAATTTTGAAATTTGTATAGATAAATTACATAACATAAAAGTAACATAAATACTTAAGATAGCATATTTAAAATTCTTAAAGCATTGGATAGATTCGTTAGATAGAAAAATTATAGGTCGTATTAATAATATGCGTTGACATAAAAATTATAATTATATATGGAGCAAACATATAATAGATCAATAAGAACATAACATTAACAATAAATAGTTGTTTGACGTGCATCACTACGATTGAGATAGAATTTTCAAAGTTAAAAATAGTTTAAATGACCATAAAAAGAAATAAGGTCACTGAATTTTTCAAAAGGTGATTTCATATATAGTTAAGAACAAAATCACATAATTGGGATGTGCATTTCACAGATCAACAACACTACATAAGTCAATGATTGCATTTCTCAAGGATTTTTTTAATTCCTTCTTTCCCGTTTTAAATTCATCCCAACGCCAATCACTCAATGCCTTCTTTCCACTGGTCTCCCAAAGCAGGCCCATGATTAAGACCTCCAGCACTGTTCCTCGAGGCAATTTAATTAAAACAGCTTTATGAAATATTCTCAGTAATGCTAAACGTATTAAACCAAATTTTGAAGTATCATTGTATGAAATCCAATTAAATGAATAATAAGCTAAACAAATAAGAGCTAAAGGTATTTGCAGAGAAAGTTTATGAGATTGGGTACATGAAAATGTAAACAATGGAGACTTACGATTTTTTATAACAAATTGATTTTTATTATATAACCTGAAACGATGATAGGCTTCCTTTTGTCCGCCTAGCAGCCCACAATATATTAAATGAACCATGCGGTTAAAACTATAAGAAAATTTCCTTCACCAAAGTGACGAAGAATCTAAGGGGATATTTTGCAATTTTAAAAATACCTAAAGCTTATGAACTTTTACTATGAATGGTTATTACTCTCGCGGATGTGCTAAAATGCATTTATTGAAGCTGTAGAAATCTCATTAAAAATGGATATTTACGACTTTAATCGCCTTCACCACTTTAGTGAAGTAACATGTCTAAGTTGGAAATTATTTAAAGCCACAAATGTAAAACTCCAAGCAGTTTAAAACTGCTTTAACTTTAAGAAAGAATATCTATCTTAAAAGGACAGTGGAAGGAGTGACTGTTTCCCTAAATAATGCAGACTAATAAGAAAAGAGCGCTATTGTTAATCATTAAGGATTCGTACGATTGCAGTTCCTTGGTGTGCATCATAAACTATGGGACAATCGAATATCCAATAAAACTTACTTTCATTTCTATTCCTATTTGCTCTGATTTCGAATAAAACATTAAACAGCCATAAAATGAGAAACTCTTACAGAAGTTACCAAAATACAAATCTGATTTTTACGGTGGATACTGATTACTATCGTTGATTTCCAAAGGAATTGAGTCTCATTGAAACTAAAGGCTCCGCAGTTAAAAAAACATTAAAAATCTAAAAATCCTTCGTAGACTTTATGCTTTCATATGTTTGAGTTATAAAACAATTGTTAACCAGCAACGTATCGTAAAATTTTAAGTAATCATAAACTGCGTTAAGTGAGAAGGACTATATCCATCTCAATCCATTAAATACAAGAAAAAGAATAAATATGTTACCTGAATTTTTTCTATGAGGCATTACCGAAGAATTTATAAAACAGTACTTTAATTAGCTAAGAAATAATAACCGTATGATAGCTGAACCAACAATTGGTTCCCCACACTCCACATTCGCCCGGCAATATTTACTTCAATATTATCTTTTCTAAAAACATATCATGTAAATCATTACAATATTTTTCCCCTTAATTATATTTCACAAACAATAATGTTTAAAATAAACATTTAACCAACCATTGCCAATGACTTGATGGTTAATTACCAGTGATACAAGACCGTTAATATGAGCTAGCGACTTATTTATCGAGACTGAAAATGCTCAGAACAAATTACTACTGTTCAATAGGCCTACTGTTAAACCTTTGTAACTCCATAAAATAGGCAAAACTTCTTTTAAAAAACAAAGAATTAAGCTGAATAAATAATAGCGTTCATCATCAAGAGTACGTTTTTTTCCTAATCTTGAAATCTTACAATATTTTCAATCGTTAGAACAAAATCAAAGCAACATCGAAAGCAAGGACAAAATGCTGGACCGAAAAATGAGAAACAGAATTATATTTCTAATATTTATGCATTTTCGGTTTCGTATGGACTTGCGAACTTATAAATTTAAAAAAATATTAATTACTATAAGACTAAAAATAAGAAGAAATATTAATGTATATCGTACGTTAAACGTGTCCCCTTAACTGTGATAGGATAGACAACCATTATACAAATAAAACGTATTCTGTATTCATGACTGGAGAAACATTAAACAATCATTACAGTTTAAAAAATGTTCAGTATTTTATTCTAGTAATTTACTTGAACACCCATATAAAGGTTAATTCTTTTATGTTATTTTCTATGATGTTTACGAAGCAATACAAAGCTATAACTCTTTACGATGCTCTCGATTGAATTAAAGTCTCTACAAAAGGTGCTTCGACACTTTTTTTTCCGGAATTAATTTGCAATGATAACACCAGCATCTTAGAGAAACACTGAGAAATAATCTAAACATTTACGATGAGTTAAACCCTAAGAGGTATTCCATGCGAAAAATTGTAAAACGGAAACTTACCCAATTTTGAAAAAATAAGACTTATTTAAGTTGAAAGTGAATCAAACATGACGGACATCCACTACCATTGAAAAATTTAATAAATGCAATAAACGTGCTTTGTAAAATTTTAAAAATCATATTAATATGTATAAAGACTACAGAACGATTCTAATAACTATTGTAACCGTGTTTTTTATGATGAATATGGTCGACAGTTGTATATTTACATATAGAATTGTATGCGTAGTTCGAAATAAATGGGACATTTATTCATAAGCAAATAGGAAACTCAGTAAAACTTATTTAAACACGTCGAATAGGAAGCTTATTTTCCAAAGCCCAAGGGTTTTTTTAACCTTACAGGTGGTAGAGGAATACCGGAAAGTAACATATCGTACTATAAAATTGAAAATGTAATTATAAAAGAACTAACCTGGATATGGAATCCGGAAGAATTCATTTGAAAACCTTCGCTGAATGCACGTTTGATATTGCATCCGAGACACCCGGAAGAATCATCACCCAGAATAGATCGAAGACTTCTTCTAAGATTGAAAATAGAAATAAGAACAAACCAATTAGGTAATGAGTTCACTATTTACCAAAATTATTGTACAATACATGTATAGAAGGAAGCAGATACTGATCGATCTAACTAGAATTTTCCACGTGACGTCGAAAGATGAGGTCTGATATCGAAAATGTTTGGGAACAATTCAATCTCAGAAACCTAAGTTATGTTAACTGAAATATATCAAATATAAAATAACATAGTCTGCTTAGGTGTTAAATATCTGATAATAATTGCAGAATTTTATTGGCTGGGATTCAGAAACTAATTTCACATGAATAAAATTATTATGTAATGCAATTATGTTACTCCTAAAAATGAAGACAGGAAAAACTTGACCCAATTTGGTGTTGTAAGTAGTCTTTTTAGTAATAGTTTAGTCTGGTAGTAATTTAGTATATATTTAATAACTGAAACGGAGAAACAATCTAACAGAAAAATCTCTGGAATACAAGCGTTGTTTGAGAGAAGAGCGAATCAACGATATATCAATTTAACTGCATTTTATTGTAAGAAAACACTATTGCATCCTACGCCAGCATTAATTAGGTGTGCCCCATTCACTTTGGGAAAATACCCTATGAAAAGTATCCCGATTTCTAAAACAAAACATTTATCGATCACAGATTGATAAATTCCGGCGGAAGCTACTGAAACCTGATAAGTATATCCACCATCACAAAAATATTGGTGATTATAGAGTTGGATACTCCTTATTCCCACGGATTTCCAAGACAATATTATTGATCGTAATAACTTCATCGAAGTTATGCATTCCGATGCTTAAGTTACACATTTAAAACCAGCGACATATTTTACAATGCAAAGCAACCCGATGCTGCTACAGCTGAATTTGATTCTCTTAAAAGAAATTGAGCATGTGATTGATGGGTCAATTTGGTACCTGACATTGTTCTATTAGTTCATCGATAGCTAAGAAATACTAAAATTCGATTTGCGTACTCTACGCCGAGTGAAAACAAGACTAATCTCCTTCCCTAGCTTCACTCGTAAAAGATAACGTAAACAATATAAAGTTAACAATAAAGTAAATAAATAAAGTAAAGCATAAAAATTGTTGTGTTGACACCATAAGCACGGGGTAACGTCAGTCAACTGTCTTTGTTTTGGAAACGATGGACACGTAAAATATTGGTAATATCTGCATTTTCTGTAGCTGCAAAACTACTGTGTAGACTCATGTAGTCTACTATATACTTGAGTTGTCTTTCGTTAGCCCTCCCTCCTCGATTAGCTTTCTTTCTGAAATTATTTGTAGAAAACACGTAGAGATATTCATTGTTTCTTAAACAGCAGAATATTATTCGTTATGCAAATAGAAATCTTGCTTCAACTTCAACGTATAAATAATAAAAAAAACTTTCTGTTGTCGCTTCATGCTTTGGGAATCAGCTAATAAAAATATGTAATGCTATTACTATTTTAAATCTGAACCTAATAAGTTTTAATACGAATTAGTAATCTAGCGAACTAATGAGTTATAACAAATCTAATGACTTTATAGTGCAGAAAATTCAGTTGATCCCAGCCACACACGTTTAGAGTGAGTAAATTTTACTTTCTGCCAAAGTTTTGAATTTGATAATAGTCCAAGAGCCCCACCGCTGGTATCACCATCTTGAAGTGATGGGGGGGCTTGCGTGCCTAAGGGATCCTGCGAGCTATGCCGGCGGGAGCTTAAGCTCCTGGTAGGGTCACCCAAGCAGAACAGGTCAATGGTGTTAGGCCAGACTAAGAGTGATACCTTGGTCCTCCAGGTTGGGGGTTGGTCGTGGGGCTAACAACTCCACGCCATAAAACAAATATATTGTTACGAAACCCAAAAAGAAGCTTTGGAATACGGACGGATTAATTGATGATGAACTTGGCAAACGAACAGGAACTCGAAAATGTAAACGGAATGATGCTAAGCCATATGGTAGAATCTAAGGGACTAATAATCAAAAGTACATGCTTTGCACATAAGAAAATACATAAGGGAACCTGGAAAATGCCAGGTACAGGAGTGGCTAACCAAATAGGTCACGTTCTGGTCTCCAGAAGATATGAATCTTCAGTTATTGATGTAAAGTCTGCACGAGACCCTAATTGTGACTCAGGTCATTATTTGGTAAATGCCAAGTTTAGAGAAAGAATTGCGAATGTAGGTTGTATTAAAGGGCCCAAGAGAATTCAGCGGAATGTGGGAAAGTTTCAGCAACCTGCATCTGTCGCCCAATATCAAGAAATACTGGGTAAGAAACTGGAAGAAAGAGTGGAGAATCTGAGTGTAACTGATACAGTGCAGAGAAAATGGCATAAATAAAAGAAAGCAATGGAAGAGGCTGCAAAAGAGACTATAGGAGAAAGAAAGAGAGTAAGGAATGAAGAATGGTTTGATGACGACAGCAGAAGAGCTATAGAAAGGAAGAATGAAGATAGAAAGAGAAGTATCCAGATGGAGACGAGACAAAATTCTGAAAGATACAAAGAAAGTAGAAGACAAGCAAATAGAATAATAAGAATCAAGAAAAAACAATTCCTAAGGGGATATATGGAGAAGATTGAGGAATTGAACACACAAAATGAAAGCAGAAAGTTATACCAGGCAATCAAACAGATGATGATCAAATCTTTGTAATGAGACAGAGTATGGAGAAATGTTATGAATACAACATTGATCTACATATGCTGTTCATTGACTTCCAGCAGGCGTTTGATAGCGTAAAGAGGAGGAGGATGCTGTATGCTTTAGAAGGATTTGGAATACCAAAAAAAACTAATTAAGCTGGTAAATATGACCATGGAAGCATCTCGAGCCAAGGCTTTTATTGGAGGCAAGACTTGTGAAGCCTTTGATATAACAACCGGAGTGAGACAAGGGTACTCACTCTCTGCAGTATTATTTAACCTGGTCTTCATGAAGCCATGAAGGAATTGAGAACAGAGGGAACGATTGTATATAAATCTATACAGGCCTATACATATGCTGACGACATTGTTTTAGTGGCAAGAAGCATGGACTCACTGAGAGAAATATTTAGAATTTTAGAGCTGAAAAGCCAGAATATGTGGCTTAAAATTAATGAAAAAAAAACAAAATATACGAAAATGTCAGCAATTGAGGACAGAGCGTGGACCCCAATTATAGCATTTGGACAGTACAACTTTGAAAATACAAAAAGCTTATATTACCTAGGTACTAATTTAAATTGTAATAACTCTATGGCAGAGGAGATCCACAAGAGGATAATGTATGGAAATAGGGCATATTTTGCTAATATTAAGCTCCTGAAGTCCACCCTGTTAACCAGGGACATGAAAGTCAAGATATATAAGACACTCATCAGACCAGTTGTGACATATGGAGCAGAAGTGTGGACCATGTCTGCTGCTAATGAAGAGGCTTTGCGGATATTTGAACGGAAGGTTCTACGAAAGATATATGGTCCTGTCAACGACGGTGGAACTTGGAGGATAAGAACAAATAGGGAAATAGAAAAAAGTTTATGGGCATAGTGAGATTTGTGAAGGCTCAGAGACTAGCTTGGTTGGGTCATGTGGAAAGAATGAGTGAAGAAAGGCTGCCCAAGAAATTACTACATGGAGAGATGGATGGAAAAAGAAGAGGAGGAAGACCGAGGAAAATATGGATTTGAAAGAAGACATAAAGGCTATGAGGATTGAAAGATGGTGGGAGAAAGTGCAGAACAGGGGAGAATGAACAGGCGTCTTGAGGGAGGCCAAGGCCCACACTGGGCTGTAGTGCCAAAGAAGAAGAAGAATAGTCCAAGAGCATTAATTGAAACAACACAAACATAGAATTCATCTTGATATTTTCAAAACAATTAATCATCATTTGTTGTGTTAAAAATCAATATGCATACGTAAATTGAATTACAATTAAATTATTAAAGCAACTTTGTTGTGTTAAAAATCAATATGCATACGTAAATTGAATTACAATTAAATTATTAAAGCAACTTTGTTGTGTTAAAAATCAATATGCATACGTAAATTAAATTACAATTAAAGTATTAAAGCAATTTTATGAATATAGGGATCACGATTGTTAATAGCGAGAAACGGAATAACACGCTTAACAGCAGAATTTTAAAACATAAGATTTACCTCCGCTACCATTTCAAAATATCTAAGTAAATTATCTTTATATATAATTTCCGAAGTGTCCGTCCGTCCGTCCGTCCGTCCGTCCCCCCCTTTATTTCAGAAACGGTTTGACTTAGAGATTCGAAACAAACTGCATTGTGTTTCTACGAGTTAGAAACCCCTAGGAAAACTATTCCCATTACTAAGAAAGCCCGGGTTCGAACCCAGGAGTCCATAATACGGTTCCATAAGGAATACACGTAAACTTCACTTTTATCGCTTGCAGGCTTTGTTTCTTTCGCAAAATTAAATTAGTAACACAAGTCGTACAAAGTCGAGACAAGTACCAAAAAAAAGGAAATTGAATGGAGATTCTTATTTTTGTCGTAGAATATCGTTTACGATTCGAAATTGTAAACATTTTGATAAAATGCACCAATATTTTATCAATATTTTGATGTTGTAAACAACTCATCTCCATGACGACCAAAGCAATTTTTACTTTCTCCCTATACGTAGTATAGAGAAGACCTCCAGATTTCGACAGAAATAGATGTTTTGGGGCCCATAGAGCATGTTTAGCTATTTTCCCGAACATGTCTGTCTGTGTGTCTGTCTGTCTGTCTGTGGTTAAAAAGTTTGTGGGCGCTCTATCTTAAAAAGTAATTATACGATCATTTTCAAAATTCATATTTAGAATTTTCCTAACAATGCCAAGAGTTGATTAGTTTTTGGAGATTATCGCTAAACCGGAAGTTACGGTTTATCAGGAACAAAATTTTGTTTCTTAAATATCTCTGTAAGAATGCAATATAGGTATATACATTTACACACAAAAGTTGTAGATAATATACTTTACTACAACTTTTGTAGCAAACATATTTTCGTAACACTAATTGTTTAGGAGTTATTCCCAAATAATGGTTAACCGGAAGTTGTTGTTTACCCAGAAATTGAAGTTTTTCATACTTATCTCTGTCAGAATGCAATATAGGTATATACATTTACACACAAAAGTTGTATATAATGTATTTTAATACAACGTTTGTTGAAAATATTTTTTCGTAACACTGATTGTTTAGGAGTTATTCCCAAATAATGGTTAACCGGAAGTTGTTGTTAATCCAGAAATGGAAGCTTTTCATACATATCTCTGTAAAAATGCAATGTAGGTATATACAATTGCAAACAAAACTTATTGATAATGTATTTTACTACAACTTTTGTATGAAACATTTTTTCGTAACACTGATTGTTTAGGAGTTATTCTTGAATAATGGTTAACCGGAAGTTGTTGTTTACCCAGAAATTGAAGTTTTTCATACTTATGTCTGTCAAAATGCAATGTAGGTATATACAATTATGTACCAAAGTTGTAGATAATGTTTTTTACTACAAAGCTTGTATGAAACATTTTCCTGTAACACTCATGGTTTTGGAGTTATTTATATATTACCGGCATAGGCTTATGTTTTCAATAAATACGGAGAAAGTCATGAGTTGGCCACATCAGATTTTTCATTTTGAGCTCATGAGTTTATCCATAGGAAGACATATAGAATAAATGATCAGTTAAAACTAATACTGAAAATAAGAGATACACTATATTAGATATACAATAGAAGAAATTATATTTATACATTTATATATATAATTATATTATAAACATTTTCAGATAAAAACAATATCCTCCGAAAAATCTCGCGAAAAATATACCAAAATTTTGAAAAATTCAAATTTTGTTTATTTCTCTGTAGCAACCGAACTTTGTTTATATCAACGTAATTTTTAACAGTGTTTCCGTGAAATAAAACAGTTTTATTAGTATTGTGCTTCTTATAATTGCTTTCTCTCGATCAATTCAACTGACTACATATAAATAAACAGGTACGTTGCGGATGTTTTTGATATAATCTTCTGAATTAAGTATTAAATCTAATATATTATCAACGATGAATATTTAGAGATAGACAAAAATGTAGTCAGTGAAGATCGTAAAGATTTCTCTTGATTCGATGCTGGGGTTCTCACAGGAGTAGAACATCCAGTGATCAATATGTAGCAAATCGCTAACATCGCATACCTGTCCAAAAAGGTAAAGCAATTTTATGTTTTGTTATATGCAGAATACAAAAAGTGATTCATTTGTGGCAATTTTGATTGCTTTCACTCCATATAAATTTACTATCTTATCGTGAGCTGTTTAATTTTCGTTTCTGTTTTGGCATTGTGATTGAGTTTGTGTTATTAGATGGTTTTCCGTGTTTATGTTACACATTTTAGTATTGGGGTAAAAGTTAGCTACACAACTCACTTACTTTCCGCGAAAAAAATTGTTGTTGGTTTTTAGGGGCATATAGAATTTATTTCTATATAATCATCGTTTCCGTTATCTCTTTGTGCCTTTCTTAAAATGTCTTCTCATCCTAATGTGATCTTAATAGTTTCATTTCCGGAGTCTCCGGGATCGAAATCCGGAACCCATAATTCGTTTCCATTTAAATTACAAGCACAAAAAACCTACTTTAAATCGTCCTATTTTTATTCTTTTTAGTGATGCATAAATTAATATCCTACTGTTATTGGTTTAAATGCCATGGTTTTTACACTAGTGTTCCTCTCCGAGACAATTACCTGCTGACGATGTCACAGCATTATTTTTTTTATTTTCAGCAACTGACCTGCTTTTAACTATTTAATTTACGAGAAACTTTTACCAGGTAGTAGTGAACCATTCAGACGTCATTTTCACAGTGATTGCGTTTCGCGAAGACGAGTGAATATTTTAAATTGGTACTTAATTGAAGTGTAACCACATGGGAAGCAATTGAATTAGGTGGCCCGATGACAATTTTCATAGATGACTGAAAGTGATAACTTTTTATGAAATGGAATCGGTCATCAATAATTACATTAATGTGTCTGTTTATATATTATTATTAATTAATGCATTCAGAAGAAAAGAACTAGGTATACTTTGACTGATTTAAACTAAACCCTCCTGAGGAAACGTTTTCGTCTGAAGTACCGAAAAGCTTAATAAATAATATACATTTATTTTAGTTTCCACAATTGTAAATTCAGTTTTGGAATTCTTTGCATTGTTACACCCAATATTATTACTTTATGATTATTTTAGTAATAAGATGATCAATGAAGTATCTTAATGTTTGTAGTAATATAAACTACTACGAAAAATAAATTTTTTTGTATGATAACGATCAACTATGTTACTACAAGTAAGGTATACTTACTTATTGCGAGCTAAAGGTAAAATTTTAAGTAAAAATGCAAGAAATTGATCATCATCATGGTGCATAGTCGTGCATCTCATAGATTAGAAGTAAAGAATTACTTTTAATATCTCGCCCATGTATTCCACATGGGAGAATCGGGTCCATCCTGGCATCGAACCCTGGGCATTTAAGAAATATCTCTAGATATCTAGGTCAGTACAAAATGACCATCTGTAATTATGCGTACGATTTCAAGCTGAAATCTCACCTGTAACTCCCTCAATTCACGTCCTACCAACCCCTGGAACAGTATAAATTTAAAATATTGTCAATGGACGACTAATAAGATGTATGTTAGTTTCCGGTACCTAAAATAACACTAGTGGAAAGTTGATTAAGAACTATGTACTTTTTATGAAGTATTGTCAAATCTTTAATTTCTATGTGCGCAAATATTTGCGCGGGCCCAGCTAATTATTTGGAGAATGTAAATAATTAAAAATATATCAATGCGATAGTAATTATGACTTATTGTCACTATCAATTACATAGTATTGATTTATATTTAAGTTAAAACTGATTTTCTAAACTTAGGTCCGGTATTATAACATATATTTAGAGTCGACCTTGACTGTAATCTTCACGTAAACTCTAAAAAAACGTATTTTTGTCGATACTTAAGCCTTAATTGGTATTTAACTCTTAAAAGTAACTTTAACCGCAATGCATCATGGATGTAAACAAACTATATGGCGGAAATTTAAAGAGCTAGCCTCTCGCCTCAGTTGGTTTATCGCTGAAAAATAAGTTTGTTAGTGGTTTTTTCGGTTGAAAATCCTCAAAATATTTTGAATAAATTTGTCTATTTCCTTTTAACAGATATTTCTCGTGACATTGCCTTTTTCTTTATTGTAAATCATATCACAGACGTTAGGTGCTGCGAAGTATTTTTTATGATTCAGATACTTCAAAAGTGTTATAATTAGTTATACATTGGAAGTGAAATGAATTTATATAGTTTAGAACTGCCGATTAAGGTTAATAAAGATTAGATTATTGCATTTATTACTGATGAAGTATAAGCAGAACTCAGTTTTACGTCAACATAGACGAATTGGACATAGTTAATAACATACATACGAGTATTGTCATTAACTTATTTATTAGTACAATTAATCATGAATGCATACTATAATTTATCTGAGTTTTTAGTGGAAGTGTTTCATCAAAATATAACCGTGATTTTTAAAAGAGGCCATCAAAATTTCAATATTTTAGCATATTAGACTTTCTACCAGTACGTTAGTTAGGTTACGTTCCTTAGTTAGTATTAATGCAACCTTTTATGACGATAGTGTGTGTGTGCTTTACGCACATATAAGCGTTGGAAATTTTCCAAAATGACACTAAGTACGCGTACAGAAGATTTAAACTTTAGTGAATTTAAATATTGTCTCATAAGTAATGTACGGTATCTGTAGAATGGGAGAAATGAGAGGCACGTAGTGTTGGAATCTATCATTAAAGGTCTATAAAACTTCTTGGCTTTATACAATCGTATAAGAGCCATTGTAACTGTATACTCATTTATATTGAATGCATACAAATGAAGTAACTACAAGTATATGTATACTTATATACTATCCAAACATCATAAATTTAATTCTCAATCGATTTTCCTAGATAAAATCTTTAATGCGAACCAATATACAAACCATAAAGTCATCCACCTAAAGGCTGAGAGGGTCTTCTACCGGTCAACCATTAGCTGCTAAAATCGTGAGAGAGTATAACTTCATATATGTTTACTTATTATCCCCGTTGAATTTCAACGGGCACTTCCGCTAGTTAAAAATTAAATACTTCATTATTATTATTGAAAGAAGCGGTCTACAGAAAGTTTTACTTCAATATTTTGGGGTGGAAAAGTAATGCAAAGTATCGCCTGAATCTATTTACTGTATCCAGGATAATTAATATGATATTGAAGATATGAAATCACATCTTAAACGTAATATTTACTTCCAGGGTGTAACATAATTTATTTATGTTAATTACTCTCTATTGTATGGCTTCCATTGCTTGTGCTGTTCAAAAAAGGCTCAAAACCCCGCCGGCAATGTGGTGCCCAATTGTTTGGTTATGTGTCAAGGTTTTTCATTGGTTCTTCAGATTCTCTAATGCTACCAACACAAAAATATAAAAATCTTAACTACGGCCGTCCTAAGTGCTATGACGGTGAGTTACGTGATCGCTCGCTGTCGCCGACCGTAATAGCTCACACATTTACGTAATCAGGGTGCTGGAGTTAAAAGATAATGAATGAAAGGGAATACACAGTGACCTAATATTCTTTTATCTTGGAGAAATTGTTTCCGCGTTTGAAAAAAACTAGGTTCGCAATGATCAGAGAATACGGAGTCATCCTTGGCTATAATCTCTGTTGTCTATGTGTACAATTATTAGTATATGAATTAGATATAAGTCAGGTTGATGAGATAAACACAAATAAGTTTAATTATTTCTTAACGAATAAAAAACTGGGAAAGTAATACGCGTTTAAAAATGTAGAATGATAAAACGTTCAAGTTGTTAAAAATCATAAAGTCGGTTTAATCTAAACAACTACGTAAAATAAGATGACAATTAAAAAGATCTTACGTGTACTGAGCATCAGGAAGACTTTATTTGATAGCCATTGGTCGTTAGTTATTTCAGTGTCACATGCGAGACGCCTAGAAGAATCATCATCCAGAACGGATAAAATACACTTCCTCTAACTGGAAATAAGAAAGAAACACAAATTAATTAAGTATTGATCAATTATTAACAGAATATATTGTGCAAAGTATATATAAGAGCGTGCAGATGGTAGCAAAATGAAGATGTATGGGAACTATAACTTGGTATTGGGTACAATTAACTTAATCTTAAGAACAGAGATACGTTAACCGAAACATATTTAATAAAACATGTTATAGCCTGCTCGTTTAATACAAATTCAAAATTTGGATTTGCATCCAATGAAAGTATTTAAGCAAAACGGAAATCTAATAATATTCGAAGAAAGCAAACTGCTAAAAACGGTAACCTATCGTCAACTCTTATTCTAATATATTTATAGGACTTCTGCCATTGGATGGATAACTGTAATAGCATCTTAACCTTACGTTAATTTTAATGTTGAGAATTTCTAACTAATAACAATTCATCGTTCGAGGATTAGAATTCACATATAGTTCAGAGAGAATCATATCTGCTTTTTCGTACAAAATTATGTGCAAGATTAATTTCAATCTAACATTGAAAGGAAAGTGTAATGAGGAATGTAGTTGAAAGAAGTTGAAATTCAATTAAAATTCCCGTTGGTATGGCATCGGTTGATGATGTTCAGTACAAATTCCGAAATAAAATTCAAAATATTACTTAGCATACATCCCCCCCTTTATTATTACCAATAAATATTTCCGATAGTCATCATGGGCAATTAAGGTTAACTAATATAAGGGAAGCCACAAATCTTAGACTTTGAATTTCAGATTAAGACCTCCAAGCTGACTCCGAAATAATTTATCCAGCTATTCTAGACTCCAAAGAGAACATACCAATTCAGCAACGAATGTCTACCCAATATTCAAAAATTAAATGGTGGTTATGGAAACGAATATGATGGACGGTTAAATAGAATTAGAAATTTTAATGTTAATCCAGTTGATTTGATTCTTGCAGTTAATACCCATTACTGACTTCTAACGAATTGTGATATTATTGATTGATGTACACAGTCCTGCTGTCATATAATTGGGTCTTCAAATCAATTCTGAAATTGACGAATCTCAATGCTATTTCCAAAGACAGACACATCGAGCTTAAAGACGAAAAGCAGGACTATTGAAGATTATGCACAAAATAAAACTGAATCAAAAACGCTAAATTTAATGTAATTCAAAGTAAAAGAAAAATAAAGATATCTCGGATACGAAAAAAGCTGAATTAACTGCCAATGTCATAGCAAAAAACACTTCGTCTGATGACTCACAATAGATGTTTATCATAAGGATTTAAATATATCTTCAACTCGAATATATACATTAAGAACTTAATCGACTGTATTTAATGATAATGGGCGCACTTATGAAATGAATGGGGTCCCAGGAAGGTCCACGAAAATATTGACGCCGTGAAATATACCCAAAATTGATGAATATATACTTCTCAAATAAAATTAATCAAACAATAATTAAGGTAAACTTTGAAAATTGTTCGCATACGCTCGAACGTAATGTTTATACTTACAATTCAAAAGTAAACGGTTTACCGTTAAAATAAGACCAGCAGCAGCTCTTCATGGGTGACGTCTCCCAAGTGACTGAAGTTTAAAACTTTCGAAAAAAACGTTGAAACAAATACTGCACTGTGATTGGTCGAAGATCAACTTTCAGTTGACACCCCTGTCTTCCTCCTTCCTGTTAATAGTTTTCAAAAATTATAATATTCATCAAAATAAAATTTATTTAAGCGCAAAACAATTAAATGTAAATTTAGAAATTAGTGTAAGATTCATTTTAATTTAATATTCTTCGATTAGAATACGTGTAGATTTACATTCTCTACTGGAATTCGTTACGTCTCAAATAAAAAGAAAACTGTTTGCTAAAAATAACAATTTACCAATAATCGTTTTGAAAACAGGACAAGATTAAAAATAAAATATATTAAATACTAAACGCAAGTAACGTAATTGATGTTGCTAATGTTTGGCAATCATGAAACGAAGGAATGCGAGTATCGATCTACAAAATTAAAATGGAATATAAACTTCTAAATTATAATGAAAATCAATGAGATAATTATACTAAAAATTCCATCGAAATTGGGAATTATCTTTATTTCAGACAAATAATAACTATCATAATATATACTATTGAAACTTCAGAATACTTCTCTAACGTTAATTCATGAGTAAAGATATATGTGATGTTATGATTATATCGATTAAGTTTTCTCTTTAAGAGAATCATTCGAAGGCATGATATCTCTTCTTTTTAAAGCAAAATTATACATATGAAAATTAATTCAAATAAAATATAATCTCGACCTGATTTATTAGCTATTCATGCTCAACAGTAAGCTAAGAAACTTGGATTACAAGTCAGCAAGATTACGCTTAGTAATTACATGCAACTTAATTTGGGTGTATTATTCATTCAAGAATTCTTAAATTCTTCTCTTTACCATTCCAACCGAAGACAGGCCACTGTTTTCAGCAACGAATTCCTTCTGTTATCTCAGGTTCGGTCTTGTCATCGGTATTCAAGGTTTTGAGAAACCCAAGAAATATTTTCTTTTACATTAAAAGCAGCACCATTAAAATGTTCAACATTGATTAAAACGTTATCAAAATTGGTGATGGACGGTATGATATATCAGCCAACTGTTGATGATACAGGTGGGAATGAATATTTCTTACTGGTGATCATTGAAATATTTTGAGGGCGTCCACAAACTCTTTTAAAGTGTCGCCCCTAACCTCTCAGTTAATAGTATCATTGATCCGATTGATTTACAGAGTTAATCTTAAGATAGAATAAAATCCAAGGAATTAACAACTTACGGTTTTTCCTCGTGTAATTTGAATTCGGAATATCACGTCCGGATTCTATAATTTCAATTAGTATCCCTTCGTATTCTTATAGATGTTCCTCTGTCTTTTCGATTGAATTTCATCACGAATCATACTTCCTGGATTCATGAAGCCCAGACACATGTGCAGTGTTATAACTGATACACTTTTCACAAGAAAAAATATCTCCTTAGGTAATAAATCTTAAAATGCTCACGTATTTCGTTTCGTTCCACTGGTAGCACAATTTAACATAGGAAGGAAAATATGGAAGTCTCCTTCAAAATTCGAGCACATGGCATTAAGGCAGACTTAAGAACGGCGGAAGTCACGTAATCACGTGACGAAGAGTACCTTTTCGTTGCTCAGAAAAATCTATACCACAATCCTCCTAAATTGCGCCCAACATTCGTCACAATGGCCTTCATAGAAGTGTCATTTAATTATGGGCGAACTTAAAACGAAATATATAAGTTACCAGAGTAAAAATGTTTCCATTGAGTGCTTTGGATATGGTTCTCCGTGAAATAGCGAATTGTTTGCCTTAATTTGTTACGCTATAGTCTGCGAATATTCCTGGAGAAGTGATTTGTACGAGTTGGAAACTCAGTTTTATGACCAGTGCCATTTTCAGAAACAGTGTAGAAGTTTTTCAGTGAGAACAGTGCTCCACAGTGCTGATAGTTTAATTGTTTTCCAGGTATAGTAGTGCTTATAAAAGTAAAGAGGACACGAGTATTCAATCCGCGTAGCCCGATATCCATCGCAAAAGAATGGCTAATGCTCCACAGCAACAAGATGGACGATAAGTATTCAATTGAACTGGTGCTGGAGGTTAATGTATGCGGGATTCCATTGCATGGTTTACAACTGGCACTAATATTACAAGAATATGAAGGTAAGTGCAACAATCCCACTTATAAGCGAGTTGTACAATTATTTTTTCCTTAGCATAAAAATGTTTTGAGTACCTAAAATTCAAACGTATTCACTGAAACATTTTAAAGTTCGGGAGTAAGTGTAAAGACCCAGGGAATCCATCAAGTTATTTAACAATTATAGCATCAACTTGGAAACTATTAACAAGTGTATTTAAGTTAATTTTAAATTACAGATAAATACATTTCTTTGAATCTTTCTTAGAAATCTCTGCCTCTTGAACCTTTCAATTTCTTCATTGCGTATGACAAGACCTGAGATAACCGAAGGAATTCAGAATTGAAAAAACCGAACGTCTTCGGCTGGAATTGTAAAGAGGAAAACGTGGGAATTCCTAAATGAATAATACAACAAATTTGACTCACAAAAATTCCCATTCTGCAATCTCGCTAAATCGTAATCCACAGTTCGTAGCTTCTTCTTGACCATGAGATATACAATGTTCTGGATGCAATTATACGTAATATGAATACATTTCTGAAACTAAACAAGTTGATTCCCTACAGAGAGATTAAGCATAATAGCTTTGAATGGCTCGTTTATTGCTAGAGCCATAACATCGCATGCATCTTTCCTTTTATCTCAACATCAGAGAGGTATTCTGAGGTTTGAAAAGTAAATCTCACATGAGTAACTATAGGCCTGATGTATAAGTTATTTTCTAACTCGATGAAATTTTGACATATTTACTAAATTTATATCATTTATATCTACATTTAAAAAGGTAATATTCGGAATTAATATTTGCAGATCATCACTCGCACTCATATTTCATTAATATGCTAAATTTAATTTTTAAATCGGACATTATACAAAAGAATTTGTATAATGTAAGTATGAGTACGTTAATATCTTTGGTAAAAAGTTTTTTTTATTTGCGACATAACGCATCACAGGGGATAGGAAATCTATGGGTATTATAATCAAAGAATTTTGAAATCAAAATTATCTTCCAATAATTTTTAAATTAAATTAAAATTGTTTTGCACTTAAATATATTTCATTTCGATGAAGATTATAGTTTATGATAATTATTAACAGCATGTGAAAACGAGGTTCAACTGAAAGTTGATCACCGACCAATCACAGCGCAGTATTTGTATCAACGTTTTTCCGAAAATTTAAAACTACAGTTACTTCGAAGACGTCACCCACTGCAGAGCTGCTGCTGGTCTTTTCCCCGGAACACCGTTAACTTTCGGATTGTGGTGGTACCACAATTTCGAAATCAGGTACATGCGAACTTTCAGACTTTGACTTCATTATTGCTTTATTAATTTTAATCGAGGAGTATATATTCTTTCAATTTGAGGATATTTCCTGTTGTCAAGATTTTCGTGGACTTAGCAGGGGATCTCCATATTTGGTAAGTATGTGCATAATCATAGATTACTCTAGTCTAAGTTTTATAGATTCGTTTTTCGATTTTAGGCCAAACAATATCATTCCGATCTTTATAAGAAACTTATTTTGTGGGTGATGAGATAAAGCGTTTGTAGCTAATTGACAGTTTCGTCGGCAATTTCTCCTATTCATATTACTTTTCTTTTTATTCAAACTTCAATTAAAGCAAAGCAAACGTTTACAATTCAGGTTTAATTTCATCAAGCCTGTCTTTAAGCTCCGGAGTTTTCGTCAACGAAAGTCGTTTTTAGAGTTGTAATTGTTCGAACTGATTTGAATACTCAATTATATTACTTTGAGACTGTGTACTTCAAGAAAAAATATCGCAGATCAATAGAAGTCAGTTATAGATATTATCTATTCCCCTTCCCTAACGTTTTCGATGGTGTCATCAGACCTCGTCTACGACTTCGTATATGAAATCTAACTTAGAGCGTTCGCTACTGACATCTGCTCGCTCTTATTCATGCACCGTGAAATATTTTGTGTGGATAGTGAATTGTTTCATTCTTTTTTTTCTACTTTTAAGGGGATGAATTCTGTCGCTGTTAGATGATTCTACGTGGTCTCTCAGGTGTGATACTGAAAGTGCGTTTAACGAAGGATTATCAGATGAATTCTCCCGGATGCTCAATACAGGTCAGTTCTTTCTAAAGATTATCATCTATCACATAGTACATAGGTTAAACCGTTGTTTTCTCATTTTTAGAAACCTTGAGTGATATATATTTTAAAGTACATATAACTTTTCTATATTTATTCATTGATAAATTATTACTTTAAAAGTGTGTATATATCATAAACTTTATTCATATTCGATTTATAAATTAATTCCTAATTACATAGACGACAAAGATTACGATGGGTTGCAATAGATGACTCCGTATTTTTTAGCATCCGTACTCAGGTTTTGCAATCGCGGAAACAATGTCGCCGTGGTAAAAGCAAATTCTATTAGGTAATTGTATATTCCCTTTCATTCCTTCCCTTTTAACTCTAGCTTCAGCTTTAAAGTTTTTCCCTATTCATTGGCTTACTTTCACTTCCTCATTTTCTGTAAGCAGAACTCAAGCTTGTTTAGTAAAGGAACTCTCAATCACCTCAAGGTCTAGGCCTCCTTAAATTACATTCACTTCCATCGATAAGACTTTTAAAAATATGTAGCCATTAGTGCCATTTTCGCTTTCATGTTTTTTTAACGAATTCAAGGTCTTGCTTTCGTAAAGGACACCCGACATTGTAAACAACTAAATTTTGTCAGCGTTATTTTTTACGAGTCAGTATTGAAGCTAATAAGAATAAGGAGAATAGTCTCTGTAGCACTCGCCGTAGCATATGCAACTAGAGTTTTCAAATATCTATCGATGAACTAATTCAGCAATGTCACTTAGTAATTGACCCTTGTTTCTTATCTATCCTCCTACTCCCTTTTCTTTTAACAGATAGAGAATCCTTTCCTGTTATTGCAGCTTTGGCTTCCTTGGCACTGTAAAATACTTTGTTGGTTTAAAATTTATAACTTAAGGATAAGAATGCATAAAGTCGATGAAGTTTATTTAAGTAATTAATTTTACTTTTACTGCGGTGCCTCCGGCTCCAATGACTCTAACAAAAGAAACCGCCAAAATAAAGAAGCTATCTAACATTAAAATCATCAATATTTTAGTATTTCTCGAAATATTTCTCCAATTTCAGTAACTTTAGAAGAAACTTATCACTTTATGATCATTTATTGTTTTACTAATCAGATCAATTCTCGTATAGAATATTTTATTTTCACATAGTTTACGAGGCACGCCTAACTAATGCTAACATAGGAATCATTAATGTTTTATAACAATGGAATGCAGTAAAACGGATTTGTCGTTAATAATCTCTACATTCAAATAACCTTTTTTCGCAAAGATATTACCGTTATATTGTTTCTCCTCCGCAGTCATGAAATATTAATTAAATTACAACTAGAAAGACTACTAAACGCAACGAAATTAAGTAATATTTCCTTGATTTCGTTTTCACGAGTAATATTTTTGCATTATGAAATCATTTTATTCATAAAAAATATTTTATGAATCTGAGGACATAATATTATGGAATTAATATTATCAATTGGATTTCCATAAGCATGCTTTAGTGTTTTATATTAGATATTATATTAGATATATTTCAGTCAACATATCTCTGTTTTTTTATCTCAAATGAATTTATTGAAATCACCTACTTAATTTATTTTTGTTTCTTTCTTTTTTTATGTTTTGAGGGAGTTCATTATATCTATTCTGGGTGATGATTCTTCCGGGTGTCTCGGATGCAATAAAAAACGTGCGTTCAGAGAAGAGTTATCAAATTGAATATGAATATATGAATTCTTCCGGATTCCATATGAAGGTTAGTTCTTTATAATTATATTTCAACCTTATAGTACGCCATTATTTAGTTTAAAACCTGGCTGCATGATGTTCAATAACTTGAACGGAACATCTCTTGTATTTTTAACAACGCAGTGCATTTCCAATTCCTTACGTGATTGAGTTTAATTCTTAATCTTGATTTCGCTTGTATTTTATTCTTGAATTAAATAGAGAACTAAAGATCCCTGACTTATGTGGAGTCACTTTTTTATTTATTTCTCTTCAACATACTGATAGCTGATTCACATATCGACTCAAGAATATAAACGACAAAGACTACTACCGTGGATGACTTTTAGCATAACTTAATTAAGTTTTTCAAACGCGAAAACAATGTCGCTGTGGTATAAGCGGATTCTACTAGGTCGATGTGTTTTCCCTTCTCATTCCTTCCGTTTTGACTCTAGTTTCACCTTGCAATTTTTCCCTGGTCATTTGCATTAGCTTACTTTCATTTTCACCTGATTTGTTATCAAAACTCAAGCATCTGAAGCAAGAAATATGTAGTCACCACAAGTTTAAGGCTTCCTCTAATTTAGATTACTTCCACTCTTTAGATTTTTCAACTATGATAGTCATTTGTTGGTGTTATTTTATGGCGTGGCGTGAGGTTAGCCTTGAATAACTCCTCTTCTTAGCTAATGTAATCACTGTTTTATAAATTTTTAGATATCGATGAACGATGGAAAAATTTGGGTAGCAAATCTATCCATTCCTCTCACCAATCTAACTGCCTCCTGCTTGTTTATGATGGATAGAGTCCCTTTTAGTTAACGTAGTTTTGCACTAGTTGTACGATATTGTACGACGGCATTGTACGATACGTTGCCGGTTAACGATAATTTAAAACTTAAGCATGAATAAAGACGACGAAGGTTATACAGATGATTATTGTTACTTTAATTGTGGTTCTTTAGCTTCAATGAATTTAATTGAAAATATACATTAGCAATCAGTATTCGGATTTGTAGCTATATTTATCCGGTATAATGTTATTTACTTACTAGTCTTCACGCGGTATTTAAATAATCAATCACTCATCGGACAGATTAAGATGGATAGTTTCTTAAATTTCGCGCCATTTTGAACTCGTTGGCATTTTACATTTGTGTCTTTTAACAATTTCCAACTTAAGCATGTTAATGCACAGAAATAATGAAGGATATTTAAGTCGTTGATATCTTTTTAAAGTGGTTTCCCCACAACTTCATGCACTGCAGTGTAGGACATCCGCAATTATGATAACCATTCGGTCTCCCGGATAGTCATGTGGACAGCGCGTTTGCCTTCGGTAAAAGCGGTCCCGGGTTCGATTCCCGGTGGGAGCCAATGTGCGAAATGACCTAAGCTGTCGAAGCACTTTTAACAATACTGCGAATACTACGATAACCATTAATCATAAAACTTACCAAGCTTTCGGCATTTTTTTAATTGTAAAGTTTCCATCTTAGATTCTTTTGTTGCTTTAGTGGAGAAAATCACTTTCATTTTTAATTGCATGGTTTAATTTAAAATTTGTGTGCTACTTGAGGGACAAAATGAAGCCTAACTTCGTATTCAGGATAAATAATAAAAATCTAACAAACATGCAATTCGATGGAGTTCTTAGCGTGGCCTCCTCTTATACCGTTCCCGGATTACGTTACCGGAGTTAACGTGAATGTGTTTTCATCGACTATGTTTTGTTCTTGGTGAATAATATTTATGTTATTTTGCCTCGAGGAACGGCGTTGGAGGACTTCTTCAGGAGACTGCGTTCAGAGATCCGACGAGGGATGGCGTCGACTGTCTGCGTCGGGATGAACTTTAACCGGGGAAGAAATAAACACTTCCTTGAGGAATTAAATACGTGACTCATGAAGTGAAGTGAAAGTGAGGCGTGAAGTCAACTTATTAACTGAACTATTTATTGAATCACCTTTTGAACAATTCAGTGGACTTATTTCTATTTTTATCATTTAAACAATATTTAAGTTTGTTCATCTAAGTTACTCATGAAGATGCACGTAAGATAACCATTTATTGTTATATTTAATCTATCTATTCAGTGTTTAATCCATTTTCAATGATGTTACTTCTTTATTTACCAACGCATATTATCATTTATTATATATATTTTCCTAGCTCCCCAAACTTTCCGATTCTTAAAGGATTTGAAATATATATTCTATATAAGTATATTTAATCTTTATTATCTATCTCTATGACTGCAATGTAAGTTGATTGTTTGTGTTCCTACGTAATTATTTATGTATGTAATTTAAATGTATTAATTTTGCATTTTGCTAAAAAAATAAAAACCGGGCAGAAAAGGGGTGTTATAGGCCTCATCTGCTCCAGGCAAAATAAATATAAGTAAAGTCTGGCGAACTCGTGGGGAGGTGGGTTTAAGGGGTGGTCTATGGGGAAAGCGTCGAGGTAAGATGGGGGAAGGCCACCGGGGAGGTCCTCAGGGAAAGCGTCCGATAAGGACGTCAGGGACAGGTCATCGTGAGAAAACATCCTGTGAGGTTGTCAAGGGAGGGAGTCTGTAGTTAGGGTACAGGGGTAGGGGGTCAACAGAGAAGCGATCGTTGGCTTCGGGCTTTTGAGATCGGAGGGTGGCCGTCTGGGGTAGGTTGTATGGGAATTTCGTTGGGAGGTGGCTTTGAGGGGAGGAAATCGGGGGCAGGCGTCCAAAAAGGGAATCAACGGAGGGCATCGGAAGAGTGCGACGTTGCAAGGACGTAAAGAAGGGCGTCCGACGTGGGTGTTCCGGAGAGAGTCGGAGTAGATTGCCGCTGGACAGCACGGGACGGCGTGGAAGGACTTCGCGGGACAGCATTGCGGGACATCGCGGGACATCGCGGGATAGCAAGGGACGGCGTCGCGGATCAGCGAGGGACACAAGGGACGGCGTCGCAGGTCATCGCAGGACCGCTAGGGCGGACTTTGAAACTTCGCGTAGTCATTTTTTAATAAATTCTGCATATGCATAGAGATCCATCGTCACAAATATTTTTCTTTCGAGCTCGCCAATTAATTCTTGTTCAATAACATCGGCTCACCCCTCCTCTCTGTTCTTTAACCTCACATACCCCCACCCCCTCCCCCGTCTTAACCTTGTGACTCAGTTCTTCGTATCTCCGGTTTCTTGTTTTTTCACCCTTTGTTTCTCCCCCTTCCTTCTCGACCTCCACTCCTTTTAAAAACCATTCGCTCAGCTCCTCTAATTAGTTCTGAGGATGGCATCGGCTTGCCAAAACTAGTAGACGTATATTTATTGCGTCTTTGTGGAGTTGTACAAGCGTTTTTCATAAATTTGTGAATAAAGAAGTTCCGCCAAATTCTCTATTCTAACATTGAGTGCAGTAGGTGCTTAAATACCCAGTGCCAGCAAATTAATATTTAATAATTTAACGATTCAAAATTCAATGCTAACTCATAAACCCTGAAAAGAACAGAAAGATGGTGGTGTTTACACCCATTGCCACATGCGGCTTGCATGGTATTTATGCGGATGATGCATGATAGAGCCCTTAAATTTAAGGAAGATTAATTTTCGAGGTGAAAAAGGAGAACATAGAGGGCAGTTGACAAAATTAATGGTGAGTCATATATGATATCGGGTTAGACTGGAGGAATAGGTTATGAAGAAACAAACTCAAATGGAGTAAAGTGGGAAAGAATAGCTGATGAGGAATCAGAATAGGCAGACTTTTGAGGGAAAGTAAGCACCTTCATCAAATCATTTTCTAAATAAATAAGCGGAGAAAATTATGAAAAACCATTGGAAGGTTGAGGATTGAATGCTTGTATGGAAAGAGGAATAGTAAGGCAAGACAACGTCAGTGTTATTGTGTATTGCGGAATAGTTTTAAAATCTTAATTACATATAATATGATAAAGTTTGGAAAGAAATCTGGATTCGGAAAACAAATTATTTGGTAATAATAATTTGAAAGAAAGTTAACAATCAGTTAAATTTGAATTTGTTTATCGATATCCCAACTGAGTTGTTTCCTCAGATAGAAGGAGCGCGAATGACAATAGAATAAGATAATCCAAGGTAACACATATGAAAAAACTCTTTTATGTAGTTGAATCTACTTTAGACCATTTCCACACATTAACCGTATAAAAATTAGAAACTGTAAATCACCTTATACACGGAGGCAGGTACCCAATATTTCTGAAATCGATCTTTTCGGGGTTCACGGTTCATATTGGCGATTCCTGGAATGAGTTATCTCTTTTGTAAATAAATACAATATCGATGATATCAATATGGATATCCCTCGCAAAATAAACGAAGTTGTATTAGAATACTTAGGATATTTCCCAGATAAAATTCCGCTTGGGTTTAAGAAGAAAAGTGGACGAAGAAGAATATGCGAGAGTTGCATTGAATTCTCCTTTTGCGAATGAGAATTTAAAGCATGTGGGATATATTTTCTTGTTCCAGATAATCAAAAAGGTGTGATTAATTAATTATAGAAAAGTAATATTGAGTTTCAGTGTCGATTGAAAAAGAAAATTCACTTGGTTGCAAAGAATTTTGTTCCATTATTGTGAATCTCGTTGGGATCAATGTCTCATTCAACAGGGAATTACATTGAAGGCCACACTTGCTTCTGATCAGCTCGAACACCTTTTGTAAATGTAAACCGCCCAACTTTTGCACTGCCCACCCCCTGCTTAATCGGCACTCGAAGGTCAGTTGCCGAAACATGTGAACGCATGATAAGTTTAAAGAACGATTTTCGATATACCTTTTATTTCCTTATCTCTAATCGCTCTTAAAACAAAATACTATTGAATTATAAAATCAAGACATAGTTACGTTCAATGGGTAAGCAATAACATTTCTTCTTTATCACTTATTAATCTTCACGGGTCTCCTGAGAGTATGCATCTGGACAACCCGCGGGGTTTATAGTTTTGGCATTACTGCTGTGCACGGAGACGATATGTAGTAATTTCTTAGGTCATCGATGATTTGACTGTTTCCTGTCCTGTCGCCTGTTTATCCGTCGATGGTTACGATGAAATTACCAGTGTCGCATGTGTAAATTGTTGGTACAGCGTGAAATTTTCACACTTCCCATACAATCATACGTAAATGAGATATATTCTATCGTCTGTAAAGAGAGAGATAGATTTTAAAATGCTCCGATAACCGAAAAAATTGATTGGCCAAACGTAAAATCGTACGTTACACTACATATTGGACTGCAACAAACTTTTGATATTTGAACATTTTCCTCGCTGTTTCCCAAAGACACGGTCTTTTTTTACCTCTTTCCATTAACGGAGACATTAAAGTCACATCTTTCTTGATAACTTAGCGATTGCGATTATTACGATTGGAGAGAAACTTGTTTTCTTTTACTTATAATGATAATAATCCTATGAATTTCAAGATCTTTGACTTAGGGTTTGTGTTTTGATCGGAGCCTTCAGAAAGAAAACAACCACAGGATTATCAAAGCGAATCAAAGTTGTTCAATCGAATAATAGTAAATGTCTCTATTAGGGCGAGATTCAGACTATTCAGTCTCTTCTTATATCTATCCCTTCGTCGTATAAATTTTAAAGAAAGAGAAAGCTTGAACTAATTACATAGAGGAAAAGATTTTCGTTGGTTTCAAAACCTATGTATGATTTTATTATTAAGTTCCAAAACCTGTTTGATTGTTGTAAATTTTGAAGAATTTTGTATTTTTACTAATTATATACAAGAAGATAAAAATAGTGACTTGGCTGGGACTCGAACACAGGTCTCCCACTTTCCGGGCAGGTGTTCTAAATTTGTATTCTCGTACAACCTTTGGGTAAGTCGCACGCTTTCCTGTGCTAAGTCAAACTCCATTTACATCATTTTTAATTATTATATGTATTACATACTGCCTTCGGGAGGTTTTGGGAGGTTTTCCTCCCGACTAGGGTGAATACCAAGCAGATTATCTAATTCTCCCCCCCCCCCCATGATATGACTACCACCTGGCCTTGTGCCTATTTGTAGTTTTAATAAATAAATAAGGTTTGTCTTATGAAAACATACGCAGTGTAGTCGGAAAAACAACCGCAAGAATGGGGGAGTATAAATACCAGCGCAACCTACTGATATACGTTGTTAAGTGAATTCGTATTGAAATGCAGGTTAAGGATGATCTATAAGGTGAACAAGGCAATACAGATACCAATTCACACAAATAAATCAAAATAAATGTTTACATAACAGTGAAGAACATAATGAAAAGCAAGTAAATATGAAATAAATAGTAAATAACTACAAAGTTAAAATGACAATAGAGTAATGCATAATAGAGTAGAGGAGACTAACATCAGAGGACTTTACTTATTTCGTTGGCATTTGCATCATATTGCAAATCGTATCCTATCCCGAAGGCATATGAGGCAGAAGTGGATAAACTGATAATGGATATGTTGGAAGGAGGAATAATTGAGAAAACTGTAAGCTCATATCTAAATTCTCTCTTAATCGTGAAGAAGCCAGGTGGGGGCGTGAGGCTTTGCCTCGATGCAAGGCGATTGAATGAAGTTACGGTTCCCGAGCGCGACGGGCCTCCTCGCCTATTCGACATTCTTCAGAAATTAGATGGGACTCGCTACTTTAGCACGACTGATATTACTGCGTCGTATTGGCAAATTCCAAAACATCCTCGCGACCGAAAATATACTTCTTTTCTTTATCGGGGATGCACCTATTCATGTACGCGAGTACCTTTTGGGCTAAAGAATAGTGGTGCTGTTTTGGTGCGATGTTTAGATGATACCTTGGGGAACGAAGTTTCCGGTTGTGTCACCACTTACGTTGATGACCTCTTAATTACTTCCCGGACATTTTCAGATCATTTACTTCACCTGAGGAAGTTATTTTCGAGGTTAAATGCAGTGGGCTGGACATTAAATTTGCGCAAATCGCAGTTTTGTAGGAAGGAGGTTCCATTCCTAGGGCACATGCTTAACGAAAATGGGATTAGACCCGGCCCGAAACGGGTAGATGCTATTAAGAAATTCAAAGAGCCACGCAAAGTCAAGCAATTGAAGGGGTTTCTGGGTCTATGCAATTTTTATTCGCGCTTCTGCAGGTCCTATTCCAACCTAACCGTTCCTTTACTGTCACTTCTAAAAAAATGTCTAGTGGAAATGGACTCCCGAATTGGACGGTTGCTTTGAAAGGGTGAAGGCGGCGTTTCTAAAATCAGTCAAATTGCAATTTCCAAATTTCAATCTCCCAGTGTAGTTGCAGGCCGACAGTAGCGAATATGCTATTGGCGCAGTATTGTTCCAAAGGGATGATCAAGGAGAGGACAGGGTGCTTAGCTTCCTCAGTAGATCTTTAAAGGGGCCTGAATTATTTTATTCAACCACAGAGAAGGAGCTGCTAGCCATTTGGTGGTCGTTGGATAAGTCTCGCTCTTTAGTCTCAAGTCGAAAAATAACAATCATCACCGATCACAAGTCGTTAGTTTTCCTTAGTAAATGCCACTACAACAATTCCCGGTTAGCCCGATGGGCCATTTCTCTACAGGAATTTGAATTTGAAATCCAACATGTTCCCGGATATGTGAACAAAGTACCAGACTGGCTGAGTAGGAATCCTGTTTCGGGATCAACGGATTGCATCACCAAGCCGCGAGAGTTTGTGGTCGCCGCTGTGGATTTGTGGAATCCCCAATCAAAGATTTTGATCACTTCGTGAACTCTCAGGAAAAAGATCCTTTCTTGGGTCCCATTTTGAGACACAAGAAGGAAAATGGGGTTATTAAAAACTGTCAATATCCCAACAAAATTTGAACATGAAGCGGAGAAATATGAAGTGTTTCGTGGTGCGTTAATTAGAAAAATAGGCGAGGGAGAAAAGGAAATGAATTTTGCGGTCCCCATGGCGATGCGCAATGGCATTGTCAAGTTTGTACATGCACGCTATGGCCACGTAGGCGCGCGAAAAACTTCTGCCTTACTTAAAGAACTACACCATTGGAAGGGTATGGCGCGCACTGTCCGTCAAATTGTAGGAAAATGTATGGTATGTCAGAAAACGAAGTTCCCGAATAGGAAATTCGAAGGAAGATTTTGCCCTATAATCCCTGACGGTCCTCGTGATCTCTATGCATTAGACTTATACGGCCCTTTACCATCGGCCAAATGAGGCAATAAGTTTGTTTTGGTAGTCGTAGATGTTTCTCAAAATTTGTCGGAGCTTATCCCCTTCGTAAGGCGAACGCGAAGAATTGCCTGCGCTGTTTGACAGGTAAATACTTCCTTCTGGCGGGAGCCCACAAGCGTGTGCTTTCTGACCACGGAACTCAGTTCACAAGCAAGGAGTGGAAGGAGGGATTGGGCAAGCTCGGCATCGCGGCTGTGTTTACCAGCATTCGCCACCCCCAATCCAACCCAAGCGAACGACTAATGCGCGAGCTGTCGCGCTGCTTTCGCGTGTATTGCCATGACAGGCATTGCGAATGGCCTGCAGTGTTGCCGTTCATCATTGAATGTTTGAACTCGGTGGTCCACGATTCCACCGGATTGTCTCCCCATGAAGTGCATTTTGGGAAAAAGCTCAGACTTATCCTAGGTTTGGATGTGCAGTTGCAGGAGGGAGAAGACACTTCCACGGACGCCGATCGGCTTGCGGCGATACGAGAGAGGCTTCACAGAGCGGCACAAAAACGAGAAAGGGATCAAGGGTCCAAAGTGTATTTAAAAATTTATTATATGTATTTAAAGTGTGAATTTAAAGTTGGTGATTTAGTTTTGTTACGCACTCCAAGAGTCTCTGACACTAAGTTGAAGCAATATAACAAATTATTTCTCTTGTTTATGGGTCCTTTTCGTGTTGGGGGCATGTGTAGAGTCAACGCATGCAACCTAGTAAGGGAGGATGGCACAGAAATAGGGACGTTCAATTTTTATAATTTAATCCCATTCAAAGGTTGAAGTGTTAACTTGTTACTGTTTTTGTTGTTTTTTTGTATTTGGAAAAGACTTGTGTTTCTTAATTTGATGTAAGTAAAAATGATAATGCACTCGGTGTCACCCTCGGCACATCATTTTTTAGGAGGGGGCAGTGTGACGGTCCCGCCAGTGGCGACACCGTCCCGTAATAATTCGAACGTTTTTTGTTTTGTGTTTTTGGAAGTTTGGTTGGGGGTTGTGAAGCGGAGGAAGGACGGAATTGGTGCACGGCAACATTGTAACTTTTAGTTTTATAAGTTTTTAATTACATTATTGTATATAGTAATTACTTGTATGCTTTAATTGTATGAATTTAATTGTAAATTATATGATGTACTGCCTTTGAGAGGCTTTTGGGGGTTTTCCTCTCATCTAGGGTGAATAGCAGTCAGGGTAATGTATTTTCTTCCCCTAATAAAAGATGACTACTACCTGGCCTAGAGCCTACTTGTAATCGTTATAATTAAATAAATAAATATGTGCTTGAGAAGTTAAAAGTAAATTTCACCGTTGATTGTACTGTGATTAGAACTCAAAATATAATAACAGCAATGATGAGGACTGTGAAGTTAATTATTGGGGATCGCTTAGTGTTAAATTTGAAGCGCAGAGGAATTGAGGAATGGAGGATCTGAGAAAAAGATTTACGCTTGAGAAGGAAAATGCAGAATTCAGGGACACCTCTGCAAAGTCAGTAACCCACACTTTAATCCATCAGCTTCTCGCTATCATATTAAGAAATTGGGATTGTTTGGCATCGACCAAATATGAAATGGATTGTACCTGTAAGTTAAATTGTAAATTAAATTGCGAAAAACTTATATGGAAAGGTTGTTAGCCACCGCGAGAGTCCAACTGACTTAAAAAGGCTCAATAGGAAGGCGAGTAAATGGGAATAATGCAAGTTTAAGTAAAGTTGCTAAGAATAAACTCTTAGAAAAATTGTTGTGAGTGGAATAATGAGTAAGAGGGAAAAACAAACTATTTATATCGAATGATTCAATAAAGTTACTTGCATTCATTTAACTAGAAAGAGGAATCATAAACTTGATGGATTCCTTAATACATGCAATCCCTCGAATACTACAAGTATGATCGAAGTAGCAAAACAAACATTTCTACGCGCCAAAATGCGTAATCACTGGAATACTACGCAACCGCGAACGCATCGTGCGTAGGAAAGGGTGACTGAGAGCTCCTTCCGGTCGGGGAGTGGTGGCTCTTGTTCCTCAGCAAACAACTCCCCGTTCTTTGGGGTCCTCGTCGCCCCTGAAGATGCTGAGGGTCCTATACTAATTGCTATCCCCCACCCACGCTGACTCTTCACCCCTCCGAATAACTTCCGCTCTGTTTACGTCAGCCTTCCTTCTGAGAGAAAGCTTTAATTCTGTCCTCTCTACGGTCGATCTAACACAGTGACACCCCTTCCATATTCACTTTACTGTTACAAGCTATATCTTAATGACTTGAAATTTTCCTTTTGATACAGAATGGAGATATATGTGTCTTCTCATTCTAGTTCTATCTGTTAAATATTCAGCCGATTTCAGTCTCTTGCCATCTGTACCATAAGCTACAGAATTAATGGAGATGATGACGCCCTTACACTCTTCTGTGAGACATATTGGAAAAAGTCCACGAGCGAACATTATGAATGACACTTTTAAAGGAAGAAAGGAAATCAACTTCGCAAAATATTACTGTCCACCCAAACAAACCCCAAGGATTAAAGTTGGTAAAACTCAGGCGAAAGAGGGAGTCGAATCACGTACCTCGGAAAGAATTGCTCATTTCTGAATTGTATTTGCTGTAAGAACTTGGATGCCCTCTGTGCGGATTTTATATACAAATTTCTCCGGTGGTGTAAACTTACAGTAGTTACTGATATTAATAGTCATTATATACATACTTATATAATGAAGTGTAATAAACAAGGGCTCTGTTCAATAAATTTGAAGATATCTCACGAGACTAAGAAAAAGGACCATAAACATCGGTGACAAAAATTCAAAGAACTATTTCCGTGGGAAAAATATTCATTTACTGCATTTTGAATAAAAGTGCTCAATCCCCAATGTATTTGTATTAAACTGTTTCAAGAACACGCCGAATCGGAATTGAATCACTGTAAAAACATAACCTGAATTAATTCATACATAGGTCTTTCCTAAGATAAACATCTTGTTTCCACTGCATGTATTCCATACTATTTCGAACATACTGCTAACTGAAACTGGCAACAAGAACAAGAGAAACAATTGGAGAAGTAGAGAGAAAAACGCGATGGCAGAAGAGTGAAAAGAATTTGGATGAAAGAGGAGAAAGAGTGGAAAGAGGACATCCAAAGATGGAAAGCGATTCAAAAATCCATCTCCTCATATATCATTCAACCAAAATCCGATACATTTCATTAGGAGAAAGTTCATATCTAGATATCCCAGCTCTAGCGTACTCAGCTACGCCTCGCGGGGGCCAGTGACCCACTAAGTCATATCCAAACAGGCCAATTATAATTTGAAAATAATTAGATGTCGTTGGAGATTGAAAAGCATCTTCTCTTAGAACTATTTCTATCTTCGCCCGACTTCAAGCACAACTGCTAAGCAAATCCAAAATCAGGAAAGAAAGAAAACGGGCAATCCTCCATTTCTAAACAAAACAAGAAGACGTAAAAAATGGCTCCGAGAAGACAAGCAAAAGGCGTCAATGCGCAGTACGTGTGTTACATCACACCCACAGAGAAAGGGAACAAAGAGGGGCAGTAATTACAGTCGTTAATGAATGGAGCTTGTGAAGAAATGCAAAGAAAGTGGAAAGAGGGGAGCTTGCTGTATTTACCTCGTTAAATTTAGTTGTTGGTGCCTGCTTTATTTTAAGAGCAGTGTTATTTCATTGCTTTAGCAAAGGGTGAAGTGGCTCGACAGAATAAATCAAACTAACTCGAACCAACCTGGTCTGAGGATTCACGAAAAGCTCGATTTAAAGTTAAATTCTTTTATTAAAAAATCAATGCAAGTCGAAATTTGTCCGATTGGCTATTTTTCTCTATATTCACCGTTTGATACCTTGAAGACAAGGTTAGCAATTTTAATTATTAGAGGAAAGCTGTAAGCTTACCCAAGCCAACCCATTAGCTATTAACCCTACCGTTTTTCTTAAAGATTCTGTAAAAGTACATAGCTCAGTTTATAGGAATCAGTTGTTTGGTTTCAGAGAATATTTATTTTTACATGGCTCCTCAAGTAACTGCAGTACAAGGTGTGGTGATTAAAACTAATATGTTTCCATATATATGTACGAGTATGGCAATCTCATCTTTTAAAAGTCTTGGGTTCGACAGCAGATCACGTGGATGCAGAATTGATTTTTACAAAGAGGAATTTGGGTTCCTATATCCTAAATTTTAAAAACAAATAGAACTTTGCACAGTACAGTACTTTAAACATTTGCTTGCAGTATGCAAGCTACTTTTAATATTTATTTAATTAATAATTTCATTATTTATTTAAAAGTATTTCAAATTTATCATATTTTTTCCCAATTTTAGCAAATTTTAGCCCAAAAGAATAATTTTTGAAAAATTTCGATACTTTCAAAGGTTTCTTCCGTTTTCACAAAGAACTATATCAAAATTATCCAAAGAAACTCTGGAGTTAATTTCTGGTATTCACTTTTTATCCATGGACAAAAAGTCGAATGTATGCAAAAAGCGAACACTCACTAGCTCCTTCAAAAATGCAGTATACAATATTCAACTTGAATACTGTCTTATTCAAGTTTTATAATTTTAGAAATATTATTAAATACAGTATGCTCATTACAAATGTTCAATTGGCAATATAGAATCATAATACATTTCTAATACAATACGAATTGCAACCTTTAAATTATTTTGATATAAGTATCGTTATTCAATTCCACATTTTTATATTACTCATTGAAAACTAACATAATGAGTGAAAACTGAGAATAATAAATCTTCATTGACAAAGAAGGAAGTCATATCAATCCAGTTCATTGCTTTACAACTCAAAGAAACTGCATGAAATCATGTATGAATTTGAAATTCAAGAGTCATACAATAGAAATATTTTACAAAAATATATAGAATCCGTTTTCGAAATGTATCGAAAAAACATTCGTATGAAAATAATTGAAATCTCGATATTATCTAAAAATTTAATCTGTAATCTTTCATTATTCTTAGAGATTTTGTTTGATATTTGGTAAAGCAGAAAATTGAAAAACAATTCTTGGCCAAAATTGAGAAAAATATTGTTAATATGGATTTTATTTAAGAAACAATTTAATACTTTCTTATTCTAATAAAATTTTCCAATTTTCTTGGTGTTAAAGAATAATTCCCATTGCACGATCAAGTAAAATTTTGTTTTTTTTATTGGGACGGGTCTCTTCGATATTTTAAACGATTCCATACTCAAATAGGTTATCTCTATTTTTGAGCATTTTATGGCCAAAAAATTAGATTTTTGGGGAAACTTTCGATTTTTCGTACATGTTTTCGTCTACTGCGAGATAAAAGTAAACATTTCTCCTTTACTTGGACGGATGACGTTGAAAGTATTAAAACGAGTCTAATTTCAACAACGTTATTTCGATTTATGACAAATTTGTCGCCAAAAAAATTAACATTTAGGGAGAAATTCCTACTTTCGTAAATTTTCGCGTCTGCTGTACGATAAAACTAAAAGTTTGTTCGTGTGCTTTTTCGAGTTCATGTCTGTAATCAGCGACCAAACATTAGTTGAGAACAGCTATTACCATCAATATTACCGAAAAAAATATTTTTGCGATTTAGGCAAATTTATGTAAAATTACGGTGAAAAAAGGTAAAATTTGCACTTAGAAAATAAACCTTACGTGGTTTTTGAGTTCATGTTTGTAATCAGCGACAGTTTGTAATCAAAGTTAGTTAGGAACAGCTTTTACCATCCATGTTACCATAAAAAAGTTAAAATTTGTCGGTCTGTATTAAGAGAGAAATGGTTACAGCTGATATAGAAGTAAATACACTATTGAAGGTGAAGGAAATAAAACTCAACTAAGAACACTCCCCCCCAATAACAGCCATAAATAATATAAGTAATATTCCCTTTAACATATGCCAGCCTTCACCTGAAATACCATTACAAGCATTGAAATTAAATGAACCACTTATAACATAATAAATTAAACGGATAGTGTAGCATGCAGTGAGACCTGTGGAAAATAAATAAAAGACAAAACTAATTATATTTAGGCTTGGTAATAAACACATTTCTAAAATTAAATCCTTAGAATAAAATCCAGCAAGGAACGGAAAGCCACAAAGTGCAAAATTAGATACTATAAAGCAAGAAACAGTTAAAGGAAAAAAATTTACCAGTCCTCCCATAAATCGGATATCCTGACAATCCCTGTTGGGCTAAGGCTGGACGGCAAAGGAAACTGTTAAAAACCAATACTTGGATCTTTAATTCATAAAAACAATGATGATGATATTTTTTAAAGAAATATGTGTATAACATCATATTTTTAATAAATGGGATCCAAAAAGTATCAAATCCTACAATATTTTTCTCATGAAATATAAATCATGGGAAAAATTAAAAAATTAAAAATGAGGAAATACCTGGAATGGATTCTGTATAGACGGTTCACTTACGCTCAAAATATTCGCATCGTCCTTTGCTCAAGGCGCGTGTATTTCGAAGAGCGGAGAGGAAAAAGTAGTCTCGGATGTAAAGCAGAAAAAGGGAATAAAAAAACACAGCGTTTGCCATTTCAGACTGGAATTGATAACAAGTGGAGGATGAGAAGGAACAAAAAATGATGGCGGCGCATCAGAATGGCCATTGGATAACAAATGAAGGATGCAATGCAATCGATCGCCTCTACTGTATACTGCTATCTGTTCAGGCAAAAAAGAATCTTAGGTTTTGTCCAAGTTGCTATCATAATCTACTGTTAGATTACAATTACGCATGATTTGAATCCGGGACTTTTCAATTAGAAAATCATTTCATCTCAGTGCCCAATGATAGCTGGATGGCATTTGGAGCATCGATTTGGTTGACGTCGCCTTTTACGAGTTCATTCATTTGACTTGATGCCTTGACACATGCAAGACTTGTAAAATTAAAATGCTAACTACGTGGTATCTCTGCATATTTTTTTATTTTGTATGATCCGATTCATATGAATAAGGGCAAGTTTGCGAAACTATGTTTATTTCCAAAATTTCCAAAAAATTAATCCAGCGGAATCTTTTACGTCTGTATTCCGGTTCCCCGTTGAAAGAAGACTAAAATATGCTGAAAACTGCGAATCGCAACATTCTGCCAATGGATACCCAACATTGGATTCCAACAAAAATCATGAATCAATACTGATTAGAAATAACTCTAAACAACCTAAATTAATATTTTTGAGGAATGAAGCATATTTTGGGCTTTGTGCTATATTACTATATTACTGTAATATTGCTATGTTGCTATATACATATACATATAAACATATAATGCTATATTGCTTATTATAGAATATTTCTTGGTAATTTGAACTAGGCGAAAGTCACAAGTTATAATTAACAATAGAATTATAATGACGTAAGCTATTATTACCAAACTGAAGGAGATAAAATGAATGCTTAGGGATCGTTGCAGAACGGTGTGTGTTCGCATAATTAAGAATCTGCGTGCGTCCGCACCTTCTGAGGGAAACGAAGGGATAGGGCCTTTTTCCGGCGTAAAAAGAGGAAAGCGAGCTCTTGTCTCTTATGAGTACATCATTCATTCATTCCTCTTCCTTACGTCCCTTTCTCGGACTTATTATTCCTGTCTCGTACATTTTGCTTCCATTTTTTCCACCGGGAAATGTAGGCACGTGCGCCCCCTTAACACATTTATAGTTAATGGCGACCATTGAACTCATGCGTAAATGCCGAAGAATTTAAATTCACCGTATCGGAGGGCATCGCAATTCGAGATGATTCGAAGAGAAAGTAAGTTTCGTTCCAAATATAACTTGCAAGTTAGACATCTTGAAAAATGTTTACTCAAGTAGACATGACGTTATTGATGGAAGGATTAAAATAAATAGCTATCCAAAATTGAAAGATCTCGTAGCGATAGCCACAACTACACTATTCTGAAATCTGAAAAAACGATTTGAGCTTACCATTTCACAGCCGTATACACCATTCTCTACCCGAACCTTATTATCGTCAGTAAGCAGAAAGCTTCCGCACTTCCCACTGTATCGTAAGAAATGAAGAATATAAATTTAAATGACTTATAGATCTCGGGCAATACCATAATGTAGAGAGTTATGTAATTCTTTGTCAGAGTATTAATATTTATCATTTCATCTTCTAAAATTCTGTAATTCCCTCCGCATTTTCAACTCCTTTGCCTCCACGACCCTCCCATCTTCCTTCCTTCTTAACACCCCAATCTCTTTCCACCACAAATCTTGCAAAAGTAATTTTTCGGCATTCTTACGTCTTTCGAAACGTTTTTCTTGTAGCGAAGACTTTCGGATGCGGAGTGCATTTTCGTCTTGAATACTTTCGCGATGATAAGAAGCTCTCTCGCCCGTCTTCAAAATCTTCTCTTTTGGCGTACGCATTCCCTCAATAAGCCGTTGTTTCAGAATTCTAAAGAAACGGCGCATCTCCTGGAAACTCTTTTTAACTCGTAACTTTTATTGCGAGGATTGCTACACTGGTTTTCCCTACCATATTAAACATTTTCATTTCGGATATCTTTTATATATTTATAATAGGGCAAATAACAGATGTGTTGGATAAACTCCCTATTTTTTCTAGGATAGACCCGTTTATTTCTCTAAACAATAATTTTTCCCATTTCAAAGTATACAGTTGTGATTGAACAGTGTAAGTGAATCCGATAAGGCATTAAATCAAATAATTATATGTGGCATAAAACCGAAGTACACAAATTATTTTGTCACGCACGAAAAGTTCCCTACCGACTAATTCCTTCAATATAACATGATGGTTGAGGTAGTAGTGATAGACTTTTGCGTACTCAATCAAGCTATTTGGCATTTACCGTTGAACTCTTGAGGTTTCAGCTCATTTAGGAACTGATAGTCCTTTTTCTCACGTATGTACATGTGAAATTATTGTTTTCGAAATAGCTCCGGTTCTTTCACAAAAGATTTTTATCAAGGATACAAAATTAGTCATTGAAAGCTTCCTAAAATAGTCCAGAATTATAGTCCGTTTTCTTTTCATCTTTCGACTGGAAGGAATACGATATGCGTAGTCAACAGTTTTAACCATTTCCGGTCCAAATTTTGAAAAAGTAGCAAATAAATTAATTTTTTCTTTCGAAAGGAGTTTTGCTGTTCCGGAAAATTTTAAGGTAACATAAACGTGCAGAAAATCTTTAATTCGTTTGAATGTAATTAAAACCAAAATTCCTGACAATTAAAAATGGAATGAAGTTACATATAGCGAAAAGATTTTAAAACACATTTTTTGGGGTGACTGCTTAAAGCCTTAAACATGCAATGTAGAACGTCATTGAAAGAAAGGGTACTTTGCACATAAGAGCGTGCACCCAGGAAAAATCTCAAGGAAAAACTGACTATTTTTATTTTATTATTTCTATTTTAAAATGGACGTTATTGAAAGAGTTGTAAAGTTTTATACGAGAATATATTCTACTTACAACCAGTTTTTCAATAGCATACACACCACCACCGATTAACCCTGACAATATGAGTACAGCTATCTACGGCTGCAAAGGATATTTTTTCTTGAACGGTGAATCATGACGTCTGCAGTTATATACTAAGCATATGAGCCAAAATGAAGTCAGCGGGCGACATGAATGGCATAAATTACTCGACGTGATTCCATTTGGACTGTTTGGATCGGAGAGACCATCTCAAATGATAGCGAGCGAATTTTCCAAATATTTCTGATAAAATAATCTCGTATATAAGAATAGCGTTCGAATAACTAACTTGTTAATTTACTCCAGATAAGCTCAATAGCACTGCTTCACAAAATAAATATTCTATTCCGTTACACGAAGTAAAATACCTGATCTTGTTAGGACTTTTTACGCTGAATTCAAATATGTAAATGGTTTTTGCCGATCGGCCTCGGATATTTCGGGAAATCCGGAAACCCCAAAAATTCCGTATTTTCCAATATTTATATGTTGTGATGTGATTTTGTGATCAAAAATAACGTTGCAAAACCCATTCATTACATGACAACACAGGATTTGAGTAAAAGGATCCCGTTTATTCTAAAGGTAAGCTGAGAGACAGAGTACAGCCGAGGAACCCTCCTACTACTCCATAATGTATTAAGTCATATATGAGAAATGAAGAATTCACTTCGTAATTTCTACACGTGTGGAAATCACGAAGTGAATTCTTCATTTCTCATTATGGTTTTCCACGAAGTCCGGCCAAATAATATAGAATTTATTAGTCATATATATTTTCCATGAAAATTAAATCACGATCGATAAAATATTTTATCTCGATGGATTAAAATATCTTTTATATTTTAAAATTCTACGATTTACAGCCTGAAAAAAATTAATATACACGTTTTTTGTAATTACGTACAATTTCTTGGCAATTTTGCCATACTGCTATCATTTACGAGTAGAGGTGATGTAAAAGGAAGTTGGTTTATGACTTCAAGTACACTTATAAGGTTCTTTGCACGTAATCTCAGCCATTTTCAGTAATTAAGTCTCTAGAACGAGAGAATTAGCTACTTAAGGATAAGTAAGTATCAGCTTTTTGAAAGAATTTTGGAAAAATGCATTAGTCTATTACAAAAAACTAAGCCCAATAGAAAAAACCTACTTTGATTTTCGGATTTAGCACTGTTAAATTAACTGAAACTCATCACATTTCTTGTAGCAAAAATTCTGTTGCGTAATTAAGGTATAGAGGAAAATGTGCAGCACCCTCTTTTGTTTTTGACTTAATGTACTTTATTTTTCAAAAATTCTATGATCTCGGCATTAATCAGCAAATATATTAGGTTTTCTAAATGATATGAAGATAAATGATGATTAATATAATTTATTTTTAGTCGAAAACAAATATTTGCAGAAAGCTTGTAAAATCGAACCAAATAAATAAGAGTGCTTATATGAGCCCCCCAAAATGTCATAGATAACGTTTAAATTGTTTTAAAACAATACAATATGAAAGAAAGAGAAATTTTTCTTCTTAATGTTGGGGACAGGAGATATTTCGAACGGAGAAATTGCATTTGAAGTACCAGGGGAATATTTGGTGTTCCAGCGCAGTTCAGCTTTTGGTACGAAGGTACCAAAAAACCTCTATAAAATGGTAGGGTGTGAGGGGATACCAATTCTGATGCAACCGTACTCTCAATGCCTCGCTGTATTACGTTTTCAGAGGAACCATGAAAGTCTTATCTAGGGGCTGCAGTTTGTGGGTGGAATGAGGAGGAAGTAAGAGTCACATGATTCTTTTTGGCCAAGTCAATCACTTCCGGGTTACGATTGCGACTAAAATGATCATCCAAGATGAGTAGAACAGGCTGGAGAAAGGATGGTATAATATATAATAACTTAAGATCTCTACTTTCTTGATATCACTGTGAAGTTATTTTAAACTAAGAATAAGAACATGAAAAGAAAACGGTTTCACAAGCCTGTCAACAGTTTGCAATCCAGAGCAAGCACTAATTCATACAATAACTGCCTACACTACTTGAAAGAAAGGTTCCAACCGCTATCTCATCTCAACAAGTAGCTAAGAGTCCTAACCACCAGTCTGCAGGACCACTCATATCCCTTTTTGGTCCCACATTTACATCAGTGCCTGTTTTCACATTTTTTCCTTTAATTTGCAAGAAGATTTAAAGCTCCTGTTGCGAGGGTGTATTTACAGAGTTCCTTGTTAATAGAAGAATGCAAATAGATTCTTAAATCGTGGGGGAATGAGGGAGAATGCGAATCAAATCTTATGAAGTCGTCATTCAATTGCAACATTCAGCAGTTCAGCGATTTCTAAAGAAAGTCTTCCTCCAAAAAGATCTAAATATCCAAACATAAAATAACTAATTAAAGATATATCAATCAATCGGTAGAATGTTGCTGTTTCGGAAAATTTTCAATTTGGCGGACTTGGCTGATGTGGGGGAAAACTATAATTAGGACTCATAGGAAATTTGAGCTCATTACGATTGCATTGGAGAGTAAATATCACAATATTCGGATAGTTATGAGTTACTTTTAAAAAACACAAAGTAGCAAATCATCAGAACTAAGTGACAATCTTTCCATTTGTTCATGAAGGAACAGAAAGTTCACCACAACCGTAATTTATATTCTGGCGTCAAAGATGACTATTATTTAATGCATTACTGATATTTCTCATCAACTTTTCCAGGCATCTCTAGGTACTTCAGAAATTATCTAACGACAATTGGTATTAGAAAGGAGTAAAACAGCAAAACAACAAGTAAGATTAAGAATAATTATACTCTCTTCAATGCATTCCGAAAGCACAAAGTACTAGTAAATATAATAAGTTTAAACTATCATAGTTTGGGTAAAAAACAACTTAAACGAAATTTCCAAAAAATAAAACAAAAGAATAGCTAATGCTGCTTAATGCGGATTAACATGAAAAAATCATAAATTCTTGCTCAAAAATATTAAAAATTAAACTATCGATGAACACAATATTTATGCAAATTTATTTTATTTTTTATTATTTTCTTTCTAACAAATATAAGAGTTAAGAGCAACGTAATTTACAATCAAAAGCATTTACATCGTAAAAACATACATCCAACAACCTTAACTTAAATAAGCCATCAAATAAAGGAATGGTAATCGAAGTTCAATGCATATATATATATATATATATATATATAAAAACTATCATTTCTACAATCGAGTCCAGTAACTGATTGTAAAGGCGTAAATCTTATTGTTCCTTTTTTGTTTCGATCGGCTGACCGTTACATAAAAAGCTGTAGATAAATTTCGTAACCGTAGATGGGCAAAATCACTCAGATAAAAACAACACGAGAGATTACTATTAAAGTTTAATTTCCTAATGAATAAAAATACGCGACGAAGAACGTATAGCAAATGTATATAATTATAAGTAGTGATGAATATGTGTCCAAACAAGGTTACGAACGGACCCGATTTGGGAATCATGACCTTTCATTGAGTGTCTCCTGGTCGCTATTCTTGCAAACTTAATTATGAAATCGGATTCCGAATGAGTTTCGGTCGCGTATAAGATGAAGAGCCATCATGCGGCACAAATCAAACATGAAATTCTCGTTGTACCCCTTGCACCTCCACTCCCAATAGAGAACTGTTCCATCCCACTCTTTTCCTCTTCCTGGTAGCTCCCGGATATTCTAGTGGACAGCGCGTTTGCCTTTGGTGAACCCGGTACCGGGTTCAATTCCCGGTGGGAGCCAATGTGCGAAAGCACTTTTCCATTAAGTAAGATACAGAAATTGAAAACGTTGAAATAGAAGCCAAGGGGCTGGAAATTCAATAACGCCCAAAAATTAAGAGGGCATACAGTCTGCTGTTTTTTTCTTCCTGGTGGTCGCAGCGTGACTCGCCCTCTTCCACGGAGGCATGTGAGTAGCGATCCTCCCCACGCACCAACCTTCCCTCACCTCCTCTCTTGAAGGCATTACCCTAAGACAGTGCACGACCTCCATAGTGGCGATTCGAAGAACAAGTGGGAATCAAAGGCTCATAAAGCCTCCACGAAGCCGACGGAACCGTCCGCCAGGACTTCTCCGCAGACGACCACAATGGATTCAACGCCATAGTTAAGAAGATCCACCTTGCGCTGTCCCGAGATACGCCAGCCCGCTATGGTTCCGCCTTCGCCAACAAAACCTATTATTATAGCTATAAATAGGGGACTCTATAACTTGATTGTACAGCAGAGCTAAATAAATGTTTTCGAGCATAATTATGTTCTCTATTTAGATTTTCCGTTTTTCTTGATTGAAGCAATGAAATCACCAAACATGACTTTCCTTGTGGGAATTTATATTTTCAAGTTTCATTTGTCACAATGTTTTGCTTTAACGAGAATCTTTTTAAGAGCTAATTGCAATTAGAATTTTTTTTTAAATATCTTTTCGTCGTTTAAAGTCGACTTTAAGCTGCCTTAATTGAACGTGATCTAACACGTAAATGAAACTGATGAATTGCCCAAGTTCGTCGTAATTAGTAAGGAGTTGGAGATATGAAGAATGCCTATAAAATATTCAACTTAAGATTAGCAGATGACTGTTAGAGATAATTAACGAGACAATTATAGTTGTAATAACTACTTTTGGTGAGCTGAAACACAATCAAAACAGAATTTCACAGAATAATAACAAGTTTGTAGTTAGCTGAAATTATGGAATAAATATTTTCGATAATCGTTGCGAAAAATTCATCAATAGATACGTCTAATAACCCATTCGTCGTGCAAATGAAACCGCTATTACCTTTTACGCACATATTAGATGTTAACTCTAAGCAAGGCATATCATGTTTGGGATTTTCCATCGTAAACTGAAGACATCTTTCGGTCTCACTTTTCTGGTGAATGACGGAAGGGAAGCAACGGTAAGAGGCACTCGTGCATTTTGAAAAACGCATTTCACGGACGCCTTCCGTCGAGTGTCACCTCAGACGTACGCATCGCATCGATCTTCCCCATGCGTGCAAATATGCGCCATTGAATAGTCTCCGATGGACAAATTCTTCGAGGTCTCGCTGGACCTGCAATCTTCCTACTATGTTTTAAACCCAAATTACGTTTATCATTTGATTTAAACGCAGTTTTATCGCATTTATTTTTAATTTAAAAAGTATGTTATATAACGCCCTGATGAACCCTTAAGAGGGAGGTAAAAAGTCCCTTAAGTCAGAAAAAATGGTTACATAAGGACGCTAAAATATAATTTCTTGCATTATATCTCATTTGTGTGATTTTAATTTCAATACCATAATAATTGAATGTATAATTTCAACATTTATGTTTATTTCCATTTAAAGATGTGGCTTTGGTCTATAAATAAACATATTATTATTTGAATGTGCAGAGAAAGGTTTGTATAACGGATTATGCGATATATAGATCGATAGCGAGATACGTGAAGAGGTCGCTAAAAATACGGAAACATTTGCTGAAAAGACGGAAGTTTATTTGAATTTATTTAACTGCAAATATTTAGTCTTCTCTCAACCTTAAAATTAAAAGGCCGATATTTTCCCTTCTAAAGCATCGTTCACCGATTTAATTTTTGCACACTTTCGCATTAATTCAAACTCAGTAACAGTAAAGACTGCAACAGACAGTTGCACACAACTGTCAATTAAATCCGTAGCCTGAATCTTCGCCACGGATCCAGATAAACTACAGAAATTCGATTTTCGTAGAAAATAAATAACTTTGATTACTGATCCATAACTCCATAGTTCTAAATTATGTATTACTCATTAACTTTTTAAATCATGATTGCCCATTGTCTTCTGGTACTCATGTCTTTAATAACAGTATAAAATGCTGCTGCTCTTCATGACTTTGATAGTAAAAAAATTGCAATTATATCACAAAGAGAGATTATGCAAATAGATTTAGTTCAGCAATTCTACAAGGACGCCATTGTTTTGAAGAATTTTTTTAAGACAAATAACTTCGTCGTATTTTCAAAACTTAAATTTTATTTTAAGTCGCGCAAGTAGGAGTTGGTAAGATATTACGTTAGCGGATATTTGGGAACCATTTTAGTTAAAATTGGTCAAGAAAAATGAACTCTAAGCACGTTGGAAAATGTTTTCGAGGCAAAATCACAAAAAAGAGTACTTAACCTGCGAAAATACACAGTAAATAATGAAAAATTATAAGCATTTTGCAGTATTGTATATCACATGGCATTCCATTTTGTATTAAAATTAATTACCAAATTTGTTTCTAAAAGGTTTACTTCTAAATTAATATTATTGTCAGTCTTTGGTACTAAAAAAATAAAATTTACCGTATTTGTTAACAAAGTGGACTAACGCGAATTCGATGTAAGCGGTATTTATTTTTTTCAAAATGTGTATTTCCATGCAATAAATATGAAAGAAGCTTATTACGTTACTAAAGGATCATATAGGAGTACATTCAAATGGTTGAACCTCACAAAGGAATGCGAAGATTAAGGAATCTTAGCACCCATCAATCCATCAACGCAAATCTATGATACTTTTCAAGGCACACAGCAAAATGCTCACCGACAGTGGAGAGGACGGTCGTTATTTAGGAGAAGTGTTTTTTCTCACTACGACATACTCCCGAAGAACACTCTAAAAGCAAAAACCTAATCTTTCATCGCCCTCCGTTTCAACAGCAGGGCGCTACCTTCCGAGTGCTGCAGAACCTGGTCTCGTCTCCGGTGTATACCGACACGCTAACTTAAAAAGTGAAAAGTTCTGAATCACTCTTTTCTCAACCCATATTCAGAATCAGACAACAAGAATACGCGAGCATTTCTTATTGCTGCAAGTACTACTTAGTGCCAAGGGAACACGAGAAGTGACAGATCATTTTTAAAACATTCTATTCGACAAAATTTAAGGACAAAATCTTTTTTCGAAATTCAATACTTTATTATCTTGTTGATATTGCTCGCTTGTACCAAATTTTGTGATTTGTATAAATAATATAAGGTAATCATTTCTATAGACGACAATATGGTGGAGATATTATTGCGGGCGAGTATTTTATTAGTAACCTTGATGTTGTAATTCAATCGAATATTAAAAGCCTACTTGTCTTGAAAAAATATGGATGTAAGATAATCGGAATAGCATTCCTCTATTATTTGAACTACTCTCTCAAAAGCCATAGAGGGGTCGTCGATCTCCACACTTTTCTTATTTAAACTTTAAAACTATTTCGAATACATCTCCATAGTATCTAGATTTCACCATAGGATTACAGAATTTTTTAAGGGCTAACATCTGCCAATAGCTTTGCCTCGACTTTAACAATTTACCCCCGCAACAAATTGCCCTCTCCTCCCCATACTTCATGCAAGCCTCGTCTATGCATTTGATCCAAGCAGGGCTACTCTAATTAAATGCGGGCCTCATGAGTTCGCAGAAAGTTCTAGGTGGGCCAGATATAATAGATTTTCAAATTATTTGTCTTCAAAAATATAATGCGCAATGCTAAAAAAAAGATAGGTAGGTATGTTTCGTACGGTAAGGAAAAATTCAGTTTAGATCAAACAAAAATGTTCGAAAATAACAGACGATCGACAATAGAGAAAATATCAATATTTCAAAATAAATCACACGGAATGGAGATGGCATGACATGCAGACAGGCTTGCAGGCCACATGAAAACCTGTTTCAGAGTATATAATGATTATATTATAATTGATGATCTTTCGGGTAATATAGGTTAGAAATCGCAAAAGCAGTCAGTGAGTCGAATTGGCCACCCGTCTAATCTTTAGCATTTAAATCCAGATATAAAAGTCAATGCGAATGCTGTAATAACAGAGTAATATCGATTGAGTGCTCAATGGAAAGGGGTCCCGTTTCCCAAGTAATCCCGTTCATTACGGAGACCCTATTTTCTCAACCGTTTTTCCGCAATATAATTCTTTCCAAGACAGAACCTTTCCATTTCCTTCGGTCCCTTTGAGAGCTTATCAATGAGATGCCAATCTTTCCATTAAGATTGTTCGGTTAGTCCATTGAAAACCTCAAAATTCAATCTCCCTCAAGGGGAGATTAAGCAGCTTAAAAAACGTTCTCATATTAGGGAAAGAATGGCACAAATCGAGATAACGAGCTGCCTTCGATTTATTTAACAGAGTTGTGAAAAAAAGCTTTCCTCAATAAATTTGCGCTCGTTTAATTTATTACTCTAGATTTATAATATTTTAACGAAAACCAGCTCAAAAATTGTTGATTCCATGCAGACAAAAAGTATCATTATATTCATAGCTTTGTGTCAGATTACTATCGCAAAATATAACATATATTCAACGACCTCGGAGGCCAAAATTATGCAGTTGGTTGACAATGGAAATCAGGCAAAATCACTCGCAAATTAAATTCGCTTAATCTTCGTAGCATTGCTAATGAGTTCAGTGACATAGCTTCGACTCAATTAATTTGGAGGTAGAAGAATGCAGAATGTGTTTAAATCGCCTATACCCATTTAGGAAAATTCTATAGTGAATATTACCTCAAATAATAGCTATGGACTTTACATAAATTCTCAAAATTGATAATTATTGATGAAATCTTTATGTGCCCACTGCAAGTGTTGAAATGGAATGGATCATTGAAGGATCTATGCGATGAAAATGATTAACATTGTAATGCTAGTTTATTGTAATGTTAGTTTTATGGTTAGAATTTTATGGTTAGCGAGTTCTATGGACCGCGTAAAGGCAGGAATGCGCCACACCCTGACCCTGTTTCGACCATCAGAGCGTTTCCGGGGTGCGGGTGGTTAACCATGTGTTGACCATCTGCAGAAAGGGAATGGGAAAAGCGTTGGTCAAAACTTTTGAACAAAGTGTAGTGATTGGGTGAGAGAAACCGACGCTAAAGAAGACGCGGACTTCTGGGCGTCCTTTTCTTTGGGAAAGAGACAGTCAAAGAATATAGCTTGACCAGAACGGTTCTCAAAAACCCTGGACCCACTCCTGTTGTGCTTTTAGTGTTCCCTCCCTTTGTGTGAATTCGTCCCCCAATTATCGTGTTTTGTGTATTAATATGTGTTCTGTGTGTTAGGGTATTGTAGTGTGGTATAAGGTTTATTGGAGGTGGTGGTGTCTTTATGTTTCGTTTTCTTCATCTGTGTTCGGTTGGTGTTTTCTTGAGTCATAATATGTGTGTCTTTTGGGGGTGTGGTGTTTATTAGCTTTGAGGTTTACGTGTCTTGCATTTTCTTGTTTGAATAGAGATTAATTCAATTAAGAGAAATTGTGGTTTTTATTTCCTTCGGAAACCGAGCGACCCTGAGTTCATGCATTTCGCGGTAAATTTAACTTGTTTGTTCTTTTGAATATTGGCGCCCAACTTTCTATCTTTTGATCAGTAATTTAAATCTTTCTAACCTTTTACGCCCCGCGCGGCACTTCTTATTTTATTTCTTATTTTATTTTAAAAAGTATCGTTACAACATAAACCATGAGGAGGAAAAACGATACTTCTGTGCGCCGATTTATGGCAAATCTCACCACTTGTCCCACATGGATCACGTGCAAGTTTAAATAAAATTGGTGCCACAAGTTGGCATAAATTTACTTATTTGATTTATATCAATAATTATACCCAAGTATTTATAATAACAGACTTGATCTAATGTATAACAGCTAACATTTTGAGGTTTAATTGAGAGTAAAAATGTCCATTCGGATCACCAGATTTTGTTTATTCCGAACGCTGTTCTTGATACCATCATTTTATTAATATATTTGTTAACCATCAGTTTATTTACAATATTGCTGCTTAGTTGTCATAGCACAATATTTTATATTGTCCAGGCCTTTTTAAAAAAGCTCCACAGCTTACTCATAATTTTTATGACCCGATGACATTAACACTCTGGATTAGCAGAGGTAATCAATTCGATCCCAAATAAATCAGCCGATGTGTATCAGATTTCTTTGAGAATCTTATGCTTGAAAAAGTAAAAATGAATAGAGGCAAATAACATGAATTGCTTCTCCTCGAATCTGGGAATTGGAGGCCGATTTTAAGCATTACCAAAGTGAAAAAAGGGGGAATTTCCTCGAAGATTAATAATGTGGAACCGTTGTTAATTGAAATGGTTTGGAAGGGGGAGATTAATCACGCGTGCTCCTTCAGCTCACTATCTCCCGTAACGCACTATTGCGTGCGTGACTCTTATCGTAAGCTCCATCTATGAGCACGAATGAAGCACTAAATGGGAGCGAGGCGCCACAATATTATATAAATATACCCTCGGATATACAAATTGACCATTAGTTTATAACCGCAGCATAAGTACTGTAATTAGGAAGGCATACACTGATGCATACGCTGAACTGACCATTAGTAATCGACTTACACCTAGAAGACTAGCTAGTATATATATAGGCAGTAATAAGATGTCTTGTTATACAATTTATTTCCTTAACTCGCTCCTTAAAAGCGAAAAGTCACAGAAGTTGAAACTAGCTTAATTTAAAACAGAATCTCACGCACTGTGATGCACAGTAGAGTTCGAACGATGGAAGTTTTCCCTCAGCTCTGCAAACCCACTATGTACACATCTCATCTACCCTTTCTTTCTCTCTTTATTTTCAGGTTCATCTCACCCTCTTTCTGCTGAGATAAATTTGAACAAGTTGACGGACGCCGCTGGCCGACCTTTATTTATTTATTCATTTTTTCATTGACGAATATTAATTAGTAGGAAATTTCAATATATCTGTGATTTTGTTTTCTCAATTTAGTAAATGTTATATTTTTCTCTTGTAATTAATAATATTTGTATTTTTCTTTAAATTTATTGATTTATGTATATGTAGTATGTAAATTTATTATTGTCTATACTTCATTGTTATTTTTTACTGTGTTTTCGCGGGTTTTTTTCGCCCCCCTTCTCTGTGGGTGTTTTCCCGCAACGTGGGTTTTTTCTTTTGCAACCTTCAGTTGCAAAGATTTTTCTCCACACTCTTCTCTGTCTTTTGTTTTAATTTAATTTATACTTGTTCACATTCTGACGACATAGGAGGTTAGGTGGAAGAGAGGCCCACATGGGCCACAACCACGCCAATAAAGGGACAAACTAACTAACGCAGGCTTCACTATGCCGTTGCTCAATGAAAAGAGCATTTTCTCGAATGTTTATCACTACACGGATAACTGACTTAATGATCGACCTCGAGCAAATATTTTCCGGACACCCTTCCTTCACAAATATCAGATCGAAAGAAATGTATTCCCTCGTCCATTTATCACGTCATGCAAACTTTGTAAATTCCTTCCCAATGCTGATATAGCTTAGCTCTTTAAAATAATTCGTCCATTTAAAATGACACAACTAAACTAAACCAAGCCGACAAAGGATAGATTTTATTGCAAGTATACCTCAAACCATAAATTCGGTAACTGAGCTTCCCTAGAAATTTAAAGGATTTGGTCGATTCTAGTTTAAATAAAGGTAATTAAATATTCTAAATGAAGTGATTGTGAATGTGAAACATTCTATTATACGTGAAAATAAGTTAAAACAGTAAAAAATAACAGACTATTTTCGTATTTTGTAAATAAGATGTATTTTATGCGTTTTATATTAAACAGTACTGTATATAACATACTTGATGATGTTATCTTTCACACTACCTGACTATGAATGATTTTAGTCAAATATCTCAGACCTGATCGAACCATTCAGACGTTTTAAAATGAAGCCCCTCATTCATCACTGACCCCTGCATTGAGCGGAAAAGTGTCTTATGCGGAAAAAATCGTGGTCCCAATGTATTCCGCTAAAAACAGGTTTCACTGTATTTCTTACAAGTAGTACTGTAATTACCAAAATTATATTTCAAAAGAATCTATCAATATTTTAAATTGCCAAAAACTAAGATTTTGCCAAGTGTAAAAAGTTATGACAATGTTTCTCATTTTTCATTTCTTCAGGCAAGAAATTAAAAATCTTTGGGCTAATTCTGTTTTCACCCTGTGAAATATACGGTAGAATACAAATGGTGCCCTAGCGTCCAACCAGTAATCATAAGGTAAAAGATACACTATAAATAAACGTTTATTACTTTTCTACGCATGCTTTGCCATAGAATTTCATCTCCTGTGAAAATGAACCAAAAAATATCGTAATTTCCGCGAAGCATTTCAAATGGTAGAGCCAACTGGTGTTGAACCCAGAACTTTTTCAATGATGTGAATACATATAACAAACATGTAGGAATAAAACTATTTTAATCCAAAGTTTTAATTACGGTAAATAATGACTTGTCGAATGATATTAAAAAGTGTTATTCATGAATGTGCTTCACTCCAATTGTCACTCCCCAGTGTGGATAATAGCGAGAAACCCCACTCTTGTAACACATACATAATTCCCTTTTGTTATTATATTATCTTGTTAGATTTATCATTCGGATGAAATTGTATGAAATATCATCGTGTAAAAAAGTATTTATGTATTCAAAATTGGAATAGGTAAATATATGCAAAGGGCGCATTTAGGGCGTAATACGATGACGAAAAAGGAAAGAACTTAATTAAGCTAGTCGTTCAAAGCAGAAGCTCAAGAATTTTTCTCATTTTTGTTGAAGAAAATCAAAACTAAAGCAAAGACATATACGTAAAGTAGAAAGTTGTCACGTGTGTAAGTGTACTCGTCTAAAACTTAAGAACAAATAAACTTTCAAACTTAAAACCATTAAACATATCATGCGCAGAAAATAGTATAACTTTTCATTTACTTAACTAATAAACTCCTCTTTTAAGCACAGTGGAACAAAATTCAATTAATTTCTAAATATATGTACCGCAGTATATCTTTCTAAGCCAAACGGTGCAAAACTCTAATGTTTTTTCAATTCATCCTATTTAAATGTTAATGAGATACTAAACGCTGGATTATGGTTTGAGTGATACTGATTAAATTTCAAGAGAAATTCCTAATGTAAACAATTAATGAAGATATTTAACCGATTATACTTGATCAGTCAACATTCAGAAAACTTTCATTTTTTTCAACTTCTCGTTATTAGAACGTTAAAACCTAGGATATAATCCTTCAGCTATCAGATATTGTTTGGTACAAATTCTGCTTATAGGATAGTAGCTAAAATAAAAAACTATCGGCAAGCACATGCATGATAAAACCTATATTTATTTACTCGGGGGAATGAGTGAATGTATAAATAATGCATGCGATAAATCTTTATGATAATAAGTCATGATAGATTTAATGCTAGGAATATTGGTGATTTTCTAAAAAAAAACAACAGAAATCTCATATTCCTGTTGAAAAATTCCATAGCCTCCCGATGTTTTCCTCTTTATTATGTCGTAACAAAGTGCCACAGAATTTCAATAATAATTTACTATATACTTTAAATGTCTAGATATTCGTGACTGTGAACAAATTATTTGTAATGTAAATGTAAAACGACTGAATCACAGGATATTGCTCCTCTAGAAATAGTCCATCACACTAATGTTAAATAAGGGATTTACACTTGCGTACATTCTTACGAACATGCCGTCGAATTCGACGCTTGCCTTGGTCTTCAGTAGAACAGGCTGTTTATAATCACAAAAGTTTTGATTATTTATCAAAATTCTCGCGATTCTTAACCCCAACGAATTTTGTAAAAATATTTATTTAATATCCCTTCTTTCAACACGTCTAGAATCCAAAAGATCATTATCGTTAATTCATTTCTGTAAAATCAACGAAGCTTATCAAAGGTGAAACCCAACTTAACGAGTATTTCTCACGGAAACCTTTCTAAAGTTGTGGAAGTGTTGTGCCTAGCACAATTGCTGTGTGTGCCTAGCACAATTGAGTATGAAAACTCCTCAGCCTAAATTTTCCTAGCTGTAAAAAGGCCAAGTATGTGAAGTTTTTTGAAAATATACGGATCGGCTCATAGAAATTTGATAAATGTAGATTTGCGGGCAGACAAAGTAACTATGGAGACTATGTATGGTCTCCAACCAATCTAGTCAAAATGTTTCCGTAAGGTATGCATTCCCTCTTTCATAAGCTTTATTTCTTCTACACGATTAAGTTATAAAAATAATCTTACTTAATCGAGGCAAGTGCCAGTAGCAGGCAAATCGAATAAAGATTATTTTGGAATTTTGTTTTCGATTCAAAATTTCGATGATGTTGATAACATAAAGAAAAATTTTGCAGGATTAACAGTCAATTAAAAACCATTGACGCCAAAGGCATAGTTATATCTGAGGCTATGCCTATTCTTAAATGAATACAATGGGAATTCCTGCCCCTTTAAATATAATGGGAAGAGTTAATGATAGACTATTTGAATGAAAAGGCAATGTTTTGAGACTTAAGCAATTTTGTTTAAGATGACAAATCTCTGACTTCCATATGTAGGATTCTTTATCACGACCAATGAGAAGATAAAAGTATAATGGAAAACTTGTGGAATAATTCGGGAGATTTATTACCGAAAAAGAAGGAAATCTTTTGACTAGCGCTTGGATTTACGTCTGCATTTTTTTCTGAGATTTTTACCAGTTTCTTTAAAGTACAACGTGTGGTTCAGAAAGTGAATAAAATAGAAGATGGATATGGTTTCTAATTGGGAATAGCTCTATTGCTGGAAGAACAACTGTTACGACCCGTTTTTGCTTAGGGTTCACAATAGAGTCAAATGGAACATATCTACGCTTTAGCGGTCATCATTACTGAGATATTAATCGGAAGTAAGAAATGAAAGGAAAAGGGATGTCAAATGGAACGTACTATCTATTTAGAATTCACAGGAAGCGTTAAATGGATTTCAAAATGCAATAAGCTCTTGTGAAACTGAAGATTTTGCAAGTTTTCGTCATACGTTTCAAAGCATTGCCTCATTATACCATTATATAAGACATTTAATACGAAATGAGTGCATTGCATGATTATAATTAAGTATGTACTAGTGGCGTTCGAAAAGTTTCCGCAATTAAGCATCGTCGTCTCCGTAATTAATTCAAAAAATGAAAAAAAAATAAATTACTTACTAAAAGTAATAAAACATTCGTACAGAATTTTTTCAAGTAGGAAATAATGAATATTCTTGACATTCACCATAGTGAGACGTAACAATAGTTTTTAACATACTGCAACGAGCGTCTTCCGTGCACCAGTTGAGCACCAAAGGCTCTTGAGCGCGACCGAGAAGAACGAGGAGAAAAACATCCATCAGTTTGTATAGGTCCTGAGACCCAGTGAGAAAGTAGACATCCGAACATGTCCTTTCCTATATTGTCTCCTTAAGATGCAATATTCTTCGAAAGTCTGTTATGCCATATGCCACTGATTGAGGGGATTCAAAGGAGCAGATGCTCAAGACATTCGGTGATGAAGGGGACGGATTTGCGGGTCTTCCGCCACGAAACAAATTTGTTCGGTGACTTCGGATGGTCATCGGCGGCTCCAATTACACCCTCGAAAGCAATCCCTTTGAAGCGCGTGAGGAATGTCGGTAAACCATAAAAGTCACTCCTCTCCAACGATCACGAATACATTGCATCCACACGCCATTAATACACCGATTTAACTTAATCCTTATGTATTTGTATAGTTAATGATAAAACGGCGCATCTGTCAATTTGTTACGACGTCACGTATACCATTTTAAAATAAGCATTATATGCAAGATGATGGTAATAAATAATGAACTACACTAAGCATTTAAACCCCTTCTTATGCGCATCTTCGGTTGGATTTCAAACATCTCACGCCTTCCCACAAAATACAAAGTCATTTGTAGAAGCAAAAAGTAGAACATTTTCTGTGCAAGCGGGAAAATTCGTATCATTACAAGCTTTCGCCCTCAAGAAAATTAACGGGCTCTTCTACTGGTAGCAATTTAAAAGAGGTACAGTTCTGCAAACGAATACTTCCCTAAATTACTTTCTAATAGCACGGTTATTAATTTCGACTATTTCTCATATATTTCAACAGCAGTACCTCGCTACTCGTGCTTTTAATGGGAGCTTGTTTAGGCTATTTCTGTATTATTTGTAGGCAATCCACTGTGTAACCCCCTCGCAGTGCATCTGTTCCCTCCCCCCGTGTCCATGGCCGCTGACAACCAAAAACACGTGTTTTCCGACCAAAAGAAGATCTACAAGCGCCCCTTTTGGCCCTAATGAGGGTTCAGTTGGTAAGTCGAAGGTAATCATTCACTAGATTTCTCAAACACGAGTACTTTTGACCCCATATTACTCGTCGCAAAGAGAGCATTGCGTGCCATCGTATTTGCAGAGACAAATCCAAGCAATCGCCTCCACGGCTTTTCTTCGAAGATACTTGCAGGGGGGCTAAGTTGCGGCATGTTGAGAGATCTCGGGGCTTTAATGCACACTCATAACAATCACTATGCAGGAAATGTGCCTTCGTGCTTGATATATATTTCAATAACGAAATAAAACACCATCAATCTAGGTCAAGTGATAATCATTTATTACATTGAGAAACAGATGTGTTGCAGTAAAAAAATAATTATAAGGAAAGGGCGTGCACACAGGAAAATTCCCAAGGAAAATACTTTTTTGTTATAGGATTTATGTTTTAAGACTTCGTCGCTCTCTTCGTCGTGTTTTGCCACAATTTCGGTGTATTTCTTACACAATTAATGGCAGAGATTGATTCCTACATCCTATTCTTTTCCTTTATTATTTCAGTGTATTTGTGAAAAAGGGACATAAGATGTTAAACGTAACTTTGACTAACTCCGGCTTAATCCAAGGGGAATCTAACTCTTATTTAATACACGCAAAAACAATAAGCAACAACTTTGAGTACGATACCATAAACTGTCTCCCACAAAATGAGAAGACAAGAATCCCACTGCTCGCATTGATTTTTGCAGCGTCGTACTTTCATTTCTTGAATAACGACGAAGAGCTAATTCTTACGGGAATCTCGTGCTTCGGAAAGAAAATGTTTTCATCTCAGACGGAAGACCGCGAGAATGGGCCGAACTTCCAGTTTTTCTCTCTTTACTTCCTGGAGATTATTTATATCTCATTTTCGAGATTTAAGCTCAGAATATGAATCCTGAAAAGAAAGCAAGAGGGAGTGTTTGTATTCCCATGGCAACGGCATTGCGAAACGATTGACTGGCAGGAGACGCACTCTCAAGGGACTTTATTTTCGATCTCCAAGGACTCGTTATTGTTAGGAGTGTCACTAGCAAGTTCTCTTGGCGTCATTTCCAACCGCTTTATTTCCTCTGTTTTCTCGAGGATTTCTCAAACATTCTCATTTCGCTACTTCTTTTGTTGGTTCCAGAATCAATGGATGATGCATTCCGGAAGGAATACTGTGAAATGGAACAGCATCGTATGATTTTCTTCCGATTTATCTCTCATTGGACTACGAGCTAAAGAGAGCATTACTTAGATTAGAATTCTACATTTAGGACAATTTCATTTGCCTCAATTTGGAGCTGCTGTGTTGAAACTGGTTAACATTTTCTTCGGGCAAAATCCTGTGATTGTGTGTCAAATAAGAAATAGCTTTGATGTAATTAATAAACTCCCACATAGGCAGCTAAAGCGTAAGATAGGTAAAATTGAATAAATCGAAAGAAAGGGTCACATAGACGAATTTTCTTCACCATAACAGAGAACGAATATTAGAATTTCTAAACGGGGCGATGGATGTATGAATATTTTTTAATTTTATTTCAATTACCCTGCTCTGTGGGAATTTTCCAGAGAAAATGAAAATTAATTAATAATAACAATGATATGCATGGTTCGCACTCTATGCGTGCGAAGTAAATACTTTTTGAATTCACGATATAAGACGGTGTTTCCGTCACGTGTGCTTAAAAGGTGCTCAAGAACCTTGCATTTGTGTGAGAACGGATGACGTTGTCGAAAGAGTGTGGAAGGTGCAAAAAAGTGCGACTTTTAGGAGAAATATCTCGCGGAAAGAAAAGAACGGATTGCACCTCAAAATCGTCGTCCTACAGGTCTCGGGTGAATGCGGCGGGTGGGAGAGGTTGCATTTCGAGAAAAACTCCGATAATGACACCACCCTCAGCTGCAATTTCTGTCGCTTGCGCACCTCTTCTCAGACTTGTGTCACGCACTCCGTGCATTGCAATAACGGGAATGGATCCATTATCGCCCGCGCATCGGCCCAGGTGTCACCTCCAAACTCATTTCATTCGGTAGAAGAGAATTTCCACATTAAAGTCTACATTGCAACTAAAACAGAAAAAGAGTTGTTTTTATTCCAAAAGAGTACGTCCTCCTCCTCCTTGGATTTAGAAATGGATGCTAGAAAATAGATGCTACAAATTCTAAACACAGAGTTCAATCAGCTGTAACTTTTGTAACTGTGATACATCACGACAGTAAAACAAAAAGAGTCTGCTTAAACTATACATTACTCTCAAAAAATAAGTAACGGACACAAAACAGATAGCTGCATTAATAATTAGAAGAATATGGAGAAAATCGCACTGCTTTTACATCAAGATATTTGATAAGTTATACAAATTACAAGAACCTGAGTTGAATTTTATTACTTGGTCATAATCATTGATACATTTCTAAACAAGTAAAAAATTTTTTTTAGAGATTTTTCCTTACCAACAAGGTATGTTGAAGAGGTTTCAAGGACTTAAAATGAGCATAATTACGTTCTCATTTTATTAGCATTTTAATAACAGACTGTTACATCGAAATTACTAAAAGAAAAATGATTAAGATAAGATAATACGCATTGATATAAAGACCATACTGAACGCTCTATTAAGCCTACCTATAGAATGAGGTATCTCTTATACTCTTAGATCCAATTGACCAAAACATTATTATGTTAATACGAATATAAAAAATTGAAATAAATAGCCCCTTATGGTTCAAAAGATCTTCCCACGAACAGATCTGTAATTAATCTCTAAATCTGGTCGTCGGAAGGACAAGAGGGGGATTAACGAGACGTCGATGTCCCATCTGATTGGACAGAGCCTTTTCGGTGAATTCCCTCAGCAGCCGAACTTCAATAGTTGATTCCGATGCGCAATGCAATTACCGTGTACTCTAATTAATTATTAGTAGTAAATAATAAATTGACTCCAATTTTCGTAATTTCCTTTTGTTTCTGTCAAAAAACGAGAGCTACCAATGTAATACTAAATAATAATATTTTAACTTATTTTTATGTTTCCTTGTGTTGTCATTGGGATAAGTGGACAAGGTCCCACCGAGGAAGATCAGTTTAGTGATTATTTTTAGTGGCTTAGTGTGATTTCTTGTGTTTTTCGTAAAAGTCCCCTCTTAAGACTTATAATTATTTGATACTTTGGAGGAAATAATTCATTGAGACTATTTTTAAGCAATATTTTAAGTGTTTCGTAAAGTTTGTTTTTAACCACTATGGTATGATTAATTTATTCACTCTTTGATTTGATTTTAAATGACGTGCGTTTTGAAATATTTTCAATTAAGGATTTAAATGTGTATGCAAATCTCCTGTGCCGTTTACTTGTCTGTGAAGCAGAGAATTGAGAGAATATGTGGCAATTTTAAAAACCTGTTAGCGGTTCCCTCGTTAAAATCTGAGTTCAGTCGTGACGGAATGGCTTAACAAATGGAACTGGTGAACCACAGAATTAAACAAAAGACATTATTTTTCTGCTTCCTTTCGAACCAATCGGACCGTATTTTCTCTTAATATTTTTCCTCCGTCCTTCTTCCCTCTTATTCATTTATCATCTTTTCGATTTGTAACATGTTTCTTCGCACATCTTATAAATAACTTAAACATCCTCTTTAGATAGACATAGTGCATTAATGGAAACCATTCGTTGTAAAAACCCATGCCATTAATAAAACAATAATATATATTTAAATGATCTATATTATATACTATAAGAATAAACCTACATGAAAGTAGTTTTAAACAAAGGCTATCTAGATGGAGTATAGAAATAATGGAATCGGAAGAATTATTAATACTTCGTTCCTTCAAGTTCGAAAAATCTACTTCAAATGCTACTCAGTCTGTGAGGAATAACACGAGGTTACCAATATATGGACCAATAAGTGGAGAACCTAAGATTCTTCACGAAACAAATGATTACATCCTGATGATTTTATTTATTCATCAATGCTTCACATACAGCGAAACACCAATTTAGAGTGAATTTATAACATTAACAATAGACGAACACACACGATCATTCCCTAACCACAAACATCTGGATAGCCGAGATTCGAACCCGGTGTTGGAGCGTTATCATGTACTCATACTAACCAATCCAGCAAAACCGGCCGGTTTTCTTTCCCAATTATCTGTATTGCGGCCAATGAACATTAAATATGATATATTTCGTTGAGAATTATTAAGCGCTTAAAGTCATGTTCCTTCGCTCAACTTTCAATATATTTTGAGGGCTTCTCGAGCGATGATCAACTGTCCCTCGCGAAAGCATTGTAAAATGGTTGACTTCCATAATATTTCTTTGACGGCCAAAGCCGTTTCCCAATTTCTTGCTAAATCGCATCATAATTGGATCCTGTCCGTACACAGCTAAGATAACCACGATAATGAGAGGTGAAGTCCGTCAATAGGTACACGACCATCCGAATCTCCGAATTGCTGATGTTTCTTATTTGCCAACAGCGTACGACATTGGTGTCGAGCCCCTTTGGCAGGAAGTGAATGGGGAGAGGGTGCGAACAAAAGAGGGGTGGCCCACGCATAAAAGAAGGAGGGCCCTCTAGAGAACCTCCTCAAACGAGTGCCTGAGATGACGTCATGAGAGAGTGGACCGACAAACCAACTCTCGAGAAACTATTCGATTTTAATTAAACAGATATCTCGAGATTGTTCATCGAAAGCAATAGATGGTGACAAGTTTCAATCAACAAAGTGCTTCAATTGCTATAACATTATCAATACTATTATTATTAATACCAAATAATTTCAAGATTGATGAAATGTCTCTCAAACTGCGAGAGAAGCAAACGATGGTGGATTAAGGTACACGAATATTAAATTGGGCATCGTAGATTACGCGGAAACAAATCTGCAACAAACTTCACTTCTTTGGAGTTTAAAGGACGAAAAATTAAAAATCTTGCACAATACTCAACATACGTACAAAATCAAATCAAATCCATGCGGAGCAAACATCTGGTTTAGAAAACAAAACAATAATCAGGTGGTAAACTTCAAAAAACTAACCCCAACTTCGTTTTTTCCGGAACTTTTAACATATTTACCATGTATTTTCGGAACTAATTAATTCATATGATATCTAATAACTACAAAAGCGGGTATTAAATTTAAGCTTATTTAGCACCATTATGTCAATAAAAGGATTTACAGTTTACCATCGCACTTACATTAAATACAACCACTTGATCTGAAGACATCGCAAATCAAAAGAGAATTGAAGGGGTTTCAGGTTTGGGACGAATTCTGGTGTTTCGGATTTGCTTTTCAATTGGTCAAAAGTGTCTATTTCTGCTTTTGGAGCCATTGATAAGAGCAGTGAATTTGAATGGGTGCCTTCTGTAATGCCTCCGAGACCTTCCCTTCAGGTGATGAGGAGGTGAATCGAAGATTGGGAGCATAATCCACTCTCGTCGACTCCTTGACGAGTCGAGTATGATGGGGAACGCTGTTTGCCTCTCCTCGAGTCGCGAACACAATCTCCGAATTCCTAATACAAGCAGTCGAGTGGCGAAAGCAAGTATCGAATCTAATAGGAGGAAATCGAATCCTCGGATTCGGAATAATTTATGCAAAAAAGAATCCTAGAGTACACTTATATGATTTATATTGCAAAGGTTTCGTTAGAAGTACATGGTTTCTAAAAGACTCCATATTGTCTCTAAAACGCTATATTTACGTCTCTTTATCTTGCGAGTGATAATGTTGAGACTTCCCATAGTTGAGCAATCGCGAAAATGCTGTGGAGCAATATTGCTCGATGTTATTGCGGTTTGAGTCCCAGAGGCGGTAAATTTCCATCTATATTCCATACATATACGACAGACCATTCCAACATTTCCACAACTATGTTTATGGAATCAACATTTTCAGATTCAGATATCTTCAGTAGAAAAAAGCACACTAATATCGATCAGAATTTTGAAATTATGACGGAATCAGAGAAAATATTATGGAAACATATCGGAAATTCTTAAAGTAATAACAGGTGAGCACGTTTTCGAATGTTTCTTTTTGTGAACTCAAATCAGCAACAAGTTAGATTCAAGATTTCTATATTTGGAAAGAAACGAGAGAATATGTAGCAACAGTGAATTTTAAGAGTTGAAGTGACAAAACTGTTAGTATTCCGAGAGACATAAAAATAACTGAGAGAAACTTTCCGAAAGAAAAGAAATAAACTTCGAGAAATATAAAGAAGACCATGGAGGAAGATGACAAAAATTATACGGAAAGTTAAATTGGCACGTGGTCGTGAATAAAAATGATAGAAGCAAAGAAATACGCTCAAAAAGTTACCAAAATAATAATCTACTATTAAAAATTATAATATGCTTTTATATTCATATACACCATCAATGATCTCCATAGTAAATGATTTACTGTGTATACTTCTCACTTAAACTAAAATAAGACCTACGGCTGCTTTTGGTCAGCATTGTAAAATTCTAATAATGAAAATTCTAATTAGTGTACATGATGATGCATACGGACAGTAAAATGGGTTCGCCCCTGGCTGTTCTGGTGGGGCCCTCAAAGGTGCAAATAACCTCAGCTGTTATTTCATCGAATCAAATACCGTTTTGCAAACAGCGAGTGCCTATCGGCAGCCTTTTGAACGCAAGTCGAACATCGTCATAGTGCACAATTTAACTTGCTTCTTAATCCCGCAACTTGGGTTTTTCTTTAGCAACCTTCAGTTGCAAAGATTTTTTCCCCACACTCTGCTCTGTCTTTTTGTTTTAATTTAATTTGTAATTATTCATCTTCTGACGACATACGAGGTTAGGTGGAAGAGAGGCCCACTTGGGCCTAACCTCGCCAATAAAGGGTCAAATAAATAAATAAATCCCTATTCCCTCCGCACCACTCCAACTTCGAGAGCAATCCAAGTCCTCTTTTGAGAATATTTCAACCCTCGTTGGTCTTACTCCGCTCTATTTCCTCCTTCTCTCTCCCCCTTACTCTTAAGTTCGTCATATATACGTAAATCGTTCCGAGCTAAAGTCGTTTTCAAAAGTGTTAAAAGGAATATCAATGTAAAATAATAATATTTAATCACTTGTTGTTCATAAATTTCATAATAATTTCGCACTATTAAGAATCAAGCTGGATTGTCAGTAACATCACCATCGCCTATCGAAATGCTTTAGGGAAGAAATGAGGCTTACAAGGCTAAATGAGGAGTGGGGTAGCATTCTCCGATTTCCTAACTGAGCTAAAATTTCGTCTCTAAAAAAAGCATGTGAGTGCGAAAATAATATTACACGAATAAAGGTTTTCATTAAATAATGAATAATTAAATAAAATGCATTATTTTATATTAATCACTCCTCAGTACCTTCAACATTGACATCAGCAAAAGACTGGCAAAAGTATATGAAAAACCTTTTTCCCTTATCCTGCACCATAATCCGGATAAAAAATATTCCGGTCATTAATATATGATTAGATCTGTCGTTGCTAATGTTATGAATTAAAAGCAAATACAGCAGTATAATGGGTTTATGACTGCTTGCTTTGATGATAAGTGCAAAACAAGTGGGGCTGGAAAAAAGTAGAGTGGAGTGCGCGTAAATAATTATGCAAATAATATCATCTCGAATGGCATCGACGAAAAGAAGGGTAGCAATGAGACAAGAATTTCGCCAGAAAGAAGACTCTTTAGGCGAAATGCGTTGAGTTCCAAAATTGTTTCGGCAGAATATTTATTAATACAAGTGTTTCTCGACTTACGACCCCTTGTTCTAAAGACCAATTTAATTCTTGATTCGTGTGTATTTTTCCATAAAACTCAGGGAGCGAAGGTCCGTCAACTGTCAACAACTAGTGCGTATGCGTGTGGCGAATCAGCCTCTATTCAACAACAAGTGGTTAATTGCATATTTGTTCAGTGTGTATCGACAAGGGCTAATCAGAAGCACGGAAATCCACTTTGGGTGTCAGCTTTTCATTCGTTTTCGAGTTATGTATCTTATTCGTATTTTTTGAAAAAAACTGTGACTTTTAGAATGATTTTCGTCATGGCAATGTAAATAATTAAGGTGCAGTGCTTATTTTTGCGCTAGAATAACTGAATAGCGGCTATAACTGGGGCAAAAACATTCTTTTCACAGCTACTTCCTATCAGTCCGAATAAAACTTCACATTTCAAAAACTGTGACGTCTTGCATTTGAGCAAACTTTTTGAGGCTCATTTTAAAATAAAGTCACATCAAATTGTTTTGGTGATAACTTTAATAAAAATTTCAATTTATTAACTATTTACCATGAAAATTTTATTGAGCTATATTTAGAGTAACATAAGATTGGCATCGCTTGGGCACTCTCCGGAAAACTTAGTTACGCTGCGTCTGCCAACAATGTTCCCTACATTGTAATACTCGCGAGGGATATTGTTGTTGACTTCGCTTGGTAACGAGATAGAAGTGGTATTTCTTCTTACCGCATAAGAGTGCCTAAGCGATTCCAATTAGAAAAACGTTTAAAGTTTGGATAATTAAACACATTTATAGCACCAATTCGATTACAATGAGGTTTTGACTCGCCAGTTAAAACTAAGTATCTTCGAATCACTATGCTTTAAATCTTATTTTAAATATGTTGCCGTAAAGATAGCTTAATAAAACTTTCATAGGAAATAGATAATAAATTGGGCAAGTTTTTAAAGTAGTCACCAAAAAAACTTTTTTGTGACTTAATCTTTAAAGTGTGCTCAAAGATTTTGATCAAATTCAAGACGTCACAGTTTCTGTAATTCGAAGTTTTATTCTGACTGAGTGGAAGCGCTGTGACAAAAATGTTTTTGCCCCAGTTATAGCGACTATTCAGTTGTTCTAATGAAAAAATAAACCCTGGATCTTAATTATTTACGTTGCAATGACGAAAAATGTCCTGAAAGTAATATTTTTTAAAGAAATACGAAAAAATTCGTAACTCGAAATCGAATAAAAACCTTGGGCTATCCGAATTGCCCAAAGTGGGGTGATTAGCCCAAGAGGAGCTGTGCTTTCGATTATCACGACTTTTTGGGACACCCATTTTATATAGAGTAGCTCTATTGCACGTTGAAATTCAATGGTGATAAGAAGTGAACGCAAATGAAATTATCCTCTCCAAATTCGTACCGATATATATTTAAATTATTTTCATTCTATAAATAACGAACCATATATATGCCATACCTTTACAGCCAGTTGTGAGATATTCAACATTTCCTGCTTCTTAACCACTTCTGTTTCAACACCTCAAAAAGAATAAATACCCCAAGAAGTTCACTACCGTAATTAGGTCACTATGTAAATCCATCCTCAACCTTCATCCGGGCGCGCGAACGGTAGTTTACCGTCACCTTCATAAAAGCGCGTGTAATTTTTGGCTGGAGGTGTGCGGTGCGCCCGGATGAGGGTTAACTTACCAGGGTGAGAAAAGAAATTTCGTAGTAAAATGGACAGTTTTTCTCACATCGTGTTTCCTCACTCGCTCTACTTTAAACGCATTCCTCACGATTTCTTCTCAGAACCCCCGCGGCTGCAAGCACTGCCATCTACAGGGGGCGTCCCTCACCACCACTTTTTCCTCTCCAAATGAAAGAAGATGTTTGAGAGAAGCAGAAATTAAAACCCAAATTCACGGTCCTATGCGCCTCTTTCCTTTCGTCGAGACAGAAAGGTTCCTCCCCAAAATTCGACCGCGGATCAATTACTCTTCCAAAAACTCTCTTCCTTTTTCTTCGTGAGACCGAAACAAAACAAATAACTTAGATGTTTTGTTTCAGTCTCGCCATTCTTTTTTCCCGTACAATTTTGTATTCGTGCTTGATAGCTGCTCACTGCAGCTGAAAAAGAAAAACTTGCTCTAAGTAACAAGCAGAAGATCCCCATGGAAAAGGTATTGAATACATGGTTACAAATTTTCATACTTTGTTTGAAAACCTTATAAATCAAAATTGTGCAATTGTGATCGAGTTTTAGATATTCTTAAACTTTCCAGTAGAAGCTCATTGTCATTCGGAATAAAAAGTAGGTCTCATTGTCGAGAAGAAGAGTTTCGTTGTAAGACACTTTCATCAACACGGTACGACAACTTCACAGGGTTTTGTTTTGTTTGAAACACGCCTAAAGATAATCAACCACATCTCACCTTACAAATAATCCTAGGCCTAGATCTATTACTTTCCGGAAGTCATTCAGCAAGAAATGTGAGTCCTTTTTGTAGGAATGTTCTTTTTTTAGCAAAAATTATTTTTAAAAAGATTTATTCCCTTATTTCTTTACAATAAACATAATATTTCTGAAAACTTTATATCATGTATGTTTAAAATTTTTGCTTGAGCTTGGAACCTTCCATCGAACTCAAGATGGCGTCTGGGTAAAACAAATCCAAAATGTAATAACTTGAGAAGGAGTTGAGATATTTATCGGCGGTTTGCTTTTACGAGTAACTCAAAACATTTTCTATGCTTGCTTGGTGATGGCGCACCAAGCTATTATGCAGTGATTGTGAGGGATTTCTATGATTTCCCAAATAGCTTGATTGGGAGAGGTAGTCCATCGATTGCTTGGCCCCTTAGAAACTTAGACATAACGCCACTTGATTTTTTTCTGTGAATGTTTATCAATAATCAAGTATACCAGACGTCGGTTCGTGATCTACCAGAACTGCGCCATCGAATTCCTGAAGTTATTGCAAATGCTACACCTGCAATGATACAAAACACGTAGAGATAGTAAAATGAAAATGTACAATAAGATGTTTTTCTGCCACTAATAGTACACATGCGAATCTCCTTCTGTTATCTGTTGAACACGTCACAAACAGTTTAAGATGAAGAGTCATAAAATGCAGGCCCCATGCAATGTGCGACGGAGAAAGTCAAAAGATATGGGGAAAATGGGAAATTTTAACTAAAACCGAAGTAGGCTGAATGCGGCACATGACGGCTGCCTCATCGGCTCTGGTGCATCGGCGCCCGAGCACCGATAACCGAAAGGTGATCGAGGTGAAGCCTTTTGTGACGTAACTATTGTCGAACCAAAAATTGTATGAACCTGGACTTTGAAGCTTTCCCCTACGTTAGTCTGAGTTACACTTGAACAAGTTATACATCTTTTTATAGAGCAATTCTCTGCCTTTAAAATGATGAGCATTTCCAGTCAATGTCATTCTCCTACATCAATTGAGTCGGCGTGAAACGAAACAAAACACGGAAATTCTCGACTCGGTCATGTTTGTAAAATTGTGGAACAACGTCCTTACCTCGCTGAAATACCTAACGTTTAGCAAAAGTGTGATATATATTCCAGAAGTATTTGCATAGTGGTTTCGAGATCCGAACTTGATTGATTCTCATTTGATAAGCTTCTTAATTAAAAATCGATCTACTTCTACAAATTTTATTCTATGCAATTGGATTTGTAACTATTTCTTTATTCGATTCGGAAAAATTAACGAGAGCGACTTTTTCTAAATGCATTGTGACAGGAGATACGAGGTTGTCTATTATGGTAACGTCACTCCGTCGGACGTCACTGCTTTCGGCTGTGGGCTGTACCTAAAGGATGCGCGCGAAGGTTTTAAACAGAGTTGAACTGAAACAGAGCCACCTGGACTAATAGAAATTCATTTAAATCAATATTTTGATTATAAAGGTGGGAATATTGTTGGCAGTGCTTTCAACAGTAATGAAGCTGCTACCAGTGCCCACTTATTTATGGTTAGCAGTGTTTTTTTTTCAATTTAAAGATGTTGTACATATGATTCCATGTAAGTCTATCATTGCTGAGGCATTGTTTTAATTTGTGAAGAAGGTTATAGTTGGGCTAAAGGACATTGGGTTTAAGGTCATCTGTGTTGTATCTGACAATAATGCAATGTCAACTTTCACTAACCCCCCTAAACCTTTTCAATAACCTTATTTATTCGGAGACTCTATAAATATGGGCGATTTACCGCTAAGTCAACTTTTTGTTGCAAATACTACTGCATCATTTCTGTGTTCTGCTGGCGGAATGAGTATGCTCAACCCCGGCCACAGTGACTAGTGCCTTACGTAAAATCCATAGCACTACTCTGAGTGACGTCACTGAGCAGCCAACAGGCCTTGTAGTCTAGGTGGCTCTGATTGAAGTCTCAGCCGCCACTGCTCAGCATGGCGGACACACCCATCAATTCTCAACGGGGAAGTAATAATTGAAGAATACCACCATGGGGGAACACGTTTCATGCTTCTAGATAGCAAATACCAGGTTATTCTTCTCTCCAAAGCAATAAGCTAAGGAATAAGTAAATATTGAAGCTCAAATTTGTTCAATCGCCAACTTCTTCATTTAAGATAAATTTTGTTTAAACAATATAAAACACATGAAATTTAGGTATTTTTTATTAAAATTCCCTTTTTAAAACTTTGGTGGGTGTTATACAACGATTCACTCTAAGTTCCAATAAATACGATATTTATTTTTATATCTCTTTAAAGGGAAATAAAAATAGATTAATGGATATAAAAGGAGATAGAAGGTCATATTTTTGCTACTTTCCTGGTTGACTTCTATATCAAACTAAAATGTGCTTTTAAATTTCGTCTTTTTACATTTACAATAAATCCTCTCTACGTCCAAGTAAAGACCCAGAGTCACTTTCTGGTGAATGGTATGAGATGCAAATATCATGACTCTACTTCACCAATCAATCACTTCTGTACATTGTTTGCAGAAAAAATTGAATTTTGGAATCAATATGTTCTAGATTCTATTTATTTGATCTTCTTCACATTATCTTCTAAAGATTACAAACCCTGAATCGTCCGAGTAACACTCACTGCTTTATCATAGCAATATTTTTCTAATCATATAGCCTTTATTTGTACATTTTCTAATCCCGATACATTCATGCATACTCAAGATGAGGACTAACTAGAGCAAAGTAACAATTCCTAAAAACTTTTTCTTTGCTTCTACAGACAGTTCTTACAATGAAGACAAGTTAACTTCTCTACCACATATTATATCCTATAAAGGATAATATTGCCTTCTTTACCTATTTGGTTGACTTGCTTAGCACTAAAAAAAACTCATTATCATTATCATCATAAAAAATCTTGCGTAGGGACTAGCTATGGACTCAACAGATTCAAATAATGGCTAGATAAATATTGTTTATGCTAAAATTGACACACAGCATTCAACTAATTTACTGATAGTGTCTTTGTATTCCAATCATTCAACACCATGAGAAGGCCAAGAATATATAGCACCTCACCTTGCTCCATACTTCTTAATTAAAAAAACTGGTTTATACCACAATTGGGGCAATTTCAAAATTCACTTCCTATTCTTCCTGAAGAGGAAATATTTCAGGTTGACTAGCAAATGGGCATGCAGAGCCTTAATATGGTTCTGTGTATTCAGCATCAGAAGGAAGATATTCCATGGATATATTCATTTCAGAACCCAATTCTTTGATGGATACCTCTTCTTTGCTACTAACTGTTTGTCCTGCAAAATCCATCAGTGTGTTATGTTAGATATCCTCCCAATGCAAATGGTTCTCCAGGAGCAAAGGGTGGGTATTTCCAAGAGAGGGCAACAAAAAAAGTTTAGGATAACCCTTAAACAAAATTACAAAATTTGGATACATTTTAAAAGAAAACAAACCATAGGAAAACGATAGATATTTATTGGTGAGTCAAACTTGAACCCTCTGATGTCTCCATATGTATGGGTGAATCAGGTCAGCTGTTAATTATTAAGTCATGCATTAATCTTTAAATTAAATTTTATAATATTTTTCAATATAAAGAATAACTTGCTTTATTGCACAACTCATATTTATCCTAGGAAAATTATTTTTTCATATCCAACCCTTTGCAACCCTTACTTCCTTCCTTACAGGTTGAGCAGGCATGACATAGATAACATGATCTATATAGATAAGTATACATGTATGAGGACCTCTCTTCTAATAAATGGTGTTTATTTTTATAAAATATAGCTAAGTTAATGAAAAAGGGAAGTGGAAAATAATCTTATGAAGACAAAACCACATGCTGCAGAAACGTATCTACCAAGAAAGGGGGTGAAAAACTGCAAAATCACAGTAACAATACAGAACTCAAAACGAAGGTAAATGAAAAAGGTAAAAAAATATGAAAAGATCTTATTAAATTACAGAAAACATAAATAAATCACCAAAAATATTGCAGAAATAGGAAGAAATAATGTTAAAAATTATCTGTATGAAATTAAGGATGAAAAATCTAAGCATTTGATACTATTTAGTTTTGCATATTGCTTTCAGTTACCGAAGACCTTCCATACCACTTAGAAATTTAGCATTCAATATTGTTTTCTACAGATAGCTAAAAACTTACCAAAATGTTTTATAGCAATAACAATAAACGGTCAATCCATTTCTGCCACTCCATTAGAGAAATTAAATGTTAAACAATGACTTAAGGTCTTCAATATTCTTTGAGATCTAGATGGACTCTCTCATGGCCAAGTTAAACTGAATTATTTGTGGTGACAGAAACAGATATCATTTCACTTGAGTTAAAATAAAGAAGATTCCTAGAATTTTAAATTCCAATAGATTCAAATTCAACAATGTAGATAAATAAACTAAAACTTATCATAACAAAAACGATAATTTTTATGGTCTAGAGAACAGAGATGAAGTTTTATTCTTAATACTTTTATGATATAAAAATATATGTATTTAAAAACTTAACCCGAGGTACTCAACTTTCTAAAGGTGTTTCGGAAATCGAAGTGGGCATTATATAAAATTTCTGTCCTGGTTGATATTCAGGCCATCCCTTGGCAATATTATTACTTTACTAGTTAACTTTAGGCCATTTGAAAAAACTCACCTTGGTAAATAAGATTGAAGAAATAACAACATATATAATTCCATCACAACCTCACAACGTGGGAAAATCTTTATCTCCGAAGAAGTTTTTATTACGGGGACTAAATCTGGTTTTGCAGCATGTGCACCACTGCATTTTGGAAAGCAGCATGTAGTTTGACTATGAGGAATTTGATACCCTGATAAGCTGAGTCGAACTGAATCTTTGCATTTGCATTATGAACAAAATATGCATAGGTACACGTCTTGTTAATCTGGATATAGGTGATAAAAAGGATAAAGTTTACACATGCCATCATCCTCAATGTTTACGAAACCCAAGACCAGGCCAACCAAGTTACTGACCCACACCCCTTAACCCATCGTACCTCCACTCCATCCCTGCTAGAGCAATCCTAAGAAATACTGATGTGGCAAACAACACAAATCTTTCCAAGAAGCTTGGTGGGGACTGTGCATTAAAGTGTCCCAAAATAATGTCATTTTTTTTAACGCATACCCTCTAATTTTTTTTGTATTTGGCGTTAAAAACTTACCTTATAAATATTATTGCGATTGGATTATTGGAGAGATTTTGAGTGAGTGAATTGAGAAATTGGCGCTGTATTTGCCCAGAGGAGCAAGTTCCCATTCCAATGCCTTCCTCCTTCCCCACTAGGGTGTCCCAAAATAATCATAGGCATTTTTTTTTAACGCATACCCTCTAATTTTTTTCTATTTAGCCTTATAAACCTACCCAGTAAATATTTTTGCAATTGGATTATGGTAACCCGTGACTTGATACCAAACAATTTCAAGAAATGAAAATTTGTACCGACAAGGGGGACACCAATATAATAGGTGATTAACTAACAGATTCTCACGAATCTTTCAGGGTACGTTCTTTGCTTAAAGATAGTGGACACGTGTCTGGCAGTTTAACTCAATGGGCTTTATTTATAAAAAATAGCAACTGAATTACAGTGTTAGGCAACCACGCCATACACCTATATTACTATATAGATCTCGAGTTCATAGGAATTTATTTTCTTCCATTTCTTTCTCTGATTACTTATCTTTTTGTGATTAAATATCATCTTGATACAATCCAAGCATTCTTTAATTTTAGTTTATATTTATTATAATATGTATAACTTCGTACAGTGGGCTAGAATCAAAAAAGCTGGCCAAAAATACAAAAGTGGATTTTGTTTGTTTGAACTTTGATACTTCACTTAGTTTACGCTGAATAAATTCCATATAGAGCCATTACTATTATTAATAAGTAAACTACTTTGATTCCTGCACATTAAATTTACACAAGGGGTTAAAGTCGACCAAATTTTCCAAAAAATGCCAGTCATAGATTTTTTGCAAAATTCTTAGTCAAAACGGGTAGCACCATTTACCACCATCTATAAAAAAATTAATAATTTGCCTTTACATACTCACTACTTGCTTTATTTACAGGCTTTATTCAGTCAAAATATATGTTTCCCTGTAGTTAAAAGTACTTCAGGGATTGTTGAAGTATTTCTTGTATTCTTTATTCTGATTATTGCATATTGCCTATCATGTTAGATAGAACTATCACAGGTAAGAAGACTCAGATTAAATATCGTATTTTATAGTTGATTCTGTATTTTTTATAGGGAGGATTGACTTTGTTAGTTTTTATAATTCTTGTATTTGTAAATGGTAATCATTTGTCATTTTAAATTATTTGAAAAGCAGAGCTTTTTTGTGATGCTTGTGGAGCTGTTTTGTTTCAAAGTCTGACAATCACAGTGCATAGCCAAATGGGTTATCAACATTTCCTATTATGGTTTTAACCCTTTGAGTGCCATGCAGAATTTCCTAACAGTATGCAAAAATTGCCAGGCTATTTTACTAAGAATTGCAGACTTTTGGAAAATAATCTATAAAAACCAATAATATTCTGAATAAGTTGCTTAAAATTTTACAGGATATAGAAAACAATAACTTTTTTATTATGCAATTTCTATTTCAGAAATTAATCAAAAAACATTAATACAGTAAATTTTTTTTACATAAGTAGCTTTTGAAATAAGAGTCGCTCAGGGCGACGCTGGCATTTTAACGAAAATTTTCCAAAGTCGCTGTGAGCGATGTTGGCACTTAATATCAGTACTCACAAGGAATCTTCTAATTAGTTAGAATGTTAGATATATCAAATCTGTCGGAAGGCATGCTCATCTCATAAGACTGTCATTATATGTTGGAAACATTGATCATTAAATAGATGGCTTTTGTTGAAAAGTTTAAAATTATAATTTATAATATTTTAAAGGCTTTTCCTAAACCCAGGGGAGGAATTATAATCCCTTTCCATAATAGGGTATAAATTTTTCAAGGGGATAGGAGAAAACTAGAAGTTATGATACACAGAAATTGGGACAAAAGATGAAAATACCTCAAAAATAAAATACATACATAATATGATGTAACTTGAGATATTTCAAAATGTTAAAAATGTATGTATTGTCTTAGTGAAATTAATACTGATCTTGATGAGTCTCGAACTGAACTGTATCCATTAAAAAAGAGAAGTTTTATTGGCTCCAACTGAAATACTGCAAATATACTCCAGACTGATGCGGATGGCTGAAGGATATGCAAATAAATTCACAGTTTCCTAAATATTTAGACAAGATTAAGAAAATCATCATTTTATAAATTTTTCAGGAATACATACTGTTATTTTCACATTCTCACTGTAGAAATTTTACAGAACTCAAATAATCTGCATGTCAGATTCCAATATCATTCAATCAATAAATGAAAATTTTGCAAAAGTTAAAATGTTCACTCTTGAACCTTAACTGATTGCAGGCTCAGATATATCATCCATTGAACACCAAACATCAATTAATATATAACATTGCACCTTCTAGGTACACTCTATCCTTCACAAGTATTTGTACAATCAATTATGTAAAAGAAGCCAAAATAACATACTAATGACTAATACGAAATACTTAAATTTGCAACTAACTCAAAAATTAATAATAAGGAGAAAAATGATTTGTGTAACTTAATTGACTTTTTTTGGCCTACTTGCTTTATCATGGAGCTTCATTAGTTATTGTGGTCTGAACTGGCACTATTAGCATTAACTAGCACTTCTGTTAGGGAAGACAAGAAAATGATTTGTTATGACTGCTATGCTGTTTTCTATATTTTAATTGCTGGTGACAGAGCATGCAATAGGAAAGGAGGCTTCAAAAATTGTTTATGCAGAGAGAGAACCAGATGGAGATATGATTAAGGGAAAACTTGTAATTAACGAATCTGCATTTCAAAATGGTTTTGCAACCAATATCCAGAAAGCTATATTTATTCAGAGCCAATCAGATGATAATTTGATAATATTTTAACTATTTCATTAGGGTTCATTAAGAAAATAAATTTACATGATTCATTTTAGGCTGTTATTATGGGTTTGAAGAAAATATGCTCCCTGGAATTCTTGGAAATCAAAATAGACAATTACATGAGACTTCAAACCTTCTTGATAGGTAACATTATCTCATTAGTTCAGGTAAGAAATAAAAGGATAAATTATAGTAATAAAGGGTGGTCGCACTTCTCGATTTCTGTCCATGGCTAAACCTTGTGTGATTACATCAGCTCTGCAGATAAAGTTTGCTTGTACTTATTCGTAAGAAGAAGGTGGCATATTTAAAATGAAAATATATAATTTCGTGATAATATTTTTTCAAATTTTACAGTATTTACTTTTAAAGTTTTCATTTTGCCATCACTCACTTTTTTCTCGCTGGACAAAAGCATAACCCATATAGGAATGCTACGTTTTTCAATGTCCAAAGTATATATCACAAGAGGTCTACTGTAACTACAACGTAAAGGAAGGGAATCGAATAATTAGAGGATTTAGCATATTAAGATTGGAATGGGGCTGATTATTTTGCCCAGGGTCATCAAAAGCCTTGTCTTTGATCAGTGATGAGCTGCATTGCTAAGTTATTTTATAAATTATAGCCATGGGAATCTAGTTTGTGAAGTCATCACCTGTCTGATTGGAATCTTATCCGCTCCCCTGATAGCTTCAAATAGCTTTGAAGAAGGAGTTTTCAGGGTTCGAACCCCACCCATGAGGATCCTTCATACAAAAAGTTCCACTTATGATGAATTGAAGATAGGATAAAATGAAATTATTTTATTTAATGTTTCATTTAGTTAACTTTTTCTTCCAAAATTTAGTGCCTCTTTCAACTTTCATGTTAACGTGTGTCAGGACTCCTTCTTTCATCTCGGTAAGTCACACTTTCGCGCTAATCAGAAATCAAGTTTCACGAACAAAAGGAGGTATAAGCCCTCGCACCTGACTTCTCTGTATGCACGCTTTCATAGGCATTGAAAAACCCCGCCCACAAGCAAATCCTGCGCATGGCCCTGGGTATCAGTTGCATAACAATCTGAGACACAAGTGAATGTTCCGTTCGTGGTTGTTGCTGACATACCCATAGCTATCCCATTTATTGAGAAAATATACCACAAAGAATTTCAATGCTCCAAAATGAATTTGCAATGACCCGTTATTCACAGCAAGAATAATCATTGAATGGACATTTGGGATTTTGAGCAGTAAAAAGTGTACTTATAAGGGTAAGCAATGCAGGAAATTATTCTCTTAGGCTGACAACAGACCATTTAACAGAAGATTCAAAAACAGTTATGAGAAAAGTAACTAAATTTATATGGCAGTTAAATAATAAAAATTATTGTCTTTATTTGGGAAGGATTGAGACTAAAAGTCTATTCTTCCATTTATAATCAGTCAGTACACTTAACATAGTAAGGTAAGTATAGTATATGTTTGACTTCTATGATTTGAATAACAAAATAGTGAATACAGTTAATTACATGAATAGCTCAAATGTTTTATTAAAGTACTGATGTCATTATTACTTTTCTTTATTATTAGTTATCAACCTATTTCTCTATTATAGTCACTGTTTGTTATTTTTGTGTTGAAGTTATATGTCTGAACTGTTTTGTATTGTTTGTGCTGTTTTTGTGTTGGAATAAACATGTAAGCAAAATTAACCATCTTGTTCAATTTCCTACTTGATTTACATCCATTTGTTTCTGCAGCACATTTACATTAATGTGATTACTTTGATTTTGATTGCATAACTCTATACTTCTGTAAAGACTGCATTAACCCTTTGAGTGCCATGCAGAATTGCCTAACATCATGCATAAATTGCCAGGCTATTTTACAGAGAAATGCAGACTTATTGAAAAATATCTATTATACTAAATATTCAGAATAATTTGCTAAAAATTTTACTGTGCATAGAAAACATTTACTTTTTTATTATGCAATCTCTATTTCAGAAATTAATCAAAAAAAGTTATTATAGTAAATGTTTTTACATAAATAGCTTTCAAAATAAGAGTCGCTCTGTCGCTGTGTGCGACGTTGGCACTCAAAGGGTTATTGATATGTTCCTCTGTATCCTCACAACAGTTCCAGTTACGCCAAGGAAATAACCAACTTTGTCTGTTCCTGGGCACTTCACATAGCATTTGGCACAATGTTAAGCACTAAACTTTTTCCACCCAAATGTGCAGGTCGAGTCACATTTAGCCTAGGTCTACAAATAACAGTACCTGAAGTAGGCTTGAAGTGGCCTTGGTTTTAAAGATAACACTGACTGAAGCATAAAACTCACTGGCTGTGGATCACATACACCAAGCAGATTTTTTAATACAAATATGTTTCTATAGGCTCAAAATGTTTCAGCACAACGGATGTCATCAATATTTTAGCATATAATAAAACCACCAAGGGGAAAATATTGTATTATATACAATCTATTTATTATGAGAAGAGAAAGTCAAGAGTAATGAATTTAAATAGGAAATGTATTATAAACTAAGTAAGACTTAAAGAAAAATTATGCCAACTGAAAACATTTAAAATACATGCAAACTGTGAAAATGGCATAAGGAGCCATTCTACAACCCATGGAAAGGGTAAGTTTATATACATATTCCCACGCATAATGAATACAGAGCAGTAGCATCAGGAACATTAAATTCATTATTTATGTGTGCCGCCCATCTAAAGAAACATCAATCATATATGAGGAGCATGAACTGCTGTGAATGTGAAAAAATTCAAATTTTTACTGCTTAAAGCAAAGAAATCATAAATAACATTAGCATGAGATAGGAAGATAAATTGCCATTAATTCAGCTTCCAAATTATATTCAACCCTTGAGGAAATTCGTAGATTAATTCAGTCCTTTAATTAATTAATTAATCCTTTTGGTTGACATAGTTTTAAAATTAAATTTGAGAATAAGAAGAAATACAAAGATATGGACATAATGAACAATGCAATAAAAAAAGAATATTTTCAGAAAGATGGAATTTTGACACCAAGTCTATAGTCTATATATAAAAAATATTTTAATACATCTAAATTTGAAAATATGTAGCTGTTTTATCAGACATAGATCAGGCCTGCACAATGTAACACAGCATTGCCTGCTACAGTTCTACCTGAGACCTGTAATATTCTTATTTTATTACATTGTTCATTATGTTCATATTTTTTCTTCTCAAATTTAATTTTAAAATTATATTAACCAAAAGGATAAGAATTGGCTTTGGATTAATTTCCTTTGGATGTACAGAGGCTCTCATAATTGTATCCTGACGTTTAATGAAGTCTCCAAGCAGATTCCACAGGAAATCAAGCAAATGACATACAAAAATAATTGAAGAAATTGAAATCGTCCTCTCTAAGTTTATTGTTCAGGGCATAGAAGCTTCCTTCTACATATCTTGCTGATAAAATTGGATGATCCCAAAACTTTCTCTCCTTTCTCCTGTATTTTCTCCTCAAGTATAGCAGCCCAAGGATACCAGAATCAACGTCCACACACAACTTTCCTGCTCAACAGGAAAAATCAGACTGGCCTCCAATTCAGTTTATGTTGGTACTTCTGTAAACCATTAGCCACCGGGACCAGACTAGGGGCCGTCGCCAGCACCGATTTTGCCTGCTCGTGTGCAAACGGCCTGATGGGGTTCTGGAAAATATACTTATTCACTAAAATCATTTATGATGATAATATCTTTTATTGGTTTAATAAAGATATACAGAAAACAGCAAAGAACCATGTCAAAATGGAAGATAATTAAAGTAACACATATTGATAGGTTCGTCAAAGAACTCCCTAATGGAGTAAAAAGGATTTCTATTAAGCCAGGATGAAATAAAAATGATTTAAACTTATTAACTTGTCCAGCCTCTAAGCCCTTAGGCAACTTAATATATAGTTTTATACCAGTAATATGTTAATGCTAACCTTTTTTAGACAGTCCAATTAATGGTGCATCAATTTTATACGCATTTCTCGTATTGCAGAGGTGAATATCATTTCTAACCTAAAACATTGACATTCATATTGCTATAAAGAAGTACCTCATATACATACAGATTAAACCCTGTCCCTCTGCCCTAAAGATTGGCTTATAGTGTTCTGTAATTTAGCCCCTGTCAAAATCCTTGTAACCTTTTTTGTATCAACAGTATCTTAGTAATAAATAAGTTACATCCTCACTTTGTGGAATGCAGTATAAAGCAGCGTAAATAAAGTTACTAACAGTATCTTATTTATCCCAGAGCTATTGCTCCACATACAAATACTATGAAGTATCACACTATGAAAGAAAGAAAAATATACATTCCGCAGATATACTTTTGGCACCTTGGTTTTCAAGGCTCTTATAACAAAGACAACTCTCGATAACTTGCTGTAGATGCTGTTAGTATGTACCTACATAGCTAACACTTAGCATACTTTTAATGGTTCAGAATAAAAGGCAGTAATGAAACCAAGATTCTTTGTGCAACGTTTTAAGGATATTGACATCTCAATCAATTCCAATGAACAAAACTCTTGTCAATGTAAAATAAATTAATGTATCACAATAACCCCTTCCCTGATGAGTTTATCATATTCATGACCAAAAAATTTATTTTTACATGCATTTTTACATATTTAGGAAATAAGATATTACTGAGGAATATAAATTGTAACCTTTTAGATTGAAACTGAAGATTAATTTTGATTTTCAGCAATGTTCCAAATCAGAAAATATCCAAACAAAGATCTTAAATGAAGACATCAAGATTTAGAGATTTATTCCGAACAGATCTAATATTAATGTAAAACATATTAAAAGTACAGTCAAATAATCACTTTTGCCATGGTTTTCCTATACTACCTTTACCTTTCATAATAATACCTGTAGATTGTCACTATTGGAGATGTGGTATCAGTATAGGGACACCATTGAATGACATAGGAAAATCTTAGCCAGAATTCTGAGAAGAAAAATTTGCCTTCAATGACGTTAGAAAGACTATGTGCTGTATCCAGAAGTTCCTAACTTAAGGACAGCAGAATGTTAACTTTGAAAAATTTGAAAATTGTTATACCTGCCATCTTTACACAGTGAAATGAATTGATCTAATCCAAATTAAATGTCATATATAATAATAATTGAAATTCTGCATTAATCCTTCAAAAAAAGATTATCATTATAAGATATATTCATTATTCATATATCTGACATTGCTCCCATCAAAACAATTCTGTGTTTAAGATTATGAAACAGTATTTTTGTAACACATGTTATAATTAGAGTGGTAATATACCAGCTATCTCTGATAATTCATTTCATTATAATGAGAGATAAGGAATTTACCTTACATTAAGCCAAATTTAATTGTTAAGATTTTTCTATTTCTTGCCTGAAAAAAACATAGAAAAATTAGAAACGTTGTTATAAATTTCTCTACAGGTGTCTTGAATATTGGCAAATGAAAATGTTATTTTTTTAAGCATTATGTTGGTAGTAATAGTTCTTCTTAACAGAAATAGTAACATTTGTGTAGAAGTTCATTTCATTAGGAGAGTGGGATATTCATTATGAATATTGATGAAACTTTATAGGCCAGATATATATTTACCTAACGAAATTAATTTATGTAATTCAATAATGCTTAACTTAGCTACAATCCAAAATCGCTTGTGATATCAAGCTAATAATATACTCAACAAGAAAATAATTTCACTTTATTCTACAATTCATTTTATGTTAGCATGCTTATCCTAGACAATGCCGTTCTCCTTCTCCTATTTACTCCTGAGTATCATCAATATCCAAATTCTATTTATATAGTCCATCATAAAAAATTGTGTTTAAATTTTACATGTTGGTCTTAGAATTCGTTCATCAAAACACAGGGAAAGAACCACTTTCAATGTAAATTTTGGTTCCTGAAAGCAATGACCCAGAATTCAACATTTACTATTGCTAGCCATGCACATAACTTGAAGAAGTGAAGGAGCTGTTATTAGGGTGAATTTTGTACCCAAATGCTGCTTCTAGAATATTTTAATTCTTTTCATAAGAGAAATAATGGCAAGGATGAATCAGGCATCTCGCCTGGACCTGTTGCTCAGTTTTACGGTAAAACAACAATGAAATTAGTAGCACTCAAGGAATACCACCTATGTAAATCAAAGACAAAAGGCTATATAAATGAGGGGTATATATTTTATATAAATTTACCTTTTAAGGCGAATTCTTATCACTTATTTTTCACAGATTCATTCATAAATAACATGGGTTAGATTCAATTAGAACGTTTTCTTTTAACTGAAGTGAAATTCCACTTAACCTCAATAGCTTATACAATAATGCATTTTACATTTTAAATATACTTTGTATAACATAGAACAAATGATTTAACTTAATCAGCACTAAAACAATTCTACAGTTAGTTTCGATGGTTTCGATAGCCGAGATCGATCTAGGAAACTCGAGTCGATCTCCACGATATTAAGAGGGATTTTTAATCAAGGGTACAATGAAGTACAATTGATTTTCTCCCATTAACGTATAAATACATGTATCTAACACAATGGAATATTAAACGTACAGACTCTGAAGAAGTATAAGTGCCTTTATTAACTTATGATGTGTAGTTCGCCGTTAAAGTGGAGTTAGTAACGGGGAAAGTTCGTTACGAACATCCGCCAAGAGCAGACGTGTCCAACCCGCGGCCTGCGGGTCGCATGCGGTCCTCATAGCCCATTCGTGTGGCCCGCGTTGCGTAACCGGAAAATAAACGTACGTTGCAACATCACAGGTAGGGTATCCAAGGTCGAGTATTTAGTACTCAGGCACTCGGCATTTAGTAGCATTTTCCGGGTTATTTGTCCGAGTATCGTGTTGCATTTTCTCTAGTGAAAATTCTCTTTACTCCCTGGGAGGCAAAGATAATCTTAGCACCGATCAACACATGTCTCAAGAGGCTCTCTCTATATTTCAATCTTCCTTTTCTCTGAGCCTTTCGTGTTGTTTACAATTCTTTGCTTAAATCCCCGACTATCTCTCGAAAAAAATAATAGAGGGGAAAAGGGTTGCTACCAATTATTATTTTTTAAAACTAAACCTTCGGTCGGCAGCAACTCGGCACAATCCGCCTTGTTATTTTATATTGCATGTCACAGAGTTGAAATCGTCTTGTGGATTAAGTTACCTGCCCTGCTATACCAGGCCTCACAAGCTGTAACTTAGAAATCATCATCCTTGTAGCTTCAAGCCAGTGATCATCTTTATAAGAAGTGCATTTTTTTAAAAGGGCACCAAACGTTTAATTCAGCCAGGTGCTTGCAGATTTACGTTACGTTTTACGTTTTTGTAAATCATATTGACATAAATTAATTTCGTTTTTCTTTAAAGTTCCTTCAGTTGAGGGCCGTTTTTTAGAGAGAAAAGTTTTCTTTACTGGAAAGGTCTATTCACCTCAAAAAAGTAAGTCTTTTTCACATTTATAATATAATTATATTTTAGAAGCCCAGTTTTATTGGGAAATGTCACGAAAATGCCATGATACATTCCTGGTTGATGGGAATTTGAATTTTGAGACGGACAACCTACATAAAGACATACGCGTAGTCCTTGCGGAGACAGAAAAAGTTGTTAAATTTTTCAAAATATTTTTTATTAGAAACAGTGCTCTTCATAAGCATGAATCCTTTTTTTATTACGCATATAATTATGAAATTTCTACAAGAAATTTTTGAATTTTATAAAGTATCTTTGGAAGAAATCGAGTACCTGGGTATTTCTGAAAAAAATTACCCGGTTACTCGGGGAGTTCAAAACCCGAGTATTTTGGATTTCCTATTCACAGGACAGCTTAATTACCTTTCCGGTCCATTCCATGCGTTCGCGAAGTGACATGTAGAATGTGGAAGTCGTTTTGTATCAAATATACTCTCAGTTCCTGTACTCTTGATACCAGATAATTTTTGTATGCAATTGGTAATAAAAAAGGTATTGAATCTTGGTATTACTACAAATTTTTTTATATTTTATAAATAGATAATAAATCGTTCAACGCGGGTTCATGAAAAGTAGAAGCTGCTTATCTAGTATGCGTTTCCTTCAAATATAAAATGATTATTGAATTACGTGTTGTGTTTGTGACAACTTATTAGCGTTTTTATACTTATTTCTTTAATTTCTCTAAATTACATCACCAGTTATTTTAAAATTTAAAAGTAAGAAAATAAATAGAAATAGAAATAAATCATTTAAAATTATTCATTACTTATTTTTCTTAGGCATGGCTTCTACTGCATCTAAAAATAAAACTGGTAAAATGAAAAGAAAAATTGTGGAGAAAAAGACAGCTTTCCAAGAAAAATGGACTGACGACTATTTTTTTGTTGAGGCTAATAATAAAGCGCTATGTTTGATATGTAGAGAAGTAAAATCCGTTTTCAAAGACTATAATTTGAAAATGAATTATTTTCAAATGCATTCAAAATATATTGAATTGCAAGGAATATTCCGTAAACAAAAAAATATTTGATCTGAAAAAAAATCTTACGTTACAACAACAAATTTCTCGAAAAAATACTTCTCAAACTGATTCATTAGTCAAGGCAAGTTATGTGGTAGCAAATTCAATTGCTAAAAAACTAAAGCCGTTCACTGACGGTGAATTTATTAAAGAATATCTTGAAAGCGTAGCAGACATAATTTTCCTTGAAAAAAAATCAGATTTTTGTAAAACAAGTTTATCACACCAAACAATCGTTAGGCGTATTGAAGAAATAGCGAAATCCATAGTTATATCTTAATAGACGTATTTATAATAATCGTATATATATAAATGAAATGATGTTCGTGACGTCGTTTAAACCTCGAAAACGGCTTGACAGATTTGAATATATTTTTGTTTTGTTCGCCTTGGTACGGAAGTGGTTTAGGAAAAAAGAAAATTAGGAAAAACCCAAAAGGAATAGCCAAAAAAATCTAAAAACATTTCCATAAGAAATGCACGTAATGTTCATTTTTCTCGCGGCAGGCTTTATTTCATTTGAAAATTTAAATTAGAAATAATAGTCGTACAAAGTCGAATTAAGCACCAATAGAATAAAGATTCTAATTTGGTCGTGAAATATCGTTTATGAATCGAAAGTTCGAGAATTTTGATAAAATGCGTGAATATTTTATCAAAATTTCGAGGTTGTAAACAACCCAACCCCCTTGACAACGAAGGCTATGGGCACGTTTTTAAATTCAGCAATCTGATGAGCGATGGATTGCATCAATGTTTGTCTGATTACTTCTATGAGTTATCGATTCTTGATGAATTTCAGAACAGTCTGTTGGTTTGTTTGCTGTTTGACAAGACTGTTGCATTTACAATTTGTTCCATCTCCATAATTCTTTACACTCTCTTGCAACGTAATTCATTGCATCGTTTCTGTTCTTCGATTGATGCATTATAAATATGTTATATTTCCCATTGTAAGTTGTCATTTACTTGCCTTTTATGAGGTTATTGATATTGACATTTGAATGACCCGCTACTGTTATCAGTACCATCGGCTTTTCATCGGGAATAAATCTCGATGGAAGCGATGAACATCGATGGAAAGCATCGTAAATCCATCGGTGAATAAAAAACGGTTTGATGGATCCATCGATGAATTTAAAAACGGATTGATGGATTTCCGATGCTATCGATGGATCCATCGATGAATTTAAAAACGTGCCCTATTGTTGATTCCAAGTTCATGTAATAACCATCAAAATGCATTAAGAATATAAGTCAAGTAAAAATTAATCCTGATAACAAGTGATACACTTTATGAAGAAGAGAAAATCTCCAATTTTCGAAGCACTTTTACGAAAGTTACATGATCGGACCCCTGTTTTGTGTTCAATGTTTTTAAATTATCAACATATTCAAGGAACAATGAAGGAATATTAAGATGAATAAAACTGCTTTTGCTGATTTCGAGAAAATGAAGATGAATGGATATTAATAATTAGCTGCTCTCAGATATATTATTTATCAAAATATATTAATATTAAGCTCGTTATTAAAAATTAAATAGTTTGCTAGAAACATATATTCAACCGTGCTTTGTTATGGTTTCTTATGGCAAGGTAGGTTCTTATTTATAATGATAATTCAAAACTTGCGTTGTATTAACCTCTAATATTAAAAATATATGTTAATAGTTTATTTGCGTAGTCTGTACATAATAATAATTTGTAGATCTACAGTCATTGAATCTCATTCCTCTTTAATTGATGTCAGCAATGTAACAATCAAATAACAATAATATAAACGAGAACGATATGAACAGTTACATTTTCTTCCTTGAATATATCCTAATTTTTAGTGAGTATATATCATACATATTTTCATTAGTTGATAGTAAATCTTGATGTAATCAATAAAGTAATAGTTAAACTCTTAAACCATTTGCTTCGTTTTTGTATGTGAAATTTTCATCGGTAGCTTTATTCCGTAGAATTCACTTTTAATTTCAAATTTACCTTCAGTTCTCAGCTTAAGTGCAAAAAATGTAACTGATGTAGAGACCTTAAGCTTCCGTCCAAAAAGGCAAGCATTGAATCCATGTTCACGTTTCATTAACCCATGTTTTCGAAGGGGAATCTGCATACCTACTGGTGCTACTTCTTTCAGGTAAATTAACATTATTTACAGGAAGAAAGATAGTTGATTCTTCAAAATAATGCCAACTGAGGATTTCACGGCCTAAAACTCTAAACCAATGGGTCCAATCCAAATATAATGAGGGCCTTATACAAAGTAAAATATTATGTCGAATACTGAGCAATGACGAATTCGTAAAAATTGACATTTTTAACAGTATTCAACGAATTTTGAACTTCCAATTACATTGAGGTAATTCCGTATTTATACTGTCTAAGGACTTGATGAACAGTTGGTGAAATGTAGCACCAAGGATATAGCTCAATATACAACACCGCGGTAGCCCAGTAGTAGTCACCGAATGCTTTTTCGTATAAATTAAAACCGCTTTAGACCCTGCCCGCAAGATATTAGATAATATTTTGATGAGATTCTCGTCGATCCCGTATAAGTAAATTTTAATTATTAATAATTAATGAATGATAGTCGACATAAGATTCATTCACTTGAAAAAGATGAAATTTAAGACCATACAAATAAATTAATTGCACAAGAAAAACTGTTTTTTTCTAAAATTCAGAACTTACCCATGTATATACTCCACGCCATTAAAAAAAACAAGCATGTATTTGGGAAAATTAATTCAAAATTGCACCTGTAAATTCAGCACATAAATTTGGACTTAGGAAGAAACGTCTTGCTGTGTTTCCATCGTTGGTGGTTCTCGGCTTGGACACGTCCACAATCGACCCCATCTTTTCCCTAAATTCTCTCTTCAGGTTATGCTTCCTCTCTCGAAGTAATCATTTTTGGTTACCACGCACCTATTTTTAAATATTATGAGGTGTTAAATATATAACTCTCGAAGAGTCATCGCTGCAGCGTAAGAAAATTTAGCTGTGGAGTAAGTGGCTCAAATCGATTCCGTTTTCCTTCGTTTCGTTCGTTCACTCGAACGATGGAAATCTAATTCTGGCCGTCCACTAGCGTCTACGAAAATGAATTACTTTCATTTAAGATAAATCATATACAGAATTTTAAATTATCAGTTAACAATATTATAAACATTAAAAAAACTTAGATATACTAACCTGGAGTTATAGAACTACTAGGTAAGTTCTGGAACACAATGTCGGGAAAATTAGCAATTACAATAATCCAACTGGAATAGCGCTTGATAAATCTCTCGTTATTGCGTGAACTCTGTTCCAATTTGAATAGCGCGCCAACAAGAAATCATAGAGGTAGTCGGTAAGAGCACTTTGCCTATCCTCGAATACTTATAAGTGTAGTTTATTAATTAGATAATTCATTAAATAGTTAATTACGCCATTTCCCTCCAATATCTTACTATGCAGCAATAAACGAGAAATGACCAAGTCAGCCACGGAATTTTAAGTAAATTGCAATTTTCTGAAAATGTAACATAGATTCCGTAAATTTTATACCTTCTTTAGAAATACATTTAGGAAAAAAGAAGTAGAAAGTCTGAAATAGATGACTAGGTTTAGCGACATGCGGAAAATATGTGTCGCTATTGAATTTTTAAATTTTATGAGTAGAAAGAAAAATGTTAGGTATAAAATTTAAAGCGACTCATCAAAAATATGAGCTACGGGTATTGTTATGAATGTGAACGTAACTTATAACTTCAGCATAGCCAAAATGTAACTGACTCAGCAAGAATATTTCGAGCTGAAACTGATGGAAATACAGTATAGAGGGTAACCGTTTTCCCTAAGCTGGGTGTCATAAACTAAGCCCCTTCAAAAGGTTTTACTTAGGTTTTAGGGCACTCTCTGACACTCGCTCTCCCTCTGTGAGAGGTCAAATTTCAGAAATTATGACTCTATCAAGAGATTTGAGGGAAACGGTTACTCCTAAATTCACTTTTTTTTAGAATTAAATGAGAATATTAAAAAGATATTATTATTTCTCCATTTTCATAATTTGGTACTGCTCCCTTAAGTATGTGAAACCTGCTTACCTGCTTCTAGAGCGACGCATCTAAGTGAGCATGGACTGCGTGGACTACTGATGAAGCGTAATGAGTCACCACCTAGTCAATTTAGTGTGAAAAACTTCTCTAAGCAACTGAGCTCCACCTTCTATCCCTTACAGCTATTTTTCTAAGAAAATTGGGCCTTCATTTGACTTATATCACCATAATAGTGCCATAAAATTTTCACCCCTAAAATTATTGCTAAGCAAAATGCTTGAACAAAATCTCTTTAAAACGAAAGGAAAAGTTTGTCCTAAAGCAATGAAAGTATTATCAGGAAGATCTTTATCATCAAACGTTTTTTTATAGGCCATTGTCTACAATCATAGTCAAGAGGAAAGAAACATTTGTAGACTATAGCGGACAACTGCACTTAAAAGGTTAATGATGACCTTACAGATTTGAAGAACATTGAAACACTAAAAACATAAAACTGATTGTGGCAGGCTTTACTAAGTAGAAATCCATATCAAAGGATTGTAAGAATAAAATTTCAAAGAGTACTTGTGATTTTTATTCTTACAATCCATCGAAACTCTATTTGCTTTGCACCGACACCACTATCTCTGAACAGGTTGGAATGCTCATTCAGGGAATGGATGCAATGGAAGTGTGCTCTTTGGTTTCTGACTCCTTCATTCATACTTTAGTCACAAATTACAGAGAATACAACTATTAATTAAAAGAACTGCTACTCCAGATATGATATTCTATGCTAACCCTGAAATTACTCATAAATATTCTCTCAATTTCTAATTTCTTTTGTAGATGTGAGTGTCACTTAAATCTATACAAAGGTGAGAATTGTAAATATGTAGTAAAGCATTGTGAATCCTTACCTTGTGAGAATGGTGGCACTTGTGAAGAAGCTCAAGGAACATATCTTTGTAATTGTCCCCAATCACGCCAAGGAGTCAACTGTGAGATAGGTAACATTGTTACGGTATTTTTCTTGATTTCATCAGTCAATAGATTGGTTTTCTGTAGTAATTAAAGTAACCTCATTTTATGCTATTGTCTTAATTACTGTATTAATTGCATCTTGAAAGTAATCTTTTCAATATTTTGCTATCTACGTCTGTCTCCACCAAATTTCCACAACAGTTCTCTCAAATACTGTCATGGCACAAAGTCACACCGCTTCAAAAGATTCAAGATATATCCTATCAGTCTATCTCTTCCATTAGGTGATGTAACCATAATTATCTTTTCTCTCCAATTTGGTTCTTGTAATGTCTGTAGAATTCCGGTCTTTTAGAATTGTATTGCTTTCTTCTTCCATCAATTCATATATTTCAGAAACTTTTATTCCCTTTTCATTTCAAACAAATACCATCAAAAGTGCATTTCTAAAATTAAATCTACATTTATTATTAATATATTATGTTGTGCTACCATAATCATAGATATTAAGTTATAGAAGTTAAGTGTAAAATTGTATTTCTTTTATGTGTCAATATAGAATATTCTCATTTGTATTTAACTCATGGAAAACAGAATCATAATTCTTCTTTGATATACACATCCCCAAATAATTGGAAGAAGCAAAACAATAATGCTCCAAAATAGCCAGCTGAGTGGCTCATATGCAATTGATGAAAGAAGTCCCAGGTTTGGTTCTTACGTGGGAGAAATGACCTGTTGTCAAAGCACTTTCAACAATTTAGTAGTAGTAGTAATCTAGTAAAAGAATGAATTTAAATTATAAATTAATGAATAACATGTTAAAGAGCCAAGAAGTGCAAAACTTGAGTGCATATCATTAAAAGAATATTTTTTATACTTGATGAATAGCTTTAAGTAATATTCTCTTTGGAAATAAATTTGTGTTTACTTAGTGATTTTCAAAAGTTAATTTTTTCTCAGAGAAAAGTGAGGTCACCAGAATCAGTAAACCATTCCTGATATATGAGGTAGATATTCTGGTGACTTACATACAGAGATTTGTCATAGCATGTGCATCATTGGGAACGAATTTGAAAATTGACATATCCACGGGTGATGGCTTTTCATTCTCAATCAAAGGAAAACACTTCATAAAGGTCATCAATATTAAGGAATGGCTGAAGAGTAAAAACATCCATGGAAGATTAAAACCTGATATGGAACGTGGTAAAGATAAATTTATTCACACTACATCAGAGTAACGAAAATTTTTATAGTTTTGATTATCAATTTTTTCAACTGCTTTCAAACAAAAAATAAGTTTCAATTGACTGATTCAATGTGATCAACACTGCTAAATGTTTCTTTTAAAACTTAGTGCAGTCAGTCTTCCAGCCAATAAAATCCTGCAAGGAAAGAAACTGGAACATGGCTGCAAGTGAATTAGATGTTTGAATACTCTCCCAAAGCAGTCTTTTTTTAACATTCCATACCTGTATTGTCACTTGCCCAAGCAATGTAAAGGCCCAGATCACCAACTGCCTGAGAAATGCCCAATGTACATATAATAGCTATAATACTATGATTGTTAGTTGTCTCTCATAACATCATCACTTCCGGTTCTTTCAAATGCTTCCAAAACTGGTGGAAACAAAGGTATAGAATTTTGACAGAAATAGCTAAGGGAGAGTTTTTAAACTTCTAAAGCAATAAAATTATATATTAACATTTAACCATGAAATTTAAATTCTGTTAATTGTTATAACGTCTCTAATTTCAGAACTACGTTATGTCTACCATTTTAATCATATATATACAAAGAATACATATACTAAAGTAAGGATGAATATTTTCAATGACAACTACTCTGTAATGGAAATGGACCTACCCATAGTTGTGCATTCCTTTTACGGCAAATGTGTTCCTTCAGTCAGTTTACATTCATGGTTTGTAGGGAAATTTTCCTGATCGTAAGAAAAATCACAATAACATTAATATTTACACAAAGATAAGTAATATTTCAGTCATATTAAATATTTTGATATCTTTTAATTATTAATTATTAATTAAATAGAAAATTGTGCACTTTTAACTGCTTCATTATGCTAATGAGATCTTTATAAAACTTATCAACAGATGAAATTCATAAATAAAGCTAAATTTATAGAGAATATGCATTTATGTGACACATTGCAACTATTATATATTTCTCCATATCAGTGGTCATAATGTAAAGGACAGCACAAAATATTACTTAAACCAGAGAATTGCTATTACATCTAGAGTGCAAAGAAGTTGTGTTGATTCAAAACTCTTTTATAAATGGAATTTATTCATTCTAAATCCCGTATTACCTGTACTTCCAGGTCAGTATCAAATTCTATTTTATGGTTAGAGTGAATATTGATATCTACATCAATATTGATTTTACATTCTATATTTTTATGCAAATAATCAGAGAGATGTATATTTATACACAAAAAATTTTTATTATTAAACCTAGACCTCATGTTTCATCACTTATTCAACAGGTCTGTGGTTCAGACCAACTTGGTAACAACCCTGAACTTGGTTGTTCAATTTTAATAATAAAAAATATTGTGTAAAAGTAGACACCTCTTCAATTACAGTAGAAGTCCGTTATAACGAGAGCTGACAAAAATCGGAAAAGTACTCGTTATAACGCGATACTCGTTATAGCCGATTTCTAACAATAAGTCTAATTAAGTCCGTCTTCTTGAATCCAAGGGCAGCGAATGCTTTCGAATGGAACTGTAGGGTTTTTAATTCCTACGCAAATGCTTCAGAATGCGTAAAAGAGTAGGTTCGCGTCAAAAATATTATATAATTGACTCATAAACCATAACCAAAGGGCATCCTCTAACATAAAATGTGGATCATCATTGTTTAAATAATCGTCGAAAGTAATAATATATCATTAGATAATCGTATTGGTTAGGATTTGGTAATTTAGCTTAATAATTAAATATGGCTTTCCAGTAGTGTAAGTAGTTAGAGTCATGCTCGTTAGACACGAGTTTTTCTCCGGTGCCGGCAATTCTTCAACGCAGCTGGTGAGAGCTCCTTCTCCTCTCCTCTATTCCTTCTCCTCTACTCTCATGGACACAGTTCTCCAGCTTCTGGGCACTAACTCAGCTCAGCAGATCCATCGACAGAATCATTTTCTGTATTTTTTTAAACCCGAATGTTTGAAACATATTTTTACACTTTCAGGTGATATATTCCCCCATGGATTGCCTCCAGGACATTCCATTTGATGCGGGTTTCTTTTGACATTAACTTCCTCATTAACGTATTAACGAGGTGTGATCTAAAATGGTGATTTGTAGCTCGAATAATGCCCTGCTCTGATGGCAGCAACACACTTGTGCAGTTAGGGGGAAAGAACACAAGCTCTATGTTCGTCAATTTAATGACGGGGTGGGCCGGACAGCGATCCATGAACAGCACAATTTTTCTATTTCTCCCTCCAACTTTGGCATCAAAAGCCTTTAGCCACTGCGTAAAAATTTGCCCTGTCATCTATGCTTTGGCGTTGGACTCGTAAGTACAAGGAATATTTCGCTGGCCACAAAAAGCTCGGGGACGCACGGATTTTCCAATAATTAATGGTTTTAGTTTATCACATCCAGTCATGTTCGTGCAGAGGAGAGCTGTAAGCCTCTCCTTTTTCCACTTTAGCAGCGGTCGCCCTTAACAGCCAAAGTTTTTTCCGGCGGTAAATTGTAAAACAGTGCTGTCTCATCCGCATTGTATATGTCCTAATTACGTGGAGATTAAAAACAGTTTGTCACACTAAATACAAGGCATATCTTACAATTTATAGTATTTAAACGATAATTTGCTTTTTGCATTACTTACCTTTTCTTGGTATCTTTCGAGGATTGACTTGAGAATTGGAAGCCAATTATGTACCGCTTGCTCATTTACTTAACTGGATTCACTGCTAATTATGTGGAGTGATATTCATCTTCTTCCTTTAAATCGGTTAAGCCAACCATCCGTGCAACGGAAATCGTCCAGTTTCATGCGAAGGGCAAGCTTTCGCTTTTATCATTGTTCCGCTGCTTGGAATTCCTAGAGATCGCTGCTGAGTGAAGCATTCTAACAGAATGGACTCCAACTACGTATTATCCGCTGGTCGTAGCATTTTGCATCATGAATGCAGACTTAATTTTTTCTTTTTTCTTCAAAATCATAAATAGAGTCGACGACGACAGGCCATACCGCATGCCGATTTCGGATTTACTCGCGGTTTCTCTTTCGCACAATTTCAAATTTCTTTGCTAAATCTAAAGCCTTTCTTTTACTCTCCATCACAGAACTGTCACACTAGAAACTCAGTTATTGGAAAGCTCTGAACGGACTCAAGTCTAATGATCGACTGATGGAAGAGCGATGGTCATCACGTGGAAAGGCACCCCTAATTCATATCAAATTTCTTTCTCAAGATATTTTTCATTCACACGTTTCATAACTTATGACAGTGGCGCGAGGGAGAGGTTACCCTGGAAATCCGAAAAAGCGCTGCTTATATCTCTTATATCCCTTCCATTAGACGGTTTGGTGCCAAGTTTCGAGTGAAAACAAATCCCACAGGTGGATGCCAATAAAATGGAAACTCGATTCAAACTGCTGACTAGAGGGATTATCGACAAAAATAAACAAGATACAAGGGGATAAGATATAGGAGACGTGAGGGACAAAGGGGATAGTGAAAATCGTGAGACGTCTTCGATTAAGAGATATGCCACCTGCAAGGCGAACGTAGAACCATGGCACTCGTTATAACGATACCTCAGATTTTGATCACTCGTTATAATGGAAGTAACTCCCTATCCTTTTTGCTGTGAGACGGACAACGTCCAATGAACCACTCGCTATAACGCAACTCTCGCTATATGCCGTACTCGTTATAATGGACTTCTACTGTATATCTTAGTGTCACCGTCTATAGTGTCATTTTCTGCTTTAAGTGCTACTTTCGCCACGATGTCGTCGAACTTGTCCTCAGTAATATCGAAAAAGATATTAAGCCAGACATGAACGTCCTACAAGCTCTAAGGTTTGCTCGAAAAGCGTGATTTCGGTGACAGAAACTACAATTAAAAAATGCTTCAAGAAGGCGGGGTTCCGGAAAGATGAAGATGCCGTGGGATTGGAAGAAGAACAAGAAGAGTTTTCCGTCCGACCAAGCGGAGAAGATTGGGAGAGAATCGCCTTTTTTTTCGGTGAAGATGTTCCAACACCTTCCTTCGAGGACTATGCACGAGTCGACGAGAACGTCAGTGTCACCGGTGAACAAACAGATGACGACATTGTAGACGCCTGCCTCTCACGTTCTTCCACAGAAGGAAACGGAAGCGAAAGCGATGCGGAAGATGAAGGGGTTGATTTTAAGCAAGATAGTCAGCCTTTTTTAAAAAAGGAAGATGCTCGAAAAGCCCTAGACACTTTAGAACGGTTTTTCGAATGCTCAGGTAATGTAGACCGAGATGTTTTTGATAAACTGCATGGAATTAATAAATGTATTTGTAAAGCACAGACAGAAAAACAAACTAAACTTACTGACTTTTTCAAACCTTAAAGTGTTTTAGCTGTGCTTTTGTAGTTGTTTTTCGTACTTAGTGATTGTTCCTACTGATTTCGAATGATTAAGATACCAATGATTGTTATCATGTGATAAAAGGCATCCCGTTGTGCTCGGTTATGCATGTTCGTTTGACATTTTAAAATTAATGTACACCTACATTTAAATTTTGATAAAAGGGTATTTTTCAAAAACTGTTTTGTTTTTCTTTTTGAGCTTGCATAACTTACTTTCAACGAGCGTAGCTACGTAAGTTATAGGGAACCTCAGATTTTGCTTGTCAGCTGAGAAAACTGTCGTTTAGACCTCATTATAGGAGAAACTGTTTAAGCGAGAAAACTAGGCTTTTATCTCCATTAGTGAGAAACTGGATAAATGAGTAAATCTGGGGGTTTACCTCTATTAGTGAGAAACTGGATAAGTAAGAATATCTGAACGTAGACCTCTATAAGAGAGAAACTGGACAAGTGAGAAACCTCTCTAAGTGAGAAAAATACCCTTTCCCCTTGGAGTCTCACTTAGAGAGGTTCGACTGTACATTCCTTACGAAAGTAAGGTATACTTCATCTAACGTCATGAAGAGACCGCATATTTCTTATAGGGGGAGATATGGGAGAATTTCGAGTGCTGTTGCAACTCTTGCATAGAAAAGTAAAGTTGGCAAAAATTGACTATGAAAACATTAGAGTTAAACTGATTCTGGATAATGCAGTATGATTCAATCTCAAATAATTACTACCATTGTCCATGGAAAAATAATAAAGTGTTACTTTGAAAGAATTTGGAATTACCTTTCAAAGAACATGATATTTCTAAGTATCAAAAATTGTACAAATTCATGCACTTTATGTCTATGTTATTCAGATTACTATAACAAATTTTGTAGAAAAATACCCAGGGGAAATCAATGGGAATGTTGCGAGTTTTCTGCAGAAGGTATTGAGAAGTGAAGTTGTCTGCTACTTTTCATTCTAGTTTTGCTGAAAATTTTCCAGCAAGAAAGTTATTGTGGGAATGCTGTAATTATATAATTTATCATTAAAATCCTTTTAGTTTATTGCTATTTTCAATAAAAAAATTTACATTACAGAGGTAATGGAGAATTCAGCCTCTCATTATAAAAATAATATTTTTAGAGAATAATTACAAATTATTGGCAAGCGATTGGCAGTTTAAAGTATCTTGATTTATTTTTTAAAGAGAACAATGAAATGATAGAAACTTTAGCAGATAAAACCTAAGAATTAGATAAGTAACAAAAATGTCTGTCAAGCAGCTTCCATTTAGGTTATTATGAGGTAACAATTAGAAAAATCACGATGTATGATGATGGATTTATTTGTCCTTCATCAACCCTTCATACACTCACGTCTTCATGAGGCACAACAAGACCAGGCTGGTCCTGATGGTATTTCTAATGAGCTGTTGACGGTTTCAACATATCCTCCAGGTTAGATGCCGAGGTGATTTAAATATTGTTTCATAAGAACTCTATGGGAATCTTCCTCCATAAAGAATGTATAGGAGCATTCATTAACACAGTTTTTGAACCACTTTCTGAAGATATGGAAGACTGTAAACTGGTAGACGACTGCAGACTGGTATGTGGATGAAACTAATAAATGCGGTCTTATTTTTCCAAATATGTTCCTCGATTGGATAACATGGCATTACGAATTTCCTCCTAAAGGAGTGGATTGCTTTCATCATTACATTACGGAATTATTAGTTAGCAAGCTAACTGAGTATATATTTCACATTTGAGGTAACTGCCAATTTTCTTCAGTAGGGTTGATTTCACTTTTTTTTATGGGGTTCTCTTGTTCAGATATATATGGAGTAACAATTTAATATCCAAGAAAGGGGAGGCTAAGAAAATATAACCAGCAGGGATCTCGCTAACAAAAACAAGAGAGTTGGATTGATAGTCAATTTCATTACACTAATTTCCCTGAAGAAGGATGGACTCATCAGGCATGAAAATAGGGGAAAGGCTATGAGCATTCTCATAGCCTTCTCGCATTCAATGTGTAGCAATTCAGCTAATTTTTTTCGGATTACTTGGACTTAATTTTTTGTTTTTAATCAATATTGTTATCTATAACATTTGATTCTTTATCTCTTGCTCAATACATTTTATAATTAATTTTCTCATCATTTAAGAATGTTATGTAAGCAAAAAATATGGCATATTGATAATTTGAGTAGTTCCAACTTAAATCTGCATAGCTCGATATTTTTTTAACCAATATGAATGGGAAGTGTTTGCAAAAATTACCGTTTTGAGGTGATGAATGCAGATTTTGTGTTTTTAGCAACAAATAATTTATTCTTTGTATTTAAAATAGATTACTGCAAATTGGAAGTTTTATTTTCTCTGCTCACTAGTAACATTTCTCTCTCAGGTGTTAAAAAGTCCATATCCTCTGATTTTCCTGGTAAGATGATTTTTGAGCCATTTAAATTAGAAGAAGGTTTGCATATGCTACAACTCACAGTAAAAGAAGAGGCAATCAACTCACATTATAATCTTGCAAGGGTTGGTAATATAATTATAGCTCCATTGTACACATCCATGAAAAGGGTTAAAAATTAAAATTTCTTGCTTTCTGTAAGCTTCCTTTTGGTAAGATATAATATGATGCCCCTCATTTAAAAAAAAGTTAAAGTATTAAAAGGATAACATAAAACAACAGGTTGGAATTATGAAACTATAAATCCTTATATTCATTGCTTGCATAAAATAATATAATATAAAATAATATAATATAAAATGATCTTGTACAATTGTTCGAGAAGTATTAAGTTCGAGGGTATTTTTATTAGCACCTCAGTCAATCAGCAGTTTCCTATAACTTCACAATGCCAGAAAACAAAATAAGGATCCTTTTGCTTTGTGCTATTTCTTTTCCATGAGGAAACGCTTATTGATGTCATGTTCCATCCTTTCTCATAATTTTCATTTTCCATCTTAGACCTAAAATACAAAGTTAATTATTTGTACCCTACACTTTTTTTGTGTAATTATATAGTTCAACATCATTATGCCTTCTTTCTTGCTGTTAATTTTTATAGAATGGCCATAGTTTAGTTGATACATGTATATTTTGTGATTTCCTCATTTTTTACTTTAATTATCTAAACTAGGGCACCAAGGACAATCAATATATTGGTGTAACCCAGATTTGTAAATTAACTTTGTGTTTGCCCATATAATAATTATGATAATAATTCATTTTGTTGACAGTGTTGGTTTAAAATAATGCCAAGTCCTCCGGTGGCCGTCATTGATGGTGGCTCATTTCTAACTAAAGGGTGGGATCAAGATTTTAACATTGATGCCTCTACCTCTTATGATCCAGATATTTTACCAGGACAACACCCTAATTCTCACTTATCTTTCATTTGGTCGTGTTGGAATGAATTATCAGAATCTACATCTGAAGCATTTTGCAAAGGCAAGACTAAACACCTACTTCAAAAAGGCAAGTATAATTTTACAGTTTGATAGCAAGATACCTACCTCATTTTAATAACATTTATTAAAAGAAGATAATAAATTAAACGGTTTTCCTTGCTTTAATCATAGAAAATAAATTACACATTCAACGTAGAAGCCTTCAAATTGATAAGATATATGTGTTTCAATTAATTTTAAAGAAGAATGATCTTAATTCCAGTACTTCTCAGAGAATTCGCACTATTGGAGGAAATCCTCCCAAATTGAAACTGGTGTAAGTATCCCAAAATTTTCTCTTTCTATTTGTTCTTTAATTTTCCAAACTCCTATTACTAGACTTTCAAAATTTTTTTTCAGTTGTTAAGGGAACGATATATTAATCATTTATTCCTTATCATGAGTGGATAAAAATAATTCACTTTTTGTCCTTTGCACTCATCTATGTCACACTATAGTGATCAGTAATTTTACTGACTCAATGCATTTCTTTCAGTTATTTCTTGTATTCTTATGTATCATCTTAAACATAGCCAATTACTTTCATCAATCATTGCCAACCAAGTTTAGCATCAAGCTGTACAAGTTTTGACTTCAGAATCCAAATTTCCTCCATTTAAGTCCACCAGGAAAATGTTGCATGGTCCAAGGATAACTTTTCTAAATTTATTATTAATATTAATATTGGATATCCTTTTACCTGATATGTTTCCTTTTATGTGTTTCACTGCATAATTCCCAAACTCACATGAGTTGATGCTTTATTTCGTATAAGCAGAGTTTTTCTAGAAAAGTTGACAATGATGATACATTAATTAAGAAGGTTTATTTCCAATCCAACTGGTTGTGGTGGCAGAGTGGCTTGCATGATACCATGCTAATGCTCTGACGCCAAGATTTGAATCCCAGGTAATCAGATTTTTCTGGTTAGGGAATTGTCATATGTGTTTGTTTAATGCTAATGCCTCTCCTATAATTGCTCATAAGTGGATGTTTGTGAGGGTACCAGCTAAATAAAATATTAAGAGGCTAAGTTGGCTCAGAAGCATGTGACCCCTCCTTACCATACCTTACCTTACCCCCCCTTCCTCTTCCATCTGTCTGGAATTAAGTAAAATTGAAAATTAGTAAAGTTTTTCATATTTGTGTTTCAGATACAAAATATGAAGTTTTATCATAATTTACATCCAGTTATCTTTCTCATTCTAGATACACTAATAAGGAAAACAATTTGAAACACAATAAGACATATTAATTTTTACCTAAATCATACACAAAATACAGTATTTCATATAATAATTAGTTATACTAAAATAGCTCCACATAAACTGTGTAAGTATCCAGGATTAACTTAATATATTTGGGGAAAATTTTAAAAATCATCAACTCAACTGCTTAAAATTCATCATCATCCATTAACTTTCTTATTTAACATACTTTATTAATTATCATTTTTTTCATGGGAATTTTCCACATATTAGTTCTATGACATTATTCTTCTGTAAAAAAATCTGAGAAACATCGTTCATCATAAAAATTCAATTTTCTTATAGCAAAGTTGTTTACCAGGTAATTTGCAATATTTTTTGGATATTTCTTTTTTGGTACTTACAAAAAGTAAGTTCCCAAATTATTAAAATTAACTTGTATGAAATATGTTTGATTCTTTGCATGTTTTTTTTTGTGTTTACTTGATTTTTCATGCCACCATCTCAAGAGCAACTTATAAAAGATAATTTAAATGAAGATTTTAATAAAAATAATTAAATTTCTTTAATTACCAATAGCTGCATGAAAAACTGTGGGCCTAAAGTGTTACCAAGTGAAACATTAATTTACAAGATTTCCCAATATTCTTCTGAAGACCGAAAACTCATCATGAATTATTCTTGGGACATGTTTCCTGGGATTGGTAACCAAAAGAAGACGATTGATTGGCAAAGTGAAACTAAGAATGGAAAGAATGCTAATCTTCTGATCATCTTTCCAGATACCCTTTTACAGGGAGATGAATACATTTTCAAAGTTGAGGGTGAGCAATTCTGTAAAACATTTTGCACAAGTGAATCATATTTAATGGAACTATTTATATGATATAATGAATAATTTTTAAATGATTTAATATTAATTGCAGGATGATTAAATATTTTTTGGTTGAAACTAAAAAAAGCTTATTAAGAAGAATTTTCATTTTTGGCAGTAATCAAATATCTCTCCATTAACTCAATAACTTCTTATTTTAACTTTCATACTTTACAGGTACATCAAAGAATAAACTTTCATCTGAGCTTCAGTTGAGTCTTAAAATGGTTTCAAAACTTAATGATGGAGAATGTAAAGCCGACCCAATTAGTGGAACCTCTTTACTAACAACATTTAAAATAAACTGCTCTGGCTTTAAAGATTTTTCTGGGGATAGCTCTGTTTTGAATTATCATTTTTATCAGCAATACAAAATTGATAATGTAGAATATTGTAAGAATTTTCTACTGAATTAGCTCTTGGTTTAGATATATTTAAAGTAGATAAATATGTGCCCTTATTTTGACTGGTACATTGATTCAGTATTTACAATTCTATATTTGCATAATTTTACCTAAATAATTACAGCTTTACTGTTACACTATGACACCAATCCTGTAGCTGAGAATTTGTACCTTGTTCCTGGTTTGGCTGCTGACAACTATAAAACAAAGATTTTTGTTAAAATATCTGATTGGTATGGGGGCTATACTTTCTATAATATGTCCATTGAGGTAATATTTCTGATAGTGTTGCGTGAAATTTTTCTTACATGTATATATTTTATTACTTTACAACAATATTCACATTAGGTGAGACCAATGTATAAGGAATGGAATTTACAGGAAATTCTAAAAAAATGTGATTCCATTATCAAAAATCCAGCACTTGTCTATTCCATAGATGATATCTCAGGTGAACTGCTCCCAAAATTCTATATAGCAATATAAATTTAGAACTATATTAGAATTATATTAGAAATATAATCTCAGTTCATAAGAAATGATTAATTCTCTAGTCTAGAAGGTTTTGAATGTTCAGTAATATTTTAAGTTTCTTAGCACTCTTGTTTTTGGTATAAAGTTGCAGGTAGTTAATTTAAGAAGCTTCAGGTCACAACTGTGCAATATATTCTTGACTTGAAAATAAATCAAAGGAACTTATATAAAAATCTGCATTACATTAATCTATGTTTTCTAGGTTACGTTGGCATATTTAAGCTATATGTAGCATTAGTAACAGAAAGTAAAGTTGCTTTAAGGCATGGGGAAGTGTATACTAACCTAACAATGCCAAGGACTGGATTTCAAGTTCTGATAAGAGCATGACTATTTCTGGTGTGATTTACAAGGTTCCTGAAAAATGATCTTCTAAAACAAAAATTTCTCCGAATAAAGTCAAGATTGTTATGTAACCTATCATTTTTGCCACTGAAATGTCGATATTTTAACACAACACTCCAGGGTCATCATAAATCTCGTTGCCACATTACATCTAAGTACTTGATGACATCTCTATTCCACCAGGTCTTCTTCTAGGTCTCTTCACATCTCTTTGTATCCAGTTAAAAGAATTATACATTACCTTTGTTTTAGTTAGGTTTATCCTGATTCCTATCTTCTGTCCTGCTGAGTCTAGTTCTTACAATCTTAAAGTAAACACAGGTGACTGATGTATTCTCCATTTACTCTGAAGCCTATTTCTTCCCAATCAAGGGTTTTAAAAACTTCTTCTAAAACAGCTGTGAACAAGATGGAAGATAGACTTCACCTTGTTGAACTCCCTTCTCAATCTTGAATTCATCGGTCTTTTCATGCAGCATTACAGAAGATTCTTGGCATTCTTATAAATGTTTTATCTTTATTGCTGGAACAGATGGGGTAGAATTCAGCTAAGTTTATTTTTCTGTTTGTGGGAAAGGGTAGTATTTACAAGTTTTTCAGTGTAACCATTTGCAACAGCAATTTGTTTCATGATGATGAGTTTGCATGTGAAATTTTCAGTTGTAAGGGATATTTGTAGAAAGGGTATGTGTCTCCTACACATACTCCTTACATCACTCCAACTTTACACCCTCACTGCTACATTGTGGACACTAAGGCCAAAACAAGACTATCTCGAAATAATTGAAATAATACACCACAATGTATGTGACTACAATCTAACAAACAATCACCTTTTCACCAACCAATCTCCCTCATTATCTCTGGTCAACCTGCTTCCTCCATCCATGGCTCCTACACCCAACAGCTAAAAGAATTTTTGTAGCATTTATATCTTGTGCCTGACGATGAGCAATTAGCTCGAAACCGGTCGTGCATTAAAGTTTTTTTTGTTTTTGTGGAATTTGCATATTTTATTTATTATGATCCCGATTTTTCCATTACAACCGGGGGCTAAACATTTTTCTAATTCTTTCTATTAGTTGTTACTCCCAGTGCTTAAGTTATTCAAAACTTCACTGTTAGTTATTGTGTACAGTTTGTTTACTTCATTTTTGGTTCCTTTTGGATCTCTCTATGTCCACTTCCTTGTTGGATCAAATGGTGGCCTTGTTTATTTCTTTGGCCCAGTCTGTATTGTCCTGCAACAGTGTCATCAGCTTCCTGCTGACCTACACAAGCATTACATTTGACCATAATAACTTTATAGTAGTTGGCTTCCTTGTCATGTTTAGTGCGGAGAGTTAGGTATAATTTTTCAATTTCCTCTTTGTTGCTTGAAGCTGTTGGTGCATAGATTTGGACAATCTGTATTGAGTAACACTCATTTATCTTGAGTATGAATTGGCAAATTCTGTCAGATACACCTTTGATTTTTACCACATTATCTTTCCATCTCTTGTTGGCGAGTAATCCAATGCCTCCATTTCTTCCATCCTTGGTACCCCTGTAAAAGAATAAATGTACTTCCTTCAGTGTAAGTAGATCTTTATATTTTCTTCTGACTCGCTGAGACCAATGACATCCCATTTTATCTTCTCTGCTTCATTCATTAGTTCCAGCAGTTGTTCTTCATTCCTCAAGCTGTGGCCATTGTAGGTAGCAAAATGCAGAGCAGTAGTTCTTTTCTTTATTACGGACCACTTTAATACCATCACCTCCCAGACATTTGAATGGGTGGTGCTTTTATGTACAGATAAATTTCTACTAAAGAAATTCATCACGAAAATTGTACATGTATCTAGGAAGGTTTAGGACAATAGTTCACCAGGCCACCAGTCCTAGTTTTATTTAAAATTATTCTATGGAATTGGCTTTAGAATATTTACAATTCAAAATAAAAAAATAGCTTATTCTCTATATCTTCAGTATATGATAATGATACTATACCATTTTCTTTACTTTTAAAAATTGTTCAAGTGTGTTTAGTGGTAAGTTTATGCCTTTTTAATATTTTATAAGTTTCAAAGTTATTCATGAAGTTATACTACTCCAAAATATCTCATCATATAAGTAAAATAACCATATGCTGTAGTCTTTTCTAGATAAATATTTCTATAAGTTTTATGTTAAAATATCACCTTCATTCCATTTTTAAAGCATTGATCACAATCATAATCATAGTTTTAAAATTTAATATAAATTTCTACTGGAATGACAGCTATGTTATATACCTAGATGTTTAAAAAAATTTAAAGAATTTATTTATTAAATGTTTGCATCTTTGTCTTATATCAGGAAGTCTCCAGAATATCTCTGCATTAACAGATGTATTACCTGGTTCACAGGACCTTAAAGACAAGAAAAAGAATTTAAGAATGAAAATGAGAGAGATTTTTGTTCAAAATTTATGTAAGGTATGTTAAGATTGTTTCATGCCGTGATCTAAGCAATTAGCTGAAGTAGAGTTCACCAAATAACGATAGAATATTTCTGGAAAACTGTTTTAATAACTTCATCTCTTTGCAGATAAATATATATGATATTTCCATTGCACAGCAACTTGCTCTAGTTCTTTTAAAAATCCTCTCCCCATGGGAGGGAGAAAAAGTGTCTACAGGAGCAAATGATGATGCAACACATGATTTTTTTAGTGCAGTTATAATTAACTTGGGTGGTCTCTTAGTGAAGAGAGTTTCTAATCAACTCTACGCAAGATCTTCCATTGTGCGAGGTCTTAAAGTTGCTGAAATATCCAGAACTACTTCTATACATTTGGCCAAGTTAATTTCCATTTTCTTTGGATATATATTATTACGGCTAAACAATTTTGAATTTATTATTATATTTGACCTTATATGCATATGCACTTTGGCAACATTAAATAAACTGTAACTCTAAATAGCTTTAATTAAGCTTTACGCTTTAATAAGTGACTCATAACATAACATAATCTGACTTAAATAAGTTTTGTGATTCATATAACTAAAAACATAAAATATAAGAAACATGAGACAGAATCTTTAGTAATAACTTGATTGTATTTTTTATTACTTCAAAATACATCCATAAAATCAATCAATAACCAATAATATAATTTAAGTATGAATGAGTTAATGCAAGTATTTATACATATTTTTATTAACCATATGTCTTTACTTAACATGAAATGTAAATAGTGACCTTTTTCCAGTATCATTGCTGTAAATATTATTTGATTTTGTTTCGTAAGATCTGAATGTTTGCCATTATATCAGTTGAGCAGTACCTTATCTTTCAAAATTGTATTACGACATGATTTTAACAAAAAAATTGAAGTAAAATCTAGTTTACTATCCAAACTTCTTCATTCATGCTATTTTTTTGTTTCATGGGAAACATTACATAATATTGAGAGCACATACAGTATTTGTCAGCAAACATAATACTCATCATGATTACAATAACTGTTTATCTTTTGAGATATTTCCTTGGCTGAAGAATTTTACAGCTAATCCTTATATATCACCTGAATAAATTTGTAAGTTAAATAGAATTTCACTAAGTAGGAATATTTTCTATAGCACACTTCTTTCTGCGGGAGAGTTCATCATTAGAAATCAAACTGATATTCTACATGGAGCTATTGATAACTTTGAAGAGTATGAAAATATGCATATCATCTTTGAGGATTATCCAAACTACAAAGAGTTAGAGTATGAATATCAGTTAAATCTTAAGAATGTAAGTTCTCATTCATTATAAAAATCTGCAATTAGTGATATTTCTTCCTCTTCAAATCCATCTTCTAAGGAACATGCTTGAATTCAAGCTCTTTTAGTGCCTGTAGAATTGATCGATATTTATTAGGGAGACAAGTACTCAATACTTGTTAATGTCATAAATTTGTTTTTTATTTAGAATGTATTGAATGTGATAAAGGATCAGATTTTGGTTTAAGACTTGTGGAGGTATTCCTCCTACTACTTGCATTTTGTTTCAAGTTATTAACTTCCCTTTTAATCAGTTCAGGCAAGGAGTAGCATGGTTTTTAGAGGGGATGGAGCAACTTGGTCATGCATTAGGAAACACATTGCTGAAAGAAGAGAATGCAGTTGAAATTCAAACTAAAACCATATCCTTTTGGATTAAGGTATTTTAAGTTAAAATTGCACATACAATTCATAGAATAAAAATTATCATTAACAACGAAATTCCTATTATTTTGACAAAAAGAAACTGATAATAAAAAGATAAGTTAAAATATGATTCTGCTGGGATAGTTTGTCATCTACTAATTGTTATCATCTCTTATTGTAGAGGCACTGTTTTAATTTATTTCTTTAGGAAACTATAAGTACAAAAATCAAGAAGGTTTGTTTGATAAAAAAATCATGATATTATTCTTTTGATAAACCCATGTTATATTATCTATTATATATAGAAGTTTCTCCAAATATACCAATATATTCATTCATTCATAAGGGAGCAAAATTCTAACCATGTTCCACAAGTGTCACTGACTTGAAATTTTTTCAACATACTAGCCATAGCACGTTATCGCCAAAAACAATGTGACTGAACTTCAGCGTCATGGGCTCGATGACAGAAGGCCCTGAAGTCCTGATTTTTTTCATGTGGATGCATTGCAGGAGTTAAAAAAAAATTTGAGGCACTTCCCAGCAAATTAGAGAGTTGAAATTCGAGGGATAACTGGAAATGGTGCATATCAAATGAAAACAACAAAGACATCTTCCAAGATTATCCTTGGTTCGACGCTGGGTCAGGGAAAATACTCTCCTACTTAAAATGCATTGTGGCGATTATAAAGATTTTTTTTTAATCCCTTCCTGAAAACATGGAAACTTATAACCCGGCATGTGAATGAAGAGATCATAAAAATACATTTTATATACGCTGTTGAACATTTCCCTGATGGTCCTTGGTTCAATCCCAGAAAGGCATTTATATTACTAACTAACTAACTAAGTCTTATTTTAGGACCTTCCCGGTATGATATGGACTTCAAACTTTGGATTAAATACATTTTAGTACTACCAAATCGTTATATGTATTCACATCTTCCAAAAGGGTCCTGGGTTCAACACCAGGCAGCTCTAGCATTTGAAGTGTACGGCAGGAATCTCAAATGTTAACTGATTCATTTACAGAGAAGGTGGAAGTCTGTGATTTGGCATGTAAACAGAAATAATAGATTTTACATAATCACCATTTATCTTTTATCTTATGGTCATTGGTTTGATGCCAGGGGACCATTTGCATTCTAGTATCAATTAAATCCAAATATGGAATTTCGTCAGAAGATATACCTGATAATTGACTTGGAATCTTAGAAACGGCCAGATTATCCCAAAGCAAATGGTTTAATGCAATCTCATCTTCAATCAACACCTGGATTCGACACCAAGTTACTTGGATACAAAATCAAATTTTAAATGGAGAAATTTGGGTTCCTATTTCCTAAATTTTCAAACCAAACAGAACTTTGTAAAGTATGGTACTTTAATTATATGTTTGCAGTATGCAAGCTATTACTCTACTCGTTTGAGTTTGTGTGTATATATACATCATCTCCATCAGCCATTTTCAATTCAACGTTGGATGTAGGCCTTCCCAAGTACTTTCCAAATTTCTCTGTTCTGAGCTTCTCGTTGCCGCATAAGACCTAAGTACTTGATGATATCTCTATTCCATTTGTCCATAGGTCTTCTTCTTCCAGTCCAGTCCAGTTGGGAACTGCAGATGTCCAAGGGTTGTCGTTATGTATGGTAGAAATAAAACTTATTTGATTCAAATTTTGAGGTTGATAGTGTACTGAGAATGCCCCTCAAACCTAATTCTGTATTCCCCCTTAGAAATATATGGTAGAATACAAATGGTACCCAAGCGTCGAACCAATGACCATAAGGTAAAAGATAAACTGTTTCTAAGAAACATTTATTACTTCTGTTCTCATGCCTGGCCACAGAATTTTCACCTTCTCGGTAAATTAATCATTAAAAAAAATTGAAATTTCCATCATGCATTTCAAATGGTAGAGCCACCTGGTCTCGAACCCAGGACTTTCTTGATGATGTGAATACATATAACGACCTGGTAGGGATACAATGTATTTAATCCAAAGTTTAAGGTTGATTTCATACCGGAAAGGGCCTAAAATATGATTCCATTATCGTCATTTGCAATGTATAGGGGAATTGAAATGGCTCTCTGGGATCGAACCAAGGATTACCTGGGGAAACTTTAAGGAACATATATGAAATGCATTAATGATCTCGATTTAAATGCCGAGTTCCAAGTTTCCATGTTATCAGGAAACAATTCCAATAAAATTTTAAAGAATTGTAGCAATTTCTAATTTTATGGACACCTGGTGTCGAAACCAGGACCTATTGGCAGATAGGAAAACACAATTATAACTTGGAGGGACTTGATCTTACTTAATGCAAAGATTAAATTTGATATCAAACTGGGAAGGACCTAAAATAGGATTCCATTATCCCCATTAGAAATGCATTGAGGAACGTAAATGACTCTATGGTATCGAATCAATGACCAATATCAAGACGTTAAACAGCATATATAAAATGAGTGTATGATATTTATCTACATGCCGAGTTTCAAGTTTCCAACTTATCAGGAAAGGATAAAAGAACCTTAAAAATTGCCACAATGCATTTGAAATGGGAGAATATTTGCTCTGCCCTAGTGTCGAACCAAGGATAATTTTTGAAGATGTCTTTACGATTTTTGTCGCATATACACAGCTGCCTGCACTCCCTTGAATTTCAACTCTCTACTTTGCCAGGAAGTGCCTCAAAACATTTCTTGAAAATCCTGCAATGTATCCTTATGGAGAAAATCGGGACATTGGGGCCTTCTGGCATCAAACCCATGACACTGAGGTTCAATATCGCTTTTTTTCTGGTGGTTACAAGCAGTGGCGGATCCAGGGGAGGCTATGGGGGCTGTATCCCCCCCCCCCCAGAAGTCATAGTTAAAAAAAAGCAAAATATCTCATCAGAACATTGAAATTATATATTAGATATTTACAGTAAAAATTGTTTATCTACAACGATAGATAATAATAAGCATAATTCAAATATGTATACTGAGATTAATTTTATAAAATTTCTTACAAAAATCGATAAATAGAAAAAGAATTTTTAATCCTAACTCTCAAGCCCCCCCCACAGCTCGATCCTAGATCTGCCACTGGTTACACGTTATGGCCAGTAGATCGTAAAAATCTCAAGTCAGTGACACTAATGAAACATGGTTAGAATTTTGATCCTCTAAATATAATAGATAGATATAGGTATATCTGGAGAAACATGATAATTTCAATTTGCAAGAAAATATATTTACATAATTTCCATCTCATTCCTTACAGATAGATGTACCACTTAATGTAGCTGGCAAAAGCCTAGGAATTTATAACACATCTGGGATCTTTATTTCAAAACTGTTAGCTACACAGCTCCAGTATGCTGCTACAAAAATAGTTGGAATTCAAGTAAAATAACAATCATCCATTAATGAAAAAGATATAAGAATAATAAAAAAGATATAGAATGAAACTGCAGTAAATGATGTGTTTTGGCATAAATTTAAAGATATTTAAATGTCATCCTAAGATGAAATACCTAGTGTATAGCTATATATTTTTAGAGTAAATAAGAGGGAAAATTAATTAATAATCATTTCTCTTGCACAGTTTCTTGGATCTCCCAATATGTATATTCATACATATTTTATTATATAATATCTTGTTGTAATATTACTATTATTTTACGTTTTATAAATGAGTTATTCTAGAATTAACTTTTTATTTAGGCAATCATTAATCTGCCAATAGAATTACAATTACTGAAAATCCATCCAGTTATAGGGTTGTGATGCTATTTGAATAATATGCTTATAATTCAATCATAAGTAATTATGAAAATTTATACATTCAATATGTTCAAATTTTATGTATTCTTTACACTGCAATGCAATATTTTCAGGTTGGAATATTTTCTTCTAATCCTATTTGGTGGAAAGAAACTCCTACAATAAACTCAGATGTAATACATGCCTGTATATGGAATGCTATTACTGGAGAAAAAGTTCCAATGATTCATAAATCTGATTTTTTTAAACTTTCGCTCAAGATGAAATCTATTATACAAGGAGATGGAAATTATGCTTCTGCATTAATTAATGGGTCTATGGATATTTCAGAAAAAATGTCAGAGAAGGACTTAATTGTTCATCAACTCAGCTTTTCTTGTAATGGAGCATTAATGATTCATTTTGATGACCCTAATGATATAAATAAGATATACTTGGTATGTGTTTTGTTAGGCAGAAGTATCTGTAACATTACCTAAAGATAACCTTCTTAAATTCACAGCTTATTTCATACAATTATTTTTTTAATCCTGCAAAATAAATGAAGCTTGAAAGCCTTAAAATTAATATTACATATACTTATTATGGAAGTCAAGGTGAACTAGATAAGTTTTTACCAGGGGACTCTTCAGTTTAGGAACACTTGTTGGTCAGTGGTCTGCTTATAATTTTTCTAATCTACTCTCTTTTACTAATAGGTTTCAATAACTAAAGACAATCGCCCAAGTCTAGAAAGTTTTTCAGAAGACAAATCAATTCAGCTTCCTCACAATAATTTCAGAGGGAATAATGAATTAGTCATTCCAATTATTGATAGACCATATTCATTCAAGGTAATTGGTTCTTGCAAAGCTAATGAAATTTTGGAACACCAATTATTATATCTGGCAGTTATTCCTAAAGATGCCCAAACCTACTATGGAAAGACCTTTCAGTATTCATTTAGGGCAAATATGGTTTTATGCCAGCACTGGGGATTTACCTCTAAGTGGTCATCAAATGAGTGTCAAGTAAGTGATCAAATAATTCCAATAACATAATAACTATTTAATTGAGAAAGTACATGACATACCATAAAGAGTATTAATAAAATTTGAGATTAAGGATATTATGAAATATTTCAGATCAAATGCCAAGTGATATACATTGTCATTAATTTTATACGACTATAATAAAATATTGATAGGGTTTATAATTTTTCTAATTTTCCATCTTTGGGTAGATGAAAAAATTGCGGTTTTACCCTCAAATTTTAAAGAGGTGTTAAGTTAGAGAGTGAAGGTTAAAGAAAGGTTGAAAATTGGATATGTTTAACAAAGTGATGGATTTTATTGGACCTAAGTTCTATTACAGCATACACAATGTGTAATATTACTATGGAATGTATTCAAACTAGAGCTAACTGCTTTCAAATATTTGAATATAAATATAAAGAGCTTCAGAAAAGAGTGCTTCTACAATAATATTAAAAAGTATTAGGCAGTCACCCATGCATCCAGCTTTGAGGATACAATGATTATCATATATTAATGCAGTATTTTATTGATAATGTTATTGAAAATTAAATGCAATGAGATACTTAACACCACAAATTCCACAGTGAAAGGGGGGAGCACTATTTATAACTTCCAAAGAGTGCCTTTTACTACTTCTGAAAAGTTTTAATCCTTCAAAAGCAAAACATAATAATGATATGGTGTTTATACAACATATGTAAAAATTAATGTTTATTCAAGGTTGGGCCGGAATCATCAGAAGATTATGTCCAGTGCAGCTGTTCCCATCTGTCTCTGTTTGGAATCTCTCTATTAGCAGCTCCAAATAAAGTGAAACCATTTTCAGACATAAAACTATTCTTGGGTGTATTTCAAAATCCTGTTTCTGGAACGGTTGTCTCAGCTGTCCTAACTATATATCTATTACTGTTAATTTGGTCACGAAAAAAGGATTTAAATGATAGGAAAAGGGTGAGAAGTTATGCTTATTTTAATGTATGATTCAATTATTTTGTATTTCTCTTTGAAACCAGTGGTAAAATTAGTTTTAATGTGACTTCTAGTAGTAAAAATAAGAATCTCATTAGTCTTCCTTTAAGATTCCCATACAAATCAATTATTTGGTAAATTCAAAATCAAATAATACATCTTCTAAAGGGTTCATTAATACCATTAAACTATAGCCTAGAAACAACATTTGAAGGATACGAAGACAAGGGCAGAAAATAAAGGCCTACTTCCATTAAACCACTAAAAAAAATCTACAAGGGAGGTAAGATAAAAGCAAACTATGACTTTATTAATTTATTTTTATCTTATGTGTTTTAAATGAAGTTCCATCAAGTGAAGGCCAAAGTGATGAATGTGTTTTATAAGCTAAAAGGATTACAAAAATATAAATGCTTAGCATGTTTGGGCAAATGCCTCAAATACCATGTATAAACAGAAGTGAAAAACAAATATTAGACTGATACTCAAACCAAGTGGAATCCCATGTTCTGTGGATTTGATTTGGCATGGTAGTTAGAACACCTGCCAGGAAAGTGGACCGTGTTTAAGTTACAGTCTGTCCCAGTATTACCTTTCTTTATCCATGATAGATCATCCAGCTTGATTACATTTATTGTTGCTTTTGATGTACTTAAAATTGAACATCACATTAAAACATGAAATTCAAGCAGAAATATTGGCTGCAACTGCCTCAAATGACGTCCTACTTTTCACATATATATTCCTTATGTGAGAAAAATTAATGTGCTCTGGCATCGAACCCAGGAACAGCATGGTCTTATCTAATTTTTTTTTCTAATATTAGTATCCTATCTATATACCTATATACATGAATGAATCCAGAGAAGGAATTGTAAATAATAGATATGAAAGTATCCGGAGAAGGAATTATATATACTATCTATATATTGCTATATATTTTAAACAGAATTATTATGGTCTTTGTCCTTCTTTTATTATATTTTATACATCAAATACTTGATTAATTATATTTGTATTCCTAATCAATACTGATATCCTTATCATGGGGAAATTTATTTTTTAGTAATATTTTACTTTTTGTTATCCAAATATCTCCTGAATGGTATTTTAGAGTTTGACTTCAAATAGCATCATAAATTTCCAAAGAAATACTAGTATAATAGTAATAAGTTCTTTCATTTTAATATACCAATGGTAACATAAAATAAATTATTGCAGAAGTTACTGTTGTTCTTGGGACAAAATTATTCCACTGACATTTGTGTGTATATTGTGACTGTCAATACTGGAACAGGGGATGGCTGTGGAACAACTGCAAATGTCGCACTTCGACTGGAAGGCTCTAACGGCTTAAGCAGGGTTTGTATATTACACATAGATACATAACATTACAAATTTCTGCTATACTTAACAAAGATTACATAATGAAAGAAGAAGAATATTAGGAAAACAATTAGAATTATTATCAAAAATATTTTTAAGTGCTTTTAATAGTAATGAATTGAGTGTAAACATTGTACTCGATAAATAAGTTTCAATTTATGTCTAAAAACTAGTTAGTATATATTATATATAGATCAATAACATTAATTGGATCCTCACCTAAATGTTCCAATTTTTATCTTCATTATACTTGACTCACTCATTTCTGAATTTCATCCTTTTCCTCCAGATTTACTTACTCTCTAATCCAAGGCAAAAAACACTAACTTCAAACTCACAGGATTGGTTTGTTTTAACAACCCCCAAACCTCTTGGAGAGCTTCTTAATATTAGGCTATGGCATGACAGTACTGGAGAAAAACCATCATGGTAAAGTATTAAAGTTATAATTAATATCAAGATGAAAACATGATAAAAAATATTGACCATCCTCTTGCATTTATGCAACACTCAACACAACATGTTAAGGGATTTTCATTTTCTGCATATATATCAAAACATTTTGTATCACTTTGCTCTGCATTCATAATTTTTAGTCTATTAACCTTATTCTCTCGAATGACATTATATCTAAGTATCACCGTATTGAGCTGTTATTTACAGAGCCATCTTAGAGGGCCTTATATACGAGGACAGATTGAAAAGTAACACACAATAATTTTTTTTTCCAAAAAGTTTAATACTTACCAAAACCAAACAAATCACAAATTAACTTACATCTTTGACCTACTTTTCTACATAGTCACCAATTTTCTCAACACATTTCTCCCATCTCCCAGTTTCAATATGCCCTGTTTGTGGAAGTCTGTTTGTTGGGAGTATAGCCATCTGAGGACTGCTGATTTCACTTCCACATCTGTTGCAAAGTGTTGGACTGCTAGGAATTTCTTCATGGGACAAAACAGATGAAAGTCAAACTTTAAACTATATCGTCGTGAAATTTCAACATTCCAGCTGCAATACCAGGGGAGAGAAAAGTTATTGTGCTTTATGTTCCGATCTGCCCTCGCATAAACTAGTAAATGCACTTCACATCTCTCTTCCTTCTGTAAACGAGATCTTATATGGGCAAGGAAAAGGTGCTTCACATAATGGCACTAACCGCAACCAAAGGTCCTCACTGAGGCAACTGACCGACAAAGTGTTACTATAGAAAAATCTCCAAGAAGAAATTATTGGTAAAGAATTGAATTTTTACTTAGCACAAGTAGTTTAGTTGGTTAGAATACCTCCCTGGAAAGTGCAAGACCTGGGTTTGAGTTCCAGTCATGTTGCTATTTTTCACTTCTTGTACAACCATGTGATAAGGCATACGCTTTCTTGTGCCAAGAAAAAATTCCATCTTACCTGTAATTTCCAATTTAGGATCTCTCAGTGATGAAATTAATTGTATTATACAAATTTTATTTTAAATTATAAGTTTCCAACTTATTAAATACCCCTGGAGTTTATGGCCCAACTTTGGCCTAATTACACAGTGTTGTTGTTACAACTACTCATTAACACAGCAACTACTGTAAAAAGATGGGAGGTGACAAGTTTGTAGACGTGGAAGACTAGAGTATGCTATAGTTTAAACTATATTAGTACTAAGTTACAGGATCTAAAAATAATAATAAAAATCTGTGGCCAGCACGACTTTCTCCATATATATAAGATGTAAATATTTATCTACGACAGTATTTTCGAGCTCTATATTCAATCTAAACTTGGAAGATAAGTGATTAATTTATATCATATTATCTTCGACGTCACAAATATTATAAATTATGCTTTTCGGGACATGTTCGAAGAAAAATGATGAAATTGGCCTTTCGCCCCGGCACCCACTAAGTACAGTCCTGGCCAAAATTAACGCAGCACCGGCCATAAGGATCGCTAGGGAGGTGCTGCGTTAATTTTGGCCAGGAGTGTACATAATTAGCAAATTTCGGTTCATCAGTATTTCATGAATAACTCCTAAAATATCAGTTATACAAAAATATGTTTGATGCAAAAGTTATAGTAAATAATATTTTCTAAAACTTTTATAAAAAATAGTATATACCTAAAAATCAGATTAATGGAGATATTTTGCAAAAACGGAAACTAACTTCGATAAGTAAACCTCAACTTCCGGTCAACTGATTTACTCCAAAAACTAATCAACTCTAACGACTTTAACCAAAGAGCTATGTATGAAATTTGGTGTTGACACAACAAATAGTTTTCATGTTAGGATGCCCACAAAGTACATAATCAGCTACTTCCAGTTTATCAGTATTTCACGAATAAATCCTAAACAATCAGTGAAACAAAAATATGTCTAATACAAAAGTTATAGTAATTAACATTTTCTAAAACTTTTATCAATAATAGTATATACCTAAATATCATATTTATGGAGATATTTTACAAAACCGGAAGTTGCCTTCGAAGAATAAATCTCGACTTCCGTTTGACCGATTTACTCCAAAAACTAATCAACTCTGACAGCACCAACCACAGTTCAATATATGAAGTCTGGTATTGATACAACTAATGGTTTTTACGTTAGAGCGAACCCTAGCACACACACACACATACAGACACACACATACATACAGACACACACACACATACATCATTCCGAAAATGGTCAAAACGTATTCTAGGGACCCCAAAACATGTATTTCCGTTGGAATCTCGAAGTCGATTTTTTTCTTGAAAACAATACTTTCTCTTTACTACGTATATGGAGAAAGTAAAAAATGATAGTACCTTATCTTCTTTAATCCTATCCATGCATCCTATAAAACATGCAAGTCATGGCTTGACCAAGCTTATTACTATTGTTTATGCATGCTAAAAACTATGTAAAATAATCTACTGCAAAGACTAAACAGTATAGGCTTATCACAGTCCATGAGGGACTTGGTAATTCAAGTTTGATGATAAAAGGTAAAGGCCTATTGAGCCATAACCATGCTGATTAGAGTTAAAATTATGAGATGAACAGAAGTGAAAATTGCTAAAGTAATCTTGTTCTTGATGAATTTTCCACAGGGATTTCAAAGATATTCTTTATGAATGTATGACTGTTTTTATTTAACGGACTTCCACAGGTTTTGTGATTCAGTAGTAGTGAGAGAATTTGAGGAGACAGATGTTGTTGGTGTGTGGGTGTTCTTGGTAAACAGATGGCTTTCTGTAGGAGGACTAACTAAGCAGCCACGAATCTATTATTCTGCCACTCTTCCTTGCTGCAAAGTAAGAACTACCACACAAATGGAGTTAATTAAGTGGAGACTTGTCTTTAACAATAGTGCAAGATTAAATTTCTTTGATAAACATGAATGGCTAAGCATTTTTAAAAGGTCAGTAATAGCAACATAATTTTATTAAGAATGTCTTGAATACAATAGAAATTATTATATAAATTTTTATCAATTTTTAAAGCTTTTCACATTCTTCCTCTTCTTTGCCTTTATATTTTCTCAGTTGTTTCTTTTATCCACTCTAACATTTCTCTGTTTCCTGCTAATTCCATTCTTCACAACCATTTTACTAGATCCAGCACTCATCTTCATCTCTCATATCACAGAAAAAAAATCTCTTTTTGCAGTCCCAAGTCCATTGGTTTCCGTATCTATAACAAATTGCCCATAATTTGTAAAAGTTCTACTACCTTATCTATGTTTTATTAATGGTTAGAAGTTTTCTTCTAAATGTATTATAATTTTTATGATTTTTTGAATGATGATATTTATTCTTGAGATTCATATTGTTGACGACTGCTATGCATGCAATGCCTTTGATTTTCCTTTTGTACTGCATTTTCTGTATTTTATTTTGTACTTGACATGTTCTATATCATTTTATGATCTTTGAATCAAATAAAATGGAATTGAATTATATAAATACATATAATCAAATATATGGGTAAAAGTTGCTTACATTCTGCAAGCAAATTTATCATATCATTCTTCAGGGAAACAGTAACTGCATTTGTAAAACATATTCATGACTGTTGTTCAGATGTTGGGCTACAGATTTATCTTCTTGGGAAATGCTTCATAGAAATATTTGAAATCTCCTCCAAACATTTTATAAAGGAAAAGTAAGATTACCTGGTGTGGAACCTAGAACCTTTTTGCAAAATGTAAATACACATAACAACCTGGTAGGGATAATGCTAAATCAATCCAAAGTTTAAAGTCGATATCATACAAGGAAGTTCCTAAAATAAGATTTCACTATCCCAAATTGAAATGTATGTAGGAATGTAAATGGTGCTGGAATTGAACAAGGATCATTAGAGAAATCAATAAACTGTGTGTATGAAATGTCTTTATGACCTCTGATCAAAAATTATACTTAAAAAAGTTTCTAAAACTGAAAAAGACTTTTGTTGAAACAGATTATAATAATATAAGATCTCGTACTTTCCTGGCATTTGCTGAGGATAAAGCCTTCTTGTGTTCTGCACCTGGTTAGATATTCCTTTGTCAAGATTTCCATGGCAGAGTCAGCCATCGAAACATGAGCAATGGAATATCTAACCTAGTGGAGAACCCAAGATGACTTAATATTTTCAACTTCAATTGCTTGATTTCAATAGGCCTGCACATAGTCCATACACAAGCTCCCAGAGGCTATCAATGGCTGTATGCGTTCTTCTATCCACCATGCTAGCAAACGTTATGTTGTATGGGATCCCAGAACCTGAACCAAGTGAGTAAAATGAATTTCATCTAAAGGGAATGTGCACCACAAAAATATATAAAAAGAACATTGAATTATTTACAGTAAAGCTGAGACCATCGTAAAGTAAAAATATTTTGTTACTTAAACAATATATACTTTTTGTATATACTTACATATAGTGGAAGTTACTAAGTATATTTCTCATGAGATGTTTGTACAAAATTCTATCAAGGAAAGATTCACCACATTGATTTTATTTTAGAAGTAAGGTCAAGCTTTAATTTATCAACATTTCTATGTTATAATTCACTTTATAATAAAATATATTAATCTTTTTCTAATGAATAGAATCTCTCTATACATGCTATGCTTGATCTAATTTATATAGTTTTTATTACAGGTGCACATTTGGATGAAGGATTTTTTTATTTTACAATTAGAGAGTGGATAATTTCAATTGAAGGTGCAATAATTGTATTCCTTTTGAGTGCTCCACCATTCTTGTTTTTTAGGTATGTGAACTTTTCTTTGTTTTAAGCCATTTAGGCTCCAGCATCTTTATATGGAATCAAACTGATATTCATTTGCATTTTCAACATTGATATGATCAACAAGTACTAACAAAATTGGCTATTGAAGATTTTAAACCTCTAATTCCTTAACAGCCATATCCTAACTTTCCTTTCTTTACATGGTAAAATGCATGCATTATATATTAAGGGATGGCTGTTCATTCATAACATTTCCTTAGTCAACATAAATATTTGTTATGTTAATTTATGATGTTTTCCTTGTCGAAAATTAATGCAGATTTTGTGAAGAATGTAACTGATTCAGACTTTTCTAGTTTTTGAGTTTCAATTACAGGAACTCTGAGCCTGGGGATTTGGAAATGGGGAAAAAAATAGCATCCATAACTAATAGTTTAAGGCAGAAATTTAGAAGACAGGAGGCAGAAAAGGTTACAGAAAAGGTTTGTTTATTAATTGAAAATCTACATCTAGGTGTAAATTTATGCTACAAGTAACTCATGCTGTAAATATCTCATCACTATACATAGGCTTTATTTTGGACTGCTCTACATAATTAAAGGAGTTTGAACTAATTTAAATGCATAATTACAATATTATAATATGCAAACTTATAACTATTATTCAAACTTTTATGAATAATATGCACAATATGCTCTTAAATTTCAACACAGCTTTAAATGAAATTTTAGGTTATTTCTAAGTTATTGTAGAAAATATAATTAGTAGAGACTGCTCACCTTCCCAAATTTCCTGCATTTATATAAAGAATTAATGAGCTCTAAAAATAATTAGGATTAATAATTATTTATTTAATGCTTTATCATTTTCATAGGATTCAGGAGTTCCAGAAACAAGCTATTGCAAAAGAATAAAAATAATGGATGAAAATTTTATTAATTCAACACTCATATCTAAATTACAAAGACATTCTTTTTGGTTGCCCAATTATTTTCGTCTTATTGCATGGTGAGAGAATTAATTTTTTAGTCTGAAAATCTTCTCAATTCACTTTATTTAGTATATTGTAGAAACTGCAACTGCAACTTAAAAAGTAAGCTTTACTTACTTGTAGTAGATATTAGAACTGAGCCTGGGACTGGGAGGAGGAGACCATACAAAAAATTTCCCAAATGATAGAATGCGTACTGATGCAATTACCCAATTCAAAAAAAATATTATTTCTATTGACTTAAATAAAAATGATTTAATGGCTTAAATTGATGGTTAAATGCCAAAAGTAATAACAAAATCCAAAAGTCAACCAATATACATAGTCAACACAGAAAGTCAAAATTGAATTCACTATACCTCAGAAGTGCTGATGTCTCATCAGGCTGATGGGATACAGATAAAAGGTTTGGGTAAAGCTATGGTAAAGATGTTGCATCCTTGTATTGCCTAGTCAGGTGGCATTCACAGTTTGTGAACTCTCATACCAACTTATTGGCTAACCTAAACTTCTTACAAGGAAAACACCAGGTGGGCATAACATGGATTTACTTAAGAGTTACAGGATATCTTCCTTAAAACCTTTGTGCCACTTCAACACCTTTTATGCAAAGTTTGCAACTGACAATTGGAGTTAGGAAACTCCACCATACACACTTTTCACCCCTTGGAATGGAACAACTTCTCAGCTTAAACTAAGAGAGTTTAAATTTAATTTTTTTTAAACTGGTGGCCCTAAAAAAAGCCAAGACGATCCCCTTTTGGGTTGCAACACCCCAGTTCACGATCAGTGCTCTAGAGATAGCATTTAAATAAGGAATGCAATATATCCAGATCAATTCTTCAAAGGAATTATACTAAAAAATGAAACAGAGCATGTTAAGGCAACATTGGCTCAGGCTACATTATCTGTTGATTATTTAAAAACTTAAAATAGTTTTATATTGAATTCTTTTCAGAGATAGCCCATCTATAACTTATACCATCTCAGCTAATATTAATTGAGAACATAGAGAATTGTTTTTAACTTGAATCCTATGCATTTCTTAAGCAACAACATCCATAGTGCTCTGGAGTTGAGCCCAAGGTTATTCTGAGTAAACCCAAGGTGCATATATGTACAAGAAAACATTGTCATACCGTTGTATGGTTTGGGCTGGGTAGTTGTCCCAATCTACAGGAGTGAAAAAAACGTGTGCAGCAGAGTGGCTTAATTCTGATTTTCCATTGAAAATTTTGCTTAAACGCTGGCATAGTAGCACAAAGGTTTCGAGTCCTATCTATTATTTTATAGCAGAGAAAATACCCTGAATGACTCAAGCGAATCCTTGTTACTGCTCCCTTCACTATGCCCACTACATTTTAATTCAGGACATGGCCCTATCAATTGTCAACTTTAGTCCAACATTAAAGTAACACTAAAAAGGAAAGAAACAACTTTTGATTGGAGAACATTTTATCTTCCTCCCAAAAAGTGAATGTCTCCTGAGGGCAAGTAGATATTTTTGCAGGAAAGTATATCCATGACCAATAAAAAGAACACAACTTTTTTATCATGCTAAAATCAAGTAATAAAACTAAGGAAATGCAATGTATTATTTCCTTCTAAAATCTAATAGTTATGACTTACATTGAAAAATTATGTCAAGCCATTCATTGAAAATTTCTGTTATAAATCAGTAGCAAAACATTTATTTAGGATCTGGTGTGTCGCTGCTATAATAATATCCAGTTATTTGACGAGTTTATATGGACTTTCATTTGGCAAGTTCAAAGCATTATTGTGGATATCATCCTTTATGTTGGCATTTCTTCAGGGAATTTTCATTTACCAACCTTTGAAAGTTATAGGTATGGCTGCTTTGGATTCATTTGTTATGAAGGTATACATATATATATATTTTCATGTGTCATTTAATATGCTTGTTAGAATAAATATAGGTTAAAATTGAGATTGGTTTTACCATATTTAATACTTAAAACTCAAGCAAAATTCTAAGTATTGCATTGTATTTATGGTTGTAACATGAGAGCCTGAAATAATTTAATTACCTGAGTGTAAATGTTTTGTTAATTAAGGGAGTATAAGTATTAGATTGAAATTTATTTACATAACTTTATCATTTCACTTGTCAATGCTACAATGCTTTTGTCACATTTATCTATTAGAATGGATATATAGCATGTTACCTCAACTTATTATCTCCATAATTACCTTACAGATAACAGATGGTAAAGTGTACAGTGAATTGTTTGAACATCCCCCACTTGAAATGGCAGACATGACTTGTATATCTACTCAAAGTCGAGATAAAACAATAAAACTACTATCAAGTATAAGCAAATTCTCTTTCTTTGGAGGAAGGAATATTAAGGTTCATCATCCCAAACCACAGAAAATAACTGAGGTATACCCTTTGAATTCAGCAATTATTAAATAATTTTTCTGGAAAATATTACTCCTTAGATTATAATGCCGAAATTGAGCAAAGCAGATTTTTATTAACAGTTATAGTAAGTTTATCTTTAGTGGGGTGTTTAGGTCAGCATAAATCATAAAATTCAGAAAAAATAACTGAATCAGTTTAATACATTGGTGTCGGTCTCAGTTTACCATAAACTGGTTTGCCCTTTTAAAATACATTTACACATATTATTTTTATATTTATTTTCTTTTATTTACCTCTTTGTAAACACTTAAGCACCTTGATACTAGGTTTTATAGAAAATAATATTAAAATAAATATGAAATTTATTTATAGTCTCTCATACTGATTGGATCACATAATCAGTTAAACCCTCACAAGGTAAGTCCTTCAGAGGTATTTTGACCAGAAATTAAACTTTTGGATTCATTGATAATAACACAAGTCCATTAGTTCAAGCATAGAAATTCATTAGTGTTGATAATATCATGAATTTACAAAGTATCTCATCCTGTGATAAGTGTAATGATCTGAAGGAAAATGGGAAAGAAGAAACTTCTTGAAAATTAGTACTGTTCAGAAAAATTCTCTTCCCTTGGCTACAATCCCATCATGGTGTAAGATATTGCATGTCATAAAGAGTTAAACTGGCTGGAACTTTGTTCCTGGTACAGAGTTACCTGATGCAGGAAGCTAACTTAGGAGGGGTCAAATGAATGGTACTCTACACAGTGTCTGTGCCTCAGTGAGGAAGATGTACAGGCATCTACACTGCGAATGGACAATCATTATGAGTGATGCTATCATGTTAATATCTGTGGGATGAGATTCCCTTTGAGATCCTTATGAATCTAGGAGACAAGGGTAGGAAATGTTTGTTTGATTTATATAGAAAATTGTATGATAACTGACCAAAGGATTTTACTAAAAAAATCCTGATTCTGTTGCATTGTTGAAAATTAATGCAAGTAAAACTAAAGTGATGAGGTTTACTAATGGAAAGAAAACTATGTTAACGATAAGGGTGGATGGGGAAAACCTAGAGGTGGATAAATTCTCTTACTTGGGAAGTACTATTTCTTGGGATAGAAGATGCAGACATGAATTCATAAAAGGAAAGCTCAATTTCTCAATTCATAAAAGGATAGCTATATTTCTCAATAAAGTAATCAGGAAAAGATTGGCAAAGTTCTTGGTGTGGAGTGTTTTGCTATATGGCTATGGAACTATATGGAACATATTGAACTTGGAACTTAAGCAAAGAGGATGTCAAATATTTGGAGGCCTTCAAGATGTAGGTGTAGATTAGAATGGAAAAAGTGAGTTGTTTTGATAGGAAAACTAATATGGAGGTGGAAAGGATGGTTTGGGAAGAGAGGGTTTTAATTGAAGTAATTAAGTCTCAACAGAGAATATGGGTGGGTCAAATATTGAGAGGAGAGGGAATGCTAAAGACAGTAATTGAGGGTAAAATACAAGGGAGAAAATGGAGAAGACAAAGGGAAAATATGTTAGATGATAAAAAGGATATAATCTACCAACAAACAAGACTGGCATTGAATAAGAAATACTTAGGAGCATTAACTTACCAAGAGGGAAGAAAACTCATGCACAGGATGTAAATAGGACTATGTCCAGTAGGGAGAGTTTTCACCTAACAATGATGAGAGTAAGGTCACATAGTCATCATTTCACTGCATCCTAAACCAGCAAAGATCAAGAATAGAAGAGAGAAGAATGCTAGGGTAAGTAGGGTGGTGGCGGGAAAATAAAAGATGATGTATTTGAATGGGGAATTGGAAAATGGTGTCTGGTGAATTGGTCGTACATGGGGAATTGGTCTCCTGACAAATTGGTATGTGGGGAATTGATCCCCCGCACTGATGTTGTACTACTTTTATTCAGCCTTATGTTAATCTACACACCCTGATTATTGGTTAATGTTATAAATAAATGGAATGCAACATTTTAGTGGTAATTCAACCCAACCCATGAATTATAAAGTGCTGTTTACCCCTACGCAACAACACAATCGTGGAGAAAACCACCTATTCATTCTCTCAGACTTGAAACGAAATTTTAACAATATTTTTGCCTTTGTTTATCATATTTTTATATAAAAAGGATCATAATTACCACTAAAATGTTGCTTTCCATTTATTGATAACATTAACAAATAATCAGGGTGTGTAGATTAACATAAGACTGAATAACAGTAGTGCAACATCAGCATGGGGGATCAATTCCCTGTGTACCAATCTGTGGGGAGACCAATTCCCCGAGCACGAATTCCCCCTGGACCAATTCACTGGCCATGTTGAAAAACACAGTTAGAAATGAAGTTATCAAAAAATAAGGGGGGGGGGAAAACCACTAAGGTGTTTTGAGGCACATAAGCCTACCATAAAGTAGAAGACTAATAACATATACTGTGGATTTTAATATTTCCAAGGTTAAACCAACAAATTTCTTAAAATAAAAAAAATACTGGGCTTCAATGAATAGTGATCTCAGTTTTACTCTACAACTTTCATTTCAGTATTTGGCAAGAAAAGAAAGGAAATGGAAAGAATGGTCTACTTCTTCTGTAGACATAATGTGTCTCCTATTTTATATCATTGCTTTGTATGTTGTGGCATATTATGCAAGTGATCCCACTTCATGGAATAGTGCCCATGTTTTTAGAGAACTCTTGTCCCAAAGTCTTCATAACCAAGGAGAGCAAGGCCGTAAACTTGACAGTCTGACAAGCAAAGCAGAGTAAGCTCATAATTCAAATGATAGTCATATCAAGATGTTATACTTTTTATGTTAGCTTGGCTCTTGTTCTAAGATAATACTGTTCAATTGGGCTAACATGTTTCTTGTATTTTAATTTTATAATTAGAAAAGACATTTTTTTTTAATTCAGGATGTGCTATTGAATATTTAAAAGTCTATTCTAACATCTTTACAACATAATTTCCATATTTTATGTAGATGTTACTTAGAATTTTTTCACAATTAGGTTTGGCTTTAGATCCAGCTGAGAAGTAACTTTTTCTCATTGATTTCCTTAATCTCAGTCTCCTAATTATCTAGTATTTTGTGGCAGCCTACACAATCATAAGTTAGCAAAATAATATTAATTTTATTAGTACTATAAAATCATTGTTTGAGTAATATTAATGAAAAATAATTTATTTAGTTTGCTAGATTTCCTCAATTTGACAGTGATACCAACACTGAATGCGAGAGTAGGATATAACGGAGATAAAATTCAACAAGATGAAGGATGGACAGCCAATTTTCCATATAAGCTTCTTGGAGCTCCAAGACTTCGACAAATTCGAGTGAAATCAGGTATCCATTTCCTTTGCTCTGTCAACTGCAGACCATAAATTATGCCATTTAAAACATATTTATGGCACTACAGAAAAGTAAATATACGTCATTTAAAGTGTAATTACTGGATGTAGGAGAAGTTTTACAGCACAAAGCATGCTATAGTCTATTGAAGTGCTCTTCATGGCTGAGAAACAAGGAAATGAAAGTCTCGCAGGACATAGGAGGGGAGGTGAGTCTAAGGTGAGTAGATTAAAGAGACTTATCTGTAAAGACACTCATTATCTCCCTAATGTTTCATGGGAAAGCAGCATCTCTTAACCCTGTGTTTTCATGTTTGGAATACTAATGGTCAAAAATAATTGGGAACCTTTGATTAAACATTGTTTACTAAAGAAGAAGATAAGGTAAGAATAGCAATATTTCAAACATACGGCAACACAGAGTTGAGAGGGACAGCTTTGTCATAGAAAATTATTTAGGTAATCAGGGTCTCTAGTTTACAGATAAGTTATTTTAATCCACACACCTTTGTCTCTCACTCTTCTTATTCAGGGGGTAAATAATAGCTTAAAAAAAGGTTAACCTTTTATTCAAAGCAGATAGAGGTCTTGCTTATTTAAAACCTATGTAATTCACAAATAATATAATCACTGACTCACTTGAGGTAATGAAAAAGTTTAGCAATGGATGCAGCAAAAATCATAGTTACTGGTAAGACAGCCATTCATCAGATATTGTTATGCCATAAAGCAAGTTTCTTTCTAACCTATCAGAAACCTGTGTGAAAAAAATGGGCAAGAGCACTCGATGGTTACATACTAAGGTTATTTAAAAATTGCCATAAAAATTCATTTAATTTCCATCTTCAGTTATTACATTTTCTTCCAATGATACTCTAGGAAACATTGGTACCCAGGCACATCACGGTTTATAAAAGAAGCAATCCCTGTATATGGGAGGTTCTCTTGGAATTTTGCAACTACTTTTGAAATAGGCGACTTTGGAATGGGAGGCATCATGTTCGAAGATCATTTTCTTGGCTGTACAAGAATTGAAAAATAGTGACTTTGCTGGGACAGATAGTTTTCAAAACAGACACCCTTAAAAATCATGGGTTCTTACTCAGAATTCCTTATATTTAGTGGGTTCTCAAACTCACTGACCATATCTACGCAGGAAAAATGTGTTTACCTTTACTTTGATACTTTCTTCCCACTATGCGGGTTTTTACAAGGACACTATTTTTTGGAAAAGCTTTGTAAAAAAGCTCTGTCTCTTCATAATAAAAAATATCCTTTCCTTCATAGCCCTCACAAAAAGTCTTAAATTTTCCTTGCCATTCTAACACTTGCTATGCAAACATCAGTCAACTCTCTACAAACAATTTTCCCACTCTAATGTTATACCTAACTTTAATTATTTCCAGCCAACAATTTCATGCCTTGAAATTGCTCCTATCAGTAGTTTGTTTGCCATATCTGAAGCTTCTACCCGGATGATAGGTCTTGATATAGGAAGATTTACCATTGCCCTGACTGACCACTAATGGAAGGTATTGAGGTTAGGAATGTGAATGACCACTGGCTACAGCCACTATATACAATGACTGTTAGATAGAGGTATATTTATTGATGCTTCTTACGAGCTCAGTTTGGGGAAAGTATTTAATGCCCTTTATGTGGAGGTGCTGGCTATTGAGAGTCTGTTATTCGAGGTTCCTGTCTATATCATGATTAGAATCATCATGTACAGTCCTGGCCAAAATTAACGCAGCAGTGGCCGTAAGGATCGCTAGGGAGGTGCTACGTTAATTTTGGCCAGGAGTGTACTTCTAATTTTTAATATTCAATATTTTTGGAAATGTGAGTTTTAAGAAACATAATTTTGCTTATTTGTTCTTTGAGCAAAAAAATTAATTATGTTTAAATACATTACCTTAGAGCATGAAATTGCGGTGTGGATATTCCACCCAATTTATATTACTGCAAAAATGTGACCAAATGCTGAAAATCAATTTCCCTTTGATCCTTAATATTAATAATCAAGTTGCAACTTTTTATACAGCTTGTTGAAATTCTACAAATCTATTAATTTGAAGGTAATAGAAAAAATGGAAATGAATTAACTCTATTTTTTGTAATATAACTTTCATGCCCCATGCATCATCAAGTTGTACAGTGAAAATGAAAGCTTATAGTCTTTGTCTGTGCAGAAGATAAGCTGGCAGTGGCTAAGTATATCTCACTTTCAAAGATAAACAGTGATATATTGTCACTGCTGACTGCAAAGAGCCACACTAACTCCATGCCAAAAGCATTTTTTGAAGCTAGTTATGCCTAGACTAGAAAATAGCTAATCCATAGATGCCTTATACTTTCAATTTCACTATGAAAGGGGTACATACAAAGGTTTCCCTAGAGTTACACCATCAATAGTAACTGTGTAGCCAACCATGTAAATGAAACTGGAATCATCATAGCTGCAAAAGGATTAACAAATCAAATATTTCTAAATGAATTTGATTGTAAAATTTTGTAGAATCTTTTGCATGTTTGGAACTTCATGGCATTTTTATTACTTTTAAATGTCATTGATTAATTAATTAATAATTATATTTAAAGAAAAAATATTTAATTCATGACTTTAGGGCTCTGTTCTGTTCCTATGGAAATGAATCACATTTTGGCAGATAATAGATGCATTCCTGCATACAATTATTACAGAGAAGATAGAGCTAACCATGGTATTAGATGGGAGAAGCCAGATAAACTAGCTGACCCAGAAGGTAGAGAGCAAAAGCCTTGGCTATATCATACTTCTGAAGAAACAAATGCTACAATTATAATTGGTAAATAAAATAAAATCATCCTATTGTTTCCACATGCATTCATTTTAATGTGAGTGGTTCCATTCAAAAGATTCAATTGGTAATTGAATTTTCAACAGAATTATAAATAGATGATTTCTGAGGGAGAGACATCCATTATCATCTCTCCTTCTTCATATGCCTTATCATCTCATCCTCATCTCCCTCTTGTTGGGTGTCCAGGTAGTGCTGCCTTAAATAAAGATGCTTCACACAAAGGTTCTTATTAGGTTTATCCTTAGCTCTAGATTTATGCCATTGGAAGTGAAGGTTTTGTTTCTTTTATTAAATCTTATCTTGGCTTGTATGAAACAGCTCACTAGTTCCTTCTTGCTACAACCATCTGGTATAATCATACTTCCTAAGAAAAATAACTCATCCAAAGTCTCCATCATCACTCCTCCTAAAGACATCTCAACTCTAGAAAAAAAGGGGATTGAAAATATTCTTAAACTTAGCTGCAATTTATTTACATCGAACCCGGGTCTTCCTGGTTATACTTACTATGCAGCACAACAGAAGATCACCATCTCTAACTATGTGTGAAAATTCAAGCAGAAATATTGACTGCAACTACCTCAAACGACGTCCTACTTTTCACATATATTCCTTATGTGAGAAAGGTAAATGTGCTCTGGCATCGAACCCAGGAGCAGCATGGTGTTATGTAATTTTTTTTCTTAAACCGAGTCTAAATATATATCTTCTATCTACGCAAGAACTCCCTATCATTTCGATAAGTGCATGAAAGAAATAATTGAAAACTATCCCAATGTGTTTTATATGGCAGATATATTTACCACCCGACATCGAACCCGGGTCTTTCTGGTGATACTCCCTATTCAGTACAATAGAAGATCACCATCTTTAAATGTGTGAAAATTCAAGCAAAAATATTTGCTACAACTGCCTCAAACGACGTCCTACTTTACCCATATATTCCTTATGTGAGAAATTGTAATGTGCACTGGTATCGAACCCACGAACAGTACAGTCTTATCTAATTTTTTTCAAAACCCTAGTCTTAATGCACATCTTCTATCTAAAAAAAACTTCTTATCACTTTGATAAGTGCTAAAAAATAAATGATGAAAAACTACCTCAATGTATTTTAAAGTGCAGATTTTTGCATTGGTCCAGCATCAAACCCAGGATTTTTTCCATAAAAGTAATTTATGTTTTTAATAGATCCTGACTATATATATTTAGGCTCCTTGAGTTTTGACTCTCTATCTATCCAGGAAGTATTTTTTTTAATTCCCGAAAATCAAAGCAATGCTTTTAAATGGGAAAAATCGGGATTTTGTGGCCCTAAGGAATAGAACCCATGACACTGAGGTTCTAAATCACAATTTTTCTAGCGGTTACATGTTATGGCCAATACGTCGTAAAAATTTCTAGTCTATGATGCTTTTGGTTTAGCCTGTGAATTAGTATCCTATCTATCTATCTATATATATAGTTAGATACATGAATGAATCCTGAAAAGCATTTATATATAATAGATATTTATTATTACCATACAGGTATGCCTCTTCCAGACTTAGAACTTAAGTTACGGTACTATACAGTATTCTATATTATCATGTATACTAATTCCATTTAAACTTGAGTTTTGAGAAGTCCTATCAAAGGGGGGTGCTAGAACAGTACACTCTTTAATCTATTAATAATGTGCTCACATTTGTAAAGAACTTTTACAGTTGATAAAATGATGCAAGATTATTTACAAAATGTCAAGCAGTGTCTCTTTAGGTTATTATGAGATTAAAATAAGAAAAACCACGATGTATGATGATGGATTTATTTAAACTTCGTCAACCCTTAAACACAAAACAACATCGAAATGTTAACCCCAGTTATCAACCTTGAAAATATTAATCACATCTTTACACGAAAGATAAAAATTTCAGACAAAATTATTTCATCACAATATAATCAACATTATACAACATCTGAAACAAAACTGTTTGTTTTCTATGCCCATTCCCTGTATTTAACCAAAAAGACTGAGAAGATGTTATACTAATGTAGATAATAGACCAAGAAGTTTCAGATTCAACCATCTGCACAGAAGAATTATATTCTGGCTGAAAAAGATGTAATTTGACCTACTAAATGTGTAGGAAGGATTCTCTAGAAGTCTCATTTCTTTTCTTCTTTAAAATCATCTTCAACTTCCAAATTGCGTTCAAGAAGATAATTCAGCTTTTACTTTATAATATTCTATTACTCAACACATATTGTTTACTTAATAGTTATAGGATTTTAGTCATAAGGATTAACAGCAGTAGTAAAATTTTTAATTTAAAATAACTCAGCCAAGTCACCTAATTTTATCACTAAAACTGGGAACATTAATTGACTTGAGTATAAGTCTTGTGTAGGGAAATTCAGAGTTTACTGGTAAATTTCAAAATAAAAATAGATGCAAGAAATATGTGTGCATTTATGTGAGCTTTCAAAATGTCCAGAAAAACTCAAGTTATACACGAGTATATATGGTAATTAATAAGGTTAAAAGTAATTGTAAGTAATGTTGTAAGTTTGAAAACTATTGAAAAAGTGTCCTACTCTAAATGGTAAATACTATAAAGAAGCATTTTCTTAACATTTGGGAGCCTGAATTATTCTTCAAGAGCAATTGATTCCTTGCTGTTCCATTTCAAGAAATTGAAGATATGCGAGACAATTAAAATATTAATTAATTTGATATTAACTATTTGAATTTTTATTCAAGACATTAACAAAAGCTTCTCTGCATTAAACAAGGACACCTAAATTTATACCCTGGTCATGGGTATTGGACTGAACTTGGCAGAAACTTGAAAAATTCCCGGCGCACATTTGAATACCTATGGAAATCTGGTTGGTTTGACAGATATACAAGAGCACTGATGATTGAATTTTCAACCTACAGCACAGACTGCAATATGTTTTCTGCTGTTTCCATTCTTATTGAGAGAGGGCCTATTGGGATTTTTCTTCCTACTTTTCAGGTGAATTAAATTGCATTCTCTTAGTTTATAGATTGCTGCAAAAATAAAAAAATAAGGAAATAAATTAATTAAGCAAAAATAAATAAAATCTATTTTGACTATTAATTAATGGAAATTATCTTTATGTGTTTTATAATAACGAAATTCACTCCCAAAATTGGACTAGAATGAATTCTTAATTAATCAATTAATTAAGTGTTCAATTTAAAAACTTAATTTTAAAACCAAATACTATGGATGTAATAGTTTTGTTGAGAGTAAATTAGGAGTTTAATTTTTGTATATATTTGCTTTACGTTTAATTTTATTAATCATCTGACATTTACATTTCATTCACTAGCTATTTACATTTTGAAAAAGGGGTTACTGATGTTTACAAATCATGAAGCAAATAAGTTCTTTACATAAGCAACATTAAGCACACATTATTTGCAATTTCTAAATATTTTAAATCCATGTCACTGAATAATGTTGCTTCATAAAATATGATAATATCTTTTCTCTTTTCATTTTCTTTTTACATAAATGTATTCTCCTTGAACAAACGCCCTCACTCCTCATCCTGCCTAATAAGGCTCATTCCCAGCTCTTGGTAGCTAATTTTAGAAGGAGTGATGTAACGACTGTCCTTCAGGATGAATACTTTATAGCAAGACTCTACCAGAAATGCTTTAAAAATAATCTACCTTTATTATGCTGACATACTCTTATGTCATATATTGTTGAATATCCAGTTTACATTAATTTTTATGGGTATAAATGGAATAATTTATTCTGTACAAGCACAAAAATTGATTTATCTTTTTATTTCAGATTCAAACATCTAGACTGATTGTGCAAGATTCTTCAGAATATGCTATCAATATAACTTCTTATGTGATATTCATCAGTGCAACTATACTACTTTCCTATAGACATTGTCGTAGATATTTTCTTTCTTACAAAACTAAAAAAGTAGTTCAAACAGATCAGCCGCCTCCATCTGAGCCAAAAAAAATACAATCAGATACAAAATTCAAAAGATTAGTTTGTGTTATTTTTCTCTCTGCTGATCAATTAGAACTGAAACCAGGGGCTTCAAAATGGAAGGTTCTTCTCAATTTTATGTTACATCCGAAATCAGATCTCCCCACAGTTAAGTCTATTGCTGATACCGGGAAAAAAGGACTTTTATCTCCAGCTTCCTCTGAAATACCAGAAAATATTGTTTCAACTCCTAAATATCCATTACAGCCACTTAAATATCCTAAAATTTTTGAAGTATTCATAGTGTTACTGACTTTCATAATTTTGGGTCTTCATATTCAGCAATATTTGGCTATCCATAATCCTCTAGAAAAATTAGAAAATGGTTCTGCTTCCACTGGGCGATATAAATTCTTCTCATTGTTTGATGGTCTGCTATGGGATGCAGTGTTTCGGTAAGATATATTAATTTCGCTTTTAGGTAATTTTGAATTGCCTCCTTCATGGACTAGTTTATCCTCTACTAAGAATAACAAGTTTAGAATCTGGGGTTAAGTTAGCATATCTAAAATATATGGAAGTATAGAGCATGCACACAAATGAATAATATACCTAAATATATAGTAAAATATGCACACATAAGGAAAAACTGCAATGTATACATTTCATCAGTTTTTCTGATTTGGAATTCATAAAATCATATATCAGATTATTCTTTAGTAAGTGTGCATGATTTTATATGTAAATTCCATGAACTGTGCTTGAATAAAACTCAATACTACTAATACTTAAGGCATACTAAGTTTTAATGACATTTAATATTTATATACTATTAAGTTAAATCTTCAATTTGTTCTTTAAGTAAATAACAACTGGTTGTAATAATTCAGGGTTTATCAATTGCTATTAAATTAAATATATCCCAATGTTTCTGAAAATGAATTAAAATCTGTTTTAGGCATATGATAGCAGTTGATGTAACCGTAGCAACCATGGCTTTGTGGAGAGCACTTCCTAATTTCCGCCGACTTCCTACAAAAACTCTGTCTTATTCTGCAAAAGATCCTGTCCCAAACTTAGTTATAATTTCACTCACCCTTATGTTTGGATTTAGTTTAAGTGCCTTCAGCAATTCAGTTCTCAGAGCTACGCATGAATTTTCTAATATTTCAAATGCATTCTTGACATTGTTGAGTTGGTCTCATCATTCTCCACCAAAGGAAGATTTTTCTGAGTGAGTATAATGAATTGTCCACGGTTTACTTCAGAATAAATAAACTTGCTTTCGGTTTTAAGTTAAAGTATGGAAAACATATGGAATAAATATGTGGGCCATGTTTCCTCTAGTTAAATTAAGTATAAGTCTATTACTTTACATAAAAATAATTCTTACGATACTATTAGTCGTCACCATCTCCACCATTCTTTATATCACAACTAAAACATTGATAGCTACAATTTTAAAAGCATAGACTAAGAGGCAAAGATCACGTTATACTTTTGGCAGTAGTGATAGCTTAGCTAACAGCTGTATATATACTTATCAAACACATAGCATCCATAGAGGGATGCTGCTTTCTTTAATTTTCATGGAGATATATTAATATTGCTATAAGCAACTATTTGCTCAAAACCTCTATTTTTTCACTTTGCATGCAACCTATGAGTTTCTATTAGATTTTTTTAATAATTGAAGAATGAAACAATTTATAAGGAAGATTATAGTCATATCCATTCTATTCTCTTGTATTAATCTATCTATACCTCATCATCTTTATTTACTTAGCATATTTTTATATAATGTTGTTACCAAATTGCATTAAATGTATTAGAATGATATGGTTATATTTCATGGCAGAAGCTTGGCTGCAAGGATAATTTTCTGCATCTTCAGTCTGGTATCTACCATATATCTTTTAAACCTATTTTTGGCAGTTCTTATTTCTTACGTGGAAGGAACCCATAGAAAGGTACTAGAATCGATTTTTTTGTTCAGTCTAGGAAACATGTCATCTAATAGGAGAACGATCACATTCATCTATAAATGGCTCACATTCTACATTTTGTATTTTTCCTATCCTAGTGTATTTTTATGTATTCCTCTTCTTATATTTCAAATTACCGTATTTGACGGCATATAAGACGCACCTATTTTCCTAAATTATGTCTCGAAAAATTTCCCTGCGTCTTATATGTGAAGGTTCAACCTCCACAGATTAACTTTCCATACTGAATGCTATTTTTAGCCCAGATGGTCTATACTACCTATTTCATAATTGCATTCAATGATTGTGTTAATATTTGGCTTTTACGAAACGTGACAACTAAAAGAAACTACATTATAAGTTATTGTGGTACCGCGCTTTCGCATGGACTATTAAAACTTTTTTTCCTTGTGAGTGGCCAACTTAATGAGGGTGCGTCTTATATGCTGTCAAATACGGTAGCTCTACCAATTTAGTTTTTGACTATCAATTTTATACCCAAATTTGCTGAGAATTTTACCGTAAACTTCTGCAAAAGAATATTTTAAGGACTGCACTGCATCAATTTAAATATTATTTCAGACAGATATCAAACTAATTCAATTATGACATCCAAGTTCAGGTGTAATGTTAGATATGTACAATTTGTATTTCATTCCATTTTCTTAAATAAAATCCTGGATGAATTTACAATTACCATTTTGCCATTTCGCCCATATAGTAGAATATGATATTTTTGAAATATTCTAGAAGTATAAATGAAAGATGTAAATTAAATCATCCATCAGCATGATATATATTTTGGTATGGCATCTAAACAAATCAAGGTAAGAAAAATGAGAAGATAGCCATGGACTAGAGAATCGATTATTTATTTATTTACTCCCTGGTTCATGGCTATCTTTTTATTTATCTTAACTGAATTTATTTTGATGCTGCACTAAATATATCATGCTGATGGATGATATTTTTCTAAAAAGAATTTTTCAGTATATTTGCTTATCTCCACAGAAAAATTTGAGAGATAATTAAATTTCCTTATATATTTTTTTATATTGAGCACATGAGTATGAAAAATCACAGGATTGATATATCAGTGTCTAAAACGCAGATAATTTTATGTTCACTTTATTTCCAGATGAAGTTACAAAAATATTTTGCATTACGTGATACTGAATTTAGAGTTGCTGATTTATTTTATGAATGGACACAAAGAAAAATTCCAGCTTTGAAAATCAAAGCTAAAAAACATAAGTCTAATGAAATTGTAGTAACAAGAAATGAAACTGATTCAGAGGCATTGGGTCTTATTGGAGGAGGCTCAACAGTTACCAGAAAATCAACTGGAAATAGTATAGGAGAATTTTCAAGATTGGAGAGAGATGAATTTTCAATAGAAGTGAAGAAAATTCATTTTGATGCAATGAGCAAATTGATAAAGTCATGGATCACGGATGTACACAGTGCTGACTTCCGAAACAAGGGAAAAGATAATAAACCAGGTAAATAAAAATGGATGTCCTACATCATGTATACATGATATAGGACATATCTATTACATATAGATGCTTCTCCGGATTCATATACGATACGAGTAAAATGTTGCCGCCCGGCATCGAACCCGGGTCTTTCTGGTGATACTTGCTATGCAACACAATAGAAGATCATCATCTCTATGTGTGAAAATTCAAGCAAAAATATCGTTTGCAACTGCCTCAAACGACGTCCTACTTTTCCCTTATATTCCTTCTGAGAGAAATGTTTTTGTGCTCTGGCATTGAACCAAGGAAAATACGGTCATATATAAATTTTTTCTAAAACCGATTCTTAATATACATTTTCTATCAAAGCAAGAACTACCTATTATTTCTATGAGTGTATCAAAATAAATAATGAAAAACTACCTCAATGTATTTTAAAGGGCAGATATTTGCATTGTCCTAGCATCGAACCCAGGACATTTTCTGTAACAGTCATTAACAGGCATATTAGTCAACCCCTAAAATTTTGAGGTGAATATCGGGTTTTAGCCTATGTTCAACGTATAAGTCGACCAAAAAAAAAAAGGAAATATGAAATATATACAGTAACTAATATCAGATTATTTTTCAGGTAAAACTCAATCACTACCTGAACAGAAAGAGAACAAAATGAATGAAAAAATGATATCAATGATGGCAATTACTGTTAGTCAATCTAAGGAACAAGAAAGGAATTATATACTTCCTAAGAAATACCTCTCTCTAATCAAGTAAAGTATTCATGGAGTTATTTCATCCATTTAATATTTAATTCATACTGAGTTTGAATTTTCATTCTAGAAGAAAATCAATTATATTTTTAAAAACTGCATTTACTTTTAAGAGGTTTCTTGTAGCTAACTTCATTGAAATTTTTATCTTTATTTAGATTACATATATTTCCATAAGTAATTTGGCCAAAGCAATGGATTTTTAAATTTACAGTATCAATTGTTTTCTGAGTATTTCAGGGAAAATTTTTCGATTTTATTAATAGAAATTATTTTAACTTGGATTTCAAATTTCAATCCAACTATCCAACAACAATATAAGGTAATTTCCAAAGGAAAATGGACTTGCAAAAAGTCTGATGGGACTGGAAATTGAAACCCAGAATCTTCCTTTATCCAGGAGGCTGCTTTAACCATGTAAGCTACCCTGCCAGAACAATTTAACAAGCCATTTGGGGACTTTGTGTGCAAGGACAAGTATGGTTTTGCCGAACTCTGCAAAATCATCTATGGCCACGACCTCATTGAGGCATCGGCAACACAAAATGGTCTTAAGGAAGCTTAGATGGTTGAAGCAGCATCCTAGATAAAGGAAAATCCTGGCTTTGATTCCTGGTCACATAATACTTTTTTCAAGTCTGTTTTTCCTTGAGAATATTCCTGGGTGCATGCCCTAATGTGCAAAAAAAGAAATACCGAAAATCTCCTGGCATACTATTTCGTATCATCGTTTCAATCTATTTTATATTTACTAAAAAAATTCAACACATTTCTTATCTTCCACCCTCTTTAGATATGTTGATGACAAATGCAGACAAAGGGCCATAAATAAAGAAAGTTTGAATAAAATAAGAGAGAGAGTTCTTCAGATGTACTATCGAAATCAATTCAAAGAAAAACCAGGATATAAGGTTGATTGGGAAGATATAGTTGGAAGACATGATGAGAAGAGATTGAAATACTCCATTACTCCAACATCAATGAGTGAGAAGTCAAGGTATAATTCAAACCTACACAAGTAATGGGAGTCAAATAACCAAAATATGGTTTGTGGGGCTTCTAAATCAGATAAAGTAAGGAGGATATGATGAGAAGAAAAGAAACATTTTGAATATAAAATAGAGAAGGGTTCAGAGAATATTAACTTTCAAGACAAAACTATAGAGGTCGGTTTCACTGAATGTGAAATTTAACTGGTTGATTAGCAATATAATTTAAAGAAAATGAGACATTATTATAGTGCATAGAAAATATGAAGGAAGAGGAAGATAAAGCACAGATTAACCTTGGAAAGTGAAACAACCTTGAAATATGGCGATAGAAGTATCTTGAGGGTTGAGGGAAAGTAAATGCAGAAATGGGATCCAGCTCCATAAATTTAATTAATGGAGAAATTCAAGGGTTGTCCAAATAATAGAAAATATTAGAGTGACAAAGAAGCAAATGATTTTCACAACAATAAGATTTATAATACTGATGATAATGAAGAAAGTTCAATTGATAAAGAAACTTCTCAATTTTATAACTTAGAGCGCAAAAAATCAGTTTCAGATATTAATGTAAAATTACATTTGAAACAGATTATTTGCAAATTGGATTCTCTTTTGAAAAGAGATACATGTTGGAATAAAAAAATTAAATAAAAATGCAACATTCTACTATAATAAATGTAACCCATATAATCTGTATGTTAGCAAAAATTTAATATTATATGGAAATTATATGAAGATAAGGAGTGTTACGTTGCTTGTGTATTTGCACAGTAATTATTTATAATAGTTTCTATGCTAAGTGTAATATTTAAAATAAAATATATTTTCAATAAGCATAAAATTATACTCCTTTAATTGCGAAATCCTTTTCCAAATTTGTAAGTGTGGTGACATTCAATTCTGGTTATTGGAATCTTGCTGGCCGTCACACATATATAAGGCAGCCCATGAGAACGCCAAGACTCAACATTTTAATTTTACTTGAAATCTTAGTAACAACAGACATTTACAAGAAAGTACTTTCAATTGAACAAACAAACAAAAAATGGACAAAAGAGAGCAACCCTAATTCACATTAATTATCAATACCCCCTTTCAAAATGCTAAATGTAATAACTGTTAATTGATTTTCACAAGGCGGGGCCACGTGACTGACCATGAGTAAAGTGATAAGTCATGGATCTAAGGCACTTCTTGCCCCACAACACTCATACCCAACATGTATCACTGGTGCTCAAATAAATTCTGTCACAGAATGTTTGTTGAAAAATTAAGAAATCACCTCAAAAATAATTATAGCTATAGTTTATTCCAACATGAGTTTATGGACAATATTGCATTGTATCTTAAAAATGATACTAGCATGGGCAGATTAATAATGAATATCCAAGAAGCTAATTAAAAAAAAAACTTGAGTAAAAATGAAACAGAACAATTTTAGTTTCATTTGCCTGGATAAGCAGTAGAGGTGACTCATATTAATACTTAGTTTAATAATATTATTTAATAATCATATTAATAACAATCTTTTAGACCAAAATTTTGCAACTTCAGATCATAAACGCAGGTTGGGGTTAAATATTCTCTGTAGTTCCCAAATTCAATCACATGAAAAGTCAAATTCTTTCTTATATTAATGTCTAGAGAGTAATACTGATGCATCAATACAAAAGAATACTTCCAACTCAGCTATAAAAGGCTATGTTAGCCATTGGGAAATTTTTCCTGATCCAACCAACAACTTATAGATTAATATACTTAAGTAGAATTACTAATATTAGTTATATACCGAACACGCACGCGTTCACGCACTCCATCGCCCACGCACTCCACCACTAACATGCACACGCCCTCATTCTTGCACTAATACCTTCACGATTTCACTTACGCTCGCACAAAGTCGCTCAGGCTCTCACTCACACTTTCACGCACTCGCACGATCTTACTCACGCACATCCACACGCTCTGTCAGACACTGATGCCATCGCACTTGCACACTCACGGAGTGCCACTCAAGCAGGTGCAATCTCTCTTTCTCAATTCGCATTTACTCTCGCCAGGGACGGATCCACGGGGTGGTCCTGGGGGTCCGGACCCCCCCCCCGGAATATCACTTGTGCCTATTTTTCGAAAATGAAACTCGAATAACGCAAATAAAACACAATTTAATGAGCAATCACTAGTGAAAAAAATCGAGTTTGTAAACACAAATTTTAACGTCACGTTTTGTGAAAGCCGAAATATCTTCTATTTTTAAATATTTCGATCGGACCCCCCCCCAAAATTTTTTTTCTAGATCCGTACCTGACTCTCGCAGACACCTTTCTTTCACATACTCTAACAACAAACATTCATTCAAATCCTCTTTCATGCGTATTTTCACTATCTCACGTACACTCCTAGCCAAAATTAACGCAGCACCTCCCTAGCGATTCTAACGGCTGGTGCTGCGTTAATTTTGGCCAGGAGTGTACATCATTCTTAAGATGACCAGATTTTCAGGGGGCAAAGCTGGACGAGGGCCCCACGGACGGGGGGTTACCTCCTCCCCCCGAAGCCAGAAACGGTTTGTGAAAATTGACTGTAAGACACTTTCCTGAAGAGCAAAAAACAAAAAAATAGCAGTCGAAAAATAGCAGTTTGTAACTTCGTACGGTACCTACCTTATTGCTTGAATGTGTTCATTTAGCGCATGACGCTTGATGTTTTAATTCGACGCAGATAATAGGCCCTCATGATTAGGTGCAGACCTTGGTTCATTCTGTGTAGGTGCTCCGTACACATATTTCGTTGACGAATGAATGCTTCTGAGAAGTTTTGGTTTTTGTAGAAGCGTTTCATACACTTTATCACAAGAATTAGAGGAACTCTCGTTAAACTCAAAATTGCACTTCACCATTAACATTGCTTCTAGTGTTTCCACTTTTAATTGGGTTTTTCCCGTTGTCCATATGATATTCATAGCGGAGAAAAGTCTTTCAGTGACGGCGTTTGTTCCTGGGAGACACAAAACAACTAGTAGAAAAATAATACATTTTTAATTATGTATACTTTAAAAAATATAAGGCCGGAATTTGTATACTATACTATAGTGTGTCATAGAAGTACATTGGGTAGAGGGAGGGATCGGAGTGGGCGGGTTAGACGGAGGGATTGCAGTGGGCGGAGTAGAAGATGGGAAGGGAGTGGGTGGGGTAGAGAGAGAGATATTAGTGGGTGGGTCACAGGGAGGGATGGTGGCTGGGCGGGTGGATGGAGGGGTGGGAGAGGGCAGGGTGGAGGGAGGGATTGGAGTGGGCAGGGTGGAGGGAGGGATTGGAGTGGGCAGGGCGGAGGGAGGGATAGGAGTGGGAGGGGTTGAGGGAGGGATGGGGTAGAGGGTTAGGCGGGAGTGGGTTGGGTAGAGGGTCGGATGGTGGTGGGCTGGTTATTGGGAGAGATGGGATGGGAGCGGGTGAGGTATAGGTTGGGATTGGAATTTTTGGGCTTGAGGTAGGGTGGGAATTAGGTTAGGTAATGGTTTAAACAAAACAATCGCAAAGGCCGTTAAACTATAAGCCAGAAGATATCACTATAAAAATAACTAACCTAAATCGAGAATCCGGATGACAATCTTCTGATTATCCATCTCATTCGTTGTCACATCCTAGACACTTCGAAGAATCATCCAAAAGCGAGAGAATTCAGTTCCTCGAAACATGAAAAAGAAAAAGCAAAATTTAATTAACTATTTCCATAAAATATTGTAGGCTTAATGTAAAAGTGCGAGCAGCCACGGGTTTCAATCGCTGTAAGAAGAAGACTATAGAGGACTTGTTGGTGCGAATGATGTTATATTCCGACCGTATTATTTCAAGTCAGGTTGTGATGCGTTCCAAGCCATCAAAAGTTTCATCTTCCGAAGCCTTGCAAATAATGTTTGTAATCTACCCAACAGAATCTGGATCAGAAGATGATTCTTTGGACGGATCAGAGTCGGATAGTAGTCAGTGTTTGCGTGTTGTTACAACATACCAGGTAGATATGAAGTCACACCCCCCTGACATCCACCGGTACACCACATCCGATTCTTTTCTTGAAATCAACCGCCAGAAAGACAACGGGCGACACAAACGACCAAAGAATCAAGAAACAATAACTCTGCACGAAATTTGTGAATAATAAGAGCTTTAAATACAATACCACACAAGAATTATAAGCCAATCTGACACGCACTTGATATCACACTTTTCATATATATCAAGAAAGCAAAGTGAAACGTGACTAGACAAAAGATTAATGCTATAGAACTCCGGACTGGTAGTGAAGTTTACACAATATTATTCACAAATTAAATGATATGGTCCAGTTACAAGAAATATCACAAAAAATAATTAGTTAGACCTTCAGAAAGTCCCACGTGCTTTCACGACAGTTCAGTACACGTCACTCTTCGTCGAAGGAAAAAGAGTTCTGACCGCGAGTCCGTTCGCTTCACCTCAAGGCTTATCGCGATGACCTTTTCTCAACGGCGACGGTCTCTTCAGGGGGCGAGCTGTTGCGGCAAAACCACGTTCTTCGGAAAAACTCCACATTTCCCGAACAGGAGGGGTAAAAGAATGCCACACTCCTAGAAACTGGCAAAAGTTTACGCCGTGTTAATTAGTCCGATCAGCGGCAGTATCCTTGCACTAACAAGTATAAAAATAGCGTAATATCCCGTCCCTTCAGCTGGAGGCCCTCCTCACTGAGACATTCTGATAGAAAGTTGAAAACGTGCAAATTATAAATGGGCAGCTTACAATGGGGAAAATTCACGATAAATTCGTCACCACATCAGATAGATCATAAGGCAGAAAATATCATTATATCAATACTAACCTTTATCGATCACTCGGAAGACATCGTTTGATAATCCTACGTTGACTCAGAAAACCGTTTTCACACTCGAAACACCAAGAAGAATCATCCAAATGCGAGAGAATTTACTTCCTCAAAACATGAAAAGTAAAACAAAGTGTAAATAAGTACTTAATGAACTATTTCCATAAAATATTGTACGATACCTACAAAAGAGCGATCAGACGTGAGTACCAATCGCCCAAGGTAGGAACTCAAAATTGACGTCTGTAGATGAGGTGCAGTACCAAAGTCAGCACCTCCACTCTGGGTGAAGTCTCCGTAGCAACTGAAGTTTAAACATTTGGAATAAACGTTGCACCATATCTCTGATTGGTCGGCGAAAGGGAAATTTCCGTCCCAATGTCCTAATTTTAATATTTTACAATATATACAATATATAATCAACATAGAAATAATATTTATTTGAGCACAACGAAATTTATTTTAAATTTAATAATTATTGGAATATTAATTTGACTTGAAAATATTTTATTAATACCATCGTATCATCCCCCCTGGGTTACGCCATGCTTCAAATTCAAACACTATTTATCAAAATTATCAATATACGAATAATAATTTGCAAAACGACCCAATCGAAAATAAAATGTTTTAATTATTATATTCATGTAAAGTAATTCATTTTGTTAAGGTTTGGCGATAATGAAACAAAAGAATGCGAATAACGATGTTAGAATTTAAATCAAAATATTACCTACTAAATATAATTAAGAGTAATTCAATGATGTAATTATAGTAAAAACGTAAAACAACTATCTAATCTAGGAATTAAATTTATTTTAGAGCAATATTAACTCATAATACCTTTAATTTTGTAACCTCGGAATATTATGACATAAGTAAAGATTGATTTTATATTATGAACTTATCAATAATGTCGACTCTTCCAAGGGAATCATTCAAAAGTATAGTAACTTATCCCTTCTTTGGAAAACAAAGAAAGACATTCACATTACCTGTAATAACGTCTATATATATTACTTATCTCAGGGTCAACAAAGAGCTAAGAACCTAGGATTACTAGTCACCAATATTACAAATAGATATTTTATGCAACTGAAATTAGTTTCATTAATAAGTCTGCGAATTCTGAAATTCTCTTCTTTACGGTTCCAGAAGAAGACAATTGGTTTTTTTTTACTCCGAATTCCTTCGGTTGCCTCACGTTCAGTCTCGTCATTTCTATTCAAGCTGTTGAGAAACCAAGAAATTCTTTTCTTATACATTAATGGCATTATTTACAGGCTCAAAATTGTGTACAATTTTATGGACGCTACAATATAATATCTAATATTTGTTAATACAGAAGAGATAAGAGTTATTACGGGAAACATTGGAATATTTATTACTAATGAGAAATATGGATTGCTGGTCAGCAGTTTAACATACCATATATTTTATGAAATCGGAGATGAGTTAATGGGAACTTTTACATGTTCATCGATATTTAAAATGCTTGGTGTACTTTTCTTGCAGATTGCATTAACGTTTAAATCTATCGGCACGGTCAAAGTGAGTTAGAATAAAATCCAGGGGAGCAACAACTTACGTTTTTTCCTCACATAATATCTCGTCAAGTTTCACTAATTCTAATTAGTACCCCTTCGTATTCTTATAGAAAATCCAACCATTTTCCATGTCACCTTCATCACGAATCATATTTCTTGGCTCCACAAAGGATTGAAATATATGCACTATAATCACTGTCACACTTTTCACATTTATCGACTTAGGTAATAAATACTTCTAATGCACAGGTATTTCACTCCACTGACAGTACAATTTTACACCCGAAGGAAAAAATAGAAGGCTCCTTCAAAACTCGAGCACATGTTATTGAGACAGACTTGAGAACGGCGGAAGTCCCGCTATCAGATGACGAAGAGTACCTTTTCGCTATTCAGAAATTTCTATACCACAATTCTTCTAAAGCGCTTCGAGAATGGGTCCCGGTGACACTCATTGTTTACATAGACGAGTTACTTTGGTAAGTGCGAACTTCAAAATGTAATTGTAATCATAGGAATAAAAAATGTTGCTAGAGAGTGCTTAGGATGGGGTTCTCCCAGAAATAGCAACGTGGGTGGGTAAAATTGGTTACATTATTTTGGTGAAGTGAATGAATATTTTTGGTGATGTAGTTTGTATGAGCTGACAACTTATCTTTATAAAAGAGCCATTTTTAAAAGATACATGGAAGTTTCACAGTGAAAGCAGTGCTGCGCAGTGCTTACAGTTAAATAGTGTTTCCGAGTATAGTGGTGCTTGAAAAAAGTAAAGAAGACACGATTATTCCTTCCGCGAAACCAAAAATCTATAACGCAAGGATGGCTAATTTACCCAAAGCAACAACAAGATGGACGATCTCCGCGATGGAAGTTAATGCACGCGGGCTTTCATTTTATGGTTTATAACTGACACTAGCATGATTAGAATTAAAAGGTGAGTGCAACTAGGAGATAAACGTGTGGAACAGTTTTGTTTAAAAAAGAGTTGAATGATTACCCGTTACAGGTACTGAAAATAAAAGGTTTAAGATATAGAGATGAGTACCTAGACCCAGCTAATCCTTTAAGTTATTTGACAATCTTTGCATCAACTTTTAAACTATCCTAAAGTTCCTTAAGTTCAACTTTAAAAGTACAGATAAGTGAAAATCTTTGACCCTATCTTAGACATCTTTGATTCTTAACTCATTTGTTTTTTTTATTATCTCACCATCTCACAGTAAATTCATCACTTTGAAGGCTGCGTGAATCATTTAAAATCCACACCATTAGCCAAAGAATGTTTCAAAAGGAACAAAGGGTTGTTAGAGTAGTTTTGGGAGGAGGTAGTTAGACCGTGCTTTGCTCTCTTTCCTCACTAAAATTCGTGATAGCTAAGATAAGCGTTTTTCAGTTTTATGACATGAAATGATGGTCTTGGAAGAGTTATTATTATTGTTAAGAATATAATATCACATGTATCATGAATCATATCATTACTAATGTGAGATATTATACAGTTCAAAAGTAAATAAAATGTTAATTATTATTCGTCTTCAATAAATATAACTCGCAAATATGATTTTTTTCAGTTTTAGAGCTAGATTTAGAGCTTTAATTATATTTTCAATGGTTGCGTTCCGATTGAAATTCGCATCTCGTTACTCACATTCCTAGGTTTTATTATCGCCAACCCATAACAAAATTAATTACTTTCTATGAGTATAATATTTACAACATTTTCTTTTTAATCGGGTCCTTATGCAGAATAAGAATTGGTAAATTGATATCTTTGATGGATATTTTTTAAAATTTGAACCATAACGTAACTCAAGGGAGACGTGAGATATACGAGGATTATAATAAAATATTTTCAATTCAAATTAATATTCCAATATTATTAAATTTAACATAAATTTCGTTGCGCTTCGATAAATTTCACTTCGATGTTGATTATGATTTATGTAATATAGTATAATTAGGGCAATGGGACGGAAATTTCCACTTCGCTGACCAATCAGAGCGCAGTATTTGGTTCAACGTTTATTCCAAAAGTTTGAACATCAGTTGCTACAGAGACGTCACCCAGCGTGGAGGTGCTGCCGGTCTTTCTTTCGACAAACCGTTAAATTTTGAACAGTAGAAGAACAATATTTTCGAAATTGAGCATATGTGAATAATTTGCAAAGTGTAACTCAATAACAGTTTGATTAATTTTATTCGAGACATATCTATTATGTAAATAAGCGGGCATTTTCTGACCTCAAGATTTTCCTGCACTTGGTCTGGGATCTCATTTATTTGGTAAGTAGATGCATCATGATAAATTACTCTAGATTTGTAATTTCTTCCCTTATGATAAAGAATTTTGTGAATTGGTGGATAAAGGCTTTGTAGCTACGGCATTGACTTAAGTGATTTAGTTTGCTACTTCTCGTATCGATATCGATTGTGTTTTTCTTTTACCTCGAATTTCAGTTGAGCTAAGATTTATGATTCAAATTACTTATACAACCGTCCTTAGTTTTTAACAATCCTTCTACAGCCTTTAGGCTCGAAGCCCTTGTCACTGGAAATCATACTGAGAGTTGTTATATTTAAGATTTTTTTATGAATAGTGAATTGAAATAGAGCGGAACTGGGAATCTCAAGCAATCATTTTACAATTTTTAGTACAGTTATAAAATAGACCTCATAAATCATAGCAACCGAATTTTTATTTATAAATTCAAACTTGATTTGACCGTTCGTCAACATTTTATCACGTATCTCTTGAAGGGAAAACTTCTAACTTCTTAACGTTCTTCCATTATTCGTTTCACAGAAATCACAATTCATACATTTCTTGAATAATGTGTAGATATTCCTTATTATATTCTTGCTTCGTTTCTGAGTCAGGTATAGCTAGATTGATTAATTTATTAATAGGAAATGGGTCGGAAGGTCTTAATTTTAAAATTCAATTGAAGTCTAGAATGCATAACAAAAAATCTGTTAATGGTTCAATAAAATAACCCGAGATGAATATAAGAAATAATTAATGGTAATAATATCCGGTTATTTTGGAGAAAAGTGTTATAGCATAAACTTTAACGGTCAATTGCAAGAAGATCTTGGATATAAATGTATGTTTGAGTGGTGGTAGTTTTCATATTTTTACGTCAGTTTTCTTCGGAAAATCATATATTATATTACATGTAATAGAGGTAATAAAATATTATAATATTAAATGAAACGTTATATTTTTTATTGAATATCTAAACGATACTTCTCAAGTTTTAGGTTTTCCTATTAATTATAAATAATAATAGGGCTTAGGAGTCCGTTAAGTAATATTTTTGGAAATTATTTCGAGATTATTACCGATGTCATATTAACGGGGGTTATTATTTGAATTTCAACTAGTTTTTTCCTATCACTTACCTCTCATTTCATTTCTCATCGCAAACTTTCCTTTTGATATTGGATTCAAATTGACTCTGCATTTAAATCTTGAGTAATAGAATCTAGATACCGATTCTCTCGGACTATGTATCTTTTTATGCTGATCCTCGACCCTAAATAGGGGACAGTTGGGAAGCTTTCAAATTTAAATTAACGTGCGGGTCAAATTGCTATCACAGTTTTTGTCATCAACGGAATTATTGAAGTGGAATTATCATTCATAATATTTTATAATACTATCAACTATCCTTCTTACGGACGTCCTCAAAAGAACTTTAATTTACGAAAATTCGTCGTTTTACAAATTTGCTTTGCTGATATATTATTGGAATCCCTTTTCGCTTCAATATGTTTATTGGATCCAAATTCAAATTTTAAATAAGAATAAAATAAGCAAACTATTACAAGTATTTTAGTTGATGTATGTCAGTAAAGATATCTTTACGTTTTAGGCTGACGAATGAATTTATGGAATTCCTGAGCGAAAGTTCCTTAAAATCTTCTACTTGGAATCCCACCTCGTCTAACGAGGTCGCATTGCAAATCCTAGTTTGAGCAATTGGTACTAATGTCAGATCGCTGCTCCGCATGCATCGTACAATATTTTATGGAAGTAGGTAATGAATAACTTCATTAAATTTTGCTTTTTTCTTTTTCATGTTTGAGGAAGTGAACTCTCTCGGATTTGGATGATTCTTCTGGATGCCTCGGGTGTGATACCGAAAGTGCCTTCAACATAGGATCATCAAACGATATATATTGGATTTTCGATACAGGTAAGCTCTTTAATTAGGATATTTTCTGCCATATATTTTTTTTGATGTATGAAACCTCCAGAGTAACATATCTTTATATTTTTAACAGTGCAATTCATTTCCAAATTGTTTAGTTATTTAATTATAAGTCTTTCAACATTATTTAATTTATCCATTGGAATTTTATTTTTAAAAGTAACAATTAAATTAGAGCAGTTTATAAATCAATAGCAAAGCTGCAAACTAAAAATTCTAAAAACGGCATAGTAAATCTTAATTTTTTAATGTAAGGGAAATCTGTGATGCTGAACTTAAATAGATAAATATCTGGTTCGATATAAGAATTTAGAATGTTACTCGTAAATAAATAACCAAGGTTTTTGGGAATTCAAACTTAACTTCCATGGGACTTAGTAATTCAAGTAGATTGTTGTTTCCTGCGATGATCATTAATATTATTTAAAAAAATAAAGACAACTTTTTAAAATTACATTCTTATTTACTGATTTGTATGTTTTTTATTCAAGACTATATGTTTATTTTATATTGCTACAATGCATGCCTCCATATTCTTTGAGCTTAGCGTACATAGCTTTTTCGAACGCGGAAAACTTTTAATTGTTATGAAAGATGATTTCAGAGGGATATTTCATTGATTTCATTCATTCATTTTCATTGACAGATCGATGATTCCTCTTTCATTCCTCTTTTTTAACTTTAGTATCACCTTCAATTTTTTCTCAGTAATTTCGGTTACCTTACTTTCATTTTATACTTTTTGTCATTTGAACACTAGTAATCAAGTACCGGAAAAAGGCATCACCTCAAGGTCGAGATTTCCTAAAGTTCTTTCAGTGCTTGCCATCCATTCGTGTTTATAATATATTTCATGTTAGTTTTCTTCGCGAATTCATAGACAGAATTGTTGTTTATACAATTAATTATAAATATTACTTGTGGGTTGGAGTAAGTTAAGCTAAATTTTTGTGAAATTACTTTGAGATTACCTGGATATCATCAACTGATGTCATATCCACGAGATATGCATTTAAATTTTAACTTTTTGTTTTCCTATCTTTATCTTTTGTCTTTTATTTAATATCTTTCTTATACCTATTATTCTTTGCATGCTAATCGTGAATAAAAGTTAGATACTAATTATTTCTATTCTCTCCAACGGATCATGAATTGCTATCTGTTATACAACTTTACATTTTAAATTAACGTTAGTCTAAGATGTTTGCTATCACAGTTTATTGTCTTCAACAGAACTACGGACTTGAATTTCGGCAATGATCAATGATGATTTGATTATTTCACTAGATACTTTCAACTATCCTTTTAACGGATGTTAAGATGATGAGAAAAACTGAGATTAAGAGGAAAAGAAATTGGTTTTGAATTTACGATCGCTAATCGATTTAAGCATTCTCATTATTCATTTACGAATAAATTCCCGTTTCATTTGAATATTATAATTGCATCCAAATTTAAGTTTTGAAATTGAATGAAATAAATACACCATAGTACTTTTATTACGTATATTTCAGTAAAGACATCTCTGTTTTGAGTTTGAATGAATAATTAAATTGAATTCCGAAGTGACATTTACCAAACATTTTCGATGTGGTATCCCCACCTTGTCTTACCACGTCGCTTAGGAAATACTAGTTTGATTGATTTGTACTAAAATCTGTTCGATCTTACAATACATGCTTATTAAATGGAAAAATTATTTATTTACGAAATTTTTTTTCTTTTTTCAAGTCTTGAGGGAATAAATTTGCTCACCATAGCATGATTCTTCTGGTTGACTTTTCTGCGATACCGTAAGTGCGCCCTACGAAAGATAATATTATATTCCGGATTATAATTCAGGTAAGTACTTTTACAATTACTTTTTCCGGCTTATTAGTATGGTCTTCGCCGTTGTTTTGTTTAACCATAACTTTCTAATTGGATACAGTCCAAGTGTACGATATTTTTATAGTTTTATAGACACAATACAATTCCAAATGTTTTCATTAATAAATTATTATAAGTCATCACACATGATTTAAATTAACCAATTAAATGTCATTTTCTTTATATTTGAGACTTATATAAGTCAGAACGGTTTATCGATCAAAAGCAAGGTGTACGGTTTGAATTAAAATATCCTAAAGAACCTTTAATGTGAGAAGAATTCTTTTATAATGTACCACATTATTTAAATTCCAGTAAGTTGCCAGGTTCGATATGAGACTTTTGATTATTAAATAAATAACCAATTTGTTTGTGATTTAAAAGTTTACTTCAACGGGACCTAGTATTTCAAGTTAATATTATGTTTTCGGTATCGTCCGTCTGACGTATAATTTAACCTTTCCTTATAGCATAGTAGGCCTTCACTGTTTTCTAATATGTATTTTCTGCAAGCTATTTACCACTGAAAAATTTTCCCATTTATTTCCAAATACAGCTATTAAATCTGACACAAACTTACTTCCTGCACTTCATTTTACTGTGTTAGGTCTTTTCATTTACGTGACGAATAAATTCAAAGAGGCTACAAATCATTAATATAAGTTTTTCCCTCTGAAAGGACTGTTTAATGTCTGTACGTCAAAAAATAGTATAGATGGGTAAATATAGATAGTAGATAGTTTTATATACACTATGATCTATGTTCCTATCTTAGTAATGGAGAAACTTTCCCATCAAATACGCGAGCGTCTACGTAAGTTTTAATGGCTTCATTATAATTTTCAAGATTTAGAAATTAGCAAAGTTCGCAACGTCATACGAATTTGAGAGAGAAATGAGAAATTTTATACATTATTTTAATACACGTAATCTCCGTGTGATCGTCGATAGAATTAGGATTACCTTTTATAATTTTATTCCGAATTAGAAAGTTTAAATTTAAGATTATAAGTTTATTTTGTATTAAAGATAACTGCAATAGACACTCCATATGTTTTTTCATTGTGTAAAAAGCTTTTTAAATTTAGGATAAAAGTTCGTCGTAGTAAATGTGGATACCATAGATCGATGGAATTTCCCTTTTATTCTTCCCGTTTTAATGGAAGTATCGCCTGTAAAGTTTTCTCAATTCTTTAGATTTTCTTACTTTCACTTTCTCTCTTTTTCTCATCATAACTCAAGCATATTACAGGAACATGGCATCTCCTCAAGGCCTAGGATTCCTCAAATCACTTCCACCGCAACTCCTTTTTAAAATCGAAAGCTAACTGTTCCTCTAATTTCGACCTTCAGGTCTTTCCACAAGTTCAAGGTCTTCCTTTGGTGCATATTCTCTACAATCCTTAGTATTTTTACGTTAATTTGTTTGCGTTACGGTCTCACGGGTCTGTAGCGAAACTATGGCGTTTTAAAGATCTTGATTATTACTTTAGCAGCGAATGCACCTAAGCTTTTATAATTGATTAGATATCGATGAGCTCATAGATCAATGTCAAATAGAATATTATCCTTGATTCTCATTATTATCACTTCCGGCAATTCCCAATGCATACATAAAGGAACAAACGTTTGGAAACTTTTCCCATAGTTCAAAAAGCCATTCCAAGAGTCGTAATTGAAATTTTGTAGACTTAAAAATATGACTTCAAAATTTTCCGAGACGTGATTATTGCATTCATTTATGGTCTCCGATGTTAGCGGAGGTCCGTCACTTTAGATTTACTTTCACCTTTAATAAGCGATCAATCTTATATTTGCATTAATGCCGCATTTTCAGCCTGAAAAGGCAGTAATATATTAAATTTTTAACACATGGAAAACTTAAATTAATACTAATATAACTAATAGCTATATTATCTGCGCTTTTTAATTGAATATTTTCTCTTTCTCTCGAATCTCTCGAATCGAAAATTTCTCGATCGAGAGCAATCTTATAAAATTTCCTTCGTAGTGGTGGTAAAGGCAACATCAAACAACTAATGTCACTTACTGAGTAAAATCAGGGAATGCAAAGTGGCACGTATTACAAATTGTAATGATTGGTTTAGTGTCTTCGTTTTCAAGATTATAGGAGAAGATTTATTTACATAATCTATCACAGTAACAGCCACACTCACACTCACTCACTATAATATACGCAAACTGTTTGTTATTTACTTAATTAAATAAAAACCAAGGTCATACGAAATCGAGAAAGCATTAGAAGATGAAAAATTTCACTCAGAATATTTAATTTTGGTCCCATAATTCTAATTTCTGCTTGATACTGCTAGACGTATGATGCAATCATAAAAATATAGTAATATTTCCTGATTAGAAAAACATTGTAGTCGTGAATAACGCTATAGCTAATTCAAAGCTATAACGTTTTATTCGCAAGTATTTAGCCCAATTTAATAGAGTTAATTACGTAGTAATCTTTTGAGATTTAGCTTATGCGGTCACGAAAAATTAAATCGCTGGTTCCATCTTAATGTCTTGTATAACTTCTCATTAACCATCAATAACGATGGTTTACTCAGTCTTCTTCTTAAACTTATTTCTCTATGGAAGGAAATAAAGCGAAAACTGTTGCCATAAATTTATTGATATTAAGCAAACAAGACTAGTTTAAAGAAAGGTTCGCAGGGTGATTAACTTTTGGATTATTCTGTGGATTTCCCGCCGAGAATCAATGGTCAGTTCAGTTACTATACAGTGTGCGATTCGTGATTTCAATGTGAGATTAGGAATTTTTTAAATTAATATTTCAATATCTTATATTCCGATTTAGTCTATTTTTATTTAAGATAATGTTTTTTACGTTAAAGATTGATTTGATGGATGAATCCATATCGTTTGGGCAGTGTGCGCGTAGCTTTTTCAAACGTGGAAACAGTATCGCCGCTGTAATATAAATGCAGGTAACATAGGTTCGATGCGATTTCACATTCATTTCTTCCGTTTTAAATCTAGTATCAACTTTATTTTCCCTATATATATATATCTCCATAAATATGATATATAGGTATATTGTGTATCTTATAAAAGTTTTAGATAATCTGTTTTACTATAACTTTTGTATTTAACATATTTTTGTATCACCGGTTGATTAGGAGTTATTCGTGAAATACTGATAAACCGGAAGAAGATGATTATGTACATTGTGGGCGCTCTAACATGAAAACTATTTGTCGGAATAACACCAAATTTCATATATAGTACTTTTATTACAGTCGTTAGAGTTGATTAGCTTTTGGAATGAATCGGTTACCCGGAAGTTGAGCTTCATTCTTCAAAGCTCATTTCCGGTTTTCAAAATATCTCCATAAATATGTTATTTAGGTATATACTATTATTTATAAATGTTTTATAAAATTTAATTTACTATAACTTTTAAATGAAACATATTTTTGCATCATTGATTTTTTAGGAGTTATTCATGAAATACTGATAAACTGGAAGTTGCTGATTATGTACTTTGCGGGCGCTCTGGGCTCTATGGGCGAAAGGTCAAATTCATCGTTTTTCATCGAACATGTCCCGAAAAACATTATTTATAATTTTTGTGACGTAAAAGATAATAATATATAAATTAATCATTCATCTTCCAAGTTTAGATGGAATATAGAGTTCGAAATTACTGTCGTAGATAAATATTTACATCTTGGAGAAAGTCATGTGCTGGCCACATCAGATTTTTTGTCAATGTAAATAATCTCTGTCATTATGTTTTAGTTACTATTTCCCTGGTCTGAATTGAAACTAGTGCGTATTATAGATCTTTTGTAAAACTTTTTATAGCTAATGTTACGAAAGTTTTATAATTTCTAATATATCGACAAGATCTTAGAATAAATTCAGGGACGATATTTACCGCTGTTTATTATCAATCTCTCAGCGGACTGTTCGTTTAATACATACAATATCCATTTTAGTTTATGCAAACTCATGGACCTTGGCATTATAGGTTTGCGGTCTTAAAGAATTTTTAACTTAGCCATGATAATGCACACAACAGACGAACGGAGATTTTGGTCGATAACGTTTGACAGATATTTGATATGGTTTCTGCTCCTTCGATACCTGTAACATAGGATATCCTCGGTAATAGTAACCTTTCATTATAAGAAACTCAAACCATTATATATTTTAGATTTATTTGGTAGATTACATTAACCTCTGCATTAATTTTTCATTTTTATGATCGATTGATGTTTTGTCTATGAAAGCAGAGTGAAATGACATTCTAACCTCAAATTTTCCCTAAGTTTAAAAATACTCGGAAAATGCTAACGACCGAATTATGAATGTTTCCCCTTAAACAAAAGCAGTTAAATAGTTTGATGTCTATGGATTTTTCCTCCCAGTCTATTGATCTTATTGGAAAATCCACTTAGATTTTCCTTTACGTTTAAAAAGAAAAGATACATATATATATTTTTTATTGCATATTTGAATTGATATACTGAGGGCTACTAAAAGGATAATATCGAGATTTCCTAAATTCACTACAAAAAATTACAAAAATAAATTTGTTATATAAATTGCACGCATAATAAAAATCCACGTCTGTTATGTATTCAGGAATCCAACATCATTATATTCCGCATCTAATACATGTTGCTGTTCATTTTTCGCAAAACTGGTTATTATTCTTTTAATTTAATTTTTTTAATGATACCGCTAAAATGTGGAAAATGCTGACTTCAGAATAACAAATTTATTCCAGTAATAAAATCCAGTTTCAGGGATTTGCCGTCAATGAATTTCCACTTTCGGATTCTTTTTGAAGTTTTTATAAATGCCACCTAGATTTTTAATCGTTTAAATGAAGATAAGTTAAGGCATAGTTAAGTTTAATATGGAGTAAAATTAAAATCTCAGTCGGATATAAATTAATGCATCCAGTGACATAATCTTCCTCAGTAAATACCTCTAGCTTATCCTCCTTATTTCACTAAACCAAGCAGTTATTTATATAGTTAGGTTTAATAAAATGATATTGCTAATTCAGGTTAATTAGCTGAACTTAAGTTACATACATGTTAAAGATTGTTTAACATTAAAATGGATGTAGTAATATAAATTTAATCAATCGGAATAAAGTAAATTCTAGTAACTAAGACGAACACAGATTTTGGTTGACTTACCTAATATAAAATAGTATTGCGTTAAGGTAATAAAAAATAGTACAACATTTCCCAGCAGCATTTCTAGATTGAATGCTAACACGGTACTTTATTCACTAAGGCCTAAATTTGGTGATTAAAATTATATTTGCATATAATAAAATAATTCATATATCTCGATATATATTTTTTTCACGAATGACATACGCGGGTGATCAGCTCAGTGGGAGAATACCGGCAAAAGGGCCACCCAGTGTCTGGGTCACCCGAGGGAGGACCTGGCGAGGAAGTGTGCCATCGAGGTAGGACCCCGGCGTGGGAGAATCCCGGCAAGAGAGAAGACCAACGAGGGATGGTCCCAGCGAGGTAGGACCCCCGAAGGAATGGTCCCAGCGAGGGAGGGTCCCAGCAAAAGAAAGTCCCAGCGAAGGAGAACACCGGCGAGGGAGAACCCCGGCGAGGGAAGGTCCCAGCGAGGTAGGACCCCGGCAAGGGAGAAGACCAGCGAGGGATAGTCCCAGCGAGGTAGGACCCCGGAAGGAAGGGTCCCAGCGAGGGAGGGTCCCAGCAAAAGATAGTCCGAGCGAGGGAGGACACCGGCGAGGGAGGACCCCGACGAGTGAAGGTCCCAGCTAGGTAGGACCCCGGCGAGGGAGGACCGCAGCGATAGGGGTCTCAGCGAGGGTGGACCACAGCCAGGGAGCACCATAGAGAGGGAGCACCATGACGAAGGAGGACTCCGGCGAGGGAAGTTCCCAGCGAGAGAGGTTCCATCGAGGGAGGACCCCGGCGAGGGAGGGTCCCAGCAAGGGAGCATCCCGGCGTGGGAGCACCCCGGCGTGGGAGCACCTGTGCGTGGTAGCACCCCGGCGTGGGAGCACCCCGGTGTGGGAGCACCCCGGTGAGGGAGGACCCCAGCGTGGGAGGACCCCGGCGTGGGAGGACCCCGGCGTAGGAGCACCCCGGCGTTGGAGCACCCCGGCGTGGGAGGACCCCGGCGTGGTAGCACCCCGGCGTGGGAGCACCCCGGCTAGGGAGCACCCAGGCGTGGGAGGACCCCGGCGTGGGAGCACCCCGGCGTGGGAGGACCCCGGCGAGGGAGGGTCCCAGCGAGGGATGACCCCGGAGAGGGAGGACCATGGCGTGGAAGGACCCCCGCAAGGGAGCTTCCAAGCGGGACCGCGGCGTGCGATGTCGGGGGTTCTTCCCTCGCTTGGAACCTCTATCGCCGTGGTCCCCCCTCGTTATGACCCTCCCACGACGGGTTATTCCCACGCCGGGTCTTCCCACGCTGGGGTCCTCCCACGCCGGGGTGCTCCCACGCCGGGGTGCTCCCACGCCGGGGTCCTCCCACGCCGGGGTCCTCCCACGCCGGGGTGCTCCCACGCCGGGGTCTTCCCACGCCGGGGTCCTCCCACACCGGGGTGCTCCCACGCCGGGGTCCTCCCGCGTTGGGACCCTCCCTTGCAGGGGTCCTACCTCGCCGGTGTCCTCCCTCGGTCGGACTATCTTTTGCTGGGACCCTCCCTCGCTGGGACCCTTCCTTCCGGGGTCCTACCTCGCTGGGACTATCCCTCGCTGGTCTTCTCCCTTGCCGGGGTCCTACCTCGCTGGGACCTTCCCTCGCCGGGGTTCTCCCTCGCCGGTGTTCTCCTTCGCTGGGACTTTCTTTTGCTGGGACCCTCCCTCGCTGGGACCATTCCTTTGGGGGTCCTACCTCGCTGGGACCATCCCTCGTTGGTCTTCTCTCTTGCCGGGATTCTCCCACGCCGGGGTCCTACCTCGATGGCACACTTCCTCGCCAGGTCCTCCCTCGGGTGACCCAGACACTGGGTGGCCCTTTTGCCGGTATTCTCCCACTGAGCTGATCACCTGATCACAGGGACCTTCCCTCGCCGGGGTCCTCCCTCGTCGGTGTCCTCCCTCGCTGGGACTTTCTTTTGCTGGGACCCTCCCTCGCCGGGGTCCTCTCACTCAGGCGTCCCCCCTTGCCGGGATCCTCTTTCGCTGGTACCCTCCTTCACCGGGGTCCTCCCCGCCCACCCGAATGGTATAGGTACAACCTGAGGAAGAACTGATACTGGATATATAAATATTTTATCGATTGAGATATTTATGCGCGATTGTATTGTTATGTATCAAATGTTGTAATATTATGCGAAAGCCAAGGAACGGCAAGATGAATTCATTCGTTGAGTAGACCGCAATTAATAAATGGAATGATGGGATTAAAATTATAAGTTTGTTTTCTTCACTAAACTGGGAAAGTAATCCACGTTTTTTTAGAAATAACGTTATTTACACTTCGAAAGCAAAAGTTATTGACGACAAATCAATGAAACTAGATTTGATTGTTGGAAAGCATTCGTTATTTGCACATTAGCAATCATCGTAAACTAAGGTAAAAACTATTTAAAAATCTTGTGGTATATAATCAGATTGAAAGTTCAGAATAAAGAGGTTCGTTCGTTCGTTTTTTAAGTAATGCTACGAAAGAAAAGCAAGTGTTACAAAACTGCTGTCAGATGTAGGTTGGGAATCCTTTCTAGACAGGAGATTTGAAGCAAGGTTGCGATTGCCTAACAAAATCAGGGAAACTACTTTTGCGGAAGATACAACCGGTATCAAGCAACCCCCCTGCTACCTCGGTCGATCCGATAAGGAATGTAAGTTAAGAGATATAGATGCTAGAACGAATCGTTTTAAAAATTTATTCTTTCCGCTAACGATACGCGACAATAACCGAGTAAAGAAGTAGTTTAGATTCAACTGGTGTTTACATCCCTTGCCACACGCCGATAGGCGGCTTGTAGGTTATTAATGTAGACGTAGATTCCAAAGACGAAAGAGGCATCGATCTTAAAAAAAAAACAAAATGTTAAGAAGTTAATTAAATGGAATGAATAGCTCCGGGATAACATTTTCTGGCATGAAGGTGAAAATGGTAACAACTGTTGCCTCAAGTTTGAAGTGATGCCATATTCCTGTGAATAATTCCTACATAAACTGGGATTTTACACTGGAGTAATGGAAGGGAAATAAATCGACCTAAGGATGGAGTTAAAAACGGCGAAACTGTTTCCGCGTTTGGAGAAGCTACGTGCGTAATGGCTAAAAAATATGAATTTATAAATTAAATTAATGTTTAATATAACATAAACAAATTATTAAATATAAAACATTCGAAATTGGAAAATTAGAGTTTTTATGTTAAGGAGATAATTATAGTTTTATAGTTGATCTAACATTGAAATTAAGAATCATGCACTTTATAGTAGCGGAACTGATTGATTAATCTCGTAACCGGAAATTCGCACGATAACTAAAGCACTAATTACCCAGAAAACTCTTCTTTAATCCTATCATCTATGCTTAATTTCAATAAAATTTGAAAAACCAGTTTCTCTTTAAATTCCTTCCACACACAAATATGTTTAAACAGATCACTTAGCAATTAGTAATGCCGGGATGGTTAGGAAGTACTTAAAAGTCAGCAAGTTTGAGCAAGCGATTAATATATCTTGATTACAAATGCTAAGTCTCAAAAAATTATTACCCTTCATATGGTCTATGTTTAAACTCAAATAACTTTAATTATTTGCTCTAAAATTTTCTATAATTACAACCTATTTCTAACAACATCAAAGGGAAGGTAAATTTTGCCTAACCAAAATTAAAGATTCAGAATTGAATTTTTATCTATTAATGTTTTCTCGATTTCGTATGACCTCGATAGTTAATTATTTTATTAATTTTATTTTTATAAAATAAAGCCTTTAAAATTTTTATTTTGTATTGACATTTTATGTGAAAGTGTCACCGTTACTAAGATAGAATCGTAAATCACTCTGCAAATAATCCTAATCCTATATTCTTGAACGTAGAAAAATAACAATTTTACTGTTAGAAAAATGTGCAAATTTTGATTCTCTCATTTTACTTGAACACACGTTTCTACGTTAATTGTTTTCGTGGACTTTCCATAACCTCTACGAAGCAATTTTTATAACCGTTTACATTGCTCTCAATTTAACGTTGGTTTCTACAAGTGTTGATCCGGCAATTATTCATTTAAGATTTAGTTAACTTCAATAGCATAAGTATTTACTGAGAGCACTGAGAGTGAATCGATACGTTTAAGTTTTCTACGAGATAGAAAATGTAAAAACATAGCGGCGGAAGTGATTTGAGGAAACTTAAACGTTGAGGTGGTGCATTGATCCTTTACTTATTATACTTGAGTTATGATAAGAAAGAAAGAGAAAGTGAAAGTATGGTAATCTTAATAAATGGGGAAAATAAAATCACAGCGATCAAATAGCATCCACTTTCATCACGGGGACATTTTTTCCGCGATTGTAAAAGCTAACTACGCAATGCTCAAAGTATATAAAAAAATCTATTGCAGTTATCTTCGATATAAAATAAACAAATAATCTTGAATTTAACCTAACTAAATCGGAATAAATGTTTAAAAGATAACCCTTATTATATCGTCGCACACACATTGAAATTATATGTATTATCAAGAGTAACATTTGCATTCCTCGTCTTTTAATTCTGTCCCGAATTCGTATGACCTTGCGAACTTGCTAATTTACTCTCGAAAAATTAAATAAAGCCTTTCAAATTTATAAACTGTAGATATGAACTTTACGGAAAAGTTTCGCCATGGCTATGTTAGAAACGCAAATCATTATGTTTATAAATACTATCTATGTTTTTGACAAGAGAAGCATTAAACAATCTTTTCAGAATGAAAAACTTAAATTCTTTTGTTAGAATCTACTAGTATACATTCGTCACATAAATCAAAAATCACGAAATAATCAATAAAACTAATTTCAATTAAGTTATTCTCGGTCTGATTTTAACAGCTTAGTTTCGAAATAAATGGTAAAATTCTCCAGAGGTCAATAGGTGATGTGAAAATATTAGAAAACAACGAAGGCCTACTATCTTATACGCAAGGCTTAATTAATATGTTAGACGGGCGAGGAATGACAAAATAATCATATTAACTTGAAATAGTAGGTCCCGTTGAAGTAATCTATTGAATCTCAAACACCTTCGTTATTAATTAAATATATTCTAAAGTCTTATATCGAACCTGGTAACGTACAAATATCTGTATACAGTGGTACACTCCTGGCCAAAATTAACGCAGCACCTCCCTAGCGATCATTACGGCTGGTGCTGCGTTAATTTTGGCCAGGACTGTACATTAAAATAGATTTTCTCTCTCACTACAGATGATTTAAGATTTTATTAATACACTTCAGACGCTCTGATTTTGATCAAGTAACTGTTCAGGCCATTGGAATAACTCAGAAAATATCATAGTAAATGAACAAACCTGAATCGGGAACCCGGAAGACAATCTTTCGATTATCCTTCTTTGGACACAGTTTCGGTATCACACCCAGAAGAGTCATCCAAAAGGGAGAGAATTTACTTCCTCAAGACTAGAAAATAGAAAAACACGAATTAATTTCTTAGTTAAAAAATTATTCAATATTATATAGCATGAATCACAAGATCGCATAGATTATAGTAGCAATCACAAGATCTAGTATTTCCTATACGAGATGGCTAGACAAGGTTAGATACCATATGGCAATTGTATGGTAAATACCGTTTCGGGATTCACTTCAATTATTCATTTAACCTCAAAAACAGATGTCTTGACTGAAATATATGTTATAAAAATAACATAGTTTTCTCATTTCGTTTAATTTGATTTATTTATTCGGAAACAATGAAAAAATTGAATGGAAACGAGGATGCGATGAAAAATGAACAAAATAAAAAGCTGGTAACCGTAACTAATCATAAATTCAAATTCATATTTCTATTCTGAACCTAAGTAAGAAGGATATATGAAGGTATCTACTAAATGATATAATTATCAATGATCATTTCCGTTGAAGACAAATTCCTGTGATAGATTCAAGATTTCTAATAGAAATTAAAGATTCGACGGTAAGAATAAAAATATTCATACTCAGAGATAATCATGAATACCTAATAAAACGTAAAATCCAAGATAAATAGGCAAGGCAAGGCAAAATAGAATCTAATATTGAAAGAAAGGTTTAAAGAAACCATTAAATAAATGATGTCTGATAGGAAAATAAAAATTTCAAATTTAAATATAAACTTCGTTAGTGTGACAACAGTAGACGATATACAGGTAGTCCCGAAATAATTTACAAAAATATTACTTTAATTACTTTAATCTCTAATTTAGCAAAGCCTTGTGAATATTGAGTCATCCATTGCTGCAATCTTTTATGACAAATCAGCAAATAATTTTGTATATAAAACAAACAGAATCAGAAATTAGAATAAAATATAAACGGTAATATAATTATACATAAAAACATTTAAATGATCATCTCAGGAAACAACACTCTACTTGAACTACTATGTCCAATGGAAGTATACTTTTAATCTACAAAAACATTCATTATTTATTTACGAATAAGTTTCTTCAGTCTTATATTGAAGCAGATAACTTCCAAATAACTAACTACTGTAGCATATTGTAAAATTAAAATAGATTTTTTGTAAATTGCAGATGAATTAAGATTTATTTTTATTTGCAGTATTGCTTTTGTTTTATAAACTACTTTTATTATATTTCTATCTTTTTAAAATAAAATTTCATTGAATAAAGTAAACAATGCTGTAAAAGTTAAAATTAAATAACTAAACGATTTGAAAATGAACCGAATCGCTAAAAATATAATAATATATAATGCTCGAGTTATGAAAGATCAGAAAAATTATTAGAAATAAAAAATCATTATAATAGAACTAACCGGTAACTATCATCTGGAAGATATCGTTTTATAATCCTACGTTGACCGCTAATTCGATTTCATACCACGAAGAATCATCCAATTGCGAGAGAATTCATTTCCTCAAAACATGAAAAAGAAGAAGCAAAGTGAAATTAATTACTTAATTAACTATTTAGATAAAATATTGTACGATTCATGCTCAAGAGCAAGCAGACTAAGTACTAATCGCCCAAAGCAGGGACTCCAAATCGACGTCTTTGGACGAGGTGATGTATCAAAGCCAAGATGTAGGGAAGGGAATTATCGCGTAGAGATTCAGTAAATGAATTTATTCAAACACAAATATCTTGGTTCCTATTAGTCAAGATTTAAATGAAAGCTCGATTTGAATCTAATAGCAACCGGAAAACTAACAAAAAGAATTTAATTGAAAGATATCGGATAGGAAAACCAAAAGTTGAAATTCAAATATATACCTCATTGATACGTCATCGGTTGACTACCACCAGGTAATCTCGTAACAATTTTCACAAATTATAAATAAGCTTAACGTAGCCCTATATTATTATTTAATATAAATTGTAAAAACTACACTTTTCAATATGTATTCCCGATGAAAACTTCAATAAAATATAGTTTAAAAGTTAAGCTGTGTTGTAAACTAAAGTGATCGATCACTACTCGTAAAATATAACTCAAATGTATAAATGGAATCTTCAACTTTATGGCCGTTGATATTATCCGCAAAAATAATCAGGCAATATTAACATTGCCATTTATTAATTTCCATTGCATATCTCGGATTAATTACCCTCAACCATGAATACGAATATAACAATTGTTAGACTTTAACTAAATTTTAAAATTAATAATTAAAATCTGACTGTCTTATAATTAATTTAGCCATCCTTCGTTCGAAAACAAGATTAAAATCATAGTAATTCTCCACAAATGAAAAACAAACCCATTCACAAGTATGGTAATACTGAATCGAATTTTCAACTTGCAAATTTTCCAATTCAGAGATGGATGATAAAATAATGAAGAACGGTTAGGCCATTTTTAGATTTCAAATGAATCTTCAGATGAATTTATTTTGGTAGTGAATATACTTGAGGTACACAGTTCCGCTGCTGTATATTGAGTTTCCGAAATTAAGAAATCACAACTATCAAGCATTTCTGGAGAGAAAAACTTCATGCCTGAAGACTAAAAGTAAGATTCTCGAAAACAAGAGATAGTCGAGAGATGGAATGTGAAAAACGTTCCACTGAAATCAAGGTAAAGAAAAGGAAAGGTTATATTGTGAAGCAGCTGCTGTCAAGGCCGTAGCACGTCCTTCGCAAAATGATTAAGCATTACGATCGAAATACTATTTTACTCCTAAATACGGAAATTACATCTTTAACCCTAAATATAGAGTAATTTATCCTGATGCACATACTCACCAAATAAAGGAGATCCCAGACCAAGTTCACGACTATCTTGACGTCGGGAAATACCCACTAATTTACATAATATATAGTTCTCGAATGAAATTAATCAAACTGTAATAACGTAATACCTTGAAAATTCCTCGTATACTCTCGATTTTGAAGCCAAGGTACATCAATGATTCAAAAGGTAACGGTTTTTCGAAAAAGGACCAGCAGCACCTCTACACCGGGTGACGTCTGCGCAGCAACTGATGCTTAAACCTTTGAAATAAACGTTAAACCAAATGCTGCGCTCTGATTGGTCGGTGAAATGGAAATTTCCATAGAACCATCTCTTTCATGTACATTTTTTACGTAATGTATAATAAACATCGAAATAAAGCTTATTTTAGCGTAACACTATTTATTTTTAATTTAAAGATTGGAATAAGACTTTTTCTTCGAAAATATTTCATTATAATCCTCGTATGATAAACAATCACTTGGGTTACGTTACGCTTCAAATTAAAATATTGCTCACCAAAGATTTCAATTTACCAATAACTATTTTCTAAAATGACCAGATTGAAAATAAAATGTTTTTAAATAATATAGCAATGTAATTAATGATTTTAGATATATAAATCATAAACAAAGTAATGAGAGTAACGATCCGAGCTTAAATCGGAATATTACCTACTAAATATAGTTACGAGTAATTCAATGAGGTAGTTCTAGCTAAAACGAAAATAAAATATCTGATTTTGGAATTACCTTTATTTAAAACCAATATTAACTCATATTACATTTACTTTTGTAACCTCGGAATGCTGTAACTTAAGATTGTAAAGATTGATTTGATATTATGAACTTATCAATAATGCTGACACATCCAAGAGAATCTCTAAACTAATAACTTATCTCTTAAAAGGGAAAACAAAGAAAGACATTCACATTACCTGAAATAACGTCATAATTTATAACTTATCTCATGGTCAACAAAAAGCTAAGAAATATGGATTACTAGTCACTAAGATAACAAATACATATTTTATGCAACTTAAATTTTCAACTGTGTTATTCGTCAAGGAATTCTGAAATTCTTTTCTTTACGATACCAGCCGAAGACAATTGGTGTTTCAAACTCCAAATTCCTTCGGTTGCCTCGGGTTCGGACTCGTCATTCCTATTCAAGCTGTTGAGAAACTCAAAAATTCCTTTCTACTACATTAAACTACAAAAATTAAAAGGTTACTATAGATTACAATTTTATATACAGCTGGGATGGACGTTCTAAAATATTAGACAATTGTTGATGATATGGATGAGTGAAGAATTCATACGATAGCCATTGAAATATTTAATCCTAATGAGAGGTATGGATAATTGATCATCAAATTAACATACTAGTGTATCATTTTTAAAATAACGCTTAGGGTAATAAAAACTTTTAATTGTAGTTTCACCTGGATTTCAAATGATTGGTATAGCTTTCTTGAAGTTTGATTTCGTGTTAAAATCAACCGGTATAGCCAGCTTATGTTACTATAGAATAAAATCCAATGTAGCAACAACTTACTTTTCTTCCTTACACAATCTCTCGACAAGATTCACTAATTCTTATAACTTCCCTGTCGTATTCTTGTAGAGGATCGAATCTCTTTCCGAATCACCTTCGTCGCGAAACACACTTCTTGCATCCTGCATGAAGCTTAGAGATATATGCACAGATATCACTGACACATTTATGGACTTAGGTAATAAATAATTCTAATTCACATTTACATCACTCCACCTTCAGTAGATACAATTTTACACCCGGGGCAAAAACTGGAAGACTCCTTCTAAACTCGAGCACATGTTTTTCATACAAACTTGAGAATGGCGGAAGTCACGTAATCAGGTGACGAAGAGTGCCTTTTCGCTATTCAGAAATTTCTAGACCATAATTCTTCTAAATCGTTTCGAAAATGCGTCGCAATGTCCCTCGTGGACTTTATAGGAGAGTTACTTTGATGTGAGCGAAATTCAAAAGGAAATTATTAATCATTGGAATTAAAAAGAGTTCTAGAGAGTTCTTAGGATAGTGAAATTGCAACGCCTGTGTGGGTGGATTAAATTAGTTTCATTATTGTCTCTGAATTTCGTGTTGAAGCAGTTTGTACGAGATGAAAACTTAGCTCTATTACAGTCCCATTTTTAAAAGGTTTGATGAAGTTTCTCAGTGATAACAGTGCTGCGTAGTGCTTATAGTTTAATAGCGTTTCCAAGTACAGTGGTGCTCGAAAAAAGTAAACAAAACAATTTTCCTTCCGTTACACCCAAAATCTATCACACAAGAATGGCAAACCACAGGAACAAGATGGACGATCTCCGTGTTGGATGTTAATGTTCGCGGGTTTTCACAGCAAGATTTATTACTGACACTAGCATTACAGTAATTAGAAGGTAAGTGCAACAAGGAAGTAAACTTTTGGTGCTATTTTCTTTGTCCTACGTATAAAAATGAGTCGAGTGGCTACTCTTCATAAATATTCATTATAACAAGCTCTGCATCAACTTTGAAGCTAAACTAAAGTTCCATCAGTTGAACTTTAAATGTAATTATATGTGTAAATCTCTGAATCTATCTTAGATATCTCTGATTCTTAACCATTCGTCATTGACGATCTCATTAACTCTCAGTAAATTCATCACTGTTAAGGCAACATGAATCATTTAAAGTCCACACCATTAGCCAAAGAATGTTTGAAAAGGAACAAGCAAGATAAGCTGTTTTCCTTCGTAACGAGATAAAGTGTTACAAAATGAAATGGTGGTCTTTGAAGAGTTATTACTATTATTAGGAATATAATATTAATTGTATCTTCACTCATATCATTACCTTGGAGAGATATTCTAGCGTTTCAAAAGTAAATATAATTTTAGTTATTATTAGTATTCAATAAAAATTACTCGCTAATTCGATGATTTTTTAAATATTTTACTTTAATTACATAAGAATTTTAAAAATATTAGTAAATGTTGCGTTCCAATGTAAATTTGCATATCAAAACTCGCATCTCTTCATTTCATTATCCCCAAATTTTAACAAAATTAATGACTTGACATCAGTATAATATTTAAAACATTTTAATTTTTTAGTCGTTACGCAAAATAATTTTTGATAAATTGATATTTTTAATAATCAGTTTTTTTAATTTGAAGCGTAACGTAACCCAGTGGGGGCGTGACATTTACTAGGATTATAATAAAATATTTTCAAGTCAAATTAATTTTCCAATATTTCATAATTTAAAATAAATTGTGTTCAGCTAAGATAAGTTTTATTTCGATGTTGATTATAATTTATGTAAACTATTGAAATTAGGGAAATGGGACGGAAATTTCCATTACGCCGACCAATCAGAGCGCAGAATTTGGTTCAACGTTTATTCCGAAGGTTTAAACATCAGTTGCTACGAATACGTCACCCAGAGTGGAGGTGCTGCCGGTATTTCCTTTGACCAGCCGTAAACTTTTGAATTGTCGAAGTACAATATTTTCGAAGAAGAGTATATGTGAGCATTTAGCAAAGTGTAACTCAATAATAGTTTTTTAAATTTCATTCGACAATTATGTATTAGCGTAGAATATGTAAATTAGCGGATATTTCCTGACGTCAAGATTTTCGTGCACTTGGTTTGGGATCTCGTTTATTTGGTAAGTAGGTGCATAATGATAAATTAATCTCGTTTAAGTGCAAGCTTTATTTTTGTTTTCAGGCGTAAAATTCGATCCTTACGATCAACATATTTTGTGAATTGCTGGATGAAGTCTTTCTTGTTGCTGCATTGACAGTTAAGTTTGCTACTTTTCGTCGTATATTGACTTTCGTTTTCTTTTACCTTGAATTTCTTTTAAGTTAAGTTTGACGGTTCAAATTCCATTCATTCCTTATTTCTTAATGATCCTTCTTTCAGCCTTCAGGCTCGAAGTTCTTGTCACTGGAAATGTTATTAGAAATTGTTATGTATAATATTGTTTCTGAATACTAAAATGTAATTAAGTGGAATTGTGAATCTAAAGCGATAATTTTATAATATTCAGCATGTTATCGCGTATCTATTAAAGGGAAAACTTCCAACTTCTTAAAGTTCTTTCATAATTCAATTCAAAATCACAATTCCTTTAATTCTTGAATTAGAGGTAACTAAATTCCTATTTCCTATTCAGAGTCAAGTATAGCTACATTCATATATTAATTCATAGGAAATGAGAGTGAAGGTCTTAAATTTAAAATTCGACTGAAGTTTATGATATATATCGAACCTGTTCTTGGTTCAATAAAATAACCCGTTCCAAAAATATATGTTGGAAATTATTTCGTGATTAGTACCGAACACCGATGTCATATCAACTGAGTTTATATTTGAATTTCAACTAGTTTTTTCCTATCACTTATCTTTTATTTAATTTCTTTCTGTAAACTTTCCTTTTGATATTAGATCAAATTGACATTGATTTTAAAACTCGAGTTATAGAACCTAGATTCCGATTCTTTCGGTGTGTGTATTTTCTTATGCTCACCCTTGAATCATGAATGGATATCAGTAAGGAATCATTAAAATTTAAATTCACGCAATTCTAAAAAGTTTCATAGCACAGTACTTTGTCTTGAACGGAATTTCTGGAGTAATCATTAATAATATTCATCAACTATCCCAGTAACGGACGTTCTGAAAATAATTTCGATTTGAATATACCATTTTGCTTAAAACGATAAGTTTTAAGCATTTTGCTTTATTATTTTTTATATTATATATATATTTATTATTAATTATACATTTTATTAAATTTTACCTATTTCTTTTTCATTTTTGAAGTGCTCTCTTGCATATATGGATGATTCTTCTGGATACCGATGTTTGATACCGACAGTGCGTTCAACGTAGGATCATCAAATGATGTCTTTTGGAATTTCTCTACAGGTTAGCTATTTTATTATGATATTTTCTGATATATATTCTTTATGATGTTTGATACTTCCAGCGTAACATATTCTTTTATTTTTAACGAGTAGTTAATATTGTTTTCATAAAATAATAAGGATTAACTTTTTATTGCTGCAATGATAACTCTACGTTCTTTGGGCTTCGCGTTAGCTATTTCAATTCCTCCTATTTCAACTAGAGTATCACCTTTAAATTTTTCTCAGTTATTTAGAATATAATTTCTGTAATTTGAACTCTAGAATTTAAGAAAAGGATAAAAGGCATCACCTCAATATCGTGGTTTCCTAAAATTTGTGTAACTTCCACTGCTGAGATTTTTTCATCGGAGCTCCATTCGAGTTTATACTCTATTACAATTAATGTTTTTCGGGAAATCACGTCACAATTGTTGTTTTTGAAATTAATTATAAGTATTACTTGGGGGTTGGAGTAAACTAAGTAATATTTTTGAAAATTACTATGAGATTACCTAGATATAATCAACGGATTACAAATCAACGAATTTTATATTTAAAATTTAACTTTTGTTTCCCAGATAGACGTATTTTATTCAAGGTCTTTCTTAAAAACTTCGTTTAATATTATATTCACATTTTCCTTGCATGCTAATCTTGAATAGTAGGTAGAACTTATTGTCTCCGAGAATGTATATTTTTATTCTATCCTCGACTCATGAATTGCTATCTGATAGATAGCTGAGCTATCTCTCCATTTTACATTAACGTTAGTCTTAGATGTTTGCTATCACATTTCATTGACTTCAACGAAATTAGAGGGTTGAATTTCGGAAATGATCAATGAATATTTTATCATTTCAATACGAACTTACAACTATCCTATTAACAGTTATACTGAAAAGAATTTCGATTTGAATTTACGATCCTTTAACGTTTTTAAACATTCTGTTATGATCATTTACAATTTAATTCCCTTTTCATTTGAATATTATTACTGTATTTATGTGTTTCAGTGTAGTATGTGTTTCAGTTAAGTCATCACTGTTTTTGAGGTTGATGAATAATCAAATTGAAGCCCGGAACAATATTTGCCGAATATCTTCGATGTGGTATTACAGCTCGTTTAACTACGTCGCATAGGAAGTACTAGTTTGATTGATTGCATTGGATTGATTGAAAGTTTTTATTTTTTCAAGTCCTGAGGAAGTCAATTCACTCACTTTTGGATGGTCATTCTGGGTGCCTTTCTGTCATATTGAAAATGCTGAAAAACGAAGGATAATCAAAATAATATCTTCCAGATTTCCGATTCAGGTAAGCTCTTTTATAGTGATATTTTTTGCCTTATTACAATTTTCGCCGTTTCTTTCGTTGCTTTAACATTTTATGCAGCCCAAGTGTAAGAATTTTTAAATATTTAATGACGCTGCACATTTCCAAATATTTTCCATTAATAAATTAATTTACGTATTCATACATTAATTCAGTCATACAATTAAATTTTATTTTCTAAATATTTGAGATAAGGTCAGAAGGGTTTATTGATCAAAAGCAAAGCCTCCGGTTTGTATTAAATAATCATTAAGCATCTCTAATGTGAGGATTTTTTTATAATATAAAGCAGTATATAGATATTTGAAGTTATAAAGTTCAATATAAGACAATAGAATGTTTAAAAAACAACATGAATTTTCGTGATTTGAAATATTACTTGAACGGGACCTAGTATTTCAAGTTAAGATTATATTTTCGGTATCATCCGTCCGACGTATTATTAAACCCTTTCGTTTTGCATAGATCTTCGTTGTTTTCTAATATATATTTTTCCTGAAATCTATTTCCCACTAAACAATGTCGCCATTTATTTCGGAATACAGCTATTACATTCTGACACAAACATACTGAATTGCATTTTGATTTATTCTGTTACGTTTTTTGATTTATGTGACGAATATATACAAACAGGTTCCAAAATATGAATATACGTTTTTCATTCTGAAAGGATTATTTCACGTCTCTCTAGTAAAAGCACAGTATGGATAGATTGTCATTAGATATCAGATGGTTTTATATACGTAATAATAAGTGTTTCTATCATAGTAAAGGCGACACTTTCCCATAGTATCCACATCTATAATTCATAAACTCTAGAGGCTTTATTTTATTTTTCGAAAATAAATTATCATGTTATTCGAATGAAAGCATTAAACAAGAAATTTTGTTTTAATTTTAATACACGTAATTTCTATTTGACATTCGATCGAATTAGGATTATCTATTATATTAAATTCCAAATTATTAAGTTTAAATTCAAGATTATTTGATCATTTTATACTACAGATGACTTCAATAGACACTGAGACACATATTAGTAGTATTGCGTACTTAACTCTTTCAATCGCAGAAACAATGTCGTCATAGTAAAAGTAGATGTCATTAGATCGATGTGATTTCCCTTTGATTCTTCCCGTTTTAATGCTAGTATCATCTTTAAATTCTTCGCTTTTTCAGATTAGCTTACATTCACTTTTTCATTTTTTCTTACCACAACTCAAGCATTTTAACTACTGAAACAAGTCCTCACCTCAAGGTCTAGGTTTCCTCAAATTACTTCCATTGCTATGTTTTTTTTAATCGGAAGCCAACTATTCCTCTAATTTCGACCTTCAGGTCTCTTCACAAGTTCAAGGTCTTGCATTCGTACATACATAGTCTCTAGCATCGTATGTATTTTTACTTTAGTTTGTTTGAGTTACTCTCCTACTAGACTGTAGCGGAACAAAATAGGGCGTATTATTGATCTTTAATTTCACTTTATTAGCGAATGAACCTAAGGTTTTATAATTGATTAGATATCGATGAGCTCGTAGATCAATGTCAGGTAGAATATTTATCGCTGTGGGTCATCATTCTTTCTACTGACAATTTTTTAAGGTTATATAATGAAATGTTTATTTTACGCTCTTTTGCACTTCATGGCATTTTACATTTGCGGCATTAAACAATTTCTAACCAAATTCTAATTTCTAACGAGATGTTACCTGTGATGATCGGTAATACTATTTTTCGAGCTCATTTGATAATGAATCTTCGCTTTTTTCGTATGTTTTAACATCCATTTCATTTAAAATTTTAATAAAAATTTGGAACTTTTGTCATAATTCAAAAATCAATTCCTAGAGTCATTGTCCAAATCCTGTTGATCTAAGAATATGATTTCAAAACTTTTCCGATGCGCGATTTTGCCTTCATTAAATGAGTCCGATGTTAGCGGATGTCCGTCAGTTTAGGTTATTTTCAACTTTAATCAGCAATCAATCTTATTTTTGCATTAATGCCTTAGTTTCAGCCTGCAAAAACACTCATATTTTATATTGTTTACCGCATCGAATATTTTAACGTATCGATTAATTCCCAGTGTTCTTAGTAATTACTGAAGCTTTCAATGTAAATGTAATCTCTAAAGAAAAACCACCAAAGACTCTTCTGTAGGAACCGAAATTCTATTGAGAGTAGTGGGAACGGTTCTGAAATTGCTCCGTAAAGGTCATAGAAAATCAATAACCACCAAAAATAACTTGTGTTCAAGTAAAATGAGAGGATGAAAATTTGCACGCTTTTCAAAATGTAATGATTGTTAAATGTCTTCTATGCTCAAAATTATAGGAGAAGATTTATTTGAATAATTATTAACGTTTCTAACACAGCAATGACGACACATTCCCAAAAATATACATACACAGTTCGTCTTTTTAAAGGCTTTGTTTTATTTTTGAAAATAAATTACTAAATTAAAAAAATACCACTGTCATTCGAAATCGAGAAGGCATTAAAAGATAATACATTTAATTCTTTAATGTCGGTCGCTCAATTCTACTTTCGTTTGAAGATGCAAGAGATATGTTTAAATTATAGATAATATTCTAAGATTTCATGATGAAAAAAAAACTCCATCTGAGTAACGCTATTATTAAATTTAGAAATATTAAGCAAACATGACGAATTTAAAGAAAAGTTTGTTGGGTGAAGAAAGTTTGGGCTATTGCGAGGATATCCCCTCGAGAATTAATGGTTTCTTCAGCTACTATACAGTGTAAGATTCGTGACTTCAATGTAAGACGATAAAATTAGTAATTTTTATACTTAAACTCGTACTTTGATATCTTATATTACAATTGCGTTACTTTTTTAAGATAATTTGTTTCTTTTATATTAAAGATAAATTTAATGTATGAATCGATATTCTTCAGACATTGCGTGCGTAGTTTTTTCTAACGCGGAAACGGTATTGCCGTAGTAATAGATATCATTAGTTCGATGTGATTTCACTTTCATTTCTTCAACTCTAGTATCACCTTTGTTTCCTTATTTATAGAGCTCTCCTTTTTGTATGTAGAACACAAGCATATTAAGTACAAAAATGTGTCAAGGTCGAAGCTTCTCAAATTTTAATCACTTCCACTCTTAAGATTTTTTTCTTCCGCCATTTTCACCTTCCTTTTTTTTTTCAAGAACTCAAGGACTTGTTTTTGTAAATATAATGTTATCGTAAATAATCTCCGACATTGTAAAGCCCTTGACTTCATTTTATTTGCGTTACTATTCCACTGGTCTGAATTGAAAGGAGTGCGAGTTTTAGATATTGAGAATCACTGTTTCAGCTAATGTAACAACAGTTCCATAATTTCTAATGCATCGATAAGGTCATACAAGCAATACAACTACGATATTTATCGCTATTAATCATAATTCTGTCTACCGACTGTTCGTTTAAAACGCTTTCCTTAGTTTATGCACACTCGTGGACTTTTAGGCATCTTATGTTTGCGGAGAAGAATTTCTAACTTAGCCATGATAATACACAGAAAGGACGAACGGAGATTTTGATCGAAAATATTTTATCGCTATTTGAGACAGTATCTCCAGCTTCAATACCTGCAACACAGCATTGATGATGAGAGCCTTTCATAACAAAAACTCGAACCTTAAATTATTTTTTATATATTCATCCGTTTGCATTAACTTCTGTAACAATTTCTCATTTTTTTGATCGATTGATGATTTGTCTTTGGAAGCAGTGTAAATGACATTATGTACTCGATTTTTCCCTAAGTTTACAAATACTCGGAATGTGCTAACGTCCAAATCATAAATGTTTTCCATTAAATAGAAGCAGTTTAAGGGATTTGTCGTCTAAGAATTTTTCCACTCAGACTTACTGTGAATTCCACTTAGATTTCTCTTCGCTTTAATAAACAAAAGTTATTGAAATTTTTAATCGCATCGTTAAAATTTATATATTGCGGACCACCCAAAGGAATAAATGACGCCGAGGTTTCCTTACTTCGCTGTCAACAAAAATACAAAACTAAATACACAATGTAAATTTCACAAATAATGAAACCCGTCAGTTATATATTCAGGTATCCAATATAATTATCTTCCACAGCAAACACATGTACCTCTTTTTATTTATTTAATTATATTTTATAGAATGACATCACTAAATCTTGGAGATGCTAATGTCAGAATAACTAAAGTTTCAACGAATTGCCGTCAATGAATTTCTACTTTCGGACTATTTTTTATGTTATCAGAAATTCGATCTAGATTCTTTATTAGTTTAATGAAGGAAAGCTATTCACGCATGGTTAAATTGATATTTTGCCGAAAATTAAAATATCCATTGATTATAAGATAATGTATCAAGTGCCATAATATTCCAAAGCTTCACTTCATATTCTAATTTTTGACTAAAACTTGCTGTTAATGCGTTTTAAATAGACTATATAAAATGATATTGCTTAATCTGGTTTAGTAGATTTTCTAAAATTCACTATAGTTATTGAAGATTTTAAAACATTAACTTGGATGTAGTAATATAAATATTAAAGTAGAGTATGGTAAATTCTCCAAAGTATGACGCACTCAGATATTAGACAATTTACCTAATAAATTAAAAATATTGCATACTGAATATGTATTTATAAAATTACCTCGGTCTTCATTCAAAAACGATTAGTTTTGTTGATTAATACATATGTTCTTTTCCTAGGGACTTACGAGAAAGAACAGCGTGGTAGGAACCCGACGAGGGTCGGCGTCTGGACTCAGCGACGGAGGTCCACGGCTAGCGAAGGACGTAGGCGAGGGAAGACCCCGGCGTGGCAGGGACCCATCGAGGGAGGGTCCCAGCGAAGGAAGGTCCCAGCGAGGGAGGACTCCGGCAAGTAGGACCCAGGCGAGAGAGGGTCCCAGCGAGGGAGCATCCGACTGAGGAAGGACCCCGGCGAGGGAGGTCCCCGAAGAAAGAGGGTCCTAGCGAGGGTGGACCCCGGCGAGGGAGGACCCAGGCGAAAGAGGGTCCAAGCGAGGGAGGACCCCAGCGAGGGACGGCCCCGGTAACAGTGGGTCCCAGCGAGGGAGCATCCGACTGAGGGAGGACCCCGGCGAGGGAGGACCTCGGCGAGAGAGGGTCCCAGGGAGGAAGGACCCCGACGAGGAAGGACCCAGGTGAAAGAGGGTCCGAGCGAGGGAGGACCCCAGCGAGGGACGACCCCGGTGACAGAGGGTCCCAGCGAGGGAGCATCCGACTGAGGAAGGACCCCGGAGGTGGAGGTCCCCGAAGAAAGAGGGTCCTAGCGAGGGTGGACCCCGGCGAGGGAGGACCTCGGCGAGATAGGGTCCCAGCGAGGGAGGACCTCGGCGAGAGAGGGTCCCAGCGAGGGAGCATCCGACTGAGGAAGGACCCCGGAGGTGGAGGTCCCCGAAGAAAGAGGGTCCTAGCGAGGGTGGACCCCGGCGAGGGAGGACCTCGGCGAGATAGGGTCCCAGCGAGGGAGGACATCGACGAGGGAGGACCGTGGCAAGAGAGGGTCCCAGCGAAGGAGGGTCCCAGCGAGGGAGGACCTGGTCGAGGGAGGACCTCGGCGAGAGAAGGTCCCAGCGAGGGAGGACCTGGTCGAGGGAGGACCTCGGCGAGAGAGGGTCCCAGCGAGGGAACATCCGACTGAGAAAGGACCCCGGAGGGGGAGGTCCCCGAAGAAAGAGGGTCCTAGCGAGGGTGGACCCCGGCGAGGGAGGACCTCGGCGACAGAGGGTCCCAGCGAGGGAGGACCCCGGCGAGGGAGGACATCGACGAGGGAGGACCACGGCGAGGGAGGTCCCCGAAGAATTAGGGTCCCAGCGAGGGTGGACCCCGGCGAGGGAGAACCTCGGCGAAAGAGGGTCCCAGCGAGGGAGGATACCAGCGAAGGAGGATCCCAGCGAGGGAGGACCTGGTCGAGGGAGGACATGGACGAGGGAGGACCACGGCGAGGGAGGTCCCCGAAGAATTAGGGTCCCAGCGAGGGTGGACCCCGGCGAGGGAGAACCTCGGCGAAAGAGGGTCCCAGCGAGGGAGGATACCAGCGAAGGAGGATCCCAGCGAGGGAGGACCTGGTCGAGGGAGGACCTCGGCGAAAGAGGGTCCCAGCGAGGGAGGACCCCGGCGAGGGAGGACCCCGACGAGGGAGTACCTCGGCGAGATAGGGTCCCAGCGAGGGAGAATCCCAGCGAAGAAGGACCCAGGCAAAAGAGGGTCCAAGCGAGGGACGACCCCGGTGACAGAGGGTCCCAGCGAGGGAGTATCCGACTGAGGGAGGACCCCGGCGAGGGAGGTCCCCGAAGACAGAGGGTCCCAGCGAGGGAGGACCCCGACGAGGGAGGACCCCGTCAAGGGAGGACCTAGGAGAGGAGGGATATAGCAGGGAATTGTCAGAGTTCAACTGGTTTTGGAAATTCTGATCAATAGAAATTATGGACTTAAGGAAACCAACTTGAAGTTTTTCCACTGGCATTGCAGAAGGCTTTTCTTAATAAATGTAGCAAAGAATTAAGAATAATTAGTTGAGATGAAAGGAGCACAAATTAATAGAATTACTTAAGATTGATTATGTAATGTAGTGAAAGATTATTCCATGCAGTAGAGAAATTCAGAGGAGATGACTGTGAGAAAACAACTCTCCCAACATGGAATGTGACTCTGAACTGGATTCATAGGTTACTGTATATGGTGACTAGTCTTATAAGATATTAAACATTCTCCTTTATCTTAAACCTGAGTGGATTCTGATGAAGATATAGCCAATTGCTTTCAAGATATCTGCAAGAAATTATTTAAGCCTGCCTTTGAGAGAGACATATCCATCCACAGACTGGTGCAGTTCGTGACAAAAACTGCAGTGATACAATCTTACGAAGAAGAGAGCCTATTGAGACTCATTTTACTGACACATTCCAAAATTAAATAGATAATTTGCTTTGTTAGGAATCAACCAAGGATTGATGAAATATTGTCCATGATACCAGCATATATTTTATCAAATGTTGATGATGAAATAAGGATTATCTTTTAAATTTCTAATCTAATTTTGTTACTTTAAAGAAAAGATTATTCATTTAATTTAATTATTTAATTGAAGATAACTGCAGTATGTACTCGATATTCTTTGAGCACTGCATATTTAGCTTTTACATTTGCAGAAGCAACTTGCCGGAGCTGTGGTAAAAGTGGATGCCATTAGGTCATTATAAATGAATAAATATAAGCAAAGCATTGAGTTAAGCAAATATATTAGTCTTTATACATATGAAGGAAATAATTCACAAAAGAAAATATATTATAAAGATAAAGTGTACATTCAATAATCGTTTAAAAAGGAATTAACATGTAGGAATTGTAGTTTCGGAAGATAATAATAGCCTAACTTCATCAAACCATACTGCCCTTTGCCTACAAAGTCCCCCAAACGGCATGTTAAATTGTTCTGCCTCGGTAGCTTAGCTGGTTAAAGCATTCTCCCGGCAAGAGGAATATCCCGGGTTCGATTCCCGGCCTTGGTGGACTTTTTCCATGTCCGTTTCTCCTTGGGTTTTTCCTGGGTGCACATCCTAATGTGCAATTTTCACCCTTCCTCTTCCTTGTAACAAGTAATTATGTTGCACCTAAAAAAATATGAGGAGTCAGCTTCCCTCTATTAGAATATGGGAGTGTATTATATGTACTGTATGAAATATGATAACAGAAGATCAATTTTGATTAACTACCCCTTAAATGGCAATCAAGATATTATGGTCACAAAGGCATATCACAAACGCAAAAGGAATGGTGAAAGGAAATTAAATGATCACCGGGGAAAAAATAATTCAATTTTAATGTATTCTTCCTGCTAACTAAACATTTTATGATTGGAATATTTTACCAGATTGTGAAAAATTAACAGTAATATGAATAGGGATTTACTGATAATGTTCATTTGTAGGTTTGCGGTACAATATTGTAGTATTTTAATGTATTTCATGTACAGAATTAATCATAGCATTTCCTAAAATCATTGGTTGAATTGTATCTTGGTCTAACAAAGCAATGCCAAGGTCCCAGATTCAAGTTCTAAGTAACCGGATTCTTCTGTTACAGGAATGGATGTCTATACGCTAAATGTAGATATATATATGTCGATAAATCCTTCGTTTCATTCTTCTTTTTACCGGAGAATTCACACATTCTGTAATCAAGAACGTCAATGGTTTTGAAGAGGAAGGTCTTCAACCAATGCATTCTACCAGTCCTGACCTATGGTAGTGAAACATGGGTGTTAAATGCTGCAATAACCCAGAGACTTCAGACAACGCAAAGGAGCATGGAGCACTGTATGCTGGGAATCACAAGATGAGACAGGAAACGCAACACTAGGGTGAGAATGCTGACTGGAGTTACAGACATCATAGATAATGTAAGATCACTAAAATGGAGGTGGCCAGCCATAATGCGAGAAGAAACAACAACCGTTGGACGTCTGTAGTTTTCAACTGGATACCAAGAGATGTGAAGAGACCAAGAAGAAGACCTATAGACTGGTGGAATTGAGACATCATCAAGTTCTTAGCTATAACGTTAAGCTCAGGACAGAGAAAAGTGGAATGTCGGATTGAAAATGGCTGATGATGATGATACATAGTGTTAGAAAACGGCTATAATGAGTAGTTCTTTGATTTTTGTCATCTCTTAAAAATAAGGGGTCAACTTATACGCTGAACATAAAATTTAAACCTTTACCACCGAAGGGTAAGAAAGTGAAACTACCTGCTTATCACCAGTTCTACAAAAACTCAAGTATCTTAGTGTCAAATATATTTAGAAAATAAATTTGAAACATATATATTCTTTGTAAATTATATTAATTTCTTCGCATGTATTTTTATTTTACAAAAATTTTATAAATATCTTGCTGATATTTACGAATGAAGATAATTATCCAAATTATGGTTTTTTTGTTTGTATAATCGTTATGATTCGACTTAGCAATGATGAAAGCATTAGGAGCAAATGAAAGTTATTTCAGCAGTGTTGTGATTTGATATTTCCATACTATATTACCATTATTTCTATATTAAATTTTTTTATAATGTATGTTTCTGTTTCGTAATGCATTACTCGTATTTGTAGCCTGAGTGATATCAACAAAAGAAACTTGCGTAATAGTTAAGCAGAGGCGATAAGTTGACATTGTAGCTGAAAGAAACAATTCTAGCATATATCAATTGATACTGTGGGTTTTCTTCTCATAAAATAGAGCTGGGGAAGTGGTGTTACCTTATTTTTTGGGTGGACTTATATGCTGAATATAGGCTAAAACCTGAAATTCACCTCAAAATTTTAAGGGTCGACTTACATGTCGGTATACATGGTAATTAAATCATTATTTTAACAATTCAGCACAAAAATTCACATGACAAATTTTGACCCATAAACATCATCTTCAACATTTATATAAATACCCTGCAATCATCCATACGGCATCTGCCAGGAGAAGATCTTCTTGAGGGCAGCACTTACTCAAGTACAAAAGAAGAAAGAATAGGAGGGAACAAAATGGTTATCAGTGAGTGAAAGGGTAGAATTTACAGAAAGCTATTGAACAGGAAGACACAAAATAAGGGAGGGAGAAGGACAATAGAAACCTTACATTATTATTTTCCATTCCCTCTACCAGAGGGAAATGTAAAGGAAAAACTTCCTCATTGGAAGAAGAAAGTTGGGGTTTCAATATTCTTCATTCATTTTGATATTTTTCTTAAATAATGTCTGCTAGCCTTCCCTGATAGATGTATAATTTTTAGCAATTAATTAGAATAATGACTAAAAAATGAAATATCATAAAGTGGGACTGGAGAGAATCAGTTTAGAGATTTTGCATTTGCTTTGGACCTTAACTTACAAGATCTCACTGTTTATCTAACACAGATAAAATGAAAATCTTCGTACGTCACATGAAAAACCAGTCCTAAAAATAGCATAGATGGAATCTTTATCATTTAAAAGTAATTTCTTTCGGTAAATGCTGTTGTAAAGGGCCAGCTGTACGTGTCCTATTTGTAAAAGTCTCAAAATGTTATTTCTCTGAGATTCCTCCCCATGTTTTTAGATATTTACTGATGCATCAATCAACTCCAGAGAGTATTAGAATTTGTTTCTTTCAAAGAATTCAGTATTTTAAGACACCTTTTCTTTTATCTCTTATGAAAAATGATTAGACTGGTAACTGTAGAATTGTCAACTTTGCATGACAATGGGTAAATCTATGTCTAACCAAACTTTAGTAAGAGTTATGACTTATCAGTACTTGATACAGGATGGGCAAGTTATTGCTTGTGCATTACAGTACTGATGATTCTAATTGCCTTAAAAATACATATTTAAATGACATCCAACTATGAAATTTTATAAACCTGGTGGGATCAACTAGTGACCTCTAGTTAGCAACTTTTATCAGTGAATCAAGATGACTTTAACATTTTGGCTATCATCAACACTAAGAAGAATATAGATTCACTCGCTTTCATTGGTATTTCTTATATTCATTACTACAGGTTCTTAACATTTTCAAAACTAATTACTGTGCCTCTCATATCATAGAATAAAAGAATGGAAAATACTATACGCAATACAATCTAAGGTTGTACAAGAAGGGAAAAATAGTGACTTGACTGGGACTAGAACCCAGGTCTCCCACTTTCGGGGAAGGTGTTCTAACCATTAAACTACCAAGCCACTTCTCTTGGCCCGGTATGTTAATAGTTAGAAAATGGGAGACCTGGGTTCGAGTCCCAGCCAAGTCACTATTTTTCTCTTCTTGTACAACCTTGGGCTAAGTTTATATATAAATATTTAGCACGCTTTCCTGTGCCAAGTCTAACTTCATTTACATTAATTGCAATACAATCTACATAAACACATAGATTTATATCCTATGATAGTAATACAATTTAGCTCAAGGAATTCTAGCCTACGCAAATCACCATTCCTTAAATTTTCTCCTTTTCTTGTTGATTAATTTATTTTGGATATCCAGAGGGTTTATGAAATTCATCTGGTAAGAAAAAATAGCAAATAACCTAATAAGATGTTTCTAATCATTGAAAACATATAATTAGAATAAGAATTTTACAATTATTTAGCTTTAGCTACTTTCTGTAGAAATTACATTTTATAAAACTGCCAATTCAAATATAATCAATCTCAGTTGACCTGTGATCGAGGAACACTATTTAATAATTAATGAATAGTGTTAATTATCAATCAGGCTTCAAATTTTCCTCTAGATTTTTTAATGAATGACCAGTTAAGGTCATCATCCATTATCAGTACAGCGCTAGGAATACTGACACCCCATACTGATTACCCATCATTATGCTTAAATAAAATGGGAATAGCTCTCCTCCTCCCATTCCTACCTATTTCATCTTAAAATTTCCTGGTTTAACAATGAGAAAGACATTTATGACTTGTTGGGGTACAGAAATTGATATCTGAAGATTTTTCGGCATTTGTGGGAGAAACCAGCCAAAGCTCACAGGTTAGGACAAACAAACCCCAAATCCAACAGTTTGACTTTCTTCTTCCATCTTTGCAAAAATCTCCTGGAGTGTGGCTACAATAGCTCCTTTGATCCTTGCACAGATGATGGTCAAAGGGGAAGGAGTACGATTGTCTTGAGATCATTGAAATTGTGGTGGCACTTTCTAAGATGACCAGGTACATCATCTTTAGTCTTCTACCCTCTGTAACCTCAAAACTGTATAAGGGTGCAATTTTATCACTATTTTCAGTGATATACATGGTGATGATTGCAGGTCTGAAACTTCTTGTTGGTTATGACATCTTAAAGAAAACATGAAGTCCCGTTTTTATTTATAGAAAATTCACATTATGTGACTTTTCAATATCTCTATTAAACCAATAATATTATACATCATGCCAAATTTTTCAGAGTATCACCATATTACTGAGATTAAGCTCGGTTAACACTGTGTTTTTTCTTGCTGGATTGCTTGCGTGGAGCCGTGCTGACTTCCCTGCGGGCTCGCTAGTTCAAGTTTCCGCTATCTGCTGGGTCCCGTGCGGGCACTCTAGCTGGATTTTGAGGATAGGTCCGGTGCTATTTTTCCTGTGGGTTTCCCTGATGGCTGTCCGTGTCGCCCAATCATAGTTGAGAAGACATTCAAGTGACCACGGCGGCCATGTTGTTGTTTACAGATTAAGAGAAATTAAAAATCAGACATGGCGTGGTTTCAGTTTACAGACGTTTTTTTATTGAAAAACTACAGAGATGAGTGGAAAAACTTGGACCAGGGATTAGGTGATTGCCTTGATAGAATCTTATCGGGAGGAGATTTGTTTGTACGCAGTAGGTAGCCCCAATTACTACAATAGAAACCTCTGTGTGGAAGCACTACGGCGTGTTTCTGGAGCGGGATCACAGGCAAGGCCAAATACAAGTGAGAAGGAGTGTACGGCCAAGTTCCACAACCTGAGGAATCAATTCCACATTGAAAATGTGAAGATGAAGGCTAATGTGAGGCACAGAAAGGGAACTGGAAATGTAAGTAGTAAAATGTCCAACGTAAAATATAGCGTCGACTTGGTCTTCTGGGAAGGAATAAAACATAAATATTTTATTTACATAGGTCTACAAAACAAGTTTGTGGTATTTTGAAAAGTTGAAATTCTTGGAGGAACATTATGTGCAATGTGAGAGCAGAACTTCTCAACTCAGTAGCAGCATTCAAAGGTAAATGTTTATATAAAAATAAGTAAGTAATAATAAGAATGCTTTATTACCGGATAATCCAATTTTAATCTTTTACAGCGAGTTACAGCATAGATATAATGGAGTACATAATCTTACAACATTACTAATAAAACTATTATCAACTTTATACAGAATCATAAAGAAATGCAAGAGTGAATTAGCATATTTATTTTTTCATTTTGAAATTGTACATAAAAAACAGCATGTGGATGCTGAAAAACATCCTATGTATAAAATCTAACATAGATATTATTAACATTGAGAAATAATCACTGTATGTAAATAAATGGGGAATGCATAATACTGAAGTAGTATAAAAGTACAGTATAGTAGAATAGAAGTACAAAATATTGAAGTAGTATTTCCACTTCTCAAGATTGTATCTAATGGAAGATAATATATTTTCTACTTCAATATGGAATTGTTAAAACATTATAATCTCATGAGTCCTAGCTGGAACCTGAAAGTTTACCAATTCCAGTAATTCACAACAATCCACAATATTGTGAAGTAATTAATATAGCCATATAAAGGTGATGAAAACTTTTTCATCATTAGTATTATAAGATGTTATAGCAAGCGTGCACGGAGGTGCTATCAGCATGGCCTAGTGGAATTATCTGTCATTAATGGGGTGTAAACATTTGGTGAAACACAGTGTAAGTGGTATTGGTGGTCGGTTAACTGGTGGGCTGTTTTCACATTTATTTCAGTTTCAATCTGAAAATGGCAGATATTGTAATTTACAGTGGTTTCGAGAAAATATTGCATCAAAAAGGAGGAAAATCCGAGATGATGAAGGCAATTTGTCTCTTTGAAAGTGGCTACGTGATAAACGATTTTGAAACCAAATCGTCAATACGAAATTATATTACAGTTCGTGTAATTAGACAAACTAGCGTAAATGTAGAACCGTATATTGTCGTCATTGATGTAAGTATTACTTAAATATTGAAACTCAGAAGAAATCCTAAGTTTGGTTAGATGAATTAATCAAATCTTTTGAAGTGTTATTTGGTGGAACTCCATATGCAATACAAACCGTAGGATGAGGAGAATCGTCTAAACCATCATCATGTTTTAAATGCTCTTTATTTTATTTGGTGAATTATCTAACCTTTTACATTATACTCTGTGGAAACAGGGGTATTCGTTGAAGTATGCTAAAGAATTAGATCTTATCTAGGTTGACAGTCAGCAGAATTTGGTTAAGGCTGAGTGTATGTGCGCTTATGGCGAGGAAGGGAAGTGTAAGCATATACAAGCCGTAATTCATTATTGCAATAATAATTCCAGGGAGAGTAAGACAAATCAAGCACAGGAATGGGGATGACCCTCAGTAAAAACTGCAGGTAATTAATTATCTTACACATCATATGCTTGCTTGAGTTCTGAAAAAATTTTATATAGTTCTTGAAATAAAATCATTAATTTATTAATAGTGGACGTACTTTACGAAGGATGCTTAGCATCACAGAACATACTTTTTTGTTAGTACAAATATTTTGAGATATCTTTTTTAGGAAAGAGAAAGTACGCTAAAGGGAAAACTGCAGAAGAAATGTTTCCAACAAAGAGGAAGGGATTAAAGGTGGATGCGGTTCCTTTGGAAATTAGATAAATGTTATTAAACCATTTGGGCTAACAGTTATGAGTAATTTAAATGTATATGATGATTTATACCTTGAATACATAAATATTTTTGTGAAACATGACTAGGTGCCTCTGCTTTAATTTCTGTGCAGTCGATGATTGCACGAGTTTGTGGAAAATGTTCCTTAAATGCACAAGGCATTGTACCTTGCACGACTTCTTTGCTGGGCCAAAATATCAGACTTTCAGTCTTCTGCACTAATATTTCCAAGACTCTTAAAAAAATTCTGGCAGCAGAGGTACAATGTGCATTAAAAACTATGCCTAGTGCACTAAAAGATAGTCCCAATTTCATCTTCATTAAGAATAGTAATAGGATGTTCTCCTTCAGCATAAAGAAGAATTCAAAGGAAGGCAGAAATGACATTAACAAGTAAATAGTCATGAGTTCAGTGCTTGTTAACTCCTTCAAATTACTCTCAGCAAGAATGTCACTAAACCCATGAAAACCTCTACATTTTTCAAATGGGTCAATTGTTGCAGTAGAATTGTCTCTTGTGTCCCTGTTCTTAAACACATTTCCCCCAATGTTGCACTGACCTGAGAACTCATTACCAAAGGAACTAGCAACAAAAATGAAAACATTATCATCAATTTCAAAACCTACTAGTGTTGACACTGATTTAAAAGTTGGCTCTTCCTCAATGCTATCAGTACCAACTGAGACATGAGCACTATCAGTGTTTGTTGTGATAGCTCTTAACACCTTCCTCTTCTCAAGTCTTTCAAAAGGAGATATGTTGCTGTCTTTTAATGGTCGTTTCTTCTTAACTGGAGGAAAAACTGTTGGTATATAGGCTGGATGTTTTACATTGTCACTTATCTGGCCTCCAACAAAGTGTGCACTGCAAATTCTTGAGTTTTGTGATGTCTGCCAGGATGTGCGTTGTTGGCTGTAATTAAAATATTGAATGGTAATGGTTTATTTTTGTCATAAAATACTTTCATTTCTATGCATATATGAACAGAATAAATGTCAAAACAATCAATGTATATCATGTATGCATCAAAATATATCAAATCTCTATATCTAGGGTGTTGACGTCTAACTCGAATGTCTGTCTAAAACTCTTCCACATTGTAGTAACATTTTTTGGTTTAGTCCGTCAGTATTACAGTCTGTGGCGATTATTATACTCTCTCTTTTAATTTAATGATTTTTCTTCTTTCAAATTCACTATCCCCTCTTATTAAAATGCATGAGCCTCTATTTGTGGAATTTATTCTACTTTAACAATAAAATACAGTATATTTTCTAATTTATTCAGATACTTAAATTGATCATGCATCAACCAGTTTTCATTAAGGCATACAAATTTAGCAGTTAAAGCAAGGTCCTCCTTGTTGAATATTTCCAGATAATTCTGTCTTCAAGACATTATTGCGATAAGAAAGTTTTTCACTCCTGACAGCATAACTTTTATTTTCAACCTCCTATAACATTTATTATTTTCGCTGCATCCCATAACCTGAATACTGTTTCAATCGTCTTCTCCAATATATATAGCCTTTAAAGTTGAGATATAAACCATCTTTACTCTAACAACTGTTATGAATGCACTTATTTACATCAAGGTTTATCACATTCAGTACTTCACAAGCAAACCTAATATGCACATTCATTTCATCAAAAATTACACCTACATATTTGTCTTAACATAGTCACAGTAGTTAATTAACACTCCAATGTACTCAACCAAGACATAAATAAGCACACGACAAAATAAACAAGAACAAATTAGAAAACCGTAATACCATATTGTACTGTTACTACTACAGTACATTATATATTACTTAATTCACATATTATTAAAGTAACGTAAAAGTGTATGGAACATGTTATTAAGTACTTGCACCCATACAAATTACTTTTATTCTTCTTACTATTTTTACATTACTAATAACTTTGTTAATGTATGCAAACAACATGAAATCCCTTGATGTTCGAGACGTACAATAACCATTAAAGCAAATTAAATTAAGATGCTTTGTGTCCAAGATAGTTCTTGTACTCACTTTATTCTGTTAACTTGAGCAATCCAGCGTGTTTTTCTCTCAGCTTCCCATGACATTCCTATATATTAAATCATATTAGTACAATACATTGCAACCATTTTACTTTATAACTGTATATTTGTTGAAATACAAGTAATATATACCTGTAAATCTGTAAAATGCAATATCTTTTCCTGTAGACGAAGACTCGGAAGCATGGCATCCAACCACAGAGCAAATTCTTCTCGATCTCTGCATATTTCTTCACGTAACGCCGTTAATAAAGCAATTACTATATTCACAGTAATAAAAATTACTCAATAACAGTAATAAAAATTACTTTATTGAAAAAATTTTTCACTGTAAACTCGATGTAAGCACCTTCTCAACCTCCAAAACCAAATTCACTGTTTACACTACAGACCACGTTTACACCCCAAAGTTTCAACTTTTCACCTCTAAGAGTGCTAGTAGTTGCCGTGCACGCTCCCTATACACTAAAAATGTAAATGCTTGCTCCTACCAAAGTATGCATACATTTATTGCAATTTTAGACATAGTTAACAGAGTAATGTTGAATTTTTTAACCAGATTCTATTTTTTATGCAGTATGAAGAGAGCCAAATTGAAGGACTTGAAGAACCTAACTTCACTGAAGATGGCACATTGTGTGTCTTAGTTGAAGAAGGTGAAATGACCTCAGATGTGTCACCAAATCTTCCATTAACAACAGTTGATGAACCTTCTGTGCCGCCTTTGACAGGCCAGCCAAGGACAACAAACTCCACAACAACACATTCTCCGAGAATGGAGAAGCAGAAAGTGGAAAGTGGGGATGAGGCATATGTGGGAGCCCTAGAATAAATCGTTGACTCTCTAAAGCAGCCGATAACCATCCCAATTGCCAACCCTACAACATCCCGTTGATGCATGTATGCTGTTTTTGGGCTCTGTGTTGAAACAGTTCCAGTCCGAGGAGTTGAAGTTGGTTTTCATTAACAATTTAGTACAAACTGTGTTAAATGCAAGGACAACTGATTTGAGAGAAAGTAAGAAGTGATATTAATGCTGCAATCATGGTGAATAAAATTGTTATAACCCAATTTTGATACTTTGAATTTTTTCTGCCCCTAATTATAAAAAAATTATTTTTAATCCCAATTACTTGTGACTTGGGAATTGTCAAAACCAAAACAATTTCATAAGCCCCTGGACTTAAGCATGCACCAATATGTCTGTTCTACATAAAACCATTTAGTACCTAAGGAATAAACTGCTAGATCTTGAAATATTGTGTAATTTCTGTCTGCTAGATGTACTTTGTGTAAAGTATCCCCAGCTAAAAGCTAAGTCATTCAATTTAATATCTCTACCTAGGTATTGTTTCGCAGAAATATATTTTTATTCAAATTTTAAAGATGGTGGTGCTGCTACCTTTGTATATAATAAGCTCATAGTTAGCCTTGTTAATCAGGCAAATAATTCTCTAAATGAAGGAAAGTCTTTGAGTCATGTATCACTACTGTTAAAATTAATAGTATATCTTACAATGAAGACAGTAGAGAGGTCTCTGAGTGGAGATTTCAATCTATCTCTTAACAAAATTTTCTCTATGTTTGAGGTAATGTATAATTATATCCAAATTCCTAATATTATTATCACTGGTGATTTTAATTGTAAATTAATGGAGGATTCTACTGTTCAATCTGAGTTAATTGACCAAAACATGATTTCAATCCTACCAAAATATCTACACAATCCCAAACATTAATTGACAGTATAATTACTTCTGGTGCTAGACAGGGTAACACAAAGGTAATTAATCCTCAGTTAATTCAGATTACTATCATTGATTTATTAGGGCAAAAGATCATCTCCAACAAAATTCAATTAGAACTAGTGCTGTAAAGACTGAACCGAAAGTAATAGATACCACATTATATAGCAAGTTGCCATGTAATCTAAAGAAAGCAAAATCTCCTGTCTCTTTTAAGGCAAATGAAAAGATTATATACATACTAAGTTACATACATAGTATATGGTAGGTGAATTGTTTCATTCAATAGTCGCCCTCTTCTACTGCATTTCTTTGCCATGGGACAGTATTGAAATACCTGCAAAACTGATCCCTGACTTCAGCAGCTCTGGCTGTAGGTCGATTTACCCTTTGATGTGTAACAGTCTGCATTAGGGAGTTTCCATCATGAGTTTCGTTATTAAATGCAGATGAGGTAGAACACATAGCATTCTTTTCTAGGGTCAATCCAAACCAAGTGGTCCAAAAAAAAAATAATTGGTTGCTTGACCGTCTCAGAAAAAATTGATATTTGGTGAGTAGATACCTTTAAGTTTAGAGAGCTCCTAAGTAATTTTTAAATATTTTTAATGTTTACTGTTTGGAAAAAGCAGCCATTAAAGTACTTGACCGCACGTGGTTTTTCACGTTTGCAGGTATCTACGATTTCTTAAATTATTCAGCAATGGGTTGCCATAAGACTTTCAAATAAGCTGCATTAAGTTCAGTACACTCTGGCCTATGAAATAAAACCATAATTACATTGCAAGATGCATTTCTTAAACATTGTTTAACAGCTTAAAATTATTGGTCAAAAATGAACAAAATTCAACTTTTGACAGAACATCTCAAAGAAGAAACAATTTCTCAAACTTAACATTTTTTAGACTGTTACACTATATAATGTAGTTGATTTTCATAAAATATCCATTTTGGCAAGACTACCATTTAGAAAATATTCTCTTCTAAAAAACGCATTTTTGAATTTTTTTCAAATTTTCACTTGCAATATCTTGGTTGGGGGACCAGATAAAAATATGAAACTTGTACACATTAAAGGTCTTAATCATATAAAACTTCAGTATAAATTTCAACTTTGACATTCAATTGCAACATAGTTAAAAAAATTCTCTATCCTTTCTAAGTTTAGATCACGACCTTGATACAGCTTCATGATACTCTCCTTCAGAGGGAATGCATCATCCACTACAATTATATAAGGTATATCAATGTCACTTCCAGGCAATGGGCAAGCTATCAGTAAATTTAGCTCCTCAGAATACAGCTTTGAGGATAAGGGACTCTCTCAAAATACTGATGCATCATGCATTCTTCCATTTCTACCAATATCCACAAATAAGAATTTATAAGTAGCGTCAACAAGACAATGCTATCCTTTTGTAATTCCGAAATTTTGAGCCATCTTTTCGTAATGGTCTAAAGTTTACATGTTTGCCATCTAATGCACCGATGCAATGAGGATACTGCCACAGAGAATGAAATTGCTCAGAAACAGCTTCCCACCTAATACATCACGTCAGGAATACAACAGGTCTTGATATGTATTTCCTGTTGCCAAAAACCTCACAGTTGCTGCTAGTGCTGCTTGGGGCAGGATTGATTCTCTCATCACAGTATCCTGCTTCTTAATTAAAGGAGTAATCAGCAACAGAAGTTTCTCAAGAACATCTGCATGCATTCTTGCGTAATTTTGGAACGACTTCGTATCCTTGGTGCTGTATTTCACAAAGTATTAATTAGAAAATTAAGTGAATTTGTACAGAGTAAAAACTTCATGAAACTTGTTTGAAAATTAGCATTGTGGACACCTGAAGTATCAACTTACCTCAATTCTTCGTATAACATACTTAAGATGTCTTTTCCTGAATTTCTACGAAGCAACTATTTTCTACTCCACATCCTTCTCTTTTTCTTTCTTTCTTCTTTTCTCTTGGCCTCCAAAGCTATCACAGCAGCAGCAACAGCTAAGCGTCTTTTTCTCACTATCTCTGCAACACATATAATTGGCTGACAATTGAACATCTCATCCAACAGCGGAGTACCACCTAGGCATTGAAATATTGAACCATCTCTATTCGCTAGATAACTCCACCCACTCCATGTGAACCAGTAGCCAGCTGCTAGCAGAGCCAGCAGAGCAGCAAGCAAGGAATCTCGCAAGTGAGCCAGAAGCGAAAAATGCACTGTGTGAACAGGGCATTAGTTACGCTGCCATTTTCCACAGAGTAATGTTGAAATAGTGTATTATGTAAAGAATCAAGAATATTATCATGAGTAAATTATTAATTTCTCCAAATTTTTGTCAGCTATCTGTTTTCGTTCCCTTTCTATACTAGAAATATGCCTAAAAGTAAAATTGCTGCCAGAATTTTCAATTCTTAAATCAATTTAATGTTTACCGTTGACAAAGAACATTCATATGTGATGTATTTATTGAAAGAGATAAAGTAGAACATTTAGACATTAATGAAGACAAAATTATGCAAGCAACCAAAGAGGGCTTCAAGACCAATACATCTGGATTTTAGGAAAGCTATTTCAATACACGAAAATTGATTATGGAGAAGGAAGTAATGAAAATAAATTTAATATTGATATTAATGAGTTACTTATTCAAGCTGTATTAGCATGTGTAACACATAAGCAATGATTGAAAAGATTGCAGCAGTAAATTAATGAAACAAACAATAAATCAAAACAATATGAATGAAACATGTACTATGTTTTCAAATAAAAATGTAATACATTTAACAATTGTAGTTGCACAATTTAAATTGTATTGCATACAATTATCTTGCACTTTAGGGTTGCAAAAAATGACAAGTCAAATTATCATTATTTTCATCAATAACTCCGTCAAAAAGTATGTATGATCTAGGCATAGTGGTCTTGTAAAACTTAAAAGTTCACCCAAAAATAAAATGGTGATTTTTTTGTTATTATTTTTTGTGATAAGATTCCATTTCAGTTATTCCATTTTCAAATTTCTGGGAAGATATGTCATGATAAAGAGTTTAAAAATATAACATAGGCTAAACATTTTAGAGTTCAATCAGAAAACAGAAAAGACAAGAAGTTGTGAAAAATGTTATCATTAAAGTTAGCAGCTAGAGGAAATTCAATTATTGCAAAACCTTATAACCAAATCTAAAAAAATACCAAGGTAAAAAAGTTTCTTCATTCAAAACAGATTATCATTCAGTTTTTCTACATTTTCAATCTTTCTTCCCTAATTTTTTCACACAAATAATAATTTTTAAGATAAAGTGGCTTTTATCCTTAAGTTATTGTTGAAACATGAGTAAAGAATCTTTAGTAGAGACTTCGGTTAAGTCGTGGCTATGTGGCCATTCTGTTGTGTGTTACTTCGAGTTTTTTTTTAAATAGTGAGTTTTACCATATTTTCATTTCTTGGATCCTTCAAATTTCATCCATACTCCACTTGAGGTTCCTCTAGAAAATTGTCAGCTGCTTAGTATTCAGTAAGTATTTTATTGACATAGCACTCTCGCATGGCCACGTTTTGAACTGAGCTGCTGTATTTGTCGTATTCCATCATATTTTTATAACTTCTTCTTCTAGAATTTGCATTATTGCACTAAATATTGCGATTTCACCAATTTTAAATGGATGTCGAAGAGTCAGATGAAAATCCCACCTTGCCCTTCTGTGTTGTTGGGGAAAAACTTTCGCCCATTTGCCATCATGGTTCATTTTATTCCAATAAAATTGGGCTGCAATATGTGCACAATTTATCGTTGAACGAAAAAGTGCTCATTTCTCTGCAATCGGAGGTTGAGATCACAGAGTACGATCAAATCTGTTTTCATCACAAAGCAATGTATTTAGAAAAGTATTAAATTAAGCAAAAGTCATGCTGCAACCCATTTAACAAAAAAAACTTACAGCTAAACATGGGCTGCTGAAAGTCAATCTAGCCTTGTCTAATGATTTGCAAAAATGGGCAAAAACAAATGTGAAGCCTGGTCAAAAAATTTGTTCCAAGATATACAGCCAAATATGTTTCTATGGTCCAAAACACTACTGACTCTTCGTCTTCGGAAAACTGCGATATGGATATTTCGGACACGGTAAATCGAAGTTTTACTGATTTGGGATCTACTCCGTCAAGAATTCGGAGAGTGAGTAGTAGGGATAAAGTGAACCTACATGTAACGAAAAATTGAACGCATGCAGATAGTAGTAACAGACAATATAAAGTTAGCCGCTAGAATACCAGCTGAAGATATAGGACAAACTAGTCAGTGTGATGTTGAGGAATGCTCGTCATGCTGATCTAATAAAAGAAATTCAAACAAAAATTAAAATATCCGATAGATCAATGGAAGTTCAACTATTGACATTGGCCCCAAAGAGTTGGTCGATAGCACTTACAGCGAAAACATTTTGGGGTATCAGAACGTACAGTGAAAGCAGTACGGCTGGTATTGCATGGTTATCGGGCATGACCCCTACGGCGATGGGGTTACTGGTTCAAATGCCTGAACTGGACCAGTCATGGACCAACGCAATATACTAAAAATGTCTACATAAAATAACCAGGACGATAAACAACAGAAGACATGTGGCGCCACCATAGCAACGTTCTCAACTTTGTTAATTTTTTTAGGGCTGTATGTGCTTGCCATGAAAAACCAAGTGTACTTTTTTAAGAGGTTTGAAACATGCTCTTTCAAATGAAAATAATTTACAAGAGTATCGAAAAGGTATTTCTTTTCTAAGAGCGGGCAGAAAATAACCTATTTTTGCCGTTTTTACAAATGTCATCCTCATTGTTGTCCCTATTTCTAGGCCCCTATATGCTTGAGATGAAAAACTAGATATACTTTTTTAGAGGGTTGAAATCATTCTCTATTTAATGAAAATTTTTCAAAAGAAATTCCAGAGGGTCTTTTTTTGTAAAAGCAGGGTAAAAATAGCCTATTTTTGGCTTTTTTACAAAAATTGTCAAATGTTGACTCAATTTTTATAATAATGGAAAGTACTAGGAATATGAAATTTTATATTTATAAACTATGTATTTATATGTTATCATGCGATAAGTTTCACGTTGATTATATCATTTCTTCTTGAAATATAAAAAGCCAAAGTTTTAATTTTTTTTCGATCCGCAATTTTTTGGGCCAGTTTTGCACAGAATTTTCTGCAAGGAGGTCGCTCTTACAGTTATTTTTATTACTTTGTTTTGAGCGCAAAAAGTTGTTTAAGATAGCCAAAGTGTGTTTACTTCATAAAACAATTCTCTGAGATACAACGCCTTAAAGTTACTGAAAACTCATAGTCATGTTGAAGAAGGCAGCGACACGGGGTCAAACAATCTTCTATATCTCAGCAAGTATACCATCGGCGAAAGTAAAACTTTACAAATGTTCATAATAGATATGTGTAAATGTCCATACAAAATTTCATCGAAATCCGTGATGGTCGAGCGGGGACCACTAGACCACTTGGCATGGAATGGCCCATATGTAGATATTCATTCGATTGAAGATTTTTTTTGCTTTGTTTGCAATTTGGAGACCTTACTTTTGGAACAAGCCTCATGTATTTCAGTTTATCTTTACATGGAGGAAGATTCTTTATTTGGATAGATTAATAATGCATATTAACTTCTAAGAGCAATAGTTCTACGAGGAACCTTCACACTATTGAGGGCTCTCGATAATTCTAATACAAAGTGAATAAAAAGTTGAATCTTAGAAGATGATTTTAGTAAAGAACCCAACTATCAAAATATATTTCCTTGCTAATAAATAAATAGTCCACAAAAACTTGGCCCCTATAAGAAGTTTCTATCTAATAAATCACTACTTCCTCTTTGAAGTCGGTTATTATTGTTATTTATAATGTAATGCATTCTTTCTCTCTTACTACATTTATATCTTTATTACATTTTCTCCGATTCTCCCTTCTTCTATTGACATAATTTACAATAGTACATCAAGGAGTGAAAAAAATTACCACCTCTAATACAACCAGCATAACTTGACAAGAGCGAGTCTTTGAGATTCTCTGTTTTGAGCAAGCTTTTCGTCTTCCTCTTTATGCCTGGCAGATTTTGAAGGCTTTTGTGATGTTATAAATTTTATAATTACTCGCTAAAAGTCATTGCTTTTGAAGCTGTAGAAACAGTATTGAATTATGAAAGAATTAAATTCGAATTTGTTACATCGGCTTGAATCTCATGCAAATTTCGCTCTTGTCCAAAAAATGTACATGAATTACTTTGGCTGCACATATTTCCTTCAAGCATAACGTTTTTCAAGAATGCAGATTTAGAATGCACTTGGTTATTTCGGTTAATGCTCCATATGCCTGCAGAATGAACATTATCATAAAAATCATGCTTAATTAAGAGAATATGAACTACTGTAAATTAGTTTAGCAGAAGAAGGAAAAATTAGAAAAGAATAGTAATAAGAATAAAAATGGAGTAATAATAAAATAATATCTGCTATTACAAATAACAATGGATGGTAGTGGAACTCAAAGAGGAAATAAGGTGCTTGTTTTCATTGAAAACGAATATGTGAAAGTGGCCAAATTGTTTGGGCACTATTTACATTAGTAGGGAATTTTGATTTAAATAATTTACATAGTAGCACACTTCATACTATATGTGAAATGATACCAATATAGGCCATCTATCCTCGCTATAATATTTTTACCATCTGGCTGCGAAAATCAAGATCGTTGAGAATAGGGATCATGTCGTTATGCATTTCGTCATGTAATATATAGCTAAGGAATATCTCTAATAATTATTGTCTTTACAGAGTTATATTCTTAAAAGATACCCAGCAGAGGGCTCCAATCATTAAGTATCTTGACAATCTGCTTTATATTGTACATGCTAAAATTACTTTTGAATAATTTCATCAGAAGGACTAGTCCTGCAGAGTTCATTCAAGCACCAAAAGAAAAGAAAAATATACTTCTTATTAATTAATTCCTTTTATTTACACCTTCTCTGTAATAAATTTTAAAATACTAAAACAATAAAAAATTTCAACATTGGAAAAGGGTATGAGCCAACAATTTTAGGCATAACAACTCCATTTTTAATATTCAAACATAATGGGTCACTCATGAGTTACCATACTCTGATGAATGGTCTGTTTTCATTTGTCATGTGATAACGATAGAGAAAAATGTATCTTCCGCTTCTAGCATTCTGGCTCAGTGAGGAAAGCAAACTACCTAACTCCTCATCCTGCCTAGAGAACCTCATTCCTCTCTGCATACTCTTAGTAGCTTATGCCAAAGGGGGTGAGATACCAACCGGCCTTCGGGCTGAATACTTTACAGACGATGTTCTCATGCATGAATAATAAATTTAAATCTACTACTAATGGTTCCAGCAGCTACTTCCCTTCATGTGCTATTTCTGCTCTCAATGTTTTCGTCTACATAACAGTATATCGGTACCGTTCATACCATCCTTCTCAAGTAAACAAAGGGGGCTTCTCTGTGGGAGTGGTAGAGGAAAGAGAAAGGGTTATCAATGAAGCAGTCACAAATTAATTACTAGTCTTCGGTCCTTCTAAATTTTGAGGCATCTTTTATGGTTTTGGTATGAGAAGGAAAAGTGCTTGAAAATGCCATTTTTAGATGTGGACGGTTAAATAAGGCAAAGTTCGTCAATGAATGAATATGAATGGGGTACTTCACGGAGACAATGATATCGCAGATTGGAAAGGATGACAGTTTTTCTACATAAAACGTTATGGTTACTAAGGAAAGAATGTTGATTCTCTTCAACTACAAGGCATACATCTGCAAAAAATGAAGATAATATTGTAAACAGGATTCTGGGATGTAGCCTATTTATAAAATTGAGAAAATGCTTCAATTATAAGAATGAAAAAACGATTTAAGCCATTTTAAGATAAAATAATGCAGATTAGTAGATGTCCAGAAATATATTTTTTCAATGTTTCAATTCGTGTTGTCCTGTTTAATAGTTTTCCACGAATTCTACCCTTTCACCAGCAGGTAACCCTTTTGTTCCCTCTTATACTTTCTTCTTTTTTCCAGGCACATGCCATATAGAGGATCGGGTAATTGTGTAAATGGTGAAGATGATGGTTGTAAGCATTGAAACTAATTGTGAATTTTTCTACAATGTTGTTATAATAATAATTTAATTTTTAAAAGACATGGAATATACTGTCGTTATACCGTTATATAGGTGTCATTAGAGTAAGGGGATATAGTAATCTAGAAAAAAATATTCCTTATTTAAATCAATCAAATGAGCTTGAACGTTGAGGAATTCCATTAGTAACTAAAAACACGCAAATAAAATAACTTTGTCAAAGTAACATGACTTTTTGTGTGGAACTCTGACCAGGTAATTATTTAGGTATTTTATTTCCTTGTGTTTATTCCTTATTTATTTCTCTTGATAACAGAACGCTTTTCAATTGGGAAAGTTAAACGAAAGGTTTGTAAATGCAATTGAATCACAGTAATCCACTGAATTATGCACATATATTCTTATAGAACATCAATGAAGCCAAAGAAGCTGATTGTAATTCCATGTTAAAGTTGAAGGAGTAATTGCATCATAAGTGACCCCTTTGTATCCCTCCTCCTTTAAAATAAATGATAAATTTTAAAATTATTCAGAGGAAATTGTGTAATTTATAATTTAGTGAAAATTTCAACCGCATGGAATGAAATTTACATGGTGTGATTGATCTTTGATAAACACATTTATCAAATGTTATGGCATGTAAATGGATAGTAGTAAATGATATTTACATAAATAATGCAAATTTTTCTATCCAAATGCAAAAGCTGAGCTAGCGTAACAGACCATGTCCTCCATCTTTACTTTCTCTCTCTCTTCTCTGGAGAGTAAGGCTCGCCCGCCCGAAACTTGGACTTAGTTTTTCGACTTGGGTCAGCGGTGGTAACTTTCTTAGCCCCTTGCGGTACATTTTCTCTTGATTATCATAATTTAACTCTATTATTTATTATTTTTACAAAAAAATCACCCTGTGGGCATGTGGAGCAGCAACAGAAATAGCCAAGTTCATTCTAAATCTGCATTGTTGGAAATATTTATGTTAGGAGAAAATGGGGTGCCCATAGGTTACCAAAATAATTTTAGTCCAATATTTTTAAGAAGAGTGAATGTGAGATTCAAGATGATTTAATAAAATACGAACTTAATTCTTTCATAAAACCATACCTGCGGGCTCCCGGATAGTCATGTGGACAGCGCGTTTGCCTTTGGTGAAAGCGGTCCCGGGTTCGAATCCCGGTGGGTGCCAATGTGCGAAATGACCTAAGCTGTCGAAGCACTTTTAGCAATACTACTACTACCATACCTGCTTCTACAGCATCAAAAGAAATGATTTGTAGCAAAAATTTATAAAAATGTCACAAAAGCCTTCAGGGGCCCTATTCTGTAATTTTTTGGAATCTAGCGAGTCATGATCAAAACAGAGCAGGTCATAGACTCGCTCTTCTGAGCTGCAGGTGGGAAATTTTTTCTTGTTCTACCTGTACATCTGGTCATAAGTCAGTTATGCAGCCTAACTTATCTATCATGGAAGTTGATTTCTGGCACTATGCAGAAGAAGTACTGACTTTGTTTTCTATTTAAAGATTGTGCTGTATCACCACATATTGATGTTTTCTAATGATTTTATCAATTTACCTGAACGTCTTTCTTTAAAACAATTAAAGCTGAGCCCAAGGCCTTAAAATGATACAAAGAGGAGTGATTAAGAGCTGGGAATACATTTTTGATAAGTTAGGAAATGATAGGTAAATAATGAATGCAGAAACAAACCCTGATATATTCGTATCCCTACCTTCTATCAATGAAAACATGCCCCTAAATCCCAATGAAATCATTGAAGTCTAAGTTTGCATATCAATATGTCATCATCATTACAAAAATTGCCCATTGAAAACAAACTAAAATGTTTTGCGGTGAATGAAATTTGAAGTAAATTATAGCCGTATATATTTAGGCTTACATGATATAAGTTATGCAGTTTTATGTTGTGAAGAAATATCTCATGATAATTGTACACTTTGTAGAGTGAAGAAGAAATAGTGACTAAATTACTTGACTATAAAATAATTGAAATAATGGGTATTAGGCACTGGGATTAATCAAAAATAGTTGCAGCATTAAAGTGAATGAAAATTCTGAAATATATAAAAAACATTATAATGCAATTGACCAAATTCTCTCTCTACCATCTCTGAGGTGAGGAAGTTAGAAACTTACTATGTCGCAATGGAATGATTAAAAATCTTCAATTTCAGTTTTGACTCTAAGCCTTAAGGATTCTTTATATTTAATCAAGTTTAACTAAAAATACATTATACTCATAGAACATGCAGTATGAAATTCAGGCCTAAATTATTAAGAAAAAGAATGTGTTAAACACCAATAATTACGGTCATTAGTCATACCAAATAATGTAAACTTATATGTAACAGAAATATATATACCATACAATACATGAACTGCCTCCTCGAGGAACTGGAAAGTATAAAATCCAAATACCCTGCAAAACCGTCTGCATTAAAAGTATGCACTCACAAGAGATTCAACTAAAATTCAGTTTAATTAGGTCACAGTTTTTGTAAAAAAATTTACGCCAACTAAAAAATTGAGTAAGTTTGTGGTCAAACTATTACTGGCATATTTAGTTTTGATTCTTGCTATTTAATGACAAAATAGAACTTTTTATACTTACAAATATCATAAATTTTAATTGATAATGAGATGAATAAATAAACTCTACATTGAGGTGATGTTAGGACCAAGTTGGCCTTTTTTCCACCAAACTTGAATGATTAATAAATAATTCAAGAATAACACAAAAAGATTGGTTCTTTAAACTCCATCAAAGAAGGCTGTGGAACAAATCCACCCAAAAAAATTAAATAATTTTAAAATATATATATTGATACAAATAAAATTGTAGTGTCAGATAATACAGTTAAAGTACCAATGTAATCATGTACAATAACATTCAAAATACATACATTTTTACCACAATTTAAATTAATGAGTAAATAGGTTGTAATTGCATATAGAAGTTACCAAAACGATGTATTTAGTCAAGGAGAATACTTAAACTTGAAATTATGAATATAATAAATACACACTAATACTATAGTATCATCTTAGAAAGATACAAATTCTTCTTTACAAATATTCTGTAAATTTTGCAATCAGGAACATTCTTCTGTCACTGGTTGAGAGAAGAAGGTATGAAAACCCTACTAATACAATTTAAATACAAAATTATCTCAAATGAAGACAACCTGGACAAGGGAGTTTTAATTAAAACTCCCTTGGCCATCATACGAGACTTAAGTCATATTAAGCCTTAAGTTAAGATGCTGAATCATGCAAAACATAATTCTCTTTGCTTTTATCTTCAATTTCTTCTGAATGAATTCATCATGATTTGTAGCTATCATAATAAAGTTCAATTTTACAGCATTCATGTCATATCACTGACTCATCATTACTATGAATTATCATAAAATTATCAAACAAATGTCTAAGGAGTAAACAACTACCTACGATCCTCCCAAAACTCAATATTGAATCAGCAAGAGTGATGATCGATAAAAATAATGAATCATCAAGGCATGTTTTACTCTTGAAACAAAACGAAGAACAAAAGCTTCGTAATTTAGGCTTTCCATATTGCAGCTAAGTCAGCAAATTTCATTCAAGCACAATTATCAGATATTTCTTCGGTAAAAATCTTCTTGTAATATACTCATCAGTTGAAACTCATGTTGCTGCGGAAAATACGAAGTTTTCTGTCAAAACAAAACTGAACGGTAAACTTTAGTTCATATGATATTAAAGATGCATTAACAGAAAATGGAACGAGTGACGAATTACAGCCTAAATAGAAAAACAAAATTCAACCAGCAAACCTGTAAGCTTATCTTATCCAATACACCGAGTGATGTTTCTGTATCAAATGATCAATCAGTTTCGTTTTCATCAAGAACCCACATGCTACTACTAAGAGCATATTCCTTACAATTCACAATCATTAGTGGAAGGTTTACAGGTCTTTAAAGTGTTGGTCAGTAGGCATCTCGTTCAAGACTTCAATGGCATGCACCGTATTGGCTGAACTGAAAATAAAAGGAAGTGACATGATCAAGGATAATGCGACTCTTTTGAATAGTCTCCGATAATATCTTTTTTGAAAAAATCATTCAATAGTTTCCTACCTTGGGTTTAAAATTTTGGGTATCACGGAAGTAGCTTACGGCTGTATCGTTCCACAATATTCGGTCCTACTTTTAATAGGGGAAGCTTGATCGGTCATCAATTAGGTTTTAAAACAGACGATGCAGATTTTTTTCTATGATTGGCATAAATAAAACAATAAATTATTTATGATATGATATTCATAGGAATCAAAATATCTTCGAGTAAAACCTCATCTAAATTTAAAAAGTTATTAGAGTTGTTAAGATTTACTGCACGATTGCTGAGCGTAACCCTTAAGGTAGCGGTTCGGGCTGCGACAGAGACAGGAGACCGAGACAGGCTACAGATCTAGGAGACCGAGACTATTACTTGACCAATGCTTTCGAACGTGTGCCAGTTCGCGAGCGAGACCGAGGCAGGAGATAGCGTGGCGAGACAGATGACCGGGAGACCGATGCCGTCCGGGACAAGTAGTGTCTCGTGTCTCGCTCGAGAGAACGTTCAAGATGACGTAATTTCCTGATGAAGAAACGGATATTTTGATATGATTCGACAACATCCGGGGCTCTTCAATTCTCAGCTTGACTCATATAGAGATGAAAATTTGAAAGAGAGAGATATATATATATATATTTTGTAATATATAGAGATAATATACAGAGTTATCAAGATTTGATTGAGTAAGTCGAACGTTTTGGAACAAAATGTAGTTTGAGCAATGTGTAACACGAAGCAATTTTGTTATTTTTGCGTTTCTCAACGTTTTATAGGTAAATAAGCAGGTGTCTGTTTCTGCCTCTAGCATGGTTCATTGCTGTGTATCAAAACAGCTGCCCCCTCAAAATGCTCCGAAACTAGAATGTATGCATCTTCCTTAATTTTATTATTTCATTCATTATCTAAACTCTATGAATCAGAACGAACGTCGGTATTTAGCCACGGCGTTTTAATGAACATTTAATTGTGTTCTCAGCTGCACCTGCAGGTCTTGCATGTTTATAAGTTCTCGTATTCGTCATTTTGACAACTTCTACTGCATTGAGGTCCAATTATGAATTAGATCAATCATTTGCACAAGCGGAAAATCTCTAATTACCCAGGAAAGGTATTATGATGTATTATAGAGAAGCTTTATTTCATTGCGGTAAACGATTATTAAGGAATTGTTATGCTATACTGAGAATTGATCAACTAAAGACTGGAACAGATTAATGAATTAGAATATTCATAAAATTAACATTAGAAAAATTATCGAGGTTTTACTTCAGTTTGCGGGAGGTTGGTAGATGTTTCGTTTTCTGCATCGATGAAGCAGACGACACCGGCATCCGAACAGTTCACATTGCAGGCATGTTTTATTTTCCATGATGAAAGGAATCAAGAGGACTTTGAGAAAAAATTCCAGCATGATCGTTAAGTAAAAGGTTCGTTTAAACTAGCTGAGTCCATTTCATAGGTGAGACAAGCTCCTGAGTACCGTATGAGAGGAAAATAAAACCCCAAAAATACATGTAGTTCAAGGGGAGCCGGCGAAAAGTTCAATCCAGTTCGCTCAGGGATTGCGTTATTTACTTTTCCGACGTCAGTCTCGGTGCACAGTAGACCACCGGAGACTGAGACATGTGTCTCGGTCTGTCTATCTCTGTAGCCTGTCTCGGTCTCCTGTCTCTGTCGCAGCCCGAACCGCTACCTTTATACCCGAGCGTTTAGATCAGCGGTTTAGATAGCTCAGCGCTAAGTTGTTTATTAAGGTGGGAAAACCAGATTCAATTTTTTAAGACTTTTTCGACGAGCGGGGCAAATAAAAGCAGACGTTCTCAAACATCTTTCTGAAATTTCTTCTCATCTTTTCTATATAATTTTACGATTTGTAATGTAGATATTTCTTACGTGTTTTTACTTACATTGTTGAAAAAATGCATTTAATTCAAGTTTTACGATGACTGAGTAGGTCTCCTTCACAAATTTATGATCTCTGTCTGCAAAATATTCAGTCATAGGACCGGTTGGGGCCTCATTTCCTCTAACATGAGCGACCAAGAGTGCGAAGAGCTTTTTAGGGGTGAGATGAGGAGAGAAATGATTTGGCCTTGCTTTCCGCATCAAGCAAAAATGCCAGATTATGTTCGAATTAGATCAAGCACAGGACTTTACCTTTTAATCATGCTTTCTTGAACAAAAAACAAGCTTTCTTTTCGGATTCGCTTTCTTTTCCGTATCTTCCTGTAAGACGGCGGGGGTGTGGTGGTCTGTAGGTGGTCTTCTCGCCGTTCGGGATGATATACACGGGTGGTACACTTTTATTAATTTTTTAGGAAGAGACTGTGCCGCATACCGATTCGTTTCACAGGTGGAATGCCTTATCACTGTATCATCAAAGAAAAGTCCCAAAAAGTGTAGAACACTTCAATCCGGAGCTACTTCAAAATTCATCGATGACTCTCCTTTAAAGTGGAGTCTTGCTGAACTGTATCCTGAAGATGCTTGAATCCGATACGTATATAGTCTTCAATGCCTTCATCTTCATCAACATCAGACATTTTATTATCGTTATCACTTGCCATAATGAACAGAGGAAATAATTTACACCAGTTACACAATGATGTAGTAGTAGTAGTAGTAGTATTGTTAAAAGTGCTTCGACAGCTTAGGTCATTTCGCACATTGGCTCCCACCGGGAATCGAACCCGGGATCGCTTTCACCAAGGCAAACGCGCTGTCCAAATGGCTATCCGGGAGCCTTTTATGTAATGATGTATAACGAAGAGAATATAAGAGCTTCAGGATTAGGAAATCTCTAATGACAGAATAGAAGCGCTATCAGCAGAGAAATGTAGAATGCTAGACGTGTACGCTCGAGAGGACAACGAATAACTAAGCATTGATGCCGTTTTGAGAGCAATTCTGTATTTCCCCCAAGTGGTGAATGTTCCCGACGGAAGGAATTTTTGAGGTTATAGAGGAAGCGTCGGAGGGCCTGCGAAAGGGATAAAAACATATGGGTTGGACAAAATGACAAACTTTCATTGTTCTTCTCACGGACCTTTTACCCGTACTTCGCACCACGTGTCCCTCTCCAAAGGGATTACTCCACATGCGACTGGTTTTGAGTTTGGTGTGGGTGAAGGACCCTTGGGTTGTATGGTGTCCCGAATCAATAGAAAATAGAACGGAATGAAATAAATAAGGTCAAAGAAAATTTTGCGAAGGGCGCCGCGCAACAGAGTGAACTCCACAAAATAGAAAAGTGAATGCCTAGCGTGTCATCTCCTAGATCAGTAATATATAGATGCCGCTTTGCGCCTTCCCCTTACGGGCGAGCGCATGACAAACATACCGGAGCGGAGTGTCACGTGACCGGGGTCAATTTAATGGCGGTGTTTAAAATCCCACCGTGCGTAGTTTGCTTTCAGAGAGATAAGACGTTATTTCTAATGAAAATAATTAACTGTAAACAGTCAGTATCTGCAGAAAATACATGGCCAGGCACAAACAAAACATAGTTATGGTACGTACTGCTTTTCTACCGGAGAATACTTAAATCGAAGTTGTGTGATAACGTATGAACGCCTCCCTGGAGTAACGCACTACAAACAACCGATTTCTACCACAAGGAATATAATTTACGAATTGGTAGTATTCACTCCCAGAAAAAAGTAGGTCCCACTACTGCCGGCAATGAACATTGAATAATAATTTATAAACTACGTCGCAGCTCATAAAAAATTAGTCAAAATCTAAGGAGCGGATAGTGTGAGGAAATGTTCTCAACGGCCGAATAAGAAAGTTACCAGGAAACTGTACCTGCATCATATTTCACGATTTTAATTATAAGGAGTTAGTTGTGGTGATCCATGAATTATAATAAGAAAAGGGACAAGATTCTTTTATATCTATAATAAAATTCCCTTACTATTCTTTTAATAATAATAATAAATCTATTCGGGCGAGATTGAGACTAAAATACTCTACTTCCATCCAACTCATGTTCATTTTTTAGTTCAATGAGACGTATATACCATGTATTTTCTTAGTGCCCGATTCTCACAGCCAAAGTGTGGGTAATATTTATCTTGATTTATATTTAACATGACTTCTCCAATTTCCTATGTATTTCACCTGAAGATCAACGATACCTACGTTGTTCTTGTTAAAAAATTCTTTTGTGGACTCTACTAAGTGAGTTTTACTTTCTATATGATTGATTTATATTTATTACTGAATATAGGCTTCATGATGAAATTGATTTCATCTACATACTGCTTCTGAAATTCATAAGAAAAATTAAATACATGACATAATGTTCCAATATGAAGACATCAGTCTGCGCTTATGGAGGTCGCAGTAAGTGCGAGCAAAGAGAAGAAATTACATAAAATGTATCGATAAAGAGGAATAGTATAGAATTAGGTTGTATATACGGCGAATTTGTAGATCTCAAAATCCCATTAATAAATCCCACATTTTTCCAGAGAGAAAATAACCAAATGGTATCTCATTAGGGTGTAACGAATTACGCATGCAAGAAATTACAAAAATATTTATATATATAATATACAAAATATTATAGCTGTATACAGTCCAATATATACATCTCCAATAGCCGTCTTTGTCGGCAACCCCCTTGTCATCTGCCGGTGTTCGGAGTTAATAACCATCTATTTCTTTCTTTACATATTGCTCATAGAAAAATAATGGGCAATGCGAAGAGCCACCCATCGGATATTAAGTTTTCTCTCTATGATGACGACGATATGTGTAAGCATAGAGTAACTATACAATATATAGTTACTCTATGGTGTAAGGAATGACACAGTTTTCGTGTGTTCTCAGTCAGTGACGCTTCAATACTCCATGTAGGTAGTACATTATTTGAGTGCGAGTATTCATTCTATGGCCTGTTACCGTTGATAATGAATCGCTCCATTGGTGATGCTTCAAAAAAGAAATGTTCGAGAGATAAAGTGTGCAGGACTTTCCGCATCTATTCTACCTGTGAAATAGAATTAATCCAACTGAGAAGAGGTGTGGTTTCTTTAGCCAATTTGTGCAGCCGTCGTCATAAGGATTATTCACATTTCTAGAAGGTTCGTCAAAAGTATTGCTGCTATACCTTGAATTTGCACAGAAAAGTTCGCTTCCGTGATTAGTGGACAATTACAAACGAGTTCCACAACTCCTTTCATGTAACAGTGACTGGTGTTGAAGAGAAAAGGAAACTCTTTGTGCAATGTAAAGTGGGTGTGAAAAAATTAAACGAGGAAGAAAATATAGTTGAAGTGAAGGGTCCAGGTTGCTCTCAAACTAAGGTGGAAAATCAGCCAGAGCGCCGAACCAAAGACGACTACCAGGGTAACGTTTATCGTGCAGCAAGACCAGTGCGACATTAGCAATTGCATCTCAGGGTTCTCAGTCAGTCATTTGTTAGTTCCACGAAAGAGATTGGGGCTGATGAAACCAATGGGAGTCATTACACTCCGGGAAAAGAAAGTAGCTAGGGCTGACTGAACGAGACGTTACAATCCCTCGATCAAACACCTATTTTAACCAAAAAAATGCATAGATCATGGAAATATCTGGCGAGGAATTTGAAAAAAACTACCACTGCTATGACATTATCTCTTCAAAAGGTGAAGAGGTGAAAATTCAGGAAGATGTTCCTTCATCGGAAGAACAGGAAGTTCACTTCCACCAAACAGGGAGGGAAATGATTATGCAGCTGATGGATGTGAGTGAAAAAATTTTATCTGTCTTGCCTAGCTAAATCTTAGAGTGTTTCGAAGATAAAGGAGAAGTTTCAAGCATCGACATATTTGGTCAGAAAGATGAAGAACAAGCAAGTACCTTGCAAGTACCTGAGCAAGGAATTCTTCGTCCTGCGAGACGAAGACGAGATCTCTTTTGAAAGAAAATAAGGTGAAAATGATCGACTTATACCGTGAACCAGATATTATTAGAGAATTGGCGGGCAAAAAAAGCCTAAAAGGTAGACATTTGCGCGTAGCAAAGCAAAAAAGGCTAACTCTTTGCAATTTGAGGAAAACATATGATGCCTATAAAGAAAAAATACTCATGTACAGATTGGATTCTCCAAATTTGTGGCCTCCTAAGTGTGTGTTGGCTGGTGCACCTGCCATACGCACCATATGTGTCTGCATAATACACCAGAGTTTCAGTATCTTGGGGCTGGATTAGAGCAAATAAAGTCAGAGAGGAGAGAGATTCACTGTTTAATATTTATCGACCAACCGGAAACCGAGTCAGACTCTCTCTCCTCTTTGCTCCCTTACCTAGAGATTTTCAAAAAGAAACTGAACTTAAAGTGTATGAAAGAAAACCATGGATAAGACCTCGAGTCAGGAGCCATGAACAAAAATATTCCGTCAGGAGGTGAACATTATTCGGTCGGTTCGGTTCACTGTTAAATGATTATCGGGACTGCCTGGAGTTCTCACTCTGCGGCAATCCATCAAAAATGTGCTTCATACGTGAGTACTCTGAAAAGCTGCCATAAGAAGACGCCGATAACGTTGATTCGGGAAAACTGTACCGATGAAGCTCGTTTCAGGCAACGGACTCAAGGAAATCGTTTTGCCTGTCATGGATGTAGATAGTATTTGCGAGGCATTCGCTGAGAATGTCATGAAAGTAAGGAAACATGATTACATTGATCGAATGCAAACTACATTCTATTTGATAAAAAGAAACAATCTGAGATTACGTGAATCGTTTGAACTGACAATAATTTTGCGTGAGAAGATGTGATTTGCAAAAAAACTGATGACCAAGCCTCAATATGCTATTTATATGCCTCTAGAGAGGGCTTAAACGCCTCCAAAAAAATTGGTAAATGAAACTTTTAAATAGATTTTAAAGTTAACTTAAACGTTTACTTAGATCCTGACTTTAAGTTATATTTAACAATTTTGTATATGACAAGCGCTTTCCAGATTAAATTCAGTTTAAGCAAACGGGGTACTTCTCCCACAGAGGTGGGGCGTCTCACCCGGACACTCGGGAGAGATGGCCAAATGTATGGGTGCAGAAAAACTTTAATATTTTGTGCAAAAATATTTTTAAACAAAATTTGTTTATATCCTGTTAACGATCAATAAATGTTCTATTATATCACGCAGTTTTACATTCTCGTTATCACTGAAGTCATTGTTATGAAGTCATTTCCTTAGGTGGGGCATCTCTCCCGGAATTACCTTAATCGTTTTTTTGCTCTTTAGTATAAAAACTCTATAAATAAACATATATCTCTATATATTTAAAAAAAAATTTGCAATAAATAACTGAAAAATCTACGTATATTTATTGTTGTCTTGATAAAGATTTGAAAAGTCGAAATACAAGAGCATAAATAATTAAGTAATAAGTTTTCTCAGTAATTCGATTAAAATAAAATAAGCCATTGGGCACTTTTCCGACACTGAATAAATGTTTCTAAAAAAATATAGGACTGTTGGTAGGCCAAAATTTCTAAACATTTCAAGTGGTACGCAGTTGTTAAAAGGTTGAGAACTCCTGTTCTAGTGAATCAATTACTCAATTGAAAGACCCCTCAACATACCTATTTCAGCAGTGATCAACACTCTAATGACTGTCCTTTCTCACTGCACGATTTCATATGTATTTTACTTTGATTAAAATAATTTAGGTTCTTTTAATAAAACATTTCCATTCGTAATTATCAAGTTACCATTTTTAATTAACTGATAAATTTTGCACGCTTCATTTCTAGTAAGTTTCATTTTCAAAACATTTTTTTATTTGAATGTTTTATCTTATGTTTTTTGTGTTATTTATTATTTCCTCACAGTTTATTATTGTAATTTTTCTTTTTTTATTTTATATTACTATCATTTTTGTAATATCCTTATGATACTGCTTTTGTAAAATACTGCTTTTGTAAATTCCATTTTATTCACAGCTTTCTTCCATATCATTCAGCTTGTGCTATCAGTAGATTTGCGCAGTTTTCTTACACTCCCCTTCTATGTTTGTATTTTCCTGCGGTGGATCTTTTTACCTAAGATGTCACCTTAGGTTTTTTTTTACATCTACTCCTTCTAAAGTTTTCCCCTCTATTTCTATTCACCTACACTAAATTTTTGTTTATATAATATCATCGACGAAAGGTTAGATGGGAGAAGAAACTTTTCAGTGCCAATTTCGTCTTAATAAAGACCTAATTATTATTTTTATTTCGAATTCTTTTGTGCATTCAATTCTTTATGGAAACTAGTCCGCAAATTGTTCCACCTTTGCAGGAACTCTTCTCGGGTTTCCAACCGGGTGGTGTAGTGGTAGTCCTGACATAAGCTACTGAGAGCTTGCACAAAGGAATGAGGTTTACTAGACAGGATGAGGAGTGTGGTAGTTTGCCATTGCTTCCCTCACTGGGCCAGAATCGTATAAGCAGAACATGTCCCCGCAAATGAAGCAAAATGATTCTATCAGTAGCACTTTTCTTGTGAGTCCATAAGGAGGGACTTTAATCAGTAGAAATATTCGCTTTTACCTTTCTTTCATTTCTTCACAGCCATGATCAAAACTGTGCCATCTTATAAATAAAAATGAAATGATGTTCGTGACGTCGTCTAAAACTCGAAAACGGCTCGGCCCATTTGAATATTTTTTTGTTTTGTTCACCTCGGTACGGAGGTGGTTTAGGAAAAAAGAAAATTAGTAAAAACCCAAAAGGAATAGCCTAAAAATCGAAAAAGCTGATGAATGCATAAGAAATGCACGTAAAGTTCATTTTTCTCGCTGCAGGCTTTATTTACTTTGAAAATTTAAATTATAAATAATATTCGTACAAAGCCGAATCAAGCACCAAAAGAAAGGGAATACAATAAAGATTCTTATTTTGGTCGTGAAATATCGTTTACGAATCGATATTTTGAGAATTTTAATGAAATGCGTGAATATTTTATCAAAATTTCTAGGTTGTAAACCAACCATCCCCCTTGACAATGAAGGCGATTGTTGATTCCAAGTTCATGTATTTATCTATCAAAATGCATTAAGAATATAAGTCAAGTTAAAAGGTGTCCGAGGTGATAAAAAATATCAGCGCAGGATGCCATAAATTGGATTAATTTGGCAGTAAAACATAATAAAACATCGACTGCTCGACAATGTTTCGTTAAAGCTGGATTTCTGTCAGCACTGGTCCCCGAGACTGGTAAAGAAAACAAATTCTATCCAATCATATCACCGATCTTCTGACGAGTGATGAAGATGGCTCCAGACACTATAATGGAAGACAAAGCCTGTGAATCCGACGAAGAAGTCAATATAACTGTAATATCTGAGGAAACAAAAGTCCTACAGAGAAATGTTGGTTTCTTTAAAAGAATTAGCAGAATGTAGACTTAACCAAACTAACGCCGATTTATTTAATATCTTAAATGAGTCTATCGGCAGCGTAGAAAACTGCATTATACAGGAAAAAAGTAAAAACAGAAAAAATAACGGATTATATGAGCATTTTATAAATAAATTTTTATGTTTATTACTTCAAATAAACAAATTTAACCGCAATGTGACGCTGTTATTTCATTATTCCATAATAATTTCGTTTGCATAAAATATTCATAGAAAATTCGTCTATGTAGAATTTTAGTAGAACCAGCCTTTTAGGCGTCGCATGTTATGGGCGCGCCATATGCCTTTCAAGAGTTTTTTTTCAAATGTCAGACTCTGGGTTAAGCGGAAAACTGTCTTATCCGAAAAAAAATTATGGCCCCGAGAGATTCCGCTAAACACAGGTTTCGCTGTACATGATGATGGCTCTATTCCACCTGTCAATTGGTCTTCTTCTTGGTCTCTATACATATATGTTTACTCGAGTATAAGCCAACATCGAATATAAGCCAAATATAAGCCCTAATAAATGCAAATGCAGGCCTTAATTCTATCAGAAAATTTTGGAATCCTCTTTGACTTGAGTGTCAGCCAAGGGTGGGAAATACAGCAGCTACTGATAAATTTCTATATAAAATTAGATACCAATAAAATTACAGTCATTCAGGAATCTTTTTCAAGTTAAATGTTTTTAAATATATATTTCAAAGAAAAACAGTTAATTATTTCTGTAACTGGAAAATATACTTTAAAAATCTGATGTGGCCAGCACATGACTTTCTCCATGTATAAGATGTAAATATTTATCTACGACAGTATATTCCAACTCTAGATTCAATCTAAACTTGGAAGATATATACAAATACATTTTTTTGTCATTTTTGTAGATAACTGTATATACCTAAACATCAGATTAATGGAGGAATTTTGCAAAAACGGAAACGAGCTTCGAATAATAAAGCTCGACTTGTAGTTAACCGATTTACTCCAAAAACGAATCGATTCTAACGACACCAACCAAAGTGCTATATATGAAATTTGATGTTGATGCGACAAATAGTTTTCATGTTAGAGCTCCCACAAAGTACATAATCAGCAACTTCCGGTTTATCACTATTTCACAAATAACTCCTAAAAATTCAGTAATACAAAAATATGTTCCACACAAAAGTTATAGTAAATTACATTTTCTAAAACTTTTATAAATAATAGAATATACCTAAATATCATATTTATGGAGATATTTTGCAAAAACGGAAATTTGCTTTGAAGAATAAAGCTCGACTTCCAGTAAACCGATTTACTACAAAAACTAATCAACTCTGACAGCATCCACCGCAATTCAAAATATGAAGTTTGGTATTGATACAACTAATAGTTTTTACGCTAGAGCGCCCACAAGCACACACAAACATACACACAGACATCATTCCGAAAATGGTCAAAACGTGTTCAAGGGACCCCAAAACATGTATTTCCGTTGAAATCTCGAAGTCGATTTTTTTCATGAAAACAATACTTGCTCTATACTACGTATATGGAGAAAGTAAAAAGGATCTACAAGCCGATTTCCGGCTATATAAGACTTATTCCACCAGAGAGCAGGTAAGTGGGACCCTCTCTCGAGTATAAGCTGAGGGGGGCTTTCATGGCATAAAAAATGTGCTGAAAAACTCGGCCTACACACGAGTATATATCATATTAGAAGCATATAATAGAATCATGTCTGTAAAGTAACAGACTATTAAGCTTAAAAACGGCGTTTAAGAAAAACAAGGATCACGCAATGTTTCCGGTAAATTTCCGAAAGTTTCCAAGCTTCCAATTTATTTACAAGACTTCGAGAAGATCGTCGGGCCACTTCTAACCTTCAGCAAATTGTGTACAAACTGGCGTAAACTGATCACCGATCGCATCGTTTTGAACTCGTAAAATACTTGCTAAATGGGAAGCGATGAAGAGCGTGTTGTTTGGCACTCTTTTCGAGCGATCCATCATTCTGATGAACGTCTTCACATTACGCGTTATTCGGAATCATTGCGTGAGATTTGCGACACATCAAAGAGCGATCTTGGCCCGAGGTCATTTCTTTGGGCCGCGTGGGTGGCCGCCTTAAATGTATGCATTACTTCCAGCTTGGAGGCAGAGGGAGATAATCCCTGCTTTGGCGCAAAGATGTCGCCGCTGAGAAGGTCGGATTAGCCGCTTCGGGGATAATCCTGCGGAAGGGAAAGTAATTGGTTGGTGCCTCCAACGCCGCCAGTTCGTGTCAGAGATGCCGTGTTCTTTGAAAGCGTGTGTACATGTACCCCGAAGAGCACCTAAATGACGAATGAAATAGCTTTAAAAGTAATTGGGCATTACAAGTGGTGAAGGTGCTCATTTGGATATTATTCTGTTCTACTCTCACAAACGAAGTCTGAGAGTCTTTCTGTAAGGAGAAAGATTTGGTTTTTATTTTCTACTCATTTTTGTTAAGGCTATTTACGCTGGAAGAATTTTAAATGATGAGAGCATAATTAATAGCTAATTAATTACAGGAAAGATGCCAGCAGCAACTTAACTTTAATTACTAGAACTTTGTTGCAACGGGGTGTCGATAATAAAAATTCCCAAACGACAAAACAAGCATGAAAATTACTTTTAAACCATTTTCGATCTCATTTTACGTATTAAGTAAACCTCAAACATGATTGAGTGACTTTAGTTGATAGTTTTGTAAAACTGGACCATGATGTTAAAGTCGCTGTGAGTCGACTATGGCAATCAAGTAAATAGTACGTACATATTACAGTCTAACAAGTTATGTTAAATATTGCTGTTATAATATATAATGATAAGTTTATTCTGCAATGAGATTTATATTCTCGTGAAATAATGGTTAGTGGTGCGGATGTTTCAATATGCAAAAAGGTAATGAGAGAGTTGGAAATCGCTAAAACTGGTGTTAATTGGCATTAGCGATTCCGAATTTTCTTTTCAATTTTTCTTTGAGTGCTAATCATAGAATCTCAATTCGTTGGGATTTCATAATTAGGTTTGGCGGTAATGTTTGACGTATTATGATCATCGATACAATTGTTCATATTTTAAAAGTTCACTTCCTGAGCGAAATATAGAATGTGCCACTTTCTATTTTCACTTGATGTATTAGGAAAGGTTTTTGTGCTCTTCAACAGCTGAAAATCTCACTCAATTGCAGTGTTTCATTTTCGCATTGAGAAGGATTTTGCCTCACACCTCCTATTTAGTCACAGCTGATAAAGCTTAGAAATGACTCTTTACAAAGTTCGATTCCTTAAAAACGAATCTAAATCCGTCGTTATCAACAAAAAGTCGACCAGAGTCCACGCACGAAGCGTCATTAAGAATTGTTACTGATACTTCTCTCACTGTATATATTAATAATGAGCTTGTATGCGGATAATTAAGTTATAGCAATAAATTGCCTCATTGACAGGTAAACTGTATTTCGTCATAATCTTAAATATATTGTGAAACGAAATCTTTCTTTTTTCTACATAATTCCTGATCTCACTTCAAACACGTTAAGTATTTCCTACTGAAAGTAAATAGTTTGCGTGTTTCTGTTTAGCCGACGGACAGCGACATTTATATTGTATTCTCCGTTCCGAAGTCCAAAAAAATCACTCATCGAGCTTATCAAAGCGATCACTGTCTGGGAATGCACTTCACGTTCAAATTGTAAAATTATAATTTTTCAAGATAACGGTCGCTTTGCATTGCTGATGATTTTCCGTTTACGTCACAATTGAACATTTCTGTGATTTTTTCGAAACCATCAACATAATATATCATTCCTTTAAGTCCATTACTCCATCACGGTGTTATTGCTCAATATTCCACAAAGGTACTTATCCTGCGGAATATAAAGGGTTAAGAAAAATTTTCATTAGAAAATATATCGCTCGACTTGTGCAGGAAGAAAAGATGCAAGGACAAACCGACATAACGCTGCACTACCAACAATCACCGAAGAATGTTAAATACTATTTATCGTAGTCGAGTGATGGGGTGGGAAGCAGCACCGTGGGGGGCAGCCGGCATCTGCCTCAGCATCTGCGCTACATGGATTAGCGGCGAGGGTCGAGGGATTTGCAGAAGTGCTTATCCCCTCGCCTGCCTCTGGGAAGATCTTTTAACAGCCACTCCAATCAGCGGTGCAGATTGTAAGCTATACCTTATCCCGACCAGTATCCCCCACCCATTTCACGGCCTACCTTCACAACACGTGTTTCCTTGACTCGTTTCTCATCGCTCTCCTCACACACCCAAAGTTGCGGCGGATTGAGTGCAAACGTCGACACTTTATTTCTTTCCCGTATATTCTCCAGTTTAAAACGTAAGGAAGTCGCTCAATAAGAAACGAAGCGCATGCTATCCTCCTCCTTGCGATTGGACATTTATTACTTAAGCCTTTCAATTGTTCTTGAACGAAGCAAAGAGCCGTGAAAAGCTTTCTGTCGTCATTTACAATAATAATAAGAGGTTTATTTTGGAGAGATTGAGACTAGGGAGTCTCTTCTTACATCTAATCCATCGTCAGATGAGGGACAGAAAGAAAGAGATAGTTAGCAAAAGTACACGAAGAAAAGTAATATGTGGATTGAAAAAACCTAAGTTGAGGGCTCAGGAAAAAAATTCCACTGCAGGAAAACACTCACAAGAAGAGGAGTGTGAAAAACCTGCGAAACCTAAAGATAGATAACTATATTTTTGATGAAGTAGAAAGAAAAAAGTTATGATAGACAGGCAGTGAAAATATAAAAATTTTACAAAAAGAAAGGGGGAAAAATATAACTTCACTACAACTGTATATCGATCCGAAAAAGCGACGAAGGGCAAAGCGAGCGTGAACGGAAAAGAACGCAACTGTGAAAATGAAAGATAGCTGAGGCTAAAGAAACTGCTGCTCTCTCTACTTAGCGCATTTTCGACCACGAATTCTATATCAGACGCACTCGAATCTTAGTAGCACACGATTATTTTAAGCTTTAAAAACGTAAAAGAAGGTCTTCTAGGAAATAATGTAATGCTCCTCCGCAATACCGGTAGCTGTTATATTAGTTCCAAACTAATTCGGATCGGTAATGCTTGATTTCCGGTCTCCCTTCGTCCTGTTAATGGCAGTGATAAGCCACTGAGTGATAACACAAAATAACAAATCTCCTTAAATTATATAAAAAATAATCATGGGTTATTTAATTCGTAAGTACATCGACAACATTTATTTAAATGCTGACTCGACGAAGCTTACTGATTTAACATATACATTTACTTATTGATAATGTATTTACATATTTTGCCATGTTTCTGCTCATCTTTTAGTTATTACTATTCGTAAGGGTTTCACACCCTCCTTCCTGATGTGTTTTTCCCGCAGTGGATAACTTTTTTCCTCGGAATTTTCGACAATTCTTCTCATTTTTTTCCAAAATATATTTTTAAATGGAGTACTGTATGATCTATGACGATAGGTTAGATGGAAAAAGAGACTTTTAGTGTCACCCGAATAAAAAAATACCTTCTATAATCATTATTTTACTGTGCTCTACAATATAGCTGTCTATAAAGTATTCAGCACTAAGCCCGGTTGGTACCTCACCCCTTTGACATAAGCTGCTAAGAGCTTGTAGAGAGGAATGATGTTTACTAGGCAATATGAGCAGTGAGGTAGTTTGTCTTTGCTCTCCTCTACGACCCAGAATACTATATGCGGAACATGTCCACCCAAGTGGAGCACAATGATTCAATCGGTTACACTTTTCAGTCCTTTAGGAGAGACTTTAATCTGCGGAAATATTCACTCATACCTTTCCATTCATTTCTTCACAGCCATGTTCAAGACTGTGACTTTAGTAAATAAAAGATGTATTTTCTTTATCCTGTACCAAATGATATATGCATATATTTCATTCGTTAGAATACGGCAACAGGAACCTGTAAAATAATAATATTTTTTTAATAATATCAAAGTACAGATTAGTGATTAATTACACCATCACAGAAATGGAGGAAAGCAAAGTCAATTTAAACAACATAAATGCCGTCACCTCTACCGTAATTTTTTATACAAACAGAGCGGCGATTTAAATAACTCGCAATTTAAAGAAAACCTTGCCCCCACGATTTCATTCGTGTTAACTGCCTCGAATTCACTATTAACGTCAACTGCATCATCAACTTCACTGATTGCATTATTGTTACGTACTTTCATTTGAATTCAGAGAAGACTGCACCGATCACACAATCATTGGCAGAGATTGCTACAATTCTGAGACACGACTGTGACGAAATATCCGGACTCTTATCCTTTTTCAGACTAAATCGGTAATTAAATAAAATAATACCTGAAATAGATAGTTGAGACTTTCCAAATGTATATTATTAGTTTCCCTATATTTAAGTTATCTATTTATAGCATTTTATTTACAATAAGTGACATTTAAACATTTTATACGACTTAAATTATACATTGTTGCAATAATTCAAAATCTGGCATACCAGCGATTTGGATCTGACAACTATACAAATGAGGTAAACTTACCTCAGAGGTTGGTTCACCTAAAGGAGCACTCGTTTTAGAGGCTCTCGTCAATGAATCAACACTATTTTCCCATTATTAGTGATATGAATTATCTTCAATCATAATAATGTAAACCTAATGTCCTTGGCATACAACCCCATGTCGCAAATTCCTTGATAATTAGGAGTATTTTCAGAAAGAAAATGGCACCCTCACAAACATCCACTTATGGACAATTACAGGAGAGGTATTAACAATAGGCATATAACGCATACATAGAACACATACAACCATTCTCCGAGCGGAAAAAATCACGGTTAGCCGGGTTTCGAAATTGCATTAATTCACCAGAAATCCTCAGATGGAACATTGTCTCTATAGGCATGCTGATGTTATGCAAACGTTTCTGTCGCACTGTGTCTGAAGCAATAACTGATAGCGCAGAATTGATCGAGATTGAAATTACTCCATTTCAGAACGCAATAAAATAACTTGGTTAACAAAAAATTCCTACGGACAACAAATTGACTCTACGGAGTTCATACTTGTACTGCATTAGCATCAATTCCTGGCACATTTTTCCTCTAAATTGGAATTTATCAGTGTTAACTCATCCAACGCTACGTTTTCAGTCTCATTACTTAATTTACACACCTTGTATATAAGGCTATGAAAGCACTGAATACGTCGCATTATATCGGAATAACATAAACTCACAGCACAGAAACATAATTTTAGCAAACATTCCGCTTGTCTCCCATTTTTTCCAATTTTATAGGATTTAAATTTAATGCTGGTGATTTAGTTTGGAACGTTCAATTATCCATATTAATTATCATGATGTCGGAAACGTTAGCCTCACACTACTTCTGGACCAACATTAGAACAGTAAAAATGTTTCAAACTCGAGGGCTGCTTTCCGTTTGTTACTTTTAATCGATTCAGGGATTAAATAAAAGACGAGCATCTTATTTAGCAAATCACTAAAGTTCCCTGTGTTTCGTGAAAATGTAAAAATCGTCCTCTTACGTCGTCATCCCGGAGATCAGTTTGTTACAACTCTTCGGGTCGATCCCTTGCATTGCTTTTATCTGTATCTATTGATCCTAAGTTCCGCTCTACCACCATTCCTTCCAATATTATCATCGGTAGACTAACGTGCATCAGTAACGACTGTCTTCTTTTATCGGTGTTGTGACTTCTCTCTTCTTTTTCTCGTCTTTATTCTTATAAATCGATACATTATGATAATTACTTCCTTGCTTTTACAGAAAATCCGGTTGATTAAAGTGTAGTTACAAAAATGAATTATTATTCAAAATAAATAAAATATGAATTATGAATTTGTGATTTATGAATGTGAATATGTGAATTATATTATTATTAATTTATGAATTTCATTTATGAATATCATTATTTTTATCTGTTCAATATTCAACAGGACAGAAAGATAATTTTAAATAAAAAGGAATTACATATGTAATGTAAATTATAAAGTGTTTTGCACTTCATATCTTTGTACTAATAAAAATCGTGCCTTTATTTATGTTCTTTTATTTCCATCCATTCAACAACTTCTTCTATGAAATCAGTTAAATAAAAATTGAGACAGATGACATCCTTACCATACCACTCTTTTGATCTAGACATCGTTTTCTATCCTATTAACATTTATGTTTGCGAAAGAAGCAGAATATGATTCGTCTGTATTTCTAGTCCATGTATTTTCCCTTTTTAATTCTAAATCAGCCGCTTCAATTAGCCTAACAAGCGGAGACTCTCACTTTTGTCCGGGAATTTTGATGAAAATGTTTGTGGTGATGCAGGATACAGGATTGTAAGATACTCTCGGTTCATTTCTAAACTTCTCTCTAAACTATGGCCGAAATAGCTACTCCTCTTCCAAATCCAAACCCGAATATTTCATCCCCAAATGGTTTATTGTTTTCCTTTCATATAATTTTTCATAGTATATACAATGACATTGGGGGGTTGAGATGACCCCGAGAGAATTCTGTATTCACTTTTTTGTCCCTCGGATGGCTTCTCTTTATCCTTTCGTTACAATCTGTTCCATTTCTATAGCACTCTGCTATTCGGAAGATTTAATGTTTCATACATTCTCACAAATTAAGCAATAACACGGTACAGATATCATTTATACATTTGGCATTATTATCTTAAACTCCTTACAATAAATATTTCCGCAAATAAGATGACCTTCAGAAAAGATGAGGTATAAATGTACGTCCAATTATTATAATTTTAGCATATATCCATTAAGATGGGTCCAAACTATCAAAGGCCTATGCATTTAGTTTAGATCAGCGATCAACATCTGGATAGCAATACTGTGCAGCGTTTATAGAATTATGTCCTATTTGTAATTTTTCGAATGAACAAATTTTATTTTCTTGCATCGGGTAGCATTACCTTGCGATTGTTGCAAACATTCGCACTGACTATTTTTTCATCTTTCCCAAAAGACTATCCCGGATTTTCAGGGCCTTTTTTATGATTCACCTATCATCTTATCACTGGAAATATACGGTAAATGTCACTGTTGTCTTAATGCCGCTATTTCCTCAATCATTCATCCCTTCTTTTGGTTCAGTATTTTTTCAAGAACCTCTCCCACAGCTTTCATTAACTTCATCTCAGACTGCGCCCATTCGCGTATCATCAGATTTGTTCTCAATTCCAATTTTGTTGTTAATCTTTTGTTGCGCTGTTGACAAAAGTGCTCTTCGTATTTAGTTTATGATGATACTTAGCCAATACCAGTTTATCACTATTGCTTCGTTTAAACAGGTTCTCCACTAAACTCCTCTTGGATTATCTCGCGATAATTTACTGTAAACTTCACTCAGCAATTTTAACTCTAATGCTGCGAAGAACATTACCTTTCGGAGCTGATTTGAGCATTTCTTTCTTTGGCGTCGGTGGGAGGTTGCGCAGCTGCCGTAAGAGGACACCACCGGCGGTCACAATTAGCGATCCACTCCGTCCCTCCATTAACGCCATCGAGAGGCGAGTATCCATTAGGGAGAACTCCTTTGTCAGGAGTCGGGTTTCGCTTGAAATCTTTGGCTTTAAATTGGTAAACACTTGTCCCTAACAAAACAAGGCGTGTGTGTCTCCATTAAGGCGCAAACAAGCCCAGGGGTGTGAAATAGGCAGCCATTATAGCGACACGAGCAATATTGGAAGCACAACCATTCCGTAAAAAAACCGTATTGATGAGATTGGAATCAAAGCGATAGGAACAGGATCAAATGAGCAGTAATCAGACAGCGAGCGGTTTCCTTCGAAAATGATTGAGACCACCAAGAGCTTCCGGTAGCCATCCGAAGTGATTCACAATAAGGGGGAAGATGCCATTGGTCGCATTGCCGCCGAAATATGATCACTCGCGAGTGCTGATTCGTCTTAGGTCTTACCGAGATGGAATACTAATTTATAAGCAATATATATTTTCATTAAAACGACTTTATTTCCAAGGACCAGTGAAGACCGATTTAGGAAATCGAAAGAGAAAAAGATTTTTTCTTAGAATAAGTATGTATCCCAATTAAAGCGTGAGACTACGAAAATAAGTAAGGGACTGAGGTGAGAAAGAGTAAACGTAAGGAAAAAATTCTGCGTAAAAATATACGAATAAAGTTCCTTGGTTTAGTCGTTAGAAAGGATAGAGGACAGCAAGTACGGTGTGATGAGATTATTTGCAGATGCAAGGATGAAAGCGAGATCACGCCAAAGGGTACGTGAGTGTACCTGAAGGTCCGAATCTCTCATATGTGAATGGATATGTTGTATGTGGATGACATGATTGGATGTACTATATTTGAATTTATCACACAATGTCATACAGTTGGTTGGGAAAAATTATATGTTTTATATAAAAATATTATGTAAATAAAACACTCAAACATAACTATATATATTTTGAAATATTGACTACAGAATTTTAATATTAATAATGTAACACTGTCTTATATATTTATGTAGACTATATGGATACATGTATCATCATGCATGATGCTAATTACTTTGTATCTGACGAGACACCTTTTCACTCTCGGTGTAATATATGAATATATGTGTGAATGTCAATATATAACTATTACTGATCATTACAATCGTTAAATCAAAATCTAATCAAAACGACCACTCTTACGGCCTTTTTTAATAAATTCCCTTTTATAGGAATACAATTAATACGGAAGAAAATATCATTCAGAGATAATCATATTCCCCTGCCCTTTGTGAATGCTGGGAAATTTGCTGTCAACCGGAACAGAGCGATACCAAAAAGAAATGAGAATAGATTAGCCCAACAGAAGATTTACCCACACTCTTTATATTGAAATCATTTCGAGCCTTGGTCTTGTCAGACTTTTTAAAGTCCATCTTTCTTGGAAATGTAATTCGTCTTGGAAAAGATTATATTAATTATTATTAATTACCTTTAGAATTTCTATCTCCAAATGAAAATCTAATCAAAATCGCGATTCGCTCCAAATTTACGTTTTTTTATTTTTTAAAACAAAAGAATTTTATCGCGTAAACACAGAATTTCTTAATTTGTTGTCATTTAATTTATAAATCGCTTAAAATAAATTGCCGTATAATTTTAAAAGACGAGGTTATCACGGGGCTTGTATTATCTCCACTCACTCGACAGTCGTGTGTTGTAAGCGACGGTGCTGTCAGGAAGTACTCGTAGTTGGTCCATCAAGATGATCTGTAAATTCTACAAAATCTCTCATTCAAATACGTGCCTTCAGCCTCTGTTGTACTGCGAAGTCAACAGAAAGAAAGACCATCGAGGGCAATTGCCGAAGGCATTTGACGAGGGCGTCTCCATAATGGGAATCGTTCGATTGAGAGCATACATCGGATGGAAATGCGAAACATTTTTCGATTAGGAATGTTAGAACAATTAGGGTAAGTTAGACAATCTCAAGGTATAATGTGATGCAATGGGTGAATATGAAGATGGAGACTTATTGCGTGGCAATTCACACAGGATTCGTAAATGGAAGTGCAGGAGTGAGAACAGCACTGCCTACAAGTGCAGTATTGGTAATAAAGTATTTCTGCGATAAAATCGAATTTATTGATATTGCTTAGAAGAGCTCAAGAACTCCAGAAAATAACAACAGTGTGAGTTTACATGTTTTCACAACTACAGTGATGTTCAGGGTATATACGATATCAAGAAGTAGAGGAAGTAAAAGGAGAAGAAAACTTTAAAATTTCGCGCGATTAAAAATACAATCGTTGCAGAAGGCGAAGACGGATTGGGACGGACGAAGACCTATTGGGGGGATATAATTCTCAGGAAAATTAAAAAATACTTTGTAAATTCCACTATTTATTGACAATGCACAACCGGTTTCGGAGGTTAGGCCATCCTCGGGTACGAAACCGGTTGTGCATTGTCAATATATATTGAAAGTTAGAAAGTTTGTTTTAATTTACATCATGCCTTCCTTTAACGAAGTGAGTTCTTTAACTTTAGATTATAAGATATCATGGATCCCATGAAAGTATTGCAGGCACAACATTCAACGATTAACAATGATAGAAATGGGATGTATGTATCGTCAATAAATACATGCCATTTCCATCATCATAAATTTAAAATTCGAAGTTCTCGTCGGTCTTTCTGTTTTTTATCTGGAGATTTTTCCTTGCGGTATACTACGCTTTCGTGCCGCAGTAAGTGTCCTTTTTCCGCCTTAATTGTTAACTCTTCGTCTGATTTCCCATTACTTTTCCAATTCTTTATTTCTAAATCACTCTCCTCCAAAACCACATTTCTGCAGTTTCAAGTGCAGTAGTTTCGCTCTTTCTTTGCGTCCATGTACCGCAGCCAAATTTTAGCTCACTTCATATAAAACTTTTCAAAAATATCTTTCTAAGAAAACACCTCTTGATTGCGTCCACATTATTTAAACTTGAAAAACAAAGCGATCAGTTTCGAGTAAGTTAACTCATCATCACTGTTTATATATTCTGATTGGACATATCTCTGGTTGCCCGATGATGAGTTAACTTACTCGAAACAGGCCGCATTATTTTTCATTTTATTGTTCTTTTATAACATTTTATAGCTATTATACTACTGAGTTGGTCCTTTGGCAATGGTTGGTGCCGCTATGTGGAGCGCCACACACAATGCATCCCGTTGACAGAAAGTAAGACCTAAGTTCGAGTCCCAGTTTTGTCAATGTTTTTTCAAAAATTTTCCTTTTCTCCTTGGTGTTAGAGCTACGTCACTTCCTCATCCACATTTCCCATTCTCTTCAATTACAATAAAATTCAACCCTCATTTTGCTCGAACAAGCCATTAGAATAAGCCATTTTGATTAATTACAGAGGTTGACAAAAGTACGATTACAATTAGTGCAGCATTGAAATTTCCATCCCCAATATCTTTTTAGAATATAATGAGGGAACACACGCCGATTGTTTTTGTCATAATTACTCAGTATGATAAATTTGATCGAAATTGTCGAGTAAGAATGATAAACTTCTTACTTTTTACGAAGGTCCTGTTGAGCCCTGCGACATATTGACTGTCAGAGGATTGCACTGACGGTGGAGTGCTGTGCCTAAAATACCTGTATATATCTTAAGGCGCCTAAGAGATAATCCCATAGGGTTTTTAGGCGTCGTAGGAGAGGGAGAATGATGAATCGCTGGTTGAACGCTGACAAATGTTGGCTCGCGCAGGGAATCGAACCCGGGACCACTGTGTTAGATAGCGCGTTGTTGAAGGGCGATGTCAAATAATATCAGGTCAAGCGTGATGTTGATCTAAGGATCGCAGGTCAATCGGGGGAATCCCTTATGTTAATAAAGTCTTCGCTTTTCGAGGTATTTCAACGCAGATTGAATTTAAATGTGAAATTATAGGAATAGATTGGCTTATGATTTCCTGCCGTTTACAGTGGGGACGTCGAGTAGTCGAATTAACATAATTTGAGGGTCTTTTAGCGCCCCCACTGTGCCTGACACCGCTCTCCTCTTTGTTCGCTAATTGCTTAGCCGTCCGACGCCACCGGAGTACTTGTTGCTCTCCCCAATCCAATTTCCTCCCTCTTTTAAACGGACATCGATTTCTCCTGGATTTGGAGGATCTCTGCGCCATTCACAATTATATCCCGCCTTTTAGGATTTCTTTCTTGATGGAGAAGATATTATCTTTAATCTCGTTTTGTCTTTCGATGGTGATATGAAAGCTATCGATGAATTACGCTGTAGAGTCTAGCATCTGCGATAATCTCGGTCACAATATAAATGCTACAAAAGGTTATCCTTTTGTCATCGTTCTTCACTTTCGTAGACGTTTGATTCCATTTGACTAAGTGGAACTCAGCTCAAATCGCCCATCATCCCCTCCGAAAACGTTTTCGAAGTTCAAGTCGGTGGGTGCAAATATTTTTTAAAAAATATAATTTTTCATGGAATATAGTTGTGTTAAATTAAATACTTCAATATGTAATAATATTATACGTATTTACATCATAGAGTACAAGCAATTAGTATTTATGATTCGTCTCCAAAAGCGTCACTGACGCGTGTTGGTATTACTGATATCAACTTAACCATAAATGCATATGTATTCAGTCAGTAATTTAATTTCTGTCGAAGAAGCACGAATCCGACACCGCTCGCCTTTGCGACAGGATTTGAAGTTCTGACGTGACTCCGACATTAAAATTCTCAACTATTTATGGCCGTGAGATGAATTTTGGTAGCATGAATGGATTCCGTTAATTTTCTTATATTTGTGACTCTCCTCGATCCGATTCCTTATTTTTTCATCGTATCAAAGAATCTCGGTGCAGCGAAAGGCTTTACAGCAGATTATAGTCGCTGAATGTACGATAGCAGTTGTTTCCAAGTATGCATTTTTATGAACGTATAAATCTTTCAACTTTGGGAAATGGTAAAGACTTTGTGAAGTTACGGAATGCTATAATTGAGTGTCGGATTTGGGACACTTGTATCCTTTAGTCCTTCGATTTATCTTGGTCTCTTCGTGTCCTTTGGTGACGAGTTGAGAACTGTGCAGCTGTTTAGCACAGCCGAGGCGTATCTCAGGGGGTGTGAAACACTCAACTACCTAAATAATTTTCATAATACCGCATCTTATACTATACGGAGGAAGAGTTCAATAAAGGCCATCTGTTTTCGCTATGATTTCGCGAAATCTTTTTGTGGTCTGGCTGCGAAAATCGCGTTCTCTGAGAGTTGGAATCACAAAATCGCGTATTTCGTCGTGTAAATTACTGTTTAAAAATTTCTCGAATAATTTTTCACTACATTCAGTTCTTATTTTCTTAAGAGATTCCCATCCGAGGGCTTCGATTATCTCGGACGCTATCGAATCTATATTCTCCCTTTACGTAACAAGACGTTGTTCGCTCTCTAGCTCCAAGATCAGACCCTTCTCGTGCGGATTCCAAACTGCGCAACAGTATTCAAGTAGCGGACGAACCAGTGAAAAGTAAGCTTTTTTACGCTCGATTCACTACCCCTGAGGATGCGCCTCCCACTTAGTCTCTGAGTCCCATCGGCGGACCCACCACATCTTGTATTTTAAACGAAACCACTGAAGAGGACACCGAAATATTTTTACTGACTTACGAATCTCGTACGCAGAACTGGTTCATTACTCCTCTCCTCACATTCGTTTCAAGGACGATATTTAAGATCTCCTGTAATCATCCTCATCCAGGGATTCTGTATGGTCGTACCAAACAAAGCGATTTATATTTCTCTGCGTTGTTTTTAGTCGACTGATTATTTCTCTTACGTCGGTTTATCATTTCTATTTCGAAATCCAAGTTTCATTTCCATATATCAAGGCAAGTTTCTTGGAATGATTTAAAGCTTCCCCCTTCAAGTCCATCGACACTATGGCTTCTGAATATGCGCGTTCCTTCCCAAGGTGGACCAGTTAATTTTCTTTCTTCTGTTCATTTCATTAATGCAGCTGTTTCCTTTTGTTACCGATTGTCTTAGGAACGTGTCTTTCGTGCGGAACTCCAAAAGGGCTTTTATCGGTATAAACAGGTAACTTAATATGCGTGTGCAGATGTGTTACGTATTACTATGGTTATTGTTCACTCTTGCGTCCCGCAGTTTTTAGTTCTTGAAATCTTGTGGTTATGTCTTTAATGTTTGTCGAAAAATGGGTACTGTATCATCCGCAAAACGCAAATAACCGATTCACTACCTTTTTAGAACCTTTTCCTCCAAGTCTAGAGTTTTTCTAGATCTACCGTAAATAAAATAGATGATATTGTCATGTAAATCAAAACGGAGGCAGTCGAAAGCAGTTCAATGGTTAAGCAAAATGTTGATTTTTAGTTAATTCGACTAGCACTAAAAAAATATCAGTCAAAAAATTTAATTTACCTCCCTTTAACCGAAGCAAAGGCTGAAAAACACTTTCCAGTTGGGGAACCGAAATTACATTGAATAAGCTTTGTCATGTTTTTTCTCGAATTTTTGTTTCCCCACGAAAAGTGTTCTGGGAAAATTGGGGGAGAAGTGTATCAGCGAAGGGGATCCCTTGGGAATCGATGGGTGGAGGCGTCTTTGGTTTCGGATGCTGCGAAGTTCGCAGTGCGAACACAATAAAAAGTGATCAGCGTTTCATGCATTTATATATAATTTTTCCTAAACCAACGAGTATTCCCTATGAAGCGCAGAGAATATAAAATTTATATCTTTGGAGAAAGTTAGCGTATTTTATGCGGAGATAGGATCATGAAATGGATTCCCATAGAAATTCTACGAAGAAATAGAATTTCACAGCTACCTTGAAAGTAACAACAGTTTTGCCTCATAAACAAAGTAAAAGTAATACATTGCTCTTGTTCTACTCTGGAGATGTATTTTAAAGCTAGTTAAAAAAAGGAGAGAATTATTGCTTTAGATCCTTCTGAAACTGCATCTGATTTTGGCAGGATTCCTTCCTTTCTTTTCCAATTAAGAACAAGAGGTGATTAGTTCCTATTATAAATTAGCAAGAGTCTCCTTTATCATATTTCCTTTTCTCTGTTTTAGTTTCATGTTCGATTCTTCAGCCTTCCCCATAACCTTATAGCATTTTAAATTTAGCGAGGAAATCTACCGCACCAGCATTTTTCCAAACTACAAGCCAGTAATTATACTCAATCCTCGGGCTTTGTGATTTGGTAAAATTGAAAATCGTTTAACCATAACTATATCGTAATTAAAATGCAGATTTCGCGATTTATTTATGGTATTTCCAAATAAAAATTTTAACTCCCATCAAGTTTGTAAAAACAACATTTTAGCGAGAATAATTTATTTTTGATTATTTTAAATCACGACTCTATCCAAGGAAATTTGACATTGAGAGGCTCTGCAACCCCATTTAAATACGATAAATTTAAAGTTATACGTCAATTTGTTACATTTAAAGTCTTTTACATTGATAACAACAATTTTACGTTGAACAAATTTCCAAAAATTCACAAATTTTATAATGGCAAGGGTAAATACTCTCCGATTGGCATTTACTTCCGTATTAATTATATTCCAAAAAGGCAAATTTATTCAATTTTGCGATTAATTCCAAATATAGGGCATCCAATAATATCATCCGCATACAATATATTTCTACAAAGATGAGGGACTTAGACCACGTGATACGTACCCTTTGGCGTGATCTCGCTTTCATCCTCTGCAAACACTTTTATCATTTAGACATCCAATGCCCTCTAAACTTTTCTAATATCCGCCCTACCTAATTCGTATATTTTTACTCCGTTTACACGAATATCCATACGTTTACTACTGAGTCTCTGTCGCCTATTTTTCATCCTTACTCTCGTATTTCCACACATAAATGGTAAATGGAAGACGGCATAAACCGTAGGAATTAACTCTAAATCCTTCTTTTCATTTACTATATTAGCATGTCATTGGTTATATCGCTTTGGTATCTCTATGGAGTTGTTCCATATATCGCTTAAAAGACGTGATGTTTTAGGTCTTCGTTGCTTAGGGTGCTTCAGTGGGCACCATCTGTTCAGAATTCCCAAAATGCATCGCTCAAGAAAGTGTTTTCATCTGTTTTTCTTTCGCCTTTCTTCGTATTTATAACTGGTTTGTTGGAAATAAAATCATTTTATGAACTAGTTTTCCATCTCGGCAAGAGATCATCATCGCTCGCAAGTGATCATATTACGGCGGCAATTCGACCGATGGCATTCTGAATCACTTCGCTGTTTTCTTTTCTTGTTTTCCCTCCGAATAAACGCATCGATGCCGAAACACCGACTCTTTCGAAATCACACTTTTTTCGGAAATGCAAATATATGTATAAATATACATAAAATTTTATAATAAAATCATATTATTTTTTATGAACAGCATAATCAAATAGCAACTTAAAGGTAAACAGCCGTTATAGAAAATATTAACATTTTCCAAGAAAATTATTTGGTCGATTGGTGTCGATATGAAAACAGCCATTGTATTTCCTCGAAAATAATGATGAAAGATGTATCCATTCTTTTGTATCAAGTTCATACATAGAGAAAAACTGGAGAGTAACGGAGTCCTTAGTAATTTAAGACTTAAAAAAGAAACGACGAAAACTGACTATGAAAAAGTAACTGTAGTCATGAGATATCTGGGATGTATGTATTTTAGACCAGGTGCCATGGGGAAGTTGTATATATTAATGTTTGTTTTAATGGTTGTGTGTGCTCCAATATTCCTTGAAAACTCAGTAATGTGTTTTTGAATTTTTATTTAGTATTGGCTTTCTAGTGTATTTGATTGTAGAGGGTATTTGTGAGTGCTGCAAATGTTGTTAGTGATTTATTTAGCTGTAGCTACCACCTGACAGCAGCCAAACTGCAATATGTGTATATAATAAATAAATAATGACCTCAAAGCCGATCATTTTTACTTGAGACACCCTGAGTTCTGTCTTTGTTGGGAGCATCTTTTTCCTCTCTGTTGGTTTTGAAGTATGTAGAAATTCACTTCTATTATACCCTTAAAATTGAATCGTCACCGCAATTCCTTTCCGATGACCGATTACTATTCTATTCCGAAGATCGGTGGAACGTCTTTTTCCTGAAATTCGTTGGGCTTGGATCGCCGCTTGTGCCACAAAGTAGGAAGTTAACGCACTTCTCCGGTCAAATTAAAAAGAAGCAATGAATTATGTGTCGTGCTAATAGAGAGATCGATCGTCTAAACCGAAAGCCAATTAAATTGGTGAATGCCTTTGTTTACGCTGTGGGGAGCCCATTCGCTCACCAAATGAAATAGGTTTTGTGTACACGAGTCAACAGTCGACCGTTCCCAAGGGGGAGCGCTCCCACCCCATCTGCATGGAGCTGACAGCCATTCTGCCTTTCCACTCACACCAAGTGACCACGTCATTTTCTCGCGTTCATCCACGACCACACGATCTTTTCGTGCTCTTCTGGAATTTATCTGCATCCTTGTGTAATTGATTGCATATTCCGTGATAGCGTAATGGCGAACTTTTTTTCTTCTACATCGAACTCTCTTTGTATTTCTCTCTCAATGGATCTGTAATTCATTGACTTTGAAGGTCGGTTTGAAAGTCTTGATTTCAAACATAAACCATCGAAAGTGTCGAAAGGTCAAAATGAGGAGTGATGTAGTTAGTTTTCTCATGATTTCATCACCCAACCAAAATATTATGAGTTGAGAAAAGCATTTGAGGCACAATAACACAACAAGTTCGAAAAGGGTTGACCAGGGTTGTTGTTATTATTCAGTATGCCTCGAAAACTATATTACCACAGTAAAATAAAAAATATATCACAGCCTAGAACAAAATCGGAATGTAAGTAAAAGATATATAAACATTCATCTTTACCGAAAGATATTTTAAAGCGATACCAATCCTTCAATCGCAACGTATTAATTTCAAATTCAATGAAGATCGGTCTTTTCTTTCCTAGGTTTCTTCCTTTTTCGTTGAGTTTTATATCAAAAGCCGCTTTATATTCTATTGAGATGAATATACATACATACACACACGACACTGATACAACGCTCGTTGCCTTGTAGGAAAATAAACCTTCCATTGCTTCAATTTCTCCTCTTTAAGCAAACTCTGTTCCTTCCGAAGCCATACGAGATCTTCTTAATCATTCAAAGCCTTTCATGTTCCTCCCAATCTTCTGCTATGACTCACTTCCAAAGGATTAGAGATGGCGCTTTCCAACTTACCGCTTTTTATTTATAAACACAAAGACTATGGACATTTGCAATACTCTGGGGAGAAGCCATTCGCAAGTGGGGTATACCCGATCATCAGTTGTATACCCCACTTGTGAGGCTTGAAGCAAGTTTCATGCCCCGTTGCCCACGTCCAATGAAGCATACTTTTCTGCAAAAGAGGCATTTATCGGATTATTTGACATCACTGTTTATTAGTTTCAATTTTCTCGTTATAATTATATATCTAAATACCAACTGATGGTAAATATAGACCGGAAAATGGCGTCGAGTTGGGAGTTTTAGGGACAAATTAACATGGAATGGCAAAAGAAGCATCCTGTAAATATGACGCAAATTTATGGGAACTGATCTGTTAGAAAGGAAACATTTACTATGAATGTGAGGGATAGCATTGAAACCGAAATTACGAATGTTAAATTGGATATAAATGGTTATTAAACTGGTCTATCATTTCTTGTAATGAGGCACAAACTGCTGCTCGAAAAATCATGGTGATGAGCGTTATTTTGATGCGAAAAGTTCCAAAAGTAATTGACGATGGAAATAAACAGAATTTTAGAAGTAACCCCTATCCTCTAACCAGAAGGGGTCTAAAGGAGTGTAATGCTTGTAATTAATTGAGATACGCAGTGAAAGAGTACATAATATGCAAATAAATGCTAGGACTTGTTTGAAGCTGAGGAATGGGAATTCGGTCTTCACATTAATATGATGAAAAGTAATAGCCAAAATATTTCAAAGCCTGTATCCAAACTAAATAAAGAATCATCTATAAGTCTCGATCAGTGTAGGTTTTGTTCACTTAATCGTCTTACCTCTATCATGCCTTCAACGCGCCATTCACGGAATGAACACGAAGCAACATTTTGGTTGTTCACAATGACTATTCAATTGTAGTCACCGCCGCACAGTCTTACGAACCAGCCAATTAATCTAAAGAGATCTAGTCTGACGGTATACCATTTGTTCAATTTTCGAAGTAAATTCAAATTTATCTACAACAAATGTTGTTGTTCGTGGTCGTCACACAACTGTATACTAGCGAGGCTGCGTCCCGCTTTTTCCAGGACAGTTCCGAGACAGTAAAGTCGTGCACTTGGATAAAGGTTGAAACATACGTTTTACAGGAAGAATTGCAAATTTCACCCAAGATTTACGTTGTGTTTACGGATCTTTCACAGTCAATGGCTTAATCAAAGGCTTTGAATGACTTCATTGGACGAAGCACAAACTCGCCGCGCCTCCCAGAATTGAATTTGTTGGATATGAATATCTTAATTATTTATCCGATCGAAAATTGTAAGATACAGGTTCAAATTCAGGTCCTTCAAGACTTTTTAATACCCGTTTATCCTTCTTACGCACACGCCTTCATGGGTTAGATTATCTTTCGATATTCACCTTGTAGCATAAGGATTGTTAACCTTCACTAAAAGGGGTTGTGGAGATTGTGTCAGCAAAAACTTCAACTTCCAAAAAATTACCATTTCCTGAATCTAGTTCACCATTAAAATTCACTAAACCCGTACTTACTTGACAATTAATTTGCGCTTATATCTGCATTGAAGTGGGAAAAATATACCTAAAATCATTGTCTCGTTATACGTGATCCCATTCAGCACGATTGAGATTGGTATGGTCTGTCTAGTTTTACTAGATTGTGTCTTAATAGTGTTCTCATAATATGACAAGTAATAAATACGATGATGTAGCTCACTCCTGTAAAACCAAACATATTCTTTACAATAACAATTTTGTACACAAGCTTCTCAATCAAATAAACAATGGCGGAAAAGTGATTTTTGTGGCCAAATTGGAGATTGCAGAACGGCAGTCGAGAATGCATCCGAAAAGAAAAAGAAGCGATAAATTTATCTGTCAAGTTTATTTCATCCATAAAAATTTGTAAAATGTTTTCCATCGCTGCAATTACAATAGAGCGTCGAAGGAAACATTGACGGGCTTCCTTCCTAACTGCGCTAAGTACGACGCTATCGAATAATAAGAAAGCGAATTCAAACGAACAACCGCTCCACCGAATCGTTTTTAAATCGTCAATTTTCTAAAACGACAACTCGCACACACCGGAACAACTATAAGTCTTTTAACAGTCTCACTCTCTCCCATTCACACGACGACGACAACGACGACACTTTGTACACAACAATGGGCGCTACGCCACCTCCACCTCCGAAGACGAGTCCTCCGGCCGATGCGTGGGTGGATAAGCGAGCAGCAGCGGCGGCGGAGCCTCTTCGCCATCCGTCGAGTCGTCGTCTCTGCACGAAGGCCCCGCCCCCTGAGCCTCCGCTTTCCTCATCCTCTCCTGTTCCTCCCTCTTCTGCTTCCTCCACTTGGCGCGGCGGTTCTTGAACCACACCTAAAATAAGATCGATCAGTTTACAGAATACATTCAGTAAAATCTCGTAATCGGGAGTCAAAAATTTTATCACCCAGTCAATCGGTTAATCACGTGTCTATTAAACATACATATAAGGTAATTCCGGTAGCAATGCCCCACCTAAGGAAATGACTTCATAACAATGACTTCGGTGACAAAAAAATATGAAACTGCCCCGAGTGCATGGGTGAGACGCCCCACCTCTGTGGGATAGATACCCCATTAGCTTAGACTGAATTATCTGGAAATCGCTTGTTATATGACAAAATAGTTAAATTTAACTCGAAATTAGGATCTAACTAAACCTTTAAGTGAACTTTAAAACCTATTTAGAAGTTTCATTTGCAAAAATTTAGCCGAAAATTGTAGTACATACATTTCGAGAACAATATCCATTTAAAATATAATGAAATTTGCAATTGGTATGAATCGGTGCTGGAATAAAAACTGTCAATATGCGTGAAGAGAACGCCTAACGGGAGTTCGTTGTAAAGTTAAACGCAAAAATTCAATCGAAGAAGCATTAACTTGGTGGAACTCCGTAATCGGGATCATGTTAAATAAACTTTCAAAATTCAAAGAGTTCAAAACTTTGTTTTGTGGAATTTCGAAAGTTTATTTAATATGATCCCTAAACGCAAAAAGCCCATTCCACAGCTTTTCTAGTTAATTCCTCGAATATTCGAAGGATACCATCCTTCCAACCAGTATTGGTGCCCCTTCTTTCCTTCCTACCACGAATATTTATCTCCTCGCCCTTAAGTTGGGTCATAATGTCCTCAGAAATATAATGAAAATATTTATACAACAAATAAGATATTTAGTGTTATAAATAGGTGACAGTAATGCATAGCTACCGGGGGACGGAAGGTGCTACAAAAAAGCTTAATTTTACTGAATCTGCCTCATTTTCTAGTCCCATAGGAGGCTTCCTCAGAGGCATAAAAATAGCACATTGAGGCTTGGTCGTCAGTTTGTTTTGCAAGTGACATTTTTACGCAAAAATATTGACGTTTTATCCGAAAAAAATTATGACAATTTTGATGTTTTTGTCGAAATTTCGAAACCTCGAAGCAAAAATTCTCACAGAAGATATTTTTTAATTTCGAAAAAAATATATATTTGTAATTTCTATGTGAGTGTGTCACTTTTGCTTGGTATTACATTTCGATCTGAAAAAAGTGGTAAAACGCTCCACCCTAGTGCTTACTAAACAATGTGCCATCTTTTGATCGTGCATAAAATGCATCCGGCCGTGTATTTGAATTTGAATTGAAGTTTAAATGTAGATTAAAAACGTTTTCTTGAAAAAAGCCTTAATCAGTATCACCTTAAAGTTAAATTGATACTAATAGGGCACATATACCTAAAGATAGCACTGGGGCTATCCCGAGAAGAGGGGCGTCTATCCTTTCAGTACGGGAGAGATGCCCTTACAGCCAGTGATGCTACACTTTGTCCAAGATGACCAGTCTATGCACGTGGATATTTGATGACCTATTGCTACAAGTTTTTGCCCTTTCATTCAAAATACTCATGCATTTAAACTGATGCCAACCAGAAACATTACACGCTATCTAATAACAGGGCAGAAAAAAGAGTACCTACTTGATATGGAGTTATAAAACTGCTTAAAAAGAATTAATCGCCGTGAAACTCTTGCAGATAGACGGGTACCTTCCAACTGACTGACGCACACCGTCAGTAGAGCAATCTTGTGGTTTTCCTTACAAATACTACGACTGGGGCATCTCACCCGGAATAACCTTATACATACACCTAAATTAATTAATTGATATATAATCGCTGTTAAGGATGAATGTAACGTCGTATTTTTATTTCATTTTAATAGGTTTGAAAATTTTCAGAATATTCTGCTGTCAGAATATCGGAACCAAATATGGAATCAATTCCAGGGACACACTCAAAAACGTCGATTCGCTTCCGAAATGAGTGAATTTTCTGTGAAATGGATAAAACTCCAAACGGCGCCTTGTATTCCTGCCACGACACTAATTTTGGTTCGTTTTATAAAAAAAATCTTGCTAAGCGATCACGTGGTTACGAAGTTTTATTATTGATCCTTTATATTACATTTCAATATTTTGCGTTACCCAATAGTGTTAATCAATAGTGACTTGAAAAAAAAACTGAATGGGAAACTTCTCGGCCCCGTCAGACTTTTTTTAAGTCCGATATTCCTCAGGATTTTTCCTGAGTGCAAAGTTTCCTTTACGTGCAAAGAAACTTTAACCTATTCCTCATATTGCGTTGCATTACCATATTTTTTATTTAATTTTATTGCTTAATCTCTTCAATCGCATCGCGAAAAACTCGAATTCACTAATTGTCGCGTAACGCTATACAGTGGAAACCGGTCAACAAGAAGTCGTATAACACAAAACATCGTTTTACCTTAAGAGCAGCGAAGAGCCAAGAGGATAATTGAGTAATTTATAATCTCTCCGGAAGACTCACTCCCTGCATCTGAGTCATCACTCCTGACGGATGAATGGAATTTATAAATTTCCACCACGAATGAGGTGAGATTATTCAGTTTCTTCCTAACTCTAAAACATATAATAGTTACTTTATACGAAATCGTCTCGGCTTTAACTTGGTAGTATTCCATTACATAAACCAAGGAAGTTCAAGCAATTTATTAGATGGGATGCCAGTGAACGAGTTACACACACCAAACATTTTCATGTTTCATGAACCAGTTTCGCATAGTGAGGAACGTTCAAATTTTTAATATTTGTACCAATTCTAAGGTATTTTTTATGACGTAAGAAGGTTTAATATTTAACTGATTTTTAAGAGCAGTATTTAATTTAGCTGATAGTTTATGAGCAGGAACCCCAATCCAAGAAAAAAATATGTTAATTTATAAATTATAAATATTTTGTTGCTTGCACTTCCTTAGTATTTATATAGTTACTTCCAGTAGTTTTATGAAAGAAGCTGTCAACTGGTCTGACCATCACAGTCTTACGCTAATCATTATTTATTCAGCTCTTGAGCTCAACCCAATTCTCCTTCGATAGATATTTGATTCTTATTTGTGCCATCATTGCGTAGTGTCCTTCCGCTCAATCTCAATTCCCTAATTCCCTAAAATTCTCATTCAGTTACTAATCTATTGATTCATGAAAAGGTATCCTTATACTGATACATCCTGACTCCTATAGGAGTATTCATAGGGTTAACTCAAAGGATCGATTACCCTTATTAGATCAGACCCTGACCAGATTCCCTCCTTTGATCGGCATTCGTTTGATCGACACCTTATATCACCGACGCCGACGCCTCGATTGACCGACGTGTTACTTTCACTTTCAACTGAAGACTCAGTGGTGTAATTAATTGGTGTGAATACATGGAAACAGTTCAATTACCCTAACACGAATATACTCCGCAGCGTCAAGTAAAACGCAAGAACATCTTCCAGAGAGAGTACTGCTTGGCGTAATTTCGCTATCATTATTAATTACGACAAATAACGAAATAAATGGATGAAGAAAGGTAACTACATTTCATTTGTAGGAGCTCGCCTGAATAATCCCAAGGATAAATAGAGGTGAAAAATAGTCCCAATTATGTTGCTATTTTTCACATCTGTTTATTCTCGGGAAATATTATTCTAACGTGTATTTAATTACATTCGTTATAATTATGTAATTATTGATTCTGATCAAAGTAGTTGGCATGTCTTCGAAAGATATTTCTCAAGACATTCCGCCATCTTTTACCTCTAATCGATGCTCGAAGAATAAGCGCGAGAGGTACTTAAAATCAGTCTACTAATAAGTACAACTTCGTGTGTGTGGCTTTAGCTTTTACGTGATTATTTCACAGCTCAATTCATTAAAATCACACTCTCAGTAATACGTTCTGCTCTTTCGTGGTTTTAGACCGCGAAAAGGTTTTTTTATGACAGCTGACGGAACTCTCCGAAAAAGTCTGAAATGTAATAAACTTTGATGTCGCGCGAGCACCTTATGGATATTATAAACGATTGAAAAGGCAAGGAATACAGCTTAAGACAACGCGATTCATCCTAGAATACGACCACCAACTGGCTGCTTCAACATCCGCATTCCCACAAATGTATCATCAAAAATAATTCATGGAAAGATTAAAACTCTATTTCAATCTTTTATTATGATTTTTCTGGATTGACTTTCTTCTCGTGCCACAATGTTATAGCGTTGGATTTTGCGGAACGCTATCAATATCACCTTGGATAGGGTAGGATGTTAATTTAATAAGGAGATAATAGTTTCATTGGAGGAGATAATAGTTTATCCTTCCCTTCCTGACTGGGCGAGAATCGGTATGAACAATGACGTATCAGCACGGACTGAGAGAACAACGCTTCTCAGCGACGGAGTATATTTCAATTTTGATTTCATTAGAATGCGTGGCGTCGACGCAAAATTCAATGGAACGGCTGTAGAATTCCAAGTGAATGAAACACGGAGAAGACGTTCGGACTTTTGAAGGTGTTTTGTGATCGAAGAAGACTGAATCCGTCCTCTGTTTTTATCCCTTGTTTTACATCACTTAAAAATGTCCTCAAACAAATCTCGCCTTCGTCCTGCTTCTTTGTTTTGCTCTGAGTAATTTGCCTTCACCTGCGCACCGTATTTACTTTGATCTTAAGAGGGTCTCCGCAGCGAGTAATCTGATACTGAAGACTCCTACGCGACAAACGGAAGAATTGCTAACCATTCTCTCAATGGCGTCCGCTCATTCCGTCATTTTTGCAGAGATTTTTGCGCCGAGATTGAGCGAAACAGCTGCCGATTTGGCGTTTTCTTCTCTGGATGTGGAGGTTTTACTTGGCAGAGAAAATAGTCACTTATAGGGGATTAATACAAGATTCGAGTGATACTAAAATACCTTCACTAATTATCAATTAATAGAAAATTCTTGATCTACTATTCTGGTATACCCTAATGATGAAGAAGAGGACGAAGTTATGGATTACCTAATGTAAATTTCTGTTTCCAAAATCCTGTTGTGAGTTATATTTGCGAAAACTTTCTACAATGAAGGTTTACCTTTGCCCGTTGTCGTGCCATAGATGTTTGTTTATGCGAATCAGGTAAAATTGTTTCTTAAAACACACATATCAACGCAAACATTCTTTTTTGAGACGATGTCTCAGATTTGCGGAGTCTTCGGCAACATCTAACAATCGTTTTAGCGAATTTCTCACTTACTTTTGATTGATTATCGCTGTATATCTAAGTATTAATTGGACAGCTCTGCATGGAGGGCGGGAATTTTTATTTCGAATCTAAATTCGTTATTCATTGTGCATACAATTGCAGAAGATTCTAGATTCAAAAGTTGCAGAATTTTTAATCTTAGCAGGTTATTGAAAGTCGACGGCTTTCGAAAAGAAGCAAATTTCTATTTATCGATAGGCCCCTCTTCCAACGTATTCAATTACTTAATTTTCCAGTAGGAAATTATGAAAATATTCATATTTATTTGTATATTTGATATGTGAATGGATTATTGTATAAAATGCCATCCTCGAGAATCTGAGAGGTTTTTTTGTTTTTTACATTTTATTAGATGTATTCTTCAGTAACTTTTTTTAACCAGTATTCCACTCCTCTAGTAAATTAACCTACATAATAACATTCAACATTAACGAAGTCAACGTCCGTTCCCGACTTGATGTAATACGTAAAAAATGCGCACTCTGTCGAGAACAATTATTGCTGGTTAGTTATGACGTTGATATGAAAAAATAATGCTATAACGATGGAATGTTAAATCCCCCTCTTTGTGAACACGGGATTCTTATTTCCAAATGCTCTCCGAGAATAAAGAAGCAGTTCGTTTTTTTTAATTTGGGCTGTTTGGGATTAAATGAGCTTTCGCAGAAATTCGCATTATTTGCAAATATTAATTATGGTCACATCGAATGATCAGTGTAAGGAAACGTTGACTAATAAGAAGCTATATGGGCCGTTCTGATACTGCCCGAAAGATTAGGGAAATAGATGCTAGAACGATTCGTTTCAAAAATTCATTTTTTCCGCGAAGTATACGCGAATGCAACCGTTTAGGAAAATAGAGTCAAGGTGCTTGCACCCCCTGCCACACGCCGAAAGGCGGCTTGCAGGGTTCTTACATAGACATAGCATTTATTGAAAATGAAAAAATTTAAAATATCTGACTTCGAGAAGGGAATTGTTTTATCATCTGTTTCTCTGATTTTTCTCGCAATACCAGAACGATGGCTCATTACATCTTCCAAGAATATACTTCCTCTTGATCTATTGAGCAGTTGAGCCTTAGTTTATATCCCCTTTAAATTTTGTTTTCGTTCTGAAGCATCGTTAACGGAAGTTATCCATGAATGCAAAGGCGAGAGATGAAATTTTTGTCGATACTCTGATCAGTCACACCATCATTAGATATGCTTTGGAAAGGCGATTTGAATTCATTAACCCAGTATTCAAAAAGCAGAACATGTTTTAACAGTATTCGTTAAAGTGCTTCGACATCTTAGGTAATTTCGCACGTGAACTCCCATTAGGAATCGAACCCAGGACCGCATTCATCAAAGTCGAATGCGCTGCCCACATGACTACCTGAAAGCCCTGGAAGATATCATCTTAATAATACCCTAAGTACCCAATGAATGGCCTTTTTTTTCATAGGAATGTGTGAGGAGTGGCCAGATGAATCGAGTCTTGCCTTAGTTGTTTTCATTCAGGTTACATAATTGACTGTTCCTCGTCAATCAATCAGATGCTATTGATCAAATTTTGACTTCGATTCAGAATAACTCGAGTCTATAAGAAATGTATTTTCTCTTAGCGCAGTCTGCACATCCTAACCATCAAATCCTTCCTCATGTTTTCCGATTTGATTTGACTGACCAGCTTCAGATATGCAGTCAGACATTCCTAAATAAATATTTTCATTCCATTGATTCGGGATTTACGGTTCAGTGTCGAATCGAATTTGAATCCTATTCGCACATATAGCGTCTACAACTACTATATGTACTGCATATTAAACAATTTCGAAGTGTAAACCAGTGGCGCCAGTGATGAAATTCCGAAATTATGCCACGCGAGATATCGGTTGTCCAAAGAGACATGCGAATGTCCATTTTGAGGACCTTTTCATAATTCGTTTTTGATTTTGATAAGGAAATACGAATGTAGCGCTATTAGCAACATTTAGGACAGTTAAACCAATACCCTTGACTATTAACAACAAATGCTTACATTCTAGGAACAACTAATTGTCGTATGTTGAAAAACATAAAGAACCCATTATTCTTTCACAGATTAAGTACCGCTCTAACTTATATCCTCACTCTTTAAGCTAACACGTCATACTTCGTTAGCCGGACGCTTGCTAGTTTTAATTTGAATTCAAACTGCTGATAAAACAGGGTCTGATAAGTTTTGTACGATGAGGTTTAAGAGGCTCCACTCCATCATAAAACAAAAAAAATAACCTCGAAAAAAGGATATATTATAAATTAAATTATACCCAAAAGATGCGAAAATTGATAAATTGCATGGCTTAACGGGAATTTATTTAAGAGACATCAACCAAACAGACATCACCAACTGCCTTGGTTGGAGAGCAGCCGTTTTCGTAATTAAAAATATTCTCAAAGAGAAACAAAACACGAAGAAAGTCGACCGGGACCCAGATATCCCACTTGATGGGTGGATGCTCTAGCCAGCTGAGATTTCTTTCCAGAATAACTTGGCGCACCATTTTCTTCGGCCCACTTTTCCTCAAAATAATTCCTTTCCTCTATAAGTATTTCATTTGATACGAGAGTCTCTCGAAAGATAAAGTTTAGGCACGAGGACTCGATATCGGCGAATAAAGACGCGTTGGATGGAAAACTAATTATATGGGCGGTGGCAGCCCTGGGGGGCCCTCTCACGGTCGGACCCCTCCGCCCCCGACTCGGCCGAGTGGAAAACCGCTCCTGCGGCGTGGGGCACCCTAATTGCCTACGCCCCCTGTTTTGATAAGGCCATCAACAGTCATTGCCGTGAATAGCCGGCTTAAATTACCCTCAGTACGGGATCTCTGCTATTTAACCCCTTTCTCCTACGCACAATGGACTAGAAAAAGGCCCAAAGTGTTGTCTTCTCATTGCGATACTCGAGATTCGCAGAAGACACTTTTAAATGACGCTGTGATACGCGTTTAGAGGATACTCGGCGTCGAGATTGACAACTGGAAAGGATGATTGCTCATTTTATTAGAGAAACCTTCAATTTTTGAGCGAAGCTCTTGAGATTGGGAAAAAGATGTCGTTGCGGAGTCTTTGATGGTTGGATGTCTTCTCTCGAACGGAACAGAACGGAATATTGGAAAATGTACGCTTCATTCGTATTAAAATCAACCATCCTCGGCTGAAATAATATGCAAACAGTTACATGGCATTGTAAACATCTTTACTGGGCGAAATCGAAACTACGTATTATCGTCTCCCATTTAACCCTATTGAGGGCATTGAGTGTTATTAATTCCGATTAACTTAACTCCATAAGTTGGGTGAATCACTTATCGACTTAAGCCTGTTCTCTTAGGGAGAACCACTGCTTTGTGGTCCAGAGGTACAATTTGTTTATTGAATGACACACATCGTAGAAACAGATATTGAATTGGTTCTATGCAAATGACTACTTAATTCCGTTCTTATAGAATTCCTCTATGATTGAAACCTCCGATGCTTCATGACTGATTAAAACTGCTCTGCATCGATATGGCTTGCTCAACGTTTAGCTGTGCCGATGATGGACATTCCACATTTACTGCCAAATCACTATTGTAATTCATAACCCTATTTTGCCAATCACTATCAATGTTGGCTTCTTCTATTGTTACATGGTTGTTCATAACTCAAAACATTCGCCATTTTTAGGCGTTTATTCCAATATCTGCCATTCATTGATCACTTTCTTTGCATCGATCGACTCCGTTTGAAGCAATGACTTGCTCATTCCATGACCAACTTCGATCAACCGTTTCATCACTTCGATAATAAATAATCGATATACGTCGATTAGCGTCTTTCGACACATCGACGACGGACTGTAACCATAGACTTCTTATTTAGGTACTACCAAACCACATTGTTCGAACATACACATCACCCATGTGTGTTTATTAATACAATTCAATACTGACACACAGCTCGAAGTGTTTAAGTATCAGCAACGCTGATCATTAAGGGAAGGTGAATTGTTAAAAAGAAAGAAAAAAGCTGTATATCGAGCGTATGCAGAGGAAGTTTGCCTGAAGATCTCATTAGCTTAGTATTTTTCAAGTTTTTATTTCTGATGCCTTAAAGAAGAGTTAACATGAGTTTTTGAAAGCATTCTGTGAAAGGATGGCTATGAAACTATTACGAGAATTCTTAAAAATTTCCAGTCACTGAAAACCATGAGTAATGGGTTAATATTAATAGAGGGAGGCTTCGTAAAGTTTAAAATCGCAACAACTATCAGATGCACAGAGAAGTGAAATAAGCGAAACCCGTGTCAAAAAAATCAGAGGCAGAAGTGATTTGTGTTAAAGAAGGAAGAAAAATGCAAGAGAAACTTACCCAAGGATAAAGGGAAGAGAAAAATAGTGGCATGAATTTGACTCGAACCTAGGTCTCTCACTTTCCGGGCAGGTGTTCTGTCTGTTCTGTTACAATGTTTTGAGAAATTTAGTTCTCCTGCAATCATGATTGACGGATGTGCTCGAAACGCGATGGAAATAAAATCATTTTTCAAGAACGTTGTTCGAAGAGGACATTTGTTTGGAAAATGTGTCGAAGGGGCGATCGAGCAGTGTTCTCAATATTTGGATGAATCGATAGGGGAGAGAATGCGATTGGCGAATCCGCCGGGGGCCCCGCCCTCTGGCGCCACTGCGACGACGCCGACGCCTCTCCAGAGGTACGCAAATGGCGTCGCGACGCCCGGAAAAAAATTGCATCCCACGATTCGAAGAAAAAATATGCTCCGGAGAGAAAAAAAGCTCGAAGGGGGAGAGAAGTCCGTTTTTTCTCGAAAATATTCTCCATATCTGAAGATCGTCAATCGAGAAGACATTTTTATTTTTCTGCGAGAATTCCTTGCGTCGTGCAGATACAATTTCGCGAAGTCGATATCGGTGAATCGACCACTAAAATTTTCAGTTTTAACCCTATTTGCGCAATTGTCAGAATCAGCGACTTTTGATCAAAATGCATTTTCATGAGCTGACCTGAGACCTGAAACTTAACTAAGCTGAGAGCAAATTATCTACCGCGGGCCATCTACTTCTACCCTCTCACTCGGAGAAAGGAAATTTCCCTTGGATAAGGGTGTGAATCTCTTTTGATAGCCATAATAGGAATTTGAATAGGCATTGTATTTATTGAAGGTGTGGCGCCTGGAAAATGCTTCAGAATCAAAACCATAAACAAGTCACCTAAAGGGTTCGGACTTGCACAGAAAATAAATTCACTATTTTCTAAGGAACTTTCTCGCTGGATGTTTTTTCGTGGGTGAATTGGACGAAAAGTGGCAGGCGACTACTTTTTTCAATGCATTTTGCGAGAAATTCTCGACTTTTCCATTAATTTCTGTTGAAAATATCTCTAAAATTTATTCACCTGCCTAAGTATTAACACTAAAGGAAAGGAAAAGGTTTGAAGCTGATATTGATGTAAAAAAATCTCACGTTTCTCGAATTAGAGAATCAATGGCACCCGTTCCAAAAGAAACGGAACAAAACGCCGTATTTCTTTGAGATGTAACATTTTTGTTCTTTTTTGTGATTATGTTGCAAATAAACAAACAATAATCACGGTGTTATGTACGGTATCACTGATACTAAGCACTGAAAAACATTTAAACAATTTTACCAACCCCATGATTTTACGCAAATTTTGCAACGTCGCGCAAATTTCTACCATTTGAAATATATGGGCCTATGCATTTTAAATGGGGAGAATCTGTGCCTTCATGATGGTGAACGGACTATAGGCGTCTTCTGATGAGAATTTCTAGATGGAGGATTACTGAAGCTTATTATAAGAGATTTGCCCGAGGAATACGTCATTCGAAGACATTAATGCGTCCGAATCAGTTATACTCTCAAATACTGCTAGGAAAAAGGGGTTTTTGGACTTAAACCATTTTCTACGGAAAAACCAACCCTATTGTTTGCATTCACAATCCGCTTTACATACGCAGTTGTATATTTTGACATAAATTATAAAATATGAACACGAAGTACATCCAAATCCCAGTTTCTTTCGGCCTCTCGTCGAATTTGTTGCTGCGATGATTTGCATGCATTTTAGTATCATCATATTAATGAAAATGTTCTTTGATAATGAATTTCTCAAAGAACACATACTCTAACAGTTCAATGAACCGCCGATTTAGAGTTTTTTCAGTTCTTTCCATTTACGAGCATTTATCTCCCGTCGATTATATCAAAATAAAGTAAAGCAAATAAGTAAATTTTATCCATAACGCCACTTGCTCAAAGATTTAAATTCCTTCCACCGTTAGCTGCGAAAAATCTAGAAAGGGAATGAGGGCAAATGAGGAATGAAGTAGTTTGCCCTGGGCTTACCTCACCGAGTCGTATGAGCGGAGAAGACTTCGTAAGGTAAGTAGCTATGATCAATAACTGCATATGGATGAAGATAGATGGAAGAAGAGACTTTTAAGTCTCAATCTCGCCCAAATAAAGACGATTTATTATTATTATTATTATCAATGACATATTTCATTTGTCATTGATACTGATGTAACTGAAACAGTGATCAAAATGGATCGTCACTCATACTTCAATAGCCCTCATATTACTATGAACAAGGCTGAGAGTTAATCGAGAAATCAAGATAATGTTAATAGGAACTATTATTTCAGAACATTGTAAACATTCGGCATTAAAACTCGTAAATATTTAATATTTGTTAATTATAAATAAAAGAAGATTAAACCGCGGTTACGTATGCACAGCTCTGAAAATGGTCTGCATTTAGAATACATGGGCTGAGAAAGGAGAACAGGGGAAGATTGTTTCCACTGACGTGGACACAAGTGATTATGTGGCCAACTCAATTTCCGTCCCTCCTTCGCTTCCAAATCAAACAGAATCTGTTCCCTCGGGCGGATTACTGGATTTTTCAGAGGAATGAAGGGACTGCCCTTGAAAGAGACATCGCCGTGAAGTATAGCAATCCCACAATTCATTATTACTATCGCATTAAACTGTGCGGTTGTAAAACGATTTTTTTCTCATCTATCTCATGTTGCACTCGTTGTCAGAATCGACTGAAATAATAGGTTTTTTGTTTCGTCTTCCGTATTAACTCTTAAGCGGGGAAAACTAAGGTTGAAAATGTCTGACATCGGAGTCGAACCATGGGTCTTTCACTTCCCAGGCGTATCCATTTGCATCTTTGAGGACCGTGACGTCGTTGGGTGTTACTTATACGCTTCGCCTTTGAAAACCTTTGGTGGAGAAAAAGTGCAGTCGATAAGAATCATGGTCTTACTCAGATAACCCCCAAACTGAAGAACACGTTCTTTCTCTGTTTTCGCCGCTTTCTGGAATTATTTATTACCCAATTCCCTCCGTTACTTCACACGGAAACCAAATTTAAATTATTCTGAGTTTAGCGAATTTGTGATTGAATTCGCTGAAACATTAAATTAGATTTCCTTCGTTTATATGATAAACTGCTTAAATGTAGACAATACTCCAGTGCTGGGAAATGGATTTGTAACGTTGCGTAATGTAATGTTAATGTAATCCTAATGTTAATTACGGCCTTTAAAATAAAAATGGACTTACTATACAACTCTGCTTATATCCTCCGTATCTGTACCAACGTTAAACACGCCATTGTGCTCCTTCATGGAATCCTCACATTAGACCGTCTTTTTCAATTACTCTATCCTCAATTATGAATAACTTTACACATTCTTTCGTCCTTTTTTGGGGTCCTACAGTCGCCCATGTGAAAGTACGCATCAGAAATTGTGGTTGAAATTTGTGAACGATGACGATTTCCCGAGCGTGAAAAGCGACTCATTGAACCAAATCTGCTTCCAAATTAACAACGAAGGCGTGAATGATTTAGGCACGAAGATAATTAAATTGTGCGCTAATTTATTCAAACGGCCTTCGAAGTAAACCGAACTCGCTCGGCGAAGTATTGTTCGAATTTCTATGAAGAAAACTAGGTTTCTTAGGACTCTCTTTAGAGTTGAGATTAAACTGTAGTTTGATGAATTTCCTCCTCAATCTGTGGACGTCTCCACTCGTCTTTCAAGATCCGCCTCAACAATGGCCGATCAACCCCTCGCAGAGTAATTAAGTAGCGCCGAGGGTCGTTCCCTCGAATAATAGCTCCGCTTCGTTAAAATTGCGCGCCAGGGATTGCTCTCCTCCGACGAGCAAACTCGACTTCTATTAATAAATACAATCAGTGTTCTGAAATAATTTGAATGTTTGCTTTCCCTTCGAGTACAGATTATTCTATTACCCCGTATCAACATTAGGGTTAATTTTGTTTAGTCTGAAAACATTGCATTGTTTCAAGTGGATCAAAAATTCAACAGAAGCTTAATTACACTTCCATTGATCGCAGCTCCCCCTCGATTCAACCGACGCCGTCCGGAAAAACCGGTGAAATCGGGACTGAGGGATAGCAAACGGAGAACCCTTATTTATTCCACTCCTATTTCGCTTACATTTTGCTATGTTTCTGACGAATTTGATAAGGAAGAAATAGTTATTCGTAGTTTCTTTGATTTTAATGAGAACTATCGAAACGAGAGAGTTGTGATGTGAAAGAAAATTATTGCTCGTAAATTTACTCATAAAATTGCTGTAATAAACTCACAAATAAAATAAAATGACAAAATCGAAAGTTCTGATCCTAAATTGGCGGAACGTTTTCGACGCGGTATTTCTATAATGAAACTTAATAGTTTACACTTCTGCAAAACATTCTGTCCGAAGGAAAGTTTGAAGTTCAGCCCATCCAGTCATTGGAGAGGGAATGAGTTCTAAGATGAGGAGTGAGGTCTAAGATGAGGAGTGAGGTTGCCTTCTCACTAAGACAGGATTCCATTAGTGGAAGCATTTCACAAAAGTTCACCACAAATATCCTATAACACTATGAATTCGATCGAATGTGATGAAAACAGCATACCTCGGTAGCTTTAACTTTATCACAGCATTCATCGATGATAAAGAAAGCACCAATTTTTTCTGCTAAAGTAAAAATTATTATTATTTCCTTATTTTCGTAAATTTTGTTCTAAAAATGAATTTTATTAAATGACATTGAAGTTACGCTAAAACTTTCAGAATGCTTTCGGAGTTTGAAAATATTTTGCTAAAAATTAAATGTGTGTTAATCTACGTACTGCAGCGACGAAGAAAGCTGTTTGGGACGATGAAATGGTAGCTGTTTCCGGTTTTCATGAGGAGCAAAGGAAGGGACATTTGGAATCATTTGCTTGGGGAGGTCTGCTTGGATCACTAAATAAAATATTAGGCCGCTGATTAAACCAACAGGTCGTGCTAAATAAATCCTAAGATGGGGATAGTGTTTTTATTCAACCTACTTTCAATCAGTCCAACACCGCATTTTTAGTGAAAACTACCACGAAGTCGAAGACGAATTAGCAGATTCTATTATCTAAATATAATCCATTTCGTTTTCAATTGAAGTAATGAGCGATGTCGGGAAAGAAGGGCACTAAATGATGCGCAGAGAGTTGATTTCACGAAGTAAAGATATGAAAGAAATTTATTATTGCTAATGGTAACCATGCCGACAAACCCGCTGGTGCTTCGATCCATCGGCACATACTTCAATCAATCATCATATACAAAAAATACTATTCACAAAAATACATATAAAGTAAACATAAAACAGTATGTATAATGTTCGGCCGCTGTCGATTACCGCGAATAGACCTAATTCTCACCATAAGTACTCCAAACGCAAATTTTTCAATACTTTTCCCCGATGCTAAAGCTGAAGCTTAAAAGTAAATATCAAATGCAGTAAATAGTAAGTCGTTGAGATGATTTTTTATTCTTATTGGCGAAAAAAGAGAGAAGTCGACGAACTCCCTCTTTCTACGTTAAAACTATCTAATATTTGCTTATTTATTATTTAAAACACAAATACGAACTTAACACCCATCCCAGCAACTACGGCCTCCATTTCTACTTTATCGATTCCGTACAATACTGGTTCCAGTGATCGGCAATATATCCCTTCAGGTGGAAAGGAGTAAATAGAAATGAATTAAATCGGCTGTAAATATTCAAATGAGAAAAGTATAACATGCAATATATGCTGTGTACGAATCAAAGAATTAAAAAAGTCCGATGGCGATCGTTATTTTTTGTATTTCTTCATTTGTTTTCATGCATTTTAAACCGAGCGACGCTAATTCTGGAAAATCCCCTTTTCCGGAAGACTTCTGTTTGGTGCTCTTCGGGAAACGCTAAGAAAGGGAGATTGGGATGAAAAGTTCATCTAATCTACGTTCACGACCAGAGTTGATTGAGAAATAAGTTGGTCCCATACTTGGGCAGTGTTCTTTCTATAAGAAGAATAGAAGTAGCGAAGGAAGCGAAATTTTTGGGGAACTTTACAAAAGGCGGACGTCAAAATAATGGATACCTTTGAGGTGAGAGTGCGTCTCGATAGAAGATATGAAATGTTTGAATATTAAGACGAAAAGAAGAAGTCGATGTTTCATAATATTTAAAGAAAAAGAGAGAGGGGAAAACAGATGATGGTGGATGATGTAAAGGTAGGAGTAATCGAGAAATAAATAAGAGAAATTCAGGCACGTGAAGTTGACGTATATTAAAATACAAAGCATTAATTATCATTTTCCAATTTGTCTACACAATTCTCTCTTCGATAATTTGCGTCATATTTTTGTGGTCACATTGAATTAATTCCACTGTAGTAGTTATTTATTTACTTAAAAAAGGCTATTCTTGAATAAATCATAATATCATTGATACGTTTTCTTTGGTGATCAAAATGGAAAATATTGATTGATTGAAACTGATAAACGGGGATTATTGAAAATAACTTTATAGTGCTACAGTCTAAAAAGTGTCAAAACAAAATTACACACTTTGTAAACCCTACTATTTATTTACAACGAGTAGTGTAATTGAAAAGAGGCATACCGGAAGAAATTCAATCATAACGGATAAAACTGTATCACGCAATAACTTATATATTATCGTGATCGTTAAGACACATATACTAACCGTGATAGGAGAAATCTCCATACCAGATAATCAAAAGTTATAAGAAAGAGACTAGAAAACCAAGATCCAGCCCATAAAATGGAGAAATGAGAAGTACAAGGTAACCATATAATCGACAATGGCACAGCTAGATGCGTACATTTTGATTTTTGACTTGAAAAACCGTTGGAACGGAAAATATCGGATCTTCCTCTTTATTCTTAGCCCGCGGCGTAAAGAAGAGTACGGAGTGTCATCTTTGCCTCGTGGGCAAATCCATTAGCAATGCCACCCTTTTTTACTATTCAATTACTCACCCCTTGTTTCTCGGGAGCAACAATAACAAGCTCCCTCCGTCCCCCACAATCCTCATTCTTAAATCCGTAGAAATAACGCATCATTACACGGATTCCCACTCTATCTTAAGTCCCTCTTTAATCCTGCGGCGCCGCCATCTGCCACTGCCATCTGTCGGTAGGATTTCGATCACTTTCTTAGAGAAGAGGGGAGAACATCCACACGCATGGAAATGACCTCCTAATCTCGGTGACATATTTTGCCAACTTTTTCCACAACCTAATCCTGAAGAATGGAATATTTTTGCGAAATCAGAAAGCGTTCTAGAATTTTTAACGCAAATTTTACAATATTTCGTAAAATTTACTCTTATTGTTAGTAAAAGTTTTTTGAGGGAAGAATAAATCTAATTTGTACTTTGAAGAAAAGAGGATCCTTTGCTTGTTTCGATCTTCGAATGTGAAGCTGATTTGGGTAATTCACTGAGGTCTCTTTTTACCGCAAGTTTTATTCGTGGGGTCATTTTGTGGACATTTCATCTCACAGGGATCTCTGTGAGGAATACCAACACAAACCACTCTTCGTCTATTCTCGTGAGCCTAATTCTATCTCCTAATATAATTACAATTGATAATGAAGAGAGCCAATCAACGTTTTGGATCATGGATAGATGGAAAAGGATACTCTCAATCAATTACTCTCAGTAACTCATTAGTTATGCCTCACTTGGACTACTGTGATATAGTCTATCAGGATCTGTCAGGGGAACAAGCCATCAAATTACAGCGCCTGCAAAACCCCGTGGTGAGGTTTATTTTCAACTTGCAAAAGTACAATCACGTTAAGTATTATTACTCCAAGATATCTTTGCTAAAATTAGATTTGCGTCGGAAGCAACACATTTTGTGTAGCACACACAGATATTTAACAACAAGACTCCCGAAATATATTCACTCCTTATACAAATCTCTGGATTCCATCCATGACCGCGATACTAGAGGTTGCAAGAAGCACTTGATTCCTCAGCATAGAAGTGTGATTTTCCACAAATCGTTTACAGTCACAGCTAGCAACCTCTGGAACAAACTTCCCCAAGGAATACAAAACTCACCCTCAATTTTTAGCTTTAAGAGTAAAAGCCACAATCATCTTTTAACCGAACAAAGCAGACTTTAATCGCACGAAAACGCGCAATTCCTTCTCCCATTCCCAATCACAAAATGTCTTGGTCCGCCAATTCACAACCCTTTCTCTTTCAGATAATCTTTCCTTCCCAATCTTATCCGCTGTCTTAATGAATGTTTTTAGGTCAATGCGTTTTATCTTCTTTATTCTATAATTTTTAATGTATTTTCTTCTTTTGTCTTTTTTAAGTGTTCTAGACTTAGTATTTTTTTATTTTTACCAAGCATTTGCTTGTATTTTTTATTCTTGTCTCATTTTGAATATTTGACGAACTTTTAATAAGCGAAATCCTGTTTATGCTAATTTAATGGTAATATTTGACAAAGTTAGTTCAATCTAGTGAGTATTATGTTTCTCTATTATTTTCATGATTATAATTATTATTTTTTACTATTGATATATTTTCTGTCGTTACATTTGAAACTCATCTCGCAATTAGTTTCAATTTGTGAGATACTGATTTTTAAGTAAATGTGTCACACTTGTTCATTCTTTTTTGTATACATCTATCAATCTTTCTTCTTGTCTTTTATAACTCTTTTAACCTATTTTCATCATCAAATTTAGAAAGAGACTTCCTAGTCTCAATCTTGCCCTAATAAAGTCCTTTTATAATTTTTATTAATCTCGCCCGAATAAATACGTATTATTAATAATAATATGAATTTATTGGGAATGCACCAAGAAATTGTAAGGAAATGGCAATCCAAAGCAGAATTGCCAACTAGTTAGTCAATATTGATCATCTATCTCAGTTATGGCCAGTTTTGGAACCATTACGCACATTCCAATATGTTTACAGAATCATTATTGTATAACTCAAAGTATATTCTGAAATAAAAAGATAGCATCAAATAAATAAAATTGAAGTGACCAAGTGTAACTTTGTGGAGCTCAAGATACAAAATGAAAGAAAGGGATTTACTAAGTATGCTTTCTTTTCACATAAATATCAAATTAAGACTATTGGAGATCACGGATAGCAAAGAGCGTTCGGTGAGAGCGGATCCGGTTTCGATTCCCAGTGAGAGCCCAAGTGCGAAATGGCCTAAGATGTCGAAGCAATTATAAGAAACAACAACTACAGTTTAATGCACTAACTTGAATTGTATATTAATTCCACCGAAGCTCTTGCTTAACCCTTAGTATTATTACACAAAATTTAGCTTCTGGAGATTTCGCCAGCTATCTCTTGATATGAAAAATTTTCCATTTTATGGTCACGTGTTGAAGCAGCCAATTTTTCAACCACATCTATTTTAACTGTTCTTGAAGTTCCAGTGTAGCGTAGGGTTGTGTTAGGGCTACTGGTTTTCCAAAATTACCCATCCTATAGAAAGCTGACACATTTCGACCGGAAACTTCCCAGAAATTCATGGAATCTTCTCAAGATTGAATCATAACTCCGCAAAATGTTATACGAAAAGAATTAGAGGACAATTGTTCTTTTGTTTCTATTAATTTTATGCTGTAGCAATCATATTTCATTTGTTTACTTTTGATTGCTGAATTCAAAAGAAATTCTGTCTACCGAATAAAAATTGTTTGCAAGAGAAATATTTATTCCACTATTAATTTAAATTTATGGAAGATACAAGCGGTATCATGCAACCCCATGCTACTTCGACCGATCCGATAATGAGCGTAAAAGAAGAGAAATCGATGCTACGGCAAGTCGTTTTAATATTTCATTCTTCTTGTGAACGTTACGTGACACGCAACACACAATAAGGCGGCTTGGGCATTTTTGTAGATGTACATATTTTCGGTTATATTGCAAGAATTCATTAATTTAGCTTCTAATTTCAATGAAGTAGGAATAAACCCCTAACGCTTTCGTTTAAATGCAAAGTACAAAAAAGGTAGTGCGACTGAGATCGTGATCAGCGAAAAACGGAAACTGCAAAACTTAAGTTGAGGTAACTCAGTTTACGATATTGCTATTTTACCGTATAAGACCAACACCTGCTTCTTCAGGCCGAAGTAACAAAACATATCACGATATTTACTTATCAATTTCTGCCAATTTATTCGCAACGAAAAACTCCAAGAGTTAATTTCAATCACATTGTGTAATTCTTAACTGAAAGCCTGTCAAATATGTGTATCAGTTATGCTGTCTTTCATATTCAAAGCCTTTGGATAACGATCCTTCCCACTACCACCACTTGCTCCGAAATGCACGCATGGATAGATGTCACAAAGGGATGTATCCCCTCTTCTACTTGGAAACATTTGAAAAAGAGCCCATATTTTGGGTCGATTTGTATCTTCACCCCAAGGAACGCCTCAAAGGTAGCATTGGGAGAAATAAAGAGAGATGCACAGACAAGCAAAATAGGCAATGTTTAAGTAGTTCGTTCTAGAAAAACCGCGTCAGAACTACTGCATTCCAAAGAAATGTTACATTTTGCAATAATTCTCGCCTTTACAAATATTATAAAGGAATAAAATTTAAATAAATAAAAAATTATATGAAATATATATAATATATGAAAAAAATGGAAATAGTTAAGTACAGCACCCAGTACTGTATAGTGCGAGACATAATTCAGTTGAGAGAGAGCAATGCCTCCCAACCGATGTTCCGTTGGTAATGTCTAGGCGTGCCGCTTCAGAGGGTCATTCAAGCAATGCTCCTATTATTAATTTTGCGATTTTTTCTGTCGATAGTTGTTCGTTGAAATATATTTGTCGACGTTTTTGATTTCCGATTTGAATGAAATACGAAACTAATAAAGGTGAGTGCCAAGAAGCTTAATTCAATCCGTAAATGTGCCGCGGAAGACAAAAAGGTTGGGAAGAAATGGTATATGGCATTCAAAAGACTACTCTTCTATTGTTTCATCACTCAAAAGGTCTGCGCGCGCAGTTTAAATCTGAATAGTTAAATTTAAACGTTCAACCGGAATTCGTTAGATGACTTTCTGGGGAACCAAACATTCCATCCAAGAATCGTTCGGCCGAATGATCCTCCCACGCCAATGGGAGGCGAGGAATATCCTCTGTATCTCTTTGAAAGGGCGCTCTCTTTTCCAATTAGAATCGGAGACATCGCCCGTGATTACATTTAGCGATGACAAGTAATCCCCGATTGGAGTAGAAGGTGCCTCTAAGCCCCGCCTTTGAAGTGAACACAAAGGCTAATTTATTGCTTTCCTGCGCGGAGGGTGGCCCATCATCATTACGGCTTTGAATAAACGTGGGAGTTGCTAGGTGCTGGCAACCGGTGCGATGATTCCTTTGAATCCGAAGAAAAGAATCCCCTCAGGTGCGCAGATCAATAGTCCTCCGCAGAAGAGTGTTTTGTGACGCAAATGACAATCTCTGAGAGAGATGTGCTATTCTGATGGACCTCGGATTGGCCTCCATTTCATTTGAAATGCTCGCTGACAAATAACATATCTCATCGTTGTTATTGTTCAAGTTTTAAATTCAGGAAGCTCTCGTTTTTGTTGGAAGTTTGCACATTTTTGTATTTTGTGGAATATTAAATCCAGGGAGGTATTTCTCGGGGTGTATCTCCCATTTTCCTGCCTCCGTACGCGATTAAGACACTTTCATCCATTTCAAAATCCATCTTCGACTAAAATTTACAGGTTCTTCGCTAATACGCACGAAAGTCTTGAAGATTTTTTTCACTTTAAGTGGCCACTTCTAAATCAACTGGGAATGCACTACAGTCCTCAAATATATTTAGCTAAACTCCAACCACATATCCTCTCGCAGACAGGATGCCATCGCCATCTCCTTCTCATTAAGCGTCGTATTCATTTCGTGCCATCATTATTAGGAAGCTTGAAGAGAGTTTTTTTCGCAAGAATGAAGCGCGTAGTCTACCTGATTAATAATGCGATCAAATCTTGACATACAATGGATATCCCGACGAAAGTAACAAATTAGTAAACAAAGAATAGGGATATTTCATAATTACTTCATTTGCAATTACGATATATTTGAATTTCTTTTCTTACGTCCATAGCTCATCTATTCCAACTTTTATACTTGACAAGGAGATACTTAGCTCAATATCCTATTCAGTATTATTATTTATACATTAAAAGTTTTTATTTATTTTAATTAATTATTATTATTGCTTTTGTTACTAATTAACTTCTGTTCTGATAAGATTTATTTTGTTTTATATTTTGAAACAATATGCATTAGAGTAATGTATTTTCACCTATAGTATTATATCATCAATTGTTTTTCTTTTAAATATTTTACGTAGCAGTTGCACATTATTTTCTGTCCTATATTACACCCCATCCTTCTGCCATTAACTGTTTCCTAAATTTATCAAACCTTTCTATCTCTTTTCTTTTTCCTTATTTTTTCTTTTTTTAATATCTCCTTATATGTGATAATATTTCTTTATTATATATTGTATTTATATTATATATTTTTATATTTTCAGTTGTATTTTTGGCATGTAATTGCATTTGTTTTACGTAGTATTCAATTTTTGCGCTTTATTTGCGTTATTTTTCCATCCTTGATAATTGTCGTAATTTAGTTACGTAAAACAGAATATTGAATCCTGCATTTTTCCGAAATGAATTATTGCATTTATGAGTAGATATATTTTTCAAGTTCTTCTTCCGAATTAAAAAAAATCTATGGGAACATTGGGTATTCATCAGGTAGCCGTTAAGGTCTTGCATACATCTTTATACAGCTAGTTATTCAGATATAAATATATTTCTTGTATATCTAAATATAGTTATGGTTCTAGATAAAGGTTATTTCTTTTGCGAAAGGAGTGGTGTTCTTTTCTAATGGCAGTCGAATGATATCGAAGAGCACCGTTCGGACCGCCGATGGACATTTGTAGTGGTCGAAGTGTAAAAAGGCAATGGGGGGTTGGAAAACAAATAGGGAATAACAAGAGGGCAACTACTAATAAAGATTTATCGAACGAGTGATGTCAGAATAATAAACTTACGTCTTAGCCGTGTCCACAACCCTATCGCCTGGTAGTGAGCCGCAGAGTGAACATAGCCGCATTGAGTGATAATTCACACACATTCATAGGCTTTGGAAATTGGAATATAGGGAGAGAATGAAGAGATTCAATTCCCTGAGCAGTTCACTTTCACATATTTTTTCGATCCTATTAGAAGTCCGTTCTTTTTTCGCGTTAAAGTGCCCGAAAGAGATTCACTGAATAAAACATTTCATCGAACCGATGCAGAGTTTCCGTTCCAAAAATCCAAATCATTTAAAAGTTAACCTAGTATTTGTACGAAGTAAATCGAATTTCATCATCTAAATAAACTTCAGTGTGAACATCTTTACGAAATTAATGATAGAGGAAGAGTTGAAGGGGCGGTCGCATTGACTTAATCACAGCTCTTATTCCGTTAAAATTGAGCCGTACTTTTTTCGACTCTCTGAAATCCAACTTAATTATCATTTTGAAAATATTTTCTTTCGTTTTGTTGCTTCAATGCAGTTGAAATCAGTTCGCCGCGGATGTCCGGTGATCTTTCCCGCACAGAAAGAAGTGGCTTCTATATCAAAATCATATCTCTATAAATATTTAGAGAATATCAGTCGTATTCGATCTGGGGAATTCATTGGAATATATTTTTATCGGAACATTTACTATGGGGGTCTCCGTTAGAGGTCTGCATGGGCCGAAAATTCCAGCCCAAGCCCAGCCCGTTCGTCGTTGACCCCGGCCCGAACGTTGATACTAATTTTCGTTCTCAAGCCCGACCAGAGCCAGAAATTTTCATAAATCGTCCTGTAATAAATTGTTGTGAATTCTGAACAAATACATTTTTTTAACCCTTCACGAAGACCAAGCATTTTGTTTAAGCATTGCGTTACAACTTTAAGAGGCTCTTGCCGCTATGCAAGAAACTAACGCTCTTTAAGAACGAATAATTCTCTCCTTCCCTAATTTTCCATGGGCCCGAGCCCGATAGACTGCCTGCTTACCCGGCCCGAGCCCAGTTCCATGCAGACCTCTAGTCTCCGTAAAGGACCGACAACTAGGAGATGCGCTTTCAACGCAAGAAGAGTCTTCCTCACCAGAATGCAATAACCGGAACAAATACTCAACGAGTAACACTATCATTAGGGGAGACCATTATTCAGCAGCGCTCATTCTTCATTAGCTACCACATTGTCCTAGTATCGAACCGGAATCGAACCGAAAAAACTGTATATTTTGTTGGAGGGAAACGAAAAAACGGTATCGATTTCACTCCTTCAGCTCAGTACTCGAGGATAATATGGAAGAAGAATCGCCGTCAACAGTTGGTCCTCGATGTCCGTCATTCGGAGCGAGACGATAGAAAGTTCGGAAATGGCAGAGATGAAAGAAGCGGAAGCAGCGACCATAAAACATGGTAATCCCGGCAAAAGTTTCCCTCTGGTAAATCGGAATGAACCGTTATCACTAAATAGCTACCGAGCCCTTGAAGATCCTCCTCGAGCTACACAGGGAGTGTCGTCTGCATAGGGAAAGGGTCACGTGGAATCCTAGTGCATACGGTGTTAGCTGCTTCTTAAATAAGTAGATCTCAATCTAAGAATTAAACACAAATAATTCTTTAACTCACACTTTTATAGTTAATAAATTCCTCATTCGACTTTAAATCACCTTCGAATTTAAATCATGTTTATTAGGTTTCCCCAAGATGTTAAAGGTTTGATGGAAAAATGAAGGTTTGAAAAGGACTCTTTCCGGAGTGAAACCGGAACCAATAATACTACGGTTCGACGCTCAGATCTCAGCCATGAACAAGACTGAAGCGGGAATGGAACGATAGGAAAGTGGCATTCGCTCGCATCAATTAGAGGCGCATTTAAAACAATGCGATGGTAAATTTATGCGATGAAACGAACGAAGATAGTACGAAATTTTCCATTTTTGATAGATTTGGTTTGGAAACGAGATTGGGAAACAAAATCATTGAAAATGGAGCGTTTGTCTCGAGAAGAGGAGGCCCAAAAATGGCGATCCTACGCCTCGCTAATTACGAGTCGCCGAGCAATACCAATATTTAGTGCAAATGTTAGAATCTTCCGACAAAATCGAACGGCGTGCTTTCAGCAATCGATGAACGAACACTTGACCAATTTGAGTCGCCATTGTTTTCTCTTGTCGCGGAGAATTTTGCAATCAGTGCGAAAATGAAGAGGGGGCCCCGGGGCGATCATAAATAAACGAGAAACAGTCGATGGGGTGCGAAGGACCACAAGGAGGGACCTGCTTTCCACCGGAATTGAATTTTCAGCGAAAATAAAAGTCGAAGAATGAAAGAAAACGTAATCTATATTCAGACAGTATGTTGTGGCTTTCGCAAACAGAGGAGAGGTAAATAAATAATAAATGTATTTAGAAACACTGGCGAAAAGCGAGCGTTACCCTTTTCAGCGGATGTTTTCGGGCAGGATGAGCAACGCCTGTGGAGATCGAAATGAAAAAGAGAGCAAATTGTCGCCAACCGAATTTTACAGCCACACAAGCAAAGGATAACTAGAGGAAAAAATTGCGATCTTGGGCAGTAGTAGAACGATTGCGAAATGAAAAGGCCAAATTTGAATATCTACGCTGTCTTCAGTCAGTGGAATGCAACATTTGGTCCGTTATAGAGTTATTGGAATAGTTGCTAATTATTTGAGGCTGTATAGATGTACGTACTCCGATAATGTTGGCTTTCCCTGCACAGTTTATTCGTCAAAGTAGTCGATTCGGTCGAGTGGGTCACAAATGAATAAAAACAGTTGACGCTCATCCAAAAAACTTAGACAAGCAATTGTAAAGATCGGAAAGTGTATGGATGGTGTTTGTAAAGGGCGATGGTATCTGAATATGTGACAACTGATACCCACGACACATGATGTGACGCGTTATTCCGAAATTATAAAATGAAATACTTTCTGATTCAAGTTTTGCATTCCTGGAGAGGAGAAAATTAGAGGCTAATGTGCGATTGCTAAATTAATTCGATGAGATTTTTTAAGGAAAATATAAATTATACAGCCACCCCTGTGTGAAATGTATTCATCTCGAAGGCCAGTTGGTTCCTAAGCAACTAATTGTAAGAGGAGAAGGATGAGGTTTACTAGACAGGATGAGGAGTGATGTAATTTGCCCTTAATTTCCTTTATAAACCAGAATGCTACAAGCGAAACATATCCACGCAATTGAAGCAAAATGAGTAACACATTTCTTGACAGCCCATAAGGATTACTGCCATTCACTCATAACTCAGTAGCTTTCATTTCATCACAGCCATTATCAAGACTGACAAAATTAAGTAAATTATACATTTTTCTCTATCTTTTGCCAAAAGGCAAAGAAAATATTCTATTCATTAGAATATGGTAGCAGGAACGACTACCCTGACATTCAATAAAAAACGTTAAAGAAGAAACGAGATGTAAAGGAACTCTTTGTTTCCGATTGTGTCGGTCGATGAGGGCGATGAAGAATTCTCTGGTTTGGGTGAGATGCGGCTGCTCTTCCTCCATCTTCAGGACGTCGTAAAAAGGGGAGGCGAACAGCAAGTGAAATACGTTTTCCTATTTCAATCGAGAAGGGAAAATAATGCAGTTGTCACCGAAAGGGTCGTACGAGAAGTATTTCATCGGAATAATACCGTTAAGCCTTCGCAGCAGCAAAGCAATGCGAAGGGAAACTGGGAAAAGGCTTTGTATCTAATGCAAGATTTCCGTTCGTTCCGCATCGCATTTCCCGTTACAACGTGCCTTACTTCTGAACTAAATCGGTCCCTTATTTTTAGCTCACAAATTTCACTCATCGATTCGAATATTTGTTTTGAGAAATCGCTCCGCTGTGAGAGCTTCGATCGTTTCGGGAATTTAACAGGTTCTTCAATAGTTGCGATCTCTCTGTGCTTAGAAAGGCAGCTGTTTCCCAGTCTGCAGTTGAGCGATTTTCTAATTTGTTGCGAATATTAAATACAGCTTATTTTTTGTAAGAGGGCGAGCGTAAAATCCATGTATGTAAATACACCGTGGAATGGGCTCTAATCTTTAATGCACTGTATGCAGACTCAAGATTCTATTAATTTTTTATTTATTTTTATTTATTTATTAAAAAATATCAACAAACAGCACGAGGCCAATTACAGTTGACGAAATAACCAGAAGTAAAAAAACAACAGTGAGTGTTGAACAACAACAATCAGTGAGAACAAAATAAAACAATAAATCAACAACATAAAATTAATTTAAATAATGAATAAAATTATAAAAATCAATCTCTTGCAACCATATTTTGGATGGAATTAAGAGGAGAGAAGAAAGAATCGTTGTTAGAAAGGGAGTTGAAAATTGAAGGAAAAAGAGTGGTCGTTTTACAGTTGATGGACGAGGAGAGAAGGTATCAGATGGGCGAGTTGTTCTCGAAGGAGCTCGAAAAGAGAGAGTAGGAAAGGAGAATTGATTTTGCAGTTAATTATATTATACAGGAAGGAGATGTCGGAGGCTTTGATAGTAGGAAGATTGAGATGATTTAGAAGATGAGCTTTAGGCATGTTTTTGCAAGATGGCGCTCGAAAACAGACTATTTTTAAAAAGAAGTTTAAGACACGATTGAGATTGGATTCTCCCAATTATAAGCAACATCTGGTATTGCTTTATTGCATTTTTATTTAACCCTATTTAATATCCGATACAAATTCTTTTTCTTTGCCAATTCTTGAGGAAAATGTGACAATTAATGAACATAATCATCCACTAATCTTAAATTGAAATTGAAATATTATTGAATCTATTCAAGCAAGTGCTGAAGTGTTTCTATACGTTTAATTTATATATAATACGCCGAAAAATAAACTACTTTAAAACTCTCGGGTTTCCCTTGATTCCCGCTTCACATTTAAGATATGTATTATTCATCTGCATTAAAAATAAGACCAAAAACTGTTTGAATTCTTGAAAAACAGCTATGGAATGAGGCTTACTAGATAACATTAGCGGTGAATTCGTTCGCTAAGCCGGTTTCTGTATATGGAAAACGTTCACGAAAGTTCAGCTCGAAGATCGTGTGAATAACACTGCTCAAAGCATTCTATAGAGACTCTTTAATTAATGCCACCACCGTATCTCAGTGGCTTTCGTATTTAATGAACACGACGACTGAGACGAAAATAAATAAAAAATACATTTTCCTTTGCAGTCGTTCCTCGTTTATCGCGGCCAATCAGTTCAAGACTATACCGCGGTATTTAAATTTCCGCGAAGTAGTATTCTTTATTTATTAATCGAATATTTTCGAATTTAGAATATAGAAAACCTGTTTACGAACTAAATACGAATATTATTATATATGAGATATAAATACGTATATTATGTATAATAAAAAAAACACGATAGAGTGAAGCCGTGAAAGTCGAAGTGGCGAGGGGCGACTTCAAAAAATGATAAATCCATCAAAATGTTTCGTCAGTCGTTCATTATCCTCGTGCATCTAAAACGGCGTAAATTGCTTTCCGACGAAATTTCCTGACCCCAACTCGAATCGGTTTCAAGATGTCTGTCATTCGATCTCGAATCAGAAATTCATCGCCTCAAAGAGATCGCCACTTGCAATGCTTCTCATTTAAATACGGCCATCTTAAAAAGTTTTCGGTCAGAGGCGATTTCGTATCAAAGAATCCAATCACTTCCTTGAGAGGGGAAAAACGGAATAAAATTTAGGGCCGTTGCTTGGGCTTCCTGCGATCTATTTTCCTTGGGGTTCCCCTTCCAGCCACGGGCCCCTTCCAACCACTGGCCCCTTCCAACCGCGGACCCTTTCCAAGCATGGGCCCCTTCCAAACAAGGACAACACATTCCCCTTCCTTGCGAACAGAGCTCCGATATCTCATCTCTAGTCAACACTGGAAAATCTCGTTCTGAATAATACCCCGTCATTTCATATCTTGACTTCGTCTTGTCTGAACGCAACAGAAACAATGCCAAATGGTAAGAATTCGTGAAATACTGTCAAACGTGTTCACAATCACGGGCAGAAAGCTATTCCCTAAAAGACAAACACCAGAGGTATTCAGTAGACAAAAAAGGCATTTCCTAGTACCCCGATTACAATTGAATCGATTCCTAATATATTTTTCTTAAATGAGATAATATTGATTATACAGATATATCTATCATAATAGGAATCTGTTAGACTTAAATACTGTCAAAAAATCGCGATTTTACCGCGTTGTGATAATCTGTTCTCTTTAAAGTCTCTCTGTAATCCGGTTTACTCGTCTCTTCGCCACTGCACAAAGGCACGATTAAAAGGCACTGATAAATATAATATCAAAAAGTCTTCTTTAATTCCAAAAATAACAAAGAGAATTTAAAGAAAACATTCCAGAGTTTTTCCAAACATATTAGGTATGGATTAGAGTCTGTTTTGTCTAAGGCCCCGCCCCTCTGCCTGCTACGTCTTCCAGTTAGGTATTTATGTATAGTTACTTACTTATTACAATGTTTAAGTATTACTGAATAAAGTGAGCGAATACCACTTAAATATATCTTCTAAATATTTCATTTTGCGCTCATAGGGTAACATTTACCAATTAGTTTTCAACTAACTCATGATGCATCCAATTAAACACTTGAAAACTTTCTAAATTACTAGAGAAAAGCGGTATCGCTCGCAAATTAGAAGCTTACTCTGTCTTTCCTATTATTTCCAAGCAAAATCCTGCTATAATCCATTATAACTGCCTTTTCTTAACTCGTTTTATTATGTAGAGAATTCTAACTTTCCCAACCTCATCACAAGTTCCGTGACATCATAATACTACTATTTTTTCATCCATTGCCTTACGCTTATTCATTTCGTCATTCGAAGTTTTTCTTTCTTCATTTCCTTTCCATTTATAGGATGTTATCTAAAAAAGCGCACAAAATGTTCCATTTTAACACTCAGTGTACGCTCTCAATAGCAATCTCTCAATCTGTTCATTCTATTGCACGCCTCAGTGTCGGATGGAATGATTGAGTTTTAAGCCACAAGTGATGAATTGGGCTTTTTTCAATTCCAGGGACTTGAGTACTTTGTTCTCAATAAAACCATTAAGAACAATCCAGATCCGTAGTTTCACAATGCAAAATTCAAGCACCTTAGAAGGAAATATATAGATACTCATAAAAAAACAAAAAATGGGAAATAATCAAATTAAAAATACGCTTGCCTGGAATTTAATGAACAGAAAAGATAGCGCACGACTATTTCCGAGAAAATATATCTGAGGCGGCGAAATGGAATAAAATCAAATGAAAGCGTACAAAATTTCTAGTGGAGAATACCTAGTAAGCGTAAGATTACGTATACTTGCTTCTCAGAAGTAATTTAGAAATACAACATAGATACACAAATAAAAATATTTACCTAGGAAATTCACTCACCTCAATAAAACCAGCCCTAATATTTTCTATCCAATACTTTCTTTCTTTCATTTTTCTCTGCTAAGATTTCAAAACTGAGTTGGCGGAAGTCTAAAACGAGTAAACTTAATGTCCGTCGTTTGCAAATTAATGGAAAAATAATTATGTATTACGCAGGGAACTCTGTGTAAAAGAAATATTGCTTCGCAAATGCTCACTCTTGGTCTATCTCTGTTAATGAGAGCTACTAGGAATCCAGGAATACAACTAATAAATGAGCATCTACTAGGGCTCTGTCGGGCCGTTGATGAAACGCTAGGGAAAGGGGGAGAAGCTGAAGGAAAATCATTTGATTTATCTAAAGTTTTCAGTTTAGTACCACTTATTGTTAAAGGAAGTAGAAAATCTTAGGTTGGATAGGAGAGTCGGTGTATTCTGAGAGGGGTAGAGGCGACTGTTTGTCAGTTGAAACTACCGTGATCTCAGGCAAGGAAGTGCTCTGGGGCTCCTGTTACTTTTGACAGACGATTTCCCGAGCGCAATTAAATATGGGATAAGAAATTCTGCCAATTACTGCCTCATTTATAGGGTAATAAAGACGATAAAGATCGTGATTCAATGCAAAACGAAGAAGGCGCGTTCGTGAATTTGGTGAGGAATAATAAAATTATATTCCATGCGAGTAAATATAATTGTTTGGCCAGTAAGAAAGTAATCAAATCATACATGTTACATTGATAAGTCATCTCTGACTCAAGAAGAGAGTGATTCAACATCGGTTGTAAGGTTTAAAATTTATCGGTAAATATGATCTTTCTCGCTAACTATACGTTGGCCCACCTAAAAAGATTTTCGTAATTATTCCTTTGTACTTAGAACTAAACAAGAAGGAAACGAAATATCAAAAGATATACGACACCCCTTCATAAGTGCAAATGAATGGTCGCTCTTGATACATGCGATAGAACAAATATAATGCCATTTCAAGATGATCACAAGTTACTTTATTAAATGAATTTTAGAGTATTACAGAGGAAGTTTTGATGCTATGTATGCTTTATCTTTTGATCGGAAAGAAGGGGTAATTTTCTTGCTAGTGTATTTATTTAATGCAAATGTTGTAGTACATGTATTTCCTCCTTCCTGTGGGAGGTTTTCCAGGGACTCGACTTCCCGACTTCGGATGAATGTCGGGCGGTGAAATTCAATGTCCCCTCTGATTATAACCTTATGTTAAACGTGTAAATAATTGCTTAAGGTAGGTATTAACTGATTAGGTAGTACGAGTAATAATTATTGATGTGAAGGTCTACTGTTCTTCAAGTTGTCTATGTTGAACAAGATGGACATTGTGGATACAGTCTGTTGCTTAAAAATCGATGTCCAAAAGTTTTGATTAACTTGATTAATTAATCTTTTAGAAATATCTTCAATGAGGATATCTGATTCTTCTGTTTCTGGATGGCGAACGTCAATAATCAATCGAAAATCACTTCCACTCATATACTCTCATGCACCAAACTATCAATAAACAAATTTTGCACAAATTTTGCCATAAAGGTTGTGTTATTTTGATTGTGTTTGTGAGTTTTCATTATAATCACGTTTGTACAATTCTGTTTGCGTTTTTGTCGCAATGGCCTTTTATTCATAATTAGATGTATTATGTCGTCACCGTAAAATATTCTATAAACGTACATGATGATCGAAATAGTGTTTAGTGAAACATTTTTATTTACAGAAAATATTAATAATGGACTAACATGGCTATAGTAGATGACTTTAAAAGATTTACATCGCAATGGGTAGGAACTCGATCTGCACTGCAATGCATGGTATTGAGATCGCACTATGTATCTAAAAGTTCACGGGATAATTCTGAGCTGCGGATACAACTGGCAACTAAAAGTTATTCCATCAATGAAAGGGTCGTAAAATGTGCATCTGCACTGGTGACTACGTATACATCGGAAATCATTCAATTTGGGGTTTCTTGCGTGCGTGTACAATGAGAATGGACACTTTGCCTGGATTTTCAAAAATTGGCAACCATTTAACTAAATTTAGTGAGTCGGCTAGAAGTGAGGTTTGAATCTCAACACTTCCCGTTCACCTACTGAAAGCTTTCTAGATGGAATGAGGCATATTAAGCAGGATAAGGATTGGGGTAGCTTGTTCTTGCATTTCTCTCTAAGCCAGAAATGGAAACCATCAACGTAAGTGTTGAGCAGTGACCGTTTCAGCAATACAGCATTCGATAAGTAATGGCCGACATAAATGAATCCTGGCCCATATCTCAGTAGGTTCCAGGTTATTACAGGCATAAACAAGACAGAGACAAATTTAAATGAAAGATAAATATTCCTAAGCACTAAAAGATTACTGGCATATAATATATGAGATGTGGTGCCAGGAACTGCATTGCGGTAATTGAAGATGCGGCGGATGAGGAAGCAATATCGATCGCATTGCTCCAAGTCGTACACAACCTAAAATACATCCCCTGGGATTAGATTAGATCGCTGCAGGGGACCGTGGCATCATCACACGTCATATTCGACTCCCCATATACCTAGAGATGAGTTCAAACGTCATCGCAGCTGAGTTCAAAATTCTCCCCAATCATCATATCACTCTACACCATTGGTTAGCCATTCGCAACTACGAATTTTCAACTAACTCCTTTTCAAAGCATCCCAACCTTACCTTATCAATTATATTGATAGTAAAGTCAGGATATTCACGGACTACACGGTGATTTACAGGGGAATAGAAAGTTATTGCTAGTCCGGTTAAAGGACTTACATAGAATCATGAAATGGTGCGATGCTTGGATTATAAGTCCTTTTATAAGTTCGGTACTTCGATTTTTCGAAAGAAAATCTATAACAACTGATTATTCGTACAGCCTCTGCGGGGTAAACCTATTAACAATAGAATCGGTGAAGAAAATTGAAGTAACTCTCACGAATAATTTATCGTGGGTTACCCACATCTGTAATTTATGTAGAAAGGGACTTAAGAAACTCGGCTTCGTTAAGAGAGAAGTCGGTTGGGGCGAAGAAATAGTACGCGAGCGACGTTCCTAAGCGTTTGCAAGGCCTCACCCTGCGTATGCTTATAGTGTATGGACCGACAAGTGTCGTACTCGGAAATTAGAAAAGACGCAACGAAATGCGATGGACTTTTTAAAGAATTGCTACGACAAAACAGTGATGATCACTAAAATTACCCAAGGTGTGGAATGGGAATCTTTAGAAGATTAAACAAAAAGTTAAATTTAATAATATAAATTTTAAGAATCTGCGATATTTGGTGGAATTTCAATTAAAAAAAGGAGTTTTTACTGCAAAACTAGTACAAACACCACAATAATTATTTATTTATAAAAAGGTCTCAGTCATCGAAACGCTGGCGACTTAATTGTCGCCTGGTGGAAACCCGAGAATCCTTTTTACACATTATCCACGAGGAAAGTCTAAGATCGCTGTAATTTTCTATTTATATGGATTTTTGTACAAGTTTGCAGTAAACACTCTTTTTACATTTACTACGTAAGTTCAGAGAAAATACGATCTCAAATGATGAAACTGATATAATGAGACCTCCCTGTTATAAGGCCATTCTGATATTACAAGGAGGAAATGCGAGTATGGTATAATAAAGAATGCACCTCAGGTGAGATTCCTTTTGAGGAGAGAAGATTACTGAAGTGAGAATTCCGAAAAATTCACCAAAACATTTCGACTGATTGTGCACGAACTCCGCGAGAAGTTGAAATGGATGAAATTTATGTTACAGAATTATACTTTGGATCGGTTATTCTAGCGCGAAATGAATGAGCTAACGGGTAAGCGTAAGATGGAGATTTCAATAAATCCCTTGGCCACTGGCGGTGAATGTAAAAGTGAATGAATGTAAAAGTGAGTGAATGTAAAAGTGCGTGAATGTAAAAGTGCGTGAATGTAAAAGTGAGTGAATATAAAAGTGCGTGAATGTAAAAGTGAGTGAATGTTAAAGTGAGTGAATGTAAAAGTGAGTGAATGTAAAAGTGAGTGAATGTAAAAGTGAGTGAATGTAAAAGTGAGTGAATGTAAAAGTGAGTGAACGTAAAAGTGAGTGAATGTAAGAGTGAATGAATGTAAAAGTGAGTGAATTACCTCAACACGCTCTTCCTTGAGACCTACTCGAAGCGCCAACTGCTCCCGAAGAACGACGTCGGGGTAATGCGTCTTCTCGAATGTCGCCTCGAGCTGCTCCAACTGCTCCTCCGTGAAGATGGTGCGGTGCCGGCGCTTCCTCTTGGGCGCGGTAGAGGGCTGGTGTGACGGTGCTGCACCCAACACCACGGGAAGGTGATGATGATGTGGAGGCGGGAGGTGGAGAGCGTGCCTGTGGTACGCCGACAAGTAGTCTGCGTGTTGGTGGTACAGCAGCGACGGGGACTCGGAGTCGGCCGCGTGCAAGGCCGCCGCGGCTGCCGCTGCCGCGTGGTGGCCGACGTACGATGAGTAGAGGGAGGGACAAGCGACCGCTGGAACAGATCAATTCGTACAAATGGGATATTTGGAGAGGGAAAGCATGAAGTAATGTTTGGAGAGAACAAAGTTATGGACATGTATTAAAATAACATCCTTATTAACCCTTAACCAGTGACGTGCAATTTTTGTCACACTACCAGTGACGTGCGGTCTGGGAGACCGCAATTTTTTAAATATCTTTAAAGTTACTAAATGACACATTTAACAAAGTTTAAAAGCCTTAATAAACTAATCAGTTATTCAATAATTTGAATTCAATTTTATTTTTATGTTAATATGTACAAAATTTCAATTATTAATCATTTTACGAAGTTAGTCAAAAATTTGAATGGAAAAAACATATCCTATCAAAATAATGTCGCATATTAAAAATCAGGTGCCTATTTTTGTAGCAAAGCCTTTAATGTATTTTTGGGATGATAATTGATAAAACGTTCTTGAAAAATATTTCATTTATTGTGTTTTTCATGGATTCTGCAAACGTTCGATATTACATTTTTCGTGAAAAATGTCCTACCCCTCCATAGAAGCACAGCTCTTGCAAATTTTTTTTGTGCATTATAAAAAAAACTGGTTGTCTACATTTGGACCAACAGAAGGAGGTTTTTCGTTTTTTTCATGGAGGGCAAAGTCGGTCTTCCGCTTCTCTAGTTTATCTTCGAAATTTTGAGGTTTTTCAACTGTTAGGTTCAGAATTCGGCCTATATTGTATATATATATATATTTTTGTCTTCCTCTGACAGACCTTTTCCGTTGGTACTTTTTCCGGCGTACAAATAGGCATTATACAAATAGCTATTCGATGTATCCGTCAAACACATCATTTTGAGGCCATATTTAGCTGGCTTACTCAGGATGTACATTTTAAATCGGCACCGACTCCTGAAGGCAATTAACATTTCGTCAATACAAGTTGTTGTGCCCAGTGAATAGCAACAATGAGAATTTTTTACGAAATGATTTAACAAATCAGAAATTGGTGCAACTGGGTCACTTTCGTACCGGACGATTCGGTCTTCATGGTTATCAAACCGAAGACATAAAAGGAGAACAGCAAATCGTTGTCCATACATTACTAAACGAAAAATTTCCTTTCCCATGCCATATGCAGCAAAAGGACTACTAATATCTTCATTGTTAGATTTAAATATTGCCGAATATATTAATAACCCAAGTAAAGCTCTTAATTCAACATAATCTAAATCTTGGATTTCTGGCCTACTCTGGTATACGTTTCTCATAACTTCTGAAGTTTGACATTTTTCCAACACAAAATTAAATTTATTATATCGTCGTCAAAAATAAGCGACCAAAAATGGAGAGGTTGCAGTCCCCCATCTAGAGGTATAACAGATTGCTTCAAACCTGGTTTTTCCGCGACAATGTTATGCAGACGAGTCTAAACGTTTCTCTTTGGCTCTTTAGAACTCCTTTTATAGAGATTTTTTCCAAAATAATATCCAACTTTCTTAGAAATCGGATTCACTGAAACACTTACTTCCTCATCATCGTCTTCTTCATTCTCGTCGGAATCCGTATTGTGATCACTAACAATAATATTATCCTCCTCAATCTCACTTTCCACTTCACTCTCATCTTCCTTCAAGTATTCCATAACTTGCTCCTCAAAATCAGGAGCGTCCTGTCGTAGTATTCGGTCCATATTCCGCTGACAACATGCTTCACTAAAGGTCATTCATCCCAGGCATAAATGAGTAGTGGCAACAAAGAGAAATTCTCGCAGAATTTGGTTATTCTGAGTTTGCCGCCACTTCGGTCGCATCCGTAGTAAGTGACATTCTAGTGTTAGAATCACAGCGAAATATAAATACGAAAAATTCGGTTCCATACACATAAGGTGTTTTAATGCAAGTATGATATAATATTTTTCTAAAAAGATTTTTATTGTTGGAGCTGATATTATAAAATAACCAAAACAATCAGTATTCTTGAGGACGACCTCAACATAAGCCTACTATCATAAAATCCATATATTTTGCCTAATTTATGCTTTTCAAATAGTAATAACAAAGAAATGTGAAAATAATAAACAAGTGTAATAAATAAAGTTGAATTTTGTAAGCCTCCGTAATAATATTCACCCATATTACGAATTGAGTTTTCCCGAATTAGTGACGTGCGGTCTCTCAGACCGCGCATGAAATTAAATCGCAACTTAATAGAAATACAAGTAAGATAAATGAAATTCGAAGAATTCTATATACTACGCAAAGGTATCTAAGAAGGTACCATAAATAACAGATTCGTTAAAAATCAAATAATTTTTTTATTCACAATAAAAAAATCGCTGCGGTCTCTCAGACCGCACGTCACTGGTTAAGGGTTAAAGAAGAAAAGAAAATCGCTTCTTTTTATCAATAACACAATCCGAAAATGGCCGCCGAATGTTGAAAATTGAAAAGGATAAAAATTCAAAAGGCCAAGAAAACTTGTATGGAGAAAGACCTTTGGTAAACAATGAAATAAAATGCAAACCTTCTACTTAAAACTATACATATACCAACAGCCTGCAATTGATTCTCTTCTCAACACTCACGCTCTTTTGACAAATAAGATTAAAAACTGAATTTCGTCCGAGGGTAATACTTTCAGACTACTTTGTTTTTAATTCAGAATTTTCAAAGCCCTCAAGTGTTTACGGAGAAAATTAATCTCTAAGTTTTCATTGGAAGTTGTAGTCGTGATTCGATTACGGAGTGCGATAGAGCTGTGTTTTCCTACCCTTGTGTAACCTCTTGATGAGTTGCATACTATTCTTGAAATCATACACTGCCCATTTCCAAAGAAGTTTTCCTTTCGATATGAGTAGGAGTGAAAGAGATTAAATATTTTATCTCACTCTTCGTTCCATCTTTTTTCCAATTTTGATTCGGAATTTTGTGTGTGGTTAGGTGTGCTGCGTAATTCAACATGTCGTGGAGATAAAATGTTAAGAATCACTGAACTAGATGATAAATTCGTAGTTTTGATTCCTGGATTTGAAGACGAGACCAATCTTAAAAAATGTGGAACTGAATTAGATAGAAGGGAGGATGAAATTTTGCTGGCATAGAGAGACAATTCGAGTGAAAAATATTGAGGATGATATTATGGGCAGCGATGAAGATTTTTCGTTAATGAATAACTTGCGTATATCATGGCTGCTGATCTTATATGGGACGATCCGCTTTACTTCCTTAAAATCAAAATCCGTGCATGAGTATTTTAATGAAAATTTATGCAAAAAAATATCAGCGTCTTATGAGCAAGTAAATATAGTATCCTGTTGAAATACTACACTTCTTATTTTGCAGATTATGCTGTCGTCGTATGAAATTTATTGGATCAAAATGATTAAATCTTCAAATCTACGAAATAGAAAACATGTAGATGTATACGATATCGAATGTTCAACAAAAAATTCTGGTTTTATTAAATCGTTAGGAAGATTCTTCTAAGGAGCAGGCGGCCTGTGGCAGGGGGTGCAGCATTACTGTTAAAAGCGCTCCGACAGCTTGCCTCATCTCGCGCATCGGCTTCCACCGGGAATTGGACCCGGGACCGCCTCCACCAAAGCCGAAAGCGCTGCCCATAATAGTACGCGGAACAAACTAATGTATCTTTGAAACGGTTACATATTTATTTCTGTGAATTCATATCGATCAATTTAGATGCACGATCTTTCTGTTATCGTGGATCTTGTAATCACTAAATTCATCGATTTAACTTAAATACGGCGAAATTCGGTCATCAAGAGTTGTAATTGGACTCGCTTTCATTTCATTTGAATTCATCCGCCCCTTTGACTACCACAAATATGAGCATATATTGTTTTATAATGAAAAAGATTAGTTTACGTTTTTTTAATAAAAATCCATCCAGCGACCTCGAGAAAATTTCAATTATGTGAAATCAGCAGTTGATAAACTTAAAGTGAAATTTTTGAGCGCAAAATTTAAACAAGCTTTAAAATACCAAATTTGATTAGATTAAAATACAGTCATTAATGCCGTTTTATATGATCTGAAGAATTTTATGGGTCTATTTTCTTTGCGATTCATTAATTGTATTCGTTTCTCGTAAAAACGAATCGATGGATAGTTGTGGAAGATATAATTGACCAATTTCGCGTTATCCGATGTTTTGCGTGTATAAGTAATTGTATTCGTCTACAATAATAATTATTTAGATAATATTTAAATTTTCGGTACATTAATGAATATAATCTACGATGTATGAAAATAAACTGCAGACTTTGTTTTTTCCACAAAAATTTATTAATACACGACCGGTTTCGGCCTTACAAAATTTTTGTGGAAAATACAAAGTCTGCGGTTTATTTTCATAAATGGCGTTCCACCAAGTAAAGCCAGTTCATATCGATTATAATCTACGATGTTCAAATTAATTTCTATCTACTGCATTGTCAGGTATTAAACTGTATTTATTATTTATTTCATGATATAAACATTTTCGTTTATGGTGATCTGGAAGAGGAGACTTTTAATCTTAGTATCGCTCGAATTAAGACGTACCTATTCCCGTACATTATCGAGAACAAGCCGACCCGAATAGAAGCCGATGCACCTATAATTATATCACCGAAAACTAATTGACTCGAGTATAAGTCTAGGTTGGGAAATGCAGTAACAGTGAATTTAAATATAGAAATGGATACCAATAAAATTACAGTTGATGGCATTTGATTGCGGAGAATAATGACAAAAAATTGTTGATTGAGTAATTTACAAGCAGATTACCGACTACGACAGGCCTTCTCCGCCGGAGAACAGGTAAGTGGGTCCCACGGGGACCCTCACTCGAGTATTTGCCGAGGGTGGCTTTTTTAGCATAAAAAATGCGCTGAAAAACTCGGTTTAAACACGAGTAAATAAGGTATTAGTATTCTAACTATTGGAGTGTTTCCTCGAATATGTTCATTGTTTTCAATATGCATGTATTTACATACTTATTGATAGTGTATTTATATTTTTGTCATCTTCTTTCTCATCTTTTAAGTCATTACCATTTTCGCCCGGGTTTTTTTCCCTCCTTTTTTAAAATAGCCGTTTTCCCACTGTTGATTTCCAAAGGATCTTTCTGGTTTCCTATATACTCGTTTATTGTCGTTTTTCTCATGCTATCACTTTACAACTAATGAACGATGTTTTACGGTGGTATATGAAAGTGGAGTCTCGATATAGTCCAAATATAGGCGTTATACTATTATTATATTGTTAACCGGTTCCACTGTTATTAGTTTCGATATCATTAATTTTAAAGATTAAAATGCTACTCTATGGTGATTCTCGCAGCGGTGGTCAGTTCATAAAATGACGTTTCGCTAGCGACTGCTCTCGAGAATTACCATATACCTTTATTGAAACTTCTCCCCTGATTCAAATATTGTGTTTACAGGTTTCTTTTAAACCCTAACCGATATATTGCAACGATTTATCGTAACCTAAAATACTAAATCTTGGGGCCACTCTCGCCTTATCACCTCTAATTCGCAGATTAGACGTTTGTATTAGTGTTAGTGTAATGAGCATGGCGTTTGACAAGCGCTGGTCGATAAGAGTGTTGTTTATAAGATGCTGAAATTGAATCATGTTCAAAATTTCTCAGCGGTGCGACTCCACATTGTAAACAGACTTCCCTTTCTTTTGTTTTTCTCCGCGATATGTCTTTTTTCAACTTCGCGGAATTCTAATTATCGAGACTTTTTTAACTTCGATCAGAATTGATATAGGCGAGCTATATTGAATAAAAAACTTAAATATCTACATAGTGATATCTGATTATGCAATTAAAAATATAAACGTGAATAAAATGCATTTAAAGTACGCATAAATGTGATCAATTTTATCTTTGAGAGGTGGCGAATGAAAAGGTACATTTCCACAACAAGCGGAGTGAGTTGAAAATGTGAATATTTTGGAAACAATCTACGAAATATTTGTACTTTTACCACAATTTATTTATTACAAAAAACAAACACACGACCCGGTTTCGACGATTAATCGTCATCTTCTGGTTCTGACGATTAATCGTCGAAACCGGTCGTGTAATTGTTTTTTGTAATATATAAATTTTGGTAAAAGTACAAATATTTCGTAGATTATCTCCATTATGAATTACCACAAGACCTCGCCTGATTCAGTGAAGTGGATAGTTTGGTTTGAAAATTTCAAAAATAATATTTGGAATTTAATCGCTGTCATACATTAGCAGTTCAGCGACTAGTGATTATATAGCAATTGCTTCAGAGAAAAAAATTAGAATTAATACAAAATTTGAGAATTCACTTTTCTGCCACGTATTCTATCCCCTGGCTAAAGAGTAAACCCCTAATTCGGACCTCATAAACCCGTCATGGATTAAAAGCAGCTGGTATGCGCCACTTGACCAATTGCGTGAACTCAAGCGGTTTTACGCGAACGGTGGTCCTTGTGGTGCGTCCCGTGGGTGGTCTTCGTCTTTGAAGCGACCGCAGCAGCGCTTGGGATTATCTTCCATTCGGGCGCAGTTGAGCAAATAGACCCAAGTTTCCCTATTCCGAGATGAATGAACTGCGAAAGTTGTTTGCTTGGAGTGGCTCACAAGCGATGCCACGTCGGTGCGCCGCATGTAATATACCTGCCACCTTCGCCTTATCTCCCTATCCTTCATTTCTAAGAAAGACTTCTGAAGACTGAGTATGGTACACCGGTTTACAACATTTATTTTAGTTTTTGCACATACTTATACGTTTTTCATACTAATCCATTAGTTGAACTTTGAGCTTTATGCAATGTCTTTAATAAGCCTAAAATTATCATAGTTTTTCATTTAATTTATTTCGTCGGTGATATCACCCCGGGACCGAGGCAGATAAACACAGGGTATAGGGGAACACTATTGTTATATCGAGTGAAACTTTAATTACGAAATTTAAGTTTCATTTGATAAAATTGTTTCAAATTCTCATAGTAATTAGCAAGAGTGTTCAAATCAAAACCAAAAGCTGCAGCAACCTATCGCCCTTTCCTAACCTCTTCCATTGCCATCTTCCTCATATCGGATTTCTGACTTAGTTCCGGACCATGCTTCCATCTGAACATACGCACACATATGCAGATAGCCATTATAAGATGTTGATTTATAAGACTTAAAAAGCGTGTAAATTTGCCCCATGTGATTGACTTAAACGTTCCCCTTCGCCATGTTCGCAATCTAATTGGATAAAGTATAATTAATTAATGACACAAGTACTATTAACGCCATATTGGTGTATAGGTTTATTCACCAGAGGAAAAATTAGAAAAAGTTGTCTAATTCCCCGGTAACACTTATATTTAACTCCTAATTTTCGTGAGTGTAAATGATGCCTCTCATGACGTGACAGCTGGCGCGTTCCGGTGAACGATATTTGAGACATTGTGTACACTTGCCCCGGTACCAAACCGATACATCGGTGCAAGAAAGTTACACTCCTTCGTTTCATAGAAAATATCGTGTCACTTATTTTTTACGACCCATTCATATGTATCTTCAATTATTTAAATACGAGTTACGTCAGAATTTCTGTTCCTCAGATATCTTTCGCATAGAGCTAGAAAAAACGGGCTTGAAAAAAGTCTGACGGGGCCGGGAATCGAACCCGGGATCTTCTTCTATCCGGGAGGCTGCCTTATCCTTTCAAGTTCATTTTTCCTTGGGATTTTCCTGGGTGCACGCTCTTATGTGCAATGTACCTTTAACCCATTCCCCGGGAGCTCATGCTTTAGTCGGTAATATATGTAGTTGCCCTTTATTTGTTGTCTACTATTATTATCATGATGTATTGTTATTATGCAGTGGATTTTGCTGAAGTGGTACCATTAGGCATATATTTTGTGTAAGTATGTACAGTGACTACTTTAAAAGCGATAGCTTGAGAGAATATGAGAATAAATGTGGAAAACTGTGTGATAAATAGGATAACTCTGTTGGGTATTGGCTTAAGAAATAGCAAATAGAAATAGATTGTAACTTCTGGTCGGTATTTTCATAGAGTATTGAAGAAGTTAAGAGTCTGAAGCTAAATATGTATGTTGGCGTTAATACATTCTCCGCCTAACGCCACCCGAGGCTAGCAGGATTAAAATATAAATATAATAATTCTGTAAACTCCACATGGGGTATACATCCACTTTTTACATCTTTTTCGAAGGAAAAATCATCAAATGGTTACAATATCATGAAAATATTTTTATGCACTTTTCATGCACCCCGGTGGATAGCATCATTTGGTTGTATATAAGAAATAGCAAAAGGTATTCTCTAGTATTTTACAAAAAACAAAGGGCATGCGAGATAAACTGATACATCAGCCAAGGCTTAAATAAATACTTTTCCAGTAGTAAGAAAGGTATATCTATCCGTCATCAGTCCTTTAAAATATATTTGGCCTATAGTGGATCTTTTCCAATCTCAACGACTATCTATCGACGCAAAATGGACACATTCAGATCCTATAATAACGCATTTTCACTAAATATATTTTTATATTCAGCCCAAGTTTTGAATCTATCCTCTTCCAACAAACTTCCTCACGGCATTTAGCAATTAGGCTTAGCAATTGACGCCTGTCGATTTACCGTGCCAATTACCTAACAAAACAAGGGCATTTACGAATAGAACGCTCTGCATGGAGCGTGATTAGCTGCGAGGAAGCTGTGGTCCAAGTGTGAAATGGGATGCATCCGAAGAGACGACTGTAGCGACACCAAGCTAGCAGCGGTCGCGAAGGGAAACCATCAGTTCGGGCAAGAATAATTGATTGTATACAGAGGATAGTTATTCTTTCAAATGGGGCGGAAATCAGATTCGGAGGGTGGAAACTCCTAAAGAAGTCGGATGAAGAATAATATTTTAAAATTAGCCTGTTTTTCTTCGACCCCCCTCTGAATGCATAATTAATTAATTCTCTAAAATCCTTCGGAACGGATTCGCAAGATTCTTTGTAGAGAAGAAGTCTGTAAACCGAATCGACGTTTTAAAGGGTCTCCTTTTTTAACATTTGATTCCTAAGATTACCTTACTTTTGACATCATTGATTCGATGCACCTGAATGTATAATATGCGTGTACGTTTTGAAAGAAATTGTTATAACAATGCACTAGGCTTAACTTAATGGTTTGAGACGCGGAATGGAAAAAGTTCAAATAAAATCTTAATTTAATCAATTTGATGGAATACGTTTTTGGAAGATTTTGTACATATTCTGTGTCCCTCCTGTCAGATAGACCGTTGCAGCGAAAAAATAAGGAGAATTCATTTAAGCAAAAGACGCTTTCAAATAGTATTACGTTTTCCGCTTAAGACACGCGATAATAATCAATTATGGTAGTAAATCAATGATGCATACACCCCCTGCCACACGCCGGAGGAAAGTTAATAGGGTATAAGTACCCTATAAGTATGAGTATGCATTCCCTTGAGCCTTGAGTATGCAAGTAGTGTAAGGGACCCCGCCGAGAAATGTCATATTCGGGACTTAGAAAAAGTACAACGAAATGCGATACGATTTGTAAAGACTTGCTTCGATAAAACAGCGAGTGTTACTCAGATGTTACAGGACGCGGGATGGGAATCATTAGAAGATGGAGGAAAAGTTCAAAGGATAAATTTATTAAATAAGTTCAGAGAAATTACGTTCTCAGATGATGTAATCGATATAATGCGATCCCCCTGTTATATGGGCCGTTCTGATACTGCCAGAAAGATTAGGGAAATAGATGCTAAAACGAATCGTTTCAAAAATTCATTTTTTCCGCGAAGTATACGCGAAAGCAACCGTTTAGGAAAATAGAGTCAAGGTGCTTGCACCCCCTGCCACACGCCAAAAGGCAGCTTTTCAGGGTTCTAATATAGACATAGACATATAAACTGCGGATGTAGCAAGACAAACTTATATATCGTCTTTACTCATTCACTCTCCAAAACTTCTGGCAACTATATTTTCCGTTTTGTAACTAATTTTACTCACTAGACTAATTTATCACTTTATTTTATATACATGTATTCCGTTCTATTTTGGTAATTGTTTTTTAGATATATATTCCGGAAACCAAGTGAATTTTCATTTAAACTGATGGCAATCCCCGTAAAAATTTTTTGGGATGCCTTAATTTCACTACTTGTTTCTTTTAAATTTCTTAAGCGTGTATATTTTATGGAGTGAAATAAATGTGAATAATTTGCACAAATGAAGGAGGTTATTCTTCAAATCACCATTTGAATTAAATACTTTGCAAGCAGACCCCAAACTTTTGAAGCAGAATAACGTTTTAACGTTGCTGTTGTTTATCTCTTACAGATTTTTTAGTACGAAAAGGCATTTCTTAAAAAATATTATTTAGACAAATACTTCAGATTTACGTCAACGCGGATGTCAATGGTAAAAATCCACCACAGAAAACTGGCCAAACTTAAGTCGTAAGGGATTCAGTCAAATGGAAAATAGCCATAGATGGACGTGGGTTTGGAAGATAGTGTCCCAGACAGCATTCGTTTCCCAATTCGTTAGGCTAACTTCCGCGCAAACACACACTACTTCATCACTTCGGACTCAATCTTGAGAAAGTGAACATCCAAATTCCACAGCAAATTACGTTCTCTTTCTTAAATCGCAAATATAAATAAATAAATGAAGCGTTTTAACTCCGAAATAAATTAACTTTGGGTGTCAAGAGTGCCTCTAAAATATACGTAACTTCCATTTTGATGATTTTAGTGCATTATTTTAAGGACGAATTCTTTTGGGAATACGATTGAGATATTGGTGGAAATACTAATTACGAATTTCAATAAGAAAATTACGAATGTGGATTACCGGTGCAAAGAAAATTCTAAATTTTTACAATTATTAAAAAAATGGATTCAAAGGAATGGGAAATAAAGGGGAGAGAGGGGTGAATCGGGCAAATAGGAACGATTTCCAAAAAGTGGACCTAAATCCAAAATGGTAATGCTGAGATTGAAAGTTGTTGTTAAATACACAGCTTCTTTGCAATCGTTTCCTGCTGAGAAACTAATAACTAGAACATTTTGACTCCATTTCTTATTTTTGTACAATGTCGTGTTTACCACGAGAGAGATGTGAAAAAATGGACGTTTATAAATCTTTGCATTGATTCGACAGATGACGAGAATGTAGCTATTGCTCGGATGTCACTTTTCTTCACCAAAGTGAAATGAATACCATAGCAACTATTAATTGTTATTTTTCGGTGCTTTGTATGGCATTTGGAGTCGCCAAAAATCTTAGAAAATCAGAATACTCCGTCTGGTGAAAAGGACCAGTACACAGACCAGACCACATGACACATTTCGCACGCGAAGCATTACTCCGCTTCCTAAATACAAATAAGAGCATGACATGGGATGTGTTGGTATCAAGAGGTTCGTAACTGCGATAAGAATTGAGAATTTTACTTGCGGAAACGTGTTTAATTATTTGAGGTAACTTTTCTGCTTAAAAGTTGTGCTTGAATACAAGTATCGTCAAATAACTTTCAGACTATACTAAATGGTTAAATATTACCATATTGAAAATTTATAATTTTATGATATAAAATTGCGGAAAATATTCTAATCTTTGCATCACGGTCCTATCCGAATGGGACAGTCACAGGAAAGCGTTCCAGCGCGAACTTCGAATGCATCAGACTGCAAATTGCGTTGAATCGTAGTTACGAGAACTATAGCAAATTAAACGGAAATTATGCAAAACTTTGGTCGTAGTGAGAGACCAGATCGCCTGACTACCACGGCGATCGAATCCGACCTCATGCGTTTTCTCATAAGAATACACGAATCTCATAATCTTATTTGCATTTACATTACTACTGTCCCGTCATTCATGACGGGGAAGTTTACATAATGTAATTCTTGATTCCGAGCTCATTCCTGTAAGAATTCGCAATTACTCCAGAATCGAATTAATGGTAGAAATGATAGCCTTATTAGCCTTAGCCTCCCCCTTACTTATTATTAAAACAATTTATTATTTAATTCCAAATTTATTCCTACGGATAATGTCTCATTGTCAAATAAATATGGTAAGTGATGGTACTGGTATTGATTTCAATTCCAAGCTTTTTGGTTTATAAGAACTACATCGATCCAATGATACACACTTATTTTAAAAGGAAAATTAAGAGCCTTAGGGGAAGTACACTTTTAATATAATGAAATTCGATGGGAACTGTATTTTATTCGTAGAATGAACGCGATAGCATTAAAGCAACGAAACATGCTCATCAAAATTGTAAATTTGTAATAAATTGAATTAACTCTTTTTTATCAGATGGATTCAAATATGATCATCGAGGTCTTCGTAGTTAATATAAATAAACTTTAAAATAGCCTACTTGGTACAGTTTACCATTCCTCAGTCTTTTGTCAAGTTTAGCATTACAGAGAGTAACGTAAATAAGACGTTTTTAGAGAATTATTTTAAAGGTTTTTTTATATGCATATAAATATATACAATATAAATAAAAATAATATAAATATAAATAATGTAATTACTCAGTTACCTCGCTACTGAATACCTTTGGTGACCACAATTTCAGCAAAATATCTCGAAAGAATTGTGTACATAGTCCTTTCGAAATCATAACATTAATAATAAAGGACTTTATTCAGGGCGAGATTGAGACTATAAAGTCTCTTCTTACACCTAACCCATTGTCATGTGAGAACAGAAAGAAAGAGATAGATTGCAAAAGTACAGAGAAGAAAACTACTATGTGGATTAAAAAACCTAAGCTAAGAGCATTAGAAAAAATTTCCACTGCAGGAAACCACCCTCAAGAAGGGGAGTGTGAAAAACCTGAGAAACCTAAACATAGAAAACTAAATTTAAATGAGGTAGTAGATGAAAGAGCTATATAAGACAAGAAAAAAAGTCATTAGGATATACAAAAAAGAGCAAATTATAACATATAAACAGAAAATTCTGACACAAAAGTATAACGAATTTGGAATTGAGTTATAGAGTTCTAACTAGCTTAAACTAGTTTTGTCAATTACATGTTAAATTATATAAACATAATAGACATACTGAACATATAAATATTATAAACATAATTTCGTTTGGTAAAAGCTCGTTAAGTATTTAGATTATAAATAAGTCAAAACACTGAAAAAAAACAAAGAAAATACAAAGAGAATTATAGAGTAATGAATAAAAGAACATAATGCAATAAAAAACATTCATTTGGACGGTGGATAAGATAAGGAGGAGAGTGGATAAGTGATAACACCACACCATGTTCTGAAAGTGAGGTAGGGAGGCCAAGAAATGTTGTGATCTCAATGAGTTGATGGAGTTGTGCGTTTCCGTGCGATTAAGTTCTGCTTTGTATGGTTTAGAGATGATTGTGACATTTACTCTTGAAGATGAAGACTGAAGATAGGTTTTTTATCTCTTGGGGAAGTGTGTTCCAGAGGTTGCTAGCTGTGACTGTAAACGAACTATGGAACATTTCAGTTCTGTGCTGGGGAATCAAGAGTTTCTTGCAAAGTCTCGTTTTGCGGTCATGGATGGAATCCAAAGATGTGGATAAGGAGTTAATATATTTAGGTGATCTCGTTTGAAATCAAATCTATTGGTGCTAGACAAAATGTGATGCATCTGACGCAAATCTAGTTTTAGCAAAGATAGCTTAGAGTGATCGTACGTTTAATACGTGATCGTACTTTTTTAAGTTGAAAATAAACCCCACGGCAGAGTTTTGCATGCGCTGTAATTTGATGGCTAGTTCCCCTGACGGATCCTGATAGACTATATCACAGTGGTCGAAGTGAATGGAAGAGGAGACTTTTTAGTCTCAATCTCGCCTATAATAAAGACCCCTAATAATAATAATTATTATTATAATAATAATAATATGTTGTAATTTTACTGAGGGAGAGAGGAGATTTCCTGAACGTCGAAGTGAATACAGCGAGTAATTAACTTTTTTGCATATCTGTACGACTTGATCAGACAACGTAAGAGTTTCGTTTATGTAGAGACGGAGGTTTTTTTACTGAATTTCCGAGTTGCTTCGTTACCATTTAGTTGTATCGCCGGTAGGCTAACTCTATTTACAGTGCGAAGTAATTTATGTAGTCCGATCAACATTTCCTGTGATTTATTTGGATTTAGATTGATAAAATGTTTTCTACTCCAGTGATGACTCCAAATCATGTCAGTTCGATTGTAATATTTCCTAATTCAGAGAGACTCAAATCAAATGGAAATATGCAGAGTTTTAGACTTCAACGCCCGAATCGGTTTGATTTATCAAAAACGCAAATTTTACAAAAAATATTTTCCAAGGAAAAAATACCTATAGCTATAAAAATAATATAGAACTATAATAATAAATACTAAAACTATGATAACTATAATAATAAATATCTTTAACCCTTTTCTAAAAATGTATGTATTTTTTCAAAATTTTGAGTAGCTAATAATATTTCATGATGAAAATAAAAATGTCAATTGACCTTTCTGTCTCACCTCTTTGGATTCCGCGGGACCATTAATTCCCATCAAATTTTCCGAAAAGAAAAAGATTTCCAAAAAAAACGAAAAATAAAATTGATATGCATTTGTTGATACATGAAAAAAACAAAGACGCAAAACGCGTAGGACGGTGGTTATTATAATTGATTGTGGCGTTAATAGATAATTATATAGTTAATATATAAATATACAGATAAAAATTAACTTATCCATTAAATTTAAATAACATTTCACCTCATTATTTTATTTTCCTTTCAAGCATTTATGTTTCTAATATCTGACACCGCTTGTTTGTTTTTTATAGTGCTTCTTCTTCCCTCATTTCTTCTGTTGTTTCTCTTATTCAGCGAAAAGAACGAGTACTCTCCGACATTTGACAAATTGCGACATTCCCACGAACGCCTTAATTAGTATCGATCAAGTAACTCATCGCGAGCAATCGTACAAAAAATGTGTTGCGTGAATGAGTACGACGAATTGAATCCTGAGTCTACGTTATTTAATCATAGTCATAGTGTTTACTCTTGAACGTAAAATTTCCTAAGGTATTGCAATATTACACATTCAATGGCAACACAATCTTAAAGATTCTACTACATTTCTGTACATTAGTATTCCATTTTGTAAAAATTTTTTTCTTGATTTTCCGTATTTAATGTAAATTTTTAGAAATTTATATTTGTGAGCGGCTCCCGGATAATTAAGTGGACTGCGTGTTTGGCTCCGATGAACGCGAGTTCGAGTCCCGGAGATAGCACATGTGCGAAATGACCTAAGATGTCGAAGAACTTTTAAATATAATAACAACTACTATTGTGAGTACAATGTAAGAAGGAGAGTAACTCTTTACGAAGCGAAGGAAAGCGTAGAAGTGCGAATACAATGACAACACCCCTCTCCTGCTCACATTTGGATGACTGAGCTATTTATTTCATTCAAAATCTCGATTCCTTTGAACTTTATTCCAGAGATATTTTCTCGAGCAACATGGGTTTCTCCCGCACAGTTCAACTGCTCCCAATTTGGTGGTAAATACAAACCAAATGGCTTCTGCGATATCCTCTGATTCTCAATGGTATTTGTGATCTATGGATTTGTTTTGTTCCTACTCATCTAACAGATCTCAAAACGTTTATGTTGATGGTGCACTTTATTCAACAGCTAGTATTAATTTGGGAATATCTTTCCACTTTTGGACCGCTTCTTTGTAATATCTTCATTAATCCGACAACTAGACTGTAGTTCTTTTCTCCATGCTGATGATTTCATATTTTCTAAAAGGATAACTTCTATTAATGACCGTTAGCTTCTGCAGGATCACCTCGATTGCTTCTCCAACGGGTGCCCTTTTTTCTGATATTTTAAAATCTAAGATGATAATCAAAGACATAATCATTCAAGAACAATCCGTTCCGATTCGTCTATAACACTGATGGTGTTTTACTTGAACGTGTGTACCATATCTCAGATGTAGGCATAACTCTAGACCCAAGACTCACTTATAAAACCCGTATCAGGTCCATCTATTCTAGAGCGTATCTTCTGTTAGGTTTTCTCAAACGTAATGCTCTTCATAACTTCTCCACAGATATTCTCGTAAGATCCTTTAGCTCCATTGTCCCTTGATTTCAGCAGCATCATCTGCTCTCCCCCCTGTTCCGCTTAAATTAATGCCGTCGAAAAACATACAGATCCGTTTCATAAAACGGCTTTGTTGGATAGGAATATATTCCTTTTTCTAATGTAAATAATAATTATGAACTTTGCAAATGGTTTATGTTAGCATCAACTAATGCGCTTTCTGTCATTTCCATTGCTATTATCGGCGATTCCCTCCAAGAATCCGACTTTCAAATACATTTCGCATCCCATGTTACTGCGTGTCCCATGTCGAGAAGTTACTGTCAAATGAACTAAATGAAAAAGCAAAGAAAGGAAATGAATGACCAAGAAAATGAATTTATGGCAACATCAGAAAAAGAGAAAGAATAGTACTTTTTCTGTTGTTGTTATGATGGAATTCCATAAAACGACGTCTTCTTCCGTGGATTTTGATTAGAGTTACGGCGTTTACCGAAGGAGAGGAAACGAAATTAACAATCTAGGCTAATGGAATTCAGAGTTATCTTATTCTAAAGTTCGCTATTATTTATAAATTAAGCCGGAAGTAAATGGCAGTCAATGAGGCTCTTATCAAGCGAAGAGAACTCAGGAAGAACGGCCTTGATAAATAAATAGACTTATAGATGTGAAAGACGGCCTTTGAGAAAGGCGGACGTCCAAATATTGGAGGACTTCGAGATGAATGTGTGGTGTAGGACGGGAAGATAGAAATCGACACACAAAAGAAGAAGTGCTGGAAGTTAGGGAGGAAGAGAGGTTTCTCATTGAAGTAATCATGCGACAGGATTGGAAATACTTTGGTCAGATTGAGAGATGCTGCTGAAGAAGGTAATTGAATGCGAAGGAAGAGACAGATGGAAAGATGCTGGATGATGAGTGGCGAGAATTAAAGGAAAGTTAGTTAAACATTAGTACGGAATCTTAGTGCACGTAAGCGTGACCTAAATTAGAGAACTAAGGATGAAAACTATGAAAAGAAATTAATAAATGTAAATTCGTGAACGTGAAATTTCGCTGATCTTATTCGGAGATTCAAGCGACGGCCGTTGAAGTTTCCCGACTGTGAACGCGGCGCCTCTGCGAGCCCCCGCACAAAACGATGGATATATCAATGGATTGACAATTCGAAGAGAGAATGAGGTTTCAAACACCTATTCCCAGAAAATTCCTCCTCTAATTTACGTTAATTGCCTGAAGATAGATCACAACATTCCTATTATATTTCTCGTACTTCCTCTGAGTTCACCGAAATCTAGCTTTTGGTCCTCTATCTTTAGATAATTCGGAAATCACACGATACGCACCTTCTGAATTCCACTGTTACATTTCAAATCAATGTCATCGCTTCCTTGGATCGCACCCACTTTCGATCGCTTTCCTTGTCTTACATGTGAGATTACTTCGAGATACGACCGCAAACTGACCGCTTTCGACTTTTCTAAGTTTATTCTGCACTTACGTTGGTTCTATGAACTGCATTTATCTATCCCATATACTTAGTACACATTTTAGAAAATCCTCCCTAAAATAAGATCTTTAATCACTCCTTTCCGATTCACGAATCCGGGATTTTTAAATTACTCCACAGTACACGTCTATCAACCGCTCGCTCCAGTTTAAAATGGGTCGCATGACCCAGAGACTCCTATTATTTTATACAGTCAAAACGGCTTCGTCATACAACTTTTTACTACACCACAAGAATAACTAGAATCACGACCAAGGTTTCATAGCAAAACTACGTCTTCAAGAATAATGATGAAGCTTTCTTATGAAATCTCGGTCGTGTTTGTATCTATTCTTATGGTGTAGTAAAAAGTTATATAATAAATCCGTTTTGCGTGAATGAATACCACAAAATAAAACCTGAGTCTGTATTGCTAATTTTATGCGGAAACTCCGAACTCGATCGTTCCCTCTCTGAAGAATTCAACAGCGTAGCACTTTCTTCTATTGAAATCAATTAGCAATTTTGGGCACCTCCTCGACAGAAATGCAGTTCCTCCAAATTCGCTATACCTTCCACTTCATCGCTCTCCTTCTGGACAATCCTCTTCGAGTGAATATCTATCGCTCGCTACTCTTGGTAAGAACAAACACTGCTGATGCACATACCTAGGAAATCGGCGGATGGGTGCGGGAAGGTGCTGTGTGCTAGATGCCCGAGGTGCGGCGGCAGTTGGTGGTGATGCGGCGGAGGCAGCGTGGGCCTCGACGGCTCCCTCGGCGCCAATATGCTGTCTATGGTGAAGAGAGAGTGGGGCAGGGAAGACGTGGGGGCCTGAGGGCCTTTGGGGCCCCCTCTCGAGGCCTCCCTCAACACGTGATGGGCGGCCAGGGTCAGAGGCGAGGGAGAGGTTCGAACCGAGTCCTCCGGAGTAATGGGCGGAGGAGAAGATGCGATCGGAGGCGGCGAAGACTCGACCATGGTGTCCGTATGTCTGTCGGGGGCAGAGTGGTGCGGAGGGGAGAGGGAGGGGGCGGGGCCCAGAAGACCGCGCCCCCGGGGGCCGTGGGGGCGGGGCGTCGGTGCGTGCGCAACGACGCCCGTTTGGCGTCCCTCCTATGGCGACATTCCGACGGAGACATGCGCCAAAGAAGCGAATGGATTATTTACCTGCTCGTCGAATTTAATGAAGAGCTTAGAAGATGCCGTCGACTGAATTGGCCATCTTTCTAGACCAAAGAGGCTTTAATTCGGGCGTGTCCCGTTCGCTCTCTCCTTTTCTTAATAACTCGCTTATTAATGGGTCATTCCCTTATATTATTTCCCATTGTTGGATGTGTGGCCCCCCTGGGCACAAATTGCGCCTTTAATAATCACCCCTCTTTGAATCTCGACATTTTCGGAAGCCATCATTGTTTCCTTTATCGTTGCAAGTGCGTAACTTTTTCTTCGTTCCCTCCTCCTTCTTATATGATTAAATTGGACATTGATTATCGCATCGAAATGCTCCATCGTCGGTAGCTAACATTCTCGCCTTCGATCAGAAATGTTTTTTGTTGATCGATCGGAATTGTTGCCTCATTTCGAAAATTGTTCACGAACGATATTTTTTTAAATATCTAAGCGGTGATATATAGTGACTTAATCTTGTTAATTGAGTATTTGATTGAGTCTTTGGATCATTTTGGATTTATTTGGATATATATCATTTTGGATCAGCGATGAAAGCATCCTTACACCTAACCTCATTTCCTTTCCTTCGGTGGTTTGACGACGAAACGGTCCTCAGGTTGAATAGACCCTTCATGGCGACGATGAACTCATCTTGGAATGGAAATCCGTGGTGATTATCGCAATAGTTGTAATTATCTTCACTACCACATTCCACTTCAAGCCCTGATCCTGGGCAAATTGCCAGTAAAACTGATTGACAAAAAGGGTATTTGTTCGTATGTGGAGAACGTTTCGTGGAATTTTCGCTTCTTTATTAAATATTCAGTCAGTATATATATATATATATATATATATATATATATATATATATATATATATATATATATATATATATATATATATATATATATATATATATATATATATATATATATATATATCGCCGACCAATTATGTTTACTGCGAGAGTAACTGATATGGATTACTTCCTAACTTAATGCCGCATATTCCCTCGTTCGTTTGCCGTTTATGTGAACCGGATTTGCTTCGGTTTTTACCCTTCGAAACTTGTCCTCGTTTGATAATCAGGGTCGGATTAAATCGGTCTTAGGAGGGGACCGTTCGCCCATTGAAAGGTGCTTGGATTTGCCCCTCGTGGTGTACCGGATATGAGGCGCCTGGAAAACTATTTCGGAACATATGAAGTCATTTAGAAGCACGATTATCAGCAATTGGACCCCTGACAGACAAGTGGGTAACGTGTTCTTCTTTGGTGAAAGCGGGCTCGGGTTCGATTCCCAAGTGCAAGTTACCTTAGCAGTTGAATCACATTCGTAAATCATTTCCTCTTGATTACTCGATTGAGGAATTTTCCTTGAAGTACGTTATTCGATTGATAATATATTTTATACGAGTTGAGGTGTCCGTTGATTCTCCAAAGGGAAATAATGATTTATAAATGCCATGCTAATTGGATTTTTTAGGAAATCTTAGATAAGCAATGTAACGAATCAAAAGGACATTCATTCGCTTCATTAATTTGGAATATCGTTCAAAATATATTAGAGGAATGTGCAAACGAGGATATAGAAATTGGCCAAATAAAGACTAGAAGAAGAATGTAAATCCACACGGTAGTAACAGAACAAAATGTCCTTCGTACTTCTAATTTTTATTAAAGACTTCCCATCGTTCCCGAAAAGGTTTCTCTGCAAAGATATACCTTCTCTTTGATAAGAACAAACTGTCCATTGGCGAAAGCAGGCTGATTATGGAAAACTCATACGTGGTCTTACGTTTGACCCATTTTTCGTCTGCAAATCATAAAAATCTAATAAATTACCGCCTCTTCGAAAATGCTGTAAAATGGCTTCTATTTCCGTAAAATGGGCTTTAATTCTCTTAAATAGTATTCTTATGGGTAAATGCGCGAACTCGGAGTCAACGACAGCCACGTCGAGGGAAGGAGTCGTTTATCACCTCAAATCATTCTACTTTTTGTTTATTTTAAGAAAATCATCGCGATTCCGAATAAAAAACAAATTTTGAGACAAATATAAAATTTGCATTCGATATCACATATTTTGCTTAACCCCGCGGACGATAAAAACGAACGAGCATTATTTATGCAAAGACCAAGAGCACCGCCCACATGGCTATCCGGTAGCCTTCTTTTGGTAAGGCTCAGCTGCGGTTGAGTTAAGATTCTGATGAAATAAATGAAAATTTTGTAAGTTTTTTTCTTTCAAGAAGAATACCACGTCCAACCCGACTGTTGAATAAGAGCTCTTACGTTTTCGCATACAAAATGCAATGGAAATGTAAGCCCATATGGAACTAATGGTAATATTTCATGACTAGCTATATGAAGTAGAGTTAATTTTCTTAGATTTTAGAATTGACAGTTAGGTTGAACAATTCGCGAACAAGGTATTGCTATCAAATCATGACCTATTAGGAGTTTAATCATTTAATGCGCAGTTGAACGTATTTTTTTGCAAACAAAGAGAAGAGAAACACTATACTTGTCAGTGGACGAAAGGGGAAAACCTTTGAAGCACTTCGGCAGGCTTTTGGCTAAACTCAGGTGAGCTAAAAAAAAATTGTGGGCTTAGCGCTTGCGTGGATTTGTATTATTTTTTTCTTAGATTTCGAAAGACTCAATCTCGAGTTCGAAACTCCTCATGCGAAAGTAAAGATGTAAAATGATGAAGCGACTACATGTCATTTTGTAGCAATTTCTCATTTGTCAAATTTGTTTTATTGAGAGTTGACAATCCGTTTTTTCTTGAGAATTCAGGGAGTCGCAATTAGTATCAATTTGTATTTGAGAGAGACAGTGCAGTTCAGCTACAGTCTGTTAAATTTATTATCACGGCATTGTTGCAGCACTGCAGAGAAGGTGAAAGTCTTTTCAGGGGAGGGAGACCAACCAAACATTAAAGCTGCTCCGACTCTTATTATCTCCTAACGATTCCGGGACCACTAAGAAATCACTGTTTCAAAGTATACCCTACTGTTCTTCTTTCCTCAAATGCTGAATTATTTGGTTTCGATTTCTCCCTCCGATTCAATCGATCCCTAATCAGAACATTACGGAGTGTACGTGTTTCCTTCCCCACTTAACGCACTTCCTTCCCGTCCCTTTATATAATATTCCCACCCTGCATCCTCCCTTCTTTCTTTGCCTCTCCTCTCAGGCGAACGCTTTACGACCTCTCTTCTGTTACAGGTTTAGGACAATCCGCCGACACCGCCGTTTTGGCGCATGCATCGGTAGCGTATATATAGATATCATTTTTACAAATCAAAACTTATGTGATAATTTTTTACGTCGAAGTTTCGAAATTTTGACACAAAACGCCCGGATTATCAATAAATTAAGTCCGATTAAAGTGAATATTTTTTGTGTAAAGAGATGTCACTTTCGATGAAAACTGACATTCAAGCCTCAATATACCACTCATATGCGTCTGGAGGGGGCAGATATACCTCCTATGGGACCAGAAAAGGAGGCAAATTCAGTAAAATTAAGCTGTTTTGTAACTCACCTTATTCCTTCACCTGGTATCTCGAAGCAGTAGCAAAGCATTGCTGTCACGCATCTATTAATATGTGTAACATTTAATATCTTATTTGTTCCATAAATATCTTTACTATGTGTTTTTATAGATCATGACCCACCTTCTACAATCAACTATATGTAGGAATGGTTAAGCTAATTTGATTTGTGATTGTTGGGGAAAATTGTCACAAATTTCATAACAACACATACTTTAATTCCTTTCTAATTACAGACTCTAAATCTGGGTACTCCTTACCCCACGATTAAATACTCCACCTCGTTACAATCTTTCAAAATTAAACTATTAAATCATCTTCTGAAATTTTATGAATCTTTGTTATGTTTTTTAATGTATTTTGTTAATTTGAACATTTTATGTAGTTTTTATGACATTGTTTGGATTTTATTTTGACATTATTCTGTTTTATAATGTCCTGGGAGCAAAAATGTACTTAAATTTCAGCACTTATGGAAATCCGCCAGAGCTAATAAAACAATAATTATCAATAGAAATAAGGCGAAACATACCGAAATATTCAACTTCACATTATTATTTTCATCAAAATATGGTGGTATTTATGAAGATGTTGGGTGTGCGTATGATGAATCAAATCCTGGGAGTTAACTAAACTTTAAGAGTCAATAGATGGGTGCACTGCAGTACACTAATGGTGGATTGCCAGAATCTATCGCTGTGAAATGAGGAACTTTTAGATATCTTTTGCTTCGATGTTTTAGATTCCTTTAAAGTTACGAACCATTTGAGAGAGTGGGGGAAATTCATTTCCGGAAAGTTGAATGTCTTAAATAAAGTGAATCTTGATTGAGAAATGATTTTGTTCCAATGGCAAGGTTTCCTTTAGGAACGTCATCTGTTATTTGGGGAAGAGCGAATGCCAACTTTCAATATCTCTAAGCAATAATTTCAGTCGAATTTACATTCAGTTTAATATTCAATTCCTCCTTCACAAACTGCATAGACATGAATGAATGGGGCCGACAAACACATGAAGATGCAGTTATTTTCGCAGGATATTTTCAAAGACGAAGAAGGATTGCATCGACTACGGAATATCTTCGGAAGTAGTCAGAGGATATCGGAATATTGGGATTGAAATGCTGAATCGTTGAGGTCAATTGGAGGCTTATCCACGATACAAATTACGTCCAAAAAGTTCAAAAGAAGAGAATAATTGGCATTCGACGTCTCGCTAATACATAGATACGACGAGGATTAAAATGAAAGTGCTTTTGTATTGCCTATAAATATTCTTCGTAAGGAATCAATAGTGTTTATTTATCTTTTGGGTCAGAGTATCTATTTAATCACATTCGTATAAAATCTAATAAAATAAAATGACTAATAAAAATTACTACTCGATCGATAGTATGGAATTCTTCGGAAAAGCTTTGTAAAATTTTTAAATATGAGTTTCAACCGAGTGAAAATGATACTCTTGCCTCGGAGATTCTTTAATAGGATATCTTGAGGACTACCTAAGAAAGATATGGCCTCCATCCAGGGTTGCCAACTCCTTGAAGATTCAATCCGGGAGTTTTCCATTCCAAGAGTAGGACATTACGGGAGATTCCGATAGGTTAAGTTTAAATATTATTACAGCTACCATAAAATGTCTATTGCTAGTAACAGTATGCAATGTGATCACAATGGAATTAGCTCTATTTATAAATGTTGTTTCAGACGACTTATAAAGACTTTCTTAACGCAATCATGGTAATTAGATCTGCCAAAAACTTCTAAAATATTTCCAAATTTCTTGTTTTGAAGATGGGATGTAATTTATATTACTCGCAATCAGGAGGATTGTCGGCGTAAAATAGTAAAAAAACAAATATACACGATATCCATAAAGTATATTATTTTAATGTATAATAAAATAATTCTAATTACTAAAATTCAAGCTATCCTTTCCTTCAGGCAATTAGAAATATTATTTATTTATTTATTTATTCAGTTTTCATATACGGCGTAATGGCCAGTTAAAGTAAAACAAATGAGAAAAATAAATTAATTATAACAATAACGCGATATAAAAAAAGTTAAGAAGTATTAAATAGAATTGAGTTTATTCCCATAAGAAGTGGCAAAATGTTGCAAACACTACACTCCTTAAAACTAGCTACGGGTGGCTGGGTTTTAGCCACGGCGTGTCGTGATGATTCAGTCCTCTGTCAGTTCGAATCGGCCGATTTCTTAATTCAGATGATTTCGTAAGGACCCGTTTACAGTTTTACATGCTTATCATGAACAGGTTGAACTGCCGATTCATTCTCAACAGAGAAATAAAAACGTATTAATGGCGTACTCATTGCGACTTAAAATGAGAAATAAATTAAATAAAAGGTGATTGATGTAACCTATGAGACGCGAAAACAGCCTTATACTCCACAAAAACCTCTTTCAGTCGCTTCAAAGTTACTAAATCACGTTAACTATTTCTTTTCGAAAGAATGGGTGGAAATTATAATGGGAGGATTGAAACTAAGAATAGAAAACAAAGACTGAAAAATTGACCAACGAAAGACCTCAAAGTAAAATACTTATGGAATTGGGTTAGGATGTACAGCTCCCCACAAAAATTTCGAACGGCGTAGTCCTGTAGCTGCATAAGATTGAGGGGCTTTGAATTATTGGACTTGGCAACACCGGAGGGACTAGCGATAGGATGGCTCTTATCGTGAGGTCCCACGGATTATTGGATCGGGAATTGAAACCCTGGACCACCTTAATCCAAGTCAAACGCGCTACCTAATTGGCTTTTCGGGGCCTCTCTCTATATTGGCATTAAAATCCCCCGAGTGCTCCGTTCTGACTGGGCCTATCATTACTATTACAATCATATACACCACCATCATACACCACTTAATCATTTTGGCGAACACCATATTGCCCGGGCTGCGGAGCGTATGATCTAGGAGGTAAATAGGGTTTTTTTAGGTTAGACCTTAGACAGATTACGACATCCCAGGTAGTTTTAGTGTTCAATTTTTGTGGTTTAAATAAGAAAGAGATTACGTGGACAAAAATGTGAGCGAAAAATTAAATACTAAATTAATATTAATTAGTATTAAATTAAAATTAATACTAAAAAAAAGAATAGCTGTTGCGGGAAATTGCGAGTTACAGCGAGTTACAGCGAGTTAATTTCAATTTTCACAACTCGAATTCACAATATGAATTTATCTATTTATAAAGGTTCATTTTGTAGGAAACCATTTCCTTCCGTCGTGGTATCAAGAGAACAATTAATTTAAGTGTGTGCTTCTGAACGTTCCCGACTTTAATCGTGCTTCTAAAGTGACTCACTTATGTTATAAATTCATTTCAAAATATTGTGAAGTGATTCGAAAAAAATTCATCTGCAGGAAAGGAAGTGTAACTAATAGATCAACATAAATTCAGGGTTCATTACGTAAAATAATGAAATCAGGAGCGAAACCATATGTTTATCCATTAATCGACGCAGTAACATAAAAGATCCATTCTTTGGAATGACCAGTGTTGAATCTCTCTCATTCGTTCCAATTGGATTTTTCTTATCTAATGCACTATATATTGAGAAAGATATATTCCTAAAACTTGAATTGCAAAACCTAGAGAAAAATGTTTGAAAGAATTCTAAAACGTCCTCCACTCAAATTAAAGATTCATACGAATAGTATAAGAAACGAGCTAATAATTGCGTAAGGAAACAGGAACTTGCCTCAGATAATTCAACGTTTATTAAGAGAAGAAGCCCCGTTTTAAAGAGCAATGTGAGAGATTTAAAAATCTTAGTAGTGAATTGCAGAAGTATAAGTTCACAGACTGAATTCCTTAATCTTACGAGAAGCACTAGTGCGGATATCGTGCTTGGAACCGGGAGTTGGTTAAGCGAAGATATAACATCAGGTAAGATATTTCCTCCAGATTATATTCTTTATCGTAAAGATCGACTCTGTAGAATAGGTGGTGGGGTGTTAGTCACTGTGAAGGAATCTTTAAAGAGTCAGTGTGTTGACATCTTAGAGAACGTTACATGTGAAATGGTTTGGTGCTCGGTTCTCGGACGGAATGGAAAGATATATTCTTTTGTTCGTTTTATCGGCCACAGGATGGCGACATCGGATGTATAGAGCAACTAGCTGATTCGTTAGAGAATATTCGAAAGGAAGTGAAGGATCCTATAATAGCTGAAGGAGGGTATTTTAACCTTACCCATATTTATTTAATAAAATTTATCGAGTTCGAACTCCGGTAGAGAGAAGACTATATCGCAGACATTGATAGATACGTTTTCGCTTCACGCCTTAGATCAACTTAATAAGAAGGTTACTAGGACAATTCGCGAAGGTTAAGGTAGTGCGCTTAATTTAATAGCCATTTCGCATTCTCACTTGATCGATGATCTTAATATTATTGCCGGAATTTCAGACCGCGATGTTATAACTGTAGTTATGAAAGCGGAAATAGTAAAATCTCTCAAACCACCGCGGCAGGTTTATGTCTCTCAAAGCGAGATTTTCGGAATTCAGGGATTATATCAATGCGAAGAGGGAAGACATCTGTAGTTTTTTGAATGGTAATACTATTTAGGATAGCTGGATGGAATTTCTCCGAATATCAAGAGAAGGTTTAGCTAGGTTTTTCTAAATTAAAACCGATGCTTCCACGAACTCGCCGCTAAATGTTGTATGGATATACACAAATTTCGATAGTCGATGAATCAGTTTTCTCGTGTTTCCACCTCGATTTTGAAGCTCCTCTTGAAAGTCTTCTACGTTCCACATAAGAATACCTGCTCGGAAAGTGGGAAGCCTTGGTTCAATTCCCAGCCGTATATCAACTGTTTGTTTCTTTTTCTCCTTGGATTAAGGCGACACGACTTCTCTCTCCACAGCACCGGTTACTCTCACAGGGAATACTAGATCGCCTTCATTTCCCTTCGCCGCTCCCGAGTATTTCCTCGATGGCACTCAATATGCTTTGCTGTAGCCTTGCTTCTGCGTTTATTTGAGTATTCTATTTCCTTTAACTTGAAACAAGTTGCATTTGCACAAACTCACACACAGCACAAGTGCTTTTAAACTCGCTGAACTTTTAAGATATTTATTCTTTCAGTGAGGTGAATCAGTAAACTGGTGATCGGTAGTATATGGATTTGAAGACAAGATATGGAGTTACTCTACGGGTTTCATGAGCTGTGATTTGTGACGCAACTCAGCTTCGCTCGGCTCATCTTCCGAACTGCCGCGGTTCCTTCTGAAGCGAAGTCAGCTTCCCCCTTCTCAGCCTCTCGCTCCTTTCCTCGATTGTATCTTTTGAGTAATCATCAATTAAACCTTAATTTATGAATGGTTAATGTAATTATTAATGACCGATTCCATTTCACAAAAAGTAATCATTTCCAGACAATATATAATAGTTGTAAACGGACCACTTAATTTAATTACTTTCAATGTGATTAAGTCCCAGTTATGAATTACTCGCCTATGCGGAGACGAATCATAGCGAAAATGTTATCCAAAAGGTTCACTACAGCATAAATATATCATGATCATGATGATCATCCAACGCAAGTCAGTTTTGGAAAATAAAAAAATTGATGTTGTGACATCGTCTACGTGAAAATATCTCGGAGAGAAACACCAGCTTAAAAAAATCATAGCTTTACACTCAATAACAATAGGATTATCATTGATGCACCATTAAAAACACACGACGATTTCAAGTGCTTTTACAATATATATAATTTGACATCGTTTGGTGGTGCTGCCTCCATCCTTGCCCGTCCTCCTAGGGAGCTCCTTCGGGCTGGTGGGCTCCTTCGTTGGTGGACCTTCAAGGATATTTTACCTCCACTTTTTCCTCCCTTTTGGGGGGATTGCCAAAGTTCCTCCTTGCGAGGAGATGGGCCTCCGGAAGAAGTCGCGCCGCTGAGGGGTGTCCAAAGCCAGTCGCTGGAGATGCGCATATTTTCTGGTAGGAAGGCGGGCAAAGAAGGCCTTCGCTCGTATGGTTGCCAATTCCTGAATTGGGGTGGCTCCAGTCAATATGTAGTTGGTGGGATTAGCAAAGCGCCAGCCAAGCTGCAGGATGGTGCGAAGGACGGCTCTCTCCGCCTTAGATGGAATTTCCCACGTGGTGCGGGTCAGGAACCCGCTCCAGGCGGGGGAGGCGTACAAAAGAGCACTCAAGATGGTTGCCTGGTATAGGTGCAGCCTAACATGGAGCGGCAAGTCCGGGGACATTAGGAGCGGCAGGAGGACCCTCCGGCGAACCCTCGCTTTTATGGCAACCTGTTGTGCATGATTGCGGAGAGTGAGTCGCCTGTCGAGGGTGACTCCAAGGTAGACTGCTGTGCTTCGCCAATGGACTTCCTCAGCGCCGACGATGATTGGGTCCGGGTCGTCCGCCGGTCGGAGCATTGAGAAGATAATGGTCTGTGTCTTCTTGGAGTTCACCCCTAACCTCCAGGTGTCGTACCATTCAAGAAGCTGGTAGGTGGCCCGCTGCAAGTATTTTACAGCAAGTTTCCTGGAGTAGGACTTCGCTAGTAGCGCAGCATCGTCAGCATAAAATGCTGTCATGCAGCCGTAAAACTTTGTGGGAATGTCCGCACAGAAGATATTGAACAAGATTGGCCCCCAGATGCTACCCTGGGGAACTCCCGCCCTGATGGTTCTGGTGGTAGAGGTGATCCCGCCGAAGAAAACGTGGAAGGTCCTGTCCGAGAGGTATGAGGCGATGGTGTTTATCTGCCATGTTGGAAAGTCCAGTCGACGGAGCTTATGGAGAAGGCCAGCATGCCACATTCGGTCGAAGGCCTTGGTGATGTCGAAGAAGGCCGCTGCAACGTGCCTTTTGTTGTTGAAAGCAGCACTGACGAATTGCAGGACGCGCAGAAGTTGGTGGGTTGTGGCGTGCTCCTCTCTAAAGCCGTATTGCTCCGCCGGGAGGATATTCCTTTCTGATAGTGTTCTCTGGAAAAAGGGTAGTATGGTCCTTTCTACAATCTTCCCCAGTCCGTCCAGAAGCGATATGGGGCGGAAGCTATCTGGGGAGGAGCGAGACTTTCCAGTTTTTAAGATCGGGATGATCTTTGCTCTTTTCCATAAAGCTGGGAAGTGGCCCAGTCTGATGATGGCGTTTGTGATGCATACCAGCCAGAGAACCGCCGCGGACGGAAGTCTTCGGAGTATTTCGTTTTCAATTCCGTCCGGACCGGGAGCTTTTCGAGTCTTAAGGCGACGGAGAGACGCTTTCACGTCCATGGCGGTGATTGTTGGCGGGTCTGTGTTAATGGGAAGCTGATGTGGAGGCATCTGAGGAAGTTCAGGACCTGGATTCGGAGAAAATGCGTCCTCTAAGTGGTCAGCGAAGGCCTCCGCCGTGATGGTGCTCGGCTCTACGGTGGGTATGGTAGCATGACTCCGGAGGGTCAGGCCTTTGGTGAACTTCCACAGAGAACCGTCCTGGGTTTTAGTGGAGGCGATCTTCTTCTCCCACATCTGGGTTTTCCAGGTAGAGATGCTGGTCTGAATATCCCTCTGCAGTCGCCGGAATTCCCGGCGTAAATGCGGTTCTCCAGTGCGCGTCCATCGGCGGCGGATCCTATTTTTCTCCCTAATGGAGGCGATGATGGTTTGAGGAAGTTCCAGTCTCCCTCCGAATCCCCTAGGTTTTCGTGGGATGGTGGCGTCAGCAGCAGCAGTGATGCTAGAAGCGAGGTTGAGTGTTGCAGCATCGACATCATCAGGAGTTTCCAGCTTCCCTGGTGATGACAGACGGGCTGTTAAGTCCTCAGCAAAGGCCTCCCAGTTGGCCTTCCTGAGGTTCCTTTTGGTAGCGATGGGTCGAAAGAGTGGTGATGTTCCGAAGAAAGCTGCGACTGGGAGGTGGTCGCTAGTCAATGCCGGGATGGTGTACATTGTCCTTGGAGGTGGGGACGCGCTGACGAGATAGATGTCGAGTACATCTCCTTTCCCAGTGTGGGAGAACCGGGTGGGTTCTCTTGGGCCGAGAACCTGGACCCGGTTCGTGGTGGCCCAGCGGCGAAGCTCTCTGCCAGATGTATTGTCTCTAAGGGAGCCCCAGTCGCCGTGCTTTGCATTAAGGTCCCCCGCAAAAATGGTAGGAATACCTGGCAGGAAGACATCCCCGAAGGAGGATTGCCGGAAGCGGTGCTGTGGTGGAAGGTAGCACGAGGTGAACTGCATTTCCCCCAGGTATGTGCTAGCGACGATGGTGATGGTCTCTAGCGAATGGAGTGAAGTTGGCTGCGGGTCAAGAAGCCGCGCTGCAATTTTGTTGGAGACCATTATTGCGACGCCCCCTCCGCTGGATCTGCTGCCATCCGGGTTGTCAGGGCGGTCCTTTCGGTATATTGTGAAGCCAGGGGTAGACCATCGGGTGTGTGGAGACAAATGTGTCTCCTGCAGAAGAATGATGTCAAAATTTTGTTGCCCAAGGAAGTGTAGGAGCTCCGGTGTCTTCCGGACAATAGCTCCGCCCACATTCCATGTGAGGATGGAGAGCGCCCTTCTTGTGGTGGTTTTAGGGTCCATTGCGCGGTGCTAAGAGATCGCGGAGGCTTAAGGCGAATTGTTGGAATTGGGAGATGATGGTTGCTTGAAGGCGGACCATCATCTGCTCCATTGCTGTGATGATGGCGTCAGGTGGGTGAGGAGTTTTGGCGCTGGTGCTGGAAACAGGCGATATTCTCTGCTTTTGCCGCAGTGGAATGCTGAGTTCGGCTGCTGTTTCTTCATTGCTTCGGCATGGCTGGGGAAGGGACGGGAACTCCATATTTAGCGTTTTCCTACGCGGAGGTTGGACCTGCGAAGGCACGAAGAGTGGTGTTGAGTTCGACCAGGCGTTGGTGGTAGGTGGAGAAGCAGGCTGGAAGGTGGGTGCATTTGGTGTCGGACGCTGCGAGGGGCTGCTGGCGGATGTAGATTGCATCTTCCTCTCTTTTGCGGCAATCCAGACTGGGCATTTGCGAGACATCGCAGGGTGCGCGCCGCCGCAGTTGCAGCAAAGGGCTTCCTCGGTTCGTGGTTTCGTGCAGACGTGGCCTTGATGAGGACCTGCGCACTTCCAGCAGCGCGGGGCGGCGTGACAATGGGCTGAGGAATGCCCAAACCTATTGCACCGGAAGCACATCTGCGGCTGCTGGTGTTTGTAGGGGCGGATAGTCACCCTACAATATGACAACGCTGTAATTCTGCAAATATCAGCGGGTTTCCATTGAGCGGTCGATGGTGCCGAGAAAACGAAAAGCGGGAGCGCTCTTTGTTCCTTATCTCTGAGCTGGAAGGCCTTCCGCACCGGAATGCCGAGCGCCAAAAGATCCTCTGTCAGTTCCTCCTTCGCGGTTCCGGTGGACAAGCCGCGCACAAGGAAGGAGTGGAGCTGGTCCTGCCGCTCAGCCCATGTTGAGTAGGCGATGCCTTGCCCGTCGAGGAATTCCCTCGCCTTGCGGTAGTCGCACGTGGAGTTCACCGACACTCGGCAAACCTCCCCGCGCGAGTCGACGTTCGACGGAGTCGGGAGTCCAACGCGTGTCGCCACGAAATCGGCGCCATTAAGCGCTTCTCGGAGATCCCTCGCTAAAGCCCTAATGTTAAGAATCCCATACAATTGAAGGGCAGGCGGGCGAGACCTTGCCCCGCTGGTCGGTTCCGGCCGCTGTGTTTCCCCGTCTGCCTCAGGGGTGGATGGCATAGAAGGGGAGGGTACCTCCATTTGACATCCTCCCGAAGTATCAAGGGCGTTGCGTTTTGTTTTCTTCGCCTCAGACGGCGCGAGTGGTTCGAAGCGATTTTTAAGAGCCAGCGGAGCAACTGTTTGCTCGTCTAAGTTGAGGAAATATCTCCTGGGCTTCACAGTAGTAAATGATTCCTCCTCCTCGGTGGTGCTGGCGATCTCCATTGTATCCTCAGCGAGTCGTTTAAGTCGCGGGTCGCGGGAGGAGAGACCAGGCGTGGGGGATGGATTTGCCGTTGACATTCCCGCGGAGACGGTAAATCTAGGAGGGAGAATAACGTTCTTGATGCCGGGTGCCGGAAATGATGCAGGTGATGATGACAAAGGTGTGGGAGTAATCCCTGGAGCAGTCGATGTCTCCATCGGGCTCGAGGTATTGCTCGAGTTGACGGGGCCGCTGGGCGAAAACTCGCCGGCTGCCGACAGTTCGCTTGCCGATAGTTCCTCACAAAATTATCCGTAAACAGCTCACTCAAAACACGTCCTACCGCCACGAAGGTCGAGCTAGAACCCTGCTTTTACAATAATGGCTTGTATTCTTCTCTAAGATATTTACCCGTCAGCAAAAGTTAGAACTCGGATGAAGATCGAAGAAAGATTCTTTAGCCTACTTACGTGAGTACCAAGTGATTATTCTTTATAAGTGTAGTGAAGTGGTAAAGGGATTATTCCTTATAAGGACCTTACAGGATAATTCAAAATTATATGCATTGATATTAAATTGAGAACTATTAAATGGCTGTGCGATGGGTATCAAACTTCTCGTGTCGACGTTTCGTTTATCTTGCGAAGACCCAGCTTCATTAGTTGGATGTTGTTTCTAATTTGGTCTGAACGCTATTGCATTAACAACTTGAATCCTGTTGAAAAACGAGAATCTTTTCTAGTTAAACACATAATAAATTACTTTAGCCTTCACTTCGTGGAACCTTCTTGCATTATTCACAATGAATAATCTTTTCTACTTTATTACAAGATGAAATTCATCCAATCGTTTAAAAACTATACTAAACTCGTAAACGTCGGAGTCCGAGAATCATTTGAACGATGTTTACTAAGATCGATGTCGAATAAAGTCGATGTAAGTCGCAAGTCATCAATAAGATTCTAAGGCCAATAAAAGATTACAATGTATGTACAATACAATGTCGCTTTGAAGAGAGAGGGGGTGAAAGATGTCATGAATCGCTCTCCCCCAACTCAAAAGCTCAAACATTCGATCAGGTAACGCCGGTAGATATTGCTATGCCACCATATCACTGAGTTACAAGTCATCACCTCCATAAAAGGAGATTTTGTATTTAAGTAGCAATTAGTTTTACGTTTCCTTCCACGGAAGTCATCGAAAATAATAAACGCGGATCAAAAGTGTGCTAGAATGGGTTTATGTACACGAAACAGATCACTCGTGAAACCAAGATCTGGTGGAAGTGCGTAAAAAAAAAAAAAAATGGCCAGTGATCACTATCGTGGCAGAATAACGCTCACAGGGAGAGAATCCGGAGTCTTCCACACAACCAAGCCCCGAATGATGCTGAAATACGACTTGCCAAATGACGGAATCGGATGAAACAGAAAGAAACTAGGGTATACGAAATATTCAGTTACAATGAACAATAAATTCCATAGCCTCGTTGGTCACTAACATCCATCTGCATGGAGAGAGGTAGAATGGTTTCAACGAGCGGAAGCCACAGTCAGTTCCGTAATCCAACAGGATGGTGTTGGCAACCTCCTTCAAAGACGAGATCGTCAGCGCGGTATGTGAAGCTACAGGGACGCCTTCGCAACTTGAGTGTTGATCGTTGAGAAGACTATAGCAGTTTCTTCGTGTGCTGGAATATCCGTATTAACAATCAACATTAAAATCTCTGAATTGAGAGTGAGTTTAGATGAGTTTTTTGTGAAATAAGTACAATAATCCGAAATTTTCAGCATTCTCTGCTACAATTAATTTCAATCTAAATTTTCTACCTTTTTCTACAGCCAAATCGCCAATCACAGATGGACGAAATTGCGGATGGACCAAGTAACTGTTGGACTAAATTATCTTAATTATAATTCTCTTATTACAATCATTATCATTTTTTCCCTCACCGTACTTATTTTTGTGTATTTTACTGTAATTTTGTAATGATTTACGAAAGTCTTGCTCGTTGATATATTTATTTGCTTGATTTATACATCAACTATATGTATCATATTAAGAATTGTTAAGTTCTACCATTGCTGCCCGCCTTTCTTGAAGGATAATATTATTAAATATCAGGAAAATGATATTAACTCATGAATTCTCCTCAAAAATAATTAGAGAATTGAAATGCGAGGGATCGAAAGAAGTCGACCATATCCAAAGAAAACCTCAACGACATCCTTGAAGATTAACCTTGGTTCGACACTAGGTCAGGGCAAATATTCTCCTATTTAAAATGCATTGAGAGGAATTTTAAGATTTCTTTATCTCTTCCCGATAACATGGAAACGTAGGACCCGGCAAGTGAGCAAAAGTCATGAATACATTACATATACGCTACTTAACGTTTCCCTGATGGTTCTTGGTTCGATCCCATACATTTAAAATATTGGGAGGAAACGAAGTCTAATCTTAGGGCGTTCCCAGTATGACACCGACATCAAAATATATATAATTCTAATAATCTTCTACAAGTGTCACTGATTGGAAACTTTTACGATGTTCAGGCAACAGCGTGTAATTGACAGATACGCTGCCAACCGCCATCCACTCACATCGCACCCGCTGACCAACCCACCCCCGTCCCTCCCTCCCAACCTACTCCCTTCCCACCCTCTACTCCACCCAACCCCATCCCTCCCTCTTCCCTGCCCCCTCTTATCCATCCCTCTCCTCCACCCACTCCCATCCCTCTTCCCAACTTATTCCTTTCCCACCCACTACTCCACCCAACCCCATCCCTTCCTCTATCCCACCCACTCTTATCCCTCCCTATAACCCATCCACCCCCATCTCTCCCTCTACCCTTACCACTGCCACACCTTCCGCCCACTCCTCCACCCAAACCCTTACCATCCTTTCCCAACCCTCTGTCCTACTCGAAACCTTCTCTCCCTCTACAACACTCAACCCTCACTCCGTTTCACCCTTCTCCATATCAATCGCTTTCATCTTTTCCTTAACCATCTCCCATCACTACTACCTCCATTCTTTCTACCCAATTAGACATTAGGAAAAATACGAGAATTCAAATTAAAAGGTAAGGAATATATAAATTATACATAGCCCCGCCTTACACTTAATAATAAATCTATACATTCTGCAATAATTAGTTCAGCTAAGGGCAAAAAGTTTTTTATATTCATATTATTTAAATTTCAAGCCATGGAACACTATACAAATTCCGGCCTTAGAAATTTTTATACTCTACATATTTGAAAAAATATTTTGACTCGGAAGAAAAAAATGTATTTCACTTCTTATTAATCTTCGGAGGTAGAGTGATGCTTTAGGGGCTCGCCCATGGGTTGTCCAACCGTTTTGTAACCTGAGGTCTTTGTCTGGTAGTGCAGTATTATGATGTGCTCAATGTTGAAGTCCTAAATCATCCTACTTTGGGGCCCCCGGATTTTTCTTGTAGGATTGCGGATACGCTAAAGGGCTTTTTAGACCGTGTCGCTGATGCCGAATGCAAGGATCTCAGCTACATGCTGCACCCGGAGGAGCTGTGAAACTTCTTCTTTCGCTTGGCCGTCAAAGGGGTTCTCCTGCTTTTTGAAGAGCACCATGAAGTCCTCGATATGGGAAGAAGATTAAGGAAATGAATCTTAAAATGCTATATCACATCTAATTATTATGTATAAATAGGGAAGTAAATATAAGCATACATCCAATGAAAACAGTATTATTAATACCTATACTGAATCAATATACTAACAGAAGAAGATGGCAAGAAATTTCCATTAAACTAACACGTCATATGGAATATCCAATTCCATCTCATTTCCAGGAGTTCAGAATGTGCAGATGCAACTTACCAACAGAAATATCCGAGAATCTCAGGAAATTGTACTTGTTCCAGAGATTGTATTTTTGCAACATCAAATACACAACCGATTTCGACGATTGTTTGTCATCATCTGATCGTGTATTTGTTACTAGCAGACAAAAATTTAATTTGTGGGAAAAATATACTTTCCGATGAATTATTCCACAAAACCTCGCCTGATTTTGTGAAGTATCACATTTTGTTTTCGAAATCCTGGAACTCTGAGTCCAACTTTTTCTGAGTGGGGAAAGTAATCACAATACTCTATATTCATCCATCGGTATTAAGATATAAGCGTTTGCAATTAGTACTGTTATAATTTTATTGTCAACGAACCACCGAGTTTGAAAAAACGAACAGCTTTCATTAGATTTAATTATAATTTGTCTTTAGACATCATCAAAATAGCTGTTTGAACTAACATAAAGGTTTGTGTAAAATAATGTTAAAATTAAGAGTAATTCCGTTATATAAGAAATAACTTTAAGCAAATTACGACTAATCAGGCGTCCGATATTTAGTGTGTATTGTTTAAAAAATTTGTAGCAGTGTGGTTGCCCTTTGTTTGTGTTGTGTGCTGGCCGAAGGAGGGAGGAGAGACGGTGTGAAAACAGTGAGTCCCAAGCGTCCATTAGTGCAGTTTTAAGTTTTTGAGTGTGTTCTGTTCGTGGGAATAAAAGGTTTTGTTTCTTTTGAATTGGGAAAAGATTAGTTCTTTCTTAAACCCCAAAAATATCCTCGCTACAAATTTAAATATGTATGAATCATTGTGATTCTTACTTAAATCGTTAAATATCGAGAGTCAATAAGTTATATCCATAGATCTTTCTATTTCCACGTAGCAAGGATTCAAAATATTACATATAAAGAGTATCTATTCTTGTAGATGACAGATTACAAGTCGTAAATAATTGTGTTATGGTATTGCTTCCAATATCCACAGGTAGTTTTTTTTACAAAACCAAGCTTATGTTACTTGAATAAAATAAAACAATGAAAGTAACTTCTAATTTTATTTTTTAACTTCGCCAACTTAACATTAATTGTAATATTATCCATTAAATGGAAGAAAATTCGATCAAAATGCCCGTTACATATTGCACCCGGGAAACTGTTAATTTAAAAAAGCACTTACTTAATAGCTGATTCGTAATTGACCCGGAACACATCATTTTATAAAATAATTCTTGAGGATATATTCAAACTACGTGATATTTTGGATTTATATAAAAGAATAGATTCTGCTTACTTAAGTTGAAGCTCCAATCCACCGACGTCTTCCATGAAAGGTTCCCATGTACACCTTTCGCTTCTTGAAGACACTAATGACCAATAGGCCAGGATAATATTGGTGTGAAAGGTACTTCACTTTCTCCCATTCTATTAAAAATAATAAATTCCAATTAATATTATACAGATTGATTAAAATCGTAAAATTGTTCTATTTTAAAGCCTTGAAAATGTAAAGTAAAACAGACAAATCGAAAAATCAGTATTTCCGTTTATTTGAAACCCTTACACCGTTGACATATCAGTTTGAAATATATTGTTACAACCACATACAACATTGAGAAGATAATAACTTTTTAATTACAATGATCAGTGGTAAGAATTAATATCTAAAAAGGCATTAATTAAACTCTAAGACATTCGAATTGAAATTATGACATCAAACAAAACGTTACTATCAGTACTAATTCGTACCCAATCCAATAATTTCCTAAAGCTATCAAGCTAAATTTAAATTGCAATTAGATCGTAAGAAATAAATATGGTTAGAAACTAATGCCAATTAATGTTAGACTATTGTCGTTAAAGATAACAAGGAACTGGGGAACTATAACAATTAAAACCTTTTCCGACGTACTGGCCATATCGAGTTACCGGCAGAAAAAGTGCGACTATGAACCTCAGTGTCATGGGTTCGATGCCAGAAGTCCCTGATTTTTTCCATAAGGTTACATATCTGGGCTTTATAAAAATTTTTTGAGGTACTTCCGGGCAAATAAGAGAGTTGAAATTCGAGTGATCGTTGTAATCCATGTATATCATACGAAAACCATAAATGCATCATAAAAACTATAAACCGTCATCAAGGATTATCCTTGGTTCGACATAAGATCAGGGCAAATATTCTCCTATTTAAAATGCATTGCAGCGATTTTTGTTATTTTTTAATGCCTTCCCGACAACATATAATCATAAAACCCGGCAAAGAGGAAGGCAAGCGGAATGAATTATCTATTATACCTTATTGAGGTTAATTGAATTTAAATACTCGTATCAATTAAACGGTCAATGTATTTCCTACCAATAATCAATGCTTAGGCAAGTTTCACGTATTTACGGGACAAGGAGGTGGAATGACAGGGACCGCCGACACAAGTAAAAAATATATTGCGCTCTGTGATGCGTAAGGATATGAAAATCCCTTCACATAGAAAAAGATAGATTGATATAGATTTGCATTGGGGATTCAACTGTATTAGAGGGTAATTTCATATTTATACTATCTCCTAAAATACATTCTTAAATTCTTCTTCTATCGATATCGTTCTTGTATGTTCTGAACCTAAGCATCGGAACTTCACAATTCTTAGCATCTCTTTAAATTCTATTTCTTTTCCTTTCCTATCTGCTAGATTTAGTTATGGTGAATTTCTCCATAAGTCACTGATAAACGCATACCTTTTCGCGTTTACTCTTAATATCCGTAAAAGGAAAAGGTAACTGGTTTTATTAGCAACAGTCATACCATTCCACGATGAGAGTTATCGATATAAGTTATTAAACCGAAGTTTAGATAGAATTCTACGATGATATTTAATCGGCAGTCGCTGATATTGTGCTATAACTGTACTAGTTATAATTAAGGACTTCATTTCAGGAGCCGTGATTTTTTTTCGATTATGCTTGGTGCTTTGCTTCGTGAGTCAAAAGCATGAAATTTCGCTTTCCGCCTTGTACAAGATCTTTGTAAAGAGAAATGAGAGTTACTTGCATTTGTACACAAGGTTGATTTAGCTTCCCCTTTCCGTTCATTTTTCGGTAAAATTATTTTCAAAATTAGCGAGCAATATTTTGTAAAGGGTTTCGTTTATCTCTATGTTTTGTTCCAAAGACCTTGGATTCTTTCGCTTTGGTTTTAATTGTTCAAGGTGGTCTATTACCTACCTCGGACGAAACAAGGAATTTTAAGTACATTTCACTGTATCACGTTGACGATAACATAATACTTTAATTTGATATCGGTAAATATATTAACCTGCGATGCGTGACCTAAATCTTTATGCCACTAGCAACTCAATTGTACCGGCCTTGGTGGTCGAGTAAATAGCATCTATTCTATCGCTCCAAACCCAAGGTCCCAGGTTCGAATCCCGGCTGATCGGACTTTTCCGAATCAGGGAATGGTTGTGTGTGTTACTGTTGCCTCGGTGAAGCACCTCCTGAAGTTCATCAGAGCTTAGGAGGACTTCACCGGTGAAGGGCAACAGTAGCTACACATGAAAAAAAAATGTGTCAAAGAAATGTAATGGCCCGGACTGGAAATAAAGGATGCTCTCCATGCTCTAACGGAGAATATACATTTTATCAAATAGCAGTATATAAGTTTATTCACGGAACAGACCTTTTAAGGTAATTCAATTTGTCCTCCCAATGCATAAGTTTGATTCAATTTGGCTAGTAACCAGACGTCCTTTATTTGCTGATAGAAATGTAATAAATAGATTTTATCGATACATGGATTTTTAATATATCTTTAGAAAGATTCAAGTTAACTTTATATCACCCGGATGTGACATAAACTGTAAGTGTAGGAAAACTAATATCTCTTCTTACATTGTGCTATTCCGGTTTAGTTTGAGGGATATTAAGTTTAAAAAGTTTCAACATAAACCAATCCAAATTCGAACCAATGGAACATCAAATACCTTTGAGAGTAATTCACTTAGATGAGAAACTCAACCAGATCATAATCGTGCTAATTGAGCAATACTTCTATACGAGGACTTGATTTTTTTATAATGTTGCGTCCCAAGAGATTCCATCGAAAGATGCATTGATGAATTTCATTCTCTCAAAATTTAAATAGAAGTATTAACTCTGAATTTCATATTAGAAAGAGTAATTCATGTTTAAATTCTATGATTAAACAAGTAGGTCTTACTGCAATTATCGAGAAATAAATCGCTTCCTCTAGTAAGGACTTTTTAATACGTAATGAAACTTACCTAAGCATTGATTATTGGCAGGTAATAAATAGACTGTTTAATTGATACGAGTATTTATATTCAATTATCCTCAATAAGGCATAATAGATAATTCACTCCGCTGGATTTCCCCTGTGCTGGATTTTATGGTTATATGTTGTCGGGAAGGCATTTAAAAAATCTCAAAAATCACTGCAATGCATTTTAAATAGGAGAATATTGGCCCTGATCTAATGTCGAACCAAGGATAATCCTTGATGACGGTTTATAGTTTTTACTTTCTCCATATACGAAGTATAGAGAAAGTATTGTTTTCATGAAAAAAATCGACTTCGAGATTTCAACGGAAATACATGTTTTGGGGTCCCTAGAACACGTTTTGACCATTTTCGGAATGATGTCTGTGTGTATGTGTGTGTGTGTGTGTGTGTGTGTGTGTGTGTGTGTGTGTGTGTGATAGTGGGCACTCTAACATGAAAACTATTAGTCGTATCAATACCAAAATTCATATATAGTACTGTGGTGTGTGCTGTCAGAGTTGATTAGTTTTTGGAGTAAATTGGTTAACCGGAAGTCGAGCTTCATTCATCAAAGCTCATTTCCTGTTTTCACAATATCTCCGAAAATATGATATATAGGTATATTGCATATCCTATAAAAGTTTTAGATAATGTGATATACTATAACTTTTGAATTTAACATATTTTTTTATCACCGGTTTATTAGGAGTTATTCGTGAAATACCGATAAACCGGAAGTAGCTGTTATGTACTTTGTGGGCGCTCTAACATGAAAACTATTAGTCGGATCAACACCAAATTTAATATATAGAATTAAAGTTGGTGTTGTTAGAGTTGATTAGTTTTTGGAGTAAATCCGTTCTCCGGAAGTCGAGCTTAATTTTTCAAAGCTCATTTCCGGTTTTCGAAATATCTCCATAAATATTATATTTAGGTATAAACTATTATATAAAAATGTTTTAGAAAATGTAATTTACTATAACTTTTGTTTGAAACATATTTTTATATCACTGATTATGTAGGAGTTATTTGTGAAATACTGATAAACCGGAAGTTGCTGAATATGTACGTTGTGGGAGCTCTGGGCTCTATGGGCGAAAGGCCATTTCATCGTTTTTCATCGAACATGTCCCGAAAAACATTATTTATAATGTTTTTGACGTAAAAGATAATATGAAAGAAATTAATCACTTATCTTCCAAGTTTAGATTGAATATAGAGTTTGAAAATACTGTCGTAGATAAATATTTATATTTTATATATGGAGAAAGTCATGTGCTGGCCTCATCAGATTTTTTATGATGCATTTATGGTTTTCGTATGATATACATGGATTACAACGATCACTCGAATTTCAACTCTCTTATTTGCCCGGAAGTACCTCAAAAAAATTTCGAAAAGCCCAGCAATGTACCCTTATAAAAAATCGGGGACTTCAGGCATCGAACCCATGACACTGAGGTTCACAGTCGCACTTTTTCTGCCTGTAACTCGATATGGCCAGTACGTCGTAAAAGGTTTTAATTGTTATAGTTCCCCAGTTCCTTGTTATCTTTAACGACAATAGTCTAACATTAATTGGCATTAGTTTCTAACCGTATTTATTTCTTACAATATAATTGCAATTTTAATTTCGCTAGATCGCTTTAGGAATATTATTCGATTGGGTACGAATTAGTACTGATAGTAACGTTTTGTTTCATAACATAATTTCAGTGCGAATGTCTAAGAGTTTAATTAATGCATTTTTAGATATTGATTCTTGCCACTGATCATTGTAATTAAAAAGTTATTATCTTCTCAATGTTGTACGTGGTTGTAACAAGATATTTCAAACTGGTATGTCCACGGTGTAAAGGTTTCAAATCAATGGAAATACTGATTTTTCGATTTGCCTGTTTTACTTTACATTTTCAAGGCTTTAAAATAGAACAATTTTACGATTTTAATCAATCTGTATAATATTAATTGGAATTTATTATTTTTAATAGAATGGGAGAAAGTGAAGTACCTTTCACACCGATATTGTCCTGGCCTATTGGTCATTAGTGTCTTCAAGAAGCGAAAGGCGTACATGGGAACCTTTCATGGAAGACGTCGGTGGATTGGAGCTTCAACTTAAGTAAGCAGAATCTATTCTGTTATATCAATCCAAAATATCACTTACTTTGAATATATCCTCACGTTGAGAACTGCGAAGTTTTATTTTCACTTCGTATATTCAATTATAAAAGCTTGTGGAATTATTTCATAAAATGATGTGTTCCGGGCCAATTACGAACCAACTATTAAGTAAGTGCTTTTTTAAATTAACAGTTTTCCGGGTGCAATATGTAACGGGCATTTTGATCGAATTTTCTTCCATTTAATGGATAGTATTACAAGTAATGTAAATTTGGCGAAGTTAAAAATAAAATTAGGAGTTACTTTCATTGTTTTATTTTATTCAAGTAACATAAGCTTGGTTTTGTAAAAAAATTACTACCTGTGGATATTAGAAGCAATACGATAACACAATTATTTACGACTTGTAATCCGTCATCCGCAAGAATAGATACTCTTTATATGTAATATTTTGAGTCCTTGTTAGTGTAAATAGAAAGATCTTTAGCTATAACTCATTGACTCTAGATATTTAACGAATTAAGTAAGAATCACAATGATTCATACATATTTAAATTTTTTAAACAATACCCACTAAATATCGGACGCCTGATTAATAAACTAATTTGCTTAAAGTTATTTCTTGCATAACGGAATTAATCTAAGTTTTAAAATTATTTTACACAAATCTTGATTTTTATTTAAACAGCTCCTTTGATGATGTTTGAAGACGGAATTATAATTAAATCTAATGAAAGCTGTTCGTTTTTTTTAAACTCCGTGGTTCGTTGACAATTCAATTATAACAGTACTAATTGCAAACGCGTATATCTTAATACCGATGGATGGATATAGAGTATTGTGATTACTTTCCCCACTCAGAAAAAGTTGGACTCAGAGTCCCAGGATTTCGAAAACAAAATGTGATACTTCACAAAATCAGGCGAGGCATTGTGGAGTAATTCTTCGGAAAGTATATTTTTCCCAAAAATTAAATTTTTGTCAGCTAGTAACAAATACACGATCAGATGATGACAAACAATCGTCGAAACCGGTTGTGTATTTGATGTTGCAAAATGCAACTTGTGGAATAAGTAAAATTTCCTGAGATTCTCGGATATTTCTGTTTGTAAGTTGCATCTGCAAATTTTTAACTCCTGGAAATGAGTTGAAATTGGATATTCCATATGACGTGTTAGTTTAATGGAAAGTTCATGCCATCTTCTTCTGTTAGTATAATGATACAGTTTAGGTATTAATAAGACGGTTTTCCATTGGATGTATGCTTATATTTACTTCCCTATCTATACATTATTGTATTAGATGTGATGTAGCATTTTAAGATTCATTTCCCTAATCTTCTTCCCATATCGAGGACTTCATGACGCCCTTCAAAAAGCAGGAGAACGCCCTTGACGGCCAAGCGAAAGAAGCGTTTCACAGCTCCTCCGGTTGCAGCATGGAGCTGAGATCCTTGCATTCGGCATCAGCCCTAAAGGTCTATCTGATCTTAAAAGCCCTCCTCCATTAGCGTCTCCGCAACCCTACCCGAAAAATACAGGCGCTCAAAAGTAGGATGATTTAGGACTTCAACATTGAGCACATCATAATACTGCACTACCAGACAATGACCTCAGGCTGCAAAACGGTTGGAGAACCCAAGGGCGAGCCCCTTAAGCATCACTCTACCCCGGAAGATGAATAAAAAGTGAAATACATTTTTTTCTTCCTAGCCAAAATATAATTTCAGTTATGTACTGCATAAAAATTTTTAAGGCCGGAATTTGTATAGTGTTCCATGAATTGAAATGTATATAATTTGGAAAATTACACCGCGGCTCACACGGCGCCGCCCACGCTCCCTCCGCCACTAGGAGGAGCCCTCACTCGGCCCCCAGATGCCTTCTCCCCGGACACCGGCGACCCCGGACGCCGCTACCAGGAGTGCCGGTCCAACGGAGGCCGATTACTGGACCTGGGTCCACGAGTTGGCACAGAGCCCGTGGCCTCTCCTCAGCCCACTATCGCCGTCCACGCCGCCCTACCGACTGCAGCTCGTAGACTCGCCGATGACTCCCTACACCCGCCTGCCGGAGCTGCCGCGGAGGATTATGGACCCTCGGGTGACCCGAATCCTGTTCGGATCTCCCAAGAATCCGGCGAGGACAGCCCCGGCCAAGGCCCCAGAAGCTGTAGCCACGCTGCAGCCCGGACGCGACTCGCCCCTCCGGCTTGATCGTGTGATTTTTTTGTTCGACCCCCCCCCCTTTTTTATGGAAGGGGTCCCCAATGAGACACCAAACGCACAACCACCCTCTGTCGATGAAATTGCGACAATATCCAAGCCATCCATCAGCTGCATCATTCCAGAAGTGTGTGAAGCTCTCATTAAAAACTTACTTATAGATAAAGGAAAATTTTTATTTATTACATCTTAAGAAGCAATCAATCAAACAAGCAAAACACTCGTATCATAGCGTCCCATTGATATCGATGTCGGCTCTTGGTCTGCTCTGCTACCGAAAGCATCACCATAGCTGAAATCGGAGCCATATTTACGGCTATGCGAAGCTTTCGCTGAAATTATTAAGCAAACACGTGACTAGCAGTGTATCTCTAAGACTTGCGTGATGATTGGGGTTTTGTACTCTTCAGCAGAAAAAAAGTACAGAGCTAGTCATGGGACTTGACTCTTGGGGGGGGGGGTTGAACCCCTAAAACCCCCCCTCGCTGCGCTACTGGTTCAAATGATTCTCGGACTCCGAAGTTTACGAGTTTAGTATAGTTTTTATACGATTGGATGAATTTCATCTTGTAATAAACCAGAAAAGATTATTCATGGTGAATAATGCAAAAAGGTTCCACGAAGTGAAGGCTAAAGTAATTTATTATGTTTTTAACTACAAAAGATTCTAGTTTTTCAACAGGATTCAAGTAGACTATAGAAAAAACTATATAATATCGTTCATACCAAATCAGAAACAACATCCAACTAATGAAGCTGGGTCTTCGCAAGATAAACGAAACGTCGACACGAGAGGTTTGATACCCATCGCACAGCCATTTAAATGTGTATGTCATACCCCACGCCCATCTCATCCGCATCCCATACGCCCACAGAATTCCAATATGGCAAATTTACCGTGGCATTATTACCTATAAATAAGAGGGGCATTTTTACCGCGTACCACACCCGCATGGAATTCCCGCCCCCCAATATTCTGTCTTCTAATTTTTCCATCTGTATTTCATTATGGTAATTTCTCCATATAAAACTTAAGGTTTCATAATAATCTGTAAATCTTATGGCATTTTTACCCGTAGCATATTTTTACCGTGGAATCTTTACCTGAATTCAATATTTCATTCATTTCGTCTACAAAATCTGAACGAATTAACTTTTCGAAAAGTTTCTGTCGGTAATCAGATCTTCTCACCTGGAGCGAATTTCAACCGAGGGACTCCATCATAGCCGTAACGCTGCTGTCGAGCCTGAAATCCCCGTTACGCAACTCGCTAAGATCTGTTTTCTGGTAAATATTTTGTCCTTCTGAAAACTTTTTCGTCAATCGCGTAGACACACAGGCTTTCCTGAAATCTAGGAAAACTGCGTCTGTTCTTATACCGCCATCTGCCGTTTTAGATACGTAATTCATAAAAAGCGCTAACCGGGTCTCACAAGACCTACCTTAACGGAATCCGTGCTGGCTCTGACTGATTGCTCCCTTTTCGGAAAGAAAGCGCATGATAGAGCTCGCTATTATATGCTCCATTATTTTTCAAAAATTTGAAGTTAATGAAATTGGCCTATAATCATCTAGTTTTGACGCACGCCCTTTCTTAGGTACCGGAGTGACGCCAGCTTTTTTCCACGACATTGGGACGGTTCCCTCATCCAATGATTTTTGATAGAAAATCTGAAGAAGTGGAGCAATTTCATTGGCTAAAGTTTTTATTAGAACAGCGGGAATACCTTCGGGTCCCGGCGCCTTTTTCCTATCAATTTCTCGCAATAACTTTCCAATCCCAACAACCGATATCTCTATGGGACACATCTCTGAATCACTGCGCAAGGTAATATAGTTAACTTGATCATTTTCTACAATGAAGCATTTCGGGTAGTGCCGGTTAAGTAAGTTAGCTTTATCTTTCGATTTATTTACGGTAAATGTCGAATTACGTCGAATGATTCGGGAGACGGAAGAAAATAAAATTCCAAAAAGATTTGCTAACGCTCGATGGAGTTCTTTGTTAGCAAGGAACCAAAGATTCATGAGAAGGCTAAGCTCTACTGATATCTTTTTTTCCATCCAACTGTAAGGGAATGAATCTACTTGCTAGTAGAGACTCTGAAAAAGAATGATATATTAGCTACTAGACTAGTCTATCATGTTGATGACCAAAATTAATATGATACTGCAAGGAACTTCTCTCACAATACAATGATAAGAATACTCACTCTTCACTACTTACTCCTCCCTTTATTTCTCTCTCGCTTCTCTTTTATTTCAATTCCACCCATACCCCACGTGATTGCCAGCATACGCACGCGCCGGTATACTGCATATTCGGGAATATAGCAGCATACCGGCCCTTCTCCCACATCCGGTGATGCGTTTTCATATTTTCCATAGCTGCAAAATCAGGAGTTCCCATCGGGACGTTGCAGTTATGGACCCTTCTCCCACATCCTGTGCTACTTGCAACATCAGGTGTTCCCATCCTTACAATAGTATTGCTAAACTCTAGTGAACGATAGCATTTGAAGTTAAATACATCCTCGAAATTTTAAACTTTTAAATTTTACAATCTTATCGATAAGTTTTTCAGCAACATCCCACGGAATCCGGAAATTACCTTTGAATTCTTTATCACTTTTGGCACGAGCGGTTACTAAACATTTTGCACTCGGTGGAATTTTCTGTCATTGAGTAAATATTAAGCAATAGGAATAGAAGTTCATCATAGAAGACTTTATTCGTTGTGATTTTGTTATTCATTTATTTATTTTACTTCTTCGTTAATGCCAAAATATATTTAGAAACTAAATTAAACTTAAATGAAATGAGAGCGGATTTTAAAGCATGAAAATTTTTTTTAAAACAGGGTATAATGTCAAAAGATAAGAAATCGGAATCTAAATGAAAAGTAAAAATAACATTTATATGCGTTAATTCTATACGTTGCAGCTGTAGAGAGAGTATCTTCCGAAGATATTCTAGAACGAAGAAGGGTGAAGTCAGACGACCCCAGGGTAAAATAGGTATTTTGCTTACAAATAAAGCTAGAATTTCCACATGCAATGATTGCTGGCGCCAGTATTTTTCTTCTGGAGGACTGTGATTTCAGAACCTTGTGATGACTCGATGAGTTATAACTAGTTGTTCCAATAAATCGTTTTTCATGAAACGCTTGACTGATTTTTCTGCTACCATTCCTAAGATGGAGTGTCGCCATGTGATGGCTTCAGTGCTTGATTATATGCACAGTAATCGATCGATTGATAAGGGCAAGTTGAAAGATGAGAAAGAAAACAGAGTGGGGAAAGTCTACTGATAAGTTGAACTCCTTTCTACTTTTACTGGCGCAAGGGTTCCAGGCAGTGGCGGGTCCAGGGGGGGGGGGCTATGGGGGCTGTAGCCCCCCCCCCCCCAGAAGTCAGAATAAAAAAAATGTATCATCGTTCATACTATTGAGATGTGAAGAAAATATTGTTTATCTACAACGATAAATAATAATAAGCATAATTCAAATATGTACAGGCATCCCCCGTCTACCGCGGCCCTTAAGTATCCGCGGTTATTTTTTTGATACCCAGTCTTCTCAACCGCGGGTGTTTCCCTTGCCAACCGCGGTCTACGAGTCAACCAACTCGACAGTCCGCAATGTAAATTCAAGTATAGTTGGTGCCCAATATTTTACCAAGCTTCGCCGAGTGCGGATTCAGAATTAATTTTAATCGGTATGCTTATGCGGCCATTTTTAGCATTTGTCATCCAATCATAAAATCTATTACTTTACAATTTCTAGTACAACTCAAACTTTTACCATACCACGGAAACACTTCATTCCAAATTATTTTGTTTCTTATTTGAATTAGATTCATCGCGGATTTTTCCCAGATATTACAGAATTTCCTTTCATTAATAGTATATTCTGATAAAATACATAAGCTTGGGTGCTTTTCTTGTGCTTAGCGGCACAATAGGGATAATTAAGGTGCCGCTAAGCACCTTAATTATCCAAGAAAAAGCCTTGCGGTTATATAAAAATATCGCTTTTTCAGGTGAAAGCAGTGCCGAAAAAGAATTCACTGCAAGTAAGGGCTGGTTTGAGAATTTTAAGAAAAGACATAACCTACATAATGTGAAGATTTACAGTGAAATTGCATCTGCGGACCACAAAGCTGCGAATGAGTTTCCCAATTTGTTTATGCAGCTTATTAAAGAGAAGAGTTACTCATAAGAGCGAGTGTTTAATGCCGATGAAACCAGACTCTTCTGGAAGAGAATGCCTTCTCGGACTCTTATTTCGGGATTTAAGGTTAAGGCAAAGACCGCGTCACACTTCTTCTATGCTCCAATGCAGCAGGCGATTTCAAATTAAAGCCTATGCTCATTTACCACATGCAGAACCCGTGACTGGGAAAATGAAAAATAATCTTCCAGTGTTTTGGCGGTCCAACCGAAAGCCTTGGGTGTGTCGAAATATCTTCATGGACTGGTTTAGCATTTTTTTGTTCCCGAAGTTAAGAAATGTATATCATCAAAAGAATCCCTTTTAAAGTTCTTCTCGTTTTGGATAATGCCCGAGGTCATCCTCAGGAACTTAAATCTGCTCACCCAAGTGTAGAGGTATTATTCCTAACTCCACATCACTCCTCTAGCCTCTAGATCAGGGTATCATTTCTACCTTCAAGAGTTATTATATTCGGTGTACCTTCTCTTTCTTGTTAGAAATGATAGAGAAAAACAACTATATCTCTGTAACTGATTGTTAGAAAAAATTCAATATTGCCGACAACATAAATTTAATTAAAGAATCACTGGACGAGATTAAACCATTGACACTGAATTCATGTAAGCGGAAACACTGGTCGGAGGCTGTCATTGATTTTAAAGAATTTCCTTAGCTTGTCGGTGAACTAAATCTTAACGTTTCACATGGAAGGCGACTGAAAGGGGAAGGGCTAGAAGACATGCAGCTTAAATATGTCGAAGAACTTTTAAATGCAAGCAATGAAGAGTTGAGTGAGGAGGATCTGGAGCAGCTCATCGATAAGCAGGACGAGGCTGAGGAAGAGGACGAAGAAGAGCAACCTTCAACAGAAATTACTTTGGCCAATGTCAACAAAATCGTTAATATGGCCTCAAATTTGTCAGATTTTGTGATTGACGTGGACCAAAAATGGACGGTAGCTAGATTTTCAAAAGAGGATTAGAGGAGTTGCTGCAACCTAACAAAGAACTGAGGAAGAATCTAACGAAAAAACTGAGCCAGCCAACTATCATATCATTCTTTAGTAAAATAGGAGATGCCGAATCAGAAAGTGGTGAGACAGAGTGATTCAAGTACCGTAACTACCACAACAGACACAGATCATTTATTATTTAAGTAAATGAAATGATATTTTCAATAAATTATTTATTTTGATAAACGTCGACTATTTAAATATTATCTGTTTATAATTCAGGACATAAACGTATTTAAGCTGGAAAATTACTTCGTTTATGAAAAATTTATCTTGCAGACTGGCCTTGCAGATTCCGTTAGAGCCAATATTTCCGATGCAGAGGGAGCTGATAATTTTTATCGGAAGTTATCGGCGCGTTTGGGATAGAATTGCGGTCAAAATTAAAGAGGAATAACATCTTAGAAATGTATACATCTAATAAACAGGGAAAACTATTTTGAACAAATTTTTTCTCCCTCCTTTCTCGGAAAACCTTGATTTCCTATATACGTAATGCTTCGCCAACCGCGGTTTTGCCAACCGCGGGCTCTTTCGATTCCCTAACCCCCGCGGTTGGCGAGGGATATCTGTATACTGAGTTTAATTTTATAAAATTTCTTACAAAAATCGATAAATAGAAAATGAATCTTTAATCCTAACTCTCAAGCCCCCCCCACAGCTCGATCCTAGATCCGCCACTGGTTCCTGGTACAACAATCATTGCATGTGGAAACCCAGCTTTAGGATTTTGAGATAAGGAATTGATTGGGTTCTCTCTTTAAAAATAAATGCCAAAGAGCTGGGAGATATTACCATTATCTTGCTGTGAAAATGAAAGGAGGCCTCTACTTTGGATATAAACTTCGTAGAACTGAGACATTTTGTCTCAGCATTCCGTAGCTACTCAGCATACGAGGCCTCTGCCCCCAAGCTAGAAATTAATGCCTTTTGAGAGCAAATAGGTAATTCTTTCCTTCCCGAGTAACTCATGGGCCCAAGTCTATGGACTGCCTGCTTTACCCGGCCCGAGTCCGGCCTATGCGGACCTCTAATTTGAAAAGCACCCATTCTTTTGATTACCCTCCCCCAAACATCACTGCCCTAAACGCCCTCAAGGCCCTGAGCTACTCGTTCCATCTATTGGCAAATCTTAGAACTAGAAAGAGAAATTGGGCGCGACGGTATTTTCCAGAGGTATTCAATGTATCCAATCCACATCAAATATCTTAGGAACTCCTTTAAATTTATTGTTTCCCGTAATTTTTTTCAGTAGTCCCGTTCAGTGCGTTAGTTAGTTAGAACAAGCAAGTCAACATAAAAGCTAAACTTTCCTTGAACGAATTAACTAATTACTGATTGGCCTTCTGCTTGCAGTGAAAAACACTCTCCTACCTCTCCACTTTCATATCTTCACTTGATAAAGATTTCTCCAACCTTTGAATATTTGTTGCTAGCTAGCAGCATTAGCGACTTGAAATTTTGCGAGATATATTTTTCTAAACAAAAAATAGCGTGTAATGACGCCTTTTTACATCTCTGACAGAGACCCTACGAAGAAATCTAATGATCAAACATTTTTCGAAATACATTAAATATAAAATTATTACAGAAAAAAATAAATACAATAGTTCTAATTTCATCGATTTGAACCATTGTTGTTAGTTGCAAGCGCCTACCTAATTGTTTGTAATATTAGTAAACAGAGATCAGTTATTACTACCAGAAAATATATAATACTGGTTATATATAGTAAGTCTCCAATAATTAGTGATTAGCTTTTTACCCATTTCTATACAAAGCTCTCTAGTTTGATTCTGGGAGGAAAACTGGTTTCAAACAGTAGGCAAAAATAATTAACAAACATGAGTCAAAACATGAAATGCTCAGATGGAAGGAGCTGGCTGTGATTATTTAAGTAATGATGAAAACTTAAGTATTAGCAATTTTCAATCAGCTGAGGAAACATATCTAAAATTCGAAGAGCAGTCAGAGATAAACATCTTTTTCATCAAAGCAAATTTTTCAAACCTCTCAACATTAAGCTTAAAAAATATTACTAAACTGGTAGTCATTGGTCAGCCAATTACATATATTGAGGGTCTTAGGAACACAGAACTGCTAGAGGAGCTATGGTTAGCAGACTGCTATATAAAGGTGAAACCTCAAGTGATTCTTAATAATAATGTATAAAAATTTAAGCTATAAAAACTTTTTATCATTGTTTCAGAGAATAGAAAACTTAGAATCCTGCTCAAATCTACAAAAACTATATCTGTATTCAAATAAAATAAAAAAAATCGAAGGATTGGATGGCTTGAAAAGACTCCGGATTCTAAACCTCTCAGGAAACTACATAACTGAGATTACAGTGAGCTTAAATCTGCTAAAACTTGTCATTAACAATTATCACATCTTGCTAAACCAAATATTACTTCCAGAACATTAATGAACTAGAAAAACTGCAAGAATTGTATCTGAGTGGGAATAAAATCAAATATATTGGTAAATCACTCACCAATAACAAAAATCTAAAAATTCTGAGTTTATCTGGAAATCTTTTTCACAGCATAAATGTACGCAATATCTTCTTTGAGATATGATTTTATAAAATATTCTTTGAAAAATCATTCGAATGTAAAATATCTATTTGTATTTACATTATAGAAGTAGATGTTTTACATTTTCAGGACATTCTTTGCCTTCCAGATGTAGAATATCTAGAATTTTCAGATGCATTTCACAGAAAATGTCCAATAGCCTGTCTATGTAACTATAGATCTCTGATAATACTTCAGATGCCTAATATAAAGTACCTGGATTCCTTTTGTGTAGATGAAGAAGAAAGAGCTCATACATTAGTAAGGTTTTATCCATTTAAAAGATTATGCTTAGGCTGAATTATTGAAGAAATTAGCAAGACATATCCTTTTTAGGAGTATCTGAGCAAAAAAAATATTTACTATGAAGCAATTCAAATTCATTCAAAATGCAAGTACCGCTGTGACCTAAATGAAAGAAAAAAGGTCAGTGATATTAAAAAGGAAATATATAAAGAGATTCTTCACTCTTTGAAAGTTGAAGAAATTCAGGTACTTATTGATACAAGTACTTTTTTGTTATATTCTCTGTGCTTTCTGCCATTGCTGCTAAATATATACATATATAAGGGATCAAAATTCTAACCACGTTCCACAAGTGTCACTGACTTGAAATTTTAACGACGTACTGGCCATATCATGTAACCAGCGAATAAGTGCGAGTTTGAACCTCAATGTCATGGGTTTGATGCCAGGAGGCCCCAAAGTCCTGATTTTTCCCATTAAGATATATAGCAGTGAATGAAAGCAATCAAGGAAGCTTTAACTTTGTGGAACTCCATCCTAATAAATGGGTGGAAATAAAGTGGAATTCTGCATATTTATTTCCACCCATTTATTATATTGCAGTGATTTTCGAAAATTTTTTTGAGTTTTTCTGGCAAAATAGTGAGTTGAAATTGGAGGGATTGCTGTAAGCCGTGCGTATCCGACAAAAACCACAAAGATATCTTTGATGATTATCCCATTATGGGCAAATATTCTCCCATTTAATATGCATTGCAACAATTTTTAAGATTTTTTGAAAATTCCTTCCCGATAGCATAGAAAATTTAAACTTGGCATGTGGATATAGATTATGAATTTATTTTATATACTCTGTTTAACGCTTTGCTGATGGTCTTTGGTTCGATCCCAGAAAGTCATTTACATTCCTCAATACATTTCTAATGGAGATAATGGAATCCTATTTTAGGTCCTCCTTAGGTATGATATTGACTTCAAACTTTGCATTAAATAAGATCAAGTTCTACCAAGTTATAATGTCTATTAACATCCGTCAATAAGTCCTGGGTTCGACACCAGGTATCTCTAAAATTGGAAATTGCTACAATTTTTAAGATAAAAAAAAAATTATTTCCTGTTAGTATGGAAACTTGAAACCAAGCATATGAATAGAGATCATAATAAAATTTCATATATGCTGTTAACAGTTTCTCTGATGGTCCTTGGTTCGATCCTAGAGAGCCATTTACATTACCCAATGCTGTTCATATAGGGATAAGGAAGTGTTATTTTAGGACCTTCCTGATAAGTATTGACTTCAAAATTTGTATTAAATGAGTTTTATTTCTACCAGATCGTTTCATGTATTCACATCTTCCAAAAGATCCTGGCTAGCACACTAGGCATCTCTTCTATTTGAAATGTATGGCGTGATTTCTAATTACTTATGATACAGTATTGAAAATATTTTCAGCTATATCCATGAAGGATAGGGAATTCAAAATCAAAGAAGTCCCAGAAAACTTGCTATTCTTTATTTATATCTATAAAACTGTCACTAAATGTGCATTAAGGAGAAAGGAAGGCAGGTGATCCAAATATCCAGGGCCCAAGCTGAATTGGGACTGAAGCTAAAAATACAACTTGTTTAACATAGAGTTGAAGGGTCTGCAAGTGAAAAAAAGGGCCTGATGCAGGAATTTCTCTCCTGCACTCAGTACACATCCATAATGCTAAGATCCAGAGATTATACTTTTATATTATTTTTCTGTCCTTATACCTATAGCTATAAAGACAGAAAAGTACTTCCAAATTGAATTATCATGCTACCAATATTGTAATTGGATTATTGATTTTAAACATACGATATCTGATACAGAGCGAAATGCAGTGCTTTTCTTCACTAGAGGATATGCCTATTACATTCACCGGAGCCAAGCAAAAAGCAATTTGGTCTCAAATACAAAATTTATGTTTCAAAGAAGAGCAGGAAAAATCCATGATAGAAAAAAAATACAAGGTTACTATAAAGATACTTGGTGATATGAAATTTAAATTAATGAATTGACTTCATATCATAAAAATTAATCTCTTAGATTCAAGAATATCAAATCAATATAGAAGTACGTCATGGGGGGAACATCAAATTTAAGAGGCATACCCTGGAAAAGAATGCATCAGAAGATTTTCAAAATATACTGAATTCCTTTGCCTGTCTAAATGTATTCAGGTGAGTTCTATACAGCAAAATCTCTAATTAGATGAACACAACAATATTTCACCAAAACTTTCCATTTCTAGTCAGTTGAAAATCATATCAATGAAAGTTACTGATGCAACTGAGATAAAAAATAAAGGATTAGAGCTTCTGCATCAATATATATGCAGCTATAGCCACACAGAAGAAACTCCTTGGAGGTACTACCTTCTATCTGGATTGTATGATAACAAAAGTTTGGATATTTCGCAGCATTCAATTGCTGAGCATGGTTTCCTTTATTTACTGGTAAATGTGGATTTTAATTTATGGAATCATTTTTAATAATAAATGTGATGAGACACAGAAATCCCAAGTAAATGGTTTGTTTATAACTACAATATTTATTTCTTAGAATCTATCCCTTTCAAGTACATACATATGTATATATATGTAGATTTAAAATTATGTCAGAGCAAATGGAAAAGGAACTGAAATGTTCTGCCTTTGTTTTTGAACTTTCTCATAGCTTTTAAAACATTATAGGGTAATACCATTCTCAATTATTTTTAGCTGCTTAGTAATAGGACTTAATTACCTGAAATACCTTTATGTATAATTTTTTTAAAATGTATATTTTTTTAAGAAAATAACAAGCTACTGACGCTCATTTTCTGGACTATTAGTAACCGAGATCATACAAGATAAATTTATATTCTAACCTTGTTAATAAGAAAACCTTCACCTTAAATTAAGTACAGAAACAGCTGGAAACTATATGCTATTAATCATGCCTGAAATTATTACTTATAGAGATGACTAGAGGCAATCATATCAGGTTTCATCAACTTTAAAACATTGAAAACCTATGTAAAATAATATAAAGTTCTCAAAATCATTTAACAGTAAAATACAACAGCATACCTCTAAATATTTCCAAATCTTTTTTAAGTTATCAAAAGTTTATTTTATGGTAATGTAAAAATTGGGTTACTTGAAAGCATACTTCTAGGATGGTTCCTGAAATTCTATAGGCTGTATTTCGTAGTTGGCTGTATTTTTCTTGAGGAATAGAAAAAGAAAGGAGCCTTTACCGCTGCCACCTGATAATCATATTAAATATATAATTTAATACGATTTTTAAGAATAGATTAAATAAATAAATATATGAAAAGAAAAACTCTAAGAAGACATATATTTTGTAATATTGCATATTTTGCATACATCTGAAAATAAACTACTTTTCTAGATTGACTGAATATGTAAAAGTAATGCTAACCCTGAGAGGATTCTCTTGAAATGTATTCTATGTGCATATTTATGATAAATGAAGTTACCACAAATAGAATACCACCTGCCAAAACTACATGTAAATATTTTAAGCATATTCAAATAGCCTGGAGAAAATTTTACTCCTACTACTTACAGTTTGACAAATTACTGCATAAAATACCATTCTTCTGATGCAGCTAAACATTTGATTTTCTAGTCTTAATTGATATTAATGAATATAATGATGTGTTCATAATGATACAATAAATCAACTTTTTTGAGATTTAATATTGGGATACATCATTCCTAATAGAAATTTTTATTTCTTGAAGGAAACAAACATAAGAGTAACCAACTGTATAGCTATATCTGATTATGAATGGCTACTGCACATGAAGATAAACCATGATTCATCTTTTGGCTACTATGGACAACAAGTCAAGGAGAAAAGAACTGTTATTGTTGTAAAGGCACATGATGATGACCTATCACCCGAGTAAAATAGAATTTATTATTCTCAGAATAAATGCAATTTGAAGAATTATTTTAAGCAATGATTCCTCTTTCAGACTTCTAGAAGAAGTATATCTTCGTCATAATAAAGGAAATCAATGCTCTACATGTTGCAAAAAATTTAAAGTGAAATGCAAAGATCTCCTAATTCCAGTCTTTTTAATTGAATATGAATATGAATTTGAGGTAAGTTAAACAGTTGAGAAAATTGTGTACTTTTTTTAGATAATAAGGTAGAAAAGTCATGTAATTTTATTTTTCATAAATTAGGTTTACTACAATTCCAAATAATGAGTGCTTTACCATTAACCTCAGGAATGCATTGAAAAGAAACAACAGTCACAAGATGAAGCTCATTTTTCTGAAAAAACACAGGCAAGCAAAGCCACTGACTTTAGAATCCTTGACATAAATGCTCTGTCACAGAAACTGCCAAAAGCTTCATGGCATACTTTGGGAAAACTGTCTCTTCAAGCAACAGGAATAGAAACAATCGCAATACCTGCATGTTTACCTAATATAAGAACAGTAGATTTATCTTACAATAACCTGCTAACATTACAAGGATTTGATATTTTCCCTAATGCTACCCTTGTTGATGTAAGCTTCAATAATATCTGTTCAGTGGCAGACATGACAGTAAGTGAATATGTAGATAAATTTTCTTCTATTTTAGTTTTTGAAAATGTTGGGCAATAAATGCAAATGGGAATATGGGGAGTCATATTGATAACACTTCTAAAAGATGGTGATAAAGGTCATCCTGGGAATAAATGGAGAGTTACTAACCTCAGAACATATATTATTCAGAAATAATTTTTTTTTAACTAATCTTTCATCAGTCATAAAATTAATTGGAATCCAACTAGAATATTTCCTCATCACCCTGATGGGCGATTACTCAAATGATTCTCATTCTTCCATCCAATGACCCATCTTATTCTTCATTAATATCTACATTCCCTCATAGTTAAATATTTTCAGAGTACATCATTAATGGTTATTGTGCTTCATTAATTCATTTTTAGGGTACTTCTTTGCTGTGAGAGTGAGATATTGGTACAATCCACCCATTTCCAAAATCCATAGAGCCTTCTACTTCCTTCCCTTAAATTGGTTGTCTTTAACTTCCTAATAGATGGGGAAAGTTGATTGCCTATCATGAATGCTTCTTGGTGTTATTTCATTTACAATTATTTGGCATCTTCTAATTCTATACTTTGCCTCATAATCCCCCCCTTTACTCTTCCTGGTATGAGTTGTTGTTTGAGATTGCAGAGTCCATGCCATTAAAGGATGGAACTGAAATGTCAATATACTGAAACTTTTTATGTTAGACACAATTTATTCTTCTCTGAGTTATTGGAGGTTTTTCTTCTAGTGCGAGGTTTCTCCTGCACCAGTTTTGGATCATATTCTGAAGTATAAAGAGAGATCAGCCCACTATCAAAATTAGACTCTAATGTCTTCTTTCCTTATTCATATTTTTAGGAGCTGAGTTAAATGCTCAGCTAATCAATTCGTCATTTTCTAGCACTGTCTTTCATTCCTATTAGCTTTTAATCTTTACCCTTCACTTAGTCAAATCCTTTAACTAGAGTGTTCCACGTGTGGTTTTATATGAAGTTCTTCTTCATTCACATAAGAAAGATATTATCACTGGCTCTTTAATTTCAAGGCATTGATCCTTTATTAGAATTGACATCCTAACATGGTGATAATTAAGAGACAAAAAGCATAACAAAGATTTCAACTTTATTCAGAGTAGAGAATTATTTCTTTTCATAAGCTAAGCTATTTTATAAAATCATAATTTCCAATATTGATTAAAATATTTTATCTGTTATTAAAATATTACACATTCCTTTATTCCAGGAACTAAAATATCTCAAGAAACTTGACATTTCCTGGAATAAGCTAGGAAGTGCAATCTCAGTTATAAATACACTTAAAAGAAGTACACCACACTTAATTAATTTAGAAATGAGGTTCAATCCAGTGACAGATGTAAAAAGTAATACTCATGAGATGTGTCTTGCAAAGAGAGATTTAATTGAATTAATTCAAATGAATGGAGAAAATGTTAAAGAAAATGTGAATGTAATTAAATCAACAATGGAAGTAAGCCCAAAAATCAGCCTAAAATATGAGCAATCCAATAAGCCCACAACATCATGGATATGCAAACAACTTCAACAAAATTTGGGTTGCACAGACTGCTTAACTTTGGAAATAAACAATGACTTCTTCTGCACTGTCTGGGAAAATAAACAGATAGATGTGATTGATTGCGCTGATGAACTAAAAACATTGAGATGGGCAAATTTCGACAATAATTACATCATGGATTTGGAATTCTTAAACCAAAGTGTGCCTCTAGAAGAACTCTCTATATCCAATAACCTCTTAAAAAATATTGATGGGACGTTACTGAAATTGAACAGATTGGTTAAAATTGATATAAGTAATAACTATATATGTAGCATATCCTGTCTTTCAAAAAGTTATTTTCCAAGCATGGAGGTAAGCTAAAATGAAATGCACAATGTCATTTTGCAAAAATGCATTTTAAAGATTTGATCGTTTGATGATAATTTTGCTTACTTCAGGTTCTCAACATCTCCAATAATCTCATTAAAAACCTATCTGGAATAGAGGTTTGCCCAGCTCTAACACAACTTTACTCATGTCATAATATAATAGAAAATGTAAATGATTTAAATAATCTTAAGAGATGCATAAACCTTGTAGCTGTGGATCTTACATCAAACAAGGTAGAAAAGGCTGAGAATTTCAGAATATTTCTTTTCTCTCATCTTCCGATGATTGAGGTAGGTATGATGAGCAAGTAAATTCATTTTAAAATTAATGAGATAACTTCTCAACAACAAAGATCTATGTATAGAAGATTTTGCTTTTCTACTGAAGTTAAAGACTGCTATAAAATCTTTCTAAATAACAAAGAAGGTGTTTCCTTTAGTTAAAAAAGATTCCTTTCAAATGGAAACCATCTGTGTTATGTACGTGAACAGTTCTTTTTTAACCAATATTTCTCTATCCGTCCAATGTAAACGACAAACAAATTCCATAATATTCTCTTAATAGTTAAATTCTATATACTGCATATTTCAGCAGGTAAGACAATAGTTGAAACATCAAAAAGTCCCCCAAAATCCAGGGTTGTCTTATAGGATTGATAAAAAATAGTCAGTGCAAATGTTTACAGCAATCACAAGGCAGTGCATGATTCCATATACGCTATACAGCCGGGGTACTCATCTTTTTTTGGCACCCGGGCACCTAAGGGCGCTTCCGAAAGTGAAACAGCCATCCCTTGGTAATATTATCACTTAGCAGTTAACCATTGGCTGTTTGAAAAAACTGCTCCATGGTAAATAAGATTGAAAATATTACAACGTATATAGTTTCATCACAACCTCACAATATGAGTCTTTATATCCGAAGAAGAATTGATTTCGAGGAAGGCACCTGGTATGAAGGTTTTCACTGCTTGTGCACCGCTGCGTTCCAATAAGCAGCAGTCATTGATTATGGAGAGTTTGATGCATTGATAAGCTGAGCCGAATTGAATATTCGCATAATGAACTAAATATGACATGGATACGCGTCTTGTTATTCTGGACATAGGCGTTAGAGGGATAAAATGTTTACGAAACCCAAGACCAGGCCAACCAAGTTTCTGACCCTTTCCCCGCTGGACCTCCACTATTCCGGCTAGTGCAATCCCAAGTAGTACTTTTGTGGCAAATATAAAAAATCTTTTTACCGAAGCTTGGTGGGCACTGTGCAAGGTCACTTTGGGCATCTGGGTGCCAGCGGGCACCAGGTTGAGTACCCCGGCTATACAGTATTACTATCCAGATGATGATTAATGATCTAACTTTAATTCATAGGCCTTTGATAGTTTGGAAGTCATCTTGTGAGACAGGTATATGCTAAAACGATTGAAACATTGACAAATATTCATACCTCGTCTAATCTGCAGATATACACAGTATGTATTATTATTGCAAAAATGTATTCATGCAATGTAAAATATCATAACTATTTAAAAAAGTATAAAGAAAGAAAATTTATTGAGTTTATACTTTTCGTTTTTCCAATTTGTTCTAATTTTAGAAAAATTTTAAGGTATTTTTATAGGAAATTTTAAGGTATTTTTGTAAAAAAACACATCAAAGAAGAGGCATTGCAGCAATTTTAAAAATTATATCATAGGACGTACCAATTTATTCACTAATTTTTATCCACATCTACATTTTAAGTAGATAATATTTTAACCATTCATTCTTCTTTCCAGATAATAAATGGAAAATGTGTAGAACATACTCATATTCTAGATAAAAAGGATTCTTTAGGGAAATGCTTGGATCAGAATTACCTAGCAAAGAGGAATACATTTTTGGATGGTAACTTGATCACTGAACTGACTTTGGATAACTGTTCTCTTAACAAGGTACAAAAAGTGAGCTTCCATAACAACTGTATATATTTTTTTGGTAATGTCTTTCCATTAACCATAAGATAAAGTACAAATCAAACTAAATGGATAATTTCAGGTTAATATTCATTCTAAAAGAACTCTTAATATTATAAACTATGTATGTATGTACAAATATTTGCAAAAAAACTTTAAAAGTCCTGCAGGCTATATAAGACTAAGGATTAAAGATCTTTTGAGCGCATAGCTGTACTTATATCAGTAAGCACTGAAGAGAATATTGAAAAATTCTACAGGGAATTTTACACTATGCAATTTAAGGTGCACGTTAATGCAGTCAAAATTGCATCAAATATTGCATTGCATGCATGATTGACTGCATAAAAATAGAACCTGCTCTAATCAGGCACAAGTTAATGCGCATGCTTATACACATTAACTTGCACCTGAAATTGCAGGACAGAAGATAGGACTCACAATAAACCTAACAAATAACTAACACATACCTGAGACAACTGATAATAACAGGAGAGAAATATAGGATTAATGAAATAAAAAGAAGAATTAAACTTGGCTGAAACATCTTCAGAAAGAACTCGCACATTCTAACATCAAGGATGTCTATGATTTTGAAGAAGTAGGTCTTCAACATTTGCATTTTACCGGTTTTGACTTATGGAAGTGAAACTTGGGAGGTAAATGCAGCAATAACTCAGCGACTTCAGACAATGCAAAGGAGCATGAGCACTGTGTACTTGGAATCACAAGGGGCAAGAAATGCAACACCTGCGTGAGGATACTGATTGGGCATCATAGATAACACTGGGGAACAATTTGAAAAAAAAAATTCTGTTGAGTTCGATTTATAAGCTGTTTTAAAGTTAAATGGCCATTGTGATTTCAAAACTGTAGTTAGTTTCCTTCTATCAAATCAAGTTTTTTTTACAGCATATCTTAATGTGACCATTCTCCCCTGGATCGTAGGCAAATATGAGAGGAGTGAATGACGCCATAGTAGACTAGTGACAGGTTCATACTTATTTTGGCTACTTAGTTTTACATATTTAGTTACATTCTAGTGAGATGTTATGTGTCACTCTTTATAGTGAAGCACATTCCAAAATAGAAACAGTTCTTTTCTGTATGCAAAGAGCTAGCAGAGTTCAATTTTCATTTAGATCATGTCTGCAACTTTGCGTCGTAAATGCTTAAACAGCCCCGATTCATTTTGGTATATATGTGGTAATTTTACCATTCCCTGTCAAAGAGCCAACATCTGTAAATTTTTCAGGCAAGCCTATTTACCATATTATAAAGTGAAAATTGGCGATCAAGATGTGAGTCTGTCATAGTGTTGAGAGTTTATGAATATGGACAAAGGGGACACGTGATAAACTGCAATTTGATATACCTATGATTTGGTGAGAACTCAGAGATCATTCAAGAGACTGTTACTTTCGTATGATAAAAACTTCAGGATATAACAAGAAAATTATATTTAAAATAGAGTATCCAAGTTTACTATTGGGTATACGTCCAATGCCTCATTCAGTTAAAATCCCAGTGCTAGTTTTCAAAGAATTGCCTTCCTTCGAAATACAGGAATACGAGCATGGTTAAGATCGAAGTGACACCAAGAATAAAGATATTGAAATTGAAGAGGAATCCTTTCGTAAGGGATTTGATCAGCATGAGTTAAATAATTTGGTACGAGATTTGGGACTATCCAAAAAGGTTTCAGAACTGATCACGACTACACAAGAAAAAGTTGCTTGAAAAAGGAGCCAAGGTATCCTACTTTTGAACAAGAGAAAGTGCTTTTTTGCAATACTTTCAAAGTCACAGTGGATTTGTGTACTGCCATAACATACATGGTTTAATGGAGGAGTTGGAAATACCAACCTATAATGCATCTGAATGGCGATTGTTCATCAATAGCTCAAAGCAGAGCTTGAAGTGTGTCCTCCTTCACAATAGAAATTTATTTTGTGCAGTCTCAATAGGCCATTCAGTTTGTTTGCATGAAGATCATGAAGACATGAAGAGAGTCATTGATTTGTTGCAATACAACTTGCACAAATAGATCATCTGTATTATATAATGGTCTCCTTCTTTCTTGGTCAGCAAAGTGGATATACCAAATATCCCCGTCTCCTATGTATGTGGGACAGCAGAGCTGGTGAAAAGCATTGGGTGCAGTCGGATTGGCCACCAAGATCTTTGCTCAAACCTGGTGATCCTAATATATCAGCCACTTCTCAACAGAAAGAACATTATATTTCCTCCTCTACATATAAAATTAGGTCTCATGAAGCAATTTGTTAAAGCTTTACCAACTGAAGGAGACTGTTTCAAGAATCTTACATCAGTATTTCCTAGACTGTCATTTGAAAAGATAAAGGCTGGTGTGTTTGATGGTCCTCAGATTTGGCAGCTCATTAAAGATCAGCTATTCATGGAAACATGACAAAACTCCAAAAAAATGCTTGGTTGGCATTCAAATATATTGTGAAACGCTATCTTGGAATTACACAAGCACAGAACTACACCGAAATTGTGCAGCAACTCTTGGAAAACTTCAAATTACTTGGTTGTAACGTGAGCTTTAAGGTGCATTTTCTACATAGCCATCTTGCCGAATTTCCAAAAAATCTTGGTGCAGTCAGTGATGAGCAGGGTGAGCAATTCCACCAAGATTTGAAGATCATGGAGGCATGTTATCAGGGTAGATGGGATGTACATATGATGGCTGACTATTGTTGGAGCATCAAACGAGATTGTGCACAAATTGAACACTCCACTGAAAGCTGCAAGCCAAAGTTTTTACCCTAATTTTTAAGTTTGCTGCTAGGCAAAAGAACTTAATTATTAATTAAATTTGACATCTAGTAACTTTATATAGCATTTGTATAATAAAAATTATCCTCTGTGAACAGAGTGTTTGGTAATTTTTACTTTCTCCCTATACATAATATACAGAAAGTATTGTATTCCCTAAAAAAAATCAACCTCCGGATTTCAACGGAAATAGATGTTTTGGGGAACATAGAGTTAGTTTTCGCTATTTTCCTGAACATGTCTGTCTATGGTAAAAAGGTTTGTGGGCCCTCTATCTTAAAAAGTGATTATTCGATCATTTCCAAAATTCATATTTAGTATTTTCCTAACTATGCCAAGAGTTGATTAATTTATGATGAATATCACTTAACCGGAAGTTGAGGTTTATCCGGAACAAAATTTTGTTTCTTAAATATCTCTGTCAAAATGCAATGCAGGTATATACAATTATATAAAACATTTATAGACACTATACTTTACTACAACTTTTGTTTGAAACATTTTTTCGTAACACTGATTGTTTAGGAGTTATTCTTGAATAATAGTTAACCGGAAGTTGTTTATCCAGAAATGGAAGTTTTTCATACATATCTCTGTCAGAATGCAATGTAGGTATATACAATTATACACAAAAGTTTTAGATAACGTACATTACTACAGCTTTTTTTTTAAACGGGGTAAAGGAGTTTGCTAATCGTAAGTTGCTTTTTATAAAAAAATTGTAGTTTTTCTTAAATATCTCTGACAGAATGTGATGTATTTATATACAATTTGAACAAAAGTTATAGATAATGTATTTTACTACAACTTTTGTATGAAACATTTTTCTGTAACACTCATTGTTTTGGAGTTATTTATACAATACCGGCTTAGGCTTCTGTTTTCAATAAATATGGAGAAAGTCTTGTGTTGGCCACATCAGATTTTTTCATGCATAGCTACTATTGCCCTTCACCGGAGAAGTCCTCCTAAGCTCTGATAAACTTATCAGGAGGTGCTTCACCGAGGCAACAGTAACACACACAATAAACACGTTTAATAGATGAATTACCATTAACCATTTTGTCAAAAACATGGGTGGTTGAAAAGGTTTTTCCTTACAAGAGCTATATTGTTTCCCAAATATAATTCAATTCAAGCACAATTGACTCAAAATTGTATCAAGTCAAGTGCAATTCTGTATTTCAAAGAATGTCCTAGATGTATTGATCTCCATTTTAGAATAAATAAAAATTAAAGGTAAAATTAGTTTAGAATTAATGACTTGGCCTTTGCTATCAACTCAAAGATTACAATACATTTGCATGAACTTTTATTTCCAATATTTTATATATAATTCAATTAGTTCTTTTCTCTAAAAATTGTTTTATTAATGTGCATTTCTATATGGTGCCTTTTCATTAAATCTATAAATTTTGTCCAACATAGTGTGCATATATTAATATTTATAATTTTATTGAAATACTTCAGTATCTTAGGTATATGTTCCTTATAATGAATGTGCTGTGATGTTCTTGGTTGAAAAAATACTGAAGAAGTACAAATGAATTAGTCATATTACATTTATTTAATCAATTTTTTTTCATTTTAGTTAATTGCTCAGATTAAATAAGAATAATTTCTTAAGTAGGTTGATGATAAATATTTATTTCAGATAAATCTAAACTCCAACACTCTTCCAAATTTGAGCAGTTTAGATCTGAGCAATAACAAGATATCAAGTCTTTGGGGATTACAGGAGCTTCCAAAACTTGAAACTCTCTGTCTATCTCATAATTGTGCGACTTGTATCACAACTGATAAACAAATTATTCGAAACTTGGATGAAAGAATAAAAACTAGTGAAAAAGAGTGTCATCAGCTTACTTCAAATCAGCAACAAGAAATAACAGACATCACATTTTTCCCCAAACTGAAAACTCTATATCTGAATAATAATGGAATAAAATCTTTGATTCCTTTATACATTGGATTAATGAAAAATCTCCAGACATTGTTTCTTCATGGAAATGAACTTAGCTGCATCAGAGGTATAATTACCATTTAAGTAATTTGTAGAGAGAATAATCATGATACATGACCCTTTCATTCTTCTAGAAGTAGAACTCAATATTGCTTACAATTTCATGTATGACATAATATATAAGCTTATCGCACATGATAACATCCAGTGAAATTTCGAGGAACATCATGATTAAAAATTCACTGTGAAGTGCATGTGTGTCATACCGTCATCCTATTGATGCTGATGTGACACAACACATAAACCATGGTGGTCTAACAACCTTTGGACAGTATATGCGTACTTCTTAGTGCATTTTTGAAGTATTCACTAATTATCCAGCAAAAATTATTAGTTTTGAATGAGTAATATTTCACAATGAATTAATTTTAAATACTGAATTACAGGTTTAACAAAAGCAAGAGAACTAAAACATTTGGTACTTGATGGAAACAGAATTCAGAGTATTGACACATCAGAAATTAGTAATATCACCAATTTAAAAGATCTATACTTGGAATTTAATCGAATAAAGGATTTATCATTCATAAGGAACTTAACATCTCTTAGAAGAGCTTTTCTCAGCAGGAACAGGATAAATGTTAGTCTCTCTAATCAATATAAATAAATTAATCAATTTTTTTAATATCCTAGGATGCTCAAACCAGCATGGGTTGATCATAATTTTCGGCTGATTTATATTTCCCTTAAACCTTAAAGTGGCTCATATATCGGCCTCAGCTTTACAAGTGAAAACTCCCAAGTGGCCAATTTTTTTGCCACAATTTCTACTTACTCTGGTTTGTTTAAAAACATAATTATAGCATTTGAATTATTGTGCTCGTTGTAACTATAGTCCATAGTCAGTACTTTACATAATTGAGGATGATTAATATTTCATATTTTCTCCTGCCTTATATTCTAAGGATTTTATAAGTACTTGGGATGTGAAATACATTACAAAATAAATTACCAACTGGGATTTACAGGATGAATTAACCTGTCAAAGGCAGAAAGCAAAGGGACCAAGTACATTTTCCAGCTAATAAAGGTTTTCTGGCTCAGGCTGGTTTACATTTATCTAGCACAGATTTTTTATAATGCCTTAGTTTTGCTGGAAAAAAGGTATCCTTTGCAGGAAAACAGATATAATATAGTTAGCACCAAAAGTGAATAGCAAGCAGCTACAGAAAGTAGCCGAATGTCCACTAGCAGCTTCTGAGCGGACTTCAGCTGATTCCATTGGGTCATATTAATGAAGTGGAGCTCAGACTCGTAAAATTTGGAGCAAATTCTCCATTTCATACTAATAAAAGTTGTTGAGCATTACCTCAGGACGAGTACAAACTCAGCTGCCTCTGTACTTGAATAAATCGTAAGCATTTTCTCCAATCCGTATTAATAAAATGGAGCATTTGGTATCAAATACTCCACTGTACCTGAGTCTGGTCTGTTGTAAACTCGGCATTGAAGAATTTGGATTTGAAGATTGTTGAGTGATATGGCTGAATGTATAAATAATTATTACAGCCGAAAAATGTATTCTGTTTGTAGGGATGTAGACAAACGAGACAGGAAAGCCTTATATCATTTTGAAAGAAAAAATGTTGAATGGTTGAGTGTGCACTTTTTGGGGCATTGTTAGGAAAAGAGAGCAGGAGCCCTGACACCAATGCAGAAAATTTTCAGAAGATACATGGCAGATCCTGGATTCCAGTTGGGTGTAGCAAAGATATAGAAAATTCATCAACCAACAGTGACAAATATTATTGGAGAAGTTATGCCTTAAATAATCCCAAAACCTAAACTCTGGTTACATTTCCCTTTCTCTGACAAAGAGTTTGAAAATGCAAAAACTGCCTGGCAACATGCATATTATTTCGCTTCTACAATTGGAGCATTGGATTGCACCCATATACCTATTTTAAAACCATCATACCATGGATATGACTATATTAATAGAAAAGGTGTCCCAAGTATCAACGTACTTGCAGTTTTTAATAGCTCTAATGTTTTTATTTAGTAATTAATTAGATCACGGATTAGAATCTCCTTGTAGTGCCTTGTACCCTAACAGCTTTTGCCAGTCATTTAATACAATTAGAACATTCCCTGTCCATTAAAGGTAGCATTTTTTTCTTCAAACAGGTTTTCATGTAGTTAATTTTCTTCAATATTTTTGATTCTGGCATATGTACCATGTACTTCTGCAGTAGTTCTTCTTTCATATTCTTCAGTATTTCATTTTTTTCCTCGATGAAATCTAATTCCATACTTAGAATCTAAATGGGGAACATTATGTCAATATTTTAAATGAGATTATGCTACCATTGGTAACTTCCCTCTATGAGGATTTCATATATCAACAAGTGTGTTATTTTGAAATTAATAATCAATAATTGATAAATTACTCTGAGGTTAATAATCAATTCAGCCATCATTACTATCTACCACAAGTTAAAGCCTTCTCGGCATGGATTTGATAACTCTTTCACATAATCTTTTGTCTATTATTTCCCACTGATTTTCGATTTAGTTCCAGAGTTCATTAGAGTTTCTTGGCCTAATATCACTCTTCTGCATATCTTTTGAAATAACAAGACACACATTTTCAATGGGATTCAAATCCTTGCTGGCCACTGGAGAATATTGATTCCATTTTCTTGGAACCACTTCTTTGCAACTTTACTTGTGGGCACTCTGGAATTATCCTGTTGTAAATAAAACAAAAAAAATAGCTGAACAATAAAGGCAAAGAAATTAGATATAACAAAGATTGTAGCATATTTTTTATTTAAATTAAAGTTAATTTAGGCATAGATACTTCAAAAAAACTGAGTCCACCAAAGAAAGCACTGTGAAAAAAGGAACAGCAATACGCCAGGCACAAATGATTGAAAGTTCACTCGAGCACAGTCAGAAGACAAATGACTAGTTAAGGTTAAGAGCTGATTGATGCAAGATTAAGGGATCAGGACGCTCGCGAGAAGCAACCCTCCAAATGATTGACAACCTGCCCAGGGCCAAACATATAACCGAATGATTTGAAAATTGGAAAAGGGGCAATTTTTAGTTTTACAGGTATTTATTCTCTCCTTCAAACATTCCAGTCAATACATGAGCATACGGGGGAGAACTCCATGTCTTTGCTCATAAGTGGCGAAGCTACTTGACACCAACCCGCCAGAATCTGATTTTAAATGTGTGGGCTGTAATGGAGGAAGAGTGATACAAGGCCAACAAACTCTAACAAACTATGAAAATCCATCAAACTTCAGTGGGAAAAATAATAGCAAGTTAGCAAAACATTATGTGGAAGAGTTGTCGAATCCCTGTCGAGAAGGCTTCAACATGTTCTTAATAATAATGGTGACTGTTTTCTCAATGACAAAATTTTAAATAATTACTTTGCGATGAAAATTTTCGATCAGTGCTGCAGCCGAAATTTCATGGTCATAATAAACCTCCTTTGGACTCACGAGGATCCTCACTACATCATGGAAAGTATTTTCTTTTGGCTAGAATATCCATTGGCAATTTTCCATGTTTATCTCATATTTTGTCATGGCTTGATTCTTAACAAGGTTCTTATCGCAGATATACATCGTCTTCTCTGACCACCATTGACAATTAAAGTCTGTGCTAGTAGTTCTTCCATTGTCCATTTGGATCACTGGTGAGGTGCTGCATTAATTTTGGCCAGCAGTGTACATATTACGATAAAATAAATGTTGAATTTTCATAGTAGTAATGGAAGTAGTAGTATTGTTAAAAGTAATTCCACAGCTTAAGTCAATTCCGACGTGGCCTCCCAGTGAATAGAACCCAGGACCTCTTTCACCAAATGCACTGCCCACTTGACTATATAGGAGCCCAAAGAAAGAATTATTCAACATAATTGGGAAGGAAATGAGGAGTCTTGGCCTTGTGCAGTGACCAAACAAGCAACTCATGCAAGAATTCTCACTAAATGAACTAAATAAACCATTTTGCACTTACTGCTATCTCAATGGGAAATACCATAGCAAATGTTTTCAGTATCTCTAATCTAGAACCACTCGTACCTTACAATGAGAATAGTTTCTTCTTCCAATATATAACACCCGATACCCTCCGAAAAATGTTATCCATCCCCAAAACTAACTCTGTCGGGTTGATGGTATCTCAATTAAATTCATAAAGGCATCTCCAACAGCACTCTTCCCTGTAATACTCAATATCTTTAATTTCTACCTAATGTCAGCTGAATTCCCAACAATTAAGAAATCATCACTTACCGCAACTATTAAAAAGGTAAATAAACCAACCACTCCTCATGATTATAGTCCCATCTCCAATCTAGGCTTCCTCTCAAAATACCTTGAAAGGATTGTTTTCCAGTAGGTCATCAAATACCTAGATCGTAACAACTTGAATGACCCCTGCCAATCTGGTTTCCAGAAAATTTTTTTTACGCAGTCAGCTTTACTTAAAGTTACAGATGATATATGTCATGCAATTGATAAACATATTATCACAATCCTTGTATTATTTGATTTTAATAGTGAATTTGGCCTTTTAAATTATACCTTACTTCTCCAAAAGATGAAAGAACTTAACTTTTCCTGTTCTTCACTAAATTGGTTCTACTCTTATCCAAATGAGCAACAACAGGCAGTCAAGGATGCACATGGTAATACATCTCACTGGACAAATGACCACTGTGGAGTCTCTCAGGGCTCAGTGCCTGGCCCTCTCTTATTTTCTTTGTATGTCCTTGATCTTCCTAATGATATTGCAAATTGTAAATATATGTTGTGTGACCTCCAGATTCACTGCCATTGGCACGTGAACGAGTTATATGACACAATTAACAAAGTGAATCAAGATGTAAACGTCATCAATTCTTGGGCCATAAAAAAATAATTCTGTACTCAATTGCAACAAGTCAAAGTCAATGATACTTGTAAGTTCAAAACTACTCAGAGATGTTGACATTAATGTTACACAAAAGGTAACAGTTGGTGATGAGGAAATAGTATACTTAAATTTTGTTAAAAATCTAGGGGTCACTATGGCCCCTAACCTGTCATGGCACTACCATGTGCTAGCCATATGTAATAAAGTTAATGTTATTCTTTATCAGCTTAAAACTCAGAAAAACCTCTTACCCCATCATACCCGTACGAAACTTGTATCTACTCTTATTCACCCCCATTTTGACTATTGCTACCTAGTGTACCATGACCTCACCAAAGCACTCAACGCCAAGCTTCAATGGCTATTAAAGATGTGTAAGGTTTATTTTTTATTTGAAAAAGGATGATCATATTACTCCTTACTTTACAAATCTTGCATGGCTAAAGGTCAAAACCAGAAGAAAATATATGCTTGGGTCTTATTTGTATTGTCATTTTAAATATCGACAACCAGAATACTTGATGCAATTTTTTCCAATTTGGGGGAAAAAAGACTAATGTAATGACCAGAATGGCTCTTGACTATTTAATCACTCCACATCACAGAACCACTACATATCAAAATTCTTTTTGCATTGTTGGGGCAAAGCAATGGAATAGTACTCCTACTGTCATTTAAAATTCCAATTCATTGTGTCTTTGAAAACAAATTTTTTCACTTTTTTATTAATTGAAAAGGGATTAATACGGCATTCACACTATGATTTTATATAAAAAGTATATTATTTTCTTAAAATAAAAATTATCCGCTTTTCTATTTAATTCATTATGTTATGAGCTATCATGTCATTGTATTTCTTTTCTTTATGTTCAGTGTTAGTGGACAAAGAAGTCCAAGAAAAATAAAATATTTCTTTATCTTTATAATTGGAAGTATCATACTGAATAGTTATATCCTCTATAAAGAAAATTTGAGAGGGGTAGGTAAAGTACAATCTATACATACTATATAGTCAATGAATCTGGACCAAAAGGAATTACAGAAATTAGATAGCAAAATAGAAGCAATGGATTGTGTCTGCAGCTCCAAAGAATATCAAGAACTGCGTCAAATGCAACCAGGAATTGCATGCTGTTCATGCATTCACATGTGCTGAACAGCATGATAATGTGATTTTATTATAAGCACGACCCAGACGAATATTTTACACATTACTCAGCATTATATGATTTTCCTTTGGGAAAACCAATCGTTTTCTTTCATGGCTATTTGAGGTAACTGAATAAAACTATTTTTTTTGTTTATATGCAAACAATTTGATACCAAATTATGAATTACCATCTAAAGAATTTTATTCTATAAATTATGCATTGTTAACAAGTTGATTACTATTTTATTTTTAACTTAGAAATTTTACCAATATTTTTATTTTCTTCATGAAAATGTCTAATTCTAAATTCAAAATTTTCATTTTATGAATGTAAGAAGCAAGGTATTTTAGAAGCTATAATAATAGAGAACCTTAGTTAATATTGTTATTAGATGTAACTGAACAAACAATTATGTTCCTTATAGCTCAAATTTAGAAAATAGATTAAAAATGTGAACAATATTTATTATTAATATTAAATATAGCTAAATTTGATGATGTAGAAAAATTTTAGTCCTAAATTTATATTTTTCTATATTAGTTAACATTTACTTGCCTCTAATATAAAAATACAGCATATAAATATGGTAATTTAAAATAAGAAAACAGAAATTTCAGTCCAATCTAACTTAGGATTTCAGGGTAATAATATCAAAATTAGCTTGGGAGTGAAAGGATTAAGTAATGAAATAAAATAGGTCACATTGATAACGGTGTTGCTTTAGGGCCAACATTGATTGCAAAGTTATGATTCAAGTTCTTTAAATAGAATATATCTTAGCAGTCATACAGTGAGGTTAGTGATGAATGACGTTTACTTGGAAAGGAATGTATGCATAATGTTCCAAAGAAATCCTGCAAAAGTAACCAGCTACAGCTCCGAAGGCAGAAGAGTCCAAATGAATGGAAACCATCCCCACCACTGAATTGTGACAACGTCATTTGAATAACATGACCTCCAGTGGGAACTTAATATATGAATTAAATGTCAGAGAAATTGAAATATCACGATGATGGTGAAACTTAATACTGGCAGAAAGTGTTGCAACTTCTAGAAATTACACATTAGTCAATCTTCTTGGTATCAACAACAATGTTGTGGAATATTTTGAAACTTACCTGAGGTTGAACATAATATTCCTTCATGAATGTTAGCATCATTTTTCATATATTAAATACATAGCACTGGATTGTAACTTATTACTTTTGTTGTCTATCAAGGATAGCTGCTGTAGGATTTAACTTAATTTAACACAGAAATGTATAAATTTTAAAATAGAGAGTAAATCTAATGCAAAAATACATGAATTAACAGCCAAGAGTGTGACCAGCCATCCATTTATTTTATTATAGGAATACGAGCAAGTTAAGCATCTGGAATGCTTACAGTATCTAGAAGAAATCACCTTGTATGGAAATCCATTATTCCGTAGGATAGACAATTACCATTTGTTACCACATTCACTACAATCAATAAAGCGGATTGATGGAATAAACCTGACTCTCAAACATGATGAAGCAAATAGGAAAAAAATTGATAAAATATGAACAAAAAGGATCACAAATTGAAACAAATTAATGTCACAACTTTTTGATTTTGTTTCATTGCAACATCATCTAAATAAAATTTTGTTGACTCTTAATTTGAAGACAGAATTCATCACAGATTTTCAAACATTTCTGCCTTAGATAAGGTTACAATGGTCTCTAATTGCATAACATAAGCTAAGAAACCAAATTCCATCTCTAAATTGGTATAATTTAGCTCAAAGTATTTAAAAACATTATATAAATTATACTGTAGTGAGAAATTTATTGCATATTAAAGAGTTATGAATAGAAGACTCAATGGATGCAACTTAAAATAGCTACGAGCAAATTTAAAGTGAAGACAGGATCCTTGAATTTTAGCATTAGCATCCTTAACATTTAGCAACGAAGCTGACAGTGATTTAAGTAATGTATTATTCATTTTAACAATATTTAATAACTAAATTGATTGAAAGCAGTTATAATTGTCCCTAGGAATAGTTGGGATATTACAATTACCTATAATTTACAAGCCTTTCAAAAAGGCATGTTGATGTAAGGTATCATCATACTTATACATAGTTAAAAAGCAAATGAAATGCTACAGATGTGTTAAGCTGCAAGCAGCTCTGGGTTTACCAGATTACGCAAGATTTATTTTTAACAAAGTGCTCTCCCCTCACATTAAATAGTCAATCTTATTTACTGTTCTTTATGATGTCATATTGCGAGCTTTGTGACATGAGAGTAAGATTGAAACTTCAAGCTCCCTTGAGATTAAAACAATTGCATTACTGGGATCCTTCATACTAGCAGAAAATTACCAAGTAATTCACTGCTGAGATAAAATTTTATGAACTTTTTCCATCTTTAATGTGAGTAAAGTGACCATTTCCTTAGAAATTCCAAATTCTACTCCCATTAATTCCTTGGCTTCGGGATGATCCTCGCAGTAGTCTACCACAAACTGTAAGGCAGGAATTCTTTCATTAGTTCTACCTTCAACTTGAAAACTTGCATATCTTATGACACACAGATAAAATAAATTTACAAAATTCAACAGCATCAATCATTATCAGGACTTATTTGTTTCCTAAACAGTGTATGCACCATTCCACCTGTTCTAGTTTCATACTTTTAAAAATACTTTCATGACTTAATCTTGTTCTCCTTTCAACTTAGTAGTCTACCTCTGGTTTATTCTCTGACGATACCCCTATTGTTTAACATTTATTATTTTATTTGGATTCAAATTGATTCGTCTTCAGTAATAAAGCTGCAATAAACAGATTTTTTTTTTTAATTGCTTACCTGCTGTTGCCCTTCACCGGTGAAGTCCCCCTAAGCTCTACTGAACTTTTAAGGAGGTGCTTCACCGAGGCAACAGCAACAACGAACACACACGACCATTCCCTGAATCGGAAAAATCCAACTCAGCCGGGATTCGAACCCGGGACCTTGGGGTAGGAGCGATAGCTTAGATGGCATGCTATCCACTCGGCCACCAAGGCTGGTAATTAAACTATTTTGTAACAAACGAGGTCCATAAACACCAATTTTAAATTTAAAAGGGACATAAGGATGAGTAAGTTACTTTACCATTTAGTTACTAACCATTTAAGGCGTGTAACTGGAAAACCCCACTTAAGTGAAACATAGCAATGTGACTGGGACTTGAACCTAAGTATCCCACCTTCCAGTCTGGTATTCTAACCATTAAACTACCTGTTTGTGTCAATCCCATCCTTCTGTTAACTGATGGTAAGCATTATATGTTTTTATGGGAGTATCTTTGTGAGGCTACAACTCAAGAACCAAAAGTTGCCAAGCACTGAAACATTCTATACCATTAAATGATCACAAAATGCATAAAAGTTTATATTTTATGAGCCTAATGATTATCAGATCCTCCATACATGAATTACAGTGTTTCCATACAAATGTTTGTAGAATTCTTTATTATCATTTGAAGATTTTATTTCTTTTGCATAATTAAATTAGAAGGAACTTTTGGGTGATGGCCCATGTAGTCAGTGCCAGATTTAATTTAATTTAAATTGAAATAAAGGCGGTGCTGATTTGGATTCCCAGGGTAACCTATCCCCCTCCTTCACAACAGGACATGGACATTGCTCTTTCATTAGTCAATCATTAGACAAGAGTCCGTGCAGCACCTCGGTTATGGTTAATGAATCATAATATTTTTGACGCGAGCACATTCTGAAACATTTTCGCAAGAATTAATATCCCTACAGTTCCAATCTGCCTAACTCCCTACCTTGAATTCAAAAGGATGGACATTTGGTATTAGAAATTAGCTATAACGAGTATGCTTTACAACAAGTACTTTTCCAATTCTGGTCAGCTCTTGTTAAAACCGACTTCTTCAGTATTTCTCTCTCACAATCAAAGAAGTGAGCACTAAAAATGCTTATCAGTGTGTGAATATGTAAGGATAAATCTTTTGAGCTTGTATGCTGTATCCTCATAGCTGAGTTTCACGGATTCCTATTCAAGCCTCTCAGTTATAATACCTTCCAATTCATTAGAATCAGATGATTTGACAATTTTTGAAGATCATATGATTAAATTGATTTGAAAATAGAATAATATAAATAGATTATTCAAAAGCCTGTTCACAAATTTCAATTTACTCGATGAATTATAGTTTACTAAAACTCGGCAAACTGTCAATTATGATTTCAACATTCGTAAATGCTCACTACATTAAAATATAACTGCACAAAGCACAACTGGTCTTAAATAATACATAGATGCATCATCTGGTGATGAAGTAGCATAATTAGTAGAACTGTGTTTTAAAGCTAAAACTTATAATAAACCATGTATATACCGTATTTGATGGCATATAAGACGCAACCTCATTAAGTTGGCCACTCACAAGGAAAAAAAGTTTTAATAGTTCGTGCGAAAGCACTGTACCACAATAACTTAAAATGTAGTTTCTTTTAGTTGTCACATTTCGTAAAAGCCAAATATTAACACAATCATTGAATGCAATTATGAAATAGGTAGTATAGACCATCTGGGCTAAAAATAGCATTCAGTATTGAAAGTTAATCTGTGGCGGTTGAACTTTCACATATAAGATGCAGGAAAATTTTTCGAGGCATAATTTAGAAAAAAAGGTGCATCTTATATGCCGTCAAATACGGTAATTACTATTTAACAAATCTACAGGCCAAAATAAATTTCCTAATATACTCACTTTATATTTCGCAATACTATTTTGAATGTTTTCCAGCTGAGCTCTCTTGTCAGGTTGAATTATTTTGCTATGCAAGCGACCAAGATAAAAGTAAGCCAATAGTGCCGGCCTCACGGTATCCTCATTGAATGTCTTTGGCATTTCATTTGTGCTGCAATCAAGCAGATCAATTCAAATTCTGAGCATAATAAACTATAGCACAAACCATTCAATAAACTCACCTATGAAGGACCAAAGATTCTAAGTATTTGTTAAAATTACTTATACTCTGTTCAGCCAATAAGTTAATCTTTCTTAGGGCATGTGGTGCTGGTCGCTCAGAAGATTCCTAATCAATAATATCGTATAATATTTAATTAATTATTCGAAGTAAATAATAATAAGTATAAAATCAAATTAATGCTGACCAATTAAAACAATGTCATAATCATCTTAAAAATCAAAATAAGATTCATTAAAATTGCACAAAAAGAATCACAAAGATATCCTCAATTTGCTCTAAAATTTATAAGAATTTCTCACCAGATGTAGAATAGGAGTCCTTTGAAGAGGAATGGGACTCAATTTAATTCCTATGCATATTATATACAGTAATAGACAAATTAATTGGATTACACTAAAACTATGCTCTCCTTTGTAGTATCATATCTAACATACTGAAAACTATATTTACATGAAGTTTCATAAGCATTGGTAGTAGCTCTTCACATAAAGGTATTACTTATGTGTTATTTTTAAGGAAGATAATGCCACATACAAAAACTGCCCCTTTGTATTAGATTATTAACTCTTACCTGAATTCTTGATAGTTTTATATCCATCATTTCAGAATAAGTTTCAGCCAACTCAAACCAAAGCTGGCGACATACAAGAAGATAGTATTGAGGATTGAGCTCCTTAAGGATTGGTTCTAATAAGTCTACTCTTCTTTTATACATACGGCATTGCCTAAAAAAAAGAGTACCACAATGAATACCATACTAAAGTAAATTGCATTCTCACATAGAAAGGTAATCTTTTTTAAAAGCAATTAAATTAAAAGCAGAGAAATACACAATTTTCATGGCAAAACTGAAATACAATAGTATTTAGGTTGTGTTCTTAAAAATTCTCAATTTTTCAACAAAACTGATTCTTTTGACAGATATCTTTGAAAATAAACAGAGCATTTAAAATTTGATTTTCAAATATTTGGACTAGAATGACCTCTAGCCAGATATAACCTATTTATTTCCTTCGATTTCCTATTTAAATAAGATGAAATGCTGTGTTTATGTAAAGCTTTGGACAATAAAACACAAACACCATGTTACATGCAAGATAACACAATATCAAGAACATGAGAGAGCAAGAGAAACAGAGCAACAACAGCACCCTTCCCTGGTCCCACCCTTCACAGAGTAAAGGTAAAAATGAAGAGAAGGACACTATGAAAGGAATGGTACCCTTTTCTATAACATTTAGTTAGAACATCCTGTGGAAGGACGGAATTTTGAAATTAAAAAACTAAAACCTACTTTAATTTTTAATTGAAGAGTCAAAACTTATAAGTTATGATATTCCCATCCATTGTACATACATACGTTACCACTTGTATCAAATTCAGAACAGAATGTCAACTTGAAAAGATACTGTTAGACTTCAAGCTCCTGATACAAATAGTTGTATCTCAAAATGGCCCTGTTTTTGACACTATTTTTTCCAAATACTCCACTATAGAATACATTGAGTTTAGTTTGGTAATTCTTTCTAACCATTTCCAAAGAAGATAGGAAGCTTTAATCTGTCATAATGGTAGAGGGCTCCCTTTACTTATATATGTGCAATGAACATATTAAAAATGTTGTCGGCCTCGTTGCCACCTGTTTCCATTAATTAATCTTTAATTTGTTACGACTAAATATTAAAACATAAATGCAAGCATCAGAACAGAAGAAGAAAGAAACTCTAGTACAAAAATAGTAAGGAGAGCCATATATCTCAGTCACTCAAGAATTTCTATCTACAAAGCATGAAAATGTATTCACAAAATCTGTAAATTAAAAAATTCTCCGAGGTTAAATTTTTTTTCAGATGAAAAAGAAGATGATTAACTATGTATTTCAGATTTAAAATTCATTTACTTACTGAGATATTAGCACTACTAAGTAAAGGGGCATCTAAATCTTATTCCTAGGAACATGAAACATTACAATGTTGGTAACAATTGTGGTATCATTCCATTGCATGAGAAATTATATCTCGGAGAAGATTTTTGGGCTTCCTGATAATGAATGAAGAAAGTTTTATTATTTAATTAACACCTGCTGCTCTTTCTAAACACAAAACCTTTCCAACAATCTATCAAAAATGCTAGTCCAGCACTCTCTCATCAACTTTTTCAAGGCTTCACAAACCGCAAAAAGGGACAAGAAGGGAATTTCACCCATTTGAATTGTTTGTTGAGAACTGCACCTCGACTCTGTGAAGGGTGGGGCCATGGAGATGCAGAGGATGGGCATATATTGATTCAGGGTTTCAACATCTGCCCAGACATTTTTTCTTTCTCACAAGGAGCAAAATACCCCCAAAGGTTAAATTAATACATGAATGGGATATCTTTCTTTTCTCGAATCCTGGCTCATGTGGAAAAACCTATGACATTATTTGTTACGTCTACTTTCATATAAATTAGGTCTCATCATGGTTATTAAGATAGATCTTACAAGTCTTCCTTGTCAATCATGATCCTTGATATTATATTAACCTGCAAGTGATACAGGAAGTGTTTATTCGTCTACAGCTTTACTTGGAAAAACAGATTCAGTCTACTAATAATTTTCATAGAATCTTTCAAATATAAATCTAAATAATTAAATTTTACAAATCAATTTTAATATAAAAAATATTTGCAATGGAGTGTAACATTTTTACCTGTCTTCATCTTCTTCAAAAAATGCTAAATATTTGTACAATTGGCTTTGATCTTGAACTACTTGAACATGATCGGAGGCATGAGTGTCGAATTCATAAAATTCGAGAGACTTCTTCAGCCACTCTTGAGAGTTCAAGAATATAGTTTTGGCATCTTCAAATGTGAGAGCAAATTTATCTGTCACTTGTTCTTCGTAGGAAAGAAGCTCCAGCGAAGAGAACCAAAGTTTATCAAGACTTCCTGAAATAAGATTGACAGCTTCAAAAACTACTGCAAGATATCTTTACCAAAAATTATACATAAAAGTTTATAATATCTATAGGTCTAGTTAAACAAAACATTTTTCCATGATAAATACGTTGGTTCATTACCTTGAAAGTACACTCCTGGCCAAAATTAACGCAGCACCTCCCTAGCGATCCTTACGGCCGGTGCTGCGTTAATTTTGGCCAGGACTGTACAACCTGGATGTATATTTCAGGAAATAAATCCCATTTCTTGAAAATTATAAATAGATTTTTATCTGCATTATAAATAACTTAATATCAAAAATTAATATCACGATAATTAATGAAATGATTTCTTGTAACATCTTAATTTATTTATAAGGCAAAAATGGTTTATACTAAGTAAAATAAAAGCACAAGCATTTCATACAGCAATAAATTAGCTATAACAAAAATAAAATAACCAAAGTATTGACTGAAAAATCAATTGATAGAACTAGATAAAGTACAGTGGAAGTCCTTTATAAAGAGTACGGCATACTAACCACTTCCTGGTTGATTTTTTCAATGTTTATGTTAAAAAAAGTCATATTATTTTATTTTAGTTTTGAAAGCATCGTAGCGAGACAAATATAAAAATATCTTTATTTATTATATTTCTTTTTTATAACTCATGCTATTGCAGTTTTAAAATTAATCGATTTTATTATAAAAAATCATGAAACTGGAATTTATTTTATTTTTCAATTTTAGTGGAAGAACAGCATAGAACCAATATATATAACATGTTTTATACCAATTATAACACAAAAAGACTTCACATTACATGTATAAAATAATTGTTTTAAACATTAAAATTATAAATTATAAAAATTCCATTACTAAAAATCCAATAAAAAATTGGAAAAACAACATATTGAAAACTATATACTAACATATATTACATTGAAATAATACTATCACTATTATATCATATATTAACATTTGTGTGGTACATCTGAAAACAGGGAACAACACACAGCGGTACATTACACGTTGGACAGAAGTACCTGGTCTCCTTCCTAATCGGCTTTCCCCTAGCCTCTCTCTTTTGGTCACACAATATGCACTGCTTGCTGTGTGCCTTTTTCTTCTCTGTGGGCGGTAAGAGGTCTGGAAAGTGCCTTTCTGAAAGGCGAAGGGGATGCGCTATGTTCGATGGTCGTCCTGCCCTTGGAGAAGTGATGTCTGGTTTATATGCTTCTATGATTTTTTCTATTAGCCTTATTCTATATTCTAAGTGCTCGTGCATCCCCCCAGTCTTCTTATAGAGCAGATAAAAATTCCACACAGTATTCCACATAATATTTTTTCCACGCTTCAGTGGAATCGGGTAATCGGCTAATTGTTGGTCCACCCTATCAACGCCCCCCATAGTATTATTATAATCGATGACCGCCTTTGGCTTCCTCTTTGTAATTTTGCCCCCTTTTTACTCCTACATCCACCATCTCTGTACTGTGAACAGTAGAGAGCATTGAGACATCTCTCGCATCCCTCCATCTGATCACAATAATTTTTCCCCTCCTAAAAGCTGCCATTTCTCCTTTCTTCAGTTTTTTGTCACGGAGGCTACGAGGCATTTCTTTCCTCACCAGATGAACTGTGCCGTATGTGTCAGTGGAGCACGACACCAACCAAACCGCTAATTGCGGTGATGTATAAAAATTGTCTGTCGTCAGACAGTAGACCTTGTCCAACAATGGTTTTACTAATGTCAGAACCACTTGTGACGTCATAGGAAAATTTTTATAGTGCATATCAATAACAGTCCCTTTCCCAGTGTAAATAATGGAAGACCAAACGTATCCTCTTTTGGCCTCTCCAAGAACAAAAAAATTGATTCTGAACCTCGCCCTTTTAGTTGGGAATTATTGATCCCAACTCAATCTCCCCTTGAATAGAAGAATGCTCTCATCAATCGTGATGTCTCTCTCAGGGGTGTTGAGTTTGCAGAACTTTTCACTTAGTGATCTATAAACAGGCCATATTTTGTTGAGTTTATAGTTCAGATGGTTTTCCGCTTGGTATGTTTCATTATTGGTGAAGTGGAGGAATTGCCGTAATTTTTTGAATCTCCTATATGACATGGTTTGTCCGAAGAATGGAGAAAAAGGTATTGGTCTGGTGGACCAATAACGTTCTTGTTCGGGCTTATTAGCAATGCCTTGCAGCATTATCAGCGCAAGAAAAACACGAATTTCTGTGGAGTTGGTGGGATGCCACTGATGCTGAACAGTCTTGGAGGTTGACGGTCTTGCACTAACAAACTGAGTTGCATATCTATTCGTTTCGTTAGCGATAAGAAGAACTAGCTCCTCATCAAAATACAGTTCAAAAAACTGCATAATATCCCCATCCGGGTCCACTTCAAAATTTACTTGTGATGTGCTTTCAAAAGGAAATACATCCGGTGGAGATGGAATGGAACCAGTGGTGTTCACTTCACGCCAATGAGTGTTTTCCGTTGGGATGGTGTATTTGGCATCAGAAGAAAGATACTCCATAGAAACACTTGGTTCCGAACCAGATTCTTCGACGGATATGTCTTCCTCGTCAATGTCACTACTGCTTTCCCCTCCGTGATCCATTTGAAAAATCAATGGAATCTAAACAAAAAAAAAATGTTTCACAGTTTGGAAGCACAAGGCAAAGGAAATAAATCTTAGATGTATTCACTTGAAAGCTCGACCACTAATTGCTGGAAAAAGGCTGAGAAACATCGCTCGAAAAAGGGTACGCTTGCGTCTACCGAAGGGATGGGGGGCGAAGAGAAAGGGTTTCCAAGAAATTACCCTAAGAAAGACATCTGGAAAACCCATTGAGGGTGAATAACCTAGCAGATAACGGGTTCATTTGAGGTACAAGGAACACTTAGTTGAAATCGAAACATACGAGTTACAAAAGGAAAAGTTTGGCCTGCACTGCCCAAATTACCATATCTGTTCCGCAACATAAAATTTCAAAAACCCGCTCCGAAACATCCAAATTGTGTCAACTATCAGTTGTGTCTGTTATCAGTGTGTGAACATGAAGCAAAGCTTGCGAGTAGTGCTTTTGTGAAATTCACTATCTTCATGTCGTGGAAGAGTCATCTGGATTTTAAAAAGTTGACGCGGATATTCAAATTTTTTTCCTCCAATCTACTAATAGATCGATAACTCCATCGGAGAAATTCAAGTTAAATGGCAATGTAGTGATTATTCATTTCAAAGTTTGATGCTCTGCTATGAAAGATCTTTTTTGTTATTACCTCCCTTAGGTGGGGTGCATTAAAATGACATTATTCCACAACTATTTTGACCAAAACCAACTTTTGTTAGAAAGCAAAATCTGCTCTTCAGTGATATTTGTTTGTGGAATAAAGTTACCAAACAAAATATGAAGTAAATATCACCGCATAATTTACAACAATGTCACAACTTCGACTTTTTGCAGGATGAGGATATAAAATCAACTCCATGGCAATCTCATCAATTACCTTAAATGTGCACCTATTTTATGATACTACATATTATACATACGAAACTACATATTATACATAAGACACTACATGTAATACATACGATACTACATACTTATCTATTACCATTCTCATGGCAATAGATTTAATTTTTTTTGGAGGAAGTTCAGTAAGTTCCCATGTAGGCCACAATCAGATGCCAAAACACTCAACGTTAATTTTATTCGACATTGTACAACCTACAGTCAAATGACCTACATTTTTTCTTCACTAAATTACTTAATTTTATCCTATTTATGTAGCACCTGTACCAATAAACTTTAAGCTTACTGAAACAAACTAGTAAATCTAAAAAACTAAACAAATAACAGTCATACCACTAAGTGTTTCATTTTCTCGCTCCTCTGCATTTTGTGTATCTTTTTGAGAGTCTGATACATTGTCTGCATCTTCCATGAGTCTTTGTCGGGAAGCTGTTAACAGAACTAAACCATATTTAGCCCAGCATCTAGCCACATCAGCACTTCGATGCTTGAAAGTGTTCCACCTAAAACAAAGAAAACACAGTAATTCTGCAAATAAGAACATAGGAAGCCAAAATCATTAAAAAAACGCAACAAGACTTCTTTAATAAATAACCTTGGATGGTGACAATTAAAATGAGGTAAAATAAAGGATGTCCAATGAGTTATGACAAAGGAAAACAATTTTTAATTACAAATTAAATACCAATTAGGTACAACTTTATGACTAACATTATTTTTCAAGGTTGAAAGCCTAATATATGCAGCAAAGACAAAATTTAGGAGTCAATCAACAGTTGAGTGTATATGGAAATTAAAAATTTTCAAAAGGAAATACAAAGTGATTTTTAATTCTTAATGTGGCTGAGAAAACCATGTAAAATTTCTGCCAAGTCATACTTCTTCAGACTATGTTTGCCACAAACTTAACTGAAATACACCTGGAATAGTTTCTGTTCAATTCTTCTTCTATAGAAGTATCTCAGCTAAAAACCACCTACCAAGTACAAAATATAAATGTATACTCAAATATATGAAGTTTTAAACTAGAATATTAACAAAAATTTGTTTCACCAAATAATCTGCCTTGGCTGTGGTAGTTTTCAACTTTAAGTAATATAAATATGAAAGGTTCAGATATCAGTGTAATAACTTACGACAAATTACTCACTTGGCCTCCAGCTCTTCTTCTGAGTCATCCTCCTTAATGACTTCACTTTTAAACTGATCCAACATAAAACTTGCAGCAGCTAAGTGATGCTTTGCCTGCCTGAAAAAAACATGGAAAATATCGATAAATTATCCACACAGAAGAGGAAACAACATCACTTCATGCTATCATTGTATTCAAAGAAAATAAAAAATTATTAAACTATGATAGTGAATACGGTAATATAAGGATTTAAATGTATGATAGATAGCGTAATGTTGTAAGAAAATTCAAGATTGATTACTGTGTCAAGTTAAGTCAGATATTCATTACCTTTTGGTAGATTTTGATAGAAAAACAACCAGTTATAGAAAGGCTCATGATTTAACTTTTTTATACATATACATACTTTTACAATATTAGCACAACTGATGCTCATAACTGACTGATGTTTGTGTTCTTCCAACTGATTTTTTCCAATCTAAAATCAACAAATCCTGCATATATTTGGTCTGAGATAAGTAGAACAACTAAATTTGTTATTTGTGGAATAATAGTCATAAATGTAAGAAAATGAAGGAAGTAATCATATAGAATTGATTACGAACTCAAATTCCTCATAAAATTAGAAAAAATAAATTCCACACCAATTAAAATTATATGATACCAATTAGAACTATGCCTATGCTTTCTCAAATTTTAAATTGATGACACATATTAATAAATGAAACAGCAAATTTGATCATAAGAGATTAGATATTTCAATTAAAATGAAAATATTATATTATAAATGATAACAAAAGCTTTCAAGTAAAAAAGCTTTTTGAAGCCAATAATAAACTTCATGAAACTTTTGTCAATATGAAACTTTTGCAATGCTATCAGAGGAATACTTTGATATTCCTTTAAATTTATTCCAGGCAATTAATACAATATTAAGGGAAACCTCTAACCACAAGCTTAACAATGACAATAACAGAAATGTGACTATATTAACACACTTGAAAGAACCTTGACAGATCTTACCTAAAGCAATTTCTTGTTATAAAGAACTGAGACAATGTGGCACAATTAAGTGCCCAGTCAACCACTTCGTACTCCTTCCTTTCCAACATACGTTTAAGCGTGTTATGGCAATAAATAGCAGATTTCAGTGGTCTGCCAAGAGTCCCGTACACCTGGGCTAGATAGTACAATGTGTAGGTATGTATTTTTTCCATTGAATTTTCTGCATCTACTTTGGTTGATAAATTTAACTCATTATCATCATTAGTGTTCTCCTGTTTAAACTCAAAAAGATGCACCATGTCAATTGGAGGCGATGAAGACAGCTGGTGGAATTGGGAATAGAGACTTTCGGCTCTTTCGAGGAAACTCTGAGCCTTCTCGGCATTGTCCCTTTGGGCCCAAAGTATTCCCAACTGCTGAAGGGCACTTAAAACGACTAGAATAGCCTCTGGCTCAAGCCACTTCTCTTCTGGGATAGTTTTCAGGCAATGGTTCAATTGCTCCTCTCCTGTACTTGTTTCCTCAGTTTCCACAGCTATTGTGCCCAAATTTAGCCATATTACAGCTAGAATGGCATGAAGGCGAAATACCCCAGGTAGTTGCAGATATTCTCCTGAAATGAAGCAAAAATGCATCGATAAAATTCATCATAAACCAATAAAATAGCATATCTAGAAATGTAGCTAAAATATTTCAAGATATTTGGACAACATTACAGCGTAGGATAAGACTTTACAACAAAAAAATAAGGTGCTAAATTTTCATGGTCCCAACTGTAACACAAAGTAAAGAAATATAGTATTCTTTTTCAGTTTGTGATTCACATAAATTAGATTAAAGCAAAGATCTTTCTTTTTCCATTTTGCAGTTACTGTTATATTATAGCACTACTACATTACACATAAAGCAAAAAATTACAGTTCTATGCCAAAATTTGTTCTTCCGAGTATTATAAAGCATTATCCTATCATAAAATAATCAAAAGTTGAAAGTTATACTCTGTGGAAGGAAGACATTATGAAAATTAAAACAAATTGTAAGCGGAAGTTACTAAGTTATTTTTAATTTTTATTATCTCCACATATTTTGTAACATGAACATTACAAATGCACATGCTAATACAATCAGTTACCAGAAAAATTACTAATGCGTGGTTATTATACGTGGTTCTTTGATAGAATGATCAGAATTTTGGGCAGGCAATGGAAATTAACCAGCAACATATGAACATTACTCCTAACAGTCTGAATGCGAATACAAAAAATAAGGAAACGCCAAGATGTGATGGCACGAGGAAAAACTAACATCAGAAACTGGAGGGTTTTTAATTGAAATTAATTTTACCTTCCACTTTATTGACTTGCCTTATTGTATCTACTTATTGGCCTCTGCCAAAGAGATAAAGCTACTTTCTTTCTTATTTTTCAAGTAGAAAAGAGAAAATAGATTTTGGTGGTTCTAATTCAGTATAATGTGATATAGATTCTGAGATTTACGTGATATACAAATTTGCGATCGAAATAGGATAAAAAAACGTCTAAACCACTCACCACTACCTTCTCCATCGTCTATATCGTCCAAAAGTTTCACCAAACTAGATTTAATATCGTTGAGTATCTCACGTGCTGCATATTTTGAGCGATAAGGGTCATCCTCGGAATCCTTTTTACTTTCTTCCAGTAGACGACATACCTTACTAAAATTATCTCGAAGTCTCGATAGAAGTTCTACGTGATGATCTTCCATTTCATAATTTAGCCACAGTTACCTTGAATAAAAATTACCATTACATAGAATCATACACCGAAAAGGAAAGTAGGGAGATGTTATTTCTGATGTGAACCCAGTGCTGTATTAGCGGGTGTTTGCGGGTGCAAACCGCGAAAATGACAAACATTCGTTTAAACCAGCCAAACCCCACACTTTCAAAACGCTCAAAGAACTTAAGAATAAGCACTTGTTGTTAGTAAAGAGGACTTACAGTTGAGAAAATCCACTTTCATTTTTTGATTTCACTTAACCTCTGTTATTGTGGACTGTCCAGTCGAATACTTGAACTTGAAATAATACGAACACACACCGGATTGAACCGATGGATCGCATTGAACGGATCGAATCACGCAGCCGATGGATTTCCTTGTTTAATAGTCCAAGAATTACTCATACGGTAGCGATGGCAGCACGATAGAGAAGATAGTGATCTCGCAGAGCGGCAGCGGCATTTCAAATTATTTTGCACTGGCAACCTCAGTCGCGGTTGGAGATTTCAGGCAATGTTTTGAATTCGTTATCGCGAAAAAAATTCGGAATTATAAGATGAGTTTTGCGAAGTTTAGTTCCATTAAAGGATGCTTCAGTACAGCTGCAACGAAGTGAATACATGAAATCTAGATGATCAGGTGTTTTTTCGTGGAAAGCAATTGAAGTAATTAGGAGAAAACACACAGATGGAACTTGATTCCAAAATAAGTTCCTTGATTTGACCAAAAAATACTCAGCATGGGATGAAAGAAATTCAGAGAAATAATTTGAGATTAATCACAAAATTGAGATATTCAAAGGACACGATTTTAGGAAAAGTTAAAGTCACTGTTTATAGTTTAGTAATAGAATTTATTGTACAATATTTTGTTCCATAGTCGTCAGGTTGTATACTGCATGATGATTTTTCTGCAACGCAAATATTGCATTATAAAATGATAGTGCAAATAATTGTTCAGGTTGATCATTTTTAAATTTCACTTTGACTATTTCATCAAGTAATTTAATTTACCAAATCATCTCAACATAATACTAAAAAAATTCATTTGATACAGAGAAATATCTACCCTGAAAAACTGTGCACAAAACATATCTCCTTTATTATTACATTCTGAATAACTTTAATGAAAGCATGGAATTGAACCTCAGTGATGCTGAACAGTGACATATCAGAATACCACACATGTAAGAAGGCATGTATGATCACAACTAAATTCAGTAATGAAAATTCAAGCAATGCCTTTAAGTCAATCATCAAATAAATAAAAAAGATATAGTACTTCTTCAGGAGAATTTTGTTTTCTAACAAGCATTTTCATTGGATTGCCATCATCAAGCACAGAATGAGACAAAGCATGTAAACTAAGCAAAAAGAGTTGCAGTGGGGGTAAATGCGACAGAGGGACTGAATAAGGGAAAGGATTAGAGGAGAGTCAAGAGACAAAGAGTAAGGACAGGCGGTGGATAAAGATGAAGATGAGTATCTAGTGGGGGGAGAAATGCTAGTATTAAGGGGGGCGGAATTCTATGAGCTAAGTTGTGGAAGAAAAGACTGGAATAATGGTGAATGGGATGAATAAGACAATTGAGAAGTTTGGGGCATTCTAATGACCAATGATTTCATATTTCTTAAGGAGGTAAAACTGTCCTTTTTCATTGATAAGTAAAACTTCAGAGATTATGTTCAAGTAGTGGTTATTGAAGATTAGTTGGTTAAGATAAAGCACGGCCCTGGCTTTCTTCCTTTCCTAATTCTGTCATTTCTAATTCCACACAAATATGCAAATTATCTTTTGGTAATAGTGCTAAGAAATGTCACTTAAGAGAGGTTAAAAAATTATAACAGCTTCAATTTGCATTTAAAAATACTAAATCAGTTTTCTTTTTTGATGAAATAAACATTAAGCAAGAATTGACTTATTTATTTATTTATTCGTAATTTAGGGAGAAATCCCTTTACAAAAGCATAAAATTTTGAGTACATAATTTAGTTCATAAATTCAGTGGTATTATTATTATTACAGCGGTACTTAATTTAAACTAAATAGTTTCATGCTAGACTGAGTGGAATTTCATTTCCATGATAAACTTGTTTTTTTTTTACTTTCAGAAATAAAATTCATTTTATTATGTACGAACTTCATCATTGTTGCTGTAATCACTCTATTCATTTGCGTCCTCAAACAACTCCTGAAAGAGTTGAATATTTTTAATGGAAGTTTTAATTGAGAAATTATTTAAAATATACAGTGATTGCAAATTAAAAGGATATTTCCTTAATTGATAACTTAATTATGTAATAACTTTTCCAATTGCTCTTAAATTCCTTGATTTTAGCACTTACGCTTGCATTGTATTTGCTTAAATAGAAAACCATGACTTTCGTAATGGTAACTTCTTGTAAACACAGAATTCTAATATTTTATACCTCTTAATTTACTTTAAATTTATCATAGTATAAGTTTTGAAATTTAAAATTAGTGTTGATTGATAGAGCATAGTAATTTAAATTAAAAATAATACAGTTAGCAAACAACCTCCAGAAGGTGATAATTTTATTTTAGCAACAGTTGCCTTTTCTACTCTTTTCGAACGACCCCTACCTTAGAACAACTTTTTTTTCTATCTTTGCAGAATCAATAAACTATGTATCAATTCATTAAAACTATCTGAGAAAATACAGTGGCCTAGAATGCTAATTCCTGCATTAATAATTGGACTTAAACTGGATGCACCGACTAAACAGGCAATTTTTAAAATTGTCAGAAGTAAGAATTCATAGCCTTCAAGATGAAATTTCACTTAGCATGAGGAAGTGTGTGCTTTAAACCCAAAATTGAACAAGGAGTGAAACATTCATAGCCAATTATAACTTTCATACTTTAAATTTCTTAATCACAGTTATTTTTAATCTCGTGGCTATACTTATTTAACCTTAATCATTACTGTATTTGCTTTATTCTTTGTCCTTGAACAATTCCTGAAAGAGTTGAATGTGTTTTATGAAAGTTTTAATTCTGAATTTATTTCCAATATACTGAGATTGTAAATCCAAGGGATATTTCTGTGATGTATTACTAAAAGTTAATGTAATAACTTTTCCAATAACTGTTAAATTCTACAATTTTACTACTTTCACATTAAATATTCTTCAAATGAAAACTATATATTTCATAACAGCTACTTCATGTAAAATCAAAAGTGGAATATTTTATACTTTTTAGTTTATTTAAAACGTTAATACAGTATATTTTGAAATATAATATAGGTGTTATGACTGCTTGAAACTATTTAAATTATTTTCTCATCCATGACTAAGGCTCTGAAAGGATTGAAATCTAATAGAAAAACAGCATTAATATAGTTTTTCTTCAAATTCTTCCAGCCTGATGATTTGCTCACTGTTGGCTGGATTGCAAGATTTTTAAATGCATTAAATATAATATTAGAATAAACTTTTCTTGGAATATTAGTCATTTCATTCCTTCTTGGAAGAAAGGCTACCTTAATGTTACACCTCTTCCCTTTTTGTAATAGATGATTACTATAACTTTAAGAAATTTTTCTAATATGTGTTTTAAGGATTTGTATACATAGTTCGTTCTGCAGCATATAAGGAAACTTCAAACTAATAGAAAATTAAGAACAAAAAATGATTGCAAAGTGATCTTTCAAACCTGTTTATATAAAAGAATGGCATTTTATGAGTCAATTCCATAACAATTGTTGTTGTTGATACAATTGTACAGTTGTAGCCAATCATTGTAATTACATTTCCATTTACTAATTTTTTCTATTAAATATTTAATAAATATATTACAATAAATGGGTTTGAATTTAGTAAATGCATATAGTGTGGCCTCATGATACATTTTGTGTGGCACAGTAATTTTTACAGGGACAAACACTGAATGCATTCTTAAAATAAAAAGATAGGTTCCAGATCTGGGTTAGGGATAATATTTTAGACAATTTGTAAAGTCTTTAAAATTGAAGATCATAAGAATAAACACAAGTCTAATAGTGAATGTATACTTCAGTCTTTCCATGTATTTATTAGGTACTTTAGAAGATGGTGCTTCATTAGTAAAATGCAAATTCTGTGGCTAGGTGTACATCATTATGTTTGTTAAATTTAAATAAAAATTATTTTTCTCTTATGAATAAATTAAAATAAAAGATCCTCCATGAAAATAAGAGGAACCCAAGCCACGAGTTTAAAAGTATTGCAGGAGTAGTAATTTATTTCTTCCAATAAATGACAATCACAAAATTATCATCATTACTTCATCAAGATGTAGGAACAAGAAATAATTTATGGTATAAAGGAACTAGTAATGATTCAATTTGACAAGATATGAATTCTTCTCAGGTTCTCCACCCGGTTATATGATGAGTAACTAAAGTTTTGATAGTTGACTCCGCCATCATCCTCAGGGCATCGACTTGTCGTAGCAACATTGGGTAAAGATAGAAACAACTCATTTAAAGTTCCCGTGTACTGACTTTTATTGTTCACCTTTAATAATGGGATCCCGCTTATTGTTCAGTTGTTATTGCCACGTCCCGCCATGAGGCTGCCGCAGGCGGTGTGTTTATGGTAAGATGCCGCGTCCCGCCATAAGGCTGCCGCAGGCCGTGAGGTTAAAGGAGAGGGTCCTAGCCCTTTCTGGGCATTGCCTTTCATACGATTTTTGGGTGCAAGGGGTAGTAGGAAGTAGGGGTGCATTATCAGTCGTAGCTGACACAGCTCCCACAAAGGGGTACATTATCATCGTGGCTGACGCAGCTTCGAACGACAAGATTCGGCAGCCGCTTGAGTCCGCTCTTCTTGCCCCTACTCCCGACAGACTGAGGACTGAGGAACTCTCGTTCTGGTCCAAACTCTTACCATTAGAAGATTAATTTAAATTGCAATATACCTTTGATAATTCTTTGGAATTCTAAATATATATTGGTGCCTCTACAAGTAGCCTATTGGTGTGGGTGAGATTTTATATTGCAGTTGTACATTTTTTCTCTACTTGGTTTTAATCAAGCTGTCCAGATTTGTCATAAAAATTCTGTTTTTCGCAGAGCATTATCTACCATGGTAGGTACTACCATAGAGTAACTATAGTTTAGTTACTCTATGGTACTACATTAAGTATCCTGAATATTTTAGGCAGTGTTTAATTGGATGAAGTCATGGAAACAATGAAGGCCTTTTTATTTTGAATTAATGTAACATTTATAAAAGTATTGTCATGACCTATTCAACATAATTCATCAAAAAATATTTAAATAAGGTAATTAAGAATGGGTGGTAACATACATCACATCATGTTCATATATTATCACACAGGAAAAAACAACGCAGTTGAACTAAGCATTACGTTTATTTCTGTAAAATATAATGAGCATATTTAAGAATATCTTTGGGAATATACACCATTAAATGAACTGCAAAAATTTTTGCAATTGGCAATATACAGCCTTTGCTGGCTAAACTTAATACTTGGTGGGAGTGCATAAATATACAGTGGAGTATTTATAATACGATTAAATGAGATGAATTGTACAGAGGACTTTTATTTAAAGTGATGTTTATAATCAAATGTCGGAGTTGACCAATGATATGCTACACAAAACCACACCAGATATTGATTCAAAAAAATTTGGTGTTACATGTAAGGTCAAATCTTTAAGAAAATTTAGAACAAGTGAAATTTTATTTACAATAATGCCCAAAACTGAAAGCTGTACTTCGCAAAATCAGTACAAATTTAAAAAAATTGAATCACTGCAGATATATCACTTCATTAAGTTTTGAAGAATCAGCCTCCATAGTATGAATTTCTGTTGCACAGTTTTCTGATATTATTTTCATGCTAGAAATTTGTGGATAGAAGATTGTCTTTTGATTATGATTTGTAGTCTTTATTGAATAGTCTGATCCTCCTCCTGACACTTCATATTGATGCTTCTTCCCAGGAAAATTGTCATCCAACCCAATTGTCTTCTTTCCTCCATCATTATCCATCCTACTGCTAAGAATACTCTCAGGTGCCATATTATGGAATGAACTAGATTTCTGTAAGATAAAACAATATATGAAAAAACCTGGCTGGCAAATAGATGGAATTATACATGTAAAATTTATTAAAATCTCATAATGATAAAAATATATATCAAAATTAGACAGCATTGATGAAAAAATGAGAAATGTCTGGAGAATGTATTACCAACAAGTGAGCCAAATTGGGGTTTTTTGATCTTTTAATCTTTTGGGATCCTCATGAAGTAGGATTAATTTCCGATCTCGAGATGGTTCAACGTAGAGCAGCAAGGTTCGTCAAGGGAGATTTCAGATTCGACAGCAGTGTTTCGGCTATGATAGAGTCCCTTGGTTGGAACTCTCTTAGTGATAGAAGACGTGAATATTGATGGAAGCTTTTTGATAAATTTATCTCTACCAATTTCGTGGAGGAGATGACAGATATTGTCATCCCAGTTATATTCCTACGCGACCTTCGAGAGAAAACAAAAAACCGATACAGGGAAGTACTTGCCAGGACAGATGGCTACTTTTGGTCATTTTTTCCGCTAAGTATTAGAGAAGCAAATAGCTCTCCAGATTAGATAGGTATTTTGGTGTCTTACACCCCCTGCCACGTGCCACTGGCGGATTGCAGGGTTTAAATGTAAATGTAAAATCTATGAGGCCACATTGGAAATTTCTTGAACACACTGACCAATATATTCCTCTTAAATTAGACTGCCATTCTCGTTTTACTCGTATATTGTTTTCTCACATGGCTATTTTTGCTCAAATAATTTTCGCCCAAAAGATCATACACCTAGAGAATGTCTAATTGTATTATTAAAATCTGTACAAAAACAGAGTTCCATCAAGAAAGATGTGAGGAATTTTAATGAAAAGATTGTGCAAGAGGCCATAGAAAATAACAAGAGCATAAAGAGGGCTAGAGAATGCCTAGAAATTGGTAATAAACAGATTTTAGCCTTACAGAAAAGAGATGGCACAACAACATATAACAGACCAGCAATATTGAGGACTGTAGCAGAATACTTTGGCAACCTATACAAGAAGATGGGAAATGCCGAAGAGGAAAACCAAGAGGAAAGCCAAAGCTCACAAAATCTCCTCTCAATTCTCCCAGAAGAGGTAATGGCGGTGATTAAGAAGATGAAGAATGGGAAACCAAGAATAGCAGATGGGGTGTTGGCAGTGTATCTGTAAGCTGGTGGAACAGAGATTGCTAATGTTTTAGCACAATTATTCAATAATTTTCAAAAACAAGGAATGATTCCTAAGGAATAGAACCATGCAAGGATTGCCCTTCTGCACAAGAAAGGTAGCAAAGAAGATTTGAAGAACTATCGCCCCATTAGCCTCCTTCCAGTTGTCTCTAAAACATTCATGAGGATAATAGCTGAACGTCTTAAGATGACCCTGTCTTCAGCCCAGCCTAAAGAACAAGCAGGATTCAGGAAAGGCTTCAACACTATGGACCACATCCACACACTATAGGAAATTATTAACAGAACGAATGAGTACGAGATGCCACTCGTACTTTGCTTTGTGGATTATGAACAGGCCTTCGACTCGGTAAGTACCTCCTCCACTCTGAAATCTCTGAAGAATCAAGGGATAGATTCTGAATACATCCATCTCTTGCGCAGTGTATATGAGAATGTCACAGCTTCTGTATTGCTGCATGAAGAGACCGATGAATTCAAAATTGAGAAGGGAGTTCAACAAGGTGATGGTTTATCTCTCATCTTGTTCACAGCCATTTAGAAGAAGTTTTTAAAACCCTTGATTGGGAAGAGAAGGGCTAAAGAGTAAATGGGGAGGACATGAGTCACCTCCATTTTTCAGATGATATAGTTCTCTTTGCAGCTAACGCAAAAGATCTAACTTTAAGACTTGAAGAACTAAACACAGCGGGACAGAAGATAGGACTCAGGATAAACCTAACAAAAACAAAGGTAATGTATGATTCTTTTGCAGTGCAAGAGCCAGTCAAACTTCAAGAAAAACCTCTGGATGTTTGCTTGGAATACACATGCCTGGGACAACTTACAACAACAGGAGAGATAAACAGGATTAATGAAGTAAACAGAAGAATGAAACTTGGCTGTAGTGCATTTGGTAGGAACTCACACATTCTGAAGTCAAGAATGCCAATGGTTTTGAAGAGGAAGGTCTTCAACCAATGCATTTTACCTATCTTGACCTATGGTAGTGAAACTTGGGTGTTAAATGCTGCAATAACACAGAGACTTCAGACAACGCTAAGGAGCGTGGAGCGCTGTATGCTGGGAATCACAAGAAGAGACAGCAAACACAACACTTGGGTGAGAATGATGACTGGAGTTACAGACATCATAGATAAGGTAAGATCACTAAGGTAAGACAACCGTTGGACATCTGTAGTTCTCAACTGGATACCAAGAGATGTGAAGAGACCAAGAAGAAGACCTATAGACAGGTGGAATAGAGCCATCATCAAGTACTTAGGTGTAATGTGGCAACGTGAAGCTCAGGACAGAGAAAATTGGAAGGTACTTGGGGAGGCCTACATCCGACGAAAGATTGAAAATGGCTGATTATGATGATATGTATGTATGTATACACACACACGCTGGACTAATATATTTTGCCCATTATCAATAATCGGTTAATGGTAGTTATCTGGGGGTTTCACCATTACTTTTTTGAGGTAGAAATTTGGAGGGTCTCCATCCTAATCCGGATCCTTAGCTCACCTTCGCAGCTCAGGGGCGCCCGGCCACCACAGCAGGGAGGACCATAAAAAACTGAACCGTGGATTACGATTTAAAAAGTTATAAACAATTCAAATGAGCAACAATTTTTTATCTTCATCGTCTCACTAGTCCAAAGAGATATATAAGTATCTTTTAATCAATGTTCTCCGATGAAAATTAAAATTTTTCGTGATTTTGCTAGAAATGACCCGTTGACGCACGGCAATGTTGCGCCGGGATGGGTTGGGTTGGGGGGGCAGATTTCTAGCAAAAATCTAGATATCTAGAAATCCTTCCCCCCAACCCAACCCATCCTTGGGGCAAGGTTGCCGTGTGTCAACGGGTCATTTCTAGCAAAATCACGAAAAATTTTAATTTTCATCGGAGAACGTTGATTAAAAGATACTTGTAAATCTCTTTGGACTAGTGAGATGATGAAGATAACAAATTGTTGCTCATTTGAATTTTTTATAACTTTTTGAATCATAATCCACGTGGTCAGTTTTTTATGGTCCTCCCTGCTGTGGTGGCCAGGTGCCCCTGAGCTGCAAAGGTGAGCTGAGGATCCGGATTAGGATGGAGACCCTCCAAATTTCTACCTGAAAAAAAGTAATGGTGAAACCCCCAGATAACTACCATTAACCCAATAATCTATCACAGAGTCTGTAAATATTATCCAGGCATATTCACAACAAAAATACAACATTTAAATCAATCAATTAATGAATAAGTAGTCATTCACCAGTTTTTTAAGACTTGATAGGCAGAAGGTGCACACTGGCCTAGGACCAAGAGAGCTATTCATTTCAGTTGAATAATTGACTGTATTGGAGCAGGACAGTAAAGATGGTGGTCTCCTTAAGCGTGTAATACCATATGGACTTCTTAGACATGGTTGCTCTACTGGACCTGAAAGATTTAGCAAAAAAAATAAAATGTATAAACATCATTAGGGAAAAGCAGATATATTAAAATCATTCCAACATAAAGTTTAATTAAGACTCTGAGTTGAGAGGAAACCAGGAAGGTAATCATTCATTAATTCTTAATACTTAGTCTGAAAAGTTAAGTATCTTTCATAGCCAATTAATATTATAAAATTGGGATATTCATTTCTAAGATGCTTGTGTGGGTGAGTGTTTGTGCATGTGTCTTTATCTGTATATCTGTGTAATTCTCCTTCTTCATTTTAAAATTCTAATATTTTAGAAAGCAATACATACCAGCAGTAAGTTGAGTTCCCAAGTGTGATATATAGCTGGATGCTAACCTCAGAGTTTCTATCTTGGAGAGCTTCCGATCTGCTGGCTCAGTTGGTATTAAAGTCCTTAATGTATGGAAGGCACTGTTGACACTTGGTCCAATTTGCAAAAAGATACATTTCCAGTTGAATAAAAGCATTTTTCATAATTTATGAAATATCAAGCTAAATTCTGTTCAGTCTCTGACCAATAGATTATTCAATAATTAAAATAAAATTATACTAACTATAAAAGCCTATGTTTTTTAAAGAGACTATGACAAAAGACATTTCATGAAAGGGAAGTGACTCTGTATACATAAAAAATTAATTAATATCTTGTTGTATATGCTTGCTGAATATTTTCACTCATCATACACTTAACTAAATAATTTTCAATCTCCTACAAATGTCTATGATACCAATCAACTTTCTCTCAACTCCTGAATTATTAAATTTGCAGAAATATTTAATAAGAATATACCCATGGTTATTCTGTAAAAAAATCTAAGGTGAATATATGAGTAAAAATAACCTAACAATCATCTTTGATAATGGAAACTGCTTTTTAAAAATTTCTTGAATTCTCCAATGCCTACTGGCAAAATATAGCTGCCCTGCTATCGAAAGTAATCCAAAAAATTTCCTAAAATCTCCAATGCAATCTAAATGAAAAATATCCAGAATTTGTGGCCTTTTAGGATTGAGCCAATGATATTTATGATGAATATCTCTATATTTCTAGAAAGATCCTGTAGTAATCCATATGACATGATAAGGCTAAGCCAATGATGCTTAAATTTTTTGCTGAAGAGCTGTCATGATGGGCGAATTCAAAAACGTGTATTGTGGGTTTGCCTAATTCAGATTGTCAGTTGTGAATTTTGTATAAACAATGGTGGTCTCAAGTGAATCTGTGTTACACACTTTGGTTTTTCCCTTGTTAGTGAAAGGGCATCAGAGAACAGGTCGATACAGTGGTGATTGATTTAGCGAAAGCATTTGAACTGGTAGACCATGACATTTTGCTGCAAAAAGTGAACAAAATGGAATTAGAGGAGACTGCTAAAGAAAGTAATTGAGGGTGAATACAAGGGGAAGAGCAGAAGGGAAGACAAAATCAGAAGATGTTAGTTGAAAGAAAGGGTAAGAAGTGTAAAAGAGGGCAACAAATAGGGATCTTTAATGCAAATGAACCAACCAAAAGGTAGAACACTCATGATGATGATTGGCGATAACTTTAAACCTGCTAACTTTGCTTTGTTTCTGATGACTTAAAAAATTAATATTACCATATAGACCTTGAAGAATTACTTACCAGCCCAGAACAATTTAGACAAATTCCATGACTGGTGTAATGATACTGCATTGTCCTTAATGCTTATCAATGTCATATTTCTGTTGTAAGGATCCTACATAACTACAATATTAATTACAAGTTTCTTAGTTCCAGAACAGAGTTCTTAGGACAGATTTAGTACAAAATCTCTTTAGCTATTATACATTATTTCTAGATTTACCAAAGGCTTCGATCAAATTCCACTACTAAGGTATTCATAACCTTGGCTCGGCCTATGTCCATCAACAGGGGTCCTACACTAGAAGGAGAATTGAAAAATGTCTTAAACAATTTGCATGGACTTATGCATATAAATGTGGCATATATTTAACAAGTGTATCTTACAATGAAGTGTAAGAAGCATTAGACTTGAGAGCATTATCTGAAAGGCTGACTTAACTGCAGAATGAAATTGCAGCGAGTATTGAGAGGAAACTTGTGATAATGTACTGAAATGATCAGTCATGATCATATTATGAGTAGAGAATGTTATTCTATGTATAAGGAATACCAAACACTCATGACGAAGCAAACTTCCATTGTGAAATATAAGCAATTAAGTAATAAATTCATCCCTTCCAAAAATCAGGAATAGAATATAGTTAAGTATCATCAATAATGACTTCCTTCCCAACCTAATCCTTACCTATACTCCTCCATACCCTTTAGTTTCCTCAACATAAGATAGGTTGACCCTTAAGCAGACCATTTGACCTGTATTCATCTTAGTTGGGTATCATTATGCATCTTGATTGAACTAGTGTGATTGTGTAGGATATGTTAAATTGGCAACTGATTCAATGCAATAATTCTCTGAATGAACTCTTCATAGCCTGAACAACAGCCCTTATCAATTTGCCCTTAATGGACCTTAAACGAAAATTCAGGTCTTTTAAGGATGACAGTATGCCTTAGTTGTTACGCCAAGGTATCATAGTAGTAGTACTGCTAAAAGTGCTTCGACAGCTTAGGTCATTTTGCACATTGGCTCCCACCAGGATTCGAACCCGGGACCGCTTTCACCAAAGGCAAACGCGCTGTCCACATTACTATCCAGGAGCCTCGCTAAGGTATCTCCCAGGGACCAAAAGAACGGAGGCTCCCTGTTCGGAGCCCAAACACATTCTTCGTTACGTTCGTGGTAAAGAGATAATTTTAGAAATTAAAATGTAAGCCCATGACTGAATAAGTACCGTGAGTCTTTGATTTTTTGTCCTACCTCATAAACACAATGCTTGCAATAGGCAAGAAACTATTGCACGCAAAAACCTATAATCTCAGGCTACTTATTTTTTGCTTTTCCTAAAATTTATTTATGATGGTAGGGGTCCAACACAACCATTCTCTTGTCACAGATGAGCATTGAATGAGTCCTTTCACTGGTACTAATTGTCACAAATTGGCAATGAAAAAAATATTGATTTTTTAATTGTTTTGCATTTTAGAGGTTGGTATAGCTCTAGTTATTATAAATTAGCTGTGATAATAAATTTTTTTATAAATTCATCCTTTCATTGGAAAAATATTTTATATTCTTTCTTTCACTTTTATTTGTAAACTAAATCAGGAATTACGTTTTCTATGTGAAAACTATAACATAAGAAAAACAAATTACGCAATTGGACAACTCTATTATTTCCTGCTCCAGTGCTTCCTCTGACATTTTGTATTTTTTTCCCTTTAAATTCATGCGCCTGAAAATTTCTGTAAGGTCCTTGCAAGCCACCATGTGGCAAGGGGGAGGGCAAGCACCATGACCCTATTTTCCAAATGGATTGCTTTCGCGTATCGTTCGCGGAGAAAATGAATTCTTAAAACGATTTATTCTGGAATCCATTCCCAAGATTTTTTTCGCAATATCAGAAAGGCCTATGTAACAGAGAGGTCGCATTATATCAGTTACATCTTCTAAAAACGTACTACTTACTTTCTCTGATTTTGTTTGTGTAAATTTTCTGTTACTTTTCCATTTCCCGAATACGACACTTGTCGACCCATACACTGCATCCATACTCACGGTGAGGCCTAACTATAGTGCTAAGTGACATCGCTAGCGAACTTTTTTTTCTCTCGTAAAGACTGAATTCTTAAATCTTAGATCTTAAATTTCTACGGATGCGAGTACGCCATGTCAAATTGATTATTCGCGAGAGTTACTCCAAGATATTTCCCCGATTATATTGATTTACCCCTGAGGCTGTACGAATCATTTGTTATAGAGATTTTCTTTCGCAGAAGTTACCAGCTGAACACTCTCTAATTGCCAATCACCATTTAATTATCTTATCTAAGTTGTTTCACCGGGTTAATCGACGATCGATTATCGTGTTCATGGTTTTGTAATTGAACCTATTTATTTTAATATTTTGTTAATTTTTCTTTTATTTTTTAAATTATTCAACTGTTGATATTGATGGTTCCCGTCATTCATTTTTCAAGGCCGTTTTTCCTCGGGATATTTCCTGGGTGCACGCCTTTATCTGCAAATATACCTATCTTAACAATTTTCCTCAAACCATATAAGTAAAGGAGTATCAATATACAATATATATTAATTGTGATTCGAGCGTGGTTGATTGAGAATTGAGCCATGATAATCAGATGAATTATTAGAAATTTCTCGTCTTCCAAACGTAAATTGATGAGTGCCATAACCCATATGTTTCAAATTCGAATATCCCGAAATCTGCAAAATCTTGCACCAAAAACGGTTTTTACCGTCTTCCTATACAACAAACCGCCTGAAGTGAAATGATAGTTACGAAGCGTAGGCAAAGCATCAGGCAAAGCATATAAATCACTCCGCTTCTCTGACTCATTCCTTTTTCCCTCTGACATCCTCTTCCTCACACTCACTTCTTCACTCCCAGGCCCACTTGACGAGGAACTCAGATGTATCGTTGGAGCCGCTGATGTGTTTAACTTGTGTGGGTGCTAAATCTTTTGTTTTCACCTCTTTCTGAATGGCTTTCCCTCCCTGATTCAAAAAATAACTTGCTGACTGAGTATAGAAATTCTGAGTTTCCAACGGAGTGATCGTATTTAAACAAAGAAACCACCTGATAAAGCTGATTGAGAAATAGCTGAAGATAGTACGATGAAATGATAAATGTTATTGATACATATTCTTTCGATATAAGTCAGAGAAAAATTTTATTTTTCCTCCGACACTTCACGGCTGTGATTTTATAATAATAATGATACAGTTCAAGCTCAATGCCCTGAACACACTTTTTAAAAGTAAAACTTCCAAATATAGTAAATAATTGTAACAAGCTAAATACCATGAGTGCCCTGCAATGGAGAGCTTTGCATTTGATATAAAACATCTACACCCCATACAAAATCCAAGGCACTACTGGTAAATGTATTATTAAGGAAAAGAATATTACAGACAATGGCAGAAGATGTTGGAGTCAAGAAAACAGAAAAGTCAAATGTCAATAGAACATATTATAATTTGATGCAGTACCTTAAAGAATGTAGAATACACTTAAAGGCACAATAACATATGCAAACAGATCGTTATTGCCCTATTAAAGAGATGCGCCAAACGATTAAATTAACAAGTCTTTAAGAAAGAAGTCTTTAAATCACTTCGCATAGCTTTTATTTCCGTTTTTTAATACAACAGCAAAATTGTCGATATTTTTTGCTATATAGTTTATTTTCTATCATAGAAGCAGCTCACCTGGAAAGCGTCAAATCATTATAACGAATTAACTTATTTAGTTACAAGTGTTTTAAAAATTCATGCAAGACTAAATTAAAAATATTACACCGAAAGTAGCACAACTTACTCCATTAAGATAGAACTTGGTATCAACTCTTCCAGTATAAGTAAAGGAATACATTAGTACATTACGATAGCAATATAATAAGGGACCGCACACGCTCAAAATTAAAATCTATTACGATCTCAATATAATGACAGACCTGATATCACTCTCACTCTCTAAACTCTAAACTATAGAATAAAATTTCTTAGATATTTTCGCAACATATACAAAAACTTTAGAGAATGAATGCAATGGAAAGATAAATAAATATCTTCCCTTATTATAAATAATTAAACGAATTTGGAATCAATAATTGGTAGAATTTGTGTCAATATCTTCTACAGGATTAATATCGTTAATATTTCATGACAGCTTAAAATTACGTGAAGTAGCAGACAAGACATGCATACAACTTCAGGAAACGGCAACGATCAACTTATGTCCCACAGCAAGGAGTCTCCTTGACCATCAACAGAACCAATAAAGCAATTGTTGGACCAAGTCCCCTTCGTAAACCCTGGTACTGATCAAAATACGAAACAGTAAATCAACAAACAATTAGTAAATTGAAAGAGTAGAATACTAAAAAAATTAAGCATTTGTAATTATTTCGGGGAAAATTATATTGCTCAGAAATCATACCAAAAATGGTTTTATTGAATTACGAATCTAATGAAAATGGCAAGCATTATCGGTATATATTTATTCATTCTGAATTACTTGCTAATTCGGTCGTTAAACCAAGTGGTTGGTACTAGGCGTACTAGGTAAACAAGGCATACATCGAAAACCAGTACCATAAAAGGCATACAATTTAAATGTTAGATCTCTTAAGCAAATTTTTGAAAATTGTAAGATTTTTCGGCGTTTGAACGGAGTTTATCGGAGTAAAGTATTGGTACACCTCTAGTGACGAACAAATATTTAGCAACATCGGTTTTTTGCACACGTTCCTTTACTTTTAATCTGTGATTCAATGTAGTTACGAATTTGCACTTAGTTTGTCCCAGATTTCTTTTGAGCTCCACATATTAAATACCTCCGCAAATCTAAATATCTTCCTTCTTGACAATAACGGTTCCCAACAAATTATGAGAGCCTAAATAAGATATTGGGATTTTCACAAATGATTTTCGTTTTCTATGACCTGTCTAATTGAACTGACCAAAGATAAGACATGCTTTATTCAATTCTGAAAAGAGAGGACTGGTATATTCAATCTACTTCTATCTTATAATATAATTACTTCTATTCCGTTGGGATTCGTCGGGGGCTTCAGCTAGTATTCTCTTGAATTTCTAAATTTTAGCTCGTCAACGGTACGAAATTTTACGCTAATCCAGTTAAACGCCAATGATTCGATCCCCTTAACTCATCTGTGATGAAAATATGAAAACCCAAATAAGGCTCACTTGTATATTGTTCTCCATTCAAAGATTACTCCAAGTCAAGGTTTTAATTCAAATAGATATGAATCGAGATATGACTATCAGAAGTGTCCACGCAAAATGTGACCTGAGGAATTCCGGGCAAACGTTTACTTAGGAGCAGCGAGCAGAACGGCTACAGTTTAATCACACCAAACATAACTCGCTCACTATCTGAAATTCAACCATCTCGGTTAAAAATTCGTAATGAATGTAATTTGCCGTGCACTGAGAAACCTGATTACATTTAATTCCATCAACCTTGGCAAGAAATACGTCCGATTTTTATAGGGCAGCAGAATTCTTCAGCATATTGCTTTTCTTGTCGAGTCTTAATCTAGAAGTAATACGCCGTATGAAAAATTATATTATTAGATATAATTCTTCAATTTTCTTACACCAAAATTCAGCGGATATGAAGCATTCAGGGATGACAGGTGATTTTAAATTAGCTACTAATTAAATTAAAGAATCGGTTATCGCGTAGATTATGTTATAGAACGGTTCATCTCGTATAAGTACCTTCCACAATCTTCCATCCTCAGTATAACGCTCTCGCTTGCAGGTTAAACTCATATTGGTTGTGTATTGTATGTGGTACTTTGTTGTTAATTGCTGCATTGTTTACTGCATATGCAAAGGCATGCTTTCCACCACAGAAAAAACTGTAAAATATTTTTCTCTTAAAAAGATTAAAGGGAATCCATACAGAATCTATGAGGAAAATGTATAAAAATGTCCTGTTCTCTGAATTGAAAAAAAATCTAGCAATTATTTAATTATTGAGATCTATTTATTTTCATAGATCCGCATTATAATCGAAATTACTCTACGGATTCAAATAATATTTTCCATAATTCAAAGCAGATGTTACATATGTGTTCGAAGAAATTTCTAAGGCCTTGGAAATGTTTTTAAATGATTCATTCAACCTTCTTCATCAGCAACTTATCGCTCCGACCTTTGACTCGTTTTATTATCCTATTCTGACGGATAACATTCAGACTGAATAAGGATTTGCGCTAAGAATGAATAGAACATTTCAGAAAAGGAGGTCAATGATTCCAAATCCATTTCAAGCAAACTTCAATTGAATAATCAGAAATTTCGTCGAAACTCATAACTTTCAAATGATCTACGAAGAATTCCCTTGTTGGTCGATTTTGCATTCTTATATCCGTTAAAGCCTGCTCGAGACAGCGTTGCAGTTTCAATTCCTTGTTCGTTTTTGTTTACTTTTTGTTCTTTTAAGATTCATTCACACTTATCTCTAATTTTCCTTCATTACTCTGGTCATTTGGACCCGTTTTCTTTTTTATCTGCCTTCAAATCTTTCCATTTTTCACCTTTTTAAATATCTCTTTCCGTAGTTTCTACCATTCTCGTATTATTTCGTTCAATATCCATCTTCGCCTATTGAATATTACTCTTTTACTTCATCTTCCGTACGTATTTCTTTACTTTTTCGTTGTGAATATGTAAGTAATTTGGTAAAAATTTGGTCAATTGGCAAAAAAGTATACGATCATATCAGAATATTTAAGAGTCTTCGGCAGCTACAAGTATTAAAAATTTTGTTTCGATGAATTTTTCACTTAATTCTTCTTATGAATGGCTGGAAAATCCGTGAAAAAGTACGCGGAGCGAAGATATCGTTGGCAGCAACATAATGTGTGTCCGTCCTCTCCTCGAGATTTCTTCTCTTGATGCCTTCCGCATGTTGCAGAGACGGCTGTCCAAAGATGGATGGGGTCAGAGGGGGAAAGCAACCGCTTGGGTGCCATCTCTCATTACACGCACCGATGCCACTCTCTGGAAACCCCAAGCGACCTTTTCCTCAACACAACCATACTCAGTACTGGCCATCGAATTTTAAGCAAGTTAATTCATTCATGGACGATTTTTCCGAGTTTCCCCTATTTTCGTCATTGGGTATCGGCTAGTTCAATCAAGTCGTAGAAAATTATCATTAAAAATTCCGAATCAGAACAGAGGTGGGAAATCCTCGGCCTATTTCGACATTCACTCAGCCTTTTATTCACTTCTTGAAAATAAGTCGTTCTCCAGATAATTTCGCCTCCAAATCTTGCTGTTGACGCCCACTGAAAAAAGTAGAAAACGTTCTCTTTGCGTTAACTCTTGGTATGAATTCGTTTTCTGATGTACAACTTTGATGTCATTTGAAAGTTGCGTTCAAAAAAATAAAAATCGGTGAATACGTTTTTACGTACCGCTTTTCTTATTCGACTGATCGATTATGGTATGAGTCGTTGATTTATTTATCGAGTTTATATTTGTTAAATACTAACTAATCTACTGGGGGGGGGAGGAAGAAATTTTAAAAATCGAAACCTTGTGGTACCTCAAAAGAGACTTTTATTTCGTAAAATTTTATGAAATTATTCGGGAAAATATGTAAGTACTATTACAAATATATAATTCCTAGTTACCCTTACTGTAATTGGAATTTAAGAATTATGTACTATTTTTATTCTAGAAATAGCATTGTTAAATATTAATCTTAATTCCGTACGATCTCTCTTCTTCACTATCAAACTAAAAATTACCCATTCCAATTCCCATATATAAAGGCGAAATACTTAATGTATAAAATAATTGTAAGAGAATCCATAATTAATTTAACATCGCGTATACCTCATATATTGAAGATAAACGGCTAAGTTCGCATGAAATCACATGCTTATTAATATATGCGTTGGAAATGAAGGAGGAAAAGTCTGCCGTAGCCGGGGATCTAACCCGGGTCTCCCAATTGCCCGTCAGTTGCTGTAAGCTTAGGTTACAAGTTGAAGGTTACAGGTTTTACACTTCATTCCCATCGCGTATGTCATATATTGGAGTAAATTTTTGCGCTAGTTTCAAATTTACGACGAATATCCATCTATTGAATATGGTACTTACAGTTATTTTAAATTCCAACCGAAATTCGTTTACCGAGTAATGGAGTTTGTTCAGTGAATAAACCGCTCAAAACAGAAATATTCTTACCGTTCTCATAGCAATTTTTTTTTCCTGCGGATTAATATAAAAGGGTAAATCATCATGTTATAAGGTTGATCTCTTAATCCAAATATATATGTAAGGTACACTTTGCATGTCACAGACACTTCAATGGCCCTCGTGGAGAAGGAAATGTAGATGAAGCTGTAAATGGAGTGGAAGAAAAAAACTCGTATCTGCCATCGGCATCGTTTTCAGATAACGAAACTTTTCAAAAGGATTCCTTTTTCTTGAGATGAGACTGGTAAATTACTTTAACTCCGAATCTTCACATTTTATCTTCGCCCGCCTAATTTCAGAGTCCAATGGATTTGAGGAAAAGCAGAAAATTTAAATTCAATGAAGAGTCTTCGCGGGAATGAACGGAAGATTCTCTTATTGAGTCACAGATGCAGCGGAAGGCAAAAACTGCGCAATAAAAAGGGGCAAAATTGAAGAAGTTGAGGCACTGCGAGTGACTCGAAGACTTCGCTAAACGCTACAACAGATGGGAATACGAAGACGAAAGCGCTTTCAAATATACTAAGGTATCCATACTTTCTCTATTTTCTTTCCTAGCATTCCCTGCCGCAGTTTTGAGTTCCTGATTCCGATTACAGTTTCCTTCTTTTCTTTCTTCTGAGACACTTTTTGCTTTGGTTCCTCACTGTTTCCTCCTTATTAATTTTAAACTTAGTTAAATTAATTTCTTATTTTCCAAAGACTTCTCTGGGTTTGGATTTTCCAAAGGTCGGAAAACGCAGTTGAAACAAACCGAAAAACGCCTCCTTTAAAAGCTCTACTCTGTTTTCAAGAATTTCAATTTATCTCATACTGCTGCATTATATTGCACATCTGTTATTTTTTGTTTAACTTGTAATGGAATTGGCAGTAAAACTATACATTAAATTATGAATGAGTCCCTCTACCAAATGCATTTCGGTTGAAAAAGAAGTGAAAAATTAAGAAATGCCTGGGATTGGAACGTTGGTTCCCACTTTTCGCTCTCCTTTGCTGGCAGACAGTTGTTTTAGATGTTTCTAATATTATTATTATTAGGGTCTTTATTAGGCGAGATTGAGACTAAAAAGTCTCCTCTTCCATCTAACCTTATCACTTGCGTAGTATTAAATTTGAGATTGACTTTCCTTTGCATTTTCCTAGCTCGAACAACAAAAACGCTGACATATATACTTCTCGTTGGAACTTGACAAAGGAACTTTACATTCGTCAAATCTATTAACAAACGCAACAAAATATAATATAGTTTAAATATATCCGTTATCCGAGAGTTAGCCGGGAATGGCGATGTTAAAAACTATGTAATCTCCGCAGGTATTTTTATGAGGTACGCAAAGTGGAGACAAATATTTCGAAAATTAAATACGGAATACAACAAAATGAAGGGGTAGTGAATATTTTCTTATATGATATATTTAAAATTCTATATCGTTCTAATTTTATTTATTTCTTTTTAGAAGGGAATAGCGTGCAACTATATCTTTCGCGATGAAAACTCCGAAGAAACTGGAAAATATCATCGTTGTTACTTTATAGCCAATTAGATTTGAGGTTCCCGACAGAAGACAAAGTAATAGTACCAAATTGCAGTGCAAAAGAAGACATGGCTCACTTTTTTGTAGTGAATACAATTTTTGGCGTATCGAATTATTTCCACCTCTTCCAACTTGACATCTACACAATAATAAAGAATAGAAAACAAGCAACAATTATTTCACCTGTTAGCATTCATTATTTCTTCGAAATATTTTGGAAAAATTAACGTATAAAACGAACGGAAAAATGGATTCCTATAATTTCTTTTCAATATCGTGACAAATTTCATCAATTGTCTCGGAACTAAATGAATAGCTTTCATTTGAAATAAAAGAACAGGTAATAGCGCAGTGAGTGTAGTCTGTTATTGAGTACGAAGCATTAAGAAGATGAAAATACAACAGGAATGAAGAGAATAAAGATCTTTTACAACGTAATTGCATTTCCCACTTCAATCTAATTCCATTGTAATCTGAAACTTACCGAGGTTAAGGACATCATTGTATATTATAATATTCTGTTCCATATCTCTCTCCTATTTGAAAACAATTGTAAACGGTGGCATAACAAGAAGTAACACACCTGTAAGTTCTATCCCTTTCCCTCGCGTTAGCCTGATTCCGATGCTTCCCTGGTGCTGCGTCTCCTGAACATCCCATCGATGGACCACCGTACGCCGTCGAATCCTGTTGGGAGTAGAATCCCTCTTCTTCACCACAAGCCTTCGGGTCGAAACCATCCATATTTCACCTCTAATTTACTCTATCCACAGAATGCAATGAAATAATCCCAAGGCCTTATTATTTCACGGACCGCTCACTCCGATCCCACAACTTATTTTCGCAGAACTTCTTGCGGTGGTCGCAGAAAACACAATGGAAAATGGGTTTCCTCTCTCTCCAAGTCAAGATGTTCTCTCGAAACACGGCGGGAGGCTTCCCCGTCTGACAACTGCAATGACGTTTGGGTTGCGCCTCTAAGAAAGCCCGGAGGTGGCAATGGGGTTGAGAGAGGGGGAAGAAGGAGGGAGGGTTCTCAAACGGTTACCCAGTTGGTTTCCAAGATGATTCATTTTCGGTCTCCCCTAAGTAAAACAGAGTGGGAACTAAATCCTATACTCCTGACGCAATTCTTAAGAAACACTGAGTAAACTTTTCCCCCAAGACTTCAAAATGTTGATGAAAGTCGTATTTTATTTATTTATTTAAAGTTGATTCATCAACCTCCATTTCGACCAATTACAATGAATCGTACAACAACAAATAGAAATAAACATGTTTATAAATATCAACAAAGGAGCATTGAAAAGCAACCAAACATTTTTATAAAATAAGAAAAAAAATGTTAGTGATTTAAATGAAATAAAATGAGAAAAAATAAAATAATATAATAAAAAGTAGTAATAATAAGTTAAAATAGGAGATGTAAGGAAAAATAAGAATAATGATGTGGGAAAATAATAAAATAAAATATGAGGGAAAAAGATGAAAAGGACGAAACTCGATGAAACGAAGTAAGCTAAAGAGCAAATATTAATGAATGGACGAAAGGAGTGAATTAATGGGGGAAAACAGTTCAAGGGAAGGGATAAAAGAGAATTGAAAAGTGTTGGGTTTCGATAGAAGATTGATATATACCTTATAATAAAACGTAGTCTTTACTTCCCAAAATTGTCCTCGGGTTCGATATCAGGGCATTAAGAAGATCCTCCTAAGGAATGAATAGGAAACTCAAAATGCCTTTTGAGGAACATTCCGAACGAATATCCAGCTGAAGTAGTACTTTACAGTTAGTGGAAAGACATCACCCAAAATGGTCGTGGTTTCGACGCCGGTCTATCAAAATTCTACCATCAGAAAAACATAGTGGACGACTTTAGAATTTTAACGAAGACATCTCCTAAAGAGATAATAAATTTTTATCCTGTATGATGATTAAAATCGTGTTAGCTGAAAATATTCGCATTGGACGCATGCGAAAGCGACCCTCGGTTCTATTCACAGCCTAAACAGAGGCTGGAGAAAACTTTAGGTTAGCGAAACTGCTGTTTACAACAGAAGAAAGGGAATTCCGATTACTTGGATCGTTTTGAAAAGGAGTCGTCTGATTTCAGTCGAAAAAATAGGCATTTAAAATTAGAAGGAATCAATTGGTTTCTTAAAAAAAATAGAGTTAAATACAAGAATATCTAATAAAATACATTCTCTAGGAAGGAGCTCTAGAATTTTCTAAAAACATTTATTCGACCTAATTTTAGAGTATCAACAAGTTGGTTTAAAACGTTCAGTTTTAAGAAGAGAAGTAACATATCTTCCAAACAATTGGCAGGTGTCGCGAATGAAGTCAATCAAGATATCATTGAAAACTTCCAAAGCAATATTCCAATTTTGTTTCCGGTTTTAATCCAGAGAATATTTTTAATACTGATGAGGGTGGTTTGTTTTACAAAACCATGCCAGGTTGGTCTTTTGTAATCGAAGAGTAAACATGTAAAGCTGGAAGAATCAACATTTGACTGTGTTGCTTGCCACTAATGCAAATGATGAAATACTTCAGCTTTTTGTTATAAGAAAATAGAAAAATCCAATTAAAAATCCACGGTGTTTTAAAAATGTAAAACAGAAAAATAATCCAGTTTTATAGAGCCAATAAAAAAGCATGGATGAATTCTGAATTGTTTATTGACTGATTTCATGGTATTAAAACTGAAATCAAAAACAGAGAAGGCTCTTACTGATGGTTGCTGATAACTGTCAAAGCCATCCATGGGTTGAAAATCTCACGAATGTAACTTTAAAATTTTTACCCCTCAACAGTACATCAGTTGCTGAGGAAATTACTGTTGCATTCTTTATTGAAGACTCTCCTCAAATTTTTTTACATTGACTTTATTTAGATCAAAGTGTCTTATAATTTCAAATCTTATTACCGGCAGTTAGTTCTGCCAGATGCTATATCTAATTGTGATGTAAATTTGGTGCTATCTGGTTCCATGTTGCTAAGTTCTTGAAGGTATTTTATGTATTGTGGATGTATGGAAAAGTGTAAAGGGCACTTTACACGCTAATTCGTAATGACATTCAGATTGAATCAATCAGACTACCTTAGACTATCATCAGATTGTCATTCCGAATGCCAGTTTTTAGATAAGTTTACTCAGGAATATCGTGCGAAGTAGCTGGAGAGCCAATATTATGAAGATTAAATGAAGAAAAAAGCGTGTTTAGCGATTATATATGGCACCTTACACTCTCATTCGGAATAACAGTCTGCGATAATATTGACTTTCGGACTGATGGTGTATAGCGGCGATTGATGGAATGATACATGCAAATGACAAAAATCTAGATTTTCTGAAATCCGAGCGTCAATCACGATGGGTGGAGGGGAGAGTGTCGTGTAGTGGGGCGTGGGAATCCACTCATCAGTCTTTACCCAACTCGCAATGAAGAAGGGTGACAGCGGAGAAGTTATCGAGACCACCCTCCGTGAGAACCTTCCGATCGTGTGTTAAAGTAATATATTGAACTTTACGAAACTTTGCCCGAGCTATGGAATGGTGCATCTCCTCACTATGCCAACAAATATCACATTAATGAAGCATTGGTGAAACTACGGGTGGTGTACACTTAAGCCGAATGCCTCGCTCTCTGATCTTAGGAAGAATATAAACACGCTGAGGTCACATTTTCGCCGTGGATTAAACAAAATCAAAGCATCCTAGAGAACAGGCGCCGGAGCTGACGAAGTTTACAGACCATCATCATGGGTGTTCTACTCTATATCTTTTCTCCATGAAACGGATAGTCCAGCAACACTAGTTGATGATACACAGGTTGATGAATCACAGGTGAGTTGTAAAATTTTATATTTTAATTAATTAATTTCTCCTCCCCCCATGTAACGTCCAGTTCGCCTGTTTTAAATTTAACTACAATGTAGTTAACGAATTGATCCCAGCTTCTCGCGCATTGAATGTAAAAGGTAGACAATTTTCAATGAAAATATTTATTTAGATTTTTCAAAAGTAAATTCATAAAAAAATCCATAACTAACCAAAGCATTTGCTTGAAAAGGGGCATTCGAGTGACTTTGATATGACAGTGCTCCACCTATGTGATAAAAGTGTGAGACGCCTTGGAGACCCTTGAAACCCTCGTCGAATATTGTAAATGAATTTATTTTTCCTAACCCTTCTCCCATATTGCAAACCCTTATTCCTTAATTTCCACGCACCTTTTCCAAGCAGCCCGCCCCTTGCCTCCTTCGTTCTCTTTCTATTCCCCATTTCAGAATCCGTTACTTCATCCTTGGTTTTTGAATAAGACTTTTAGTGCTTTTAATGACTATCCTTACTTTGTGTTTTACAGGTTAAGTTTCTGCTATTAATTAATTGGAGTTTACTTAATTTAATTTAGAGCTTTTATTGACTACGCTTTACCTTGTGTTTTTACCGCTTAAGGCTGTGTAATTAATTAATCGGTGAATGATTACTATGTAACCTCCATTATCCCCAATCCCAACCTCTTCCCCCCATATACCACCTTCCTCCCCCTAGTTCCCCTTTGTTCACGTTACCTGCTGCCCCTCCCTCCCCCTCCTCCTTTCTGTTTGCAGTGTATATATTTGTAAGATTTCCTGTTTCGTCAACTGATGATGTAGCGACGCTATGGAACCCGGGTCGTGTCTTTCGTAAAATAAAGTGGTTTAGTAAAAGTTTGGTCAGTTATGGAATTTATACATGTTAACAAGTACCACAGCATTAAATCTGATTCTGTATCGTTTATTCGTAAATTCGAGGTTTCGTAAGGCGGGAGTTCGTAAAGTGAGGTATACCTGTATTTCGTTCTTTCGTTTGGCTTCGATTATTCTTTTTGCACTCAGCTGACAATGGCGTACTTCTTGCTGAAACCGATAATGTATTATTTTTCCTCTGGAATAAATTAATACTCTTAATTTGTAGTTTTTAATACGATTTTCCACCAATTTATGGTCTCAACAGTTGATTTTGTTTATACTTTTATTAATTAATTATTACATCGAAAAAATGTCAATTAATATCATAATTTGAATATTTACAAAACCATGATACCATTAAATAGTTCTACATGCACAAGTACTTAACATTATTCACCTTCGACAACAGGTACATTTTCTTCGACGCAAAAATAATCAAGAAACTGATTTCTGATTGTTTTGGCGTCAGTGGAAGTGTTTCTACTCTTTGTTCTTTGAAGTGGTGGAATAGTGCAATCATTTTCCAATATTTCCCCATTTGAAAGCAAATAAGTTTCTTCATTTTCTCGAATGAGAAAATTGTGTTGATAGCACCAAATTAATGTTACAACAGATGCTTTCACTGGCTCTTAATTCATGGTATTTCCAAGGACTCTAAACTTAAACTCTAACTTATAAGCATTCCAAAGACATTTTCAGCAACTGACCGAACAGCAGATAATCGTTTATTGAAAACAGCTCGTTATTTAGTTAAATCTCTGTGAGTAGGGTTTCATCAAATTTGTGTTCAACGCAAAAGCTTCATCGCCAATGAATACGAACAGAAATTTCCCAGAACTGTTGGGTAGAGAAGAAGGTAAGTTGAGCTCGTTTCTCTGAAAAAGTTTACCAAATTTTGAGTGAAAGAGCACGCCCCCCTCCGATATTCGTCCATTTATACCAACATCAACGATTAAAAACTCTTTCTTAGCGCCAACATCAACTAACAGTGCAACACTAAAAAATTCTTGTGGTTGAAGTTGAACAGTTGAAAAGTTGAAGTTGACCCTGATTCAGCAGGCTTCTTTATAGCAATATGCTTCCCGTCCATAGCGCCCATGCAATTCCAAAATTTAAATTTATTTCCGAAGACCTGGGCAATAGCTTTCCAATCCTCACTTGTGGAAGGCATCTGAGACACAAGGTAGTCAACATAAGAAAAAATAGCATTTCTGTGTATCTAATTGAAGCTCTTGTGTGTTATGATATTGCAGGAACATCATGCAGCAGAACAGAACACCTCCACGGAAAGTTGCAGAGAATCCCAAAGAGGCCCTACAACATCTTTATCATCACTCACGCCCAAGCAGCCACCACCTAAGAAACAGAAACAGCTAGGTCCTACCGCACGTCAAAATAAACAATTGAAATCGGCTTGCGACTTCTTGAATAAAGGTGCTAATGACTCAAAAGAATCGGACGATGAATATCAGGATATAGCGAAAGTGTGGGCTAATAAATTGAAGGCTCTTGAGACTTTGCAGAGAAGATTCACTGAAAGAGCAATAAATGAGGTTTTGTTAGAAGCTGAATCAGGAACTCTGCACAGAAATTCCGTACAAATAAATCAAGGAACACTATCTGATCTTACGAGCCCAAGCACAACTAACCATTCGTCTGCTCATGGAACTAATGTTCTTACGCCCTTCCTGCTTCTCAGTTCCGATACCCGTACACCCCACATTCTGAACAGTCGTCATTAACTGAGAATGTCAGTTCCTTTTATTGTAATTATGGTGATATCTGAATAAAATCTACATGCATTTATAAAATGTGATTGGTATTATTTTCTGCCTTTGTATTTTTTGTAAATAAGTCATGTCAAAATAAAAAATAAGGATATATTTCATTTTGGCTTACCTTTATGCAGTCCTGGAGAGTGAAGACAAGTGTCTCGCATGTTTCTATTACAGCTTGCGAAATGGCCGAAGGAGATGATATAACTGAAAACTTGAGATCTTCGAAAGAACGTCCAGTTGCAAGAAACCGCAGTGTCAATGCCAATCCTTCCTCGACTGTCAAGCAGTCCCTCATGAATGTATTTTTTCAAGTCAAATATGGTGTTGCCATCTTCATTAATTTCTGAAAAAGCGCTTCGTTCATGCGGTAGTAGTTTCTGTAGTCATCTTCGGCCAAAGTTTGTGAAATTTCATACAGCAAGTTCAAATGAGTGTATTTTTTACGTTTTCTAAGCCATTGTTAACTCTATAAGTATGTGTTTTCGAAAAGTCGGGTTCATTGTAAGAAATATTGATTTTGTTGACGACCTTCCATTGACACGTATAGAATCCTATGATGTGGTTATTTTTTTAGAATGTAACAAAGATACAGCTGTTTGCCAATCTTTTAATTCAGATCTTGTTTTCAATATAGTACTTTAAGACTTTAATAAAGGTGCAGCAGACACAAACGGCATTGATTTGATTGATGAGGACTGTGGTAATGGGTAGTCCGGGATAATAAGTTTAGGTAGTCAGCGATTCCATATTAATCTTGAGAGATTTATTACACATTTTTTTCAATGCACTCGCCATGAGGCTATCCCGCGCTCTCTCAACAATATCAGCAACTCAACAATGTCTCTCTTTGTTATCTACCTCTCTTTGGAGCTTCTTACACTACAACAAAGACGTAATTCCAAATATTGAGGATATAAAAAGGTCTTTAACCCATAAAGAGGTCTCGAAAATTGTAAATAAAAGAAAGATATTAGTCGCAGACTGAATTCCTAAAAAGATGCAAAAATCAAAACAAAAAACTTAGATGCATTCAGGTTCTCTTTTTTGTTGTTGGCCAATTCTTAATTTATTTCTCTATTTCTTTGCTTTATACTCTAAAAATACAATAAACATATTTTGCAAATAAATTAGATTTAGAGTTTAATTCCTTTAAATAAGGAAATCGATCGAAACTTCTTTTAACCTTATCTTGCTAAAATGACTACCTGAATTTTAGTGTTATATACATCCGAAGAAACTTCTATATGAAAGATATCAGGAGAAGTGGCTATAAATGCAAAAACTGAAACTACAAGAACATTTTCTCCTTCCTAATAAACCAAAAAATAAGTACAAAATTATACTTGTCAATTAGTAGATGTGCGAGGATATTAGCATAGCGCTTGAGGACCATACAATTAACTCCGACACCGTAACATAAGGTTCGGCTAAAATTAACAGATGTGAATATCTCTCTTTTATAGGACAATTCTCCTCACGAAATTCTCGACCAATGTAGAGGGTAGAAACTTGGCTGTAAGTTTTTTATTTGCGGTTTAATTAAAATTCAGACATATTTCTGTTAAATGTAACATTTTCTTAATACCACGTAAAGTAGGGGTATCAAATTCCTATCTGAAACTCTTCTTGTAAGAGTTTAATACGATTAGTTGGAATATGACATGAATGAGGCAATTTTTAGACTTCGCATCCCTAAAAAGAGCGAAACTGCTTTACAGGATTCCATGGCACTGAGCCGGACCGAGCTGCGCTTACGAAAAATCCGCCACATTCCTAGGGTATCAGGTGATTGAAACAGTTTCTTAAGATTCCAGAAGCATTGGAAACTGACGCGGTATAAGGTAATGCTTGATAGTGCATCACAGTTTTCCTATTTGTTTTTTTAGTTTGAATCGGAAATTGGATGAAAAAAGTGACCGCCATTTTTATTTGAGCAAAGAGTGCAAATAATGCTGCGAATCAAAAGATAAAGAATTTAGTTAGATTACTGCATCGTCGTTTCAGCCAACAGTTTCCATTAAACTCCTCTACAAATCAACGAACTCTGAGAAATCCGTGACTGTCCTTTTCTATGAAAATATTCTCAAGTATGAGGCCCTGTATCTTTTTGACGCAAGGAAGTATCGATAAATGGTACACGAAGACATAGGCCATGTGCACACCGAGCGCGCTTCGCTTACCGCTTTACGCATTACGTGAATCGCTATGCGAAGCGCTTAGCTTCATAGCTGTTCACACCGAAATCTTAAGTCGCTCACATATTCAGTTTGTTCTTTCAATTTGTAGCGTTCGGAGCTCTATTATGCCGCTATCAAAGGTTGCAAGGAAAATATTGTTGGCGGAGAGTTCCCATTCTATATTTGAACGAAGTATGAAGAAACGTCAATGGGTTCACGACTTTAATGTAGAGAGAAACAATTTGGGAGAGTTTTTTCAGCTGTACAGCGATGCAAGGCATCATCCAGATAAATTTTATGAATACTTACGAATGAGGAATAAATACTTTTGACACTCTTCTGATAACACTGGATTCTCACCTTTGCGGCATAGGAACTAACTACAGAGAAACGGTGTCTTCGGAACAACGACTAGTGTTAACAGTTAGGTAAGATACATGCTGATTAATTTACTTCGCTAAGATACTATATTTGAAGTTAAGTCTTTCTGGCCATTAATGACGTTTAAATGTCGTTTCTGATTTAAAATATTATTAAATAATGCGGATCTGGAAAAGAGTGGAAATGAAATGAGAAACAATCATGGCTTCAGAAAAGGATTGTATTTATAAAAAATCTGATGTGGCCAGCACATGACTTTCTCCATAAATAAGATGTAAATATTTATCTACGACAGTAATTTCGAACTCTATATTCCATCTAAACTTGGAAGATGAGTGATTTATTTATATATTATTATCTTTTACGTCACAAACATTATAAATAATGTTTTTCGGGACATGCTCGATAAAAAACGATGAATTTGGCCTTTCGCCCATAGAGCCCAGAGCACCCACGAAGTACATATTCAGCAACTTCCGGTTTATCAGTATTTCATGAATAACTCCTAAACAATCAGTGAAACAAAAATATGTTTCGTACAAAAGTTATAGTAATTTGCATTTTCTAAAACATTTATAAATAATAGTATATACCTAAATATCATATTTATGGAGATATTTTGGAAACCGGAAATGAGCTTTGAAGAATGAAAATCAACTTCCGGTTGACCGATTTACTCCAAAAACTAATCAACTCTAACGACTGTAATAAAAGTACTATATATGAAATTTGGTGTTGATCCAACAAATAGTTTTCATGTTAGAGCGCCCACAAAGTACATAATCATCTTCTTCCGGTTCATCGGTATTTCACGAATAACTCCTAATCAACCGGTGATACAAAAATATGTTAAATACAAAAGTTATAGTAAATTACATTATCTAAAACTTTTATTAGTAATACAATATACGTATATATCATATTTATGGAGAAATTTTGAAAACCGGAAATGAGCTTTAATCAATAAAGCTCGACTTCCGGTTGACCGATTTACTCGAAAAACTAATCAACTCTGACAGCACACACCACAGTACTATATATGAAGTTTGGTATCGATACTACTAATAGTTTTTACGTTAGAGCGCCCACTATCACACACACACACAGAGACATCATTCCGAAAATGGTCAAAACGTGTCTAGGGACCCCAAAACGTGTATTTCCTTTAAAATCTCGAAGTCGAATTTTTTCATGAAAACAATACTTTCTCTATACTTCGTAAATGGAGAAAGTAATAAAAATATATTGATTAAAAATTGATGAATGTTATAGAGTCACTATTCTGATTAGCAATAAAATCTCCCTCCGCCTCTTCTACTTCCGCTACAACAAGTTGATGTATTTTTAATCTTAAACGTCGTTTTCTCCAAGGGGGAAGTGTTTTCATATCTCCCAATAAGCTTAATAAAAAATGCATATCATCGTCATCTTCTTTTTCTGCCTCCATTTCCAGTAACTCCAACTTCCTTTTCTCTAACTTTAAAATTTCCTCCTCTTTTGCGTGGAATTTTCTTTTTTTGGACCACTTGACGATAAAGTTGAAATTGATGCCACTTCTTCACTACAGTTTTTTTCCTCGTCGTACACCTCCGGTTCTTTTCCTTCTTCCAAATTAGATACTATGTTCCCTGGATTTAAAATATTTTTGAGGAACTGCATCATTTGAAAATATTGCCATTGTGATTTGATTTCCTCAGCACCTGCTCCTGATTTCACAGGGATTTTTTTGCATTCCCTGTGGTAGTAATCCCTCAAATACTTCCATTTATTTTTCATAGTTTTAACTGAAAAATAAATTAATAATGGTTTTATTACATTAACAGGTACCTTGCTACGGGCGAATCATTCCGCTCGTTAGCTCTTCATTTTCGTATGGGTGTGTCAACAGTTTCTAAAATCATTAAACAAACTTGCATTACAATCTGGAATGTTCTACAACCGGAATACCTACCTACCCCTACAGAGGATTAGTGGCGTAATATAGCAGAAGAGTATTGAAAGAAATGGAATTTTCCTAATTGTGTAGGAGCATTGGATGGAAAGCATATTGAAGTTAGATGTCCAGCTAATAGCGGATCACTTTATTATAATTATAAGCAATATTTTTCTATATTGCTTCAAGCACTGGTTGATGCTGACTGCAAATTAATTGCCGTTAACATTGGAGCAGCTGGGCGACAAAGTTATGGAGGTAATTTTAGATCGTCCACATTATTTAAGTTATTAGAAAAAGGTTAACTTAATATTCCATCAGCTGCGGAACTACCCGAGATACAAGTGAAGGTTCCATTTGTGATTGTTGCTGACGAGGCTTACCCACTGCTATCTCATTTAATGAGACCATATCCTAAGAAAAATCTTGATGGTGGAAAACGAATTCACAACTATAGATTATCCAGAGCAAGAAGAAGTGTTGAATGTGCATTTGGGATTTTGAGCAGTAAATGGCGTATTCTATTGAAAACTATAGAAACAGATGTTTCAAATGCAATTAATATTGTGAAGGCTATATGTATACTTCATAACTTTGTTCAGCATTATGAACCCTCTAATACAGACGATAATGAAAGCTCAGTATTCAATGGGAACTTACGGTCTCTTAGACCGACACAACATCGTTTTACAGAAAATGCAAAAACGGTGCGAGAAATGTTTTTAAAATTCTTTTTCGGTGATGAATTTGTATATGACAGAGAGTAATTAAAACTGATAAAGATTTTGAATTTTTAATGTGTTATTACAATATAATTTATATTTATAACATGAAAAAAATCCAGTAGGAAATCCCTCATAAACCTTACATAATTATCCCTCATTAAGTCCGCTTTTGTCGCCGTGTGACATCAACTACTGAACTTATGCAGATAATAGATAAATGAAGAAGAGCGTGGAAGGGGTTTGGGAGTTGGGAGACGGATGAAAACAAAAAGATACAATGTAAGACGGGCTGAAAATCAATTAAGCAGAAACCAATACTCGCAGTTGGGTTAATTGCCATAAAGGGAGGAGGGGGAAAAAGGGGAGTGGACTGAGGTTGAATACAATGGATGTTACAAAGTAAATTCTTAACAATTGAAATTTAATTTAGGGACATCCAGTAATGGGGAATGAGACTCCAACTGTTATTCCACTCCCTTTCCTAATCTCAACATTTTCCTATACATCGAGCCACTTTTATTTAAATAATGGATTTCAATTTGGAAAACCCTAACATATCCATCCTTTTTCAAGTGGTTAACGAAACGGTATTCCCGATTTTCATAATTATCATTAGTTCAACTTGTTGCGGCTGATTTCTGAGCTATGGTATGCTTTGAATTTTTAGATAATTCTAAACTGTTAAAGTATATTTCCTGAGGATTACAAAAACAAACTATTATAAATTATATCATAATTTAAATACAAGAAATTTAATGAAGTAAAAATCTACTCGAAAATTAAATACGCTATGCCCGAACTAACGAATATCTGAAGGGACATTCCTGATTGACTTATGTCGTTTTAACCACACGATAGTAATAATTACATGAAAATCGGCTATACTTTATTAAATTATTAACGGCGCTATTTTTTTCTCTTTATAATTTATTCTCAACTTTTCTTCATAAGCTACGTATATTTTTTGCAGTTTTAATATGTCGTTGGTGTTTTATAAAATTTGTAATATATATAAATGATATAAACTTACCATCTTGTCGAACCTCCTCTGCAATTTCCACCCACTTCTTCTGCAGCACGTTAACGTTTTTATGGTATTTATTCCTCGGATTCCATAATTCGTCCCTCAGGAACACCGCATTTATGATCTGCTCTTCCATGTTCACGTCTAGCCACGCTAGGGAAAGAACCAACTGTGTCCGTTCCTTAGCGCTTCGCATAGCACAGCGCTTGGTGTAGCGCTAGGCGCAAAACATTTGGTGTGAACGTCTGTATTTGTAACAATACATTGGTTTTGGTAAGCGTTACGCCTAGCATAAATCAACACGTAACACGACATGCGAAGCGCGCTCGGTGTGCACATGGCCATAGAATTCAATCATATTGTAACAACTATGCCAAGTTGCAAGTTTCGCCTTCTAAAAAAAGGAGACCCGAGAAAAAAAGGGAAATCAATCCATGTTCGATGGGTTCGATCCCAGGATGCACCAGATTTACCCGAATGCATAGGGCGAATTTTCTTTTATTAACTTTTTTGAGGCACTTCCCGGAACAATTGAGAGCTGAAATTCTAGAGATCGGTTAAAGTCGTACGTCTATAACGAAAACTACCGAGACACCTTCGAATATTATCCTGGGTTCGACGATAGGTCAGGAAAAATTCATCCCATAAGAGTTACTAGAAGAATCCCAAAAAAACAAGGAAAAACTTTTTCGGAGCGCTTCCCAATAAGACAGCTATCTCGGATTTTGACAAAGTCCAGTTGTTGTTACTTACAAATTGTGTATCAATTCTGATTCTTTCCCTAAAACCCTTTTCCCACCTTAAACCCGATGCCTACCTCCGTTTTCCTGAAGCGAAGCGGTAACGTTCTTTTGGTGATGAGCTGGAGATTTGATTGGGCGATGAACACACACTCACGTTTATGCTTGATATTGGGAAATCACTTATTTACTGACGCGGTTCCTCATAGCAACGCGGATAACGTGTTCATAGTAGATTGTTGGGAATCGGGTGATTGACGCATCTGATGCAAATGCGTTCAAAAATGTTGGGAAGTGATTTCTAGAAGATTCACGTGGAATACTATAATTTTCTGATTCCGATACGAGTCCTGCTATAAGTAAGAATACGTAATGCACGTTAGATCTTCTTTGACTCGTAATCCATGCCATTCGTTATCGACGTGTCAGAAAACCGCGACTGACTTTTATCAAACGCAACGACACAAACGCGCTTTCAAAAAAAAACACCAGTGGGCTTCGGTGTTACTAAAAGCTCGTTAACCATTTCAAGGGAAACACCAGATGTTTACAACACAAATTCGCTTGAGACTTTAAGGAAATATTTCGAACTCGAAGATAATTGATTCGATACTTAACTATGGTACCATTACGCCGTTGTTTATGCAAAATTCGCAACTGAAAATCTGAGTAAAGAAAAAATCCACAATACACGCCTATCCCTTCGCAGAATGAGACAACTCTTCAGCTAAAACTACAAATGTCATTGACTCAGCCTGTTCACGTCAACTGAGTCCCAACAATGAAATCTTCCCAACGACAGTGAGACAATGGTCTATAATAGGCTTGATCCTAACTCCACAAATTTCGATTTTTTTCCCCATAAGAATGCATTACGCAGATTTTGGAATTCTTTGGAGTACTTCTCGAGATAGTAGAGAATTGAGCATCCACATATTATAAGTAGATGTGTTTCTGTAACATAAACAAGAAAGATTCCTTCCAGTGTGGTCTTGGATTCGATGCTAGGATGATACGAAATTTTCCAATATAAAATGCGTTGTGAATAATTTAAGAAATTTTTAAGCCTTTTATGGAACGAAAGTCGATTATCACTTGGTTTTACGATTTTAGGTTATGTTTACTAATGTGTGCATCTTAGATTTTTCCAGAATCACCCAGGTTTTGAAACCAGGGCACCATTAATTCTCTTCTAAATGTATCTGAGAATCGGAGTTAGGCAACCCTATGATACATGTCTTTTTCTCTTCTTAGATCATGACAATTGGCATTATTTCGAAGCTCATTTTAAATTTGAACATTGTTTTATATTTCTTTAGTTTAAAATAGAGTCATTTTTAGATATGGTCAACATATAACTCTACTCCATGAATCGATTTTTTAACAAACCTCTGCTAAAATTATTCGAAAACGTAGAACTAGTATTGTTATTAACTTGATTATGACATGTCTATAGACCAATCCCGTCTACGGGGCTGTTGCGAGACCAAAAATCGCAAGTCTAAAGTCTCCCGAACGGAATGGGATACTTTAGGAGACAGTATGCAACGCCAGGCCCGTGCGCACGGGAGGGGGTTTTGGGGGTTCGAATCCCCCCCATGAGGATCCTTCATACAAAAAGTTCCACGAATATTGAATTGAAGATAGGATAAAATGAAATTATTTTATTTAATGTTTCATTTAGTAAACTTTTTCTTCCAAAATTTAGTGCCTCTTTCAACTTTCATGTTAACGTCTGTCAGGACTCCTGTACGTTCTCGAGTACGTTCATTATTGATAGTTGTATTAATATAGTTACTATTTTTTAATGAGAAACCCCCCCCCCCACGAGCAAATCCTGCGCATGGCCCTGTGCAACGTTAGACATTTTGGGCAAAATTTTGCCCAAAAGTTTGGAAGTGAGGACAATGAAGTCTATAGACTTGAAGTCTATAGACACGGTCTACAGACCGTGGTTAATATCCGTTAATATCAGTTAATATAGACCGCATTTCGCTGCGGAAGATCGAAAAATCGAACGGAAATTGACGTCTATTATTTTAAAGTTTGGAAATTTTCCATATTTGCGTACTTCTCTGAGAAATCCACAGTGGCTAAGGTTCAACCCAATGAAAAATGCTTCCTAAAATCGGTGAGCATAAATAATTTTGAAGAGTCATGACTTTCGAGGAAGGAAGAAAATAAATGAGGAAAAACCTCTAAACAGCGATCATTTTTGGTTGTGCTCGATTCTTTCAAAAAACCTTTAACCCGTAGCTAATCCCAGAAATCTGACATTATATATATTTTCGTCATAATATATAATGTCACTCGAGTGTCATTATCAACCAAAATTAATTAATTGGCAAAAATCTTAATCTGAGATTCATTTAAACATCGAGAACCATCACAAATTGCTATGATTGCCTTTTCTATGATAAGATTTTACACCTTCGTGAAATGTATCTTTTCCTCAGAGAAACTTTCCTAATTTCTCTTGTATATGCGGTTAAAACCAATACCATCTTTGATCTCTCCTTGCTATATTGGACTCACATGGTGTTTATTTTCTATTTCACCTCCTCTTACTATGCGCACTAGATTTCTAAATAATACCGTTCCTTACATAACCATACTGCGCGTTAGATCACTCTACATTGACGCTTCAGCAACGCGCGTTAGAAAAACGCAAGTGAGAACTAATTTTCTACATACGCTAGTGTGCATAGGGCCTTAGGAACACGAAAGTTCGATTCTGCATCATTATTATTGTTTTACCTAATAATGTTAATGTGATGTTTGGATATCTGGGGTGTAATGCTTCAGCAGCTCCTCCTTGATGTGAAATATATATCACTAGTAAGCTTGTTGCTTACAAGATATTTTCAATCTTGTAATAGATATTTATCCCAAGAAGCGTCTACATACAATAGATATGACTATGCTTTATTTGTCTTTCATGATAAAATAAATAAAAAAGTATATTAAAAGCTGTTCTAAAGGCAAACAAATTTTATCTAAATCACTTTTATCGTAATGACCATGGTTATAAGTTGATATATGATATCACGAGTCTTAATTTAGAATAAATATATTTTTAAGGAATAAGTTAAATACACGTTTACTTTAAGTAAAAGTTCGATGCACGTCTGTCTCTAGACGAGGAAATTAATTTCATAAATCCATTCCTGAGTTTTCAAATATTAAGTCATTCCGACATACCCCAGCAAATTTTAGGATTTCTTATGTCTGATCCATATCACCTCTATATAAAATTTCTGATAATAAATAGTAATTGGCTACGCTTTAGCGCTTAGTAAATGGCGGCTTTTGAAGATGCGTGTAGGGAATCTTCGAAGACGCTTAATTATCATCATTAGATGTTAAATATATGCGCAATCTTTTAATTTTCCTTAGAAAATATCTTACTGATTGATTCTGCTCGGTGATCACTTACTTCGTATGTATTTTCAAATTAGGAATTAAAGACAATCCACCATTTCCCCATCTACTGACGATTACAGGAACTAATGATTAAAGTTTCGCGTTTGACATGAGGTTGCTATGACCGGAACATCTTAAGTGATGTCAGGCTCGTAACGTTAGAGATTGCGGTATCTTCTGAGTTTCTGTTAGCGGATGGCTGACGTATACAGTGAAGTACCTATTAATTACTTAAATTTTGGCTGTGTAAGAAATGAGTAATCATGATTTTATACGCAATGATTATGAGATCCAGAGATGGTATGCCGCTGTCTGCTACAACTGACTGTACTTACGATTCTAACAAACATGTTAAAGAAAGTATAAGATTAATGAAAGTGGTAGCGAAAAAGACTTGCCAGTATCCTAACCGCTGTACTTTAAAAGTGAACGGACACTCAATACAGTAAGTGTATTTTTTTGTACACAAATAAAAATATTTGCTTAGGGTATTATTGAAACTTTATTATATCTCTCAGTTTCAGTACGACTAGTGGTGTTTCGTATTTGGTGTTATGCGAGTCTTCATATTTAACCGTGCTTGCATTTAGCTTTTTGGACGAATTAGCGAAAGAATTTACGTCGAGGTATGATTCGAGAAAAATTAACGAGTCCAGGAGGCCTTACTCTTTCATAGAATTCGGTAAGTTAATAAGCATCATTCGAACTGCTTCCATAGGATGTTTTTGTTATATCCGATGTATTTCCAGATAATATAATACACAAAACGAGGCAGCGGTACAACAAACCTCAAACGCTCAGCACTAAAGTAAATATTTCGCAGCTTAGTGCTGATATAAAGGCTGATCCTCCTACAATTTTAACTAGCAATGATGTGGAGCCGGTACAAAATGGTGTTAGCAAAACAAATGTATCCAATATTCATGGTAAGTTGGGAAAATTAGGTCATCCCTCATAATTGTAACCATCCGTTATAAAATTGCATTCTTTACTTTTAAGTTGGGCCATCTCCTAAGTTAGAGCCCATGACATGGTGCACTGTGATATCACTCGTATCTACGCTGTTTATGGCAAGCATTGACATGTATAGGGGAATATCAGCTTTAAGCGTTTCCAGTATCGATGTAAGTTATTACAGGATGAAAGTGGTGAATGTTTAAATTAATGCTGAGCGCTAAAAAAATAATTGATTAAATGTTGCAGGAGTATGAAGGCCCTAGTCCTATTCATGGTTTACTATTTCTTCTTGAGGGAGTTTTGCAGTGCTTTCAGGTGAGTTTTGTACAGAATAATGATTAATGCTTGCTAATATTTTGGCTACAGAATTTTGACTTTTATCTTGCATCAGTCATGTTGTTCATTCATTATGAAGAACATTGATATGCGTATGAAACCTTATTTATCCACATATGACATGGCACAATTTTTGAAAGTGAAATTCATTTTTCTGAGTTAATTTCTTTGCAAATGCACAGCTTTCTTTTTTTGTCTTTTTTATAGTTTTATCTTCTAGTCTACTATACTCGCTACCGTCTGCTTGAGTCATGGGCCACAGTTGGAATTATGTGGATATTAGGGATCGCTGGTTGGAGTTGGGCTGTTAGAGACACATTACAACTTTTAGTGAGACTTGGAGTTACTTCTGCAGCTCATAGCTGCACTCTTCTTCGTCCTCTTGCCCCAAAACCACCTAACTACAACGTTTGACCTAACTATGCATTTTTTCGTGATCAAAGAAGGAATTAAATATCGATGATCATGGTGGACTAAATGCCTTTATCATACCATAAGTTTCCTCTTGAAGCTTTTCATTTTTGTTGTAAAAAATAATATATAAGCTCAGAACTGTGAGAAAATTATTTAAGAGTGCAAGTGGTTCACCAGCAGAGCCAAGACATCTAATCGACATTCCTTTTTGCAAGGACAGTTTTTGAACATGATTATCTGAAGGACAAAATGTGAGAGCAGTGTCTGTCTGTCACCGGTGAAGAATAACTTTAAGATGTTTGGAAATGTGAAGTGTTGAGGTTTACCTTTGTGATTGTTATAATTTGAAGTTGATAAGCATTTGTAATCAGACTCGAGTGTAATTTTTACCTTTATAAAACTGTTGATTTTTAATATTTCAGTTTATAACATGCTAGTTATTTCCACTGAATGAAGTTTGTATATTTTTAGCAATTTTTTACTTAATTTTTATTATGGAGCTCCAAAGAATTTTTAATTTGTAGATAGAATAACCTTTCTTAGTTTTAAAATTCTCTGAGACATGAATACAGCTAATAATGCATATCGACTTTCTATCTAGTCCCTAATTGCCATTTACAGAATATCTCTAAGTAAAACCTGATACTGCGTGTAAAGTAGGAATTTGAAAATGATGCCATGTGGAAAACAAAACAGCATTTTATTGTTTATGAAATTTAAATCTGAAAATGGTTTTCTTTCTTATAAAGAATATTATTTACATTCTATTCATAGATCATTATTTAAAAAAAGATAATATAAATAAGAAACCTTCAAATGGCACTCTTAGTTTAATATAGAAAATTTAAATGATATTCATCCCCATGAAAATATACATTTGAAAAATTAAATGATCTTTACAATGACACATGCTTTTGGACTTCATTTGACAATTAATATGAAAACAATTAGTATTGCCATGTGATTCTAAAGTCAATTGGACCACAAATTCATGCCAGATAATGTGCCACCTATTAATATTTAAATATTTGGCACTTTAACTAGCAATCAAATAGCCCTAACTAATTCATGGCAGCCTTGGGTATGCATATGGGATTCCAGGCATCTGAAAGAAAAAGAAAGATGGATTATTAGCATATAATTTCCTGCACATTAAAGAAAAATCCATAATTTTATAAACATATTATTGTCAAACCATAATGTATAAATGGATGACCACTGCCAAACTACCAGTTAAAGTAAACATTCAGATATTTTCCTTTAATACAATTGTTAACAATTAAATTTTGTATTTCTGAATTGCCTAGCCTTTTAAAAGCCCTACTTTAGTAAGGATAACAATACAAAAATCCTGAATGTTAATGAAAACTGTTTATCACACTATATAGCGTAATGTATCAGCTACTATACCTAGATGGATGAATTCTTCCATTGTAATTGGTATCAGACAGAAAATGTATCCTCAACTTAATTTTGTCATGATAAAATCTTATTGTTATTAATATATCTAATGCAACTAAAAAATAAGGTCTGAAGAAAGTCGCCATTTGATAAAACATGGGCTATCATGAGTCATCACATGAAGCACTACTGTTTTGCAGGAAATCAAAATGCATTGCATTCCAGTATATGTATATTCCAAGCTATAGCTTCCAGTTGAGTCCACCGATACCAATGAGATAAATATCAGCTGATAGGACGTTCATTTTTACATTTATTAATGTGCATTTAGATTTTTAATTTGCCATAACTCTTCTTTGTTTGAAAATAGTACCCGTTTTTTGCACTTGGAAACCGATGGGCCAACTTTCTCCGATTATCACTCAGTTGATATTTATAGTAGTACCTTGTAATTTGTATATGTGTTAGCCAAGAATTTTTTCAACATTTTGGTGTAAAAAAATTGTCGAAATATGTACATTTTTACTATTAATGGACAATGTTGTAAACCTCCGCTAACTTCAAAACAAAACATTTGATAGGAATATGAGTAACACCGTTGTGATCGCAAGAATAACAGAAATAAGAAGTTGTAAAGAAATATTACTGAAACATGCCAATATGTACGTAATCAATTTATATCTCTGTTTTGTGCTAGCAAAACAGCGTATTAACGCGGCAGAGGGGAGTATGCGCACCATTGCCAAATGCTATCCTGTTTTTTTTCCAATAGATGGTTAGCAAAGTGAGATAGGGAGGAGTTATTTTTAAAAGCGTTGCGATGTTCATTGCCCCTCGTCATGATGTTCCTACATGTCCTTCCAATGTATACAGCAGTCATTACACTGGAACCTATAAATACTGGGGGTTTTAAGACGATCAAAAAAATTTTCCATTTGCTTGAGAAATAGTAGCTGGTCAGTACAATTCATAAAGCTGAAAGCAGAGTTAAAAATATGAGAGATTTTGGGAATTATTTATCCCAAATTTACAATTCTTGCTAAATTTAAGAGAATTAAAATTTTGAGACAGAGAGGTTAGAATTTCTCAAAGTAACTTTCATCATTTCAATTACTCATACTGCAGGTTTCCTAATGGTTTAGAAAAAGACATTGACTAAAATGGTCCAGTGGTTGCAGCCAGTCAAACAAAATTCTACCATAAGAAACAAATTGTGGTTGCTTTCAGAATTCTATTTTAAGCTTTTTCAAAGAGATAAAAAAATGTTACCTGGCACGATGATTTACAAACTGGTATGGATAAGTATACACGATGTACTTATTTGGGAGTTACCGTGGGTTTGGTAAAAGTTGCTGTTATAGTTCTATCCTAAGAAAGTATGAAAAAGTAATGAAACTATTTGTGCATTTGGAAGGTGTCATTCCATTGAAAATTTACTACCAATAAGCTTGCAGTTTGCAAACAATATTTTACTTTGTCAATGAGAATTATGTAATAGACAATAGTAAAAGTCTCTCAGGATTAACATTGCGTCAGAGGTCACTTCAAAGGTTCTGTAAAGGAGGAATTAAGAGCATAAGATAACAGAAGTGAATGCACTCAAAGACTAATATGATAACAAAACATGAACTTACGAAGCTTAGAGCTTACTGAGCTTAGATGGTCTAAATACCATTAAGTTTCCCATAGGTTTTGCAACAAAAACATTGGTGGTGATGCACTTCTTATGTTAAATACGAGGATCCTCAGAAATCATAAGCCAATTGACTTAACAGCTGGCTGTCTTTTAATCAAAAAGGCTTTGAAATGTAAAACTTTGAAATGAACATCTTACTTTAACGCCTAAAAACTACAATTTTAGTGGAAAGAGTTCTCGGAAAAGGAATTCACTTATTAAATGTGAGTACAGGAACCACCAGGATTTGTCCAATTTTTACATTAATATTTACTTTCATGCAGTGTAATTTTTTATGGCCTAAGGTAATAAAAATATCCTTTTGATAAAATGTGTTCATGTAGTTTAACTTTTCTGGATACTTTTCAACAATTAACATTTTAATAGCAATTTGCATCACTATTGGTAGCTTTTAAATAGTGGACACTGTAAGGAACAATTTTAAGCTCAACTATTTTAATTTCAAAATGCTAAATGGAAGGTTATTAAGACCATTCGTCCATACATAACAGGTCATATTTTGACAATTCATGATTATAATTCATGATTAAAATAATTAATTTTATATTTTCATCAGAGTTCACAATTTATTTAAGCTTTTCATGCATACTAAAACTATTGTATTTAATTATGTAAATACCATGAAATTTCTACAGTGAACATACAAGAGGAAAATTTATGCAACACATTTTTAGAAAGAAGCATTCTTTCATAGTGCCATCAGTAATACTCCGACAAAAAATTATCATCTCAAGTTAAATTGAAGATATAATAAAAATCATCATTTCCATATGGTGACAAAGCAATCAACTACATGTTCATGTCCACGCTCGAAGTTTGATGAGTACTCAAAGGAATCAAGTGTGGAAAGTGGACCATCAAATACCATCTGATGGTCTTGAAGGTATCCTCCTCTTCAAAAGGGCTTCCGAATTCCCCCGATTCTCAAACCTCAAGGAATGGGATACGGAAAAATTCCCAGGAAGGGATTTCCGCACGAAAACCCAATTCTTCAAAAACACCTTGGTGGTGAAATTTGTGCATACAATTCATGGATTCTTACAGGTAGGTGATTTTGAAAAGAAGTTCAGCTCGGCCATCCTTCTCCATAGTGATACTGAATGATTAATTTATTTAGGAGAAGGAGACTGTTACTATAATTTAAAATGTTTGGAAAATATTTAAATGTATTCTAATTTCTCTCAGACCCTGTCACAGCGTGCACATATGATTCATCATCAAGAATTAAATTGGTATCAAGAAAATGATAAGAGGAATTTTAACATATTAATAATCAATTCCTCCCCTTTCATTTTCTACCTTGTGATTCAACCTCTGAGATATGGTCAACAAATCGGACAATTATATGTCATCTGTTCTCTCTATGATCTTGCCAAATCTATTTGCTGTCAAGATGCAAAGATCTTGTTTGCTGAGAGGGAATCACGACAAAATGTATTCCTATTCTCAACCCACTACATCCTCATCACTCTATGTTTAAACTGAATAATCAATCTTTATGCAATTTATGAATAATGTCTATATTATTGCCCAGAAATTTCTGTGCATATCAGAATAAAATAGGAAATATATTTAACCTCTCATTCTATAAATATGATAACTATCTGTGAAAGAGAAACGCCAAAATGAACACAAAAACTCCAGGAGAGATTGTACGAAGAATTTAAGAAGAGTTGAAAAGAGAGGAAATATGAGTAAGTTGTAGGCTCCGACTTGAATATTACTGGTTTTTGAGTCTCTCCTCAGTGTTTCCAGTCAGTTGTAGTAAGTAGTGTTCCAAGTAGTTCTAGTGAATGCCGGATCTGGCACACAAAAAAATTTTCAATATTTTTTTCCACCTCTGAACCTTTGGCAGCAAGCCAGGATATAGAATTTGAAGATGAGGTTATTTATATTGGACAAACAAGTAGAAATTTAGAACTATTGAACACAGATGATCCTTCCACAACAATTCCAAAGTCTCACACCATTAAACGCTTACGCAAAGACAAACACAATTTCAGACTTTTCAGCCACCCTCCTCCATTGCCAATCCAAGAAGAGCAAACTGAACCTGCAACAACTAGAAATAATACAAGATGAACTACATAATTACACTCACAAACACACTCTTCCCCAGTCACTCCCACAGCTGTCCTCTCCCACCCCCTCCTCTCTTCATTGGGCCCTATATATTCTAGTGACTTTGTGGCATGTGTGATTGACGATGAACAGAATTGGTCTTTCCATTAAAGTTTAAGTGGGATTCAGGGATTATATTCCTACCCAGTAATAGCTAGTGATAGCTTTTAGTGTGTGGCGTACATCTATACATAACAAGACTGTAAGTCCACCTTGTACGCAGTCAGAACTGGTCATAATTGAATGCACCTTGAGCATGTTTGAGTCAGCATGACAAGTAGTAAGACAATTTGACGTTTGATTAAGTGAAAGTTGCTGTTTAGTTGGGTTGAGTTTTCTTAGGATGTGAAAAATGCTACGCTTACATTTGAACATTGTGTCAGTTTGAAAATTTTAGTAAAATTGTATAAAGCAACAAATGAATATTTTCAAATGTTTGCTTCAGCATATGGAAATGATGGTGATGGGCAGGTATTAGGCACAGAAGAGTCAGCGAGGATGAACACCCTGGATGTTTTTCATAACTGGAAGAAAATGCAGAAAAAAATAAGTCAGGTTGTTCAAACAATCTGCCAAATATGTTTTCAAATGTTAGCTGAATCCATGAAAACTGAAAACGGCATCACATGGAAATTTGGCATGAAGATCTTAACATGATGAAAGTTTGAACAAAGATGATCCCAAGTGTTCTCACACCTGAAAAGAAAATAACATCGCAGATAAAATTGTGGCGGCATTCTGCAGTAACTTGATGCTGATCCAAACCTATTTCTGTAATTTTTTCGACAGGAACAGAATGAGCACTGCCTGAATTCCACCGAAAGGTGATGTTACAAATGAGATGAAAAATCAGAGGATTATGCGATGCTGTGACATTTCTCCAAGTATGAACAAAGCAAGTAACCTTTGTCAAAATGATGTCGCTGAGTTATGTACTACCCTGACTTGTTTGATTTTTTTATTATTCATGTGTATGCGCATTGACGAGAATTTATAGTCTGCTAGGAGTTTGTTTCACAACAAATGAAGCAGGTACTGCACTTCTTCTACAAGAAAATTGCAATTAAAAGCACCGAAGATGGACTTTTACGTCATAAAGGTCTCATCTGTTGAATTTGTTCGTTTAGTTTGATTTTCTTACCATCATAATATAATCAAGGAAAGTGATGTCAACTTAAATATTTATGCAGGTCTATTGAATATATTTATTGAAGCAATTCAGTGTATAATCGGAGAATGGGTCACATTTCAATAATCTATTGCGATAATTGTATCTCTTCAAATTGTGATTGTATACATTAATATTTTCCATATTTTATGCATAAGAAAAGGCATTACTGGAAGAAGATGAGTACTTGTATAATTATTGTCATATAAGGAGGTAATGACAATGCTCTTGGGGACTGAATAAATATTATTTGAAAGTAGCTAATGGAGTCATTTCTGATGACAACTTGTCTTTAAGATTACCTTGTTAATATTTTGATAACATTAAAGCAAATTATCAATAAAAAGTCTATAATAAATATTATCCAGTAAATAAAACAGAATAACTGTGCTTCACTCAAGGCGAAATGGGGAACTTGGGACTTTCAGGCTCATTAACCTCCTCTTAAATGTAAACGGACTGGATAATTGCCTTATTTACTTAAGTTATTCATCAATTTCAATTCATTACATCAATATGTAATACCAACTGAATTCATTCTCCTGTAAAATGTATGCACCAAAGAGGATATAATATGAGTTATACATAACAAGAGAGGAGTAAATATTTCATACACCCATAAACAATAACAAAACTCTACTCAATACTCCAGAACCACAGGATGTGCAGTTTTCAAACATTAAAGATAGTTAAATGTTTTCTCTGGGTAGATAATAGGCTACCTTTTACTTATTGAATCAACCCCCATTTGACCTCACACATGGTAAAGATATTATTCTCATAAGAAATGCTTGTAGACTCCATTAATTGGTTGCAGGCTTTATTTATTTTACAAACTTAAATGACATAAAATGGTTGCACAAAATCAAGACTAGCACCAAAAATAAAGAAATTGAGTAAAACAATTCTCCTTTTGATCATGGAAACTGTATTAGGTCCCCATTAGAATTCCAGTGTTCAGTTATAGGCTTCACTTCATTTACAATAATACTTAACAAATGATGTAAATGGAGTTAGACTTTGAAGCATGCGACTTACCCAAAGGTTGTACGAGAAGAGAAAAACAGCCAAGTCACTATTTTTCTCTTCTTGTACAACCTTTGGGTAAGTCGCACACTTCAAAGTGCTAAGTCAAACTCCATTTACATCATTTGTAATATTTCCTGGAGAGGATTTCTCTTACTTTCGCTTTGTGGTTCGGTTGCCTCAATGAGGACCTCTGGTGGTGGTTGGTGCCACTACGTGGAGCACCATCACCTTGATCATAAAAGCCCCCAGTTACAGAAGGGAAAAGGACGTAGCTCGGTAGTTTAGTGGTTAGAACAACCGCCCGGAAAGTGGGAGACCTGGGTTCGTGTCCCAGCCAAGTCACTATTTTTCTCTTCTCGTACAACCAATAATACTTAATTAAAATTAGTACATCTGGTCGTAATTCGAATTGGTTGTAAGTCGGGTACATGATATTAGGTGTATCATAACTCAACCACCATAGAGGTTGATTTCCAACGTTATGCAGAAGAACTGACTTTGCTTGCTAGTATATTATATGTTTATATTGTCAAAGTATTTTTTAATGATTTTATCAATATATCTGAAAGTTTTTCTACAAAACTTTACAGTTGAGTCCAAGGCCAATAAGTAGCCCAAGCTAAGTAATATGAATAGGAGTGATTTAGTGCTGGGAATATCTTTAAAAAGTTAAGAAATGATAGGTTGATTAACAATGCAGAAGCAAAGACCCATTTACTCATATCGCTGCCTTCTATCAATGATAACGTGCCTCTAATTCCAAATGAGTATGAAATTGTTGAAGTTTGCATATCAATATGTCATCATTATTTATTTAGTTAAAAAATTGCTCATTGAAAACAAACCAAAATGTGTGGCAGTGAATGAAATATGAAGTGAAAAATAGCAAAGTCTGTACAAATTTATTTAGGCTTATGTGATTTAAGTTATGAAGTTTTATATTATTAAGCATTTTCTTGTGGCAATTCTATACTTTGTATGGTGAAGAAGAGATAGTGACGAAAAACCTTAAATATATAACTAATTGAAATAATTGATGGTAGATAGTATACACAATCAAAAATAGTTGCAACATCTAAGAGCATGAAAATTCTGTACAACAATATTTAGCATAATGCTACAAACTAAATACACTTTTGGCCATTTCACAGGTAAAGAAGTTAGAAAATTAGAGAGGTTGCAAACTACTATGTTGCATTGGAGGAAAAGTGTTGGAATGATAAAAAATCATTTAATATACTTTTAAATAATCTGGTCCTTAGAATGTATGTCAAACATTTATATAATATATTTAAATCACGAACATCATGCAATATAAGATTCCTCAAACTAGCATCTACGATGCACGGACCAAGTGTTTCTGCCACATACTCTACATGAAAATAGACGAAAGGCTTCAAAGGTCGACTTATACGCCGGCATACACGGTACTTCAATGTGACTCACCTGGTAAGGATGAGGTGGCAGTGGAGGTCTCTGATAATTCATGGGATGCATAGGAAAAGGTGGCCTTCCAGGTCCTGGAAATCCATGCCTTATGATGGGAGGAGGAGGACGAGAAAAGCTAGTTGAAGGTGCAGCCACTGCTGGAACTGTGAAACCTGATGTCTGATAGGAGTTAGGGGGGGGAGGAGGAGGTGGGGGAGGGAATACACCCGTGCCAGGAGGGAAGGACACAGGCGGAGGTGGAGCAGTTTGAGGATAGACGGGGGAAGATGCCGTTGGTGATGTGGCTGTGAATGAAGGAGGTGGGTAGGAGTAGGAGCCAGGATAAACACAGGATGGGGGAGGCGGATTGGTGGAAGATTCTGGCGGTGGATGAGTTGGTGGGGGTGGGGGAGGTGGAGCTTCATCTTCTGAATCTGGGGGAGGCGGAGGAGGAAGATTTTTCGTAGAGCTTTGGGAAGAGAGCTTCTTAGATTCTTTCTCTACCAACATGGAAGTGGACTCTGCACCTTTGGTAGAAGACTCATTGGCTTTGACTGAATTTGAAGTGGCACTTGGTTTGTCCTCTGCTTCCCTCCTTTCATGATCAGGTTTGGGAGTCACATTCGGTAAGTGTTCTTCTAATGCACTTATTAAAGCTATGAATGCTTTCACCAACTAAAATCAAAGAGATTGCCAAACTGCTTGAAATAAATATTTTAATAAGGTTAAGGAAGAGAATTACTATATATAGTTTAGTCTTAAACAAATATTGTTCAATGTGTTTCTTTTGAAGGTAACAAGACCAAGAGAAAAACACATACTAGACAGGATTTACAGTACATACTTGTGATTTCATGAGATTACAAAATGAGTAAATGAAATTTGTAGAACCCAACCAAGAAAGTTATTCACCTATCTACCCCTTTCTCCTTCCTTTTACCATTTCAAACTTCCTTTATATGGATATCTCAACCTGAAGATGGTTGCAAACCTGACAACACATTTAATTTTTTTGGAAAATTACGAAGTCTTCATATTTGGTGTCTTCTAAATGAGCATTATCTATACATTCTCATGAGTATTAAAAGGTGGAATGTTCTTGTTGTCAATGGGAAAATACAGTGACTATCAGGTAATAAACATTGAGTATCATACTTAAACATAGTTCCTTGAATCCCTTCAACCTGCTTAACAATTACTCGCTTTCATATCTACAGTAAACATGACTGAATTTAGTTCACCTGTTACTCACATAAATCAATATCTTAACACATTGAGAACCAAGTAAAGAGCAAAGTAAGATTTTGAAATAAGATAAAGAAATATATTTGATACACCAAATTGTGAGTGCTCCTAAATGGAAATTTAAACCCCACAATTGTAGTGAGGGTTTGAAACAAAAGTACATTATCTGTCAAATCTATGGAGGATCCTTCCTTTTTAATAAGAAGCCAAACAGATAAAGATACAAATTGTTTAGAGAGGTTTAACTTTTAGTTATTTAAGGGTACTAAGAAGAATCGAGGCTGAGAGTCACTGAATTTGGTATCTTCACATGTGTTATGCACTCTAATTGGTTTTCTGTGGTTGTTATATTAAAGAAAAAGAAATAAGTTCAAGTCATGCAGAAGAGTATTGGTAACACATGATTGGGGTGAATCTTGATTATAAAATCTACGACTTGTTGACTGATTATCTGGGGAATTTCCAAGTTTTACAATTCCTTTCGACTGTTTAAATAGTTATTATGTGTACTGAGGAGTCTTAAACGACGGTTATACTCTGATGTGAATTTTCAAACAATTCCTCCCCACAGGAATGACTAACACCTCCTCTGGTGCCTATTGGTAGTTCTTAGGAATACATAAATAAATGTGACGGGTAACTACAAAATTAATATGTAAAACCCTAGCAACAGGAGTCTTAATTTCCAAATTAAATTGCAATAAAAAATTATTTTTACGTTAAATGGAACCAGCTGGGCAAAAAATTAAGCCATTTACTAATAACTAAGTAAAAATCTAACTTTTAAAATGCCTTTGATATGTAACAGATATAGAGTCCTAAAATTAAAAGATTGACAGAATAATTTTGTTGGTATTCCAACAAGAATAAAATACAGACTATAGCTCATTACATTAATCATCATGGCTGAGAAAGAAAATGAAGTCTCTTAGAGCACAGGGAGAGAGACAGCAAAGGCAAGTAGACTAAAATGACTTATCTCTCGAGTTCCTCAAGAAATCAGTCTATTTCAAGTGCGCTGTAACATAGAGTATGCAATATTGACCAAAAGGGACTAAATATCATTGTTATTGGTTCATTGAAGCTTAGTAGTCTATTGAAGGCCAATGAAAGAATTGTAATGTAAACTAAATGCAGGATTTAGGAAAGAAAGAAAAGCAGGATATATCACATAGCAATGCTGATTTGAGAGATCGATTTCTCATGGAAATCTAGGGAGTGTATCCTTTTTTCTTAAATCTTTTATCTATAAATTTTATACTATTTTTTTCATTGACCTTCAATAGACTCCTGAGCTTCAATGAACCAATAAAAATGACATATAGTCTAGAGAGTAGTCATTTAAATCTACTCGTATCTAATAAGATTAATAGTTTTTAACTGATTTAGTTTCCAAATTGAGCATCAACATCTTTAAACCTCTCCATTTCCATAGAAAAATCGTTAAATTTCACTTCATACGAATAATAATATATAATAATAATAATAAGGATAAATGCATTACACCAATAAATAATACATGATGGATTACAATTACCTTCTCTGCACTACTAGCGTTCATATTCACTCTGTAGTCCAAAAATGATTTGAATAACTTCAATGAGACATTCATAGCTACTTCTGCGTCCTCTTCTGTTCTTACAACACATTTAGACTGAAATAAAATCAATCACCTTAATAATAAAACCAACCGTTAAACAAAAATGTTATGATCTCAAATAGTTTCACCAACCAAACTAGCAACTAGGGCTCCGACGGGATTGGATGCAAGTGAGTTCTGTTTGTTCTTACTGCTTATTCTTGCCTTTCCTGAAGAAACAGCTGCACTATTGCTGTCCCTATGTACGTCTACACGTATTCTGGAGGAAGGAGAAATAATTATTAGTGAAAAGACTTGGGCAAAATATAAGGAAGGAGCCCCAATACAACCTTTTGCACTGATCTCTAGTGGTCGAACGATTTAAGGAGTTAGTTTTAGCATGAGAAGACTTTGACTTAGCAGTGTTGATGCGGGCTTTCTTTGAACCTGGAAAAAGAAAATATTTATGACATACATTTCCATAATTATATTTATCGTAGTAATATGACTCACTATATCGAAAAGCCTTTCAGGTTTATTTACCCTCTCTCGCATCCACTGAAATTGATGGTGATGTTACAGATCTAGCACTTTTCATCTCAGATATATTATGAGTTTTCCTAGCATTGCTAGCCAACAAACTGTGCGAAGGAGATGATAATTCATCGTCTTAAAGAAAGAGAAAGAGAGAGAGTGCGCTTGATAAATATTTCAAGTAAAACACTTTACCGTTTCACGAAAGTAATACAACAAAAAGATCATACTTGCATCAACCATTGTTGTCACAGTTCTTATAACAAAATTATATTTACTGAAAACAACTTATATTTGACTGAAATAACGTTACTTCGTGCTGAATTTAATAAGCTATTGACGAAGTTTTCTTGCGCGATCCGATTCGCTAAGTATGAACATTAACATGCGCTAATAGGTAGTAATCGCAACTACTTATTAATAACGTAACTAAATGGTATTAACATAAGTTAAAAGGAAAAGAAAGCGAATGCAGCACAAATTATTAAGTTGCAACGACTAACAGCAGTCACAGACTACATACCCGCCATTTTGTATGAAATTGAAGTTGTTGCGCTCTCCTCCTCCAGTACATACCCTGAATGATGTACACGAATTATTGTTTGAAAGTGGCATTTAATTCACTGAACTGTTTTAGATGAAGATAAATTACGACGAAGTTTAAGAACAGCCAAGTCTTTAAAGTACCAAAGATAACACAATTGAAAGTGTTTTCTCCAGGGCTTTATGTGCATTATTTTAAATTGGCAGTGTTGGCTACCCTTCGTAACTCCAGCAACTTCATTATTATCCCTGATTATTTTAATTTATGGTGTATGAACGTTCATCAAATTCATTCAGATTTCCTCTAAACTGTTTGTCTTTCAATAAGCATCAGTGAAATGCATACGTATCTCACGCATTAATATCGCTGACACAATAACAGAAACCCCTCCGGATCCCGAATTTTCGCTCTTGGTAGTTGGGTTTTAAAGATGATCTTATAAACGTAAATTAAGGGAAAACCAAGGAAATATTTAAGTTTGTGAATCAACGTAGGTGGCTCTCGTGGGAAAGACAAAGGAAACACAACCGAGAAGAGTTGAAGGTTGGGTTAGGGGTAAGGTTTTGTTTGAGAGGTAATGTGGTCACAAAGGGCGCAATATTAGCAGCGGTTTTGAGAAGGTAGTTGGCGGAGAAGAGGAATTGCAAAAAAGCATTCGGATAGGGGTAGCACTAAGTAAATTATGCTGAACGTAAAATGGCCATTTTCAGAGGTAAAACAATACATCTTTTAACAAATAAAGTTTAATGGTCTTACCCTCAGCCCTGTCCACAATGATAAGTTTATGTTCGTTATTTATGCTGTAATTTTCAAATGAAATAGTTTTTTTTAATCTTTATATTGCAGCAACCTCCAATAGTGCAGTCAATTTTCCGGGGCGAACTAAACGATGTTATTTATTTGGTAAATCGAGAAGGAAACTTGAATTCGAATTCTGTTATGTGGGAAGATAACCACAATAGAACTTTACTTCATGCTGCTGCATTTTGTGGTAACGATGAGATAGTCCAATATTTACTCTCAAATGGTGCTCGGGTCAATGCTAAGGATAATTCATGGATTACACCGTTACATCGAGCATGTTGTGATATGAACCAAGCAAGTATCCAAAATTCAGAGATATTTAAGATATTTTTAATTTGAGTAAAACAAGTAGTTTTTTCTTTTGTGTTAAAGTATAAGTGTTTAAACACCTTGCATTAGTGTTATAGAATTCTGTATACAAGTTTTAGTGATAGCTTATGAATTTCTCTTAGTGTTGCTTATAGTTACGAGTTTTTTTCATTTTTATATCATTACATGTATATGTCATTGGGTAGTTTACAGAACCTTTGATTACAGTTGGGGAATAAATTCTCTATTAAATTTCAGTCTGTGGTGAAGCTGCTCCTGAGTCACAAAGCAGATATAAACGCCAGGGATCGTCTATGGCAAACTCCTTTACATGTTGCAGCTGCAAATGGATCTGTACCTTGCGTTTCAACTCTTCTTGATCATACAACTAATGTCAATGTTACGGACAGAGGAGGCCGCACGGCTTTGCATCATGCTGCTTTCAATGGACATCTCTCGGCAAGACTGATTCTTTATAGCTTATTTTATTTTTAATGGCAATGTGAAATAGATGGTAATTAGTGTTCCACTGATATTGTTATTTGTAAAATTTCTCGAAAATTTACAATTGAGATCAGTCATTCGCCAGGGTAGGAAGGTATTTACAAAATCAATGGGAATATAAATGAAATTTTAAGAAAATTTAACTCATCTCTCTGTAACTGTGATTTATAATGATCGTATTTATCGTTCTAGTTCTAACCTTACATGCTTATTACAGTTAGTTAAATTCATTGATTTGCTGTACTGTACTCTGACCAAATGCAATTAATTTATTTGTTATGATTTAAATTGAAGACAGACAGAATAGTGGGACTAAACATGTAAAACATACTAATTATATTCTATTCAATTGATCACTTTGTGAAAACTAGATTTCTCTGATTTTGGAGGAGAAGGAGAATATTTGTAACAATTCATATTTTTGTTGAAAGATATGAGCTTCCTTAACTACATTCAGCTCATTAGTTAGCATTTATTCATTCTAGGACCAGTTACATTCATCTAGGACACATAAAATAATATTATGCACTCAACCCCTTATTTCCATATATTCCACATTTTTAAGCAGATTGTGGTTGGTAGAGGTTTGGATGATTTTAAGATAAACTTAGAGCTATCATCTCTTTTAGATTCAGTAATTTTTCTCTATGAAGATAAATTCAGTTTTTCAGAAAAGATTAAGAGTTTCGTCAGCTGTGTTGGTTTGAGGTTGGGAACAATTCGTTGCTCTTGAAAAGGATTCAACAAGATATCATCTCAAATCATTTACTAGAACGCAAGAAGACTGTTTACTCAGGAAAGCCTTATCCGGAAGTGAACATAAGAAAAGGTGGCAAAACAAGAGACAAGCTAAACATGAATACCAACTAAACCAAAATGAACCCAGATGCACAGATTATCAAGCATACACAAATCCAAATACCAACACTCCTCCTTAATCAAGTGTCTTTAACCCAAGTTCACACACAAACTTCTTAAATTTTGGTCCATGCTGTCCTTTTGTAAATACATCTGCCACCATCTCATCAGAGGGCACATACACAATACAAACGTCTTTACTTTCCACCTTCTCCCTCACAAAGTGGTATCGAATATCAATATGCTTTGATCTTCGATTCACCACTGGATTTGAAGCTAGTCTTTCAGCCCCCTGATTGTCATTACACAAAACAATGCTTTCACACAAGCCAAATAAATCACGAATAAGTCCCTTCAAGTAAATGGCTTCTATATACCCTTCAGTTAACACCATATACTCTGCTTCGGTGCTTGAGAGCGCAACAGTCCTTTGTTTCTTAGACTCCCATGAAATTGCACCACCATTTAGCTTAAAAACGAAACCTGTGTACGATCTTCTGTCCCCTTCATCACTTCCCCAATCAGAGTCTACATAACCAGTTACATTTTCCTTGGTACTCCCAAAAGTCAAACAGAAATCACTAGTACCTTTAAGGTATCGCACCACACGTTTGGCAGCCTTCCAATGGCTTTCATCAAAGTTATTGTTAAACGCACTTAGCTGGCTGCATGCATGAGTTATATCGGGTCACGCATTTACCGCAAGGTACATCAGGAATCCAACCAGGTGTCGATATGGGAATGGATACACTGCCTCTCCTCCTCGCCTTGCTCTCATCAAGCTTGGATCAATGGGGGTTGCAACTGGTTTGGCTGCTTCCATTTCTTCAGCAGGTTTTCCACATGCTGCTGCTGGTCAGTAGCAATGGTCTTCTTTTCTCTCCGAACTCACAGTCCATGGTAGCTCCTCACCTCCCGCATTTTGAACCTTATCAAAAGGCTTCTTTTCAACTTCTCTTTCATTGGCTTATGATTACAAAAGAAGATCATCTACATAAATAGCCACAATCAGAATGCAATCACCTTCAACCCTCTAATAGATACATGGTTCCCACTTTGATTGCATCAGCCCCTCTTCCAAAAGTGATGCATGAAGTCTCTTATTCCATTGCCTCGATGCTTGCTTGAGGCCATAGATTGCCCTTCTTAACCAACAAACCTTATCGCCTGCCCCCTTATTCTTGAAGCATTCAGGCTGCTCCATGTATAACTCATCTCCCAGATCTCACTGGAGAAAAGCAGTTTTTTCATCAAGGTGATCCCAGTCTTTCTCTGCTGCTAATCCAAACAGTAGCCTAATTGAAGACCCTCTGACCACAGGAGCAAAAGTTTCTTCATAATCTACTCCATATCTCTGGGTGAAGCCCATCGCAACTAATCTGGCCCTGTGTTTGCGTCCCTTGCCTTCAGCCCCAGACTTCACTTTGAAACCCATTTATTTTTCACAATACCTTTGGCCTATCAACAAGAGTCCATGTATCATTCTCTATTAGCGATCTGTACTCCTCATTCATCCCATTTTTCCACTGCTCCTCAGGTCCCTCTAATGCCTCTTGCACAGTGGTTGGATCACTTAAATCACTGCACATAGCTTGGCACAGCATCACATCATTGGGCCACTCTTTCTCTCAGAGGGTACCTATACGCAAGTTCTGGTCCTCATTTCCAACTTGATCATCCTTGTCGGATGCTGTGATAGTTACACTATCATCACCATTTTCTGCAGTCACAGAAGTCTTCTCTTGCCCTATCTCACAGGTATTACAATCTGAAAGTGAATTAATTGGAATATCTGTTTTCCTATTTTCAATGCTTTCATTCTCATTCATCACACCCTGAAGGAATACAACTTCTCGAGCAGTTACCACATTCAAGGGATTTTTCGGATCTACTAATCGATAGCTCTTGTAGGTTTCACAATACCCTGTGAAGATATACTCTCTACTTTTTTAATCCCATTTGGTTCTCTTCTCATCTGGAACACGAACAAAACATTTACACCCAAAAATTCGTAGAAGCGCTAAATCCACCTTTTTGCCTCTCCAGGCTTCTTCAGGGAGCGAGTATTTCAATGGTTTCGTCAGTGTACGATTTTTCAAGTACACTGCTGTGTTCACAGCTTCTGCCCAGTATCCTTTTCCTAATGCAGCATCCTCTAGCATGCGTCTGGCCTTTCCCACAATGGTTCTGTTAACTCTCTCAGCTTGACCATTTTGCTGAGGCATGTAAGGTACTGTCCTCTGATGCACAATTCCATTATCTCTTAAATAATTCTTCATCTCTCAATTGAGATATTCACCCCCATTGTCTGTGCAAAGAGCCTTGATTTGCTAGCCTGTCGATATGTATATCGATAGGAATTTGGAAGGCGCGTTCGACTTGGATAAAAGCGGTCCTGGGCTCGATTCTCGCTGGGACACTACCTGCGAATGGACCTCCATGTCGAATCACTTATAAAATACTACTACAGATGAAAGCGAGAAATGCTGAAAGTTGAGTTATCGATATGCTCTTCGTGATTGTGATTTTCTTCAGATAATCGTATGGTAAATATATTACTACATTAGTTTATTTATGGAATATTGTTTGAGCAAATCTGCAACCCTCAGGCATTTTAAAATATGACGTAGTCTTTTAACTGCGACGGAGGACATTTAAAAAATGATGGTTTCCTACAAAATTAACCTTTCTTACTTTTTTAAATTCTGACTAATTTAACGTAATTTATAATTCAATTAACAATAAATGTTATTATATAAATGTGTTGTAGTCGTTAATATTCTAGAACGCCGGAAAGTGTATGTAGGTGGAAAATATTCTCCTCGTAACGAATGAAGAGGAATCTGTTTCTACCTTGCAGTCACTGCCCTTTTCAATATGCAATACTTTACTTTTTAACGAAAAAGTTCCAGAAATCGCTGGTATAGCATTCCCTGGGCCCTCAGATAAGAGCCAACCTTATCTCTTGGCCATACGGTGTTGTCAAGCCCTGTATTTCAAAGCCCCACAATCTTATGCAGCTATGACTACTCCGTTCGATTTTTTTTATGGCTAGCTGTACACAAAAGTTTTTCTGGTGAAATCATCAGTTAGAGTGAGCATATATTTTGCCCAACCCCAGCTCTCTTCGGTCATGGGTTTGGAAAACACAGCAATTTCATTCAGTTCTTTACAACTTTTTAATATGAGATGACCACATAATTTATTTTGATTTAAGGAATACTTTTTACCAAAGAAAAATTCCCAAGGAAAAACGGACTTGAAAAAAGTCTGACAGGGCCGGGAATCGAACCATGCACACAAAGTCCCCAAAACGGCTTGTTAAAATGTTCTGGTCGGGTAGCCTAGATGGTTAAGGCAGCCTCCCGGTTAGAGGAAGATCCCGGGTTCGATTCCCGGCCCTGTCAGACTTTTTACCAATATTTTTTAAAAGAAAATTAAATGGAAAAATTTGCAAAGAGTAAAGTCTCTCCAACTTCTGCAAAATTATGTCCAAAGGGAGGGGAAAAGCATCCTTGTCCCCTACCACTTGCAGTGAATGTAATGAATATGCTTTTTTAATCAACTCCTTGGATATCATTACCTTAAAAATATGAATGTACCGTATATGCCGGCGTATTAGTCAACCCCTTAAATTTTGTGGTGAATTCCAGGTTTTAGCCTTTGTTCGGTGAATAAGTCGACCCAAAAAGTAAAGCCACATCACTTTCCCAGCTCCATTTTATGGAAAGAAAACTATGGTATCCATCAATATACAATAGCCCAAGGAATATATACTGCATAAGATTAAAACTCTAGAATTGTTTCTTTCAGCTGCCAGGTCAACCTTTGCTTAGCTATTACAAAGTTTCTTTCGTTGGTATCACTCATGCTACACAAATAAAAATGCATCATGAAACAGAAACAGTATGGTATTAATAATTTATTATGGAAATGATGGTAATATAGCGTGGTATTATTAAATCATGACACTGCTAAAACAACTTCTATTAACTCCTAACAGTTAGTCGAATCATAACGATTATAAACAAAAATGAACCACAATGTGCTTATTGATCTTCATATGTAAAAATAAAAAATCAAAATATGTAAAAATAAAAAATCGAAATATGTATTAAATTTTTGTAAAATAAAAATACACGTGAAGAAATGAATATAATTTGCAAAGAATAAATATGCATCAAATTTATTTTAAATATATGAAAATGATTTATCAATTTAATTATTTTATTATGAAAACATGTCATAACATAACATACTTTCAGCCACAATTGTATTTCGTGTTGAAATTTATTTTTTATGATATCTACGTTAATTAGACTTGCCGAAAATTAGTTTCTGTAAGAAATAATTGTAGTGAGTTGCGAGAGTTAGTGTACAACAAGTGTAAAGCAGGCAGTATCAGCTATTTACCGCTCGGTGGTAAAGGGTTGAATGTTATGTTCGGTGTATAAGTCAACCCCTGGTTTTTGAGAGATTTTTTTAGGCTTCAAAGGTCGACTGGCATATACAGCATGTTTCTTTTTGTGTGAATTTTTTTGACCCTTGTAATTCATGATTATACAAACATTTGATTGTGATTTTCAAGCTACTCTCAATTTGTGAGAAAATAGTAGTAGAAATAATTTTTCTTTCACATTCATTATGAATATCTGACCATCTGTCTGAGTAGATTTTAAAATTTTATATTTACTAAGAAGAACTCCTCCATTCGTCATCATTTTATGGCCTTAATCACCCTCAATGGATGAGAATGTATATTTGACTGTGAGACCAGCATCCTCATGAGGACCAAAGAATAGAGAAAAGAAAGTTTTCCATCTTTGAAGAAACTTTCTCTTCTTTCTCTTTGATGACAGGGGTCATAAACCTTTAGTTTTGCAGTAAATATGATTTTGCTGTGCTCTTTTTGGTTGTATGATAAAGTTAGTAGTTTCAATATTTTCTTTAATATTTCTCTGTCATGGTTTATTTTTATAGATGGTGCAATTCTTACTATCTCATGGGTGTATTGTCAATGCCTTAGATAAAAAAGACCGAAGACCCCTTCATTGGGCTGCTTGTAACGGTTACAACTCAATAGTGAAATTGTTAATTGACAATGATGCTGACCCAAATGCAGTAGATAAAGATGTAAGTAGTTACTATACCTAAATAGAAAATTTTATTTAATTTATATTTAATATTGCTTTGTCTATATTATATATATTTACTTAATTAATAACATTTTTTAAATTTCCTACTTTATACGTGGCTACAGTTTCTTTAAGTTCAAGATGGTGGTGTCTTATTTAGTAGAGTAGATGCAAGAAGTTACTGCAAAAAAGTTACCCTCTTTCCTCATTATCATTACTCAAATTTTCCTGCCTGAGAAGAATTTATTATGGTATGATTGCGTGGTTTCCTGAATTATAAAGAACAATAATTTTTACAAAAAATTTTCTCAGTCTCCTTTTATCAGTTTTATTTACTCAAAGGCAATGAAAATTATTTTAAATCATAATCACCTGAGTCACGTTTATGTTTTCAATATTTTTTTGTATATCTATCCTAGAAAATAATATATGATGTAAATCAATACAGAAAAGACACATTCTTCGTATTCTCTGCACAATAATGTACCTGTTGTATGAAATATATTTTTATGGTAATTACGATGTGAGTTTGCTTTAGTATTTTGGAAGAACATGATTTTCAGTGATGAGAAAACATTCTCATCATGTTTTAATGGGCAACTGTAAACCGTCAAAAAATCCATGTTTTGGTGAAAGCAGCACTTTGGATATGGTTTATGAATTATTGCAATAATATTTTTGATGTAAACGTACTTTTTTACACATTCTGAAACATTTGCGTAAAAATTAAATTCCCTGAAGTTCCATTCTGCCACACTTGAATTTAAGATGATGATCATTTAGTACCAGAAATCGGCTATAACAAGTGTGCTTTATAACTTTAGTTCTTTTCTAATATTTTTCAGCTCTTTTTATAATAGATTCTACTGTATAGTGTAACAGAAATTCAATATTTAAGTGATAATATTTGATTTTTCAGGGCTATACTCCATTGCATGCAGCAGCTTTGAGAGGTCAGTTCGAAGCTGCAAAGGAGCTAATAGATGCTGGAGCAAATGTAGATGCTACATGCAATCAGGGAAATGCTCCATTGCACTGTGCTTGCCTTAGTGGTTATGTTACATTGGCTAGCCTTTTACTGTCTGCCAATGCCTCTTTAAATCCAACAAATTTGAAAGGACAGGTGAATGATTTTGCCTATTTATAAATTTCAAGTCATCCAAATTACTGTATTTACTTTTAAAAAAACACCCATGCTTTAGGGTCTTTGTTCAGCTCAGAATTTGGGGTGCACATTAGAATCAACAGCGCACTAGATTCGGGCACAATACTACTCGTCCACATGTGAAGCCGCATCCTTGGCTCACTCTGGTTCAATATGACTTGTTAAACTTTCCACCAGTGTGCTATTGATTTTTTACTGTAAGAGCCGTTACATACTAAACTGTAGGCCATTAGTTTTTAATTGAAAGGGAATTGGCTAGTCTATGAATCTATTTAAATGACCTATTTTGAATTGGTCAATGTGCACACTTACATAGGACATTCGGCATAGACAACTACTAGCATTTTGTATACGGTGTGTATGTAATCCCAGTCTCCCACTTTCCGGGAAGATGTTCTGACCACTATACTACTGAGCTATGTCCCTTTGTAAATGGGGGCTTTTACGTTCAAAGTAGCTAATATACACTGTTGGTTTAGCATAACAAATCTTTCATGCATTGAATGGTGAGAACAAAGCTCTTCTGTCAATTAGTTGGTTATCAGGGCAAAGCCAAGGGTCTGAAAATAGTTTTTCTGTAAGGTATTCAAACACCTGAAAGCATTACTGCATGGTAAAAAAAATCAGCCAATCTTAAATATTAGGGTCTCAGTTATCAGTATCAGTTATTTTGCCATAGAAGTCTTGGTTGGCATTTTTCCATAAGAAATAGTAGTTACATTAGTTGTAGAAAATTATTCTGTTTAGTCTTCATGAAGGATGCAGTTAATTGCATGAAATTGACGTACAATGGAAGGTGTACATGAGAAGCATGTGCTCTGTATATAACATCTTACCCCTTACTTTTTCATAATTAAAGTCCTACAATATAATGACTTGTTCCTCCTGCACATTTTCTTCTTTACAGCAAATTACAATGTAGTCTTTTGTTCAGTAAACAGAGTGAAATTTACTGCGTTCTGAAATGTTTCTATCCTCATCTCATTCATGTTAATCGTATTTTCAACCAAGCAACCAAAATTACGTTCTTTCAATGCAATTTCTCTTCGGTAATGGTTATAAGCCTTGCAGTTATTGGATAACAAGATCTAATGTAAATCCAAAATAATGCTCTCATTTCATCTTTAACTAACTTTTAATGAAATTTGAGGCAGAATTTGAAAATTTTGATCTTTAAAAAATGTCATTGTATGTACTTTGATTTGATTTCTGTTTAAGATTCATGAATTTATATTCCAGACACCTCTTCACATTGCTTGCGCTTCAACTGGAGGACAAGATTGTGCAAAATACCTCATAAACTCTGCAGCAGATATCAATGCTCAAGCTAATGATGGGCGTACTCCTCTTCATATGACAGCAATCCATGGACGTTTTATGAGATCAAAAATACTTATAGATAAAGGTTTGTTGTATTTATTTATACTTCAGATTTATAAAGCGTAGCTTATGTGTCCAAAAGTAGTATAATTCATTTTGAATTTCATAGCATTATTTAGCAAATCATTAATGGAGTAAGTTGTAATTTGAAATTTTCACTTGCCTTTGAAGAAAGCAGTTTTTTGTCATTTGTTATCATCTGGTAAGGATTTTATTTGAAAACATTTTATCGTGGTAATTATTCTTCTGTGTTGCCTATTCAATCAATTATCAGTTACTATATTTCTGTTTTAATTATTGATCTATATATCTAGGAATCATTATTTATGCCTGCCCTTCATATTTGCCATTTATTTATGATCATTCCTTGTTAGATCTTCGAGAGATCAAGATGATCTATAAATACACAAGTAAAAGTTGCTTATTGATGATTTATTTCTACAAACTGTTTTAGGTAATAGATCTTTACTTTCTTAGTAAATGCATAATTTTTGTTCATTTTGCCATAGCTCTCATAATTTAGAATCTTACATGATATTAAATGAACAAAATATTAATCTTCATATCATTTCCTTCATTTTGATGCTTATATCGTCTTCGTAGGACCATAATTTCCAATTTAATTTTGCGAATGATTAAGAAATAACTTTAAATACATTTCGTATGTAGAATATTTGCCCTGACTTGAACCAAGGATAATTTTTGAAGATGTCTTACAAGGAGAATATACAGTGTCAACAGCGAATTGGTCGTTAAAACCCAGTTTGGTCGATAGAGTTTGAGTTAAGAATAAAGAATCACCCCACAAGTAGTCTTTTATGAGTGATAGTTTTCCTCAAAATCAAGCTATGGTTATGTTATCATTTATAAAGCCTAAGACTGCCACTTCTGTCAACATAGATAAGTGGTACGGTCTCCACCCTGCAATATTTTGCACCAAGTTCGATCCCAGCAATTACAAAAATTTTTCTTTTATTTTCTCTGCTAATTTTTATCCTTATATACATCCCTCCCTTTTTTCTTCTGTTTGTACCTTTGTAACACATTTTTCAAAGCTTGGGAATTTTTATTCTATGATATTTTTCTCCCCTGCAAGGCTCTCGTTTCAACAATTATGTGAAGATACTTGAGTCCACAAATGCTTGCAGGCACTAAATTCAACACTTCTGAAATATGACAAAGTACAAAACAAGCAAGAAAACATGCCAAGGACATCTTAAAACCTTTCCCTCATCCAGTAAGTTGTACGGTCTAACGGTAGTTTGCAGGCAACCTTTATGGCACTACCTGCCATTACCATCAGCTATTCCCTCTTTGAATACAGTGGCTGAGGTGAAGTCGCCATAGATTATTTGTCTGCCGTCTTTCAGAGGTAACAGAGCTCTGCAACTATCTGCTTTTCTTTGGCCTTCAGTTTGAGGATACAGTGTTAAATCAATTGCATAAGAAGTAAGTTTCCGAATAAATCCAATCTATATTTAATGCAGCTATTTATGTGAGGGAAGAATGGATATTCATTAAAATTTAATTGAATAATTGATATACATGCTGAATTTCAGTCCTCTGGAATGGATTCTCTCCTGGGAACATCTACGGAAAGGCCCTCTTTGCCTGATGGCGTTATTGAGGCCAAAAATCAGCTGTTTGCTGTTGCCATTCATCTCCGCAAGAAAGGGGTCATATTTCTGAGGGAGAAAGTGGAGTTATCTCTGAAAATGCTTTTGCTGTCAGACAGGAAATGTTCGAAAGAATCGTGACAGTGATGGAAAAAATGTTTCAGGATGCTGATGATGACATTGTAGGAGGGAATAAGTTGGATTTGAAGGAAGCATCTTCTACAGCAGGAAGAAGAGTCCTGTGGCAAGACTTCAAGTTCCAGTGAGGTAGATTATGATCCTTCACCAGTAAAAATAGTAAGGATTCATCTCAACATTAAAATTAAAGCCATCACAATGGCAATAACGTATCCAAGCATGTCCGTGAAATAACTCAGTGCTTGTGTAACACGACAGATAAAAAGGCTGTCAATATTGCTGTATGGCAGAAGGATATTGAAGCAGAACGAAGAAGGACAAACGGGAAATGATTGGAAGGTGGACTGTTTCTGCAAGGCACGAGCCAACTCCTAACTCCCCTAGTGGTAAAAAACTCCATTTTGGGAACCTGAATGCTTCAGAAAAGGGCAATGGCTGGAGCATTTCCATTTCTTTTGAATAATTTTAAATTCAAAGCATCAGTGTCGTGGGCTGATATAATTCAAGAGCAAGTTCAAGATTAGCCAAAGTGAAGTGAATAGGTATGTGAGTAAAAGTGTTAAAGCTGAAGACATTTTGAAATCAGTGGTTATATTCCAGGAGCAGCATTGGAAACCGATTCCACAGTTCGAACCATCATGTATGATTAATACTGGCCAAACAGGTTGTCAATATAGAGGGAATGTATATACTCTTAATAATCGCAGTGAAAAATTAACGGAGGTGGGCTTGCGGCAAATGAACAAATTGACACATTCTTATAGCATGACTTACTCGGGTGAAGTATTCTTTTCCTTTGTCTTCAAGAGGTGTGTTTGGGCCCAGAGAATGTAGAGGAAGCAACAAGTTGATAAAAAATATATTTTTGACATGCACAAAATCAGGAAAGCTTCTGACTAGCACCCTTAAAAAGTAACTTGAAGAAGGTTTGCGATGTTGGTTTTCGTAAAAAAAAATAATAAATATTTGCTTCTGATCGATCCTTGGAGTGGACTGACTAATCCTGCTCTTTATGATGAACTTTTGATGAATGTATAGAAGGAACTGACATGCATAGTTAAAATAAAACCACCAAAATGTACTTCAATGTACCAACCATGCAATGTTTATTTCTATAGGCAAGTGAAAATTTTTATTCATGTATTCAAATGCATCATTTTTGTTGCAAAACAACCTGATTTTACTAGTAGGATGGAAATAATAATGCATTCCTTAATTCAGCTATCAGCTCCAATTTTTAATCCGATACTGAAATATGCATGGTATGCTTTGAAACTTACTAGTGAATGAGAAGTCTTCTTGAAGGTGAAGCAGATAATTTTACCAGAGGAATTGTAAAAACATTTTGCATATGTTGGGAAACATCCTTTGCGATGTGTTCTTGGTGCAGGAAATATTATTGTTTTCAATGCTACATCGATGTTTACCATCTGAACAAGTGTGAAAAATAATAAAACTAAATTATCGAATTGAAAGATGTAAAATTTATTCATTTTTTAATCATTTTTTTTAACACAAGATCCCTTGGGCCTTCTTTTCCCTACAGAGCTATCAAAGAGCATCTGCAGCAGCAGCTGATGGTAATGCAAACTACCATTGGACCGTACCACTTACTGGATGAGGGAAAGGTTTTAAGATGTCCTTGGCATGTTTTCTTGCTTATATTGTACTTTGTCATATTTCAAAAGTGTTGAATTTAGTGCCTGCAAGCATTTGTGGACTCAAGTATCTTCACATAATTGTTGAAACGAGAGTCTTGCAGGGGAGAAAAATCTCATAGAATAAAAATTCCCAAGCTTTGAAAAATACGTTACAAAGGGACAAACAGAAGAAAAAAAGGGAGGGATGAATATAAGGATGAAAATTAGCAGAGAAAATAAAAGAAAAATTTTTGTAATTGCTGGGATCGAACCTGGTGCAAAATATTGCAGAGTGGAGACCATACAACTTAACTATGTTGACAGAAGTGGCAGTCTTAGGCTTTATAAATGATAACATAACCATAGCTTGATTTTCAGGAAAACTATCACTCATAAATGACTACTTGTGGGGTGATTCATTATTCTTAACTCAATATCTATCAACCAAACTGCATTTTATCAACCAATTCGCTGTTGACACTGGGGCTTATATGGAGGAATAGCCTTCCTAGGCTAAAATTCGCCCAAAAAATAAGACCTCATTATTATTATTATTATATTCTCCTTATTAGTAGTTTTTGTTGGATTAGCACATTTATTATTCCAGCAATTGCTCAAATTTCAACTGTCTGATTTACCAGGAAGTGCCTCAAAAATTTCCAAAAATCCCTGCAATGCATTTTTATGGAAAAATTGGAATTTTGGGGTCTTTTGGCATGAAACACATTATGGTAAGGGAAAACATAATAGACGAAAAAAAAATTCAAGAAAACAGAAATCCCCAAACTGTGTATTATTAGTTGTTTTTCCATATATATTGTCTTCTGAGAAAGAAACAAGTCTCGTCAGTTTCCTGCCATAAAATATCATAACACTGGCAGTGTTCATAAAGTATGGGAGTAAGAAGCCAGAGGATATTTTACCTTTTTCATGGGTAGTTTTATCCATTAAAAATTATCATTCTTATCAGTAAAATTATATAAAAAATAAACAGCAAATATTCATGAATTTCAAAGAAACAATATTTTTAACATTATTTTAAGGGCATTAAACTTAATTAAAAATAATGCTGAAACTCCAAAATTGTTTATGCAAAAATGAAGATTTTGCAAAACTGAAGATTTTGCAAAACTGAAGATTTTACTTTTTGGGATACATGGGATACATTTTGTATATACATCTTCATTTCCTTAACTTTCATTGTTGAAATCATTCGTTCAACTCTAATGATGGCAGCTTGGCTGCTGAAATACATGTTAAGTCTTATTCTGTGACAGAGTTCTGACAGTCTCCATCACTTTTACAATTTGAGGAGTTTTTAAATTAGTCATTTGTACACATTTTGTATTGGTTTAAGTTTGTGGTGTGGGGCAATTTTCTTGAACACAGCCATATTTGTATCTCACTCTCTGCATTCAGGAGGGATATTGTTTTAGCAACCAAGTTAACATTTAATACCTAAATCAGTGTGTAAATGTCAGCTCTATATTTTGCAAAATTATTATATAATGATCATCATTTTAAGTGGTGGTATTTGTGACTTCATGACAACTTTGTGACTCCGGTATTTACAACTACGATAAACAATAAATACGGACAGACTTACAGTCCAAGGGTTAGATGTAAGAAGAGACTTATTTGTCTCAATCTCCCCCCAATAAAAGATGCTTTAGCATTATTAATGTAACTGCAGTTTTGAAGTGCTCTCCAAAGAGATAATGAGTGTTAAACTGGAAATCATTGATTCTTTAGTAAAACACTGTCTTATTTTCCCTATTTCTTCCTGCGTGTATGCTAGGGCATTTAAGAATTTCCCCCTAATGAATAATTAGGAAACCCAAAATGCTTTGTAATATCGCAGTGATGCTGTGACCAGAAGCGATAATGAGCAACACAAGGCTTCAGTATTCAGTACTTTTTATTACACTCTTACTTGTAAGAGAGGTAGGAGAGGAGGGTTGGGCGAACAGTGTCCTCTGGTCAGCTTGGAGTCAAGGAGAGCGAACAGTGTGTCCTCTGGTCAGCTTGGAGTCAAGGATACAAGTCGTCCACATATGGCAGAACATACCTCTTAAATACTAAGTTACGGATGCCCTCTTAGGATGCTATCTCACCCCTCCTGGTGCACCCCTTCCCTGAGCATGCAAAAGGTGGTATGGTAGGTTTACCCTATTCTTAATTGGAAGAATAGGATACACTGGGCGCATCAATCAGGATCTGATTGCTCGACATCTTTCGCTATATTTTCTCTTTCATAACAAATCATCATCAAAAGTGTTTACACTTATAAGGACCTAATTTTGTCTGCAATGGCAGTCAAAATGCAGATTTGTTTTTTTCTCTCTCACATTACAATCAGCTTTGTCTTGTCACTCGAAATCTGGGCAAAGAAACTAGATCCTTTGGCTCATCAATCATCCTACAATCGAGGAATAGAGCCAAATTCAAAATCCTTTGGTGGAAAAATATGCACAAAGTGTTGGCTTTTGTATTATTCCCATCAACGTGAATTCTTTCATCAGAAGAAAAGCACCCATGGCTCCCACAACACCATCTCTCAAGAAGAAATGTGAAGCACCGAACATTCGGAGAGTGAAGGTGCATTTCATAAATTCCCTATTACTAAAATGCAAATAAATGACATTTCTAACATAAATAACTGCTCTTCAAAAAGCACAATTATTACTCTTTATACTTATAATGTCAAAATTTTAAAAATCAAGATATATTATAATGCATAAAACAATTAAGGTGTAAGGTAGGCCGCTGCAACGTAGTCGCTACATCACTCGACTTAGAAGGGTTAAAGTATTCTTTCATTATTATTCCATATTTATTCTCATTATGTTGTCTCTAATATCCCCTTCTTTTGATCTATTTCATAGTAGTGCATACTCTCTTAATTATCATATACTTAACCTCTATCACTTATTATTTTTTACGGAAAAGTTCGTCCTGCGAGCATGTGGAGCATGAAACAAAATAACCAAGTCCTTTTTAAAACTCCATTGATGGGAATTTTTACATTAGAAAAAAATATGAGCAACCAAAATATTTCTCGTCTAATATTCTTGAAGAGAGAATTACGCTTGCGATTTGAGCCGATTTAAGGCGAATTTACTTCCATTATAATACTATATTGCTTATATAGCATCCAAATCAATGAATTTTAACAAGCATTAAAAAAATACATCACATAAGCCTCAAAACATGCGTAACGAGGATAAGAATATTGGCACTAAAAGCAGAGATGCTCATAGACTCGCTCTCATCGTGCCTTACGTCTGTTAAGAGGGTTGTGTCCATACTGGTAACTTTTTTTGAAAGGGACTGTACAATCTATTGAGGTTTGTTGATCACCGAAAAGCCTGAAGCTAAGCATCTTCTGATGGCTGGTTATGCTGTGGACCTGAGGGTCAGGTCTAGGATACCATGGATGGGATTGAGTTTCAAACGTAATCAGAAACATTTATTTGGGTTCTAGGTAGGCTTTTTATTCATATTCAAAATGCAATTGATTTCCATTTTGCCTGACATGCTTTTTGGCAGTATTTGGGAAAATGAAATTTATTTTTTAAATTAAAAGACAAAACTAATTACTTAATATGATGTAAGTCGTACTTACTGATAGTGGCTGAAACTACAAAAGAACACTCTTCAAGGGCGTGTCTCAATTTTGAGATTAATTTAAAATATTTGCACATATTTCTTTTCTTGGAGCAAAAGAAGTCTCTCCTCTTTAGAAACAAAGTAACTTTTATGATAGAAAATGTCTCATTGAAGAAAATAATTTATGGTTTTTATATGTTCATAAAGTATCCCTTGTTCAAAGCAGAAGAGGGTGAAAAAGTTGAATAACTGCCAAAAAAATGTCTTTACGTGGCGATATTTTCAATGATCATCTGTAGAGTACATTCAACTGCTCTTTATTCTGCCATATCTCATGATAGTATGTATTGAGCTAATTCTGGAATCCCTGCAAATGGGCTATTAATCAGAAGCTCAACCTGTGTTAATAAATTCAATCAAAGAAGCCTTAACTTGGTAGAAATGTGTAATCGGGATCATTTATGGTCTCTGTTTTTATGTTTATGGAGTGACTACAGTAATTAAATTTTCTTGTTTCTGTAAGAAGCCTTTTGAATTGAACTTTTAATTATTATTTACTATCTTGAGCGTGAACTTATCTTGAGTTTGCTTTTATTCCAAATTAGATGTTTCTTGCTACACATTTTTTATTCTCCGGAGTTTACCTCAAATGTTTCTTTAGATTTATTTCTTCTACTAAATTAGTTCAATTGTAGTTATGCTTGCCCATTTTCTTTTAAACTCTAATTTTTTTGTGTAATTTGTGATTATAATTAATCATTACATGTAATAATGAATATAATCTGATCTAATTATTTTCTATTCGTTATTTTGTCTCTCCTGTTGCTTTTTTCATGAAGTTTTAATTTTCACAAGATATCTCTGTATCTTTTCATTTTTCAGAACTAATTCTATTTTTAATCCAAATATCTTTAAAAATTTAGTATGATTGATATTTAATTATATTTTATTTATCCGTTAATTTCTCTGTATTTTGTGTTGTTTTATTATTTGTTTGTTTACAAATTAAATTAATAAACAAAAGATTTTTACGGAAGACATAGTAATTGTATACTTCTTGTATATTTCAGGTGCAGTAATAGACTGCACGGATCAAAATGGTCTCACTGCATTGCATATAGCTGCTCTAAATGGCCATGAATTGCTGTGTGGAACACTCCTTTCTTCTGGTGCAGATCCATCTTGTAGAGGTCTCAGAGGTAATTTTGGTGATGTAATTACTTCGTTATTTTACTCTTCGTCATTGTCCATGTGAGTTCACTGAAGCATGTTTGTTATCAGCCATCTTTTTTACGATGAAGGAAAGAAGATAGCTCCTTTTTGTACATGCACTCACTACTGGGTTAACAAACAGAAATAAAACCGTTCCAAATTGTGAAATGCACTTAAAAGTTTTCCTTCATCAAGATAAGGCATGTTTCCTCTTAGGAAGAAAAAATAAAATTGTATGTAGGTTGGTAATGGATATATTTTGATGGAAAGTAGTTTACATTTTTAAGATATTGATACCTTTTATTTGTGAAGAAAACCTCTTATTTGCAATATTTTTCTCAGCTATGCAAAAGATTTTATTAAATTTACTGAGTATTAAGAAGTATTATAGTTACAAAGTTGTGATTTTTTTAGACACTTCAACTGTTTTAATAGTTTATTGGTATATAATCTTATAAGTCACTCCTATTAAGTTTGAACAGAAAATAATAATGTCGTAAAAAGAGAATGTTTTGATAGAATTATAAGAAGGGTATTGCCACAAAAAAATAAGTGAAATAGCGAAAAGTACAAATAGAATAAAATCTCTTACATAGATAAGATTATGTAAATGACTTCTAAAAATATAAGAAATATTTTATATTGTAAAAACAACCACCACTTTGCAAAGGAAGATAATAATAAACACAAAATCAATTTTAATACTCGCTTTAGACAAAAGTTGTATGCTTGTTTAATTTAAATGCATTATTTTTTATTTTCCAGACATTTCTCTATTGAATTCAAATTCAATACATTCTTTACAACCCCTTTAATATCAGTTGAACACTTAATTTACTTATTTTATTTTTATAAATCCTTTTTACTGATATTATGTAAAAGAAAATGATGTGGAAAACTCAGCAAGAAGTAAATACACACCAACTTATGAAGTTTTCTGTCCAAAGAGAAAGCATCTGTAGCAGATCAGAGAAATAAATGTAATAATATATGTAAATGTATTTAAAATGCAGGGTGAGAGTGAGAGACCAAGTTTCCAACATCTTTCCCAGGAATAGGAATTATCTTGTGATCAAGAATATCATGACATATGAGTTTTTTCCATATAGGCACGTGAGGATGGATGTTTAAAGTTGTTGTCAAGTGCTCCACTATGTTTCTAAGGGATGTTGTCATTTCGTGGTTAGGTCCCCTTAAACCTTGTCCCCCCCATGACCCATCATGATTTTAATGTTTTTCTTTTCAAACTTTAAAATGCAACAATTAAGGAATTTTTGGCACTCTGAATCCAAGATTATATGAAATTCCTGTTGCATAGTAGCAGTAGATTGCCATAGTAAATTATACAATGTTATATTTACTTGGAAGAGATTTAACGTCACCAATCATCACTTGCTTTGTTTGTAAGCCTACATGGCATTTTTACATCCAAATTTAATATTATCATTCTGACATTGACTCCATAGTTACAGGCTAAATACAGTAGCATTACAAACAAATTATCCCAAGAAAACTAAGGAGATAGGGTGTTTATAGGGCTTTTCTTGATTCAATATTTGTACTGATATTAATTTCGGTAAATTAACTCGGAGATTTTGGTTAAAAACTGATTAAAATAAGGTGCAATATACCTATTCCATCTGATATACCTTGGAGATGAAATAAAATTATAGTTCAGAACTGTAAACAATACACTGTGAGCTAAGAAAAGTACTGTAGGTAGATGAACCTATGCCCAAGCAAATTTCATCACAGTATATGTACCTTATAATAATAATATTTACAAATTTCACACATCTTGTGATAGTGATCCTAGCTATAAAGGGGTTCAATTCTAGGACGTCCAAAATGATACAAAAAGGAAAGCATTTGACATGTTTCAACTTTTACTGTTGTGTGCACATGTGTGTTAAGTGAATTAAATGAATTTTTTACTTCTATATTTATAAAAAAGTGTATAAGAGTAATCAAATAATATTTTATCAAATAGCTGTTAGTTGAACAACAACTAAAATGATTTTTAAAATCTATCAATCATTTTGCATGTTGTGGAATATTTAAGCTTGCAACTGTCCAGATGTAACCCTTCTGATTTTTCTTAAATATTGCCGAAAATTCTCAAAGCCTGTGAAAGTGTGTTTGAATGGTTATTATAAGATGAGGAAAGCTTTGTGTCATTAAGTTTTGCCTTAGGAAATGAATTGTTGACTAACTTCTATTTTAGGCAGAACTCTGTTGCACATGTGCTGCATTGGAGGCTACGTTCAGTGTTGCAGAAAATTTCTTCAGCGTGGAGTTGATTTAAATGCACGAGATGATACGGGGAAAACTCCTTTACACATTGCTGCTTATAGAGGGTATGTTTTAATGCATTGTGAGATGCTTAAAATTGCATGAGAACTAGCTAGTAATTGCATTAAGTTTAATGAATATCTTTAAACTCTTGATAGGTCTGTGAAACCTTACTGTGGTGACAGTATGAGTAATACTAAGAGAAGGCACACTATTACTGCATGTTGTCATTATTCCATTCATTTTCTGCTGCCTGAACTTGTTAACAAATTAGTTTGTGTTTTTAAGCAATTTATTTCTCTTTTTTCGGTGTATCATGTGCTGAGATTAAAATATTTGCCTCTTCTTAATGTTATATGCTTGTTTTATCGATTTTTTCTTATTGTTAATCTACGAAAGCATGTGATTGAAGCTTAAGGAAATGGAAATTTTCAAAACCTTTTGTGCAGTTGAATTTGAATCTGCTTTTTGGAAGAGCACAGCAGTAATTACAAAAGACAAGCAACATTGAGAAAAGTATCAAAAATTTGTAACAATATATGAAAATTGAGTTAGAGCTTTATAACTTACTCAAATTTCTTCTCTTTCAAACTCTTCTTCTAAAATCCTCTGCACAATCTCTTGTATTGTTTCACAATTTCAATTGTGAGCTTCCATATGGCGTATAGTAGGGCCACTGAACTATCTGAATAACTGTCATATTAACACAACTTATTCCACCTGAGAAAGAAACCAATGTAGGCCCTCTGTTCTTGCTATAACTCCACAAAATCTTTTTGCAGTATGGTCGCAAAAATTGCATTTGTTGAGAATGGGAATCATTATATATAGTCCTGTATTTTGTCATGTAAATCTCTGCTTAAAAATTGCCTAATTAGTTTTCGGCTATAATCAGTTCTTACACATTGCAATCAAATCTATATTTTCTGTTAATTAAACAAGCTGCTCAATGGTGTACATGCTGTTGCTCCAAGTTCAAACCATTTTCTTGCAGATTCCATACCGTGGTAATGGTACTTAAGAATTGCATTAGCTAGTGAAAACAACCTGCCTGTTTTATCTTAGATTCACTACCCCCGAGAATTTCAGTCTTATCAGCTGACCCAGTACATATTGGATGTGCATTTTAAACAATAGATTACTACTGAAAAGGTCACATAAGTATTTATTATGAATTGTAATCTGGTATGGTGGTTGGTAATGTTGCAACTATTTTTGATTGTGTATACTGTCTACTATCCATTATCCTAATTATTTACATCTTTTAGTTTGTTTTCTATGGGCAATTTTTGCATTATATTTTCTGTGTTATGCCAGAAATCAAACACCAAAGTGGTTAAGTTATGCTACACCCAGAGGGGGGATTTTAGGGGTTCAAACCCCCCCCCCAAGAGTCAACTCCTCTGACTAGCTGAAGAGTTCAAAACCCCAATTATCACATAAGTCTTAGAGATACACTGCTAATCATGTGTTTGCTTGAAAAATTCAGTGAAAGCTCTGCATACCCGTAAATATGTCTCCGATTTCAGCTAAGGTGATGTTGTCGGTAGCTAAGCAGACCTAGATCCGACATCAATATTAATGGGACGCTACGATACGAGTGTTTCTCACACAATGTTCAATGCGTGCACTTCTCAATGCTATCCATTAGTTAAATGACTCACACCATAGGTAAGATTCGCATGATAAAAATTCGAAGGTGCTGATTTGTTTACTCCTTGCAAAAATACAAGGGAAAATTCGAGAAGTAATTCGAAATGTACATCCTGAAAACAGATATTTAGATTAAGTTTGAGAGCCTAACAGATTGATAAAACTCTTGGTTAAATCTTCTGCATTTGACTGTTTAAAAGGCACGAATGCAAAGCTAGGCTCATGCTAGGTGCTTCTGAGAAATTCACAGAGGAAAGTTTGAGGAAGAACTTTGTTTGGATTTCATATGGTACAGATGGACATCTGAAAATTCTTTTCAAAGTCCGCTAATAGCTCGAGGCCTCTATCGGAAATACGTAGGCAAAGTTTTTTTAAGTTAATGGCAATGTGTTTTTTATGCAATTATCATTATTAGAGGCATAAATTAGGATTGTCTTATTTTAGGCATATTATCGGAGGGCACATCTCAAGATGAGTTTAGTGACAATTACAAAGGTACTGGTTCCTTTATTAAGCATTCTGGACGATTAAATGTCTGTACAGTAGACTCTTCATTGCTTGGGATGATAGAAAATATACTGATCTTTATTTTATGATTGCCTTTTAATTTCATGTATATTTACAAAATTTATTCGATAAGTGAATTTCTGTAGAAATTTGAAATAGTATTGGAGCAATACAAGATATCAGTAAAAATTAATTTGTGATGATATTATTAATAATGTACCCCTTGGGAAGCAAATCAGTCTGCTGAAAGGTATTGTGCGAGTAAGGTACGCACAGATTTATCAGAACTGTGACTTGATGACTTGAAATAAATTTGATGAACTGTTAAAATTGTGGCTCTAGCTTCCTTTTTGATGCAGCCTCTGGTTTTTCTCTGGTGATTGAATCCAACGTATCTCATGACTTATTCTGTCAACCACATTGTCATGCTGTGCCCCTTCAAAATTTCAATTCATGGAAAATTTTTTTCTTTGAATGCTCGGTGCATAAGACTGGGTTTGCATCAGTTGTCTGCTGGTTAAACCCCCTATTACTTAGTCTAAATAATTGTTAGTTGACGTCTTCATTTTTTCATCTTGGTATGTAACTTTAATTCTGCAAATTCCATTATAATACCAACTATAATCAAGAGTCTACTGTATTTTTTAATGCAGCCGAATTTTTAATATTCGGTATGTGATGCATTCAATTGAATACTCAGCTAATACATAAATAATGAAATCAGGATTAATTGTAAGCCTACCAAATTTTTTTTGTTTCTTAGAAGAGGAGGTAATTAAAAAAAAAAAGGATGAAGTCACTCATAATAAAGATTGCGTAGATGATTCGTGCAATGTAGCTAACAAGTCTCACTCGAGTCAGTCATCTAGCTTGGATATTGGATTATTCATTGGAAAAAAAGGAAAAAATCCAAAATCTCAAACTACTCTTAGAAGCACATTCTATTATTCCTGCAATAATGGAAAAAGAACGAAGAAAATTATTTTTTACGTAATAGATTTGATTCTTTATTTTAATGTTCTAGATTGATGACAAAACTAAAATGGAGTTTCTGAGCAATCCATGGAAACTTTTTCTGTGATTTTGTGGTTTTCTTAATTAAAATTTTGCATTCTTGGTTTTGAAATAAAAAGTATAGTTTTTGAGAACGCTTGTTGATTATTTTTGAGTTTAGGTATTTACTGAATTGAAAGGTTCTTTTTTTTGATCAAATATCTTAGTTATAAAATCTAATTAACTTTAGATTCTTGTAGCGAAATTCTGGAACGGCGCATAAAAACTTTTTGCAATAAGCTGTGCATTTACCTCATATTATTATTTTTATACATTGATGGTATTTTCTGGGGGGGTTTGGGAAACTTTGATGTAAACTACTATCTTGGAAAGTTAAATATTTTGGCCTCATAAGCATTAAAATCCTCTAGTTTTCAAAGCATTTTAAGTTTTGAAAGAATTGACAAATATTGTAGTAAGAGCAGGCATAAATATACTAGCCCCTGTAAGGTAGGCATATTTTGTTTTCTCGGCAGCCTTGGACTCCCCCATTGGCAAATCCTGGCTGCGCCACTGGCTATACCTCATAACATATACCCGACTTTCAACCAGCTATACCGAACGTAACATGATGGTTTGTCATGGAGTGACTGTATATTTCTCATATTATGAATACAGGCCCAGGAAGCTCAGAAGGATATATTGGCGGCAATCAGAGTTGAGAGACTGCAGCTTTGGCTGTATCATAGTTGTCTTTTTGATAGTAGGCAATACTCCTGTTTTTCAGGATAATTCAGTACAATCTCAGTACAGTCCAGAACTACTTTTTTGGGGATCTGTGTCTAATGGTGCTCCACTACACTCTCTATCTGAACACTCAAATGAATCCTTTATATATACCCGATTTTGGTGATTGAATGGGGTAAATTCTATTATATCATCAAGAATTTATGAAATTCAACTATTCTTGTTTCATTGATCATTTTCTCTTGCAAGAAGTAGTGCTATATCAATTTATTTTTCTTCTTCTTCTTCATTACAGCAATTAAACGCACACTTTGCTTACGTTACACTTGGGTACTTTCAATGAATTTCAAACCAAATTTCTGTGAGCATATACAAAAATATGTCAGACATCAGAGCTAAAGTGAAATATGTCTTTTAAGTGTGATCCAGTGTTGAAGCCAAAAGTGTAAAATCTTATTTTTTTATTTTTCTAGGAAAGTGGATTGTCTTGATCTTCTTGTCAGTAGTGGAGCAGACTTTCGGGCAGAAGATAATTTAGGGCTTACTCCTCTACACTATGCTGCTGCCAAGGCTCACATAGAATGTGTAATGTCTTTAGTTGGTGTTGGATCAGCTACCAATGCTCGAGATAGGCTTGGACGAACACCTTTACATCTTACATCTATAATTGAAATGGATGAAGAAAGACTTGATTATATTGTGTAAGTAAAATCAGAGCTATGATATCATTTTGTTGAAGTTTCTGCTGTTTCTGAATGGAATATTCTAAATGAAGAATTACTCCAAGGCATAGTTTCGTATACTCTGTGAGTGACTTCATTTACTTGTATTTATTCTGCAGGTGTGAATTATATAATGTATCATCTTTGGCCAAACTTTGTGGAATGACATAATGAAGGTAGTGAAACACTTCACACAAAATTTCCACATGATTTACTTAAAATAAACATAAAAATGACAAGTTGTGGCTCAGTTACTATTATCAGGTAATGTACATAAAAATTGAAGTCCTAACATTCATTTTACAAAAATTTTAAGAAATGGCGAGGAGAGGAGTTCTAGAAGGCATGTCATTACTCAGATTTATAGTATTGTCAAAAGACATGATTTCAACTTCTTCCAAGGCATCCAGCTTCTTCCCCTTGCAATTATCATTATTTAGCTGAAACTATTCATTATTGTGTTTCTTTTAAGTCAATCATGAGGAATCTCAAAGTGTTTATACCTTCAGTTTGAAAAATAGTGATATATTTGCTCAAAATATAGTAATTTATGACAGTGTTTTCAGCTGCTACTGATTATAAATTTTGTTGGCTGCATGTGTTGTGTAAAGTTAACTCATGGCTATCAAGAAATTACATCATAAGTTCGTAGAATGTAAGTTTGTATATGAGAATTGAAAATTTCATTGTCAGAAAGTGCAGAGCCAAATAACTTTTTGAAAAGCTTAGTTGGTAATATGATCTCCCCTCCCAGGGTAAATCTCTTACAAGGAAATTAGCTGTAACAGAAGAGCACTGCCGAATTGTCTTGCAAAATTTGTCTAGAAATGTTAACACACAGTGACTCTCGAGGATGTATACTCAATGTAGACGAAAGGGCATCCTTAGGTGTTTTATTACTTAGTTGAAAGTGCGACCATAAGGAAGGGGAAAAAAATTGCAGCTGACTGATACTTAACTACAGCAATACAGGACTCTTTATTGTTGCTGTTCACTCAGAAATTACCGCTATAAGAAGAACCTTGCTATGGTAGAGAATTTGCATTTTCTGTTTGCAGCATGTGAAAATTGAACTCTGGAATTCCCTCAGAAGGCTAGTTATTCTGGACAGCAACCACAGTCAGAATCGACTATGTATACAATTTTCTTCAACAGCCAAAGTTTTAAATTTACAAAAAAGAGTCTGAACAAAGGTGAAGAAGCTACACATGAAACACATGTTTATTTTTTTAATTTACGCGATGGAAATGAAGGACTGTGCTGCCGTGGTAGCTTAGTGGTTAGAGCAACCGACCGGCAATTGGGAGACCCGGGTTCGATCCCCGGCTACGGCAGACTTTTTCTCCTTCATTTCCATCGCGTAAATTAAAAAAAGAGACTAACAATAGGTAAACAAATTATATTAAAAAGTGTATGTATTATATTTAATTTTAAGTTTTATACAATTCAATTTAGCCCATGAGTAAAAAAAAGAGTCCTGTTTGGGAATTCTTCACATCTTGTGAGGATATACTGAAATCGTAATGTCAAATATCCAGGCTTAAAATTTCAACTGTGGGCAAATACCCCATTCCTTCAAATCAACATAAATGATTAACCATATCTGATCCAAGGGTGATTAAAAGTTAAAGGGGTATGAAGAAAAGAAGAAAGAATTTGAGAAAATTGACTCAGTGTCAATTAATCAAACTTCTTAGCAGCAGACTTTACAAGAATGCTTCAGTTGGGCAATCCATTCCTTGCAGTTCTTTTTCAGTTGAGGCAAAAAATTAAAAATGCTTGCTGAAGTGCTATCGATTGATTACCAGCCATATTTATTTCTTGACGATGAAGGACTTTTGAGATTTGCTCTAGCTATGAATCCCTGATACAAAATTCTAAAGACATGACAGAAATATTGTTTCTTAACTATCAGTTGTTCTCAAGAATGTCAATGAAAAAGTTAAATGAGCTGCACATGTATCTTTTACAACAGACATCTGGACTTACAGAATCAATAAGAAATCTTCTTTTAGTTAGATGTATTGACAATGGTTTCAATTATTCTTCTGCTTGCTAGGAAATTTATGGAATTCCCACAGCTAGTAATATAGTGAATCTGATTAACACTTCAACTTTGTTATCCAAACTAGGTGCCGTGGATCTTCATATCTGGTGGTTACCCGTTCTGGGTTAGCTAAGATTAAGTATCTTAAATGAAAAATTGCTCTTTTGATTGGTTTTTCAAACTAATAATAGTTTAAGTTGACAGTTAATGTAATTTTGTATCAATGAATGCCAGAGGATTACAGAAAGTTACGTTTAAAACTATACTTCGTACTTTTAGAAAAGGTCTCTGTCATTGTTTATTTGGTTGAGTTTTCAGTGAGTAACAAGGAAAAGATAAAACAAAAGGTAATGAAAGTAACTTGGGGAAATTCCTATCAAACAGCATGTTATTCTATATTTCCAACAAATTTAAATATCTCTTAAAAAACTATTTGTTGGAAAAATGTTTTTATTCTGTAAGTTAATATTTAAATAAATTAAATATCTCTTAAAAAACTATTTGTTGGAAAAATGTTTTTATTCTGTAAGTTAATATTTAAATACTTAGGACTTTATATTCCAATTCCTTTTACTGTAAATAAATAAACTTTTGTACTATAATATTGTGGCGTTTTGACCCTTTTTGACACGAAGAATGGCCGAAGATGACGAAAGGTCGCGGATCAAGATTTGTTTATTTACTCGTTGCACCGGATACATTGTAGCAACGAATAAATAGCATTGTTTAGAGAGAGAGTTGCAGCTTGGCACAGAAAAGATTCTCTCATTTGTATTTCGCCATTTATTTTATGGTTTAAAGTTACTTTGAGTTCTTCTTGCTTTTAAGTGAGTCTTTAATTTCTCGGTGTCCTTGCGAACCGTTGGAATGCGCAACAATATGTAAACATTATGACTGATATGAATGAAAATAATATTATATTGTAAAATATGACTATGCCTATACATGACTCGTACATGTCCTGAGATGTATTAAAATATTATTATTATTATAAACATATTTTACTGGTATCCACTTTTAGGTAGCCTATACTCCAACTGTCAACTTCCTATTAATTTTTTGTTGATAAAACTTTTATATAACTCCCTTATATTTCCCTTTTGTTTCATTACATTTTTGTGAAAAAATATTTCATTCAATTTGGTGGAGCAACTTCGATGATCTCTCTTCGTCAGTTACATTTGTGTTTATTTTGTAAACATCTTGTACAATTTAGAAGAAACTTTAATGAAATATTTTCATCATATCATGATAGAATGTAGTTTGTTTTTTTCGGCTACATTATTTATTGTTAATCTTACTATCCAATGATTTTTGCAATCTAATTAAATGTACAATTTCAGAGAAACGGTGGAGTATCTGTTGGAACATCGAGCTGAACCTACTGCTACAGATGCAAATGGCCTCACCCCAGTTCATTATGCTGCTGCAAGTAGTAATTTCACTAAACCAATGGCTCTCTTGCTTGCTGCTATGCCAAAAAATTATGCCTTATATGGTCCTGAAATGCCTCGCACCACTCCATTACATCTAGCTGTGAGTATAACTTTTAGAACAACCTTTTTATTTTCATATCAGAAAATGTAATAAAACTCTAATTCCATGGAGAATAATAATAATCAAGTTTTCAAGGATAGTTTCTAAGATGATTAAAAGAAAGTGGAGCTCTGTGTTTAGTCAGCAGGTGTTAGATTCTTTGTAAAGATTCTTCTACTAGGAACGAAAAGACGAGTCATCCCAGAAAATTTCATTATATATTTTCAATAGATAATTGCATGGCAAAAAAAGAGCCAAATTTAGTTCTCGCTTGAGAACAGTTTGTCCATTAGTTTGTTAATATTCCAATTGTTCTGTGAAGTTGAAAATCATAAAATGGATGCTATTAAGATAAAATATTTTAAAATTTGTAAAGCATGTCCACGGTTATCAAGGTTATCATTTATGATGCATTGTCATTGTGCATTGCTTTTGGGAGAATTATTACTCATGCTGCTGAATTTGCAAAAGAATATAGAGACAGTCAAAACTGTTTGATAATTTTTCACCATTGAGTTAAAGTGATCCAATTTGTTTAGGAAAAATTGAATTTCTATTGAATATCTTGTCCCTAACATATCCCATCCTTACCTGCTTTTAGCCCTCTCTACTTACTCTCTCTTTTCATATTTAAGACCTTATTCCTCGGCTTCTCACCTTGCTTCCATTACTTTGGCCAATTTTTCTTCTAGTAGAAATATATGCTTCTTCGTCCACTTTAATTTGCCTCAAGTGATTCAGAAGTCCCTAATGAATTAGTCACACTTTTTCACATGCCACAAATGGTGATTCTATTCCTGCAAAAAGTGGATTTTCACTTGTCTGATCATCGCAAAACATTCCATTTCCAATATTTGCTAAAGCTGATATCAGGGTGGCCACAGGACCTTGAAACCTTGAGAACCTTGAAAAAACCTTGAATTTTTGCTGACCTTGAAAAACCGTTTAAATGCCTTGATTTTTTTGCAAAACCTTGAAAAATCCTGATCCAACTCGTTATCCTGGTTCAATCAGAAATAAACCACTCTTTCGAATTCTGGCACCAGCACAGCCTATGCAAAAACTACGAAACCTTATACATAAACAACCCTCGCCATTTGTGCCGTTGATTTGCATGAACATTAATTTCCAGGTAAATTTTGAAAGTTGTGCCTTGTTTTTGTTGGAATAAATTTCAATTGAAGAATTGAATAAAAACCAAAAACTGTATTTTGACCTTGAAAAATCCTCGACCTGACCTGGAAAAACCTTGAAATGACCTTGATTTTTTAACATCTCATTCTGCGGCCACCCTGTAATATATTTCACACTTAATCGCTTCCCTTATCACAATGGTCCTTCATCAGGTTTGAAAAGATATTTTTCATAATGTCTTTTCGTATACAGTAGAAGTCCATTATGACGAGTAAGGCATATAACGAGAGTTGCGTTATAGTGTTGGGTGTTGTCTGTCTCACAGCAAAAAGGATAGGGAGTTACTTCCATTATGAGTTTCTTATCCCCTTGTATCTTGTTTCTTCTCGGCGATGATCCCTCTAGTCAGTAGTTTGAATCGAGTTTCCATTTTATTGGCATCCACCAGAAAAAAATATACAAATTCTATCTGCTCACATAAAAATAATAATACAAATTATAAACAATAATCGCTTCCCTTATCACAATGGTCCTTCATCAGGTTTGAAAAGATATTTTTCATAATGTCTTTTCGTATACAGTAGAAGTCCATTATGACGAGTAAGGCATATAACGAGAGTTGCGTTATAGTGTTGGGTGTTGTCTGTCTCACAGCAAAAAGGATAGGGAGTTACTTCCATTATGAGTTTCTTATCCCCTTGTATCTTGTTTCTTCTCGGCGATGATCCCTCTAGTCAGTAGTTTGAATCGAGTTTCCATTTTATTGGCATCCACCAGAAAAAATATACAAATTCTATCTGCTCACATAAAAATAATAATACAAATTATAAACAATAGGTCGTAATATAAAAGATAGACTGCTTACAAAAATAATACAAAAGTGAATAAAGAGAAAGAAATAAGCCAATATTATGTTAATATGAGTCATTCTGTAGTAACAAAAAGGTAATCAAACAGTTTTTCTTTAAATGATTGTGCGGAGGTGGAATGTTTAATGTGTGAAGGCAGGTTGTCCCAGAAATTAGATGAAGAAATTAAAAAGGATTTTGGGTAGGTGTTAGTCTGAGGGATAGGGCATAGAAGATAGTTAGGGCCAGAGCAGTAGTTTTGCAGGAAACAGAATATTTGTAAGTAAACATGTTATGGATATACTGCGGTTGAAGATCATGAAAAACTGTTAACAAAAATGAACCAAGCATGTATTTTATCCTGGTATCTGGTCTTAACCAGATCAACTGACAGCGGTAATTGGAGATAAGAACATCTCTCCGAAGGTCGAAAAGGAGGGAATGTAAGAGATAAAGCAGCGCTGTTTCAGATTTCCAGGGTAACTTCTCCCTCGTGCCACAGTCATTAGATGTGAAGCATGTGAATGAAAAATATCTTGAGAAAGAAATTTGATATGAATTAGGGGTGCCTTTTCACATAATGGTCATCGCTCTTCATCAGTCGATCATTAGACGTGAGTCCGTTCAGGACAGCTTTCTTATAACTGAGTTTCTTGTGTGACAGGTTTGTGATGGAGAGTAAAAGAACGACTTTAGATTTAGCGAAGAAATGTGAAATTATGCAATTGTGCATAAGAGAAACCACAAATAAATCCGAAATCGGCAGATGGTATTGCCTGTCATCATCGACTCTATTTACGATTTTGAAGAACAAAGAAAAAAAGTCTGCATTCATGATGCAAAACACTCCAGGAGGGTGCAAAAAACTATGACCAGCGGATAATACAGAATTGGAATCCATTCTATTTTAATGGTTCACCTAGCAGAGATCTCTAGGAGTTCCAATCAGCGAAACAATGATAAAAGTGAAAACTGAAGAGCTTGCCATTCGCATGAAATGGGACAATTTCCTTAGCACGGATGGTTTTCCAAATCGATTTAAAGGAAGAAGAGGAATATCACTCCACATAATTAGTGGTGAATCCAGTGAAGTAAATCAGTAAGTGGGCAGTTGTTTGTGTTTGAAAGAGTTGAGTTTCCGACAAAGTTTATTGTTTTTTTGTGCAATCTTGTGCATTGTGGTTTCATGTACTTTTTTCCTGTAAAGGTTCTACTGCATGTATTCTATACTGTTCAAATATTTCGTTAATTTTAGGTGTAAGTTGTAGGCTTGCAATTCCAATTGAGAACGTTTGCTGTATAAGTTTTTGATTTTTAAGTTTAACCAATGTTTTCTGGCAAAGATTATCACTTTCTTATTGGAAGAATTTTGTTTAACCCATTGGTTAATTAATGCTGCAAAAAAAAATTTCTGCAGTAGTGACATTGAGATATTTATAGGCATCTCTTAAATTCTGGTTAACTAGAAATCAAGGATGAATATAATTCACTTCAATTGTTTTAGGGCTGTACATGTATTTTTATGTATGCAATTAATTCAAAACAAATTTTGGATATACTGGTACTGTAGATTTAATGAAAGTAAGGCAATGTATTAGTTGGAAATGAAAGTTATGATATTAGCCCCATCTCGTTTAACTCTTTCTTTATCTTTCATCCAGCAAGATGTTGTTGGTTTCTCCTTAACCTCCGACATTTCTTACATGGATCTCTTTCAATTTGATATGATAGGAAACTATGGAAAAAGCTTTTTATCTTCTTTCTATGTACATTATTTCTTATTTTAGGCTTATCACGACCACCCTGCCATTCTTGAGATGCTCTTCCCACATTTTAAGAATGTAAATATCCAGGAAGAAAATGGAAGAACACCATTAGCATTGGCAGCATCTCGAGGTAAGTACTGAAGATTAGATTTCTCTCTATTGTTTTGTGTAGGTTGTTGTGTCAGTCCTTCAATCAAACATCCATCAGTTTTGCATTTTAAAGAATATCTAAAACTGATAAGAATTATGCCTGGTATTGGCCCCTGAAAACAATTTGGCATTTTTATCAGCTGTAATATCATATCAATGATAATCAGTTGATAATATTAACTTTAATTTTCTAGGTAATTCTCTGTGTGTAAATAATCTCTGTCGACAGCATGCTACTGTGTGTGTGAAAGACAACACAATGGGCCATACTCCAATTCACAAGGCTGCTTTACATGGACATGATGAGGAACTCCGTTTTCTCTTGACTTTTTCTGGAAACCTTACCATAGTTGATGCAAAAGACCATCATGGAAGGTATGATTAGTGTATTTTATTATCTTTTCTATGCATATCGTCATTCATTCAGTAATGATATTTGATGTAATGAGTATTAAATACAATTAAATACTTACAATATTTGTAATATCATTGTTTTCAATTTAATTTATTATTCTTTCATAAAGTTTCACTGAACAAATTTATTTAAGCAACTTGTAAAATAAGTAGCATGCAACTACATAGAAGTTGGGAGGAAGGTTGGTTTGTGGGTAAGATGGGGAGGTGTGGGAATAAATATTGATAACTATGAGAATGATAGTATAAATGAATAATTCATTAAATTATAATAACAATGCATATGTTAGATTATATCTATCTACTCCAGGATATTACATTTAAGTTCTCATTACTTATTTACTTGGAAAGCTTGTACAGACAAACTTAGACTATGCTTACATAACTGTAGAATAACTGGAAGTTAGTCAACTGTAAGGGAGTCGCTTCAAAGAAAGTAGTGTAAGTGAATGACATAAAATAGAGAAATGATTTTGTAAGCCTTCAGTTTTCCAATTATTGTGGATCAAGTTAATTTGAAGGTGATAGGTAACTTATGCAGCAGAAATTTGTGGACAATGTCTTGTTTCCTCAAAATCTTTTTAGATGTACAAGAATTCTCATGTTTCCTTACAGATTAATTTTAGTTAGAGGTTTGAGTGGGTCAGACTTAGGTCCAGGTAAAGCAGGGAGTCCATCAGGCTGGGCCTGGGCCCAGGAATTACTTGGGAAAGAAAGAATTATTCATCCTTAAAGAGTGTTAGTTTCTTGCATAAAGGCAAAAAACTCTTAAAGTTGTGACCCAATGCTTAAACAAAATGCTCAGTCTTTGTGAAGGATTAAAAGAATGTATTTGTTCAAAAACCACAACAATTAATTACAGGGCGATTTATGTAAAGCTCGGGACAGGCTTGGGAATGAAAATTTGGATCTACATTTGGGCTGGGTTGGGTTCAGGCTCAACGACGAATGAGCTGGGCCTGGGTTGAAATTTTTGGCCCATGCAGACCTCTAATTTCAGCAGAGAATAGAATATCACTTTTTTATTTGGGTTTTGATAAGTTCCATCAGAAACAGCAATTAAGTTGTTATTGCTAGGATAAATTCTTAAATTTCATTATGCATCGTGCAAAAAAACCAGATTAAATATTAAACAAAACCAGTACTGCTTCATTTCTTACTCAGCACTTTAAAACGCCATTTTTTTATTCAAAAATTCTTTATGGTTATACTGTTGAATCATGTTTCCATTTATTGATTTCTGTTTTAAATTAATGTACATTTATATTAAATCAACGCATCCAATGATTTTCTTAAAGAATTAATTTTTTTCATATTTTAGGACAGCACTCATGCTAGCAGTGGAGCAAGGACATGAAAAATGTGTGGCAGTTCTTTTAGAGGCTAATGCAAGTGTGGATGAAGTGGATAAGAACTGTCTGAATGCAATGTTTAGAGCTGTAAGCTATACATTTTTTCTATATCTATTATATATAGACGTTTCTCCGGATATACCTATATATACACTCCTTCATTCCCCTCCTCACTACCGCCACAGTTCATTGTCTCATCGGGGCGGAGGGGTGTTAACGGAGGTTGGAGGAGATGTATAGCCCAGGTTCAACCATGCTAAGGCTTCAACAATATCTCCGGCCAAATGATTAAAGTAGTATTCACCAACTGGCAGTAGTACAGCCTGACGAATTATTGTCCTAACCCCCTCAAATACAAGTACAATTTTCATGATGACGATTCAAATTTATCCGGATGTAAAAGCACCACCCATTCGGATGTCCGGGAGGTGGTGGCATTAAAGAGGTCCATCATGAAGTAAAGAATTACTACCCTACAATTCACAACCTACAACTGTCGCAGCTTGAAGAGTGAAGAACGATTGCTGGAACTACTCAATGAAGCAGAGAAGATAAAATGGAATATCATCGGTCTCAGCGAAGTCAGAAGAAAATCGGAAGAGCTTCTTACACTTAAGGAAGGACATTTATTCTTTAACAGGGGTACCAAGGATGTAAGAAATGGAGGCATTGGATTCTTGATCAACAAGAGATGGAAGGATGATGTGGTAAAAATCGAAAGTGTGCAAGATAGAATTTGTAAACTCATACTTAAGATCAATGAGCATTACTCAGTACAGGTCATCAAAGTCTATGCACCAACAGCGGCAAGCAGCAAAGAGGAAATTGAAAACTTCTACCAAACTCTAGGCATTGAACATGACAAGGAGGCCCACTTCCACAAAGTCATTATGGGAGATTTTAATGCCTGTGTAGGTCAGCGGGAAGCTATTGACACTGTCGCAGGACAATACAGACTGGGCCAGAGAAATGAGTGAGGTCAAAAATCCTAGGACTAGATCGATTTTTAACTTGTATGCTGGTTAATAACAAATTAATAGATATTCAGAAATTTAAAAATACCATGCAGAACTGGCCAAGATGCAATTTGATTGAAAGTGAATTGTTGTAAGTTGTAACATTTCCTTGCAATTGACAATTATGTATTGCAAAAATCCCAAAACTTGGGAAAAGTGCTGTTTTGCAGGTACTTTGGTTTATATTTTTTCTTGTGGTAAATTAAGCATTCAATCTGCGGTATCGGAAAAAATGTCACTTAAAGAAAATAAAATTAGGCCTAGATTGGCGCAAGAATAATTCATGTAAGTCGTGTACTATGCTTGCAATAAATTCACAAAGTCCAGGGGTACATAATTAATTCTTCGACAGTAGTGTACATATCTATCTACTATGACAAGATCTATTGTGTTTTGTAACAATTAATGATCAATAAATTATTATTATTATTATCAACTAATTACTGTAATCTGGGCATATTTTATTAGGAAGTTTAATTTCTTACCAAAATACATCACACTAAATTTAGGTCCATGTGGTAGTTACATACAGTTTGTGATAGTCTTTATTTCTGTGCAGTTTAATTAGTATTGTATGCATTGTTTTTCTCCTTTCATTAGGTTACCCTAAACCATAAAGGATGCGTCAATCTTTTGGTTCACTCTGGTGCCTCTATTGACCATCCAGAGAAATGGCTAACCCCAAAAAGGCATACAACTGAAGAAACTAAGATGGAAGACTTATCTGGTGGAAAAACAGCTCTACATTTAGCTGCAGCATCAGGCCATCTAGAGTGTCTTCTAGAAGTTCTAAATCACAGGGATGCTCAAAATTTACTGGACAAGCTAGATAATCAAGGATGTTCTCCTTTGCATTGGAGTTGTTATAATGGTATGATACTTTCAGATATGTAGTGTTATTTTCCCAGTTTTTTTGTTTTAATGTACGGTTAAGTCACTTTAAAAATAAATTTTGATATTTGATAGCAAAGCCTTTTATTTTCAGTTTCATTAAGTTCTTGTCAGAGGTAAATATTGCTAAGTAAGTAATATATATTTATTAATAAAGAATAGTTGAGAAGAAAGATGGTGGCAGTAAAGAGAGGCAGATATATTTTAGATACAAATTCTTTTTGATGAATATAACTGTGATTCTTTCATTAGATGAACACCATGCATCTGAATATTGTAAATGATGCACTACTAAATACAATATAATTACCTGTCTTCAATGTAAGTTGTGTATTGTCAATTAAGTCTTCTTAATTTTTTAGTTGTGCTTGAGTTACTTATGTAGAATATACTGTTTTAAATACAAAATACATTTCATTGCTTGAAACATAAGATAATCAGATTTCTTTCTTTGTAATCTTTGTCTTCCTTAATCATTTATATTTTTGCTTAGCAATTTGTCAAACTGCAATTCCGCAGATGCTACATCAATATTAGCTCTTTCATACTCTGTGCATTTATTCTACAAATTCAAATATTGAATTTGTTTTAAATGGTCTGTTTTACTATTTATAGGTTATTCTTTATGTTTTGATTGCTATTTACTTCTGATAGTAATAATAATCTGTAGAGGAATGCAAAAATAATATAATGGTTGTGGTGGAAACCAGAATTGATATTATGCATTTGCCTTGATTGTTTCAAAGGGAAATACATTCATTTAGTGTGGTGCTCTGATACTTATGTTTATGTATCATGGATGGGTAAATTCTTTGATTCATATAATTGCAGGTAATCCTGTTTGTCTTCAGCTACTTCTTAAAAATTGGAATCATGGAATTGATTATGGAAATTCATTCTCTCCTGTTCACTGTGCCGTGTAAGTACTCTAATTCTATATCTCAAATAAATCATGATGCTATAAGAATTTGATAATGATGTCTTTTTGGATTATTTGTATTAAATTAGAATTCTCTTCGTACTATTTATATGTTTGGCAATCATCACCTCAGTAATTTTCAATCATACAAGTGGGGCACGTGATAAGTCAGGGACTTCAACAAGAAACCACACCCAGATAAAATGTTTCTCTTTATCTCTTACATTGCACATGTATTTTTGTATATTCTCACAAAAATTTTGTTTGAACTGTTGGTTAGAATGCTGTTGAATGCATCCAAAAGGAGACGTGTCTATTTAATCACTGAAATGGAGAACAGTGAATTGATATAGTACTACTTCTGCCTGGGAAAACAATCAAGGTAACAAGAACGCTTGAATTTATATGAGAACTCCTTTTTGAGATATGGTGGTTCAGTGAATTGATATTATAATAGATACTAGAGGTTTAATGGAAGAGAAGAGATTGTAAAAAATCTACTATAAGGTATTTTACTACCAACAATTGAGGATACCTATGATGGCTAATATTGTAAATATCAGATCTTAATGGGTATTTCTAACACTCCACAAAATTTAGAGTTTGAGAAAGCTGTTGGTGAGGTGGGTGCCAGAGTTGCTCAGAGCTAAGCGAAAGTGGAAACCTTTGACCATTTTCCAGAAGTGCTGTTTAAGTGCAATCAAAGGAGTTACGAGCCAATTCATTACAGTTGAAAGTTGGATGCATTACCTCCAACCTGGGAAAAAAGAACAATCCAATCAGTCGATTTTTTCCCAAGATTTCTTGGGATTTGCATGGCATAATACAAGGTGTGTCTGGAAAGTAATGTCCCTGTTTTTTTTTACGTGACTGTATGTCGGAGCGTGCATGGACCAGTCGGGAATGGTAGTGGGGGAAGTCAGCTAATGATTGCTGCATCGCTCGGTCTTCTCTGGCCATCCGGAGTGTGGGGACAAGCATTTCTGCTGAAGTTGTTTTGTGACCTTGTACCAGTGCTTGGTATAGCAAAGGATGGTGATCAAGTTTTGTGTCAAACTTGGCAACACCACGGCAGAAACTGTTCAAGTGATCAAGACAGTCTTTGAAGAAGATGCTCTGTCAGATTGACAAGTGTTCCGGTGGCACATGGCAATTTTGGAAGGCCGGCAAGAGGCTGACAGTGAAGCACCAGACTGCCATCAACAAGCACCACGGACGACAATGTGACACAAGTGAAAAAACTTTTGAACGCAGATCAACAAAAAGTGTCCATTTACTGTCGCAGGAGTTAAACATTCTGAAAACTATTGTTCACAAGATATATTATAAAGAATTTGAACATACGGAAGGTACTCACCAACTACCAAAAGTCACACCACCTTGAAATGTGCCAAGAAAATCTGAAAATATGATCCTGATTTTTTGAACCACGTCATTATGGGGGACATATCTTGGGTATTTGAGTATGACGTGGAGACAAAAAGACAATCGTTCAAATAGAGGGGCACGCATAAGCATCCCCTCTTCCCAAGAAGGCTAAGAGATCCAAAATCAAGACAATGCTCACTGCATTTTTTTACATCAAAGGACTGGTCCATCAAGTGTTTGTACCACCTTGTACAATTGTGAATGCATCAAAAGACTGAAACACAGGATTCAATGTGTCTAGCCAAGCATCTCAGACGACTGGAAAATGCATCACATCAACATGCCAGCCCACAGTCCTTCCTCGTCACCAACTACCAGGCCAAGGCAGTGGTTCCAATGATTCCACAGACCCCCTACAGTCCATACCTGGCTCCACCGTCGTTCTTTTTTTTTCTTTTTTAATTTCCATGCCTGAAAGTAGCCATTAAAGGAAAGCATTTCGAGACTATCAAGGGGATCCAAGCAACTTGCACTGTGGCATTAAGGATGGCACATTTGATGCCTGGAAAAATTGCTGGAGCCAATGCAGTAGGAGCCTATTTTGAAGAATGATGTGCTGTAACAAAATGTTGAATAAATTCTTTGTAAACGACTCACTGACATTACTTTCCAGACAAACCTTGTATTTATCAACCACCAGAATAAGGGGAAAACAATCAGAGGACTTTATTATGCTTCTTATTGGATACTGCTAATCAAAAAGTATATACTAAGCTCAAATAGTTTCCAAACTTTGTTCATTAGTGACAATTATTATAAGTTTGGGAACTTATTTACAAAGAATTGATGAGAAAGTGGCCTCAGCTGTCTGCTATTGTCATACATGAAATTGTCTTATTGGTCCATGAAGAACTATCTCAACAACCCTGTTGCATAGGTCCCTTGTGACCAATTTCTAACTTGAAGAGATGGAGTAAAATTCGCTTTCAATTCCTGAATGAAACCCTTATTTTGCAGAGCCAGGAAAAGCATGTTTTGAAAGCTTTAATAAGGTTGTAAACTATTGAGCTAAGAGTATTTAGCTGAAAGAAGACTATTTACCAATACTTTTTCTTTGGTTATAAAGGAGGCTATGTTGAGATATAAATTGGATTTTACTAATGAAACTATTTCCTCACATTGCAAGTCTCCGACTTATCAAATGCCGATCTAATGAATTTGATTACTCTTATTTCCATATTCAATAGTATTATACTTGTACATTCCGCAGCAAAAGTATCTTAAATTTTGGTTTAGCGTGAAATATAAGGATAGGGATACATAATTTAAGGAAAGGGTTCGGGCGCAAATTTTTGGGCAAAACCCAAATAAATTATATAATTTTAATTTCTTAATTCCTCCTAACTTTCAAGTTTTAGGCTTTTTTGTTACATTAATATGCATTATAATAATGTATTTAGGCATTTTATATTATATTTGTGCAAATTATCCATTATTGATAGAAGAAAACTTTTTGTGCAATTACTGTTTTAAAAACTTTCTTTCCACCATAATCTCACTTCGCTTAACATCTTAAGGCTAAAGGCGTAACACATGTAGTAAAACCTAAGTTACAGTAAAGATTTTTTTAAAGTTCAATTGCATACATTTTTTTCTTCTCTCCTTAAGGCAAAGGTCTCAACAGTCTCAAACCTTGATTCATGCCATAAATTATGAACTAATGGTTAATTTATTTTATTCTAATCTTTGCTCATATGTCTTCCAGAGAATATAAGCTCAGACCTGGTCAAATAAAATTGTGGATTGTGATTGAATTCAAATTCTTGAATGTTAATTTTTGATAATTAACATACTTTTCTTTCGGATAAAGTTATAGAGCCAGTGAAGACTGTCTTGAAATTTTAGCTGATAGCTTTGGAAGTGAAGCCATTCGAAGCCTTCAGGATTCCCATGGTAGAACACCTTTACATGTTGCAGCAGTAAGAAGGGAACCTCGCTGCGTTTATGCATTACTTTCTCGTCATGGTGCTCCTGCAAATCCCAAAGATCATCGACAGCGAACTCCTTTGATAGCTGCAGCACGAGTTGGAAACGCAGCTGCTTTAGGTAAACTTGCCATATCTTGCTTATAATGCAAGGGCACTTAATGAATGATTTCTATCTCTTAGAGAATACTGATATTTGGTTATGAAGTATCAATTATGTTTTCTGTGAATGAGTCACACAGATAGTTGAAGCTAAATGTTACTCATTTTAGTTTCCTTCATCCCGAGGGACGAAGGAAATTGAATCAGATAGCAAATTTAAAATTCCTTGATTTAAGTAAAATTCATATGAAGGAATTTTTTATTCCAATCCAACATTCAATTTTATTTTCCATAAACCAACTCACTCACACTTTCCATAATCCCTCAAACCATCCAATTCTGCAAAATCTTTTCACTCATTACTTTTCCTCTTACGAATTACATACCATATACCAGTACATTAGTTTTACTGTTATTTTCCCTATTTAATTGACAATATCCTTTCACACTAGCAACTGAAATTGTCTAACTAATTTTTCATCATTCACTTCAATCTCTATGTCAACACGCAACCAAATGTAACAAACTGTTTCAAGATCCCATTAGCTGTAAAATAACAAATTCCCTTCATCTAAACTGCCTTCTACACTATTCACAACATTGGGAAGTTACTCTTTTGAGATGAAAACAGTTCCCTTTAAATATGCAGAATTTAGAAATGAATTTTTAAAGATTTTGGTGTTAAATAAATAGGTTGTCCGAACATTAGAATCAAGGTAGACAAACAATATTTCTATTGCAGCTCCTTTAAATCTCACTTTGCTAATCATCATTTATTAGAGAATGACCCTTCCAGACTAATCAGTATTACATATCTGCTACGTAGGGCCCAACGTTGATATCTTCAAGGTATTTGGCGCTGCATACAAAATAACTCTTTAACCAATTCTTCTTTCATTATATTGCTAATGGTTACCTCTCTCATTCTCGTTCCTTAATTCCACGCTCAATGATGACAATATTTTAATCAAATCTAATCATTTTGAATAATGTCAGTGGCATTTTATCATAGTATTTTGATTCATCCTTTGACTCTCAGCTAGAATTGAATTTGAATTTGCTCAGTCAAAAATATCAAACACTATATAATAATCTATCCAAGGTTGGTGTATAGTATTAAATTTTGGTATGCCAGAAGAAAAGTCTTATTTGTGCTAAAGATTCTTCACTGTATAATCGTATTACTGTAAAATTATTTATGATTCATGCTTTCAAATATCAATGATCTTTCTTCAGAAATCAACGTATTCTTTTTTGTAAAAATTGTAAAGTGTAATTGTAAATTTTGTTAAAATTGGGAAGTGCTTATTATCAACATCAAATTATAACAGTACTTCACTGTAAATCAACTCTGCCATAACACTAGGCTGAAATGTTTATTCCAAATTCCTTGCCATGGATGTAAAACATTATGAAAGATATCATAATAACATCAAATTTACTAATTGCTCCTGGAAATTTAAAGTTGCTTTATTTTTTACTTGATAATTTATATATTTAATGATTTTATTGTCGAGACCTCACTCAGCCTTTGATTTTATCACAGCAAGTTTATTTTTATGAATATTTGTTATCAAATTTAATCCTTTGGGCATCAGCCTGTTACTTGCTCACTCTCAATGCCTTATGATTTATTGTGTTTTCCTCATCTAAATTATTTAATGCTATTTATTCCTGATTTTCTCTATGTTAATAATAAATAATCATTGATTTATCAAAATTATCATTATAATTGTCATTAAGTTTGACTTCTTTCCTGAGCTTTAAATCCTTTCTTTAGTTTTATACAAGTAAGATGTTGCTTGCATACTGCAAGCTTATTGGTAATAAGATTCAGTTTAAACAAAATGCCATAAAAATAACTCATCTCAGATATCTGATTTCCCATGTATCCTTGTGGTAGAACTAATGAAGCAACCTGAATCAAACCCAGCAATACATTTTAAGAAATCTAATGTGTAGAGGTCTCTCTTACCATCATACAGGGTAACTCTATCTCCTTTGGAAGTACTTCAAATAAAATTCTAAAGATGACCACAATGTGCTCCCTATTGAAGAATTTTAATGGACTGGCATCATATTCATGGCCATTTTGGGTAAAATCTTGGCACAAACCGTAACCTAACACTAGAAGAACAGTGCTGGTCATTTGACCACTTTTCAGTGTTTTACTTCATAACTTTAATGTTAAATATTTATCTTTCTTTGAAACTGACTTTTTGTGACGGCATCCCAAATTTAATATGCATGGATTAAAATTTTGTTAACACTAATGTGGTATTTTTAACCTTACATTTTACTTGTTAAACCTAGAAGGATGGCTGGTGGTCATTTGATATCTCTTTTCAAGCAAAATATTCTTTTTTCCGTATTTTTTAAAGTATTTTCCTACTGGTATTTTTATTTTAATATTTTATTATGTTAATAACCATATAAACTCCTAGGAAAAATTTAGATAGCTTGTCTGAATACATTCCTTACATACATTACAGTTTACCTGAGGCTAATGATTCCTCATCCCTAAGAATATACATTGACAAATTACATTTTCTTATTCTGATTGGATGGATGATAAACGCTGAAATTTACAAATATATAACTAAGATAGATACTATAAAAATTTATTCACGGAATTCATATTATTTTATGCTTGGAACTCCGAAGATTCAGATTTTTCTTTTATTCTTACTTCTATTGAGGTTATTGTCTGTTGTAACTCCTTAAATGGATTTAAATACAAATATACTTAATTAGAAAATTTGGGGATAAATTCTCATAATTTACAATAAGCATTTTATATACAAACCTTCCTTTCTCTACTGCTATGAGTAAGTTGCTATAATCGCGTAATCACTAAAATTAGAGACCAAGAAACCCGTGAACTTTTATTGATTCTCAGAAAACATTTTTTGGTTCAATGCAATGTTACTTTGTAAACTTGGGTATCTGACAACATCAGCTCACCTGGCTGTCGAGCCTTAAGACACTGGTGTAAGCTCCGGACTGCCGCACTTACACATACATACATGTCATAAAATTCAGTTCTCTTTTCTTCTCTAGAGGAAACATTTTCTCTTTGATTTGTAAATTATAACCCCTACGATTACTTCTTGAATGGAACATAGTGGCTGGATATCTTGGCTAATGAGCCTCAACTAGCAAGATCTACAGAGAAAAATATTTTTACCACCAGGAGGTGGATATGGGTAAAGGTTCTAGAGGCACCAGCCTTGTTCCACTTGTTGGTACTTCCCTTGTTTATATAAGTATTCTTTCATCCAATATACACCAAGTAAACCAGAAAAATTTGAAATTCGGATGTAATATCTATATGCTGCTTGAATGCATCCCTATACTGAGCATTGCTGTTACTAGATCATCAACTCTATCTCTGTGGGAATACATTATGCTCGATTTGACTTAGTCGCACTAGAGTTTAGGTTTAGTTGTAAGATGCATAAATTGTTTTTCATCTATTAGTATGGCTGAAAATTGAAAAATTATAAGATTTCACTCATTGGTACGATAAGAGTCAACAGATGAAAATTGTCTCTTCTTCTTTGCCTAAATGGTGATATCTACTCATCTACATACGTTAAAACGACAGATTAAAAGGCCATATAACAAATTAGTAAGCAAAAAATTAAATAATCTGCTTTTACTTATTAAAATGCGCCAAGATCTAATGGATGTGCGGCAGTAAAAGAGAAAATCATGCAAAATCTCATTATATTATTCAAAGTAGGAACAGAAGTTATAGGAAACATGTGACAGAAATATTCCACTAGTTCAGCAACAAGGTAGCCTGTTCATGTATTTTGCAATAAATTGGATCCATCCGCAATAAATAGCTTAGTGAACTTAGTCGCAAGGAATATATATATAAAGTGTGGGGGTAGAAATTTTGGATGCCTCGACTTTGCCTGACCTTTTACCTTCTTGGTAACTTTCATTGTGAGAATCTCCTGGAAATATTACAATATATATAAAATTGCAAAAAAAAATAACTTTGTCCAGAATGTGACAACAAATCATTTAAGAAAAAACAGCAAACTGTTTGCCCTCTTAATTTTTGGGCATTATTGAATTTCCAGCCCCTTGGCTTCAAATTCATCTTTTTCAATTTCTGTATCTTACTTAATGAAACAGTGCTTTTGTATATTGGCTCCCACCGGGATTTGAACCTGGAACCGCTTTCCTCAAAGGCAAACGCACTGTCCACACGACCATCCGGGAGCCAAAATCATTTATTGGCATTCAAATTGTGAAAATGTTCAGCGAGAAAAATACATAGAAAAAGTAAGCATCGGTCAGATATGTGCTGATTTTTTTATTTTATCAAACAGATGTATGACAATTCCAAATTTACTATTACTTTTTACTTTAATTGACCATTGATTTGTATTTCAAGAAAATAAATGGTGTTTCATTGGAACTTGAGTAGAGCGTGATTATTATTCAAAGCACTAAATAGTGAAAATGATGAACTCTTCGCTGTATCTATAAATGTTTCCAAACTATCCATCAATGGAAAAACATTGATTGAATGTTGCTAAAATATATGCCTAAAATATATTAAACCAATTACATGCCTGCAAGATGCTAAGAAGTGAAATAGGTATTGAGAAGTGCAGTGGTCAAACAATCACTGCCCGTCCTTCTAGTAGAGTGAAACTCCCATCCTTGTAGTTCGAATTGTGACATCAACCATACTTAGAATTCTAAGTGGACATTTCAACATCTCAAATGTTTGTTTTGGAAAATTTAAATTTGAGTAGTTTTTCATAGTTTTTAAATTTTTGAATCATCTATTATTTGCTCTGATTTTTTTTATTTTTACTTACTTTTAAATCAGTTTATGAAACCTAAGCCAAACTTTCAAAAGAATTTCAGTCATGCATTCAACACCCCGCATTCAGTGTTTAATAATATATAATAAACAAGAATGTTACTGTTGTTAATTATCTTTTTATTCATCGCATTTTTCATCTTTCACACTTATTAACATTGATTTTCAAGTATTTCATCCATTGTTTATAATTTTCACATCAAATTTTTCCTACAGAAATATTACTGGACTGGAAGGCAGATGTTAGTGCTATTGATAATGAGGGTGCTACAGCTTTGCATCATGCTTGTATGCAATGCCATTCAAATTGTGCTTTACTACTGTTGGATCGTATAGGAGAATACTCAACAAAGACAGCACATATAGTTAATATTCAGAACAAAAGAGGACAGACGTGAGTATATCTTCTATTGATTTGTATTTTTTTGCAATACAATCATTAATAATAAAGTGTACTTTATTTGGATGAGATCAATCAAAAAGGTTTAAGTATATCAATTGAGGTTCAGGTCAACTATACTTAGTCTTATAAACCAGACAGTCTTGTCTGAACAAGTGATTAAATTCATTTATTCATTTAAGTTGTTTAACCCAAATTTTTTCAAGTATTTCTGAAATTTTACTCTTCAGTTATTTTGACTTTTCAAGGAACTTCTGATGAATCTCTAGTAATTTTATGTATATAATTAAGTTGTTGCAGTTCGACTAATTTTCTTGTGACCAAGTCATTGATGGCAGTAATATGTCACTGCACTGCTTCACTATCCTCTACAGAACAAAACTTTATATTCAGTAGTAATTAAATTTTAGAAAAATATAGACCATTACAATATCATTAACTCAAACTGCTACAATAATCCATTTCATTTTATATATTCTTAAAAATAATATATTATTAAATTAAAGCTAAGATATTCAACTATTTGTTATCTTCTTTATGTTATTTGACAAATTTTCAGGTATACATGAAAATCAACCCTAATGAAAGTATTGTAATTCTTAGATGTATAATCTGTTTCGAAGAAATAATTTTAAATTCCCATTTTCAAAAAGTGTAACCTAAATTTGACTTGTCTCTTTGGAGCCACTGAAATTTTATGTAACTCTCACATTTCAAAGAGTTGAATTGAAGGTTGAAATTTAAAGATTAAATGATCTACTTATGGAATCAAAAAAATGTCATCTTTGAATTTTTCATTCAAAATTGAGAAGACCTTTGTGTCTTTCTTAGTAGACGAACTGCTGCAAGTTAAAAGCAAATCTATTGCAAAATGTTTCGAGTGTGTCATTAATCATGACTTAAATGAAAGCTGAGTTGGAAATTTTTTCAGAAAGTGATACTGATTGAAAACAACTTTTAGGGTGATTTTATGGACTGCAATTCTGGGTTAATGAAATTATTTCCATACATGGATGAATTGGTTTTGGTTGTATTTTCATATTTAATTATCTTATATTATTCCTATAAATTAAAATACATCCATAAAGATGCTCATTGTCAGTACATTCTCTCTACCAGTACAAGTAGTTCCAAAAAAAAGTTACCACTTAAGCCACAAACTACCCAGCCGACACCAAAATTAGGGCGTGCAAGCCCTTGGAAGACAGAGAAAGAAAATAAACTTGTAGGACATATTCTACAACCCAGAACTGCTTGTACCATTTGGATGGATTTTCTTTCATTATTGTTATTTCAGTCACTTACTAAAATTCATTATTTGGCAGAATTAACCTACCATAAAACCTATTAACCTAGCTCAATACTAATATAATAATTAAGAGGAAAATATGAACACGGCTGTGTTATTAACATGAGTTAAAAGAGCTTCAAATAGGCGTTGTTTGCATACAACCCGTTGTGTGTAATTACCCTAACCATGGAGGTTAAGGTTAACCATAACTGAGGTATTGCAAGCATTATTCTTCTCGATACGTATTTCGGTGACTATGTCTCCATCTTCGGGAGAGGAAGAGAACTGAGGGGTGGACCCACTCTCTTCGAGCATCATGCCTGTTATGCGTATTTAGTGGTAACTCTAATTTAACTTAATGTGCATTTAGTAATTCAGAAATTATGTGGAAGTTGAAAATGACACCTTCTGTTGATTTTCTATCGACTTTTTCAATATCTTTGTCCGATATCTACCTACATCATTTGAATTCTTCAAGCTACCTTTTTGCTTGTGGCAGGGTTTGTAAAGTTATGAACTCATATATTTTCTGTATAACTATTTAATATGTTTAGCTGAAAGAAAGAATTCAATGAATTTTTCTTACATTCTTAAATTATCGTTAGTGTCAGATTGGTCAGAAGAAGTCATCGGTAAAATGTCTAATCAGCTTTCTCATTTTAATTTAATTTTTATGTTTAGTTTGTGTAAAAATTTAAGAATTATTGTATTATAACATCTCTGAATGTACCCAAATGTTCTTTTTTGTCAATGGCATTTGGAAAATGGTATTTTTTCCTATGTATGCACTTAATGCTGTGTTTCCTTTGCAGACCTTTACATTTGAGTGCCCGAAATGGATTAGTTGACGTAACTTGTAGTTTGTTGGCCAAAGGTGCTTCAATATTAGTTACTGATAATTATGGTCTGACTCCTGCCCTGGCTTGTGCTCCCAATAGCAAAGTGGCTCACTGTCTGGCCTTTATCCTCTCGTCAGCTGGACCGTTTACTAAAGTAGACCACCCTCAAACAAGCTCAGAAAATAAGCAGGCAAACTTTGAATCAGGTAAAATAATTTTAGAAACGTCTTAATAACAAAGAGAGTTATTTCGTCCAACCTTAATTCTCTTTACCCATCGTATCCCACTCGTTATCATCCAGTTCACCTAATAAATTATTTATCTTGTCTAAATATTATTAGCTTTAGTAATAAACAATTTTTACAATTTATTTTTCTGTTAAATTTTAATCATATTACTTGTGAGAAAATTTGTTGTAAGTGCTTTTCTTCTCAATTTCAAAGAGATGACTCAGAATTTTGTAAACTAATTAAAAATAACTTTGGTCAAATATTTTACTAAAGACTGCAGCATATTTGCCAAAATGCAGATTCAGCTCTTTATTTGCTATCGGTGCATGGTTTAACTTTCTTTCGATATTTATTTTTCTTTTGGAAAAATGGACTTTAAAAATGTCTGATGGGATTTGAAATCAAACCCAGGATCTACCTTAAGCATCTAAGTCAGAACAATTCTTAAGACTGTTTTTCCTTGGGATTTTGCGTAATTTGTGTACACCCCCTTAGGGGGTGTACACAAATTACGCAACGAAATTTGGGAGGATGGGTCCAGCCAGGTGTTATGTGGGGGGTCGAAAATTGGAGAATTTTGCATTACCTAATTTGTGTATGACCCCTTATGTGTATAAACCCTTTCCTAATGTATCTTTTAATTTTAAAATTTTTATAACTATTAATACCTTTTCAAATCTTTTAAGTACCTGCATTCGTTAAGTTTTCATTTTTTATAAATTATTCCTTTTGTCAATTGTACATGGTAAAATTATCATTTGTTGTTGAGAAAGAGTTGAGTTTTTGATTGCAGAAATGGGGGTAAAAGAAAAAGTTGTCAAACTTGGATGCCATGAATTTCTTGAAGTATTTTAATTGGTGGTTATTGGAGAGGGTGTGAGAGAAGTGAAAGGAAAAGTTGGCGCATCTGACTCAGTTCACTGAGCATTTATTTATCTCACTGGTTCCTTGTCCTTTCTCTGTCACTTGTTCCAAGTTCTCTTGATTTAACAGTTTAGGAGCAACTTTATTGGTTCACTAAGATGAAACTTCTTTTTCAATTTTCTAGGAATTTAATTGCAGCTTACATTGCACTTAAATAAAAGTAAATTAATAACCAACACTTATGGTAATTTTGCACTTAATAGCTAGTCTTATCAATAAAATATATTTGCTATGTTAGTGACATCAGTAGATACAGACAAAGAAAATATTGATGTCTGTGGAAGAAATTTGTCAAGAATAAGGGGCAATGTAGTTTAGAATTGCTATGGAATACTGTCAAGGCTTTAGTTAAAGTATATGGTGGAATAAAGATTAAAGTACCTTAAATAATAACTAACATGGGTTATTTATCCTTATCAGTAATCAGAACCAATATTGTATTGCGAATGTAATGCGCCCCTTAAGATACGTGGTCACGTCAGTTGCTGCACCTTATACGCTGTACTATACAGGCATGCGCTAATATATGCATATATTTATACACGTATACACTGTATACAAAATGTCGTTAGTTAACCCTCTGAATCAAAAACTCTCTGCTGTTTGAGAGACTTATTTCTGGTAAAAAGCTGTGCTCTTGATGCTGGAAAATGCAGTGTCATAGACTTTTTTTTACTTGCTATATTTTCCAATAACAGTTTTTTCGTTCTCATTTGAGAGTAATTCAGCATTGGTAATTTATTATAATATTAGGAATTATAATGCTGATTAATGTGTTCAAACCATATTTATTGCAGAATTTCAGTACATCAGAATTTATCATTCTTCTAAATTTTAAATTATGAGCTTATTTGTTTTTGTTCTTCCTATAAAAATAGTTTTCACTTATTTTAACATTTCTGAAGGTCTTAGATTATCTGCAAATTAACATTAAGACTTACTTTCATTTGTTGCATAGTAAAATCATTATCAGTTTTCTTATTCAAATTGTTATAAATTAATTTGATGATTTCATTTTGAAATTACTAGATCTTATTTTCATATGGCCTACTAGTGTGTCCACAAATAGTCAAACCGTATCTTACTAATGAAACATAATCTTTGTGGTACACATTGTTGTACAGCCCTGAGTGACTATTTTATCTGGATGCACTTAATGTATCTGAAATTCAGAGTAGGCAATCCTGCCATACATGTGTTCTACCCCATAGGTCGTGACAAATGGTTATTTTTTTGCTCATCTTAAATTTTAAAATGCTTTCAAATTGTTTTCAGAGATTTTCTATAGGTAACCTGCATCAGAAGCCGAGAATTCAATGCTCAGCTAATATTAATCGAAAATTTAAGGTATTGTTTTTTACTTGATTCCAATGAATTTCTTTTGGAAAAGAAAGGAATATGAACTGGGATCGAACCCAGGGTTATTCTGGAATAATTTGAAGTGCATATATAAGTTAATATATCCTAAAACTGTTATACCAAGTGATAATCATCTTTCAAATCTTCATTAACTGCATAATGGCAACATTTTCAAGTTGGGAATGCATACACCCTGAAAATTTCAAATCAGTGTTACGCACACCTGGTGTTCCCCTTGCTATCCTCATAATGCATTTTTGAATTTCATGTATAATTCCATTTTTTTAAGGTTGCACTTTACCTTCTCACAGTCATCACCCATAAATTCTACTGAATGTTTCAGATCTTTCATTTCAGAAACTAAAGAATAATAAGATTGCTACCTTCAGATGCTACCTTTCTCTCTTTGCACCTCCATTCTTTTCTCGTGACTTATTTTTCCAAATTGGTTCTGCATCTCCAGCGGAAGAGACATGAAGTTCAACTTTGCAGCTAATACAAATAATATTAACAATGTATTGGCCATCATTCAGCTGTTTGCTGACATTTGGCACCCTTTGACTTTTTCATTTTTGACTGTTTTCTAATTTGCAATTTCTAAGCAAGTATCTTGAAAAGTTAGTTATTTAAATTTTTCAAACAAAAAATTTTGCAACCCCATTTAACTCCAAGACCTCTCATGCACATAGCAATTCAATGTTTGTCTCAATTAAACCCAGGGATTGTATAACTAAAATGCTCCTTTAAAGTAATTATGTAAAGCACAGAAGAGCAAGAACATTCCACTCAGTTCCTGACTTACTTATCATGTCAAAAATAATGATTATAACTCATAATACAAGTATTGCGTTACTAAGTATTTTATACTATAACATGAATAAAAATCGCAATAATAAAAATATACTGTCTAATCACTCAACCCTTTTTGGTGTCTAGGCACCCAAAAGTTGTCCGTTTGAAAAATAACACTCCTTGGTAAATAGGATCGAAAATATTATAGCATATGTAATTTCATTCCAACCTCACAATGTGGGAAACTCTTTTTCTCCGAAGAATATTTGATTACGGGAAATATATCTGTTATGAAAGTTTTTGCTGCATGTGCACCTCTGCGTTCCCAAAATCAGCATTCAGTCACTGATTACAGGGAATTTGATACAGTGATAAGAAGCTGAGCCGTGCATTTGCATTATGAACCAGATATGACATAGATATGCATCTTGTTAATCTGTACATAAGGATTAGAGGGATAAAGTTTATACACCCTCGATGTTTACGAAACCCAAGACCAGGCGAACCAAGTCCCCCCCCCCATCCCTTCCCAGCCAAACCTCCACTCTATCCCTGCTAGTGCAATCCCAAGAAAAAAATATTCTTGCCGTAGCTTGGTGGGCACTGTGCAAGGTCGCTTCGGGCACCAGGTTGAGTATCCTGGCTCTAAACCTTCTGTATTCTTACTTCTTATAACATAACATAAAAAAAAGCTTATTTACTTTTCAACCCCTTCAGCCTTCACTTGGTGGAATTTTATCTTAATACATAAGACTAACGGACTAACTATAGTAAACTAAAGGTTATTTTATGTGTTCTTATATAGTGTATTCAAATCTGAGTTGAATATATCTGAAACAAAGGAAGGTTTTCCTCAGTTTTTGTCTTGTTTTCTGTTTTTATTTTATGTGGTTATCAGGGTTGAATATAACAATCTTTTAGCATACTTAATATTAAAATTGTTAACAAATTATAAAAATGGAATTTCTAGTTTACAAAATTGTAAAATTTATTCTTCTCTATTAATTTGGTTGTAGATTTAAGACGGCATGCAGCCTTTCTAAGTTACCTAGTCCAGCTGCAGAAACTTCTCAAAGTGGAAAGCAACACATCAAGAAGTATGTCTGGTGATCTTCAGCAAGGATTTGATAGCAATAATTCTGATGCATACTACACAGATGAGTGTGTTTGTAGTCCATGCTCACCAGGTGACGACGAGGACGTTATGCAGGGTAAAAATGGTGCCGGAGACTCCTCAAATCTTTCCAGGCATAGTTCAGATTCTGAATTTTACTGAGATAGTCCACTACTAAAAGACCATTTAATTGAAAGTGTTACTCCATTGTCTATTGAGTGAATCAAATGGTTTATTTCTAGGTCTAGAGTTGTATATAAAGTGTAACATTCCTTCGCTAAAATATCTGCTACTGGTGTTGCCATACAACTCCAATCTAATGAAATTGATAGACTCTATTACTAAGAACCTTATCATAAGAGCCATTGAATAGATCATACAATATGTTAGAATTTTATCTTTATGTTTTTTCTCGATCTCTTTCCATTACAGCTTTCCTACCTTGATAAATTTTGAGAAACTTTGTTAAAAAAGGAAGAATTCCTCTTGTGCACATTCTTTCGTAAAGCTCATACACAGTTTTGCTAGTATGATTATAATTACTGGAGGAAGTAGTTATAGTCAAATCAAGCATTCTTTGCAAAATATGGTCCTTATATATACTTTTCTAAGACTTTATACTGCTTAAGTGTATGGAAATTGATTCAAAAGATAGTTTATTTTTATGAGAATTTTCTAAACCTTTTGATAGAAAGCAAATTTTCCTTTCATGTGCATTAGATATTCATTTATTGTAGACAATGTCCAATTTTATTTTTTTAATGGGAGTACCTCAACCAGCAACTAATTATTGCAGGTTTAAGTGAAATAATTAAAAATTGGTGCTTAAGAAGAAGTATTAATGCCTTAATGATTCTCATTACTTAATCCAGTCATATAAACTCAAACATTCACTACTCACCATACTTTTTAAAATCCATTTTGAAGTATTTGTTATCTTAACAAGTATTTAGGGCTAATTAATGTGACTGTTAAATTCAGCAAGATCTAGTCCTTTTTTTACCTTTTCCTTTGAATTTCATATTAGCTAGCAATAACATGTCACATTTATTTTGGCGAGTGCAAATCAGCTTCACTCTGTCCTGTGGAATTTTATCTACGTTTGCTGATCAAATTCACTTTTTTTATCTATAAATCATGAACAAGTAATAATAAATGTAACATTTTAAACTATGAAATAGTTAACTTACACATAACTTGTAACTCCTGTAGTTGCTGAAATATGGACAATACAGATTTACGCAGACCTATAATTTATCATTATATTCCAATTGTATCCATTCCATCATATATTTTTTGTTTTCTTGTTTAATCATCTATATTGATTTTGCGCTTAATATGAAATGCATCTTATGTCCACTGTTTCCCACATGAAGAGAGCTATTATTTTTGCAACCATTAGTAAGATTTTTATGTATGGAAGAAAATTACCTAGGGAAATTATATATATATACATTCACATACATATATATATATTAATTCCTAGTGATATTTACTTGATTTAGCTCTGCTAATGAGGATTTTATGCAGTGATCTCAGGAAACTGCTACATTTGAGAAGAGAGCTTGATACCAAAATTATATTTCCAATTTACAGAATTAATGTGTAATTGAAGTCGGTCTTATTTTGTAATTACCGTATTTATCAGCGTATAACAAATACTTTTTTTTTTCAAAACTTAAGGTCTGGGATTTATTCTGCGAGTTGTACATTTTTATTATATTTTCTGTTTAAATTCTATTAAATCGAAATGGTCGTACTCATTTTGCTTTAATTTCAAATGTTATTTTAGGAGTGTGAGGTATTATATTTGGAAGAAACTTCCTCTTTTCAGGAACTTTTTTCAATACTTATCAACATCACCTGATGAACACTCATCTTTGCAAAGGAAACATCAATTTTTCTGATTATGTCATTAGATAATTTTAATGATTAAATAACTAATTTGATGTCAGTCATGGAAACAGGTATAGAAAAGGAAATTTCTAACTAACTGAACGAATTCTTCTCAAATGAATTTCTTCCAACGGCTGACTCCGCCAACGTCCTGAAGGCACTAAGCGTAGGAAGAAATTCATTTAACTTGGTGAAAAACCAGAGAAGAATTCATTCACACTAGGAAAGACTCAAATCTTGTATCACATCTGACTACCAATTACGCATTAACGCTCAACCAGTTATGTGGCACAAATATGTTACCATCTGTAATCAATCAATGTTATAGAAAAGAACTCGAAAAGATGATTTTCCCTATTTAATCAAATTGTAAAAATAGATTAGCTTACATACAAGCTGTTCTGCAGAAGTCTTTCATTTTAAATTTTATTGCCAAAATGTTTGCCAGGGTGCATGTTATACGCCAATGAATACGGTACATCAGTCATACTGAAGTGTTCTCATACATCGAGTGCTTATTTGTTATCAGAGTTTTATCGTGATATTTTACTGCTACAAATCAGCCATGTCAATGTACAGAACAAATTTTAAGTTCTGTAATAATTCCTGTGATATTAAAATATCATTTTGTAAATAAACTAATGTAAAGTGTGTGGATGTAGTAATGTGTATGATGATACGACTACACTCAATGTAAAATACCACGCCAATGTGATAATGTAACTTTAATGGCATGTCAAAGATAAATCGTTAGTGTCATTGATGTGCTTGAATACTTGACACTAACTATTCCTTTGTTTTCTCCTTGTAGGAGAAATTCTTAATAGATGTACTGCCAAACAAGGGACTTCAAATTTAACAGTAAATGTAATGAAACTCTCCAGTAAATGCTTTTTTATTGATGAATGAATTTTATTTCAAATTTCAGGCTTAAAATAGCCTATTTATACTATTTAATTTGATACTATATATTCTGTACATAATTAAATACAATAGAAACTTCAAACAGTTCTAAAAGCCATTCCTGACAGCATTTAATCACCCTGGATACTATGCAACTTCTCTCCCTGTTCTTTAGAGTAGCGATAGTATTTCGGGTAGGCTGGCAAGTAGTAGTATGCTTTATAGTCACCTCGTTCAGCCATTTTCGCTTTCACCTCTTTTTCCAGTTTTCTTCATATACAAAAAAGTAAATTTAGTTTACTTGTAATATTAATGTCAGTACACTTAATCTCAAAATGTAATAAATTGTTATATTTACCTAAGTTTCATTCTTTCTTCTTCCTCATATAGCATGTGCAACATCTTTTCATATTCTTGTTGCGGGCTTTGAAGAATGTATCTTGCAATAAAACGAGTGATGGGGTGCTAAAAAAAATGAAATAATTCGATAAGCATTAATATTTTGACCCATTTCAAAATAATAAAGAGATTAACTAACTCTGTAATATTCCCAGTGCTTAGGAACATAATCTTCCGGAATTTCAGTTAGTTGTGCTGGACCGATAAATATGTTGGCGTACAGAACCACTGCAGAAATCGGTATGATACCAATTAGTACATAGTAATGGAGAAGATCCTTAAATCTATGCCACTGCCAGCGAGACGGTACTATATCCATAACACGATGATCTCCCCCCGACATGCTCGCCCGCTGAACTGAAAGAAACCAAAGATACAGACCTGTGATTCAAGAAGACCAGTACCAAAAATACAATATTGCAATCGTCAACCGAATTTTCACTTAAAAAAAACATAAGGATTACCAATAGACACATTTTTGACAGAATTAACTCCACTTCGAGATAGTTTTAAATTGCTCAGCGAGAAAGAAAGAGGCCTGATACATCTCAAAGAGCTCCAGACACCCATTTTTGCAACAAATGACTACGATAATTCGATACGGGAATCGGATTGAGGATACGATCGTCATGCAATGCGGGTCGGTAAGAGGTGGCGGCATTTCAGATTTCAGCGTTCATCTTAATTTCAGTGTTTACGAAGGCCTGTATGTGTTTTTCGTTTGAAGAAGATGAAAAAGGAATTGGCTCTTATCCGTAAAATGTCACAATAAAACTCATCTTGCATAACTCAAAAAGTGCAATTTCTAGAGCTACGAAATTAAAATATTGTTGATGTTATTCAATGTTGGTGATATATGCGAAATTAAGTTTACTTGAAAAAGCTTGAGTATGTCTGAGGAAAAAGATAAGGATTCCAACGTGCAAGAATTTAAGTTGGATCCTGATACGGAGTTGAGGTTTGAAGTGGAATCGAAAAATGAAAAGGTTTCCTTGGAGGTGGGTATTTTGAATTCTTACACTTAGAACTGTGGAGAATAGCTATCGATAATGATTAAATCATTTGAATTTCAATGGCTTTTTATTATGAAGCTGAAAAGTGGAATGGCAGAAGTCTTCGGTACGGAATTAGTGAAAGGTAAGGCTTACATCTTTACGTTTGGTGCAAAGATCGCTGTCTTCACGTGGCAGGGCTGCACTGTTGAGCTTAAAGGAAAAACCGACGTTGTATACATAGCAAAGGAAACTCCTATGGTAAGATTAACATTTAATCATTAAAGTTAACGCATGCATAAAATATTAACATTCAGATGTTGCCTCTTAAGTAGGTGACGGTGAATTTATTCGAGTAGATTATGATAATCTTTACCTCCGCTGTCGTTCATTCACCATTCATATACCCACTGCAGTCTGATGTTCAGTTTTATGGATAAATTTTTGATACCTATGTTTTTAATGTCTATCCAGAATCGGGAAGATGAGAGTCAGATGCTAAATCATAAGTTGTCAAAAACAAAATATGAATGAAACCCAGGAAGAGTTCTTCCGTTGAAAATGATTCTATTTTAATAGGTTACGCTTGAAATAACTAGATACACTCAAGTACTGTTTCTTTTAGTCCTTGGTTGTGTTTCTGTCAGAACTTCACTATTTAAGATGCTTTGAAATTAAACAGCTGTGACATTTATTTCCTTATTAGGACTTATAATGGTGTTTATGTAATAATATATGAAACTCTGCTAGTTAATTATTAATTAATTCCTGTTCTAAAAATATGCTTTATGATGGTGCAGTTTGGCAGGAACCGGAATTGTGATATATTTATCAACATTTCTGTGTTTACCATTAGGTGAATATTGTTTATGGAAACATTTCTTGAAGTATAAACTATTTTGGTGCTGAAACTGAAACCAGCATCTCAAAAGTAACTTTTGAGTTTGATATAGAGTAGTAGTTGTAGTTAATATTCAACTGCTTAAGGACTGAAGGACATTACGGCTTATCCATAGTAGTTTTTCCAAATAAAGAGATGCAAAGGGAATAAAGATTAAGGGATTTTAGCATATATTTGAAAAAATACATTTTAGTATCGCCTCCATCTGCATCATGCTGAGGTGTATAACAGCAGGTTCAAGTGTATTTCCAAGGGATGTTCAAAATGAATATCAAAGTATTCTTTTCTTAATGTTTGGTATTTATTTCTAAAAAATTACATTTTTTTACTAACGTTTCTGATTTTAAATCTAATTTAAACAAAATTATACTAAAATCAAGTTAAATAACTTTGCAATAATATCTTACTATGGTTGATTATTATGGTACTATTCTTTCAGTGAAAAAATACCTCAGCAGAAGCATGGTTAGGCATAAATTTGTCATTCATGAGCAGAGCTTTATATCAATATCATTGTATCAATAATGTATTTTTAGGTCATGTATCTTAATGCACATGCTGCAATGGAGCAATTGCGACGCAAAGCAGAGATTGAAGGTGGGCGTGGCCCTATTGCTATGGTTGTTGGTCCCACAGATGTTGGAAAGTCTACAGTTTGCAGATTACTCCTAAATTATGCAGTGAGAATGGGACGCAGGCCAGTATTTGTGGACCTCGATGTTGGTCAAGGACAAATATCTGTACCAGGAACTATTGGTTTGTATTGTTTTCTCAGTTACAATAAGGTGACATTTCATTTCTAAATATATCATTGATTTAACAGTTTTTTACACCCATAATTGAACATTTAATGCTTGGATACAGGAGCCCTGTTAGTCGAAAGACCTGCCACAGTGGAGGAGGGGTTTTCTCAGCAAGCTCCATTGGTTTACCATTATGGACACAAATCTCCAGGAAATAACTCAGCTCTTTACAATATGTTAGTCTCAAGGCTTGCTGAAGTAATTCAGGAAAGAATGAGTGCAAATCGAAAAGGTAATTTCCAAGTTTTCTTATGAATATATGTCTGTAGTACCAAAACTGTATTTAGGTCAACATGGAAGAAATTCATATAAGAGAGAAGGGAAAGTTGTTAATTACCTTATATATAAAAACTTACTTCTGTTGATATATGTGTTCAGAAAATGCTAAAAATGATTTTCAAAAGAATATACCTCATACGAAAGGTTAAAATGATTTTTACAAATATATAAGGTGAGCTCAAAAAGTTCCTTAACCCTCGAGTACTCTCATCCCAAATCGTCACGTCAGTACTCGCGTTGGGTGGAATCGACCCAACATCTTTCAAAGGGGTAAATTGTCTAAAAATGTAGTGAATAAATTGTTAATTCATTAGTGATGATGTCATATTAATTAATGGTTAACCTGGTTATTAAAATAAAATCAAATAAATATTTTCAAATAATTTTAATATTCAGTAAAAATTCGATATCCCTGACACCGAGTATACGTCTGATGAATTTGGAATATTGCGTATAAAAAGTAAACTGTTTAAAAATAAAATAACATTTAATAACCTAATGATAATTATTAATTATATGAAATTTATATAATATCTCTAAAAATTAAGGTGGGAACAAGGTCAGAAATGCAATATTTTACGTCAAGGTCTTTCATCTACCTGGCACTACCGCTAAGAAATATTTGTTTAAATAATTAAATTTCCATTTCCGACCTGGCGAAAATATGTGACTGGTTCAGAACATTCTAAAACTCAGAACTGGAATTTTAAAATTCACATGAGTCAATTCGACCCAGACTCAAGTACTCGAGGGTTAATATATGATGAAACAGGAATTAAAATTTTGATATCATAGATTACTAAGTGCACATAATAGATTGTTGGTATGTTTAGAAACAAATACTTACATAGCTGATATACCTTTCAATAAGTTCATGCGTAATATAAAATCCCCATATTTAATGTCATCTTTTTCACTTCTTGTTTCTTAACACCATCCTTAATGTTATCTAGAATCTTCTGTCTTTGTATTTCCCTCTGTTTTTTTCCTTGTATTCTACCCTCAACTGCTTACTTTAGCAGCCCCTCTACTTTCAATATTTGATCCACCCATTTCTTCTTTTGATTCTTAAGGCTGCTATAGTGCTTGCAGCCATTTCAGACTATTGTCTTTTTCGTCACCATGATGGCCTATTAAAGGATAGAAGATTTCTGTTTTCACCATTCAATGCTTAAAGGATGTACATAGAAGTGGTCTCCCTACATACATATCGCTAACCACATTTGAGGAAAAATTGGCAAGTTTACCAAAAATTGATCTACTCAATTACAGCATATTCATGAATTATGAGAAATCTTGTGGAAAGCAGAATGTGACAAGTGCTTTTTTGAAGGCATAGGGATGAACTTCAATGGCAGTAGTGAGAATGAGCTCCCATTCCTTATCTCTCCTTCCCCCCCTCTAACCACAGCACTCAGAAATCAGGGAGATGCGAAAATGTAAGATGACACCCAAGTAATTGATAGCTTAATCTTAATCATCAAATGGAAGTCGAAGAAGTGACATATCAAGCAAAAGAGGGAAGTTTGGCTGTTGAACTTTTGAGAATATCCCCACAAATCGCCAGTAATGTATGGCAGGGGGTGTTTGTACATTTCTTACATATTGTTTTATCCTTCCTTTCTGATGCTTTGCTGAGAGAGCGACTATTTATTTTTGTAACTCGATTGCATTGCAAATGTTTATAAGAGGGCTTTCATAATATATTCCCAATTGTGAGACTGCTGTATCTAAATAATCCTTGTCCCAACAGAGTAGTTATTTTGGTAATATGTTCCTCAAATAACCTGTATTAAACAGAACTGTTAATTCTTTCAAACCTTTTTAGTTGCCATTTCAGGTAACAAAAACTAGTACAAAAATAAAAAATATGCATTTGCTTGAGATTACGTTTGATACAACCACAAGGAAAAACCTCACAGAACTTTCTTAGAGAAGAGACATCATTCCTCGGCCTTGATGGCCCAATCGATAGCATGCCATCTAGACTATTACTCCTGCCCCCAAGGGTCCTGGGTTCAAATCCCGGCTGAGTCAGATTTTTCCGATCGGGGAATGGTTGGGTGTGTTCATTGCTACTGTTGACTTGGTGAAGCACCTCCTGTCAAGTTCATCAGAGCTTAGGAGGACTTCACCAGTGAAGGGCAACAGTAGCTTTAAAAAAAAAAATTCTATTAATATATTCATTATTTCAAGGCAGAGAAAGATCCTTACCACATACAGAGCTGCTGGCGATTCATCCTATTCAACAGGGCCCAAACAATTAGCTTGGAAAGATAGTAGGAGGAACTAAAATTATTATGAAGCAATGTTTCTGTATGTATTTTATAAACAAAGATGAAGTAAGCAGTTTTTATTAAAACAAATTTACTAAAACACATTCAAAGGATAGCTGAACCAGCAGGTTATTATTTTTTCAGAGTCATTTTATTGCGGAAAAAAACTATATACAAATAGGCTGAGCTTCCAAACACTTAAAATATAAATGCTAAATTTATGGTAAGAATTATGCATCATGAAAAGTATAAAAAATCGACGATAAATTAAAACAATAATATTTTAAATGATTTTTGTTATGATTAATAAAATTTAATATGGAAAATAATACAGCATCTAAGAAAAATGTAATATGTTATACCAATTTTAACAATAATCTACGTAAGAGCCTATAAGTCCCAATTTTGCTGAATAAAGTCCCATAATAATAATAAAAATAATATATCAGAGCACTGCTCTCAGAAGAAACAGGAGCAAATTTGCATTGGTTGATGATGTTCTATCATTCCAACGAGTAATTTCATTCAATATCGCTGTAATTACTGCTGAATGCTCATCAAACATTGAGCTAGTACCATGCCTTTCCATCCAGCACATCTCTTGCAAGTTATCTGACTTTCCTCCTGTTTCTTTCTTTAAAATAGTACTTCTTTTAGGAGAAAAGTGAAAGAAATTTATTACTTTGTACATCAGTCCATAATATTCACCAACTACCATTATTTCACAAGATTTAGACAAACTGAAATGAATGAATATATCGGGCAACTCAGCTGTATATTCAGGCGTCTTACAGATTTAAAAAAAGCACCACGCTGATCAAAAGCCATCATGACACTACAATTATCGGTACATTTACCATCATATCTTTTAATATTAACATTAAGTTTATTTGTGACTTGACAACTGTTTTTCAACTACATCTCCTCCAAATTTATTGCATTCTAAACTATCTAATGGGAATTCATCGTGCAAGACAACAAAACCGGTAAACAAGTAAAACTTCTAATCGGTTCTTTTACTTTAACTTCATAAACATATCTAATAATAAAGCTCAAATGCGATATCACCCTAATGTACATCATTTCGTCAATTGAAATGGAAAAGAACTTTCATCTTTTTACAAATTCCTTAACAATACTTCATTCACTGGTCTCTGAGAGTAATTTAAAAAGAAAGCGGTAAAATTGCCCCTTTGATCGTTTTGTTTTGCCAACAAATAGGAGAAATTCATCAAATTTCCAAAAATAACTTGTATATAATTTTCAAAATCAAGTACAATATACTTTACTAATAGTGGAACCAAAAACTTTTATTGGAAATCATTCACAAATCTACATTATATTTGTTGTAACTGATAATTTAATTAAGTTGGAGAATCAATTGATAGTTAATTACTCTTAATTAAGCAAAATGTAGCACTAAAATTTATTTTGTGTGGCTTTTCAATTTTTGCTGCATTTCTTGTTGGCTGCATTAATCATTCCTGAATTGACATTTCTTTCGCTTTTTAGGTTATCTCACTTCCATTGATAATGATTCATTAATGAATTTTTTCCCTTGTTTCCTACATGCTGTATATGTATGATTAATAGTTAATCATAAAGTCATGATCATTAGGACTGCGATTCCATTTATAGAGACCCCAAGCTTCTTACATTTGATTGGTAGCAATAAAAAGCCATGTATATTTAGAAATGAAATAACCTAGGAATTTCAGATTTAAGGAGTATATGATTAGGTACATACATTTCTTTAATTAAAAATTGAGTTTTGTAAAACAATGAGTGAAAAACTCCATCAGTTGCTTTTCTTTTCTTCGAGATCATAATGACACTGCTGATGAAAATTAGCGATAGCATCTGCTCAGCTGCCTCGACTAGAGATTAACATAGTTCACTCCATCTTCTCCCTCCACTTAAGTCATCCCGATTCCACAATTGCTGACATATAATCTCTACCACTCTAGACCATAGGAACATGCAAGCCATTCCTCCATAACAAGTTTATGGTGACAGTTCAGGTCATTTGATGCAGTTTAGGTCATTGGATGCATAACCCACCCCAAACATTCAATCCCAGGTCTGTAATCATCTAAGTCAAATGTAAGCTGCTTGGCTATCCAAGAGCCCTTAGTTGGCCCATTGTTTAGGCTTTGGTTATAGACAGGTGAAGGCTAATTGAAAGTAGAATGACAATTTCATTCAAAGTTATAATCTGCTAAATATCTTGATCAAAATTTATTATAATTTCTATTTATAATTTGTATTGTTGCTTTCTCATAAAAAATATTGTTTACTTTGCTAATTGCAGCAAATGCCTCTGGAGTAGTCATCAATACCTGTGGATGGGTTAAGGGAGATGGCTATCGGCAATTAACTCATGTTGCTCAAGCATTTGAAGTGGACGTCATTCTAGTCTTAGATCAGGAACGCTTATTCAATGAACTAGTACGAGATATGCCCTCATTTGTTAAGGTTGTCTTCTTACCTAAGAGTGGTGGAGTAAGTATATGCTATTTTCAAATACTTAAATAAATCTTGTTTGAATGAAACTTTTTGATTATATTCTTATTAACTGCTTTGATTTTTAAGTTTCTAGACAAAAAAAGTAGACACTTCTGTATGTGAGACTATGGTTTCATAAAACAATAGGAATAAAATTTGTTTGCAAGTAAATGATGGATTTATGAAGTTGTCAAATGTAGGATACAATTGATAGTTTGAATTGATTTAGCATTTCTGTTCGACTGTTAATATTTTATCAATTTTCCTCTCTACAGGTGGTAGAACGTAGCCAAGCAGCACGAGCTGAAGCACGAGACTCTCGTGTGAGAGAATATTTTTATGGACTTAGAACTCCACTTTACCCACATTCATTTGACGTTAGGTTTTCAGATGTAAGGATATGCAAGATTGGAGCTCCATCTTTACCCGACTCATGTATGCCTCTAGGAATGAAAGCTGAAGATAACATGACAAAACTTGTATCTGTGTCTCCTGGTAAGCAATCATAATTAAGTTTGCAGTAAAATGGTTAATTCATGGATAACACTGATGAACAACCATTTTGTTGACTTAGATCTGATACTTATTTTTGACTAACTTTCGGCTTCTGAATCCAAAAATGACCCGAGTTATTTTCTATCAAGTCAGATTTTTAAGCTACAAGATATCTTCGTCCCAAATATTGTAGGATTCTGTACTCCGATAAAGGATATTCGGCTCATCTTCATCAAATCACCCCTTCGCCCTCATCACAAGGTCTATTGACCAAGTTCTACCTTGAAAAAAACCAATGCTACAATATGCATAAAAAGTCCGCTGGACTATATGCAACCAATAAGAAAAATGAGTCAGACCGAACCCAAATATTGTACAATATGTGCACACAAAGGAAAAGATAACCAAACACACTGTTCATAGAGGATAATTTTTATTATGCAAATGCTGTATATAGTTACTAGATGTCAAGTTTTATTAATAGAAGTAATAAAGTTCTTTTGCCAAGCAGCAAACTTACAAATTAAGGTAAAAACTTTAGCTTTTCTTGGAGTGTTCTATCTGTGGAGACAAGGAAACCATTTTAAGGTCAACACAGATGATCCATTTGTGCAAGTTGTATTGCAGCAAATCAATGACTCTCTTCATGTCTTCATGATCTTCACGCAAACAAACTGAATGGCCTATTGAGACTGCAAAAAATAAATTTCCATTGTGAAGGAGGACACACTTCAAGCTCTGCTTTGAGCTATCGACGAACAATCCCCATTCAGTTGCATTATAGGCGGGTATTTCCAACACCTCCATTAAACCATCTATGTTATGGCAGTACACAAATCCACTGTCACTTTGAAAGTATTGCAGAAATGCACTTTCTCTTGATCGAAAATAGGATACCTTGGCTCCTTTTTCAAATAAGTTCTTCTTATGTAGTCGTGATGCTAGGTGTTCTGGAACATTTTTGGATAGTCCCAAATCTCAAATCATTTAACTCATGCTGATCAAATCCCTAACGAAAGGATTCCTCTTCAATTTCAATATCTTTATTCTTGGTGTCACTTCGATCTTCACCATGCTCGTATTCCTGTATTTCGAAGGAAGGCAATTCTTTGAAAACTGGCACTGGGATTTTAACTGAATGAGGCACTGGACGTATAGCCAATAGTAAACTTGGATACTCTATTTTAAATATGATTTTCTTGTTATATCCTGAAGTTTTTATCATACAAAAGTAACAGTCTCTTGAATGATCTCTGAGGTATATCAAATTGCAGTTTATCACATGTCCCCTTTGTCCACATTCATAAACTCTCAACACAATGCCTGCACACCTTGTGAGGGGCCCAAGATTTATCTTGATCGCCAATTTTCACTTTATAATATGCAAAATAGGCTTGCCTGAAAAATTCACAGATTTTAGCTATTTGACAGGGAATAGTAAAATTACCACATATATAGCAAAATGAATCGGGGCTGTTTAAGCACTTACGACGCAAAGTAGCAGACATGATCCAAATGAAAACTGAGCTCGGCTAGCTCTTTGCATACAGAAAAGAACTCGGTTTCTATTTTGGAGTGTGCTTTACTATAAAGAGTGACACATAACATCTCACTACAATGTAACTAAATATGTAAAACTAAGTAGCCAAAATAAGTATGAACCTGTCACTAGTCTACTATGGCGTCATTCACTCCTCTCATATTTGCCTATGTTCCAGGGGAGAGTGGTCACATTAAGATATGCTGTAAAAAAAACTTGATGTGATAGAAGAAAACTAACTACAGTTTTGAAATCACCATGACAATTTACCTTTAAAGCAGCTGATAAATCAAACTCAACTGAAATATTGTTTTTTGAATTGTTCCCCAGCGCAATTAAGGGTCATTAATTGAGTAATTTTAATTCTGTATGTAACTATTGATACTTTGATGTGTCAATGCAGAATTTATAAAAATGTTTTATTGTAACGAAACAACTGATGTACGTTTCCCTGAAAACAATTCTAAAATTTAACAATAAGGGAATTAACCATTAATTCTTTAAAGTTAATTATTATAAATTTTTCATTTTCAGGAACAAATCTTTTACACCACTTGCTGGCAGTGAGTTTTGCAGTATCCCTGGATGAGGATGTTATTCAAAGTAATGTAGCAGGATTTGTGTGTGTGTAAGTAATACGGTGTAAATATATCGCATTCCTATTAATACCCTGTATGACGTACCGTTTTTCTTATACTGTAAATGCATTATTAGATTTTCTTAGAAGTGGGAGCTTGTAAATCCAATAATAGAAAGATAATTATGGATGGTACCTATCCAAAATGTAAGATTCTCTGTGCTCCTCAAAATCATAAGGGTTCAAAAATCAAAAAAACTATTTGTATATCACCTATATTCATTATTTTCTTATATTATACTTATTTAAGAAATTTCCATTACTTAAGTTTTAGTAGGTTTCTTTTTTCCTATGCAATACTGTTCCCCTTCCATTTTTTCAGTTAATCATATTGTACAAAGACCACATCATTATTTGCCGCCAAAATTTAAGAATAATATAATAAATGGAATGAAATAGTAGTTGATAATTTTTCACAATCTCACAAATTTTTACTGGTATTACAGAAAATCAAAGTTTTATAAAAATGTGGATAATTATCAACCACCAGTTCCTTTTCATGGATATCCTGCAAATGCCTGGATGAGAAAAATTTGTCGACTATAGTTGACAACCACACTTTGCTATTGCTAGGCGTCGTCTGGCCCTCCTTATGATTTCTATGGCCTCTTGCACAACTTTTCATTTCAATTCCTCACATCTTCCTAGATTGCCACACTGAAGCAAGATATATTCGATGTTATCTGTTGGATTGTCTGAATTCTTTAGTTCTTCCCGTCGTTTCATCATTTGCCAGGTTCCATCACTGAAGTTCTCATCCTTAGGCTTTCTTGACGCACTTGCTTCTTCCTCTGCCATTTTCTTCAGAACTTCCATGACTTTGGTTTCGAGTTCTTCCTTGAAGTGCTGAGAATCTATTTCTTAGTTCTTGCTGAAACTCCTTGCTATCTGCAAGCTTATCAATGCTTATATTCATTCTTCCATTCCATTCAGAGATTAAAAGTTATTCTGCATTTTACTATTCTGTGGTCACTCCCAGTGTGAAAACTTCACAGTTAGTTACCGTGTACAGTTTGTTAACTAATTTATAATCTATTTTTTTTGTTCCATTGGGACCTCTCCATGTTCACTTCCTTGTAAGATTCCTTTTAAAGTACTTATATGCTATGTACAAATTTGTGCATTCTGCAAACTTTGCCAACCAGTGGTCTCATTCATTTCTCTGGCCCAGTCCGTAAAGGTACCTTGTACCTGCACAAGTGTTAAAATCACCCATATTGACTTTATAGTAGAGGGCCTTGTCGTCATGTTTAGTACTGAGAGTTCAGTAGAAGTTTTCAATTTTCTCTTTGGTGCTCACCTCTGTAGCTGCGTAGACTTGGATGACCTGTATTCATTTATCTCATTGATTTTTAGTGTGAATTTGCAAATTCTGTCAGATACACCTTTGATTTTTACCACATTATCTTTCCATCTCTTGTTGATAAGGATGAGAAGGGATACAACGCCTCCAAGACTTCCATTATTTGTACCCCTGTAAAAGAATGAATGAATGCCCTTCCATCAGTCTCATCAGCTCTTCTCACTTTCCTCTGACTTTGCTAAGACCAGTGACATCCCATTTTATCTTCTCTGCTTCATACAGTAGTTCTTTTCCTCGTGATGGACCTCTTTAATGCCACCTTCCCCTGGACATCCGAATGGGTGGTGCTTTCATGTCAAGATAAATTCCATTAAAGAAGCTCATCCTGAAAATTGTATTTGTATTTTGGGGGTTGGGATATTAATTTAGGAGGCTGTCCTACTGCCAGTTGGTGAATGCCACAATCACTAATTGGCCGGAGATATTGTTGAAGTCTCTTTGTAGCTGAAGCTCAATCAGTTGTTATGGATAAAAATTATATTTTTCATTCCTATTTTTGAACTTTGTACGCTATTGTACTTGATGGAAATTGTCAGTACATATCTTCTTGCCATTCAGTGTAACAAGAACATATAGTTTTTCATTGATGTCCCAAACTTTGTATTGATGCAAATCTACTACAGTAAACCCAGTCCAAGGTGGCAATCTATTTTCCTTCAACCTCAGTTGTGAACAACTATTATTCTAACCTGTGAAAGGTGGAAAAAAAGTCTTGCTTTCAAAAGCCTTTACCATTGGCTTGCTTCTCTCTCAAGTTCATTTACCATCACTCCTATAGTGAAGAATAATCAGAAGAAAAACACATGATTAAGAGGACTTTATTTTTATAGTTAATGCTCAAGATCTCCATGAAATTGATGAGAATTATTTCCCTTGTTAATAGTCTAATAGTACTCCTCTATTATTGTACCACACTTTTCACTGCTGTCTCGTGTGTTGCCATGTACATTGCAAGATTCCATTTTTTTTGTTCCCATTCTCATATTGACAAACTCCTCTTAGCTTTGGAACTCAAGTGGGTTACTTTAAATCATTAAATTGGTGAATTATTTGGTATTTATTAGTCAATCATTGGTTGCTTACTCCTGATTCAACCTTTCTCCTCTCCAACATGTCTTTCCTTTCATTAGGTCATGCAAATCTGGCTTTATTAGTCCATTTGTTCTGAAATCTGTCTGAAAAACATAAGCAAGTTGATGCGTTTGTTTTAGATTTTCAGAAGGCTTTCAATAAGGTACCTCATAATAAATTACTGTACAAATTAGAAGTTGCAGGTATCAATGCAGAAGTAACTAACTGTATAAAAGACTTTCTCACTGATAGAGAGCAACGAGTAGTACTCAATGGTATTAGTTCCAACTTGATTAAGGTGAGCTCGGTCATCCCTCAGGGTAGCGAAATCAGACCATTGTTATTTTTAGTATACATCAAGGACCTCAGCAATCAAATTGAAAGCAAAGTTACAATATTTTCGGATGACACAGTCATTTACAGGGAAATATATAGTGTAGAGGATAGGTTAACCCTTTCAAACAACTTAGATAGAATTATGAACTGGTGGCAATTAGAGCTTTATGTTGAAAAGCTTTCAGTAGTTAACTTCTTCGAAAAAAAATCTATAAAGAATAGTTATTCTTACAGCCTCCGTGGGGTAAACTTAATGACAGTAGAATTGGTGAAGTATCTTGGAGTAACTCTCACAAATACCCACTTCAGAAATTAATGTGGAAAAGCACTTAAGAAACTTGTCTTCATTAAAGAAATAGTCGGTAGGAGCGAATAAAAAGTTTGTGAGCTATCTTACTTAGCGTTACTTATGCCTCACCTTGAGTATGCATGTAGTGTATGGGACCCCACCAAGAAATGTCATATTCGGGATTTAGAAAAAGTACAATGAAAGGCAATACGATTTGTAAAGTATTGCTACAATAAAACAGCAAGTGTTACTCAGATGATACAGGACGCAGTATTTGAATCATTAGAAGATAGAAGACTAATTCAAAGATAAATTGTCTCCCCCCCTTAATATAATGCGACCCCCTTATTATATGGGCCGTTCTGATACTGCCAGAAAGATTAGGGAAATAGATGCTTGAACGAATTGTTTCAAATATTCATTTTTTCCCACGAACAATATGCAAAAGTAATCAATTAGGAAAATAGAGTCAAGGAGCCAGCACCCCCTGCCACATGCCGAAAGGCAGCTTTTCAGGGTTTTTACAGGGACATAGACAAATGTTTCCTTACATTTACTTATACTAAGTTTCCTTATATTTACTTACTAATTATTTGTATTTATTCCAGTTCCTAGGAATATTTTAATTATTGTTTATGATTATTAAAATTTATCTGTCTATTTATTATAATTATCGTATCTTTGAAAAGATTTTGCTTTATGTGTGATGAAAATATTATTAAAAATTTGCATGTTTTTTCATTCTAGTACCAATGTGGATACAGAAAGACAGATGATAACAGTACTGTCACCACAGCCAAGACCTCTTCCCAAAACTCTTCTTTTACTTTCTGACATTCAGTTTATGGACAGTCATTGAGAGAGTCATTGACGGTATTAATGTACAAATTGTTTTGAAATTAAACACTAAGATGTGAGAATATTTTTTCAATCAAGTGTGACTAATGTGACTTTTTTAAAGTTTGTATGCAACTTTATTCTTCTAAGGAGTTGGTCTCATTTTGAAACTGATGTTGTTGTCGTTCTTTAATATGTAAAAAATGTAACTTGCCTGAAGTATGACTTTATGGAATTAAAAACATAAATGGCTTGATAAATGTAGTTTTGTGTTGTTACAGCTAATTTATAAGAAGAGAACTTCCCTGTGATGGATGGAAAACAACTTTGATGCATAGATAACGATTAGAATGTTCTTAAACCAATTAATGTGCGGTTAAAATCAATTTAAATGAAAAATAATCAACTATTCTGTAATACCTTAATTTGGACCTCATTGAATTGGCTACAATTTATCATAAAATCAAATTTCAGCAACTTTGTACTATTTCATGGCCCTTTTGCTTTTAAAATTTTCATCAAAATTTACATACCTAACTTGAAATTAATCATAGGATAGTGATATTTTTCCTTTTTCTTTTATGTTTTTCCCAGGGAAAATGGATCTATCCAATGTTCCTTCTATTAATTTTTGTTGAAGTTCTCACCCTTGGAAATATATCTTGTCTATATCTTCTTTCTATTTGTCAAATGGACTCAAAACATGTGTATTTTAAGTTTCTTGACTGATTTACAATATTCCTTGAATAAAGTTAAATGGTAATTCCTTCACTGCCTGACAAGATGAAATGAAGATGCTCCCTCCTAACAGTATGCTTGAGAGGAAGCTTTGCCAATAACTCTTCATTTCCTTTTCATTGAAGAGCTTTCATTGGAACTCTATGCCTGTTAATTTTCTCATTTGACTGCTCAAACTCATACAAGTTGTAAGAAATTTTTTCAAAAGATCATTTTACTGTTTCTCAGTGGTTGGAAATTTGAATTTATATTTCTTTACGAGTAAAAGTACGAGTACTTTTTTCAAAAAGAAAATTTTGTTCAATTCAAGCTTTCAATAAGTCCTTTCCTCAGTATCAGTTTACCCTCACTGTAAATAAAACAATAAATACTCCATCCATTTTCTTGAAAAGAAGGAACTATTAGGTTCAAGATAAGTATATTGGATTGAAGGTAGCATTAGTAAGCAAGCTTTCTTATTGGTAGCAACAGGCTATAACTTAAGTGAGGAATTCTTTAAAAACTAGTGTAATAGCTCCTTCTGGCTGTCACTCCAAGATTTTGCTCTTTTTTAAGGGATTGAGTAGGTATCAGGTAATTGAGTCATTTTTGCTGGAAGTACAAAAGAAAGATGGCATATAAAGGCAACAAGCTATCAGTTAATGATTACCTCATCTAATTTGATTGGTGATTGTTTTTCATAGTCATTTGCAGTAAAAGCTACATCATGTTGTTTTGAGAATTGGTTCTTGAGTGATTCCTAAGCTTATATATCATATATTATCTCCCACATAGTCCATCACCAAAGCTTATGAAGAGAAGTGTACTGTCATCTTCAACAGCTTAATCTTTTATGATTTTGTTTATTCAAATCATAGAATGAAGTTGAGCCAAGATGCAACAACTATCTTTCAGAAAAAGTCCTCAGAGCACTCATTTGTTCATGGTTTGGGAAGTGTATAAATTTAACACTTCAAAACCCGTCCAACATTTTGGTTCTCTGAAGCTATATATCCCAGTAAACCATTCATTTCCTCCCCCATTTTTGGGGAGGAAACTCATCATTCCTAAACAAGATATACCGTAGATAAAGTTCTCTCGGGTTACAAGCCGGGTTGTTTCTTCTACGTCTCTCAACGTTTCGGTCCCTGTCTCCGAAACCATCTTCAGGAGCGAAGTGATGCATGAGATTTCTCCTCCGGTTAATATAGGGGGCTCGTTTGGTTACATTTACTTCCAGCTGTATCTTTTTGGTTGGCAGTTGGCTGGCGGTTAGTTGAGGTGGCGCCGCGGCCCCACCTCACGTCGCGCCGTCCCCCTCCCCCATTTTCCCCCCATTCACCCAAAAAGATACAGCTGGAAGTAAATGTAACCAAACGAGCCCCCTATATTAACCGGAGGAGAAATCTCATGCATCACTTCGCTCCTGAAGATGGTTCCGGAGACAGGGACCGAAACGTTGAGAGACGTAGAAGAAACCACCCGGATTGTAACCCGAGAGAACTTTATCCATAATATTCGCCGGGAAAACACCAGATCTTTTCTAAGATATACCGTAATTTTCCAATTATAATACGCACCCACGTTATTACGTGCGCAATGTGAGAATTTTCTTATCACCATGTATAATATGCATTTGGCTTTTAGAGAATGGAATTCTACGCTATTATTCGCGTATCTGCCGGACCGTTCAGCACCCGACGGATCACCGCGCCAGCATGGAATGCTGCTAATGGAAGTCTCTTACGTACCCCTTTGATTTCTCAATGTGACGATCTATCAGTAACAGGTTCTTCCCCTCTGAATTTTTGTTTACATTTAATAATTTTATTAATAAGCGGCAGTGTTCTTTTCAGAATAAACGTGAAATCAGAATAAATATATGTATGTTGAGTCATTTACTTCAAATGTCATCTATATGCCGAATAAAAAGATGTTTGTAACCATGTATAATACGCACCCTAATTTTTTGACGTATTTTCGTGGAAAAAATGCGTACTATATATGGAAAATTACGGTAACTTAAAATAAAAAACTTAAGAATTTTTTAAGATTACCTCCCCCCAAATACTTTTTTTCAAAAGTCAACCGAATTTGCTAATGCTGTTAAAGATATGTGTATGACTTCTAAACTGGTGACTTATGTTGTTATCAGTTTAAGAGTATGCCAACGGGCATTAAGTTTTTCAAGTGGTGTTTTTGCAGAGAAAGGTATTGAAATAACGTAATGTGCTAGATTGAAATGTGACTTAAATAAGTGAATAAGTGCAAGTCAAATGTGATGGTTGTGAGTAGGTGCAGTACAAGAGTTAAGATAGCTTTAGGAATAGTGATATTGGTGGAAGAGGTGATTGGTTTCAGTGCCTTTTTGCAGTTCCAAACATGAATAGACACCCGTTTTACTGTGGTCTTCAATCGTCAGTCAGTATTAGGATCAGCCACCCACTTTCTCCGCACCAGGGGCGGATCCAGGTGCTAGGCATCGAAGGCACTTGCCTAGGGGCCTCCACCATCTGGGGGCCTCCTCCACTTGAGAATTTTTATATATATATAATATAATTTGATCGTAAGTGATAAGAGAACTGAAGTTATGTATCAGCAAGTATCAAATGTATACTGAATTTGTATGTAATTCCATGACCATTAATAATAAATAGGAAATGTTAGATTTCTCCGCCTTTGAGTGGGCCTCCGCCAGTTATTTGCCTGTGGGCCCTCGCACCCCTTGATCCGCCCCTGCTCCGCACAGTCTGAAGCCATCCTCCTTTCACTTATTTCTTCGTTTGTCAGTTACAGAAATGTTATAACTTCCTTCCGATGTCTTCGGAGCCTCACTAACCCCACCTCGAGCGAATGAAGTAAGGAAAAGGGTATCCTTTCACATAAGGGCGTGCACCCAGGAAAAACGAGCATAAAAAAAGTGACGGTACCGGGAATCGAATCCGGGATCTTACTCTATCCCCGAATATTTAAGAAAAAGTGTACTTGAAAGAAGACTGGACCTGAAATCTAACCGAAATCATGTGCTAAGTTACCCAAAAAACCTTTGCTTCTATTTCCTTAAGGGGGATTCCCTTTAACACCACCTTGGACCAGTGCCTCCATGAGGCCGTTGACGATGCCACTCAATCGGACAAAACCACACTTGCCCTTGCCTACCAAGTTCCCAAAAAGGTTTGAACAGATGTTTGGGCGAATAGCTCAGTTGGTTAAAGCAGCCTCCCAGTAAGAGGAAGATCCGCAAAAGTAAATAATATATTTAAATATTATTTGAAGAAAAGTGCCTATGTTTAGTATTTTTCTATTACTTATTATAAAATTACTGGTCCCGCCCGACGTTTTTCAAGTCCGTTTTTCTTTGGGATCTTTCCTTGGTGCACGCGCGTATCTGCAAAGTTATCCAAAAACTCTATCCATTGTAACCCCCGGATGGATGTCATGTCCAACTTTTCAGTCAAGGCGCCGGACTTTTTCAAGTCCGTGTTTTCTTGGAGGGAAGTTTTGTTGCCGAACGTATATGACATGATCTTTCAAATTACGCTTAAGATTACCTTACGTATCAATATGATTGTTCCAAATGGTAATTTACTTCTTATTTTCAGAAGTTAGAATTCAAGCACTGGATGTCACGCAAAAGAGCATCACCAAGAAGTAGAAGAGTACTAGTATTATTGATGATGACTGAATCAACTAAATATCTTTGAAAATTTTCATAGATTGAAAATCGGCCATGGAACTCTAGGGAAAGATTGAATAATTGACATGTCACAATTTGCATGGTCCAAATGTCATTGATAGAAACATTCAATACTACGCATTCATTTAAAATCAGTCTGATGAAATAAATTACCAAAGGCGGTTTATAAAGGTGACATTATTCACACTAATTTCCATCCTATTAAAGTTTATAACTTATTTATATAAAAGTGGAAGTCCATGAGAGATATGTTTCCTCTCGAACATGAAACATTAACTTCATAGCCATATTTTATTTAAGATTTTTGACAATAAAGCGATATTGGAGAGAAAAAGATAAAGTAACCATCAAATCCATCCACAGAGGTATTTAAGATTTAAAGCTAAATTTTTACAGTTCATATCTAAACATATTGAACCACCGATAAAACTGCAAACATTAAAGAGCTTATTGGATTACTAATTACAAATGAAAGATTTCGTTCTAGGATATCGTTACCATAAAAATATATACTTGACAAAGTTAACACTGAGATTCTGAAAATATTATAAAAATACCACGATTAAAATTGCTGATTAGCTCCTCGGCGTATAATTTTTGCTCATGTACCATCTTTTTCTGGATCTACGACATCACCAGCGATCTACTTCCACTTTCTTCCCAACACTTTCCCTAGAAGCATGACTAGGCTTTTTCAACATGAGATTTAAATAGATTTCAGGAGCAAATTGCGCTATATAAAATGGTCAGTCAGAAATGACGAAGCAGTAACTGTTGTCATTAAGAAACGATCCCCAAGGTAATATTCTAAGACAACGAATATTGGTCATGATGTTCTTTGTGACTCAGAAAAATTAATCATAATGTAGGCAAAATTTTAAACACACGCAGCATACATCGGCTAAAATAAAAACATCTGTAGGTGTCAAGATTTTTCCTTTGTCATCGAGGTGAGGTAATTATTGGTAATAATGGCTTCTTGGTCGTAAGAAACACTGCATTACCTTTATCTTAACAAAAATGTCAACATATCTTATTACGCAATACTTGATAAATTAAAATTATCAAATAATTAATCTTTTTCAAGACCGCCAACTACTTCAAAGAACGCAACCTTATTTTCATCTTTTATTTCCTATCGTGATATCTACGGTTGAAGAGCAGATGGCAGAACACTCTGAATACTTGCGGAAGTATACCTACCGTTTCGCCGTTCAGTAATGGAAAAGTAAAATAATTTTTTAACTCGTTATATCCTAAGTAGATGAAGTGAGTTAATCAAAATTTACAGGTATAGAAACTAGAGGTTTTTAGTTAATTTTATCAGTGTCATATATGTGTATTGAATTTGCTTAGCTCCACTTATAGTGTATCATATTTGGGTCTCAAGGAATAGAACAGTTTATAACCTTGTGATTGGGGTGTTTGAGCTTTCATTTGCTGTGGCAACTGACAAATATAGTCAATTTTAAATTTATACATTTTCATTATCTTATATCACTTTCTGAAATTTATATTTAACGAAATGTTGCAAAATACGCGATGACTGGTTGTCACATTTGCAAGTTACTAAACGAATGATGGAGAGCAATCATGATTATGAAAGCAAGACTGTAGTTTATCATAAAATTATTGATTACTAATGGCCTTTAACTATTCCATAGAAATAATTCATCATGTCTTTGAAACCAAAACGAGTAAATTTCAATGAAACCTGGAACGTCCTTCAAGAGACAGTAAAAGGAGTCATCACGTTAGGAAATGTGCCCAAAGCAACTTGGTATGACCGTTTTAGGTAATTGAACATCAGCTCCTCATCATATTTTAACATTTAAAATTTAATAATATGCATGTTTATGTGATATTGTATAATAATATATTACTCATTATGAAACCTCAGACATTGATATTTTTCTGTCAATTTATAATATTTCTTAACATTATTCTATATCATTAAAATTTCAGTTGATGGTTAATGAGATGTATTAATCGTAGAAAATGAGTAACCTAACATTTTATTCACTGTTATTGGTTTTCTTTCAGTGATGTTTATTCCCTGTGTGTGGCATACCCCGAACCATTGGCAGATCGTTTATATCAAGAGACCAAAACTTTTCTTGATAACCATGTACGTGGTTTGTTGGAAGATGTTCGTTCTCATGATGAGAGTAATCTTCTTCGGACTTATCATAATGCGTGGCTGGAGTATAGCCAAGGAATCGATTACCTGCACCGACTTTACAGGTTAGCTTATTTTACTAACGTAGTTTTCGTGTGTCAGATTACTTACGAGAATTATTTCCAAGTTAAAAGTTGTTTTTATAGATTATTTATTGTTATCTCACTATACTCTTAACTTAATGCATTCATATGTCAACTTCATCTGCTCTCTATATGTTGGGGAAAGGGTTTTAAGTGATTTGTTAAGACGTACACCTACGGAAAATACTGTCGGAAAATACAAGAATTAAAAAGTCTAAATATAAAAATAATCATCTTTCTTTCAGTGTGTTCAGTATGTGCATAGTTATTCATAATATATATATAATTTATTTATTATATTATAAATTATATTAATCATATTATGAAGCTGATGTTATTTTTTATATGGCTGTCTATCTAACATTGATCACATTGCTAAATTCATAAGTTTTTAAATTTTTCTACTCCATTTTATTGTTGTTATGGCATTACCATGTTTTGTGATTGTCTTTTAACATTTTTTCATGACTATTGACTTCATTTATAGTAATTTATATCGGCTTTCTTTATATTCTTCTCCATTTTGATATTATTATTATTCTAATATTTGTCAGCTAACTTTTGGCTTGTATCAATAATTATTGTTTTTACAATTTGTGTTAAAAGTTCATATCTTAATATTTTTGTTGTTTATTCTAAATTTTAATATTTTATCTAATTGCATACATCCCGTATGAATAAATAAATAATTATCATGGCCTGACTTGGTAGTGAATTGTAGTTCTTCGACAACAGAGGTAATTTTGCTTTGCATCGATTCCTGGTGGCTGCTCATTCAAACAGAATTATCTTAGTTACTCCTCTATTTGTGTATCTGGTAGTCATATCTTGGTAAAAATTACTACACTTCGAAGCTACTTCAAAATTTGTGGTACTAACTAGGCTCACATAATTTATGCTCCAACTTTAATATTTGTAATGTACAGTAATACAGTACTCATTCCAACAGTTACTTGAACCAGCAGCATATTAAAAAACAGAAGTTATCAGAAGCTGAAATAATATATGGGAATCATACGCCCGACTCATTCGAGCAAATGGAAATTGGTGAACTAGGTATGTATAATGCAATTTATGTCAAATGGAAAATGATTATAATATCCCAAAATAATTTAATATGTTAGTAATCTTTTGGTTTGAAACATGAATTTTCATGAATAAAATTTCTTTTGTTTGAAGGGCTTGAAATTTGGAAACGTAATATGATAGAACCATTATGGGAGAATTTAGGGTATCTGTTATTAGAAGGTATTCAGCAAGACAGAGTTGGAGATGCCCCCTTTCACGTAAAGGATACCATTCGAGGCGTTATACAGTCATTTGTTAGTGTTGAGGAGTACAAGAAGAAGGGTAATCTGGAGGTATTACAACAGCCTTTTGTTTTTAATCGATATTTTGCTGACTGGTATCTGACTTAATTTTCTTTCCTTTCCAGCTCTATGAAAAAATCTTTGAAAGGAGATTCTTACTGGCCAGTGGAGAGTATTACGAAAGGGAAGCAAGTCGCCTGCTCCAGGAATGTGATGTTTCTCAGTATATGGAACGTGTGGTTCAGAGGCTAGAAGAAGAGACCTTGAGGAGCAAAAAGTTCCTTCATTCAAGGTAAAGATTGTCTATATATCTAAAAGTTTTCAAGATAGTTATGATTCTATGATTAGTTAGATGAGAACATGAAAGGTTATGAAAATTTAATTTTCCTATTTTGCACTTTCCTTAAATTCTCTTCAGCTCAGGAAGATGGTTTTATAGAGAAATGTAATTTTTATTATCACAATAATGTATTTTATATTTTTTTCGAGTAATAGTAATTGTCACAGTTGTCAAATACACAGCCAATGAGCCAGGTTGAATATATCCCAAGTAAGGCAAGGCTAATACTTGCTAATTTCCTATTCATTTGAATACTTAAATAGGATGATAGATGTGCATTACAGAATCTTAACTCTTATGCACCAACATATTTATGAAGATGTTCTGGCCCGGTAGCTTAGATGGTGAAAGCAGCCTCCCAGATAGAGGAAGATCCCAGGTTCATTCCCAGCCCTGTCAGAACCTTCAAGTCCATTTCTCCTTGGGAATTTTCCAGGATGCACCTCTTTATGTGCAAAGTTACCTTAACCCTTTTCCTTATGAAGATAAGTTAATGATATTAGTGAGCGTAATATTGAAATGAGGATTTCTAACATATTATTCATTGAAGCTAAGGGTCATTTGTGGTTTTTTTACATTTTAAAGTAGATCATTGACAAATTAACCCAATGCATAGTTGACTTTACTCTAATTTGTAATATAAGTATGTCAATTTCAGTATATTCTTTGTGTTTTTCAAGGAATGCAACCAAGTTAAGTCCTGTATTTTAGTTATATTATATTTTTATTCCAAAATATAAACCAAAATTGACTGAGCTGGTGACTAATCAAGGTAGTCATTTAAAAAAAAAAATTTATTTAAAGAAAGACTTCAAGTTTCTTATATTTTGAGGATATTTATTCTTCCAGATACATCTAGGAGTAATTGTTTTGTATTCAGTGGAATGTCATCTCTTCTCGAAGAATTTTAATTCAAATTTTTTCAGAGCTGGAACTTTGGTTTGGTCAAGCTCAACTTTGTAGAGAGATATTATGAGAGTGGATCCAAGAAAAAAGGTTCATTTGCTGTTTTCCAACAGTAAACATCTTCAAAGGAAGGCTATTAAGGAACAACAGCCATTTATTTCCCAACTTCTTTCTTCCATAATATATTTCCTTTCATCCTTTTTCCCTCCATTTCCACTTATATTCCCAAGTTTCTGCACATGACATAAACTAAATTAAGTAGAACTAAAATACTTTTATCTCAAAAAAGTTAATTTCTCATGTCACATTGTGTGATTGAATTTGGTTTCAGTGTTAATAGTTCTTGTTATGCTTGAGTGGTTTGTACAGAGAGGAAGGAATAGAATTCTAAGAATATAAACCTTGAACCTGAGTTAAATATTTTCATTTTATGATTTATGAATTTGAAAAATCTGGCTCCTGGGAGGGAGGTGTATAATGCATGATTGCTATTGATGAAAAAGGTGTGGACTTGATAATGTATTCCAAGGAACTCATCGTTTGTTTTCCTTTATTCTCAGCTCTTTTTCTAAAGTGAGGGCTCAATGTGAGCAGAAGATGGTGGCTGATCACCTGCCTTTTTTGCATGGAGAATGTGCTGCAATGGTTAAGGGGGAGAGAAAGAAAGATCTACGCAACATGTACCCTCTTTTGAGACCTATTGCCGGAGGTCTTCCAACTCTAGTTGAAGCTTTGCAGGAACACGTTCGCCAGCAGGGGTTGCAAGCAGTTGGTAACTTAAGGGGTGAAAATGTAAGCTATCACCTGCTTTGAGTCTTCATTTTAGAACCTTTGAGGTGGTTAACCAGAAAGATTGTTTCTCAATTCTTCAAGAAATCACTACTTTCTAAATTTCATGAACTATATATTTGTTAACAAAATTTTCTTGATTACGTTTATATGATCTTATTTTCCCCTCAAAATTCTAAAAAAAGTTACCATTCATCAAAAGTTTTGGAAGTTTTCAACCTGTTACTGTATGTCTTATTGAATTACTCCATCAGGTGCATATTCAATTTGTTGAGAGCATGTTGGAGGTCCATCAAAAGTATAAAGACCTCATTAAAGATGTATTCTCAGGTGATCAAAATTTTATGGGTGCTTTAGACAAGGCTTGCAGTTATGTGATTAATCATAGACTGAATCCAAGACAGCCATGTAGGTCTCCTGAGCTGGTAAGAGAATTCTGAATTTTCAGCATTATTATGTTCTTAAGTTTGATGACTATAACTATAAAAGGTTCATAGTGGTTTTGTGTCATTGATATCTAGAAGTTGCCTGTTCCTTAATTTACTAACTCTAAAATAATGTTTTTCAGTTGGCAAAGTACTGTGATTCATTATTAAAGAAATCTTCTAAAGGCATCTCGGAGGCTGAAATTGATGAAAAGCTTTCTAATTCAATTACTATATTCAAATACATCGACGATAAAGACGTTTTTCAGAAATTTTATTCTAGAATGTTAGCAAAGAGGCTTATACATCAGCAGAGTCAGTCAATGGATGCTGAGGAAGCAATGATTTATCGCCTAAAAGTAAGTAAATCCTGTATTTCTTGTGAATGGCATCTCATAAGGTTCAATGAAAAAAACATTAAGGCGTTTGGATACAGAAAAAGCTGTTTTCATTCCATTGGCTTGTCCATAATTGCAAACTAATAGACAGAATACCTTTGTTTTCTCCATTCAACGCTTGAAAGATGTAGCTAGGTGTATTTATGCACACACGTTGCCAACCACATTTGAGAAAAAAAATATTTAACATACCAAGATATTGATAATTTCATTGTACTGCTACATGGATACAATAGTGAAATCAACTTTCACTCGTTGCATAGCTGTAGCCTTGATCTTTGAATTCAAATACTACTCGGATGAGACATTTTCGTATAATATGAGAAATCAGGGGAAAATCTGAGTATATCCAGAGGTTTTTTGAAGGTAGTTCCCCTTCTTTCCCTCACATTCTCTCTTTCTGAACCCACTACCATTGTAAACCACAATGGAAACAAAGGATTAGGAGAGTAGGGTAGTCAGTATTTCTTAGCGGCAGAGGTGGCAGGCCAAAAGTGTATCAGCATCCAAGGCAGGTAATAGGCATGTAATAGCCTCCTTCCAAGTTCAGAATTGTTTCAACCCTTACTCTTATTTCATGGAAATGTATTTAACTTGTGCTTAAAGATACTGGAATGACTGTTACCGGTATTGATTGTTACACCGAACCAGCATTATATATTTTTATGCTTCATCAGACAAATGTAGGTTATAGGAAAATAGAAATAATATTATATTTTCATTTATTTGACCATTTTAATGTATTCAATTGATCCCCCATAGATAGTTGAAGTATGCTCATGTATACTTTGGTCTCCAGTTCAATTATCAAAGCCTTTAATCACTCCTTTAAGCTGATTAATGCCAATGAAATTCATTTTTAATCATTTTTGGGTTTTATTTGTATTGAAAATTTCTATAAGAAAGGAACGCCAAATATAAATACTCTATTATTTATTTTTTATATCATATACCCCACAAACAACCATTTTTTGGACTTTTACAGTGGTAGGTATTAACAACAACAATCGCATAAGACCATTCCATGACCATTAATTGGTAAAATCCGACTAGCCGGGATTCGAACCCGGGACCTTGGGGTTGGAGCGATACAGTGGGAGCACACTAACCACTCGGCCACTCACCACTATCTTCAGAAGTTTGTTACAATAGAATCTGTAATGTCTCTCATATTTTAAAGGGTATTCAAAACAAAAATTTTTAATCTCAATAATTTTCCCATAATTTGTTGTCTATCATCTATGATGACAATATCAATATTTACAGAATTTCTGAGGAAGCTTCTCAGTTTGGTGCAATTTTTTTGTTTTTTTTTGTTTAATCTTGTAATAGAAATTGAGCCTAAAAACAAACAATGACATAAATTGACCAATTAAATATCTCAAACAATGATTCATAGATTAACAAAGTAATTTACGTGCTAAACTCAACAAAAGTTTTTGCATACCTCATGCTTACTACGTGTCAACCAAAATTCCCTAAATATTATCCTTTTTCCATCCTTGCACTGACAAATATTATCATAAAACCTTGGAATGTTGATTCTTCCTCATATAATCTAGCATTCATTCTTACTATTATTTCTATATGGATTTCAATAGTATTTTGATTAGAGAATGTATGAGCTTAGGTACAGAAATTGTATTGGTCTTCATCAGGGCAGATTGTTTGTAATCACAAAGTGTTACAGAACTTACGATAGATAAGGATGCATGGGTATGTTGAATAGAAGTTAAATAATTATATTATGTTTTAGGTTTTCAAGATTTATTGCATCAAATACATTTCTCAACTATTCCATGTTAGCATTTATTAGCTAAATTTTTAATTTTTTCCATAATATATACGTAAAAAGTTATCGGTTTCTATAGAAAATAGAGGGTACAGAATAATTCAATTGAAAGCCTATGGAGTTACACAAACAAAAATGGTAGAGAATCCCTAAATTACAGTATGATAATACAACTCGTCTTAAGTAGGTATTTGTTACACTTAACAGTTGAGAAATTTTTATCAAAAATCATAATGTAAGAAGGAGATCTATTGATAAGTTGTGACAAAGTCATAGGCTGAGAACCCCAAATGAATGGGTAGTGGAAATAAATTAGCATTTAGCATCTTAGAAGCAACTGTAGTTTTTATTAATTAAATTTGCACTTTGCTAACCAGTGCTGAGAAATACTTGAACGAAAAACAATGTCGATAAAATTTGATTCCCTGTCACATTAAACTTGTATCCTCGAACTCGCAGAGCCTGTCGAGCACCTCCTATTCTAAGGGACTGAGGTCCTTTTGTTTATCCTAGCCAACTTCCTCACTCCCCTTCACTTCACATTCCACCTAAGGGCGAAGCTAGAATTAAATGTGTTGATGGAATGTGGAAGATGTTAACAACAAAAAATTGGAATAGTTTTCAATGATATTATAATGTTCCAGTCTAATTATTGTTCTCTTTCTCTAACAGCAAGCTTGTGGGTATGAATTTACGAATAAGCTTCACCGGATGTTTACTGACATTTCTCTGTCAGCTGACCAAAATAATAAATTCAGTGAATTTTTGAAGAAAGATAATGTAGATCTTGGTATCAACTTTTCAATATATGTTTTGCAGGTGAGTTTTAGTCTAATTGGTAGAGTAAAATGTTTTCTGTGTTTTTTGCGTTATTGTAAATTCTTGTTTTTAAAACAATTTCATTATTTTCACTGATATTAAATTATAATCAATAACTTAGGCTGGTGCTTGGCCTTTGGGACAAAGCAGCTTAACTTCATTTGCTGTTCCTCAAGAGTTGGAGAAGTCTTTGCAAATGGTAAATATCTTTCTTTTCTGTAAAAATACATGAAAACTAGTTTTATCTGTGTTGTTATCTCTTGGTTTATGATTCTTTTGATAAATACCCATACCCAAGGAATTTGAATAAGCTTGTATATCCCCTTAAACTACTGGTAAAGAATAAAATTGAAACAGCTTATAATGAATTAGAGGTCTAAAACCTCTCCACATGCTGTTTTTATGAGTATTTTGCCGTGCGTTACCAGATAACTGACCTTCTTTGAAGCACTTAAGGGATATTTCAAAAGAGGAGATAAAAAAAACTTTGGTTTTCCTCTGCCCATGAAGATATTGTAAGGCAATTAAAAAGTGTAGCTCTTCAGAAGGTCAGTAATCAAGGCCATTCCATTGTTCCTGGAATTGGTAGCTACACATAGCAGAAAACTGACAAAGACTGCTTTTGGAGTGGTTTTAAACCTCGAATAAAAATTTCATGCCTGTGTATTACTAATGTGATTTTAATAATTTAATTTTGTCGTTATCTCCTTCAGTTTGAAAACTTTTATCATACTCGCTTCAGTGGAAGAAAGTTGACATGGTTGCACCATTTATGTCAAGGTACGCTATTTTTATGTGCATAGACCCTTGTTTAATTTTCTTCACATATCTTCCTTATCTTATTACTTGCAGTTTGGTGAATGAGGCTTTGATAAATTTTTCTCGTCTTTTTCAGTATATTTTAATTTTTTGTTTAAACTTGAATGCAAAGAAGTGGTAATTAAGGAAATCCAATTGATCTTAAATTTTACTTTGGTTGAATTTTCCAGTATTGGTTACATAAACTTCTTTCTGGGATGATTTTAAAGTAATGAGCTGAAAATTTATTTAAAATTTATAAAAAAGAATTCCTTGAATATTCAAACTTTGATTGTTATTCACTCAGTCTTCTTTATTTGCAATTTTTTTACCTCTAGATTTTACATTAATAATAGTGTAGTATTAAATTTTCAATTGAAAATATAGTGATTCAATTGTTTATTTACTTGTATTTTCAGGTGAATTGAAGTTGACTTATCTCAGCAAACCATATATAGTCACTATGCAAACATTTCAAATGGCAATACTCCTGCTGTTTGAGAAAACAAATGCTCTAACTCACAAAGAGCTCCAAACTACTCTGCAATTAAATAGTGAGCAATTTTCTAAACACCTGGCATCGTTACTCGACTGTAAAATATTACTGTGTGAAACTGAGGTTAGTCTGTATGATGTTTCATTTTTATGTTATTATAGCCTGTTTTTTCATCACTCTAAATGCATTGGCTTCTTTAACCCACTCAATGCCTTGAATTCAAGACAGTGGGATGGCATAACACCCGTTTTCCATCCACCCCTTCCCATGATTCAAGGCATATTTGCAATTTTCTCTGAAAATTTATTTATTCTTCAATTTAATGCAAATAAGTTTCAATATAATTATATAATAGGAAACTATGAAATAAAGGGAAAAATATCTTTCATTTCAGGGTTGCATCTTGATACATTATCTTGATATAATTATAATAGTTTACATTAATTTTGAATATCCGTCATTCCGAAAATATTTTTTTGAGTTACAGTGGCTATGTACTATGTACTGTAGAGTTGCCGCTTGAAATTTACTTTCGTTAAAACCATTCCTTATTTTATTAATTATAATTTTAGCATTGTATCTTCTATAGCTATGTCTTTTGCAATATTGTATGTTGTATCTTTCAAATATACTCTTAAAAAATGCTTTATGAAAACATCAATATCAGTTTGGTGTATATCCAATTTTGCAATAGAAAAGTATGTAATGAACCATTTAAATAATAGGGGAGACCGGGTCTCGTTGGCTGAGTTTTGTTTTTGGAATTTCTGTACTCATTTTGGTTTGACTTTTTGAAAAACGGTTTGCTCTGTCATAAAGATACAACCCTTGAGCATATATGTTAATTTTTTCATCCATGACAAAAAATCAGGGAAAAAGTTATGAACAATAAAATATGGCAACAAAAATCGGCCAACCAACCCCAAGGCCGGGGAAGGTTGGCCGAGTTTCGTAAAATAAGTGAAAGACATCAAATGCATCAATGGAAAATATTTGTTACTGAAAAAAAGTAAGTGTATATAGTTTTATAATATGTAGGTACGTAAAAAAAACACCGCTCTTTACTTTTTAGTCTTTTTAACATTTTTTGCCTTATATTCAGCAGCTTTAGTGAACTCTTTCATAGCTCTCGCGGCTTTCTTTTCCTCTGCCAGCGTACGCTTATGTTTTTTGTTTTCATTTTTCTCCTTCTCCAATGCTGCTTTTATTGGGGAATTGGTCAAAATTTCGGTTGATCGGCATTTACGACCTTGACGCGGCTTTTAATTATATAAATCGCCCTGATCATCAAGGGAATAGAAATTTAGATAAAATTTTCGTATATTTTATCAAAATTCTCGCAATTTCGAATTGCAAACGATATTCCTCGACCAAAATAAGAATCTTTATTCTATTTCCCTTCTTTTAATGCTAGTTTCGACTTCCTACGACTGTTCTTTCTAATTTAGCTCTGCAAAAGTGAACTTTACGTGTATTTCTTACGCAAACTATTTTACTCGTCTGGGTTCCAACCGTGGACTTTAGGCAAATTTAAAGTACCACTTGATCATCTCTGGGAAGACATTTAATGATGTTAAAAGTTTGAACATTGTGCGACGTCAAGTTTTCGAGATTATCTGGAATATACATACAAACATACACACATCCATTTTTATATATATAATTGATTTCCAATTTTTAATGATTCCAATCTCTTATTTCTATTATTAATAATAATTCAATTTATTTTTATTGCACATTTCTCGTGCCTATTTTTCCTTATAATCATCAATATTCGCATAATATCCAATTTCGTTAAAAAAGGTTAGCTTTTCACGAGTTTCGAAGTGCACATTGCTCTACGCTAAATTTACAACTCGGCCAACCTACCCCAATGAATGTTTTCGAGAAAAATCATGGTTTACAAAAACAAAAGTGAGGTTACCCTGGAAACCGATATACCATTTTGTAGGGTTTTGAATACCCTTTCCAGCGGTACCATGTTTTTGGAAATCGGATGTAAATTGACTTGTGTTACGAAGATTACTTTACAAGAACAGAAATTTACTCACCAGTGTCGAAAAAAGAACAAACGTGCTCCTGTGTAAAGGGCAACACGAAAACACCTGAAATTACGTCGGTACATGGATGAACTAATACCTCACCAAAATCACTATAGATGTTGCCACTGTGCCCAAAAGTCTTTTTAAAAAAGATGCTCGGCCAACCTGCCCCTTCGGCCAACCAGCCCTGGTCTCCCCTATATTGTTATCCCTAAAATACAGAATAATGATACGGTATTTGCTATCTCTAGTAAATTCCTCAATTAAATCCTATATCTGTTAAATCTTTTCTTATGAATCAGCTTCTTATTGATTTCTGATTAAACCATGAATAATTTTGTGGCAAGTGAGCAGTTGCTCCTTCATGCATAACCTTCTAAATTCCTTCCCTGCAATCCTGTGGTTCTATTTTTTAATTATTTGGTATTCCAGGTATAGGTCATAGGGAGAAATTTGAAAAATAAAGATAATTATTACTCATTGCATCCAAAATTATCTCATATTTTTAATTTAAAACAATATTTACGTATATTTTATAAAAATTTGCGGCAATCTGAAATTTTAATTTTATGTTTGAAGTTTTCAACTTTTCTTATTTTATGCTTCCTCTACTTAGAATATTGGGCCGGACTCAGTGCTCCAACTAAATTTGAGCTATACCAATAAAAGAACGAAGTTCCGAATCACCGCAGCTCTTCAGAGGGAGTCACCGCAAGAAGCTGAGGCAACACTTTCAGCTGTAGATGAAGATCGAAAACTTTATCTTCAAGCTGCAATCGTGCGAATAATGAAATCACGAAAAGTTCTGCGCCATAATGCTCTTATTCAAGAGGTAAATTATATTTTATTATTTTGCTCGAGTAATTCTTTTACTGTAATCATAAAAGTAAAGTTCAATAATTTTCAAGTATCATGACTCGATTTGTACTTAATTGTATAATTTCAACTTATTTCTTTTCTAACGACCTTCTAAAGTTATTTGTCTATCTCAGAAATGTTTTTTGTGAACTTATTTTAATTTCTGCCAATAATTTTAATTTATGAATTAATAGCTTGAAGGCATCCAGAAGCAATAGAATCAATTAAGATTAGTTTAATTTACTGTTAATCAAAGATTTTCATGAATGGTTTGCATTTTTAAACTACATGTCATTTGTTAATACTGTTTAGGCATAAGCTAATTTTACTGTCCTTCTTTTACTTCGTTTTCGGTAAAAATTTGATTGGAATTTTAACTTTTTTCTTTCTCTTGAAAGAACTTGATTCTTTGCATACTTTAGCATGGTTATTAATACCTACAGTATTTCTGAGTATATCAATTTTATTTATTGCATAAAGTACAAATGTAATTTTGTCAATTCACAGGTATTAAGCCAGTCCAGGGCAACATTTGCTCCTTCAATCAGTATGATAAAGAAGTGTATTGAAGCCCTAATAGATAAACAGTACATTGAACGAACTCCAAACTCAGCAGATGAATACAGTTATGTTGCATAGATGCAGGGAATTGATGAGTAATATTGTAATTCCTTGAAGAGGCAATATTAAGGTTGAAATGGTTTTCGTAAACCTGTTGTGCATGGTGTCAGCAAAACACACAGCACGCCATTCTGACAAATGGATGCTTGAGAAAGTGAAGTGGCGTAAGGAGGAAATACAGCTCTTGAAATGTATTCTCCTCAGAGAATCGTCGAAAAGGTTTGTTACAGATGGCTAGCTGTGTATATGATGAAATTCAGTGTTTTTGCTCACTGGTATTATTTATGTGATGCCCTTAAGTCAATGCACACTTGCCATTTAATGGTTTATGTAAAAAATTCAATTTTGTGATTCAGCGATATTTTTAAGACTGGTAAATATATAAATATATATATATATAAATATATAGATAAATGTATCTATGTTGGGCAAGAAGAAGTGTTGCGACTGCCAAAAGCCATTCTTAAGTAAGACTATGGTTTTAATGCCATCAACCAAAATTTAGTAGTGTGGTATTGCTCAGGTAATGTGTTATACACATGAACTTTAAAATCATGCAATGGGATTGTTTATTTGTTTTAATAAGCTTTTCTCCTCTAATCTTATTACAATAATAATTAACTATGTACTGCATAAGTGGTTGGAATCATTTTTTTCCAAGTATAGGAATGCTAACTCTCGATAGAGTTGATGAAGCAGCATGCTAAAAATGTGGTGCAGTGAATTTCATCAAAAGCCTTATTGGCCACAGTTTACCTGAACAGTGACATGGATTTTCTGTCGGTGAAGTGAAGGTGCCACGTGGCAGTATGATGATACTCAATTTGCAGCAGTTTGCTTGGTCTGTTTCAATGATACATGCTTATTTCCCATGTAAGAAGATTGCCACCCTTTAAATTTCTTATGTAGATATCCAAAACAGTTTTCCTTTTATACCTCATTGGCAATGATGTTTTTAAGCTTGGAAAGGTAGCTGTTACATGATCATCTCATATTCCATATCTAATGTAAAGATAATGGATGTGTTTGTTATTTATTTCCTGTTGAGTTTCTCAATTGCACAAATTACCGAAGTAATTTTTATTGGAATTAAAGCTTTTCTCACCCAGAAAAATGAGGCAAAAGCTTAGTTTCTCATTTCTTTTGTTATGGTTGCTATTCAAATTTAAGATCTTACATTTCCTGGACTGTTTTCCACTTTGAGAGGGAAAAGACATTTATGGCTTCTTCCACTATTTTGCTATGGTATCGGAATATGATATTTGCAAAACTCTGGATGTGGAACTAGTAATTTTTTTAAACAGTAATGAGTTTGATTGAATCAGTGTACAGAGAATGTGGAAGTGAATGAATGCATTAATAAAACCCTTTGAGCATTTGGTTGTCAAGTTTATATATTTTTCCTTGTTCCTTTTAACTAAGCTTTCCTTGGATTTATTGGATATTTATTTGGATTAAGATCTCTGAATTTGTGTATCTCTGGTTATGTGCCACTTAAAAAAAATACTGTTTGGATGGGTAACTTCTAAAACGTTAAATCCTATACCATTGATGGAAATTATAGAACTATAGGTTTTAAATTAGAAATAAGTTGATACTTATTTCTATTGTGAAAGTTAATGCTAAAGAATTATAAATTTATCAAAGCATTTTCAAGAGCTATGCCTTCAACTCCCATAGGAAGATAAGCTATAATGGACAAGTCAATGGATTGAAGCAAAACTATAGGCAACTGTCATTTTCTGGCATGAAATGTAAATACAAAACAAAAAATTAAATTCCTTCAACCAAAAAAGGAGATAAGAATTTTTTCCTTTCCGATGAATCGTTGAGACTTGCATGAAGGGTAGCAATTACCATTGTATTAATTAGTAGTGACAATTTTATAATGGTACTAAATATAGTACCAACTCCTAACCATAAATCTTGGGCCTCCACAAGTATCTATGTATCTGCCCATTAATATCTCATTTGTATATCAATGACTTAACAAATGGATTTGCAGATTTCTTGGTGTACCTAATAAGTCAAATATTGTCTCTGCTGACTCCCACACGGAGCTCATGACTGCCAATCGCATATGTATGTTTAATATTTTAAGTACACTCCTGGCCAAAATTAATGTAGCACTGGCCGTAAGGATCGCTAGGGAGGTGCTGCGTTAATTTTGGCCAGGAGTGTGCATAGAGCTGAGAAAATTGAATTGCAGTAGAAGTCTGTTATAACGAGTACAGGAGTTACACGGGATATGACGAGAGTTGTGTTATAGCGAGTAATATTGTGGCCATTGTCTGTATCATTGCAAATAGGAGAGGGAGATGCATCCTTTATAACGAGTGGTAAGTATCGTTATAACGTGTGCAACGTTTCTATGTTTGTCTTGCAGGAGGCATATCCTTGAATCGTCAATTGATGTGAGAGAAGAAGTCCGACAAGCTAACGGTAATCTGAGGCCTGTTATCTCTTCAAATGGCAGAAAATATTAAATACAAAAATCATCGTCACCTAATTAATGCATTTGTTTTCCACAACTCGCCTCACCCATCCTCAGCAAAGATGATTCAGGGAGCTTTGAAATTAGATTACCTTTGATTAGAAACTTCTCACGAGTTTCACTCTCCCCTTAATCCCTCATCTGCACATCTTATCACCTCGTCTTTTGTTTCTTTTTGGCGACGACCCCTCTAGTCAGAACCGAAATTTTTAATTGAGTTCTCATCATATTGGCATCCGGCCATGGGATTTGTTTTCGTCGTCTGATTCAGGATTGGTGTCAGTGGCGGATCTAGGATTGAGCTGTGGGGGGGGGCTTGAGAGTTGGGATTAAAGATTCATTTTCTAATTATCAATTTTTGTAAGAAATTTTATAAAATTAAACTCAGTATACACATTTGAATTATGCTTATTATTATCTATCGTTGTAGATAAACAATATTTTCTTCAGAACTAATTAGTATGAACGATGTTACATTTAAGTAATTATTCTTCATGTTGACTTCTGGGGGGGGCTACAGCCCCCATAGCCCCCCCTGGATCTGCCACTGTATACGAGTCACATAAAAATGCCATTTTGTCACATTTATTTCGTATAGAATCATGCTGGTTCTTAACCTAACTATATTGTGAATTCGGAAATGCTTTGTTTTAAAGCAGATCGTTAGGATCTGCAAAGAAGAGCCGAATTTCATATATTTTGTCTTTGAGGCACGAGGAATGGCGTCTGTTGAACAAAGATCTAGTTTCGGTCATCAACTTCAACTCAACGTCGCCTCGACAGAGCTCCTCCCCTCCACCGCTCTCGCATTACCAAAAGTGCTCTGCTTTCAACGCCTGAGCTTCGTGGTGAGGTACAGAATGGCTAGGCACCATATTTCTCTGCAGCCTGCAGTGGCGGAATTAGGGGGGAAGGGTGAAATTCCCCCAAAATCCAAGAGAATATATTTTCCGAGGCCATAATTTAATACTTACAAACCGAGCATTGTCTATAGATGACGCGTGAGGGTTGTCGGAGTTAATGTTGCCTCAAGCTCTTGCTGTCCCTTTACAATCTGTAATACCTCGGAGTCTCGTCACTCATTGCAAAACATTGTTTCAATGGAGGAGTTCACACAAGTAGCGGGCACAAAATCAGACGCACCACTGGATGCAGCCGTAGCCACCACTCAGTATGTGGTGGCTACCCTTATAGAATCATTGTCTCTAATTTATCAAAATCTGTCACAATTTTCTTGAGACCATGCATCATGTTCACGAGAGATGGTGAAATGTTATCACACTTCACATTAAATATGCTAATATCAAATGGTGCTGCTCTTACAAGAGTTTCGGTAAACTCGTTATATTCATAAAAGGTCCCATTTTTTTTTAAGTATAGCATGCCAGTTATGTAACGAAACGCGGATTCTTAGCCTTGTGGTAACTTTGGATATTCTTTCCTTATGTAACCATATTTCTTTGGTTTGTTTGTACAATCATTCAATTCAATAAAAAAATCATCATCATAAAATATTAGTGCGAGCTGCATACGTATTTACAGCTGCTTATACTTTACCATTTTGTCTAATTCCTATACTTGTTTTACTTTTGGAGAAATTAGGATTGGTGATAATGCTCGGGAATTCAAATATATAGATATTATTTTGGTCGAAGGGAACTATTTCACCCAATGGTTTTTGGTAAATAGCTGACACGCCTTGGAACGTTGGTGGTAGGAAACGGAATCATTCTGTTATCAACAATGGTTTAGCGACTTTTCCCCACCACAAATCATTCAATTCATGTATCCAAACCCATTTCTGATAAAAAATGTACATCATATTCCTAACAATTAGGAAATGTTGTCCTGATTTTATTTCGCATATATTTGGGAACGTTTCTGCTTTATTTGGTTTCTCAACATCCTCTTCATCGATGTCCGTCTGTGTTGTGACAGTGGGTTGTGTGCGCACTCCATAAATACTTTGAATACCATTTATATCATCCTCACTCAATTCCAATTTAGGCTCCCTCCCATAGTATGCATACATAATCGGCGAAATATTCTTGGAATGTGAAAGACCTAATGCATGACCAATCTCGTGTAAAAGAAACAAATTAACTTCATCCTCTGAATTGTTCCCATCCATTTTCAAATACCAATTCTCTGATAGATCGATGTGTATTTCACTATGTCCATTATTCCAGGGAAACTCAGCATGACCCAATATTGAACCAGGTCTGTCAAATCTACTAGATCACGTATCTGTGGGATTTATCTTCTTGCGAACATACCTTCGATCAGATATGATAATATCTGAATCAAGAGTGTCAAATGTAAAGTTTAGATTCGTAGCATTACTGCATTTCTCAAATGCGGCCTTAGCAAGGTTTATGCGAGTATGTCCACTCAATGCATAATGCCACCTTATGTCTTCTTTAAGCCATTTACTGGAAGATGCTGAATACTCCCCAACATCTGGAACGCCACATCTCGGTCTATGTATCAGTTTTAATGCATCTTCGTTGGTTACATTGTAAAACTCGGAAAATAATTCCAACCCCAGAACCAAAGGGTCAACTAACCCACCCTCAACCTCCTGATCGAGGTATCCATATTCTTTCAATACCTGCTCTGTACATGTTTCATCAACTTTGGATTGTTGATGAGTATATAGGAATAAATAAAAAAAAATAAAAATGGAAAACCGAGCAAACATCTTCCTACGCTGTCTAATCTCATAATGAATTGAAAACATTAAAATGCGGTGTTTAAATAACCATGTGTAAAACATCCTAATTCTCCCACCTCCTTTTGCATACATGATAATGTCCCCATGTAAGTGTATTCACTCCATCATTTAAAATATATCTCTTCTCATCAAAGGGGCTCAGTGCTATTTTATTCATCTCCTCAGTATGCACAATATGTCTTATGGATCTAAACAAAGTCAAAAGTCTAAACTTCTCAAGCAATGCATGTAATCATCAAAGGAATTCCTGATAGTTGCCTTTTTTATCCCCTTAGCTCTTTTACCATTAAATCCATCCTCCAGGGTGTATGAAAACATTTTGCTCCGAAGTCCAGCAAAATTTGTCATGATTTTTCCACCACACTCATTTTTCATTTTACCAATAATTTTATTATTTAAATTTGAATAGCAAGTATGATTTTGAGGATAATTTAAGGAATCATAGAGTTGAAGATCCTCCCTCATCATCAGCCATTTTCAATCTGACGTCGGATGTAAGCCTCCCCAAGTACTTTCCAATTTTCTCTGTCCTGAGCTTCTCGTTGCCACGTTACACCTAAGTACTTGATGATGTCTCTGTTCCACCTGTCCATAGGTCGTCTTCTTGGTCTCTTCACATCTCTTGGTATCCAGTTGAGAACGGCAGATGTCCAACGGTTGTCGTTTCTTCTTGCAATATGGCCGGCCCACCTCCATTTCAGTGATCTTACCTTATCTATTATGTCTGTAACTCCAGTCATCATTCTCACCCAAGTGTTTCGTTTCCTGTCTCTTCTTGTGATTCCCAGCATGCAGCGCTCCATGCTCCTTTGCGTTGTCTGAAGTCTCTGGGTTATTGCAGCATTTAACACCCAAGTTTCACTTCCATAGGTCAAGACAGGTAAAATGCATTGGTTGAAGACCTTCCTCTTCAAAACCATTGGCATTCTTGACTTCAGAATGTGTGAGTTCCTTCCAAATGCGCTCCAGCCAAGTTTCATTCTTCTGTTTACTTCATTAATCCTGTTTTTCTCTCCTGTTGTTACAAGTTGTCCCAGGTATGTGTATTCCAAGCAAACATCCAGAGGTTTTCCTTGAAGTTTGACTGGCTCTTGCACTGTAAAAGAATTATACATTACCTTTGTTTTTGTTAGGTTTATCCTGAGTCCTATCTTCTGTCCTGCTGTGTTTAGCTCTTCAAGTCTTGAAGTTAGATCTACTGCGTTAGCTGCAAAGAGAACTATATCATCTGCAAAACGGAGGTGACTGATGTACTGCCCATTTACTCTTAAGCCCTTCTCTTCCCAATCAAGGGTTTTAAAAACTTCTTCTAAAATGGCTGTGAACAAGATGGGAGATAGACCGTCACCTTGTCGAACTCCCTTTTCAATCTTGAATTCATCGGTCTCTTCATGAAGCATTACAGAAGCTGTGGCATTCTCGTAGACACTGCGCAAGAGGCGGATGTACTCAGAATCTATCCCTTGATTCTTCAGAGCTTTCAGAGTGGAGGAGGTACTTACCGAGTCGAAGGCCTGTTCATAATCTACAAAGCAAAGGACGAGTGGCATCTCGTATTCATTCGTTCTGTTTATAATTTCCTGTAATGTGTGGATGCGGTCCATAGTGCTGAAGCCTTTCCGGAATCCCGCTTGTTCTCTAGGCTGGGCTGAAGACAGGGTCATCTTAAGACGTTCCGCTATTATCCTCATGAATGTTTTGTAGACAACTGGAAGGAGGCTAATGGGGCGATAGTTCTTCAAATCTTCTTTGCTTCCTTTCTTGTGCAGAAGGGCAATCCTTGCGTGGTTCCATTCCTTGGGAATCATTCCTTGTTTAAGACAATTACTGAATAATTTTGCTAAAACATTAGCAATCTCTGTTCCACCAGCTTTCAGATATTCCGCCAACACCCCATCTGCTCCTCCTGCTTTCCCATTCTTCATCTGCTTAATCGCCGCCATTACTTCTTCTGGGAGGATTGAGAGGAGATTTTGTGAGCTTTGGCTTTCCTCTTGGTTCTCCTCTTCGGCGTTTCCTATCTTCTTGTATAGGTTGCCAAAGTATTCTGCTACAATCCTCAATATTGCTGGTCTGTTATATCCTCATAAAAATCCATTGTTTTAATCTCTAAAATGAAAGAATCGGTGTCCATATATAAAAGCGAGAGGTTATTCCCATATCGAACTCTCAAGTGATTATAAAAGAAATCATACATTTAAATTTTTGAAATGTCAAACACAGATTGACCAACATAAATCGGTTTGTTCATTTTGGTTATTTGCCTTCTGCTATGGACTCCTATTAAATTTTCACTAAATATTATTCTATCTAGGAAAAGAGAACTAGCAATCAACTTTCTCAATCTCCTTTTGTTGGAAACTAGCTCAAAATTTATTCTTTTCCGTACATTTTCCATTGCTTTTCCAAAAACGGCGTTGTTCATTAATTTGAAGATCTCTTTTTCAAATTCTGAAGAGGCTGAGCGCCTTTTATCAGAATTGAAATCAATGTAAGACTTCATCCATTGGGATTGGTTGAATTCCAATACTCTGTGTATAGCTTTCAATTTCAATCCCATTGATAAAGCTTGCTTGAGATTTTGATAATGAAGAACATAACGCTCCTTATCATATAGAGTAGTCATCAACTTTGGAAATTTCAAATCTGGTGGAACTCTAGATTCTGGACATAATGGTAAATCGTTATGCACATCATGCAAACACCTTAGATACTCTAAGTCAACCTCTAAGATGTATCCTTTTAGAGAATCGTCTGGTATGTTTTCTATATCCTGAGGTGGATCAACGCATTGGAATCCTCCACTGGGCAGAGGAGCACTTAAAGCCCATCGATATAAATTATTTGCATCCAAATAAACAATATAGCTGGAATCATTGTTCACATCAAATGTGTTCAAGTACTTGTTGTTGGCCTTGCTATATCGGTTGATGCACTGACTGATTCCACCTCGGATTTCTTTTTCAATCATAAGAATCATATCGTAATCAGTCATTAACTCTAAGGTTATTCCAGATTGTTTAAGCATCGCATCGAAAGCTAATCCTAGAGCTGTAAAATACAAAGCAGGATCCAGTTTGTATATTTGAATGCAAATGCTCCGAAAGTTCTCAAAGGCATCAGCCAATAGAAGAACATCAGTCTTCAGGTAAAGATCAGAATATTCTCCTAAGGTGGTGCAGTTAAATTTTTGCCAAACCCTTTGAGCATAATCATACTCGGTATCTGAAATAACCTCCTCCGTTAATGTGCTGTAGAATGATTCCTTCGGAGGTAAACGATCTTCATCCAACTGCTCTCACCCATCAATATACTCATATAGGAAAACACCCTTACGAGTTCGGAGATCCACATCGTCCCGAAAAACATGTGATGTCTGATAAAATTTATCTTGCGGTAATGCATTGACAATTTTAGAAAGTGATGAACTCATGAATCTAAAACTGTCAATATATCTTATTGAAAACTGGCTATCTATATATTTTGAAAATGAAATGTACTTATCTTCATTATTGTGTATACATTTAATTTTATTTTCATCATAACCTAAATAAGGGACAATGAAATGGGCGTCATAATTCGATAAATTATGAATAACTACTGGAAAAAATTAGGGATTTTGAAAGTTTATGTTACAACTTGCATGTGCTGCACCCCTATAATCACCTGTGATTTGATTATGATCTCTGACACGATCATCCCCCAAATCACCGTCACATATGTAACATGTGGTAGCATCAATGAAATTGAGATTTTCTTCTTCGGTGAGAGGTTTCATTGATTTATTTTCCTTATATACCCCTAGCACATATCTTGCTATATCCCTCATTTTCATAAGGAAAACAGACATCACATCTTTTCCTCTGTAGACTATAGGCTCAAACTTTACCCCATTGCTAGCAACCATCAGGATTGCAAAAGACATTGGAATGTGTCTTTGCCTTTGAACTGAAAAGGAATGATTATCATATGGATCGCAAGAGCTTACATGAGAGAGCATTGTTTCAAAATCCGCATATACTATAAATGGAATCCGTTGCATATGAGAATAATTCTTAAAATGAAGCCACTTCTCTTTATTATTTGGTAACCAAATATTGGTAGGAGTTTCTAGTTGACAATTACATTTATGATTGGTTAAACTTTCTTCACAAATGACATTTAACATGCACCTTTTACAAATGTGAGGTGTCTCTTTGTGAGCAGTTATCTGTTTTCTAACCAATCTATTAAAATCTTTTATCCAGCAATAATGAGAGGTAACATCATTTTTTAAATAAAGCAAATCATGGTGGTCCTCCAATTCCTCACATACAATTTTCACAGGATACACCAAACACTCATCATCAACACCAAAAACATTAATGGATATATTATTTTTTCGCTCAAATTTTGATATATCTTTCAGATTGACAGGATAATTTATACATGTCCAATTATATCCATTAATGAAGGCAGCATCATTATCATAACTTGAAATCCTTTGAGGGTTGCGTGCAATGTTTTTTGCCCAAATAGCATATTTGAAACAAAAATCATCACCATTCCCAACATTAATTACAGATTTAGAATGCCTCAATTTTAAAGGTAACTCTATGTATGATGCTCCTGGTGATAAGGTAAATTTATTCACTCTCAATTCCATACCCATCACCTGAATCAAGGACCACCCCGATCCCCTTGCCATATGCTCGGATTTCTCTCTAAGTAACTTTGCGAATTGTTCCTCCACTTTAGCATTCACATCATCAACCTCAAGAAACATTATGTATGTGGTTTTAAACCATCTATCAGATTTTTCCTCGGTTACATTATTTTTAAATTGAGTTTTTACTATCAAATTAATTTTCATAGGCTTTTTCCTCAACTCATCTTGAATCGTATTCACTACAGAATTTTGAATCACTTCCAAAAATGTTACTAAATCTGTGTGCACTCTTTGTGTACTCACCCAATATGTCTTTAACCTGCATTTCACACCCATTTCAATTTCAATTATTTCGACAGAAGCACCAGATCTCTGCATACCTCTGCTCAGACCTGTTGGAACAACCCTATCTTTTCCCCTCACAGTTTTTGCTGCATAGTTGTGATCACCAATTCTATGCACCGTTCTACTTAACCCTGATGGACCAGCCCTATCTTCTTCCCACACTGTTCTCGTTGCATAGTTATGTTCACCAAATCTCTGCACCCCTCTATTTACCCCTGATGGATCAGCCCTATCTTCTCCCACCACGGATCTTTTTACATAGTTATGTTCATCAGGTATCATCGGCATGTCTTCCCTTGTGAGATCAGTAAAATAATCATGATCAATAAGACTTTCAGCTGTTGCAGGTTATTGTGCCGTTTCGTCATCATCTCCTCCCACTCTGACACTGTAATTATGCTCTCTGACTGGATGTGACATCTCTCGAATGAATGAATAGATAAAATGATGAAAAAATACCTTGAATACTCCTATGTATAATCTCCAAGAGGATGTTGAAGAAAAACAACAGGTTCTTTGATGAATCACACTTCAGGTTGAAACACTAAAAACTCCTTAATAAGTGAGATGAGGTTGAAACAGTAACTCCTTATAGAAGTAGAGCTTTATATATAGACTTGTCTCGAGGAGAATGGAGATAGCAGCTGAGGATGGAAGTACAAAAAAAGAGATAGCAGCTGAGGGTTGAAGGAGAGGGAGTGGGCATTAATTAGAATGACTGGCAGATAAAAGGTTAAAGGGTGAGGATGGAGAAGGAGAAGGAAGGTATTGATACGAATGACTAAGCATTTCGATTGTCTTCTGTTTTTCTTCGATCTTCTACTGTTTCAATCTTCTTCTTTTACTATGTCATCTTTGCTTGTCATCTGTTTGTTTTCAATCCTATTCTGTTTTTCGCTCTTTTCGATCCTCATCTGTTTTAACGCGACGCCATCTTGGATTTTCCAGAACAAGCCATCTTGGATCCACCATATTGGATTTAATGGTGGCCGCCATCTTGGGTCGGCCATAACAGCAACTTCCGGTAACCATGACGTCACTTCCGGTCGCCATCTTGGATTTTACAGTTGCCATCTTGAATTATGACATCACTTCCGGTTTTTTCCAAGATGAGCACCAATTAAGGTGCTTAACAGCACCACTGGTTTGTGTCTGCGATTCAATCCATATATTCAGAGCCTTTTCTGTTTTTTGACGTTACTATTCCGTGGCACGTAGAACACTTTAACACTTGCGCTAGTTCCACTCTGAGCACTATTTCTGATGGAAGACTCACTCTTTTTAATTTTCCTAATATTGGACTCATTCACTTTCATCGATCTGACAAGTGATGCATAGGATTCTCCGCGGGCAAGTCTGCCAAGAACTTCTAAATTCTTATGGAGTGTCATTACTAGTCTTGCACGTTTGGAGACACTACTTTTCTCCTACCTTGATTTACGCTTCGGATCCATCACAGCTCATACAAAAAGGAAAATTGAGACGTCTTCAGTACACGCAACTAAACTTCTCCGACAACTCAACTAATCTGACTAAGTTCGAGTTAGGGTTTGCTCTATGGGAAAAAATGACAATGTAATCATTTTCTAAAGACTCGGCTGTCCACACCGTTGAAGAGAACAGTCAGAATAATTACCCTCCCATGATGACCGATGAGATGCCCAAGTTCATAGACACATATGAAGCCCTTTTCAGGAATAACATCATAAACCTTTCAAAAATGTTGAGGATATACACCAGTGGTTCCCAAAGTGGGCGCTACCGCCTTCTGGGGGGCGGTGCTCTAGTTTATAGGGGTGGAAAGAGCCAAGGGGGCGGCAGGGGGGCGCCGGAGGGTCCTGACAATGTGACAAATATGAAGGCTCGGTAACCTTCCTTTTGTCTCCGTTTTCACGCTACGTTTTTAAAGTTTACATTGTTTCCCGTATCTTGAAGTAATTTAAACCATGTGTATCCTTACATTTTAAAGTAAGAACAGTTGAAAAATATTTCCAAGCCTTTCTCGCACAAGGGAAACTTTTGAAGGGGTTTAGTTTCATTTTGTCTATTTCACGACATCAGTACCTCGGCTGTAAGATTTAGTGTGAATAAAACGGGTGTGAATCCGAAGAGGAATCAGGTCATATGATCAGGGACGGATCCAGGGGGGTGGTCCTGGGGGTCCGGACCCCCCCCGAAATTTCACTTTTGCCTATTTTTCGAAAATGAAACTCGAATAACGCAAATAAAACACAATTTAATAAGCAATCACTAGCGAAAAAATTCGAGTTTGTCTAACACAATTTTAACATCACGTTTTGTGAAAGCCGAAATATCTTCTATTTTTAAATTTTTCTATCGGACCCCCCCCAAAAATTTTTTCTAGATCCGTACCTGCATATGATAATTAGATTCGGTAGTTTTACATCTAATGTTTACCTGAATAATCATTTTCCAAACAAGTCGGTTCCAACGATATTATCAAGGCTGTATTGGTGAGTTAATTTTCATTCATCGCATGATATCATTCTTGTTAAGTACTATTATATAATATTTTGTATTGATTTATGATGGCAAAGTATATTACAAAAAAACGGCCAGTATATTGTTTTTTGGTTTCATGAAATGGTTATAGATTGTTCAAAACGAGGACCTTTTCTCTCAGACTTTGTATATATATGATTAAATTTCCCCATTGGCGGCTGGATATCATTTCAATAAATTCTGGGTTTACTGATCTAAGTCATGGTTTTGCTGATGTGCATTTTCTTTATTTTTTTTATTTATTCAAAGATTCACATACAGTTTTGAGACCATTTTAAAGTGAAAACAATCAACAGACAAAGAAAATGACATATTTAAAATAAATTTGCATGTTTGTACGAAATAAAAATAGAAGCAAAATTAAATTAATCAAAGAAGTGCCTCTGTGTATGAAGTAACTCCCTCAAGATGCAAACGACACGCTTGAGCTGTATAGGAAGATATCCGTTCCGTTTATGGAAACTTTTGGCTCCCAATAGAAACCTAATTGAAAGGAAAACACCTTAGCTAATGCATTTTGTCAGAAAATACTATTAATGAAAGGAAATTCTGTAATATCTGGTAAAAAATCCTCGATGAATCTTAATTCGAATAAGAAACAAAATAATTTGGAATGAGGTGTATCCGCAGTACGGTAAAATTTTGAGTTGCGGTAGGAATTGTTAAGTAATAGTTTTTATTATTCGAAGAGAAATTCTAAAAATGGCCGCATAAGCATACCGAGTAAAATTGATTCTGATTCCGCACTCGGCGAAGCTTGGTAAAATATTGGGCACCAACTATACTTGAATTTACATTGCGGAGTGTCGAGTTGGTTGACTCGTAGACCGCGGTTGACAAGGGAAACGCCCGCGGTTGAGGAGACTGGGTATCAAAAAATTAACCGCGGATACTCAAGGGCCGTGGTTGACGAAACCGCGGTTGACGAGGGATGCCTGTACTCCTATTTTTGGCTAATTTTCCGAAGTTCATGTTTTATTGATTCTTTTATGGAAGTAAATTAGAAGTTTTATGTTTTTATTCGTGTGTTCCATGATCAATGATCACTAAGTAAATGTTTTAATTCATGAATGTTATTGGTAAGTACGTTGATGTAATGTTATCTCACTTGTAATCTCTAATAATCCCTCTCGCAATTTAGCTCCGCGAAGCTTTCCAAGGCGGGGTTTCAGTTCTCAGGCCAGTTACAGAACTTGAGATGATATCAATTAGAAATTAAAAGATGAGGAATTTATTTATTGTATTTGTCATTATGAATAAATGAAATATTACGGAGCGGACACTGTTGTAACCTGTGGCAATGGAGCGTCGCCCTCAGCGCAAAGGAAGACCAAGCCCCTTTTTTTCATAAGGGAGCGCGGCCTTGTTTATTGCCCCCTACTGTTTGTTCTGAGAGCACGTAGGTCTTACTTTATGGAGACATAACAATAAGGATTTGTTTCTTCGGTCGCATGGCTAAAATAATTGTCGATTGACCGAGTCGAAGAAGAAACAGGGACAGTCCTTCTGGACCGGGGTGGAAAGATTTGGTCTCTCATTCTATTTTGTAGTACCTCATAGATTTGACATTAGTGAGTTAGTGTTCGAGTTTGTGCGATAAGTTTACTCAGTGAAGAAAAGCAATGTAAAGGATGGAATGACTTTGCTATTTTCCTGTGCTCTCTTTTATACACTTGGGAAAGTGTTTCTTCGTAAGTTTATCCATCTCCTCCTCCAAGCATCCGGAAACTAATTAGTAAGTGAGAATGTCTCATATCTCAATTATAACATTCTTTCGTCACTGTAGATGAACAATTGATTCCTTTTCGAGGCAGTTGTTCTTTCCGTCAATATCTACCCAACAAACCGGCCAAGTATGGGATAGAGATTTTCGCTCTTGTGGATGCTGGAATATATTATACCAAAAACTTAGAAGTTTATCTTGGGGCTATACCAGATGGTCCTTATAAGCACAGCAATAGTCCCAAGGACGTCGTAAAATGGATTGTCGGTCCGATTGTGGGGACAGGGAGGAACGCGAATGCCGACAATTGGTTTCTAGCGTGCCACTTTTAGAGGATTTACTCCAGGAAATGTTGATGCTAGTCGGGACCATCCGTTAGAATAAAAAGGACTCCCTCCAAAAATTATAGAAGTAAAAAATAGAGAGGATTACAGCAGCTTGTGCTTGTCAGGAAATACATGACCCTGGTATCATATGTCCCAAAAAAGAAAAGGAATGTGTCGATCATTTCAAGTATGCACAAAGAAAATAGCATTGATGCTTCCACGGGCAAGAAACAGAAGCCTGAGGTAATAACATTTTATAATTCGACAAACGGCGGCATAGATACTGTAGATGACATGTGTGGGACTTACAGCGTGGCAAGAAATACTAGAGGATGGCCATTAGCAATATTTTACCATTTGCTAAACACTTTGGGTATAAATGTTTTTATTGTACATAGAAGCATATATCCAGATATCAGGATAAATAGGAGGATGTTCCTCAGAGAAATCGCTAAGGGGTTGACAAAACCCTTTATAATAAAGAGGGCCTCGCAAAAAAATTTGCCAAAGGAACTAAAAAGAAAAGCAGAAAAATTTGGAGAGCCATCGACATCAGAGCCTCAAGAGAAGATTATAAAAGGAGGTCGTGGGCGATGTGTTATATGTCCCAGGAATAAGGACATAAAACTAAACTGCATTGCGTATACTGCGATAAACGCATACGTGCAAAGTACTTTGTTAAAATTTGAGAAGAACGTTTTAAAAATATTAATAAATAAGTCAAAGGATTTTCCATTGTTTACTATTTCAAGCCCGCTCGAAATATTTTTCTTTCCTTTTCAGCTTCATGAACGCGCTTCCCAAAACAAGCAGGCTTCAATGTAGCATTAAATGGTGTTAGATGGAAAAAATAACTTTGTTTAGTATCTTTAAGTATTTTCATAACTACAGACGCATTTATTCGTGCGAAGATATCGATTCTAAAACTTTTCCATGTCGGAGATTACAATTACTTATACCATTTTTCGGGCGTAACATTTTCAGTTACTTGTAAAATTAAAATTTTTAATATCATCATCAAACTTCTACGATTTACCTAGAAGGTTTTTTAAGCTATCCAGAGTACAATTAATCGTAAAAAATGGATATAAAGACAGACCGGTGGGGTGTGAAAACACTCCGCGCGAGCATTCATGTCACAAAATTGAGCGCGAGTAATCGCGGGTTAAATTGCATTAATCTGGATTAATTTTTCACTTTAATTGTTGTAAAATGTCTGCTTACAGCGAATACGTTTATTACTACAAAGATATTTCATCTTTAAGGTATACGAGTCAAATTTTCGTTTTATTGTACAATTTTTTTGAGTATTATTATTGAATAACACATAAAAATTTCAAAAGTCGTAATATCAACGTAAAATTTAGATACCATATCCAAAAAGATCTATAAATGATAACAGATAAAAATAATCAAGAACTTTTTCGAAGATAACCGTGATAAATGAAAAAGTCCGGTGGGGTGTAGAAACACCCCGCGCGAGTAACCGCGTAACAAAATATTGAGCGAGTAACGGCGGGTTAATAGCTTTAGTTTACAGAGATGCAGATAAATGTATGGTTTGGAAATTAATGTTGTGTAGATATTGGTTAAGAACTGTGCTTGTCCTGTACATTTCAAGTTATCATGATGCTAAATAAGTAATCCATAGCATGTATTCCAACTCAAGGTGAAACCCCAAACTTTTGTCTTTAGATGTGAAAAAATTGAGTCATGAGTCCACTGTAAGACTATTTCTTAGGCAGAACTGATGACATTATATCATGAAAGGAAATAAAACCATGGTTTTAGTTTTATATATTTTGAAGCATTTGGTATGTTTCTTAACATGGTCAACATATTTCATTCCACCCAACAAAATCATTCAAGGATGGAGGTGAATTTGAGATCTGCAGTTAACATCAAATTAAAATTAAATAAGTACAATTGTTTCATCATTGAATTTACATTAAGGAAGCAGAGTTTGCTTTCCAGTGAAATGTTCAACATCTTAACATTAATCCTTGGTAACAACTTCATTAACTCATACAAATAATTCAGCAAGTCATCTCCAACGACCTCATTCAGGAGTGAGAAGAGAATGGGGTGAATTATCCAAGACCTTGATGCTTCCTAGGGATCCAGACACTGGACTCGAAGCATGGTTATCATCATCCGGGTCTCCAACACCACTGTCTCCAGCAAGCAAAAGATGGGTTGCCTTGTCCTCTGCATCTTCGTCTTCCTCATCATCATCTTCCTCATCATCTTCATCCTCTTCCAGGAGGGGTTTACCAGGCAAGAGGTAATGTGATGGCTGAATAGAGGATGGAGGTGGTAAAGGAGGTGGACATGCCGATAGAATATGAGAGTGTTGCAGGTGAGGATGGAGAGGTTGCTGGGAGTTATGTTCAAAGTTGGAACGATGGTGAAGAGAATGATGGGTATGAGGATGGTGATGGGAAGACGGAGAAGGTAGTGGTGGGGAGAAGCCCTGTCCCCAGTCCACCATTCCAAGGTACATGTTGGTTGTCGAAGGAGAGGTTGTGGACGAAGATGAAGAGGAGGAAGATGAGGGAACAGAGGTCGGAACAGTGGGACTGAAAGGTCCAAGGAGCGGGTTTACGCCTGTCTCCCACTGAAGGTAGGAAGTCGAGGGATGAGCTGTATTGAGTTAAGAGTAATTTATACATTTAAAATCATTACATGTTGTGTATTCAATTTTTAAATTACATATTAAGTGTAGAATTCCACCACTGCTGATTGATATGAATACTGATTTTGCAATGGTAAGTTTAACTTGAGGTAAAAACATGCTTGATATGCATAATAACTTTTACTTAACATAAGAACTCAAGTTCCAGAGCAAGATTCCATCAATATGTGAAGAAAAGGGAAGAGCAAAATAATGAATTTAAAAAAGGATGTGAAAGTACTTGGAGAGCAATGCTGAGTAAGGTGAGGATAGATGGAAGAATTGTAACTTAACTATAGGGAGGAAGGAAGGTATATTACCACAAGGTATGAACAATATATTGTTGTAAGTTCTTCTTCATGATTCAAAATGACAAACATTTAAATATTGACTTCATGCTCCAAAACCAGGTGTATGTGTTCTTCTCCGTTATTGTTAAGAAAAAGTTATTATGGAAACCAATATTGAATAAAAATTCTATTCTTTGGTAATATTTTCTTAAACAATTCCATTTTATAGACATTCAAAAACAGTTTGACTTCGGCAATAACTCTCAGATAAATTTGTATGGCAAATAATTTTCTAGCTTCCTTATTTAAGACACAATTAAATGAACATCATATTTATCGGTGTATAAAACACATTTTCTTATAACAGGCACCATGATTTTACGATAGAAATCCAAATTTAAAAAAAACAAAATTTAAAATTAGACTTGGTATGGTCAGGACTCAACACTCACAGCAGAGTAGCTGCCAACAACTACAAAATCAAGTCTATATTACAATTTGCTTAGTATAAGGTGATAAGTAAAGGTAAACATTCTCTTTTTCAAGTTCTTTAAATAACAAAGAATTATTTCAAATGGTAGCATATTTGTATTTTTTGTGCCATGCACCTGGTTGAGTGTTAGTACGTAATAAGTAGGTAGTCGGATATTATCTTCTCTGTAACTCTTGTTTCCGTGACTGACAGGAATTATTAGGTAGTTCATCATTAAAATTATTTATTGTACATAATTAGTAAAATGCAATGTTTTGCATGTGAAGATTAGCACACATATGAGTGTTGATCCACTGATTTTGATAAGTATTGCAAAAGGTTGTTTTTAGGAGAAGATACATTTGAAACTGAGTCAAAATTAATATGATTCTTTTCATTTAAAAGTTTAAATGAAAAATGCAATACACCTATAAAACACAGCATGAATTTCTGGCCAAAATATTTAGAAAAAAGATATAAACCAATAAATAAGGTTATTAAAAGTTAAGGTTAAGTTAATTAAGGCTATTAAAACAAATTACATTATAATCTATTAGATTATCACTGGGATTTTTTTATAATGTTTTATGATTTACACTACCTTGACTTATTTTTTAAACTAATTCTGTAAATGTTCTGCTCGTCTTTCCCTATATGCATTAAACTGACTAAGATAAGATACTATTTATCTTCAATTATATAGAAAAAGTAATTTGCTGTGTGACAGGAAACAAACAGAAAAATTTTTTGCTGAAGGATTTGTTAATCTGCAGTGTAGAGGAGTAATTTAGAGTAACTAAGAACTATATACCGTATATGCCGGCGTATTAGTCGACCTTTCAAGCCTAAAAAATCGCTCAAAATCCAGGGGTCGACTTATACGCCGAACATAAAATTTAACCCTAAACCACCGAGGGGTAAATAAGTGAAACTGCCGGCTTAACACTTGTTGTACACAAACTCTCGCAACTGACCACAATTTTTTTCTTACTGAAACTAATTTTTGGCAAGTCAAATAAACATGGATATCATACAAAAAATATTTAATCACGGAATACAATTGTGGCCAAAAGTATGTTAAACAGTTTATTAAGTACATCTTATGACATGTTTTCATAATAAAAGAGTTGAATTAATGAACCATTTTCTTATCTTTAAAATAAATTTGTTGTTTATTTAAATATTTATTCTTTGCAAATTATATTCATTACTTTGCATGTATTTTTATTTGACAAAAAGTTAATATATATTTTGATGTTTTCTTTTTAGAAATGAAGATCAATAACAACATTATGTTTGTTTTTGTTTATATATTCATTATGATTCGACTTAGCATTAATGGAAGCATTAGGAGCTAATGAAAGTTTTTTTACCAGTATTGTGATTTGATATTACCACACTATATTACCATTATTTCTATAATATATTTTTAATAACCATGTGTTTCTGTTTTAACATATGATTTAATATAACACATTTTATTTTGTGTTGCCTGAGTGATACCAACAAAAGAAACTTGTGTAATAGTTAAGCAGAAGTGAGAAGTTGGCATGGTAGCTGAAAGAAACAACTCTTGCATCTTAATCTTATGCAGTGAATATTCCTGAAGCTATTGTATATTTATGGATACCGTAGTTTTTCTTACCATAAAATAGAGCTGGGGAAGTGGTGTTGCCTTATTTTTTGGATCTACTTATATGCTGAACATAGGCTAAAACCTGAAATTCACCTCAAAATTTTAGGGGTCGACTTATATGCCAGCGTGTATGGTATATCAATTCTTCATCTCCATAATGTTATATACACCTAATTATTATCATTTCAGTATATTATAGCTATTTATTAGCTCTTTAATTCTATTATAATCAATTGGTTTCATTGCACATTTTGGCACAAAAGCTGTAAATAATAAAACTTCTTGGATTTGATTTCACATGAATCATTTTCATTCAAAAATGTTTATTGGCTGTGAAATAAATATATCACTTTTATATAGAAAAAGAAATATAAAGTTATAAAGTTATAGTTTTAAATATTATTAGAACATTAAATTGTAATAAGTAATGCAGTAGATTAAAGTTAGATTAGAATATAATATTTATATTAAATTCCAATCCAAAAGTAATGGACCAAAAGTGATTTAATAAAAATCAAACTGTAAAAATAATCTCTTATGCAGTGAGACAATAAAAAGTGACGATATTAGGGTAGGCCTGAAAGAAATAAATCTCAATGATGCTATTTTTAATCTTAGCATATGTGTGGTGAAATGGGACTTAAAAATTTTAATTTCACCCTGAAAGAAACTCTGGCCACTGCACCCCCTAGTTTCCAGTAGAAATGAAATAAGGAAATAGAAGAATTGAAAGATGGCATTGGTAATGCAGTCTTGAATTCTGATCTTCAAGAAGCTGTAGTTGAAGTCTGCAGAAAGGTACCACCTGGTCCAACAGCGATGACTTAAATAATTGGCTAACCGGAAGTGAGGAGGAAAACTTGACATTTATGGCAGATAGTCAGCATTAAGCAAAAGGAAAACATCCATGATGAGCTAGAGTCAAATATCCTGCCAATTTTATGAACAGTACAATACGATGACGTCATGACTGCCTTCAATATATGTCTTAAGTGGGTAGAAGAATATGCAAAAGCTGAGCTTACATTAAAAGCCTGCTTGAAAAGTTTGAATAAAGTCTTTTGCATCAAAAAAACAACAGACATTAAAAAAAACGTTATTCAAATAAAATGTGCGTATTCCTTTTTAATGTATATTTCTTGTAGCATGTTCCTTTCTGTCATATTCAAACTCCTATCCTACATTGGTTCTCAGTGATGATTCAATGGCATATGTTGGCCAATAATTTCTGAGAGAATCAAACTCTGTAGGCATATAATCGAATACCTATTTTCCTTATTTATTCCTTCACCCTGCTGAGTGAGAGTGAAAAATAACCATTCTTTGTAGACTCAGGCTTGTGTCCAGGGTTTATTTGGCTATTTCTCTTGACTCACACCCAATAGTTAGAAGGAGGGAGTTAATGTCACAACATTTATTTGCTAAATTAATATTTTAAAGTTTTTTGGGAGTGTTATATTAGTTTTCTGTACATTTCCAAAAATCTGGTGTTTGATAGTTTGGAGATTTGAATGTGTGTCGGATTACCGATATTGCAGTGTGTATCATCATCTTAGCATCTCCTTGGCTTGCTCGTGAGGTCTTTTTAAAATCGCTGCTTACTTTACCCAAAAACAGAAGCAATCCTAACATATACTACTGCATATATATGCTACTAAAAGCGGTAAAGTATAGTACTACCTAAACATATTTAGTGCTAATTATGACATGGGACTTACTTAGTACTCCATTGTAAACATCCAACATTGTTGTACCAGGATTTATTATATTTATTTAGCACACTTTATGTTAAGAAGGACAATTTTACTTTGCTGTTATAAATACCTCAAGATGGTTTAATTTATCTACAGCTTGATTAAAATTGTATTTAAGGGAGTGCATCAAAATATGCATTTGTAATAAATGAAAGGAACAATATAATTAAAAAATCAAACACATTGTAGAATTAATTATTCTTTTTTAGGCAGCAAATCTATTAATAATAAATAATAATCTGTATGAATCTTATTTTTAATTTTTCTTGCCTGATGTACAGTATAATAAACTTGATAACTTGATTTACTAGCAGATATTTTCTAATTCTATAGCTTTATATAAAATTGTCATTAAAAAGACATTGTAATTGATGATAACATTTCATTTATGATAAAAAAGTTGAAGTTATGTTCTAACTGCCTTCTTGAAAATGCTTAAATATTCGGCAAACAGGATAATTTTATTGAAAGGTTTTATTTGGGTGCTTTGATAACTATGTATGTCTAGGATAATAATTAGATAACTTACATATATTTCCTAGATGACTGCTTCCACTTGAAAGGGAGGCAGATAGTGAAGGAGGAGATAGGAGTGGAGAATCACCTAGCAGGTTAGGGCTTGTAGATGAGACTGAAAAAATTATCACGCTTCATTAGCTAAAGGTACAAAGACACGAGAAGGATAACAAATTAGTCCACCCTCCATAGTCATTGAAGGAAATATGAATGTTTAATTTAATTTGGTGTCAAATTTTTAGCAAGGCTTTTTTAATATGATTAAGCTATCAAAAACATAGAAAATCAAAGCAAAGGAGCATTATTCCACCAGGCCACCAGAATTCACTTAATTAAGGCTCTTAAGAATCTCAACAGGGATCTTGACAACCCTGTGGCATCATTCCCTTTTATATCACACAATGTCCATTCAATTTCACTGTCCCAGGTCCAACATCATCTTCTTTGACTTCTTCCTCATTTTCAATTTCTATGTTTCATGTTTTTTCCCATACAAATCCTCAACATATTATTTTCATTGTCTCCTTATGCAGGCTGGATCCTTTAAGATATTTTCCCTGCTATCTTTTACACATAAGCTGTATATACATTAGATCAGCCCTCCTGCTTTCTACCAGCTTCTGTATTTCATTACACTGTCCCTTCCACTTGGATTCCCTTTTCTTATTCTCCTCTGCTTGTTGTTTAGTGGTCTGTACATTCTAATAACATACATTTCTTCCATAACCCATGTGTATCTAATTTTAATTTTTTTAATTTAGCACTATCCTTGACATTGCTTTCAATCTTTCCCCATTCCTTGTCTGTGGTTAGTTCCTTTCCTTTATTATATAGAGCCTTGCTAACTGATTATCAAAATTCTCTTGCCTCTAAGCTTCTAAATTCCACTTTTGTGTATGTTTTTCTGAACGATTTTTATAAATTTGAGCAGTCTATGATCTGACTCTACATCAGCACCAGAATAATTTCAAATAGATTTTAACACTGTTTCTAAACTGCTTTTTCACCAAAATCTACACCTAGACATTTAGTACCAATCTGTATCCCCAGGCTTTTTCATGTGTGCCTCTGTCTTTTGTGGGGCTGAAAGAATGATATTGTCATAAAGTGATAATTTCTCTTTCGAAAGTTTTTGCCCTCTGTCATTTCTATTTCCCACTCTGAACTTTCCCACTCAGAACTTTCCCACCTCTTCCCCATCTTTGCCTTGCCCACTATCTCATTACAGTCTCCCATAACAATGAGGTTTTTTGCTCTTAACCCTTCCTATGATCTCTTCTATACATTCATACAGCAAGTCTACATCATCTTCACTGTAATCACTAGTAGGGAGGTGCACTTAAATTATAACAGTGTTTACTGGCTCAGACTTTACTTCTACTGACAAAACCCAATCGCTTATTAGCTTGGTGGTTATCATGGCTTCTCCCATTCTCTTTTACAACAGTACAACTACTCCGCTTAGGCTAGTACTCTAACATCACCTCTCCAAAAATCTCTTTTCACCATACTTTGCATAGCTATTTTATATTAATGTTGGAATTCTTCATATTTAACTCTACATTTTCCAATTTCCCCTTTTAAGCATTGTCCTAACATTCCCTCATGTCCCCACCCCACTTGTTTTCCTTTCCATCTTCTCTTGTCTTTCCTTGTGTAATAGTTTAGTAGAAGGATGACTGAGATGGGCTTATTCCGATCAATAGCAGGAACAATACTCTCCCTAGAGGACTGAATCCTGCTATTGCCAGTACATATGATAGTAAATATAGCACATCATAACAAGGAATAAATAGACGAAGTGGTCTCCCCATACCTTCCTAAACCATGCTTTTAATGTCACACCATTGCCCATAATGGCTGCCCCATTAGGATACAGATGCCCTTGTAGCCACCTCATTGATTTACGTACACTGCACGGACCACCCTTTGTCTGGCCCCTACTTATTGATCTTTCTGGCATGGGTGACCCTAGTAGGAACAATGTTCCAGGCAGTCTTTCTCTTTAGGTCATAGGAATATGCAAGTTCTTCCACCACAACAAGGTTGTAGTTCAGAGAAGGGTATTATAAAACATTATTTATAATATTTGTTTTAGAAATAAGGGTTATTAACCAATCATTTTCTAACTGCATAACATTTTATGATTAAAAGTTAACATCCTATCCTTAGAAGTTGGGTTCACAGATGAAGTTCACAAAGAAATTGATCATTACTGGCTAACATTGGTGCCTTGGTGGCCGAGTGATTAGCATTTTAGCACTATCACTCCAACACCAAGGTTCCAGGCTCAAATCCTGGCCGATCAGATTTTTATGATGAGGGAATGGTTGTGTGTGTTCATTGACTGTTGTTGCCTTGCTTAAGTCCTCATGACAAGTCCTGTAGAAATCAGGAGGACTTAACCAAATTTCAAGGGGAACTGCAGCAGTATAAAAAAATCTCATTCATACACCTACATCTTGATATATTCCATCCAAGCTACTTTTTGCTTTTGATGAGAAAAGCATACATAATTTAGTATACTTTTATTATTGGTTACTATCATTGGAAGAAATAAATGAACTTTTGAGATGGCACCCCAGTGTATGACCATCCCAGCACCTATTTAGCATAAGTGTTCATTGTAAGATAAAATTCATGAGGGGAACTTGAACATATTCCAGTTTTATTTCCCAATGAATTATATCTAATTCCCAGTAAACGGGTGGTTTTAAAAATCTCAACTTTACCACTTATCTAATATGTAGGGTAATTTATATCAAGAATATAAACCTTTTTATTGCATTGCCTTATGGATGTCCCAGGCCCATCCACTTACAATCAATTAATTGCTGGGGGAACCATCTATAGCTATGTGATACTAGCATAGATTATTTTTGATATATCGTATCTTTTGTCTCAATTCTCACAGCATTTACATTAATCTTTTATCATTTGTTTGAAATGTATCAATAATTAGATTTTTTCCATGTAAAAATGAATGATTTGGTTTGACTGATGATATTTTCCATACACCAGAACGTTTTTTGCTACTAAAAATTCATGGACTCAATTGAAAGCTTTTCATGAATACAAGGTCTGTTCAAAAAATGATGAGACTGGTCTTACTACGTGTGAAGCACTTCACAGATCACAATGAATGACTTTTTAGTGGCATCTTTAAAGAGTAAAATACCGCCTTCCTCCTTCTCTGCACAACATTGGTTTTTGTCTGAGCCTGCACACCCTTGCTGCTTCTTGTGTCAGTGAAGTTAGAGGAGCAGCATTTAAATTTGTTTAAACTTTGACTGAATCTGAAACCTATAAAATGATTCAAGATGCCTATGGCAATCAATCTATGAGTCGGATGCAGCGTTTTCCTAGATACTATTTCCAGTCTGGACAAATTTCAACTGAGGTAAAACTGAGAAGCAGAAGACCATTGACGCCCATGTTAACATTATGAATGACTTAGTGTTTGCGAACTGTCAGGGAAAATGCCAATGAGGTTGTCATCAGTGTTTGATCATGTTTGTCCAAATTTGTGCTGCAAGGGTTTATGGATGAACAGGGACAAAGAAGAGTTTTTGGCACCAAAAACAGCACACCAGTGTTCCCCCAGCTCTCCATATCTTGCTCCAGCAGACTTTTTCCCATTTCCTATGCTAAAACAAAATATAATGCACATTCTCTGCTCCTTTACCACCTTCATTTTCACTGACACAAGAAATTGCACAGCAAGCATACGCAGGCTCAGACAAAAACCATTATTGTGCAGAGACTGCGCAAGGTAGAGTTATAAAGAAGGTGATATTTTACCCCTTACATATGCTGCTAAAAGGCGCAACTTCATTCATTGTGATCTGTGAAGTGGTTCATGGATAGTAAGACCAGTCTCATCTTTTCTTGAACAGACCTCATGCAATGAGGTTGAAATGAGAAGAATGAATAGAAATTATAAGGTACTCCTGAATGTTAACAATACAAGCTTAAAATTTCCCCCATCAACTAAAATCAAACAACTCTCACCTGGAACTGTTATTATGTTCTGTACCACTGGAGATGAATGTGTGTTTTGCTGCTGAGAATGCATGTGCTGCTGTTGGGCATGTTGCTGAAGATGCATCTGCTGGTGGTGCTGCTGTTGGTTTTGCTGATGTTGCTTTGCTGCTAATTTTTCCTGTTTCCTCCATTTTGCTCGCCTATTTTGAAACCAAACCTATAAGAACATGAGTAAAAGTTGCAATTAAAACTAAATTGACTCATTAGGTTATAAAATATAACCCAAATTTTATTTCTTAAAAGGGAAACAATTCAGATTACATTTAGATAATATATTTTAATCTCTAATGAAAGGAAATAATTTAGGATAAAATATAAATGATAGTTTTGATAGATTATATTTAAAAGGTTAAAATAAACAATGTAAAACTTCAGGAGGAAGAGAAATATAATTTTATTGTAATGAAATTTAAACAAAGAATACTCAGAATAATAAGAATACTTAGAATAAAGAAATTCAGAATAAAATCCTTAAATTTTAAAATATTTCAACAAGGAACAACCATTATTCATATGAAACTGGAAATTATTTATTTTTATTATGTGATCCATTTCAAAGTGTATAATTCACAAGATAGATTTGTAAAAGTTGCGTTATAATTCAAATACACTAGGAATGAATATACTTTTTTCAGAAAATTTAACAAAAAAATAATAATTGCTTGATTTTTTCCTTAAAAACACTAAGTAATGCAGTAAGAATTATACTTCCATGACTATTACTTTTTTTAGCTTAAATATCCTCAATATTTTACCTGCACTCTTGCCTCTGTCAGCTCTATCCGAAGAGCAAGTTCTTCTCTGAAAAACACATCTGGATAGTGCGTTTTTTGAAAAGCTCTCTCTAATTCTTCCAGCTGGAAATTGGTGAATGTTGTCCTGTCAAAATAATCTCAGATTTATTGATGATAAAATTAAAGCTAACAATACCACAAATCGTAACACAAAGTTATTGAAGACAAATAATAATATTGATAAAATAATGAAACGATTTACAATGATAAAATTACTTTTCTAGTTTCAATACAATTGGTTATAGATATTTTAAAATTTAGTTGGCAGTATTAGACATAGGCCAAACGCTGTGGTCGAATCTCATCAGCAATATTCCCTCCTGATTGCTATGCTAAATTTGAATCTGTTACTGTATTGGGATAGAAGTAACAGAAAATCAGTTTCTTTGCTCAATTCCAGTGTTGAATCTGCTCAGAACTCCACAGTTGGTTATTGTGTGGAGTTTGTTTACCAATATCTAGTCTATTTCATATTTTGAATCATTTGGTCTTTTCCAGGTCCACTTCTTTTTTGAATTCTTCTTAAAGAAAGTATTTGTTATGAAGAACATATTGCTGTATTTTGCAAAATCAACCTTGTTAATTTCTTAGGCCCAATCCGTATTGCCCAGCGACAATACTGTCAACTTCTACATGAGCATTAATATCGCCTATAATATTTTAAGCTTTAAATTTCAACAATCTTTGTGTATATAAATTTTTAGCATAAATAAGTAATGAATTTTATTATTAATATTAGCTATGTAATCATTTTTAATTAAGTTCCATCATTTTTGGCGGGGAAGTTCACTTGTGTATTGGAATAATTCTGAAAATAGTAATTCCATTGTATCAAAATTGTACCAATAATCAACTCTGAAAAGGTTATCCTTACTTTTGAATGAGATAAGCAGAGCATTATCATCTAATATTTTATCGCAGTAAGTTAGATAAATATTCATTAACTAATATTTATATATGCTTATGTATCTGGTAGTGTATAAATACTTTGCAGCAAGCTCCACCCTTTCTTACCTATATCTGCGTTGCTTTCTTTTGATAGGTCCTCCACCTCCACCGCCTGAACTGTTTCCCATGGAAGGAAATGTGATGAGAGACGATGTAGTTGGAGAAGCAGGAGCTGGTGGGGAAGGGCATGGTGACGTGTTTGCTGCCTCAACAAGCCCTACTCCTGGACTTCCCACAGATCCTGATAGTCCTAATGCAACATCTCCATACACTAAATTAAAAATCCAAAATTATTGGTAAGTGATGCTTAACGGAATTATTAGAAATGCAAAAGAAAGAAATCAATTATAATGAGCTACATGCAATTTATAAAAAAACTTATTTGGTACGAATGCGTATGAAACTTCAGTTTTCAACATAAAAAATTTGAGTTTATATCTTATAATTAATTGTATACCAAACATATCAATTGCATTCCAAATCTGGTCATACCCCCTGTATTGATCGACTAAAATTGAAATTGAAGGAAGAATACGATACAAATATTTGTGAAACGTAACTCATACGAAAATGTTACTTTTCGACGGGATTGGATGACAAAAATGGAAAGATGCCTTAATTAATAATCTCATTAACGGTTATCTCATTTTTACTGTCAAATACGAGTACCTCCTTTTTCATCAGAGACTGTTCGGGGACAGAAAGAGTAAGGAAAACATTACCTTTGGGAAATTTTATACGAACAGTTACATAAGAGCGTTAATCATGGTGCTACTTAATAGCCTATCGCCAATGATTTATTAACGATTGTGACGAGTTTACTATTATATAACGTGATTTGCATGTTTGTTGGAACGGAATTCGAACGTGTGGCGAATCTCGTGTTTCCGTATCGCCGATATATGAATAAATCCATATACATCCATAAATCCATATACATCCATAAATCCATATACATCCACAAATCCATACACATCCACAAATTCATATACATCCGACGGGACTTCTTTTGCCGCGAGGAGACGTATAATATAATGTAAACTAATTTCGTCTTCATTTCTAGACGTATTTGAGTCAAATATGACAATTTTTATAATGAACCTCATATTTTTCTTAACTCGCAAACAACCATGTCCGAACCCCAATTAGGGTTGAATGACTAGCGCACTAACCACTACGCAACCAATGGCAATTTTGGTTTAATTTCAAGTCATCTTAGTTTTCAATTGGTTGAAATCAATCGAAATTAAAATTTATTCATAAGCGGCTCAATACTGATACTCGTAATTATTTAATGGAATGTGAAAAAATACTATTTGTATTAATGCAATGTTCTCGTATATGCTCATGGCTTAGCTTTGTTTAGAAACTATATTCCATTGAGACTTAGCGATTTTCTGCTGGAAGACATCGACTATACAAAAGAGGGTAACCTCAACGGCAGTAAAATGTCGAGCATTGAATACAAGATGTCGAGCGTTAAAAACAGAGCTTAAACTTCGCTCCATAAAGTTAATAATATTTAAAAAATTGAGTAAAATAAAATGTAATAGAATGAAATTGTATCTCTACATATTACCGATTTGGAAGCATCGATAAAACAGGGGTTGATCATTGCCGGAATAAGTTCTGTTTCCAGAGAAATGACGACCGCAATCACTGATTCTTAGAGTAAAATTGAAAATTTTCCTGCGGCGATTTCAAAATCAAAGGAAAATAATTAAGAAATCTCAATGAATCAATATAGTCTGAAAACTTATGAAAAGTAATTGTAACCAGTTATGTTTTTGCGGCAAATGATAATCGGAGCGATAGAATAGTATTTATTTTAATATTTCGTCGCATTCCGTCAAAATATTTAATTTGCTAAATAATTTTAAGAAAAGTCTATTTCGCGTAAACATTGTGTTTTGGATCTTTTCTTCGGGAAAGCGGCTAATTTAAGAAGATAATGGTAATTGAATTGGTATATAATTCAGTTATTCTTTAATTATTATTTTTATTCTCGTCTCTTTATAACCACTGTCGGATTTTAGAAATTCTGTATGAAGTTTCATATATATTCCAAGAGCGATCTATCAGTTCATTTATTTTGAGCAGTGATCATCCAAAAATACGAGGAATGATAAAAAATGAGTGAGATCGAACGTCCATTTCCACCACAAGATCTTGGTGCTAATTAGGTGTCTATATTGCAAGTTAGCTACACATTTTCAAGCAGTTTTGACGCTCATGAGTCCCGCAAATACGAGGTCATAGAAGGGTCATGGCTAGTGGTGACCACCTCCTCCTCCATCCCTCCTTCTTCTAATTAGCTTACATTATTATTGGGTTGGGCTAACCACATTGCAGCCTGGCCGAGGAAGGGAGAAGGGTGTGGCGGGAAGGGGGAATTTAATGTATTTAGAAATAACTCAATAGTCTCGGTGTAGGGAGGGGCCTCTCCGAGGGTCGGTGGCTGTTCGAGGCATAGGTCGTGGACGCGGCGTTTGGAGCAGGCCACTGCTGCGACATGGACGCTTTTCGGGAGCAACATGAAGGATACATTTCACCTTATAGACAACGCCATCTTGCATTGAATTCATTTCTTTGGCGGCGATTTGATACGGGTAAGTGAAACAACATTTTTAAAATAGGCTATTTCGAAAAGAGTTGGAAGGAGTACGTTTGGAGCATGGAGTTTGGAGCAGAGGGACTTGTTTGAGTGGTGAATACGTTTTTGAAATTTCTTTCACGTCGAAAGCGTCACGATCGCGAACCGGTGATAATAGTGCAGCCGATCAATAGGAATTTGATCGTTACGTCAAATTTTCAAATTATTTTCAAGAGAAAAAATACGATATGATATATTCGAACATGATTACTAGATATTCTTCAAAAATTATTTATCGTGATAATAATAATAGTGATAATAATTTAAGTAATGGTCCAAAATTGGGCAGAGGTAGACTTTTAATGAAAATATAGACTCAGTGAAATTATTAAACGGAAACGTAACTTAATTATTAACGTACACATTACATAACTTTCTGAAGAGTAAACGTCATTTTGGGTCCTTTAAGTAATATTAATAATAACTCGATTGATCATTTTTACAGGTAAATCGGACTTTATTATAAAATGAACTGAAAAGTGACCTGTTTACGAAAAGCTTGCGAAAAGGATCAGTAATTAATTTTAGTTTTTCTACATTCTTACATCATTTTCGCATTATGTTTTTTGCAATTAGTATCACAATTCACATCACAAAATTTAAAACCGTCAATTACACTGGAAGATATGTCACTCTTCAAAGAAGTGTAAGCATTCGAACAAGATATTTGTCGATTCATTAGTACAAAGTTAATTTTAAGGGATAAGATGAATATAATCTAAAACTATAAAATGTTATCATCATTTAAGAGTGACTTGAACCTCCTAAAATGACGAAATTGCTAATTATATTGATCAGTTGGTACTATTTTTTGAAGCAGAAACATGGGAGATAGGAAGTAATTTAAAAGCAAGTATTAATGCAGCAATCTTTCAAAGCGAGCCTTATCTTAAAATGAAAACAATCCCTAAATGTACTTAGTACTTAAAATGACACATTCGCACAGTCACATTTTGTCAAAAGCAGATGATGTTTACTCTTCGTCTTTTTATATATTGAGCCGTAATTCCGAACTGTAAGAATTTCAGTGTACACATGGTTTAACAGTCTGCATGGTTTAAACTGCTCAGTTCGACAGACCACAAATAATCAAGGCTTTTATGTTTTCAAAATATTATATTCGTTAAGTGTATCAACCGTGGGAGAGCGAAAACTCACACGATTATGTTCAATGACGAAAATAAATTATTTTACTCAATTATTAGACGATAAAGGATTTTATATTCGATTACCTCAATAAAAGTATAAAATCGTTGATAATTTGTGATAACGGGCAATAAATATGTAAAATTTACATTAATTTCGGATAAATTCTTAGACTGTTAGTAAAGTAAGATTCAATTTGTTCTGAAGAATAACCGCTATAACATTTTTGAACTTGGATATGTGTCGATCAAAGTCTACTGATTGAATCGACATAATATTGAATAAAATATTAATGATATTGAATAATAAAAAGGCTTTTAATCTAAAATCTGGTTACTTCTGAGGACCTTCTCAAAATATTTGGCTTTAAAACAATTATTTCTAAAGATAATTTTGAAATACTTGAGAAATAAAAGTACTTAGATAGTAATTTCCACAGGAATATATTTGGTGAGACTAGATTTGTCTACGTGAAGACATCATCAGACCTGACCCATATTCTACAAAGTCAAATTTGAAAATATTAGATTTATCACGTAATTTTGAACATCATTTAGAAATATCACAATGCAGAATACAGCGTCAGCGAAAGAGGATCGTATAAGATTCTTTCATAAACATCATAAAAAATAAATTTCCATTTAATGATGCGACACTGACGAAATTAATAATTCCACTGTTTCATAAATAATCCATCTGTTATATGCACATTGAATATCTAAATCATTCTGTCTTCGATGTAGCATGTTTATGACTTGGTTTAAAGACTCTTCCATCGCGACTCGATTGAACTCACCAAATTTTCCAAACGGCGAAGAGGCCCCCGGAGATGCGAGAAGGGCAGCCACGCTGGCGGAGGCCGCGGCGGCGGCGGCAGCGGCGGCGGCTGCGTCCACACCGAGCGAAATAGAGGGGGGCGGAGGAGGCGGAGAGAGAGGTCCGCCGAGAGAACTGAGGAGGCCGTTGATGGAGTACACTGACGCTGCAGTGGCCATGGAGGACCCCGACGAAGAAGAGGTGGCGGTCACAGAAGAGGGAGGGGAGGAAGGAGGAGGGGAACCCAAAGATATGGGAAGAATCGGTTTCAGATCCATCACCAACGAGTTATTTTAATTTTCTTTCTCTTTTCCAAGTCTGTCCACCTTCTTGCGAGTCCTTAAAACTTTTTCTTGCCGAGAATTTCCATTGTCTCCTATACGAAATCGTCAAACTCGATTGTTATTTACAATTACACTACTGTACCGAATTACCTTAATTTCGAAACATCTCGTAGGTACGAGGAAACTAGGGTATATCTTTATGGGTGAGCTCAATTCTAAAATTTCATCTAAAAGTTATTTTCTAAAGAAGAGCAAGAAAAACGAGCTATTGCAAATAACTTCATGCAACAATACGATAAAAGTAAACACATCTAAAGTATTTTATTTGATCGAAAATTCTTATAATTTGAATTCCTTTTTCGAAATTCCTACTTACAAGGTTGGTGTCTTCAGTTCCAGACGAAGAATGTGAGAAACTTTAACTTCCGCTAAATGAAGGACTTAATATGGCTTTTTTTATCATTCCATTGACGTGAAAATATTTCGTCTTCCTGTAGCAATCTCTTTACCACGCACATTTTTGCCAGTGCAGACTTGCTTCACCTTCGGCTGCTGTACCTCCGCTTCAAACAAATGCCAGCGTGGCTTTCTAACCGCTTACTTTCAGCACAAGAATCGAATTATATCCGTTCAGAGACCAACAAATAGGTTTCACTCGCCTCTTTTAACCCGGATCATCGACTTTAGACACGAAAATGGAGATGTGACACGGATTAGAAGCTACTCAAAGATTCTCTCACCCCAAGTGATAACCCGTGAAGAATAAAACGTAGAATTACAACGTAAGTAATTATGATCGAGAATATAAATATTCGGAAGTTACTCACCACTAGGAAAACTAATATCCGAAGATATGTCACATCCAACCTCAAACGAAATAATTACAAAGGTCTTCGTTCATCTTCAGCTTCCTACCTCCGCAAATTTTTCAGTCGGTCTTTTCTCTTCCAATCCTCTCTATGTAATTTCTACAAAAACACTGGTGAGAACTCAAAAGGTTGACAGAAACGGTTTGTTGCGTGAGTAGGATACGAGGAGCATAGCGCCTTGCCTTTCCGCAAGGGACTCTGGGAAAGATGGCACTTTCTCGACAACGCACACACAAAAACACACGGCTGCACATCCAACGACACACAACCACATCCACGCTCGTTCTCGAATCACACTGGCCTCACATAGACAAGCGCAGACGGACACACGTAAGGGTTTCTTCTCCCTCCACGGCACCCTCTCAAACGCTGCCCCCTCCCCAAAATCCTATCCCCCACCGCCTCCTCTCCTTCCCCTTCTTGTACACCTTCGCATTCCTTTGGTTTTTTTCGCCTTGTTCGACGGCATCCGCACTATCGGTGCTTTTCCTGCAAAGTGGGCCAATCCGCATGTATTTGTCGATGGGTTAAATGAAATTGAGCATTTCATCAACAGAGGATGGGGTTTTCATTTCCATTGGTTTTATCATGTTTCTCGTAGCTTTGAAAATTAGTGGTAGCGGGCTGAGCCTAAGACGAGCGCTCCCGAATAAGTTCGGTGTATTTGAGAGGAAACATAACCATCGTGGAGGTCAAGGTTTTTTAGGGTCGTTTCGTTTGAGAGATTTTCTCTTTGGCTATCTGTCTTGGTATATCTGAATAAAAATGTTATAATCGAAATTTAAAAAATCACCAACGTGAACTCACCAAAGATCTTTTGTATTGTATGCATAGAAAAGAATCTACCATTTCAGTTCTCCGAGAATAAATATTTAGTGTTAACTCTTTCTCCGAAGATCTAAATATCAAAATATTCTGAACATAAAGCCGCACCCGTCACTAGTAAAAGAGAGAGTTCAACCATTACATGTAATATTAAAAAAGCTCAGAGATGCAGTTAATTGATAACGATATATCTGATAGTTTCTAAAATGACAAGAAGAAATAAATACTTTATTTCACTATATGATACATTAAATAAATAAATAAATATATATATGTATAAATAATTCTCATCAACAATAAGAATAAGCTTTGATTATATGATGAATTTCATCAAAACTCAATTCCAATATGATACCTTTATCGATTTGTTGAGACACAAAATTGTAAAAAGACTAGATCAAGCAATATTTGTTACTTACACTTATTTCAAAAATAAATTATTTAGAATGCAAGGATAACTTCTGTAAACTTAAAATATTAACTATCAGGTGTTCAGATCTTTTCTGACTGATACGACTGTATCGGTAAGATTTGCAATATCATAAAGATTGTAAAACCTTAAAGACATCAACAGAAATATTATTAGAAATAGAAAATACTTCTCTATTTCAGTAGTAAAAGTGTATTCACGCATTGGGTGCTAAGCACGTCGTGGATTTCCACGTAATCGTGCATTTTATAAGAATTTCTTCAGTTCGGAATGTGTTAATTAATAAAATAATGAGAAATGTTTGGAATGATTTGTGAGCTGGGTGCATAACCTCTTTCTGGGTTTGAGAATTTCAAAGTAACTGAATTAACGCTATATAAAAATAAATAAATGAAAGATGTGCAACTTCTTCTCATCTTTTCGAAAGTACAACCACTATAAAACATTCCTTAAAAGGTTGCCTTATAAAAAGATAACCCCTTTAAGGAGATTTCTCCTAGTGATCATGCATAACTTTTTACTCAAATATTTTTCACCTATTAGTCTCTATGCGTTGTTCATGACGTTCCTATTCTCGAGTCACCCCCAGCACTTCCTTTCCTCTATTTCGCTCAGTTCTTCCGTGGTACCCTCATGCCCCTTTGCCTCTCCCCCCGTCTCCTGGAAGACCCTCAACAGCGTAGCACACCCGCAATCTCCTCTCCCTCCCCTCTTGGCCTCTTTCTCCTTTTATCTCTTCTTCTCATTCATCTTCCCTTCTAATGTTTCACCAAACAACAGTTTACATTTCCAAGAAAAAATACTATTCGATTCTGGTATTTATTACAGAGGTACCCCCACGCTAAGTTATTTTACTCGCAATCGTATTCTTTTATATCGGTATTATAGGTAATGAAGGTAACGAGTTGGGTGTCGCACGGAGGAATCATTAATTTTTCTGATCAATATTTTACAGCACTTCCTCGTTTCATTTCAACTGAAAAGGATGGCTTAGTATAAGTTTCCGAAAAGATCCGTGTGAGAAGTGATCATTTTCAAGCAAATATCGCAGCAGATACTGCGATGTATGAGCGGGACTTATACACAAGAGGAATGATTTCGTGCTCGCACGAGAATGTACTATCGCGAGGTCATCGTTTCGAGTATAGGCTGCGTTTTTTCCGATTATTATTATTTCTGCTATACGCTCTGCCATTTTGTCTATTTTGTTAATTATTAAAAATGTATGCTCTATTAAACTTAAATTAGTGTAGTAAAGCTAAGTTTATCCCACTGAGGGAGATTACCTAGACATTCGCCATTAACGGACAGTAACATTTGACAACGGTTCGACTTCCACGCCACCCAGTTGGCTTTTCGACTCCGAATAGTAATATGTATAATCAGTGGCGCAGCCAGGATTTGCCAATGGGAGGGGTCCAAGGAAACGAAAAATGCCTAACTTACAGGAGCTAGTATATTAATGCCCGTTACTTACTACAACTATGTCAATTCTTTCAAAAACTAAATGCGTTGAAAACTAGAGGAGTTTAACGCTTATATGACGAACTTATTAATCTTTTCAATATAGTAGTTCACATAAGTGAACTTTTGGAAACTTATCATAAGTGTTGTTTGGATTTCTAGTTTGGATATGTCCAATATTTTATTAAAAAGTCATTTGTTCTATGCTGAAGTTTTTCAGTGTTGTAGATATAAACTTCTCGAGTCTTTGAGAGTTCTTTCTTCCAAGCGTTGCCAAGCGTGAGAAGGAAAAAAGTTAGTAACGATTATTTGGAAAGCGACATAAAACGTTATATCCACTCATTAGATCCCCACATTGGCGCGCCCATGCTTATTTGAATATCTTTCGTTATTAGACTATATCATCTGCAGGTTTCTTAGTTGTGACGTCATTCCTTGTTTTTAAAATTGACTCCTCTTCTAAGAAACAAAATTTCAGTTATATCAGATGGTTTCGCTTCGTTAAAAAAATCATTTATATCAGAATTTTCTGGTAGGCTTACAATTAAGTCTGATTTCGTTATTTATGTATTAGCTAAGTATTCAATTGAATGCGTCACAAACCGAGCATTAAAAATTCGGCTGCATTAAAAATACAGTATACTCTTGATTATTGTTGATATTATTATTGAATTTTCAGTATTAAAGTTTCATACAAACATGAAAAAATGAAGTCGTCAACTTACAATTATATAGACTAATTAAAAGCTAGGTTGTATAACCTGCAGAGAGCTGACGCAAACCCAGTCTTACGCACTGTATTCAAAGAAAAAAAAATTCCATGAATTGAAATTTTTAAGGGGCATTGCATGACCACGAGGTTGACCGGATAAGTCATGAGATTCGTTGGATTCTATTACTAGAGAAAAATTGGCAGCATCGAAAAGGAAGCTAGAGAATTTAAGCCACAGTTTTAACAGTTCATCAAATTTATTTCAAGCCATCAAGTCACTGTTACGATATATCTGTGCGTACCATAAGCACACAATACCTTTCAGCTAACTAATTTGCTTCCAAAATGGTATATTATTAATGATATCATAGAAAATTATTTTTTAGTGATATCTTGTATTTCTTCAATACTTTTCCAAATTTCTACGGAAATTCTGTTATCCAATTATTTTCTTAAATATACAGAAAATTAACAGGTAATCATAGAATAAGGATCAGTATATTTTCTATCAGCCCGAGTAATGAAGAGTCTACTGTACAGACTGTTAAGCGTCCAGAACGCTTAATAAAGGAACAAGTAGGTTTGCAATTGTCGCTAAACTCATCTTCAGGTGGGCCCCCCGATAACAGCCCTAAAAATCCTAATTTATGCATCTAATAATGGTAATTTCACAAAAAAACACATTGCCATTAACATACGTTTTTCCGATAGAGGCTTTGAGCTATTCGCGGACTGTGAAAAAAATTTCGGATGTCCATCTGTACCTTATGAAATCCAAACTAAACTCTCCTTTGAACTGTCCACTGCGAATTTCTCAATAGCACTTCTAACGAGCCCATAGCTTTGCATTCACACCATAAAAACAGTCACATGCAGAAGATCTAACTGAGCGTTTTATCAATTTGTTCGTTTCTCAAGCGTAATTTTAATCTCTGTTTCAGGGTGTGAGTTTCGAATTACTTCTCAAATGTTCCCTTGTATTTTTACGAAGAGTAAACAAATCAGCACTTTCGAATTTTTCTCATGGGAATCTTATCTTATGGTGTGAGTCGTCTAACTAAAGGATAAGCTTAAGAAGCGCACGCGTTGTACACCGTGTGCGAAACATTCGTATTGTAACGTCCCATTGATATCGATGTCGGCTCTAGGCCTACTCTGCTACCGAAAACATCACCTTAGCTGAAATCGGAGCCATATTTATGGGTATGCGAAGCTTTCAATGTCTTTATCAATCAAACATGTGACTAGAAGTGTATCCTTAAGACTTGCGTGATGATTGGGGTTTTGTACTCTTCAGCAGGAAGAAAAGCTTAGAGCTAGTCATAGGACTTGACTCTTAGGGGGGGTTTGGATCCCTAAAACCCCCCCTCGCTGCGCCACTGTGTATAATGAATATCAACAAACTATATACGTCGCTGTTGGCGCTGGTTGCATCAACTCTCGCTGTTGTTTGACTTCAATGTTCCTTCTTTACAGTGACGTGAACGAAAAGTATCATGTGGGCGTCTTCAGGTCGGACGAGAAACACATCATGCACTTGTGATCAAAAACAATAAATGATACTACGTTTCATGACAATATGTGGTTATAATAAGCATCGCAAAACAAAGGAAATGAGCTCGATTTCGCAAATTATCCCAAGCCCCCGGAGTTTAGGCAACCGCGACACCACAACTTGAAAGCAGGTTGTAGCAGACAAGGATAAATTGGATTGCGTGAACACCTACATACTATCACGCGGGAATTTCGTTAAACAGAGGAGCAAGGACCACTCTGATGCCCCACCAGGAGATTATTTATAAAAAACAGACAAAAATTTAGTTTTTGAGTGTCTTTAACGACGAGCCGTCCCTTAGGTATGCACCATGAAAATCCATCTTGTCAATGGCCCTTCTTCCCTAACCTATTGTATTCGCGAATCGTTCGCGGAAAAAATGAATTCATAAAGCAAGAAAAGAATATATTACCCAGATCTTCCTCGCAGAACGGCCAATGTAACTTGGTGGAGGCATTTTCTAGGAAATTTCTTGCTCTGAATGTATTAAGTTGCCTTTTGTTTAAATCCTTTATCTTCCAAAGATTCCAATCTTGTGTCTTGAAACATCCAAGTAACGTTCACTAATTTATTTATAATTTTTTTATTACTTTTCGTTGTAATTTCTCTAATTCACGAATGCGGCAATTTGCGTCTTGGTCTCACACACTACGTGCATACTCAAGTAGAGGCCTAACTATCCCCAACTAACATCGCTCGCGGACATTTCGTTCGCGGACATTTCGTTCGCTGTCACCAGCGAACTTCTTCAGTGCTCGTCCACGCATATTAGGGATGTGAGTACTCCATGTTGACCCTTTATGGTCCAGTCCAAATGGAAATATGTCGCTTTTTTATTCTAGCAAGTCATTCATATTGCTCGATGACTCTATTTGAGCTCATAGGCTTAGAATATAATTCTAGCAATAGGTTTCATGACTCCGTTCAAGAAAAATTATGATCATCAGCTATAGATGAAGATTGCTGTAATCATGCTCGCGAGTTATCGTCAGGGTGTATCGGTGGTGGTGGCACTTGCGTTATTGAAAAACTGACTGTAAGTGGAATATTTTCACGTAAATAACTTTAAAACTCTTTCAATAATGTTCAACATTGTATGTTTAAGGTCTTAAGGAGTCGCCAGGAAAACGTTTTCTTCAATTTTTTCTCTAACTATAACTAGATTTCATTTAGAATTGTCAGAAATTTTGGTTCTAATTTCGTTTGAACTAATTAAAGATTTTCTGCACGTTTATAACACCTTCGAAGACCTTTCTATAGAAGAGATGAATTTCTTTGATACTTTTTCGAAATTTGGACCGGAAAGGGTTTTACATTTACGTAAGTTATTTCTTAAGGCTACTCCAATATATATCACCGATTCTACTGATACTAAATGTTTCCTTCAGAGGCTGAAAAATTATCTTCAGCCGTAGATTTTTTTCAAGAAGTTATTTACTGGATAATATTCTACATTCATTTCTAATTGCCTGTAATCGCACCATTTCATAATTCTATATAAATCGTCTAACAAGGTCTATCCTCTCTATTTTCCACTTTCCTGTTAACTACAGCGTCGTTCGCACATATCCTTACATTACTATCAACATGTTTACTTAAGTCGTTAATCATCACTATTAAGGGAACGATTAAACGACCTAATAAAGGTCACTTTTGGATGGATATAATACCATCCAGCATTATTCCTTCTCCACTGTTAGAGAGAAATTCTCAATCCAGTTTATCATTCCTTCATTGATACCGGCAACTGTTTGTTTCTATAAAAATTCATCATATGCAGCCATAACGAAGGCTTTACACACATGTGTGATCTCGCTTTGGTAGATTCTGTTACTAATTTTATTACTCGTAAATTGCTTTACCTTTATACATATTAAGCCGGGCCGTGCGCAGTATTTGCTCGTGGGAGGGGTTTTTTAGTCAGGTGCGGGCTTGTAGCGTGGACTTTTAGGCTCTTTGACGAAAGAAGGAGTCCTGACAGAAGTTAACATGAAAGTTAAAAGAGGCACTAAATTTTGGAAGGAAAAGTTTACTAAATGAAACATTAAATAAAATAATTTCATTTTATCCTATCTTCAATTCATCATTCGTGGAACTTTTTGTATGAAGGATCCTCATGGGGGGGGGGTTCGAACCCCCAAAACCCCCCCCGTGCGCACGGGCCTGATATTAAGTCCGTCCTCCCGCTTTCCACCATCTCTTCTATTTTATTACACTGTCTTTTCCACCCCTTTTCCTTTGCCTTACCCTTTTTAGGTCGCTGTTAAACATTCTACGCTTTTGCTCGGTGCTGACCAATTTCCTTCTTTCCCCCATTTTATTTAATATTTCAACCGTCACTCAGGATTTCCTAATTTTGATTTTGATTTTGTACCTTCTCCAAGGTTTTTTCAGCCCTAATCTTGACACTGCTTTTACTATTTACCTAATCTGTGGTTATTTCCCTTCCCTAACGAGCCTTGATAACAGATTCTTACAATTCTTCAGCCTTCACACCCTTTTGAGCTTCTAAATTCTATTTCTTTGTAAGTATTTCTTGAAAGATTTTTGATTGATTAATTCTATAACGGAAACAGGTTCCCCCAATCATATCCGTTTTTAATATATATTGAACACACACACAGCAATAGACAAACACATACGACCGTTCCCTAACCGGAAAAATCCGATTAGCCGGGATTCGAACCCGGGACCTTGGTGTTGGAGCGTTATCATGCATGCTAACCACTCCGGCCGGTTTTAAATTTAAACTTGGTTTTCATCATTACCATGTTATGATCCGAAGCTACATCAGCACCAGAATAACTTCAAGATTTTTTATCATTATTTATTACCAAAATGTAATCAATGTAATTTGGTACCTATTTGTTTCCCCAAACTTTTTTCGTGTCAAAGACCTATCAAATATTACTTTAAGAAAAGGAGCTACAATATCCGCTACTTTCTAAGACAATTTAAAGTTATCCACAATCCATGCATTACTGAAGAAATTCAGCCGACCAGCGTCAAACCCAGGAACATTTGGGCAATATCTTTTCGCATTTCGTATAACAAACGATACGAAGAATTTCAGGGCGAACGCCGATATTCAATTTTGAAATGCCTTGAAAGCGCTCCTATTCATTGCGTGTGGAAGAATTAATGGCATCGAATCCAGCCACATTTGGATCAACAACTTTACAATGAGACATCTAAGAATTCTCTCAGAATACCTGGAGGGAGTCAGTCATAAAGTGCAACCCACGCAAGTGCATAAAATCACAAGTCAATGACTGTATATACAATAGGGTGGGCCGAAAAAACGATTTTTTTCCATATCAAATTTACCTTGTGCGGGAAAGTTGTGTATGATATGATATGTGTATGATATGATATGAGGATCTCGCATGAAAATTTTTTCCGAAATCGGATAATATTAACCACTGCCGCCCGAGCTCTAAAGTTTAAAAAACAACTACGGCTTCCAAAAGGAAAAATGTAAGGTGATGTCCCATTTCGCCAGATGTTTTGATCGATTTGCGGGTTGCCTATACTCAAAATTTGTTGACCATTCCCAGGTGTGGTAAAACCATATATTGCCTTAAATAAATTTAAAATTTCAGAAGCGTAATACAGAGATATAAGTTAATCGTTGATACTTACTAAAATGTCAACATTTACAATACCTCAGTCTCCATAGGCGTTTCTTTCTCATTTCCGTCTGAATTTTCGCAATCTTTTAAATTTTAAGTAACATCGAATGATGGTTTCCGTCTAACATTTATATTTTATTCGTTCGACCTTAAATTAGGAATAATATGAATATTACTCTGGTTTTTAAATGAGAATTATTAATACATACTTGCATAATGTAAAAAGGAAATTCCGGATAATAAATTCTCTCATTAATGATATCGCTAGGGAAGTCATGCGTGATTGAAGTTAAGCGCGATATAAGATGATAATTTGTTTCAGCGAAGCAAAAACATCAATAAATAAACACCAAACAGGCAGTACAGAATCTTCAAGAAGGAAGAAAAATTATTACAGGATTTTTCTTATTTAACACTAAATTCTAAATTTACTATTTATCACTAAATTTTATTATTTTTTCTTTTATCCCCAATCAAAAATATGGATTATTCCTTCGTCATACATCCTTTACTTTCCATTTTATGATTAATCTCCAAATTTAAAATCCAATAATCCTTCCAATTCAAAATGTAGACTCAAATAAGTTTTGTTGATATCACCTCGTAAACCAAAAACCATGGCGCGATACCCAAATTTGGTCGTTTCGAAAAAAGTCGAAAGTTTTTCAAATTATATAAACTAAAGAAAACTGTTGACATATAAAAATTGGGAGATAAATGGAAAAAGAGTTAGCAATGAGAGAGGAGTTGAGACGACAAAGACACGGGCCTAGAGCAGTTGCTCTTCATCAAAGCCCCGCGGTTATGAAGGGTTTCTCGTCAAACCTTGCCCTGTCCACCCGTTCTCTCCCTAAACCATAAAGACTAAACCGCATTCCATTCGGCCAACGCTTTGTTTGCTGGAACTCATTCACTTCTATTATTACCGTATCTACTATACTTTTTTCGACAACACTCTTTTCGAGCCTTGGAAATTCATCGATTCATTTAAGCTTTTGATACCTTTAGCGTGGATTTTGATGGCGACTTAGCATTTAACTTGAAAAAAATATCAATGAATGTTTCGAAAAATTATACCCTATGTTCATATTGCTATGAGAGATGGAATAATTTATATAACTGTAATAAAAATATATTAAATTAGGATTATTATATATGTGACATTACGTTTGAATTTAATTAACGCGGCACTAAATCATCTTCTATCGAATTTCTAAATTTAGCGATCCTTGAAATGAAAAGGTTCTTTCGATTCATTATTTCGAGAAAATTACAGACAATTGACGTCAGATGCATGAATAAGTTAGGTGATAAATATTAGAATTAATATTATTTCTTCACATCTGAATTAATCTTCACTCAAACTTTTAGATGATTTTAGAAATCAACGCATTGAAGGTGATTTCGAAAGTATAGTCTAAATAAAAATAGCATAAATATTAAATTAACATAATTTATTAATTAATAAATTAATTTACATACAAATCAACATATAAATCGATTCTTTTGAGGCTGAGGGTTGTGTGTATTTTAATAAGTTTCAACGAGCAGAGACTCAAATTTCCAAGATTGTGATGAGTGATGACTGCTGTGATCAAAATAACTAAATAAAGACTATCTCCACTGCTTTGACCTTGAGTATGTAAATAATAGCTGCAGAAATTGCGTTTAGATTTAAAAATAGTGATAACTGAAAAAATGATTTTGAATGAAAATACACCTGCCGATTCCTTAAGCAAACGATTTACATCTGCAAACCTTACAAGAATAACCAAGTAAAAATAAAGGTTGTTTTCACGCTATAAACATCTGAATTCTTGTCAAAGAGTGTACTAAATCAAATAAACAGTAAGGTAAATGCGGTAGGGATATTTGTGACCCGATTAAAATTAAATTAATGGGACGCTTAGAGATGTGTTACGCTGACATAATATAATTGAATTTAAACTACTCTCATGATAAAAAAGCTATGGAGTTCAGTCTATTTGGCAATAGAGGGACAACATTTTATTTTATCGTCCTTGAATTGTGCAAAGTAAAGTAAGTACGATACCTCGTTATCTCTCACGAGCTCTTTACCTCGTACGGAATCCCTCTCATCTTTCTGCACTCCCTTTGTTTCTAATGAATGGACCATTTCCAGCTGAAGAGCTTCCCAAATCGCATTATAAAATTGTTGTGTGTATACAATTCCCTTTCCAGTGGTACAAAATGTCCCCGCGAAGTCTTACAATTATAATCAGCATTGTTTTACCAAAATCTCTCTTTTGAAATGAAATGACACCATAAAATGATCAGAAGTTGAGGATACCAACAAATGGCGAGAGTTATTTTTCGTAAACTTTGAATATTGTGCCTGGGGATTGCAAATAAAGAATAATATCCAGAGTGGGGGACGGATGATTTTTCCTTTTTGGTGCTTCCCTACGGAGAGTAGTGCATTTCTAAATAGTTCCATCTCTAGGATATATCTCGTCACTTTTCCATGAACAATGAGTAGAAGAATGCGTAACAGCAAGTTGCATCCAAATGGGGAATGTTCAGAAGCCATGAAGAATGTAGAGGCAAGTATCTGTACTCACTCCACCTCCCAGTATCAGTTAGAACATTGACGCTCGTGCATATGTAAGATAATGTAGGTCTCGCAGTGGACGTCCCTCGCCATTCCGCTTTGGAAAGCACTCCTCGCGCTCCCCTTTATCTTTGTACGGCTTCCGTGGGCTTCTTTCTCCCCTCTTCCAGCTCCTGCATGCCATTCTCTCCCACCACTTTCTTTTATCATTAACTCTTACGTCGTTTTGATCGAAAGCCTTACGCAGCGATGTTGAACGTGATGCCGGATGTCACCAAACAATGTGAAATTTATTTCCGTTTCGATGTGGTAAAATCCGCTTTTTTCCAAGTCCACATATCACAGCTATATAGTCAAATCCCTTTGACCAAACATATTCTAGGATATTTTGTGCTAATTGGTTTACTGCATTTCTCTTTAAAGAAACTATTCGATCAGATTTCAAAAGCAGCGAATTGCTTTAAATAACCTCCACTCGGTATTCAAAGAATATTTCCGAATAAAGAGAAAATGCAAAAGAAAAACTGTAGAAATAAAAGAATTGATCCCGGTTTCGAACTATAGCGAGGAGATAAAGGCTATTATTCGACGAATGGGCTGAAGACGACTAAGTGCGTCACATTTTGAAGATATTTTCTAATTATTGTTTTCAGTAATGCATAGCGATTTCCATGCATGATGATTAATACGTTATTAAATTTATGATTAGAAATACTTAAATGTATAAAATAAAAATATAGAAATATATAACGTTAATAATGACACTCTCGTCTCTTAATTCCGTTCATGTTAACGATGAAGTTCTTTGATTTTCAATTTAAATTGTAAGATATTTCCAAACGTATCTGGCAAACGCTTTATTCCTTTATTGAAGTACCATTTAAAGAGGAATAAAAAGTGCCAATAGAAAAATATTTAAGATGATTAAATTATCAAGAAAAATATTTTGAAATATTTATCCCTCCCGACTAGGGTGAATACTAGGCAGAAATATTTACCCCCTTATACAATTTGATTAATTTTGGCTGTGATCTTATATTTGTAATTGTATTGTATCATTTCGGTATTCTCTTAGTTTAGAGATTGTTTCGCAAGAATGTATACGATTGTCACCTAGAGCAGATTACAAATCGGAATATATTCAGTAATAATAATAAATCCCTAGGAAAAGTTGTTTTATCGATACAAAAAAAGCGTATCAACACCAGCACATTTAAAAATGTTGCATACAGTCTCTTATTGATTGCTATGATTTTATAAGACCAATTTTCTTAAAAGATTACCCTCAAAAGAATTCCTTTGAATTAGTCCAGTCTAATCAGCTCCAAAAACTCTTAAAAGGATAAACAATTATTTTTACAAAGTGATTTACCGAGGTAATAGCAAGATATAAATTAGTTAAGCCATGGACAAAATTAGGATAGCACTGCTCATTGTGAGAGTACTTTTTTACTAACTTCCTTTTAACGATCCAAAGAAGAAAGTTTTTAAACAAGAAATCATAGAAATGTATGTTATATAACATGGAATAATAATACATAATAATACCATAACATTTTAAAATATAAAAGCGAAGACATTTCTGGTAATAGAAGTTGGATAAATACAATATAAGTTTTTGATAAATTTATCGTATCAAAATAACTTCCCTTCGTTGAAAATTGATATTTCCTGTATTTGTCTCCCATGGTACGAAAATCGCACTCTTTGTAATTTGCTTCAGAAACACCTCTCTTTGAAAGAGATCTTAGTTATTTGTTTTCCCTATCGTCTCGGCTATTAACTGATCAAAAGCTTCCTATCGGTGCCGATGGTGCAACGCAATCAAACTTTTATGGATTCGGTTCTTGATATTTTCCATTTTAAACCTCATTCTAATCTCCAATTAAATTGCTCCGAGATCATTTAGAAGTTTCCCTCTGCGGATTCCTTGGAAATTCTTCGTCTTTCATTCGTGTTTTTCATTGAAGCCATTCCTCCCCAACCGAAATAAAAGTGAGCGACCCTTCCATGAAATGATTTTTATAATTTCAGCATGCCTTCACCCCTTCTTTAGACAACTTCTTCATTTGACAAGAGAAATTAATTTCAAGACAGGAAACGCCGGCCTTTTCCTCCTCCCAACATCACAGAATGCCGAGTTATTGAGGTTTGGGTGACTTTGAAAATGTGCAGGAGGAAGAAAAAGCAAGAAATTGGGTTCTTTTGGGTCTTCCCCGCTCTCACATTGACGCTCTTCATTAGCGATCACACCGTAATCTTAATTAATAATCGTCACCGAGTAGATGTTTTTCTTATCTTGCCTTCATGAAATTCTAAAAATTATTTGCAAGCTTAGAGGAGAGTAATATTAATAAGTGATTGGTAAATAAGTAAATCATAAGCGAACTAGTTAACTATAATTTATGAACAAATTTAATTCATTCGTCATTTTACAAGTGTTATAAAGAAACTGATGAAATCACATCGAGAGTTTAATAGTTGTACGGCTTTTGGATTTTTGGCAAACACGAAAGACAAATTTAAAATTTTTGTGCTACTGGTCGCATGTTGAGAATCCCCTGTGTTTAGAAAGATGTACTTCCTTCGAAGCACACACTCTAAATCTTTAAGTCTTTGGTTAATTAATATTAATTTTCCTCAAATAAATTCTTTTGATACATATGGAGCGTGCTGAATTGCTTTAAAAGGACTGAAAGCACGCCCGCAAAACGTTTCTTATATGATTACCGAGAAGAATAGTAACAGAATTAACATTAAAGGATCAATTGAGATGGAGTATATTTTCCAGTTATAAATTAGAAGTTTGAAACGTTCTCAATGGCAATTGTCGGTGAGAGGCCATTTCTATTTCCAGTCCATTCCGTTTCCCGGCTTTCCTTCGCGTCAAGCAATTTGTGCAACGACGAAAAAAGAGCGTATCTCCAGTGGAAAAAGTGGTTTACCGCGTAATAATATTAATTTTCTATGCAGCTTCATTCGCATATTTGACCAATTGCCATTTTTTGACACTTTATAAACCATGCTTCTATAGTTCTGTCGAAGTTTGCTATTAACTCTCATATTATGCTGGAATATATAACGGAATTTATTCCTACAAAAAAAGATCCTACTTTGTTGAGAAAACTACAAATTAAGTTATTGCGAATTAACTGCTTTTCACACTAAGTTGAGATATATTTATTGCAGTTGAAATGTCAATTTTTATGTTCTGGGAGCGAAAGTTAAATGATAATAAAATTGACCATTGGCTGTAGGAGAAATGGCACGACTTTTCTTAAACTGTGTTGGCCACTCATAGAACAACGTAAATATGCACCGAAGATAGCGTCTTCCACCATGAAGTACAATTATTCTATCTTAAAACCAGTTCTAGGTATGGCTTAAGACAATTTTTTTCATTTTGGGTTCAAGTTACCCTCCAGAGCCAGTATCTCACAAAAACTTAGGATACTGAGGATTGAGTTGATTCAAGACTTGATGGACCACTATACATTCGGGTACAGATAAATATAAATTTACACGTCTTTCCAGTGTGACGTTATCCACATTTTTCACGTATAACCGCTTTTTTTAGTCTACCTGCGGAAGAGCTTGAACACCCCTGGTGACGGAGTTGATAACACATTGATTACCGGAGCTTCCATTGATTTTGAAACATTTTATCTCATCTATTTTATGGTTTAAATCAATAACATCTGGAAATCATTCAAGCTGCTCATTCGACAAAAATCGTTGAGTTAAATTTTACATTCGTGGATTCAAATAATTAAAAATAAATGTGAGCATATGCCCTTATTTCATTAAATTTTTGCAGCGTCTTTCCAAAATAAAACTTAAACAGAAATTATGAGGAAGTTTTCCTCCACGTCATTATATATTTTTTCTGCCGACAAGAAACCAAGGAAAATCCGAAAGACTTTCACATACGCAGAAGCTATAAAAGTTACAGAAGAGTGAAAGAGACAAAACCCTACTGAAGTTGCTTTTTTCGAGATTCATTGCTATTCGCGTTTTTTATTAAGGAGCCACTTTGAATGGAGGAAAGATATGGTTTCGTTGTATTTATTCGGAGCTCACCTCTAAAATGTTTAAAATTCTCTTTATCGCTGAAGGACTTTTTCGCTTAAACATCGGAGAGGGTTATTAAAAATAAGAATCGATCTCTTTCTTAATAGATCTGGTGACACTTACGGAACAATTTTGTAAACAACAATGAAACAGTATGGATGTTATCAGAAATGCCCAATCTTTATTAAATTTTGTTTTTGCTTTTTGGAATCCATAATTAAAACATTTCGGTTTCAGTTATGCCACACGGGAAGCGTTATAACGAAATAAAATACAAGCTAAATGTTACTGTTACGGAAAGTTAGGCCCGATAATTTTTCTCTGTAAAGTTTGAGGCAAATAAATGAACGCCTGGTTGACAATAGAGTGATAAAGATAAAATCGGAGAGTGACCTTTCCACACGAAAATTAAAAGATTTATTTTTACAAATTTTATTTTACAAATAAGTATATAATACAAACATTTTGTACAGATAAATTCCACCATTCCATGTATCCTCAATTTCTACATCATTTCTTCTAATATTTTCAATCAATAAATTAAGTTTTGGCTGTATTTAGCCACCCCGAGCTATGCTCCTTGCGGGGATATACACGGGAGATGAGAATGAAAGAAATACTGTAAATTGAACGTGAAATAATGGAAATAAGCCGAGAAACTTTGTTCATTTCCACTGAAAAGACTTTAATGCGACCAAAATTTCACTACACTTGTCGCACACTCCTCCCCGGAGAGTATCTAAGGATTTTCCATAGTCTGAATGCTTACCTGATGATGCTACAAGCGTAATGAAACCCAGGTCGCATAAAGTCTCTTCAGAGGCGTTGCACACAGCGTCTCGCCTTATTTCCATTACGGATAAGTTCCACAAGGTAACGCCTGAAATCATATCATTAATGTAAAATGCTCCATTAACTAGTATAACGTAAGTATGCGCGATCACGGCCTAATTTAAGCTTGCAAAATGATTGGGGAGTGCCCAGAAGAACTCCGTCACTGCTACTGCTGATTAGCAGTTCAGCAGCTGCTATTTCAAGTGATAACTTTAAACATTAATACATCGGAAACCAATGGAGAGAACCTCGTGGAGAAAACCCAGTATAATTTATTGAAGGAACTCTTCTCGGGTGTTCAACCGGGTGGTGCAGTGGAACGGGTCCGACGTTTCGGTTGCTATCTTTGCAACCATCTTCCCTTAAGAGGAGTTCCTTCAACAAATCCACCGGGAAAGCACCAGATCGTTTACCAGTATAATTTAAATTCGATTCTCAATCAGCTTTAGTCTCCTCTCAAAATTGCGATTCTACCTGGGAACCTCTCCTTTCAGATGAAAAATATAACTTCGCTTCATGATTGGTAAATGCTGACTTTTTCGTGGCCAAGTTTGTATTTATACAATGATTTGTTTTCAATTAACTTAGCTTTAATTTACGAAAAATGTACAAGGAAAATGGAATATAATCGTACCTCAGATTCCACATGTGCAGCATAACCCAAGACTTCCTTGAGTGTCCCAAAAAGTAGTGGTAATCGAAAGTACAGAGGTATAGCTTCTACTGGGCTAAACCCCACTTAGGGCGTCAGCTTTTTACTTGTTTTTGAGTTACATTTTTTTTGTATTTTTTGAAAAACCATGATTTTCAGGACATTTTTGGTCATGGTAACGCAAAGGTACAGGTTTTATTTTTCCTCTAGAATAACTGCCTTAACCAACACAAAAACATTTGTTTCCACAGCTGCTTTCATTCAGCCAGAAAGAAACTTAATTTCAAAAACTTTGTCGTCTCGAATTTTCTCAAAATCTTTGAGGCCAATTAAAAATAAAATCATCAAAAATGTTTTTTGGGAATACCTTAAAAACTCGTGCAATGTATCAGCTATTTACCACATTAATTTTTTTGAACTATATTTACGGCAACATACTTACAATTAGATTTAAAACAGTAAGTAGATGATACTCAGTTTTAATGGATGAGGCAAAACTTCATAGTAACTCAAATTTGTGTGATTAATGTGTGCAATTGTCCAAACTACAAAACGTTTATTGACTTGGCATTGCTTTAGTGCTCTCCAGTGTTAGAAAAAATGCCCCTTTCCCCTTGTTACTGGGTTAAGACGACAACAATACCCTTCGCGAGTATTGCAAAATAGGGACCATTGTTGGGAGCTGCAGTGTAACTAAGCTTTCCCAACAATGCATTCTGCAATCGTTTCAATTACAAAATGGTAATTTTTCCAATTATACCTCAAAGATTTACCCAATTAATAATAATAATATAAGTTTTATTTAGCACCAAGCTATTCGTTAATACAAACACTGTAGTCATGAAAAAGAGTTTAGCAACGTAAAGGAAAAGTGCTTACAGTAACAGCACATAAACAAAGAAGAGAAAAAATAGAATATCACAAAAGAAACCACTAAAAATACCATAGGAACTCACAATAGGATAAAACCATAAATAAAAATTATAAATATATAAAAGTACAAAATATAGTACTAATACAAACATAAGGAAATTTTTGTATACAGTGGGTAAATTAAATTTCATTTTCAAAAAGACAGTTTTTCAATTTTCTTTGAAATTTCATCAGATCTTGTGAATTTTTTAACTCTGTTGAGAGCGAATTGTAGAGCATTATTCCTTGAAAAAATAAGGACTTCTGTGTTTCAGTCTTAGAAACAAAAGGAATATGGAAATCCCTTCTTCTTCTTGTGTTATGCCCATTTTCATCACAATTTGTCCTTAATATATAATTTAAATATTCTGGCATTAACCCAATTTTTATTTTATGTATAGAAGTAAGCGCTTGATATTTAAGACCTTGTTCCACATTTAACCATCTTAGTTTTTGAAGCATATGATCAATTCTTGTATATCTATCACATTTTAATATTAATCACATTGCTTTATTTTGTAGTATTTGTAATCTATTTTTTTCTCTTTGACTGATAAGATACAAAACAGTTGTGCAGTAATTAAAATGTGGCAATATAATGCAGTTATATATAACTTTTGTTGTGTAAATGAAATGACTTTACTAACTCTAGCCAGGAAGTTTAATTTTTTTTGCAACCTTCTTACAGACATAATCTACATGCTTATCAAATTTTAATTTTCTATCTACTATCACACCTAAATATTTTATTGAGTCAACAAATTTAATAGTATATCCATTTATTTGGACTTTCTATCTTTAAAATATTGGTTGCAGTTTCCAAGCAACATTGCACTTGACTTTGTTTTGTTTTAATTTATTTACTTCAAACCATTCCTTTAATATACCTAAGTCCTCATTTACATTAGTTATTACTTCGCTAATATTTGTTCCAGCCAGATATAGTAGTGTATCATCTGCAAAGAGATGATAATGACAATTTTTTAAGTATGTACCCAACTCATTTATATATAATAATAACAAGGGCCCCAGCAGACTTCCCTGGTGAATTCCAACATCTACCTTTCATTTGGATGAAATGTGCCTTTCACATTTTACTTCCTGCACTCGTTCCTGTAAATAATTTTGGATCCATTTAATGACTACCCCACCAAAACCATTATACTGAAGTTTATGTACCAGCCTATCTCTATCTACCATCTCAAAAAACTGTTTAGATCCAAGAAAACAGCACAAATCACCTCTTTATTCTCAAGGGAACCTTTCCAATCATTTAATATACTCTGTATCACTGTCTCACAATTATAACCAATCCTGAAACTGATTGATATTGCACTAAAATTTTATTTTACCAATATATTCTTTAATTTGTTCATATACTGCCTTTTCCACTACTTTTTCTATTGCACATAATATGTTAATTGGTCTGAACTCTTCTGCTTTAGTTGTACCAGTTATCTTCATGCATGGGATAACTCTAGAAATTTTCAATCTACTAGGAATTATACCCAGTTCTAAGGAGATATTTACAATGTTTATAATAAATTCTGAGAGTTCATTGAAATACTGTTTCAGAAAATGTGTCTATGTCATCAGGGCTATTTTTATTAGACATGGTGTTTACAATATCATAGAGTTGCTTCATATCACTTAATTTAAACTCACTAAAATTACCCTCAGCCATATCAAGCTCAAACCTTTTCTCACAGATGTGGATAGTATTTACTATATCAGATATACTTTCAATGAAATACTTATTAAATTCTTCTGCGATATCTTCTATTTTTTGAGCATTCCTACCAGGGAAAGTCACCTCATTATAGACTTCCTTTTTCTTTGTTCCTATTAATGTTTTCAAAATTTTCTGCATTAAATTTGGCTTTCTACAATAATTATCAATCTTTTGTTCATAGTACATAACTACCTTTTTTAATAGGCTATTCACCATGTAAAGTTTAACAAACTTTTGATGCATTGAAATTGCCTTTTGAATAACATGAGAAGGAACATATTTCAACGTCAGGAAATTATGAAAAATTAAAATTACAATGAAATTTATTGCAGAAGAAATAATTAGAACCTTATAAGTTCCCTGGTTTAGCTTTTTCAATTGGCTAGTGCAGGCTAAAACATGAACCATACCTAAAAGTGTTTGCTGTTGACTAATGTGCTACCTTACTTAAAATACTGGCATAAGAGTTAATTTTTAAATTTTTTATTTAAATTGAGACTTTTATAGAAGATTGCACTTTTCCAATGGCAGAATAATTATGAAAGTAAATCATTTAATAAAAATGAAAACTACTTCTTAAAAATACTAAAAAATAAATTCAGAATTGAACTCCGTAGATTTTTGGATTTAAAACCACAATTGCCAATTTAAAAAGTGAAAAAAGAATAACAATGAATCTCCAAGCATTTGTGAATGACAAAGAAAAGAGAATCTCCAGTAAAGAATGAGGAAAGGTTACCCCACTACATTTAATGATATTTAGCTTTAGATGCTGAGATACACCCAGGAGGAACAAATAATTCATCTCTACCCTTTCAAATACCAAATTTCCAACCACGATTCCTACAAGGACATGGATAAGCAGAGGTTCCAATGGAACAAAAAACGTGCGCTGTAACAAATTTTTAAAGATTTGAATAACTGCAACCCTGGAAAAAATATCACAGAATTGTAAGATGCACAATGAACATTAATCCTCAGATGGAGCAGAAGAATTTTTTTCGGAAGCAAGAAATATGCATTAGTAAACTAGCAGATAACAAGGAGTTTCATCGGCAACAAAAAAATCTGATGTGGCCAGCACATGACTTTCTCCATATCTCGTATAAGATGTAAATATTTATCTAGGACAGTACTTTCAAACTCTACATTCAATCTAAAATTGGGAGATATATAAGTTATTAATTTATATCATATTAACTTTTACATCACAAACATTATAAATAATGTTTTTCGGGACATGTTCAATAAAAAACGGTAAAATTGGCCTTTTGAGTCTACTAAAAGCACCAATGTAGGATGAATAATAAAACTGATCATACAGCCAACTCAATATAATAGGTGATGGAAACGAGTCTGCACTCTCTGGAGAATCAAGGGATAGTTGCTGAGCAAATCCCTCTCATATGCAGTATTTGTAAGAATGCAACAGCATCTGCAACATTATATTTAGCTTGTATAATGTAGAATATTTTTTTCGTAGAATCTATGTTTAGCGTTGTTTTGTAAGAATTACATTCCTCAAAGATGACTGCATTTTTCTCTCTAATAAAATGATAAAATGGTGTTCCTGAAAAAATAGAAAGTTATATAACAAAAATTCATACAATGAGAATGTTTAAGGATGAGCAAAGCTCGGTAAATATCCTTTATCAAAAATACATAATGAAAATGGTTATCTTGAAAAATAATTGATTTTGATTTTCAAGATTTTGATCATTATGAGTCATTTACAGGAATACCAGAGCCATTAGTCTTTTAAAACTTTGAAAAGCTCCAAATTGTAACAAACATATATTTTGAAACATCATCTTAAGAACAAAAACAATAAGTAAATCACAGAAAAATGTCAGTCATATGTTTTGCTTGACATAAGTCTTTGGCACACATCATTTGCCTTTTCCTTCCCTTCCAACTTCGCAATACGAGATCCAAATTGCATGGCTCTCTTGGGGAAGGAGCAAACTTCTTTCAATCCTAACTTGAGAGCAGCAAGTCTTAACAGTGCCTTGTCACCAACACCAGGGCGAAGAGTTAGAGGAACTGTTTGATCGACACTGGATGGCTTGTTTCTCTCATTGACTTTCCTATTGTCAACATGAGCAGCTACTTTTTGCCAGGGAAACAATGAATTGAGAAAGGAGACAATGTCTTCATCCAAAAATGGGAATCGAGGCTGACGACCATGATCCGAACAAATTCTGTCATCCCGACCCAAATTTCGAGATGGCAAATTTCTTACCTGCAAAAAACAGAAATGAATAAGAATAGTTACAAAAATAGAATACTACATATTAGACTTTTCAAGATGAGAATTTAATGAGAATAATTTAAAAAACGAAGAGTTTTCACAGAAAGCCATGTACTAATAGTCAATTTACAATAGGGAAATACTGGAATATTTATATTTAACTTCTGCACATAAGTTGACCTTTGAAACCTAAAAAAATCTCTAAAAAATCACGGGTCGACTTCTACACCAAACGTAAAATTTAACCCTTTACCACCGAGGGGTAAATAGGTAATACTGCCTGCTTTACACTTGTTGTACACAAACTCTTGCAACTCACCACAATTATTTCTGACTGAAACTAATTTTTGGTAAGTCTAATTAACGTACATTTCACATAAAACAAATTTCATCTCAAAATACAATTGTGGCCGAAAGTAGGTATGTTATATTTTTACATGTTTTCATAATAAAAAAATAAAATTAATAAACCATTTTCATATCTTTAAAATAAATTTGACCCATATTTATTCTTCGAAAATTGCTTTCATTTCTTCACAGGTATTTTTATAATTTACAAAAATTTAATATATATTTTGATGTTTTCTTTTTTAAAATGAAGATCAATAAGCACATCATGATTTGTTTTTGAATACATAATCTTTATGATTTGACTTAGCCTTAGGAGTTAATGGAAGTTTTTTTAGCAGTGTTGTGATTTGATATTACCATGCTATATTACCATTATTTCTATTATAAATTTTTAATACCATTGTGTTTCTGTTTCGTAACACATTTTTATTTATAAAGCCTGAGTGATACAAATGAAAGAAACTTGTGTAATAGTTAAACAGAGGCGAGAAGTTGATATGGCAGCAGAAAGAAACAATTATAGTGTCTTAATCTTATACTGTAAATATTCCTTAAGCTATTGTACATTTATGGATACCGTTGTTTTTCTTCCCATAAAATAGAGCTGGGGAAGTGGTGTTGCCTTATTTACTGGGTCAACTTATACGCTGAACATAGGCTAAAACGTGAAATTCACCTCAAAATTTTAAGGGTTGACTTATATGCCGGCATATATGGTTACTAAAAATGGTTGAGGTAGGTCATATAATAAAAATATATTTAATTATCTTAGCTAGTAAAATGTAAATTGAGCAGATAGCCAACTTGAGAAAAATTATCATCATAAGAAGTATACTCTAAACAGATGAAATACATGTCTCACTTAAAGTTGGTTTCAAACCTTCCTGATTATGTGATGTTTACGGTATTTGTTATACGTGGAAAATAATGCTTCTTAAATTATTTTTTCAAAACAGTGTAGAAAAAAATATTTTTAAAGTGGCTTTCATTTATTGTTTTTGTATTTATAGCTATTATACATAACAAAGTATTTTAGTTTGCCTATGGAAAATGAGGCCACTTTAGGATTGTAAATTGAATTTTTATGTCCAGATATGCACATAATATGTAATGTAATATGTACATAATGTTACAGCAAAAATAAAGACTATTTTTTACCACAACCAACTGTATTTATAATGTTCCAAGTGTTTGTGAAGGATAGCATTAATATGCATACTGAGAAAAGAACACAAACCCATCCTGCCAATAAGGAGGTTAGTAGATAAGTGGAGAATAGTTTGCTACAATTAAAACCTAGGCACATGTGGATTTAATCCACTCAAATATGTGAAAATTCTATAAAGGCACCTGTTTTTCCATTACTTCTGCTAACAAGGGCCATCCTCCATCTTCCAAGGCAGATCTGTGGCGGGAATATCCACCTAACTGCTCATCAGCACCAGTCCCAAGTAAAGCTACCTTCAAGTAATACAAAGAGACTTATAAAATTATCTCCCAAATTATCTTGCAAACTTTCCATACATGAAATGGGTTAGAGAGATCAATCCGCAATCTTATGATACAATTTCAAATTTATAAGTACCTTTCTCTGACACTGTCATAAGTAAAGTAATTTTATTAGTGTTTTTGAATTTAGTAAATCAAGATCTCCATTTGAAGAATGACTGCTCATCAAAGACGCATAAATATTAAAAAGAGGCCCCTAAAATGAGATGTCAATGTCCCTTACAAAAATTTCAACCAATAAATAAAATTTAAATAAAAGACTTTTCAAATGGAATTTTTAAAAAATATTTACTACTTTAGTCATTTATATTTCGATCGATCATCGCATGTAAAATTAATTCATAAGTTGATGGCATATGGGATTAATGGATAAAGACATTTCTTGGAGACAGATCGCAGCGAGTTGCATTGGTTGGAATTTTATCTGATGAGGTTTGCGTCACATCAGTTCTTCCGCAGAGTAGTGTATTAGGACCAATTTTGTTCCTGATATATATTAATGATGTTTTGGATAGTGTTAAATGCAAGGTTAGGTTATTCGCTGATGATACTGTTATGTATAGAGAGATTGTAACTGAAGATGATACTAGTTGTTTGCAGAACGATCTGAATATATTTTTGGGTTGGTGTAGTAATTGGCAGCTCGAACTGAATGTAAATAAGTACGTTGCCATGACTTTCATGCAGTCTTATAACGTTACCTCTGTACCATATAGAATTTCAGGAAATCCCTTGGAGCTTGTGATGCATCATAAATACGTAGGAATTATGCTCAGCAGTAATTTTTCCTTCAAAGAGCATATTCGAAGCATAATAGGAAAGGTAAATGGTATGCAAAGGTAAGCCAGTAGAATTCTGAGGGGATGTTCATCGAGAGTAAAAGAAATAGCGTACTTTTCCCTAATTCGACCTCTACTTGAGTATTGCTGTGCGGTTTGAGATCCTCACGAAGTAGGATTAATTTCCGATCTTGAGATGGTTCAACGTAGAGCAGCAAGGTTCGTCAAGGGAGATTTCAGATTTGACAGCAATGGCTGTGATAGAATCCCTCGGATGGTACTCTCTTAGTGACAGAAGACTTGAATATCGACAGAAGCTTTTTGATAAATTTATCTCTACTGCTTTTGGGAAGGAGATAACTGATATTGTTATCCCAGTTATAAGAGAGAAAACAAAAAAGTGATACAGGGAAGTAGTTGCCAGGACAGATAGTTACTTTTGGTCATATTTTCCGTCAAGTATTAGAGAAGCTAATAGCTCTCTAGGTTAGATAGGGATGGTGGTGTTGGTGAATTTTACACCCCATGCCATGCACTACTTCTAATTTAAATGTAAACACTACAGCATAGATGCAAATAGGGAAATAATGCAACACGTGGCTTAATTTAAAATATACTGAATTAGAAATAAGCGAGTATTCCTTACTCTAGCTGGAGATGAGTATGATATTCTATGATTTTGGCCATCCATTTCTTCAGCAGCAGAAATTGTTCCTTGTCCTCTGGCAGCAAACCACATAGCACATCCCAAACTATCATCTAAGACAGTGTTCAAAGGACTAATCAAATCGGTAATCACGGATTTGCGAATTTCACTCAATTCTGATGTGTGTACATCAATCTGTAAAAAATGTTAACAGAAAACTGTAAAATAAAATCTTCCTTGGTCTTGACATAAATGAAAGTTAAACATTCCTCAAACAGATATAAAACCAACCCCTGAGGAAGAAGATGATACAAAACTACCTAATTATTCTTAGAGAAAAATGTCAATAACTCAAAATGATACCTGAAAATCTTATTGATAGAAAAATGACCAATGAAAACAATTATTTAATCATGTCAACATCATGTCTTGAGAATATTAGCAAGAAGTTAAGAGTATGGCTTGGAAGATAATAATTAAATACATTCTAATATTTTTTAAAATGAAATCATTCTTATAAAAAGAAAAAAGAAGTAACACAAAAATAAGTTTAAAAAAATATATTATCTTAGAATAAAATATTTGAATGCCCAAGAATTAAGAATTGGCCTTCCTGGCCAAGTGGTAATTGTTCTAACTATGCTATCGCTCCATTCCCAAAGTCCTAGTTTCAAATCCTGGCTGATCAGATTTTTCTGATCAGAGAATGGTTGTGTTTTTCTATTGTTGCAGTTGCCTTGGTGAAGCACCAACTGACATATTCCATGGAAAACTTAGCAGGGCTTAAGGTTGCTCTTTACCTCACAGAAAAAGCCGTTTTCAGACTGTTTCTAATTCCCACGAAGTGAGGACATTTTAACACTAACAGAGTTATATTTTCACCAACCGATGCTTAAAAGATGAAGCTACCATGCAACGTGTTCCTTTTATAGATATTGCATACCGTATTTATTAAAAACATTAGCAAATATAGCTCATTTTCTCCAAAGTGCCATGTTCCTATAAGATAAGATAGCAAAAAAAGCTCTCATTACATGGTAGCTGCATTCTTTATCTTTCTATTGAGACACTACTAGGGTATATGATATTCGTACAAGAAGAGTAATTAGGGAAATCACAGAGTATGACAATTTAGCAAGAAATTGGCACTGCATATGCCCAGAGGAGCAAGTTCCCATTCCTCCGCCTTCCCCACCCAAGGCCCAAGACTAAAGATGAGGCCAAAACTCCAGGAGGTAGTTATGCCTTGGGTCGAACTTTTTCCTAACGGTCTGGTCGTTGGTTATTGTTTGGAAATTATGGTTAATATTAAGTATAATGTTTTTAATAAGTAGCTTTAATTGAATAAGCAGTCCACAGTAAAATTTCTTGTGGTTTACTGATTAATTTGATATCAAACTCTTTGTAGATATCTTGATATTTTCAATAATTGTTTATCTTTTTCAAACTTGTGTGGAAACAAGCGTGGAACTCGAATTGCAGTCACCTCCTCCGGCTGATTTCTAGGCATCATATACCAAAAATTATGTAAATTCGGAAAAGCTGGGCAAAATTATGTTCTCTGATTAACAAAAAATAATGGCTGCAGAATCCACGGAAAGGATTAATTTGAATGAATGTGCTTAGGATAAATAATTATATTAGTTTTTTAAACTTTTTTATTAGCATTAACTTTTTTAATTATCAAAATCGTCTATTACTATTGATTGTTTAGAATTAAAACAGTTTTTGTGCATTCTTCCTAAACGGCGGATCTAACCCTTCACAGGGAAACTGCATGCATCATAGATTATTTACTCCTTTGGCTATTGAACGCAATGGTTCATTGTCACCATCATATTCATTTCTGACGAAAGTATTATTTGCAGATGTTATTAAGTTTGTTTTTTTTTTCAAGGTGCTACACATGTGTGCTATTCCACAATAAAAAGTTACCGCCAAGTTCGGTTCTTACTCTCCAAGATAACTTTCCTTCTTTCTTTGCAAGTAGGGACGAGTTTGCTCTTGCCTTCGCTCATTCTACCAATTTCAATGAGACAGATTACTAAAACAATTCGATTGAACGCTCGAGATAGAATGAATGAGAAACTGAGAGTATCCGAATGAATCACTAGGTTTCTAACTTGTTTACACCCATTCAAGTGCAGAGAATCTGGAGCTCTTGAGCGTTGCATCATCCAACTCAAGAGTGGCCCATGATAGACCAAAATGCTGATGAAGATTTTTATAATTGCCAACACCAAGGATAATGCAACCTAGTCTTAGTAGATTAATTTGTGAAAAGAAAACATAAATCTCTGAGACCGAAAAGGATCTCTGGTCATAGAAATAGCAATGCAACGTTTGGGTGCTATTAGAGTTCGCAACTCGAAAAATCGTATTTTTCAATCCACTCTAATATTTGACTTCAATATGAGAATCAACATATTGTCAAATTACATATGTGGTTAGTGCAAAAACAGTGGGTGATACGATGTTTTCATATCCTTTTTGAATTCAGAAGATCGAAATACCTACAGAACACCTAATTCTGCGAAAAATGTTTTTCACTGCTGCATCATGTAATTACTGTACGAAGCACCCAATCGCAGCCAAAACGCAAAGACAAGAAAAGAAGAATGCAGGAGAGAATATAAACAAAACTTAGGTTTTCCAGAATTGAGAAGCACCTAGGATTCCTCAACCCAGAACAATAGAGAGGGTCTCTTTGAGAGGCAGTACAATAAAAATGTGAAAGGACTAGTACGAGGAGGAACTACTGAGCCCCCGTTCTCCAACCATATCCCCATTCCATCTGAGGGGTACGAAAGGAGCGGCGGCTTGAACTAAGTGAGCCCAAACGACGGAGGCTAAATTTTCTCGAGGTAAAGAGCACCCTTAACCAAATAGTGGCAACAGCAGCAGAGCAGAAAAAAGAAATGGCAAGGGAACACAAATGAGAGTAATCTGATTATATAAATAAATCTGCATTAAAAATAACAGATATTATATATTACACCATTATTATTAAGAAAAATCTTAACTTGTGCCACAGCAAATTTCCACACTGCAAAGCAGCTTTGTTCCACATTTAGCCACTGCAGGTAGGGAATAATGGTGAAAACTTTTTTTTTCATAAAAACTAAATATTTAAAGGAATATTTAACAATAGACTATAAAACTTAGATATGGTTGATTTAAAATGGAATAAATGAAGCTATATTATAATGGTATATGAATAATATTGAAAGAAAAGCACTAATTTAATATACTGCAATTCATTCTATCTAATTTAGGCAAACTAAAATTGAACCAAAATGTTTTAACCACCTCAATAAAATTCCATTTCCTATTTGGACAGAGAGTCTTCAATTCAACTAATGCCATTTTACCAGTCTTCCTATCTGGGACAACAAACATACTTTTCTGAAGTCCATCTGGTATATCACCAACGCTGCAATCTGCAATAGATGAAATACTAAATAAAATGTACAAAAAACAGATTTTTGGTATTACAAAAGAGGAAAACTGATTTAATAGTTCAAACTCTATAATATTTTCCTTAACTAATATTAAAGATTGTTTCCATTGTTGGCATTTTACTATGATATAACTGAATTTTGAAAAAAATATATATATATTACGGTAATTTCTTTCAAACACCAAAAACAAAATTTAGTAACACGGTAACCAATAATGAATTTTTGTATGATGATATTCATCAGCCAACTGAATATTTGCTGACTATTATAACATTAGGACCAAGTGGAAAGGGTAATAGGATTGAATTAAAGATCTTCGATTTGCCCAGATGTTTTCTCTAAATGTATTCATAAAGTATTTCTCAAATTGGACTCACCCTTTCTTTTTTTACAGGTACCATCGCCATCTGAGGCAAATGCAACATTAAGAAGATCAATGGGTTCATCACCAGGAACAAAAGTATCTGATAGAAGGGCAAGTACAGTTGAATCCAGTCCACCAGAGAAAAGGACACATATCTTTGAGTGATGACAGCTCAATTTTTCATCGATCTTGGAGATATCTGCATAAACAAAGAAAAAATAGAAATATATATGATAATCACGTATGAGAACATAATTACTTTCCAAATAAACATAGTGCAATTGCCAAATGAATATACATCAATAATACCTTTGATACAATCCTTGCATAAACCAGGCTGAATTTGAACTCTACTTTTCACAGCAGCCTTCAGTAAATCAATAAATCTCTCCAATATACTTTCAATCCCAAACCACACATCTGTAAGGACATTGAGAGCATCAAGTGGTGGATTTATCAATATTCTCTCATCAAAGACACATTTTTGTTCATCAAAACACCTATTGTTACGAGATTCAAATTCTATTGGTGATTTTACTGCATATTGAGATATGGAAAATTGAAAGTTATGAGAGCTGTCAATGGAGAGTTTCCTCAGAACCTGAAATTGATATACGAGTAAACCATAAATCAGAAATAACATAAGCACCGAGGTATGGCATGGACTGAGTCAAGAATGACTCACCAAACTTCTTTAGAAAGAGTAGTACATATAAAGCTTGTCAGCAATCTTGCAGAAGTTAGAGAGAAAATATTTACCTCTTCAACTGGAGTTTCAACCAAACTGATACTTGCAGGTATAAGATGGTTCCATAAATGCAAATAAGGAACTGGAAGCACATCCTCAGTCCCATTGGCACTAAAATCCATTGAAAAGAGACCAATTGCTGGCACTTCTTGATATTTTTCCTGTTTAAGTTAGGGGATGAAGTAAAACAGATAAGATCATATGAAACACTAATTAATACATAGATATTAAATATCAGCTGTTTTTAACATATATTAGAAATTAAGGATACATGGCTTAGTGAAAGAAATTATTTACTCCTGTTCAGCTTGGATTTACAACTCTCATAAAAATAATATACACCTGATAGCATTTTTATTCATGAATAATGAAAGGCTAATCAAGACAATTTTTTTTGATTTTTCAATTAAATCAGAAAGCATATGCCGATACTTCAGACGGTGCAGTGGGAATCATTTGAAGAGATCAAACTAAGACTAAGATAAATACAGACTCACTTAACAAAAATTTAATTTATCAAGATTAAATTAAATCTATCAAGAATAGATTGAGATCTACTGAGCTTGTTAAACAAGAAACTCAGATAATACTAACTTCAAACATTTATTTCCATAGAGTACTCTTTTCTAAAGATTCTCAATTTATGGTGATATTATAAAGCTATAAATTTTCAATTTATATTTATAAGATAAGCCCATTACAGTAGGCTGTAATGAGCAACAATCTGTATTATTATTTAAGTAAATACAGATTGTTGATTAGAATAAAAGACAGTTCACAAGTAAAATATTCCCATATATTTTACAAATCATAAAAATTCAAGGTGTTAATGTTTATGCTAAGGTGTTTCTCATAATGTATACCATGCAGCAGCATATTATTTCATATCTGTACATTTATATCAGTGGAATTTCGCACATTAATTTAGAAATTGTATTCAAAAGCAGTCAGCAGGCATAACTTTAAGTAGACATAATATTTAAGAAAATACCAAAGTTAGGTACTTCAAACCTCTATACCAATAGCTGTAAGTCCTCCAACAGTTTTTTGTGTCACTTCCACAAACTTAGCTAAACTTTCTTTAAGTTAAGCTTTGGATGGAGAAAACAATAATTGGAAATAACTTGATGATGATTAAAAAAATAGCATTACCTTCCAACACCTGATTTTCATTGTAATTTAAAGAAGGTTATGTAATATGGAATGAATAAGATAGATTGGAGATAGAAATTACTGCTGTCTTGAAGTACATACATCCAACCAAACTTCAAACCTTTGGCACAAATATGCATGCTAAATATTTATAGCTCAATGTGGCCTCATAATAGGGGAATGAGAGAGTAAAGACACATGGAAATATATCTAAGAGATAAAGTACAAGTAAGAAAAAAGTATCGATAATGTTACTACATTATCAATGATGTAAATAATGGTACTGTATACTATATGTATTCCAAACAATACATAGCTTTCTTCCCAAAAAACCTTTCATTCTTTTGTTTTGCATTTTGTTACTTAGCTTTCAAATGGGCAGCCTACATTGCCATTTCTTAATTTAAAATATTTCCTCAAAACAATTAAGGAAATAATGGAAAGGCCTGGATTAGTGAAATTCTGTAGAGCTATGTCAAAGAATTTAAATATGATCCCAGTCATCCTATCATATCCAACAAAGATTGTATGAACAGTTTCAATGTATTTATCATTGGATTATGCATTGAGGGGAATTCATTAATAAAGGGAAGATCTGTAGATAATGATTCGGTTTTAATGCTTGCATACACAAATGTTTAGGTTTCAACTCTTGATTATTACTGTTACTCCTACACTTAATGTTTCCTTTACCATGTGAGATCTGTCATTGTATAATAAATATGATACAAGCATCAATATACAATAGATGAAGAAATTCACAGCTCAGAAATTCCAAATCACTGATCTCCGAATTTCTGAAATCAAGGCACTGTGTGTTTAACTAATTTGATTCCTTTCATGTAAAAATATAGACATTTTTAGCGATCTTCTGATCCAATTAAAATACGGTCGTTTTACTAGTCTGGATGAAATGGAAAGTTTTAAGAGAAAGATTATTAAGTGTACAGAATTCTATAGAATATAAATACTTTCCAAATTCTAAACTATCGTAGAATTACATGAGTAGCAAACTCAGACATTATGACATTAGGCACATCACCTCATCATATCGTCTTTTAGACACAGATGATAAGACGATCCCACTTTCACTTTTCGTCCACAGCAGGCTATGGCGACCAAGTACGTCACGTCCAAACCACAGCGTTTTCCTCGTCTGATTCCAATATATCATACTCCAGGGACCGTAGACTTTAGTCATTGTGTCCAGGACATTAACAGGTGAACTTTCATTTTCAACTAGTGCTTGAAGTAGAATAAATGTATCGCTGACTTTATTTTTGAGTGGTGATTTCTGTAAGTGAACACAAAACTGCTTTACAGCAAATACAAATTCAAGAATGTTCAAATTTTACTATGAATATTTCAAACTACGCTTTGCTGTTATTGAAATAAAATTCTCCAATATTTTCTTCTTCCTAATTAATTGACATTCATAGCTTACTGAGACAGTATTCAATATCCACTTTACCTCATACACACCGGATAATATATCTCCATTCCACAAAAGTAGGTTACCGTGATCATCTTTGACAGGTTGAACAGTAGGTTCATTTCCTTGCATCCACAATATGTGAGACTCAAAACTAAATAGCCAATTAAACACCATAAAATCGCAACTGGAATTCTGATCAGGACCACGCCTTTTTAACAATTCTTGAGTCTTACAATCCTATAACATTTTAAATCGAATTGATGAGTTACCTAATTGGTTACTTTTATATCAAAGAGCTGAATACTCTGCAATCGTAACTAATTTTAACTACTAGCATATATCAAAACTACACTTAATATTTATGCTCTTACAATAACTGTATTGCATTTCCCCCGCCGAGATCCTTTGTGCACAATGCAGCAATATATGCCGCACATTTCGCTTGGATGTGGATTAGAATAACAAGTCAAGTGAGGTAGAACCGATTATTGCTATAAAAAAGCGTTATAAAAGTAATTTAAACCTCCATAAAGGAAATGCAATTACTTTTGTCACAATCGTTTGAGAAATGTTCTAGTTTGGGTAATTCTTAGATTATTCGCGTTCAAGCCTTTCAAAAGTGTAACATGAATAAAACAATTGATTCATGCAATTCGCTCGGTTGCGCAGCGTTCAGCTACGATTTTGAAGTTACCGACGTAAAAGTTGCTCAGAAGGAGCTTAAACTTATGGTCCTTCAGATCGAATTATAGAATCAATGAAGATTTATTTTATTGCCGAGGGTTCATCATGATTCTATCAGTTATACTCTAAAGCATTTGATTTAAAATATCTGAAAGCTATCATTGAGATGCCAACCCGTAGTGAGGAAATATTAAAAGGTTTCGTAGTGTATCCTTTTCAAATGACAATGGTATCACTAAGCGGTTCTCAGTTAATTCATAATGTTTAACAAACATAAGTGTACTTTCACCTTAATTTGATCCACAGAAATTGGATGAATTTACGGGATGCAGATACGGGAAAAATTTTATGGCAGGGTAACGAAGATCTGTGAGTATATGCATTGATGTTTATTCATACATGTACCTTAGGAAAAAATTTATATTTTTCATGGAAAATATTAAGGTCCGTTCCTGATGTGGAGCATGAGGCAAGAGTTCCGAAGAAAATTCTGAAGTGTAGAGCCGTGTCAAGGGAAATAAATTTTTCTTCGGTGGAACCGATGGAGAAGTTTAGATTAGAACAAAAGGTTCTTTTTAAGGTAAAAAGATTGTTAACTCCTTTATAAAGTTTTTTTAAATTGCAGATTCATTGGAGTGATTGTATTTCAGGGACGATGTCTTGAAGAGTGGTTTTTTGAGTTTGGTTTTGTGATACCTAACTCTACCAACACTTGGCAGTCTTTGATTGAAGCAGCTCCAGAGTCGCAGATGATGCCTGCCAATGTTTTAAAGTATGTTGCTTTGTATAGTCGTATTGTTGATTCGCCTAGTAATTTCCGTAACCCTCAGTGTCTTCTTCTTCATGGATTACAGTGACATTATTCACGTTTTTTTCAGTGGTAATGTTGTGATAGAAACTAAGTTCTATGATGATGATCTCCTGGTGTCCACGTCCAACGTACGCTTGTATTATGTTTAGCGTGAAACTGATGATTACCTGCTGTCCTATTCATCTGCACTGTGTGCATACTAAAATGTAGGACTCGGGTGTAACACGAACTGATTGAAAGCGCACCTCGCAACGTGTATCTCACCGGCAACTTGCATTTTCGAAGATAATTTATGTGTTACGGCTCATTGGTAGCAAGATTCATTTTATTTCCTGAGAATTTTGAAGACCACGTATAGATATATTTTCATAGTTTCCTGACACAATATTTACGTAAATAAGTCAATATAGTAGTGTGTTAATGCTTTGCTGATAGCTTACTCAGGAAAAGTTGATGTAATTATTTCTTGCATTGATATTAATTTGTTCATAATCTCAGCCTTTTCTATTCATCTTCTGAAAACGAGAAAACCTCAGATTGTTTCATTTCTGTTTTCATACTATTCTCTCAAATATTTCAATGATAAAAATGGGACCAATGTTATGCAATATTCTTTCATTAATCAATGTAATGCTATGTATGTAAGCATTTAATGGGTTATTTGCACTGAACGGGAGGAATGGTACCAAAATTTCTCCCAAAATTCACTTGCATGTTTCCAGTTAAAGTTAACAATTTTAAACTTTACAGCACATTTGCTGTGTATTTATTAAACAAGAATAAATTGATGTTGCATTATTGGAATTTTTCATTTATGAAACACCGACTTTATTTTGCTTGTTTTTGATGTGACTACAAGTCTGTTTAATTTGTATCTTGTTAATTATCTTTGTTTTCTCGTTTATTTATCATGTTATATTTTCGTATCTCATTAGCGGTGATTGTCAACTTTTAATATATTTTTATGACCGTATATTTTGTTGATTTTGTTTCACTTCAGCTTTCGCCTTTTTGTGACAAATGACATTATTATGTTAATAAAATCAAATTCTTTTTTATTTAGAAGTGTAATGAACTACTGTATCAGAAAATATGTTCTTGTATCATATTGAAAATCTGTTACTTATGGATGAAAGAAATTTAACATTTTTCTAATCTTAAGTTTTTATTCATTTCCCCAGTAGTATCTGATTATACCTACTGCGGTAAAGGTGAGATTCAGGACTCAGCTCCTTTAGCCCTGCTGCCTTGGGGTTTATGCTAAGCACTTACATTAAAGGCTATTAGATGTCTTCCACCTGAAAATGACAGCTAACATTACTAAAAGAAACACCTATACGAACCTTGATATAAGTCATTCCGGGATTATCCGGACAAAACTGAATCATTTGATGAATTTACTCTTAGTCCAAGCTTTAAAAAATGTCTAAAGAACGTAAAAAATTACATTCTCAGTTACCTCGGTTGTAATTTTACTAAGAAAGAAAATAGCATCTTAAGTTCTTTTTTATCAACTTATGGAAAAAACCCGTTATCCATGAGGCAATGGGAAGAATTGTGCTCATCTATTGAGCAATAAACAATTCTAGGCCCATTTAGTTTACAAGTAAGCACAAACGAATAATTAACGAAGTTTGTTCACAAAGGAATCCTTGACACGTATGGATTTAGTTGAACAATTCTAACTTAAAAGAGCCGATGTCTAAGAAAACATTTTGAGATAACGGGATGAAATTTTCTCTTTTATATGAAACATGATGAACTAATTTGAAAGCCTTTTGGTTCAGTAAATCTTGTGAAAGTGTTCACGAGCAATTGCTTGTGTGAATGGTCACTACTTTTGTTTTAACTGAGCAGAAACGAAGCCACCGTATAAGAGATGGACATTTTTCTTAAGCATGAGATTGTAAAATAAAGAGGAACTAGCATACAATCCATTTGATATTTAGCGTAATTTAGTTATCCAAGGAGATTGTTAATGGTAACAAAGATAAGTTATGGACCAATGCCCATATTCGTTGACCTGAGACCCTGAAACTTGGTACTCAAGGTACACATTTCCTCGACTGATAGCGCCACAAGCTGTGACACAGTTTCAGAAATTCTAAACATGCGCGTTGTACAGCATGTACGTAGAACTAGGCTCATTCAGTTTTATATTAATTATGAAGGATAGGTATCTATTTCTTGAGACATATCGATAGATATACAAGAACTCAGACAGTTTTAGAAAATGTGAGTCTGCACTCTCAAATAAATTCAACTGAGCTGATATTCATACTTGGACCGAGAATCACGGCTGATGTCCCAAGACCTACTTACAGGTAGACCAGATCAATGACTGAAGATTAATTCGCGTTTTACGTTTATTACGAGTAAATAACGTTTTTGTTATCGTATTGTTTGTTTTCTGAAAAAAGTTAAATGTTTCGTCATCAAGAAATATTTTCATATATTTCGTTAGATATGATGAAGCCAATTTATGAGCTGAAGACAATTCTGTCGAAATTTTGTTTCTTTAAAATATGATTTATTTTCATCGTAGTTTAATTTTCATTGAATTGATGAATTCTACTACAACATTGGATCTTTTCACAAATTAAATATTAGGGCTGGTTTTAGTTATCAGACCTTTTAAGTAAAGCAATGTTGGATTAAGATTTTCGCTACAAAAATAAGCCTCTTCCATATTTGTGCTTTACGATTTTGACATTAAAGTCGTTAAAAAACCATCCCTCTGAGGTATTCATTGTTATTTGCATTTAAGATTCGCTATCACAAACTAATTGTCTTCATTAATCTATTTCAGTATCTTTTATGTATTTTTTCGGGTTGAGAAATTTGATTGTTTTGTTGTTACTTATTTATCTTATAACCATCGATAGCTCTACAACTGCGATTGCCTTTTCCCGTCATTTCAGCCATGCATTTCTCTTTAGAAGCATGTAGGATCGTTGGAGATTACGTAGTTTTTTACTCAGCGTGGCATTCCTCATGTTGGTCCAAAAGTGCCTCCATCTTCAGCCCTGTATAGCTTTTCCCTTACAAAGAATTCAAATTTGGTGTTGGAAGCATATTGGGAAAAGATGATGCCCGGAGGGGGATTACCACCCCATCACCATCCCCATCAGCACCTTCAACATCACCATCACCTTCTTCTACTGCTATCCGTATGTTTGTTATTTATTGACTCAACTATCCGGCTTATGCTTCATGTATCATGTACCATACACACCATTTTCGTGAATAATTCAATGTAGCAACAACAACAGCATCAACAACAACAACAACAACAACAAGAGGAAATAGTCAATGCAGAGAGCAGTGCTGGAGGTGTTGCCACAGGAGCGGCAGCAGAAGATGCTGGAAACATAGCAGGTGGTGGAGGAGGAGGTGGGGGAGCAAATAACCCCCCTCCACCCCCACCTCATCCTCGCAATCCTTTGCTTTGTTATGTATGTGACGATTATTACAAGGAACCATGCCTTCTTGCTTGCTATCATACCTTCTGTGGTAGATGTATTCGTGGACATGAAATAGATGGGAAGATCACATGTCCTTTGTGCGGGTGAGTATTCAAATTAGTTATTTAAATAAGTTTGAAATCTGTGATTAATATTTCCACTCAAGGAATTTTTAACATTTTGTTATGTTATTCATTTCTGTCTGAAAATCGTGGTTATTTGATCCTGGAGCAGAGTTATTGTTCTCAAGGACTTTAATATAATATTTGTGGTAATTTTTTAAATGAATTCATGAAGGTTAATTGAAAAAAATATTAGCAATGTGTAATGCATGATTGTATATATACATTTTAAGTATATGTTACACGAATAACTGAAATATATTTTTGAAGAATAATTTTTACTGTGATTCTTCTTAATCTTAAGTTCAGCCGTACTTTCATTCCATTTTAGAATTAAATGTACCTATTATTTACCCTTTTTTCAAATACTTGGAAAAGTAGGATTCTTTTATCTAATTTGGATAACAGTGAAATGTTTGTAATTTTTCAAAGTAATTAAATGTTGACAAATTTACTAATACCCACCCATGAACAATTATTCCTATTCATGTCAGGGGTTTGAGAGGGGAGCATGTCAAGGAGCTTGCTTTGATGAAATTTCGATGAATTTTTGAGAACCTTTCCATAATCAGTTAATTCTTGAATGTTTTATTTGATAAAATGTCTTACAATGTGAGAGTTCAGTATTAATGAGAGCAAAATACATTTTTGTTCTCTCATTTTTGTATTTTTTTGTAGTCATCAGACAATTCTCAAAGATGGTACCACTGTCCCTCCTCCTGACACACTAATACGACAGTTAGTTGAATTGTCAGATGCTGAAAATCCACCTTGTGCCAACTGTGATAAAAGAAACAAGACAGCCATGTACTTCTGCAATACATGTGGTGAGAAAGGCAATACTCAAGTTATGATCGAATTAGTCAATTTATTTGTATACACATATTCTGCATGATCCAGAAGAAATTATTTGTTTTTAGAACTGCAGCTTCTTGAGTATTTCTATAATTGGAAGTTAAATTTAAAATGAAATAATACAAGGATTTATAAACTACTGTCATCAGCTTTTGTGTGAATTTTAAAAGGAAAGGAAAATTTAATTCTCATTCTGAAAATTATAATTTTCAGTGTGTGATTTTGCACCCTTCTATAAAATGCCCTGATAGTTTTTTTTACCATTTTGTGGCTGGCCTTACTAAGAGAATAAAATAAATTGTGGAACTTAAGAAGCTGTTACTAGAGTTGTATATTTCTCCTTAGCAATTATCCTAAATCTAGCTAGTAATTTTCTTCTCAAAGTCAGTTGATTTGCCTTTCCTTGTCATACTAAATCATATATTCGGAAAATGAATTAATTTATTGAAGAATCGAAGAAGTTGTTTGATTGACGTAAATAATATAGCTTTGCATCTACACTAGTGACCATGCTCTTAAGATGTAAAATGATGTTTTACCTTAATATTAGTAGCTGCAGAAGTAAAGTGATGTTCGAAATTAACACCTTACCCAGGGGCATTAAAGAGTGGCCAACTACAGAACTTACTCAAGAAAGAAACAGACCACATTGGAAAGCAGAGTCATGAGGAAGGGGAAAGGGTTGGGTGGAACTGAAAGTTGTTGAGAATTGGCAAAAGATCGATGCTTCTTATGTCCCCTCACTGATTTCTTCCTTTCCTATATTGAGAGAAAACCCATCAAATGTTTGTTTAAATGAGATAATTCCTATCAAAGCTTGGCAATTTATGACTGATGTGCCATGGCAAATTTTATTTGTTTACAACAGCCTGCCAACTGAAATAGCTAATTATGGTAAATTTGATAGTTTAAAACTTTTGTGGAAGATAATAATTTAAAGTATGGGAAGAGGAATTAAGGGACGTGCAGAGTAATAACGCATTGAGATGCATGTATTTAGAAATTACTTTTTGCCTCACAGCTCATTCTTTGTCACAGATTAATCTCAAACTTAAGTCAGGAAGAAAGTCTTCCGCGAGGTTCTTTCTTATCTATTTAACCAAAATATTCTTGAATGATTTGGAGAGGAAAATATTTTTGGAATGTAGTCAATACTCGAAGTATTAATACAGAGTATCTTTCTGAAGTGAATTTCTATATCTGAAAAGATAAAATCAACATCAACTATCTCAACCCCTCTCTTCTTGTCTTTTTCTCGGTTCTCTTTCACAGTAGATTTTATGAATACTCTGTACTTTAGAACTGAAGCCCTCCCAAGTCCCTCCATGAAGGTCTTGATTGCAAGTAAAATTCCTTTTCAGAACTCCTTTGCTTCTAAGCTTCATGTCAAACAGAATCTGCAGGGACCTCCATAATTGCTAGGTTTGCTCCTTTTGTTTTTCTCTCCCCTTTTCTTCCAGCAATTCCTCCTCAACCATTTCCTCATCTCCTCTTTTTCTGTGTTTCGGTGTCTGTTGATCCTAAGTTCTCAAATTAGTTCCACTCATAAATGCAACTGGGTGTTAATTAGCCACTGAATCGTTAGATTTTCTGATCAGTCCACTTAAATATATGCAGTTCTACCGTAAGTAATTTCATATAATTTTAGTCATATTATGTATATTGTACTAATGTTAAAACTTATATACTCTATATACTTAAGTAATTTATTCCCTTGCAAAAAATAAACTGCCTTTTTCATCTCTTGTATAAAAGGTAGTCAACTGACTTACTATATCCTTAGCACTAAAGACTTATTTTTGCAACATCATAAGTGTTTTTTGTTGCTTGCAGCATGAAAAAGTCATAAATATAGATAACACTCACAAATACTCATTTAATATAAAATACAAGGACCGTTTGATAAGTTAGAGACGTGAAATCATACTTAAATCATAAATTTTCTTTTATCTCTTGAATCGGACAGGCATTTTGAAAGTTTAATGAAATTCATCTTTGAACTGTTAGTTAGAGTGGGAGATTTGTTGAGGACATCTAAAAGCAGACATTTTTGTTTGCTTGCTGAATTGGAGTAAAGTTTATTCCTATTATATACAAAGCACTACTTCTTAAATGGAAAAATGGTCATGAAAATGGAAATAGCTGTATAAATATCACTGAGAATCTCCTCTGTTGCATGATCACTAGTGACACAATGAATTTTGCTGTGGTGGTATAAGCATGAGTGATGCTGAAGCAGTTAATGCCCATGTATTTGGGTATGAAGAAGCTGCTGGTGAGGCGAGAGCCACATTTGCTAACAGTTGAGCCAAAACGATACTGTGTGACCATTTCCATGAAGTGTTTGGAGATTTTCAGGCACAATACAACTAAGATTATGTCCTTCTTGATGAAACTTGGATACATTATTTCCAACCTGAGATCAATGAACAAACCAAACAGTAAATTTCTCCTGCGGAACTTGCTCCATTCAAGGAGCAAGCAGAGACATCAGCTGGGAAAGTCATGGTGACAGATGTCAAGATGATAGTTATTACTTCCTGTATAAGGAAAACAATTCACAAGACTGTATTAAGTGCCTTTATAGTGTGCATTTCAAAAGGAATTGGTGAGGAAGCAACCATATTTGTCAATGAAAAGATTCTCTTTCACCAGGACAGTGCACCTATTCACAAATATACAGTTGTAATGGCCAGAATTATCTAATTATGCTTCAACCTGCTACCTCATCAATCTTATTCTATGTATTTACCACTACTCTCAGCTCACAAACTTGAAGAAATGGCGTGATGAGAGCTAATTCACCTATAATTAAGAAAATGGGAATAAGGGAAGGTAATATTTTGGATTTGTACTGAACTGTGCAGCTTAAGTAACTTGAAGAAACTAAATTGAAATGTAGTGATATGAGTAGGACTCTCACTATCCAGATAGGTACCACTGAACAACTAAGCTGTGTCAATTCCATTTTTTTAATCACATACTTTGTCAGCAAATGTCACTCAGCATAGTGGCTCCAAATACTAACCAAAGTCCTTTGGGAGGAACAGATATGGAATATGTAGATCTTTAGCCTTATATAGTGCAATTTGTATCATTATGCTGAAAAAAATATGTTACATATATACACATACACATACTGTAGTCTTATCATGGCTGTTATGAATGCTGCTTAGCCATTTAAATTTCTGTGACATTTTTCTATGGCTTATTCATTGTCATTTAATAGTATGCTGTTAGTTATTTTAGTTATACTATTTTTCATTTTATTTATTTTCTTTCTATCATTTAGCATGTGGCTGATTACAGAAAACTTCAGAAGATATAGTCTGGATAGTCATTCCAGTTGGATTGAAATGTTGATCCAGTTTGCATGATTTCAACAAACCATTTCTTCATCTTTCTGGCATTATGAAAAGGTTTATTGATGTTTTTCTTTTTAAACAGTGTCTTAATTTTCTAAAATGCTTGCGGCCTTAATTCGTAAAGGAATGTTTGTGTACATTTGCTAAACATCTTTTATTTTTGTACAAAAGGTATCTTTCCAGTAGTAATTTTTTTAGGATGATCTTCCTTGTGATTACATTTATCATATATTGGGTATGATCATGTATGACTTAACCTTGAAATTAAACATTTTGATGAAGATAAAATAAAATCAGCTTATACAAGGTAAGGCATTTAGAGTCAGTTGAAGAAAAGAAGTTGATATGCTAGTAATAATTCTACAAATCCCTTTCACAGATTGTGATACTTTCACTGTGTTGAAATTATCAAAATATCAATTTCAAACAGTTATAAATTATAAACAAAATCTTGTAATTTGCCAAAGACTGATGATAAACAAGCTTAGAATAGTAGCTTGGAAGTTATTATTTTTTTTTGGGTTTGTATATACCCATGTTTATGTAGCATTTAATTGATTTTTTGTTAACTGTCAGTTGCATCGTTACCTGTAAATTGACCTCAGCTGTTCAAACACTTTTGAAAATACTATTACTACTATTGATGTGATAATATCATGATTTAATTTTTGTTGAATGCATCTTAACTAGAAAGTTATGTAATTTGTTTCCTTTTTGAATACTGTTTTAAAATGTTTACAGGAACATCATTATTAGAAAGAGGTGAGAAATTTGTTGGTTATGGTTTCCTGGTAAAATTTTATGTAGGTAACATAATTAAAGTTTTTAGGGATGACAGATTTGTAGTTATCTCTCTTTAATTCTCTCTAGATTTCATTGTTTCAGTTTAGTGTACTACTTTTCAGTGTTATAAAAGACAATTTTTTAATGAAAGTTCTGTGGTCAATGTTTTATTTATTTATTTATTTTGCGGACTACAAATGAGGATCAGGCCAGGTGGTAGTCCTTCCTGTAAGGGTAAGGAGAAATAAGATGCCCTGCCTGGTATTCACCCTAGTTGAGAGGAAAACCACCTAAAGGCAGTAAGCCTTACATATAACTACAAAATTATAAATTTTTTAAAATACAATATTTACAATAAATTCACTAAACCCATTTAATTCTATTAATAAATACATTGCTGGAAAGGGAAAAAGGTTCAAAAACTTCTCCAGGTAAATTGTACCATTCTACTGTTCTCCAAAAAGCTTAGGTCATTTCGCACATTGGCTCCCACCGGGAATCGAACCCAGACCGCTTTCACCAACAGCAAACTCGCTGTACACCTTAAACAAGAAACATTCAATTGTATATCTTCCAAGGAGGCCATTTTTTATGTTTTTAATACTGCATAAGCAATGTAGAAACACATAGTTCACTTCCTTGAATTTAAAGAAAGAGAATAAATTAATTAATAATTGAAAGAGAAAAAGTATGCCGTACCCAGGATATAGATAAATATATACACATAAAATGTAGCTTGCATACTGCAAGCAGATCGAAAACACTAATTTCATATAGGCATCATATCGGGACGTTCCTCAAAAGAAAAAAAAGGATTGAAAATATTCTTAAAATTAGCTGCAATTTAATTGTCTGGCATCGAACCCTGGTCTTCCTGGTGATACTTCCTATGGAACACAAAAGAAATCACTATCTCTAACTATTTACGAAAATTCAGGCAGAAATATTGGCTGCAACTGCCTCAAACGACGTCCTACTTTTCCCATATATTCCTTATGAGAGAAATTTTAATGTGCCCCGGCATGGAACCCAGGAACAGCATTGTCGTATCTAATTTTTTTTCTCAAGCCGAGTCTTAATATACATCTTCTAGCCAAGCAAAATCAACTTATCATTTCGGTAAAGGCATCAAAAAAAATAATGAAAAACTACCTCAATGTATTTTAAATGACAGATTTTTGCATCGTCTTAGCATCGAACCCAGGATATTTTCTGTAGGAGTCATTTATGTTTTCGATAGATCATGACGATATATGTAGGCTCCTTGAGTTTTAATTCTCTACCTATCCGGGAAGTATTTCTTTAAAAATTCCCGAAAATAAAAGCAATGCATTCAAATGGGAAAAATTGGTACTTTGGGGCCCTCTGGAATTGAACTTATGACACTGAGGATCAAAATCGCAATTTTTCTGGTGGTTACACGTTATGGCCAATACGTAGTAAAAATTTCAAATCAATGACGCCTCTGGTATAGCCTGTGAATTAGTATCCTATCTATCTATATCCTTGAATCCAGAGAAGCATCTATATATAACAGATACAAAACCATTTACCCTAATCTTTTTGTTAGATTTATTTTCCTAGATTCTAATTTTTCCCAACCAAGTTCTTCAAACATTGCTTGACCCTATCTGTCTTCTCATCTCTACCCAAAACCAACCTTGCTGTTCTCTGCACATTATCTAATTTGTCCGTTAGCTCTTTTTGATGCAGGCCCCAACAGCTATCGCCATACTCAATCACAAGCATTTAGTATGCCTTTTCTTTAACTTCCCTACATCACTCCTTGAGGTTTCTAATTACAATATTAAGGGTCCGTTAGCTTTGCAGGTTTTGTTCTTTTAAATTATCACAGAGGGTGATCTCTAGATATTGAATGTCTTTATCTGTTGGCATGCGCGAGTCTCCTGAGAAAAGCACCAAAGAAAATAACTATAATACAAGGATACGTATGAAAATTATTTTAAGAAAATTAAATAACTTAAGGTTAAGGCACATAAGCTACATAAAACGAGAGTACTTGGCAAAATATACCATTCATTCTAGATACATTAAGATCCGTAAAATTCTAAATGATAAGAATGAGAAAGCTCTATATAATATGAAAAAGTAGACAGTATACTTTCATTTACACCAAACCACACACCAATACATAAACACATGACCAGGTTTTGATGAGTAGCATCATCAGGTATGATGGTGCCATGCATCGAAACCTGGTTGTGTATGTATTATTTTATGGTTTAGTATAAATTAAAGTATCTTGTATACTTTTCCTGTTATTATTATTACTTCACCAAGTAAAGATGGAGACTATCCCACTATTTCAAAATAACTTCTTGGAAAATGTTCTCTTCATAAAGGAACAAATATTTTTATAGCTATATGTAAAAACAAAGCAAACCTAGAAAGAATATACGGATACTAATGGGGAAGAATAACTTAATGATGGTACTCAGGAGTTTGTGAAACACTTTACAAATAATTATGCTCCAAAGGAAACAGCAAGCGAAGTGGATCAACGACAGCCACAGGAAGAAGGAAAGCAATACCCATGGTTCACCATAGGATTTAACAATGTTCTTAAAATAATTATTTCTCATTATAGTAAAATATCAGACGGGCTATACAATAAAAGGAGAAGCCCTCCAAATTAGTGGGCTTGTTATAGTTTATTATCTACACAGAATATTCATGATTTCGTTATATAACGGTTTAATTCTGGAAGACTGGAAATCCACGACAGTCATACCAATTTGTAAGGGAAGAAAAAAAAACTGGCAGATTACTACAGATCAATTAGTCTTACAACTGTTGTATGTGAGCTTGATATAAAACTGGATATCCGATTGTCAACACGGATTTAGGAAGGGATACTCATGTGAATTCCAACTCTTGTGCTTTAATTGAGACTTGGTGAAAGCTCATGATTCATCAGAGAAAGTAAGTGTAGCATCAATTAACTTATCCAAAGCATTTGTTGCAGTAGATCATCGTATCCCTCTGGAAAAAAAAAATTGCGCATAAATATTGATCCAAGAATAGTTAAATGTATACATTCATTCCTTAGTGACAGAACTATAAAGGTGAATAATTGTTACAATCTGCGGATCTAACCTCAAGGAAGTGTGCTAGGACCCTTGTTATTTTTAATTTACGTTAATGACTTGCCAAAAATTATTATATCGAACGTTTGTTTGTCTGCTGATGATTGTATTACTTCTCGAGCAATATGAAACCTTGGAGATTGCACCACATAAGAAGAGGATATTGCAGAATTGAACAAATAAATTAAAATAAAATTCTAAGAAAAACAAACTAATTAATCTCAACTGAAATAAATTCAAATTCAGTATAATAATGATCTTGAGGTGTTTCAGAGAATGAGTCACTAATTATTAAATTTTCCTTACAAGTTGGGCAATGCACGAATAGTGTGAAGCCTGCAATTCTATTCACTAAGAGCTGAGTTGTGTGACCACTTAACCTTCGGGGATGTTAAGATTGCCTGCTATGATAGTAGCTTTGCTTAGCTTCCTGTCTTCAAAGGTCATTTTCCTGATCCTTTCTAATGTTCCCAGTTACGTCCCGGGAGGTCTGTAGGCTCCAACTTCCAGAATGTTTATTTCAATCGTTGGGTCTATAACTACAATTCTAAGAAGATCGTACCTATCTGTCATCGGATTCTAAGTATAGAATATTTCAGTTTTCTTAGACGACCACAAATATGCCTTCCCATGCCCTTCTCTGTCTCGTCTGTACACCGCAAATTGCCTGGAAAGATTTCCTCTGAAGCGATGTCCTTGCTATGCCAGTTTGTGCGTACTACAATGTCCAGTTGATACAGTTCAGTCAAAGCTGTAAATTATTTGACCTTATTTAAGGGGTAACCATTTTCAACTTCTTAAAATTGATTTTTGTTTTCTGTATGAATGCAAATTAAACCTTCAGAATATTGGGTAGTTTTTTTCATATTCTGAAAATTAGCTGAGCTGTAGCAGTTTTTCTTGAGTAATGCCTCCCGAGGACCGGTCATAATCATCGTCGGCTTGTAGCGTACAACATCAGGGAACTTCGTAAGCTTTCTCTCTTGGACGGAGAAATATTTAGTATTATTGAAAAAATTGATTTGAACTGTTATCACCGTTTGTAGAGTCCAAATTTGTTAAATGATGAGCGTAAAAATTGAATTTTAAACTTATTACATATAATTATTATTCGACGTTATTATATTATTCTCCTTAAGCAACATCTGCATTCGTGACACGAATTTTTTGTATTTTAAAACATTAAGTAAAAAAAGAATCGAGATTATGAAAACGAGGCATGTTAAATAATTTTATTTTCCATTTAGTAATGCTCATTGGCTCAGATTTCGATGACTGACCTGTGTGTAGATTTTATTATATTATATATTCATTATCGATGTAAAAGTATGATTCTATGTTTTCGTTAGGATCACGGAACTTTCCCTTCTGATCAGTTCTGTTCAAGCTTTCGCACTGTAACTTTTAAGTTTAAAAGAAGGAATGCATCAACTACGTCCAAAAACGAATTGACGTGCATCTCCGCTATTGTTTAAGAGTGAACCACTAGAGGGGGAAAAGAACTTTACAGGCTCCTGAATAGTCATGTAGACAGCGCGTTTGCCTTTGGTGAAAGCGGTCCCGGGTTCGAACCCCGGTGGGAGCCAATGTGCGAAATGACCTTAGCTGTCGAAGCACTTTTAGCAATACTACTACTACTAGGAAATTTATTGGTTTACTCGACGACGACTTGTGTTGGTATTTTATTGTTATACGTGGTAATCCCATTTCGCAAAATAAAACGTAAGATGCGGCTACATATGTATTATCATAAGAGCAACACAGACAAAAACCCTGACCACCGCTTCTGTCCTCTCGGGAAGGATTCGTGATGTTCGTAGAAAAATCTCTTAGATATACTCGGATCTTCTATATAAGCGGCCGAATCTGATCCTGAAGTCACATTTTATTGACCATAAATCGCCGATTAATTGTAGAAAATGCTGTACTGCAACTCAGGCTGCAACTTTACTAAAACTTTGCGGGCATTTTTCTTGAAAGGACGTTTTCGCAACTAGTTGAGATATCTTAAGAACTACTGAGCCGATTGCTGAAAAACTTGCCTTAAAAGTAATAGTAAGTATTGTTAAAAGTGCTTCGACAGCTAAGGTCATTTCACACATTGGCTCCCACCGGGAATCGAACCCGGACCGCTTTCACCAACAGCAAACGCGCTGTACACATGACTATCTGGAAGCCTAAACTTGCCTTAAACAAGAAACATTTAATTGTATATCGTCCGACGAGGCTATTTTTTATATAGTTTATATTACATAAGCAATGTAGAAGCACATAGTTCACGTCCTTGAATTTTAAGAAAGAGAATAAATTAATTAATAATTGAAAGAGAAAAAGTATGCCGCACCCAGGATTCAAACCCGCATGCTTCCCATGCCTGAATTTGTGAAGAGGAAAGAGTTCGTGTCCAACCATGCGTTTCTACATCGCTTATTTACTTCGAAATTCCTGGCTTTCTGGAGTTCAGCTATGGTGTTTAGGTGGTACCTTCGGTGTCCCGTGTAGAAGTGTTGCCATCCTTGATGGTCCTGATAATCCTACGGAGTCCGTGTCCCATTATTGCATCAGAAATTAGCTTAATTGGCTAAAAAAACCGCTCGGCAAGTGGGAGATCCGTTATTGAGTCGGCGGCGTCGGACTGAGTATGCGGCTGACTTTTCTCCATTAATTCTTCTATAAATTGTTAATATTGAAAAATACCATTGATTTTTTCAAGGGAATTTACCAAATTACTAATTAAACACTTAAAAGAATGATACGTTTTTGAATATCGAAAATCAGCATCGTCGGACTAGAATTACAACATTATAGATTTAGATAGTAAAATGACTTTCATTGTTAAAAATGGTGTACGGCAGGGATCATGTCAACCAGCGATCTATGTTTTTCTTTCGAGTACAATTTTAAATTTTTCATATTTATCTTCATATCAATATTTCTTAATGTATTCGTAATATACGATATAATAATAGTAAATAATAATTATAAAGTAATAGGTGGATGTTTGGAATATTTTGGGCCCTTATACTTATATAATATTGTACAGTATATACTCAGAATAGTAAGAATAATACATCAATAATTTTAAGAATGCTACATTATGAATGTTCGCCTTTAATTGTTACTGTTACTGTGCGTCATTTTAGGTTTGGCTAGCATTTTTTTGACACATTAATGTTGTACATCACTGGCTATTTTAGGCAAGAGTTTGTGAATAAATGAATTTATTTAATTTAATTAAAGAAATTATTGATTAGTAAAGTAAGCCATCCTAATAATCACTGCCATTTCTGTGTGTGCTCTCTCTTCTTGTTTTTCCTTTAATTATTAGTTTCACTTTGTTATTCACTTGGTATCTTCTTTGAATGCTGCTCAAATATTAACCAAGATAATTGAAGATAATGTAGAAATAGTGGATATGGTTGCAGGAAAAATCTTGAGGTTAATGAACAATCAACCCAAGTTGAAGGAATTTGCCCATGGAGATGGGAGTGACAAAATCTGTGGTAGTAGTAGAAACACCTAACACAGTAAGGCAGTAAATACAAATAGTTTAAAATTATAGAGAATTATAAATAGAAATAATGTGAAAATCTGAGGAGGAAAACAAAAAGTTATAACCAACATTATGGTGATCATGGTGAGATAGCAATGCTGCATGTAAGTGAATGAAGTATATTGCAAAGAATTCATTATTGAAACAGAATTATATCTAGTCTTAGTTATTTACATTAAATGATTATTTAAGATATTTAATTATATTTCCAGCCTGAGGATTTGTTTAGCCATTTGTATTTGTAATTCTGGTATTTTTGCCATTGAAATGTTTGGTATTTTGTCATTGAGGAGAAGACGAAGGAAAGAAAGGGGTTGCAACATGTATACAATGATTAGTCATAATAAAAAAAAATAAAATCTTACCATGCCCTTGAAAAATATTGTAATGTTTCAGAGGAAGGAAAAAAGGGTATGTTTACTAGTTTATTTCCAGATTCAGAAAGTTTTTTCAGAAATCTCACAATGAAAAGAGGAAATAGAAAAAGTGTTAATTTAAGAAGGGAAGGTGCCATAGAAATATTAGCATGGAAAAGTCATAATGATCCAAAAGGAAAATCTGGCTGTTTGATAGAATTGACCATTTTTTGTTACTGTTTCTCAAATATAACCGTATAACAATGTTTTAATCTGATCGGGTAAATGATTTTTTTATGACTAAAACTGAATTTCCCTACCAAATTATTTCATGAAATATGACTTATACATTTACTGTATATACATGACTGTGCACTTATGTATAAAGTTTTTGAAATTTGCTCGCCATTTATTGAGAATGAAAAGAATTTCTGTGATCCATCGATAAATTCTCTAGATTAGAAACAAGATGAGAAATTTTCCTCCATATTCTAAGGTCTGGCCATATCATATCCAGCCTGGTTACAATAGCTGAAACAAGTGTTTGATCTTTCTATTTGGAGTCATATTACAGCTGATTCCTTTCAAAGGATAATAGCTAAAAATAATAATACCATAAAACAGCAACAACTCATAGTGTTTCCTAGTTGATTCTGAGAAGTTAAAAATGGAATGACTAATTCTGTAATATTTGTGTATTACAATTTTCTGTATTGTCACCATTGCTTTCTAATAATTTTGCCAAACTCACACTATATGTACATAAATATCTATGGCCTCCATTCATAGAATTTCTTATTATTCATATTTTTGGATTCTCACCCTTGAATGCAAAAAATAATTTCTTTAATGGATTAGGCTTTGAGGAGAATGTACAAGTCATTGTTGCTAGTTATAGATTGACATTCCTTAATGAAAATTTAAAAATGAACAAGAAACAAATTTGGTAATCCTTGGGAATCAAATCAATTCATATTTTTTGATGGGTTTTTCATTCAAGTATAAACTGTTATCTAACCATGCTCTGTTTATATAGGTGAAAAAAATCAACAAGATTTGTTTAACATCTTTGGTTTATGATATATGTGTATTTCATTAAATACTAGAAATCGATATTTTTTAAACTAAGTTTCAAATTTCTCAAAGATTATAATAATTGATTCATTTTACAACGGTGGGATTTTGTAGTTATTTATAATTATAAAAGATTATTTAGATGCTTGGGATTATTTTATAAGTTAACAGTATGTAATGGTGTACTTTTGATTTAGGACAAGCATTATGCGCACACTGCCGGGAAAATACCCATAGGGCAAAAATGTTCTCAGCACATGAAGTGATGCATATGTCTAAATGCATAAAAGAGGCCCATAGAAGGGTTAGTACAATCATGCATAGCTCTTTGAATTATTATGCAGTGAATTCGATAGGTCTGTCACTTTTCATAATATCTTTGAATTTCTAGTGTGCATTGCATGGGGAGCAGTATATTATGTACTCAAATACCCAGAAAACCATGCTATGTATCAACTGCTTCCGTGATACGCCTGCTGATGCAAGATTACATTGTGTGGACATTGACACAGCTTATGCTCAAAGTTGCAAGAAGTTGGACCGGGCTGTACTGGTTAGTGGACCTATCTTTTTATATTCTTACCCTACTAGATGAGTTTGGGAAAACTCATATTAATTTTATCCTGGAAATTAAGCAATCCGTTTTCTATTGAAGAATCATTATTTGCTGATCTTCTTGGTACTCATATATCAGTACTGTAGACTGAAGTACGTTTAGATTTTAAGTTGTTTATCATATAAAATTTTGGGTTTTATTTATAGAGAATATAAATATTTTGTATTATAGTATTATGACATCTATTATTGATTCTTTGAATTTCCTGTCATTTTTATATTATTCATCAAGTATACTACATATATAGTTTAAAAATTTCTTTTTGTAACATTCACTCTTTTTAACATATCTCTGCACCACCTGAGTAATTGCTCTTGATATACCTTTGTTGTTTTAATGTTACTCTACCATCTTCTTTATGTTGCTTCCAATCTTGAAAGTACAAGATTGCATTATGTCATTACAGATATGCGGAAAAGTCTTGGAGTTACAAAAATTATAACGTCCATCATTATACTTTAACACAAATTGTAAAAAACTTTATTGTTTTTGCTCATATTACTTGATTGAGTAAAAATTTCAAAACTATTTGTCTAATTTTTTCAATTAAAATCTTCTATTTAAATTTTGATCAATTATTTAATTAAAAAAGATTTCATATCCAATTATTTTTCATTATGGAAATGAATATTTAATTACATACTTTGAAAATCTAAGGGATTACATTTTTAAAGATCATAGCGTTTGCGTGATGTTAATTAGCTTTCTTAGAATGTAAAAAAATTCTTCAGTTTACATTTATTAAAAGATAAATATTATTAAATTTTAATATATTTTATATTCATAATTCAAAGAATTTTCTGGTATAATAAACCCATTAATTATCTTAAAATGATAAATATCTATGATGCATCTTAAAAATGTGAGAATATCAGGCCAGACAATGTGAGAATATCAATTCCAGTTGGGGCGTACTTTTCAAATGTTATAGTTATGTTGTTTAGTTACTGTCTCATTTATTTATGAAATTCTATTGTTTGTGAAGTAAAAGGCACAATAAAATATTTTAAGATTTATGTGAGGAATAAATTACTCATATACTCTATATTAAAATTATACATTTTCCTATTTGATCTTAGGTTGATGAAATATTTATTTGATGATAAGTCAGCTTTGTGAAATGAAAAAAATCGGTAGCTTTCTGTATAATTTCTTTAAATACATAAATAAATATGATAAATTTTCCAAACTGATGTTACTTCTGTGATGGAATAATTAGAGAGGCTTTGTGTGAAAACTTGAATTAAGATTATATATTCAAATAATATACTACTACTGGAAACATTCCTTAAATTATTAATTTTGTATGTGTATTTGTTTTAAATTATTCATAATAAAATATTTGTCTGTGAATTGGTCAAAACAACTATAACTAACTAAACACAGAGCTGATCTGTGTGTCATGATTCATGTACTGTTATTAATAATTGGTTTAAGTAAATATTTTTCTTACTAGAAAATTGCTGTGGCAGTGAGTATCAAAACAATGAGTATTTGTGATAAATCAATTCAATGCAAGATTTTATTTCTGTTTCTTGCGTGTGTGCCATTACTCTCTTAGATTTGTAAAAATATTAGAAATGATTTGTTTGATTTCATAAGACATATCTTTTAAGTATTGTTTTGTTATTTTGGGGGTTCCAGTTACAATCTCAATGTGAATAATTATGTTCCTTACACTTTTGCATCAAATATAGTTCATAAGTATACTTACGTTACTGTAATTGTTTTCATTATAATCCTGTTTGTAGTAATATAGTTTAAATTATATTCTGCATGATAGTCTGATCCTGATCTTGCTGACATTAACATCAAATATTGGTATTCTATCTAATTTTTTAATAGCATTCAACTAATGTTGTCAGGTATAATATACGAAAATAATAAGGCCATTCTCAGCAAAGTATTTAATATTGCATGTAGGAAAGACTAAAATATTTTTTAGATTTTTTTAACAAACCATATTGAAACAAAGTGAAAAAAGTTACAATTCCATTATTATTTTCATCACACACTGTCAGGCTAGCTTGCTATTCATGGATTTGTTACAATTGTCTCAAATATTGAAAATATATGCTATTGATACCATTTGGTTAATAATAAATTTGATTTTGTTTTACATGAAATCCCTACACTTGAAATTTGCTGATTTTCTCTCATAAAAGTTCAATTTTTATAATTTACTATGATATTCGACAGAAACTCAATAGCTCCTGCAATCACTGCATGAACTCAGGCCTTCAGCCTCATATATTTATCAGTTATAAATTTTGTTACCTTCTAAATAACTTGATTTTTGTTGACCCTACTTTTAAATCTAGATGCAAATAAAAATATCTGATTTAACTGCCGATACATCCTTACAAAAGTATCTTGGATCATTATCTCTTATATAATGGCTTCATTCATCCATTTGCTACCTATTACCTTATACTCTCAAATTCTCTATTACACTAATGCATTGAAGGTATAATTTAATGATATAGTTCATAGATGGGTAAAATAATGCCATCATTTTAATATCCAGAATAGTATTAAATAATTTTTGTGTGACTTACCATATTGGAGTAAAATTATCATACCATATGGAGTATAATTATTATATAGTAAGTATAACTTAGTTACAAAGAAGTAGAAAATGATGGTATTAAAATGTATTGTAGTTATGCATCAACTGCTCATCTGAACATAGTGCTGACCTGTATCCTCTCTTGATGATTTGAGGCAGTTTTTCTTCCTTCACATGCACTGCTTCCCTTACTTGGGCTTAGAGATTATTGAATGTTTAGCTTGGGTTGGGAAGAGATCATTATTCTTGATACCTGAAAATAATCAGGGTAGATAACATGTACAGATGATGCTATCGTAGTGTTAATAAGCACAAGAGAACTATGTCCATACAGATAGATTTGGCACTATATTATGGTGATTTGTGGTGCACTTTCCAAAGTTAGCCCTGCATGTGCTATGTCATATTCCTCGTTATTTATATGCGTAAGAAAAATGTGGTAGAATCCCCTCACCTGATGAATGCTTTTTGTTGGCCCCTCTGTGCTTCCCTTTCCTAGTCCATTTGTGAGCTTCAGGGGTCGGTGCGTGAAGGGATGGCCTTGTTTAAGATGTTGCTGGAGGAACTGAGGAGGAACATGGAGACGGAGAAAAATACTATCAATTCCTTTTGCCAGGGCATGCAAGAAGCTATCGCCAAGACCCATGCAAGCATGATCATGGAAGTGCAGAGGTGAGGCATAAAAGCGGTGGGCTGCCCAAATGCCTGCACAGGAGCCCCTGGAGGCAGCACTCATTAATTAAGTGTACTCTTTTTGAGCCTGTGTTTTTCTTCAATGCATCACAGTCTAGACCTTTAGATTCTGCTCAAGAAGTGTTTGTCTCTGAGCATGGATATTAATAACTAAAATTAGAATTAGTTAGAAGTTATTTCTGCCATTGAGATGTATTTTTATTCATTATCATATACTTTAAAATATTTTCAGAAAAATGTCAAATCTTTCAGAAGTTTTAAAAATAATCGCTATCTCAATACATTGCAGAGCATGAATTATTCCATAGTTTTTAGAATTTAGGACCATCAAATTCATTAATTTCAGAGACATCTTTTTAGCATATGCTACTTCATGTAGAGGTATTTATGGATAGGATATGAAATTTTGGAAATATAAAAAAATCTTTAAAATTGTAGCATAAATTAGTTTGAATGAGCACTGAATATTTCTATTTTCCTCTTTTCTTTGCCAAAACAAGTACTAGACAGTGCATCACAAACATTTCAATAAGTAAAGCTGAAATTTTGAGAAATTAATTCTTTCAACTGATACATAAAACTGAGATCATGAAGTATATACTAAAAGGATATTGGATATGTATTCATATTCAAGTTTTATGAGTAATTGGTTTAATTTGGTTTTGCTTTGATGAAGTTATCACAAACTAACATTGACACTCAATACAAAGATTAATTTATTACATGTTGCCATTAACGCTGTTTATTCATAATTTAAAAAAATGTGCATGGTTCTTTTTCACTTACATATGCTTGTTTGTGGAATGGTTTCTTAATTTAGGTTTTTATTGAAATATTAAAGACTTTCCTAGTTACATTTATTTTTAATTGAAGTAGCATGACCATTTTTTGCATAAACTGTATTTTTCATATTAATCATGTTTCCCACATATTTTAGTTAAAGTACTCTCAAATATGTTTTTCATCATAATTAAGCCAGATCAATTTTAAGACTTAACATATCTGATTTAAAAAATACTTTTTGTTCAACTGATGATTTTAGCCGAGGAATACATTTTAGTAAATGTTCTTTAATTAACAGAAAGTTCATAATCTGATCTAAGAATCAGTTCATGTGTTTGGTAGGTAGGTATGCTATACACTAAAGTGACGTTTTTGTCAATGAAGTTGATTATTAGCATATGCTTCTTTTGTCACTGTGGTAATTATCCTCTCAAGAAATTTATGTTCACAGAACAGTCATTTTAATTATAATATTTATTGCCTATATTTTGAAAAAAAAAATTAATATGCTATTTAGAGAAAGCATTCATGCTGCTTGTGAAATTATTTAGTTCTTGTAGTGTATGATAGTTTATTCTTCTTATCCCAATTAATAAATAATCATAGAATTCATTTTCTAATACTAATAATTCCTATGATCTGAATGTACCATACAGATGCTCCCACACTTATGAATGTTGACTTATGACCCACATCTTTTGGAAAGTGTAATTTCAAACTACTGTGAAAATGTAACAAAAATTTCATTTGAAACAGCTCTTATCTGAAGTTTATAGTAACTATGCAATACTAGGTGACAGAATGCGGTAATTTGATATAAGTATCCTCCAGGAACGGATCTAGAGAAAAATTTTGGGGGGGGTCCGATCAAAAAATCTAAAAATAAAAGACATTTCAGCTTTCACAAAACGTGACGTTAGAATTGTGTTAGGCAAATGCGAATATTTTCGCTAGTGATTGCTTATTAAATTGTGTGTTTATTTGCGTTATTTGAGTTTCATTTTCGAAAAATAGGCACAAGTGATATTTCGGGGGGGGTCCAGACCCCCCAGAACCACCCCCCTGGATCTGTCCCTGGTATCCTCGAGTGTGAGATCCTCGAGTCTGAGCTATTTTGTATTTGTTTCATTAGTTTTTTTTTTTCCAAGTCAAATGTGCAGACAAGTATTAGTAGCCTTAACATGCTAACACCCGAGAGTGTTGCTACGCTATGAAAAAAGGAGACTACTACTACTAAGAATGCAGTCAAAAACGCTTGTCCCATGCATTGAAGAAGCTAGTTGGAGGAAGCCTGTATTGTGTGCTGCTTGCGATCTATACCGTATTTACTTGAAAGTAACATGCTATCGATTGTAATGTGCACCCCAAAATTTGAGTGCTCCAAATAGAAAAATCATTAGCCCACAAATCTAAAGCGTACCTAAGGCATATGGTCACGCCATTCACAGCACCGTATACATGTTTACCATACTCCTATGCACTGATATACATGTATATTTACATTCATATACACTGTAAAATTTCATTCGAAATGCTCATATTCATATGCTATGGGATATATTCAAGAGTAGTATTGTGCCTGAATGTAGTGCGCCATCAATCGTTACACATACCCTGATTTTTTAGTCAAAAAGGACCCTAAAGAGTGCACACCATTTTCGAGTGAATTTGGTACATATACCAAATAATTGTTTTGAGGTACGTTCAGATGACCCTACTATTTAAAAGTAAATTAATTGACAATTTTTAATTATTCCAACGCTTTTCCTCCAATGCAACACAGTAGTAAGCAACCTCTAATTTTCTCACTTCCTCACATCTTGGCCGAGAGAGTATTTGGTCATTTGCATTACGATAATAATCAGTATTTTCATTCACTTAAAAGTTGCAACTATATTTGATTGTTTACAGTCGGTCCTCCAAAACCACAATAGAGTGAAGCCACAAAAGTTTAACACTGAATTGGGAAGAGTGTACTACTATAGTAATTATTATGGGATAGGACTGTGTTTGTGAATTCTGATGTAAGGCGTATCACCTCCTGTGATATAAACTGACTTTGAGATCGTTTGCATTAAAAAATAATTAATTTTAATATATTATTTCATTATTGAATATATGTGATGATTTAATCATTGAATCTCTGAGATAACTAGTCAACTTTTACTTAATCTCTGATCAAATTTATGTGTTGTTTTAATGAAGTCCTTAATACATGTATAGGTACTCCCTGAATGGTAGTAAATCAAACAGTTGGAATTTCTCTTTTCAATATTATTGCTCTGCAGTTGTTTTAGTATGAATGAATATGATGCCTAAAATGTTAATAAACATGCTTAAAATTCAGATTTTCCCCCAGAAAAAAAATATTGGGCATCTATCAAAAATAATTTAATTGGATACACTTAATTATTTTTTGTAAACATAGTTGGGGTTAAAGGGGTTTGTTTTCTACTTTCTTGTTTAGATTTTAGTTAAAAATCTGAGTGTATTATTTTTACTCTCTTCCCTCTTGAATGAAAATTTTCCATGTTTTATGATATATTTTTATCATATCATTTATCATATCATTTCCTTGTATTATGATATTTTATGACTGTTTTTATCACAATTATTGTACTCCTAGTAAATGATTGTGTATAATTTGAAATATCTCAGTTTTGAATGATATCTTGTGTGATTTTCCTTGTGGCTGGCTTTATTGTTAACACTTTCATTTTTGTGTATAATACAAATTTCCTTTTATTTATATTACTTTATCACATATTTAGTTTTTAAAATTTCTTTAACTGCCAGAATAATTTCTTACTGCCAAACTATTCTATTTTATAATCCATTGATGACATTTTTAAATCTCTTTATACTTTATGTCCCCCATTCTTCAATTTAGGTTTTTAGATCTTGCTATTAAAACTGAACTCTCTTCTAGTTCAATACAAAAATACACTTAAAATGTTTAAGATTCTATGGAAAGGTAAATGAGGAATAGCTTTCTTCTGTTAATTGGTTTTGAAAAATGTAATATTTTCTTTAAATCCCTTATGTTATCACTTCTAGCCTAAATTCTAAAGTTATTAGCTGAGTCTTTAAGCATTCCAGGTGGTTAATTTCAAAGCTTTTGATTTAAAAGTTCCTTCAACATTGAGTTCTTCAGCTGATAAAATCCTCCATTGTTACCACAAAATTCTCCTGTATCTTTAGAGAGTCAAAATTATGTCAGTCAAGAAATAATGTGGTGGAGAAATTTATCAGAATGACTGCAGTTAAAACTTACTGTGCCCTCATAAACTTGGAATAATGTAGCGCAATTTTGAATATGAAACTTAAAATAAAATTAGATTTAGTAGAGAGGTTGCAGAGGCACCTTGTTAAATAGCTGTTTCAGAAAAGAGTGTACTATGTTGCAAAATGCAAAGAGTCTTCCTCTACAATTGTAAAGACAGAATTGACCCTCTATTGAAACTTGGAATTTATGGAATGAGATGTGAACATATTTCAATCACAGTGAACATATTTATTTTGGCCTGTATAGCAGAAGCATTTTTACAAGACACAATTAAGACTAAGAGCTTTCATAAATAATGCCATTCATAGATCACACTTTGCTGAACATCTATTAAATAGCAAACACCATGCTAATTTTTCACCCCTAATACCCCTTTTCTGCTCTGAAACAAATAAGTTGGATTTACTAGAAACTTTTCAGATTCTCAACCATTCCTATTCTCTTACCAATGAATGTCTTTTTTCTGGTAATCCTCCAAAAGTGTTGAACTACCTTTTTCCATCTTTAACACATCCTCCTCAGTTTAATGACTCATTATACATGCTAATAGGTTCAATTACTTAGTAACCTTTTTTCCCCTTCCTTTGTTTAAACTACAGAATTGAAGCTTATATTCCTGATGATGGTGTAACCCAACACTGAAACTATTGTTGTATGAATAAATTAACTTGTGGACGGCACATATTTCAATTTCTTATATTGGTATTCTAATCACTAAGCCATCATTCTGTATCAGTTCCTCTTTTGTTGTTATTTTTTTTGAGGGAATTCCTCTAAATATCTCTTTGTTGGTCATTTGCATTGATGAGGACCTCTGGTGATGTTTGGTGCCATTACAAGAATGTGGAGAACCACTAGTTAGCTTGTTAAGTATCCCTTTAACAGAAGTGGAATTAAAGTGGGATGGTAGTTTAATGATTAGAATACCTGCCTAGAGAGTGGTACACCTGGGTTCGTGTCCCAGTCATTTTGCCATTTTTCACTCCTTGTTTAATGTTGGATTTAGAGCACACACTTCCTTGTGCTATCTCAAATTTCATTTCCACTACCCAATATCTCATAATTGATCTCTTGATGAATAATAATAATATGTTTTGAAGATTCTAAGATCATGGCATGGATGATAACAAATGATACTTAACATATATTTTTAAAATTCTTGCTATACCGAATTTCATCATTGCTCTTTCTTTGGCTTTCTCTATTTATACTCTATAGAATCTTGTCTAAGAGTGAGTAAGCTGTATCTTTGTTTATGTTAATTTTTTAGCCTTTTGTATGAATTTATTATTTTAATCAAACTTATTATTAATATTATGTATTATGTGCTCAGGACTGTTATATGTTAAAACTGGTTATTTAGATAAGATTAACATAAAGGTTCCTTTTTATTGTTTGAAAAAGCAACATTTGCTTGCATGCTCTCATTGTTTTCCCTTTAATTTTGTATGAAAGTGATAATATTCTCAGGTAAATATAAAATTTAAAGTAAGTATCCATTTTCAGCAATTACATCTATCATTACCTTTAATATATCTTTAAGGTCATGATATTTGTTATGTTAAAACTGTGACTGCAATAATAATATGCTTTGGAGCAAATGTTTGTAAAAAAATGTGCATTGCTGAGAAGAACTGAATTTGATACGGTTACGATTGATTTATTTCTCTTTATATTGCACCATAGTGTATTTTCTATATCTTGCTATTTTAAATGCTTAATGCTATAGATATTGTTATAATTTTGTATTGTTGAATTTTCTAGTAATAGCTGACATTTTATCTGTTTAAAGTTGCAACCTCATAATTACTCCAGTGTTTCCATTGTAACAAGATAGTTTTTAAATATTGTTAGCATATTTACAAAGGTGATCTGTCTCAATCATACCAATTGAAAATTTTATTAGAATTGAATATACTTGGTGAAAATATTATTTTTTAAATATACTCAATATAGATTTTGAAATTATTTACTTTTTTTTCATTTATACATTCAATATATTAGCTTGTTCATCTTAAGTTAAAAAAAAAACAAAAGTGGCGTTTAAATGCATTCAGATCCATTATAAGGGAGATAGCAAGTTCAGTTGAATGCTTAAAATATCAGCAAGTCAGTTTCCAAATTCGTTACTATCTGGTGCTACATTTTATAATATAATTCCTGGCTGTAATGAAATTAGATTGACGATTCTTAGGAAACATAGAACAAAAAGTTATCCATCATTTCAGTTTATGAAAAAAGTATCCTCTTATGTCCAATGAAAATTATGATGTAAAAAAAATCAGTCTTTGGTCCCTAGTAATGTTTTCTGAGTCTAACATATTTTTCTTACTATAATGTGATCACTTCTTTCATTTCTGCTTGTTGTGCTTATAAGTATTATTAGTCTTTCTGATAATTATCAATGTTATCATTTCTACAGATAGCTGTTATTTTCATGAAAGATGCTTGTATTTTGCTGAAATATGCTGTAAATTATAAATTTATTATTGAGTTGTTATCAGAGGCAGTTTAAAACAATTTTTTAACTTTCAAGACTATCTAATCATTGTATGATAAGTTGATATTTATTTAGTTTCTGCAGGTTTTATCTAGATCCATTAATAGGCAGTATTTATTACTATTAGCTATTTTATATGTTCTTATCATAAAATCTCCATCTCCTTGACTTTGAAATAAAGCTGCACACACATCTTTGTTTGGTATCATAGAAATATTCATTAGTATTTATTATTTTTCAATATATTTCATAGTAATCCTATAAGTCTTAATTAATTTGTCTTATAACTTGATTAATTTTCATCCTTAAATACACAAACTTTAAAATATATGACATCATTATCTTATGTATGGTTATCATAGACTAAAATTTTATACATTTACATTTTGGCTTAGAGTATATGAAGTGTATTTTTATATTATAAATAGAACTTCATACAAGGTGAGATTAGTTTTTCCATTTCAACTTCCATAGAATGATTTCTGCTCTGCTTTCACCTACATCTTTGATATTCATCTCCAAAAATACCATTTTTAAGCCGTATTTGATATTGCGGAACAGTTACTATATTTATCCTTTTCTATAGGCAATTTGAGAGTAAAGACCGACATTTCCGTGGGCAACTTTCTAGTCTGGCAACTGTTCTTCCGGTGCTTCAGGCTCATCTTTTACTCTGCTCAGCATTTTCTTCAGCAGCAAATAAATACGAGTTCTTGGATTTGGCTCATGCTATGATTGATCGCCTTATTGCCATATCACAATTGGGACACACTGCTAGGTAATTTGAAATTTTTGTAATATTGTTATGTATTAACTAATCTTTTAAAGTGGAATTTTTTAGGATTTGCTGTTTTGAGTTAAAAGAGCAAAGTGTATTGAACAGGTAATTGGAATTCATACACTCATCTTCATTAGCATTTATTGGGAAAAAAATTAGTTTTAACTAAGAATTGAACGACTTCATCTCAGTATTTCATATTTTTTAATTTCTGAAGTATAAATAAGGAAGAAATAAGCAATATTGTATCCCAAACATAGTATATTAAGTTGCTAAACTTTTCAGCTTAGTTAAATGTACCTATATGGATTATTCCAATTAAGATGGTAGGAATGAAGTATTACTAAAGTAAGACCAAGTATTCAGCCAGAACAAGAATTCACATTTAAACCAACCAGGTGTTTGAATAGACTAAATTATATTCCTGGTTTATACGTTTGTTAGATAATTGCCTAGTGCGGATTATATTCTCAGTTTATTACCGTCAATTTCAAGATTTAATTTCTGCTCTTCTTGGTGAAAGTAGTTGTTCTTCAATTACCTAATACAATGTGGAGAATTATTTTTAAAGATATGTAAATGAACTCTTATTGCTTGTGATGGAGCTAATTTTCTTTTAAAACTATTTTTCATTGTCAAATTACTGTTTGACTCAGAAATCATATCTATGATATTTAAACTCTAATCAATTAATTTCTCACTTTGAAACATGAAATAATGATATGGCTTATTTAAATACATGATTTACATCTTATAAATAATGGTGATTACTTATGAATTCTGCAAAGACTTCACAAGAACTTCTCCTTTCTAGAAAATTTGAAATTAAACCAAGTTTTTCTTTATGTAATGACCATTGTACCTTACTAACCTAATTTTATTTGAAACATTAGTTTGTACTTTGATGTATTTCTAACTTTCCTTTTTCTTATAAGTCGTTACCATCCTTAATTCTGGAATTAGTTCTTTCTTTTTCTTGCTAGACTGATACTCAAAGAGAAGAAAAATTGGGTTAGTTATTTGTTCTTGGATGTAATCAATCACTGAGAGACATTGCTTTCTTTTTTTTAAATCTTTTGGATTTACTATGCACCTAATAAAATACATAAATCTTTTGCAGCTTGAATACCAAAATACTGAGACCTATCTGCATTTTAAAAACTTTATAATTACATTTAATGATGAAATTTCTAGGAACTAGGTGGATTACAAAAAACATTTTGTAAAAATTTATATACATTTGTAAATTGCAGTATTTTGTGGAAGTTTCATGTAGGATCCCAATTATTTGTATTATTGTACATGCTGATAGTTTCTTTAAACATATGAATCTATTGAAAGGAGAATTCAGGTATAGCTCAAGGGTATGATGTTTGCAATACTGGAGCATGCTGCTGGTGAAACCTTAGACAAAAAAGACATCTTAGAATTAACCTCAAATTTTTATTGAAATTCAGGTGAATTTCAGTCTAAAAAATGGGTCAGGTCTAGGTGTAAGATATTTGCATGTGTTTGATTCTTGCATGAATTTTTCTTTTAGGCAAACTCAGTCAAGTCAGATCCGAACTAACTTCCGTGCTGAGTTTGGCCAGGCATTGGAGCCCTGGATAGGTAGCAAGGGTGTGGCACAAGAAGGTGTGGTACAGGGAGCAGATCGAGTTTATGAATCCACCGCTGGTGGTGGAGTTGTTGTTCTTGGAAGTGGTGCTCAGTCACATCTTGTTCACCATCCCTCTCATCCTCATGCCCATCATGGCCCCTCTGGTCCAGCACAAAGCACAGGTGGTCCAGGAGCACAATCAGCCTACTTCCACCCACCATCACGGAGACAGCAAAGTGCACTGAGGGCCAAAGCTCTTGAAGGCGAAGGTCCTTTCTCCAATCACTGTCGTAGTTTTGATGCACAGCTCAAGGTGATGACACCTGATGGTTTTTTATTACGTCAAATTGATGTAGCATGCTAATGATAAGAAACTTTTATGGGAAAGTATTCCATTAAACAGTAATTTTTTGCAGTTGATTATTTTGAGATAAAATTCTCTGTGAATTTTCATCAGAGCTATCTTAATTCATACAACATGTCATCACTTACAAGCAATTAAAATGAGTATTATAGCTACCTGTTCTTTTTCGTCTGTTATAAATTGATATTATAAAAAATAGTTATTACTTTTCAGAATGGTTCCATTATTACTTTTATGTCTGCCATTAACCCAAGCCTGTGGCGCAGCGAGGGGGGGGTTTTAGTGGTTCAAACGCCCCCCAAGAATCAAGTCCTATGACTAGCTCTGTGCTTTTTTTCTGCTGAAGAGTACAAAACCCCAATCATTTGTTTGATAAATTCAGTAAAAGCTTTGCATGCCAGTAAATATGGCTGCGATTTCAGCTAAGATGATATTTTTGGTAGCAGAGCAGTCCTAGAGCCGAAATCAATATCAATGAGACGCTACAATACGAGTGTTTTGCACACCATGTTCAACGCCTCAATCTTTTAGTTAAATGACTCAAACCATAAGATAAGATTCCCATGAAAAAAATTCTAAAGTGATTCATATACTCCTCGCAAATACACAAAGGAATATTCAAGAAGTAATTCGAAACTTACACCCTGAAAACAGAGATTAATATTATGTTTGAGAGACAAACAGATTGATAAAACACTCAGATCTTCTGTACGTGACTGTTTTGAGGGTGTGAATGCAAAGCTAGGCTCGTGAATAGTGCTTTTGAGAAATTCACTTTAAGCATTCTGGACAATTAAAAGTCAGTAGACTCTTCATTACTCGGGTTGATATAAAAAATACTGATCCTTATTTTATGATTACACGTTAATTTGCTCTATAGTTACAAAAATAATTCAATAACCGGATTTCCATAGAAATTTGTAAAAGTATTGGAGCAATACAAGATATCAGTAGAAATAAATTTTCAATGATAGTATTAGTTATATACAATTTTGGAAGCAAATCAGTCAGCTAAAAGGTATTGTGGGCATAAGGTATGCACAGATTTATAGGAACTGTGACTTGATGACTTGAAATAAATTTGATAAACTGTTTAAACTGTGACTTAAATTCTCCAGCTTGCTTTTTGATGCAGCCAATTTTTTCTCTAGTAATAGAATCCAACGAATCTCATGACTTATCCTATTAACCACGTAGTCATGCAATGCCCCTTCAAAATTTCAATAGATGGACAATTTTTGTTTCGTTTGAGCACTCAGTGCGTATGACTGGGGTTGCGTCAACTCTCTGCTGGTTTAACCTCCTAACTATTACTTAGTCTAAATAATTGTAAGTTGACGTCTTCATTTTTTCCACCTTGGTATATAACTTGATTTCTGCAAATTCAATTATCATATCAACTATAATCAAGAGTCTACAGTATATTTTAATGCTGCCGAATTTTCACTGATTGGTATGTGACACATTCAATTGAGTATTAAGCTAATACATAAATAACCTATTCAGGCTTAACTGTAAGCCTACAGAAAATTTCATCTGATATAAATGATTTTTTGGTTCTTAGAAGAGGAGGTAATTAAAAAGCAACGGCTGAAGTCACCCCTTAGAAAGCTGCTGATGATATAGTCTAATAACGAAAGATATTCAAAGAAGCATGGGTGCACCAATTTGGTGATCTATTGAGACGTTTTATATCGCTTGCCAAATAACCGTAACTATTTTTTTCCTTCTCATGCTTGGCAACTTCTTGGAAGAAAGAGCTCTCAAAGACTCGGGAAGTTTATATCTGCAACACCAAAATACTTCAGAATAGTAAACATGACTAAAATTGATATTGGACGTATCCAAACAAAACTAATAATAAGTTTCCAATAGTTTGCTTATGTAAACTACTATCTTGGAAAGTTTAATGAGTTGGCCATATAAGCGTTAAACTCCTCTAGTTTTCAATGAATTTAGTTTTTGAAAGATTTGACATATTTGTTGTAAGAAGCGGGCATATATACACTAGCCCCTGTAAGTAAGGCATTTTTCGGATTCTTGGCAGCCTTGGACCCCCCCCCATTAGCAAATCCTGGCTGCATCACTGATTCAAGCTAAATTAGATTTGGAAGTGATTTTACATGTATCTGCATAATTCTATGTAAATAGGATATTCCCCATCCAATAACAATATATCTTAAATCCTTTCAAATTTTTGTTAGAACCATGCATGTTAAGAAAGCATTGCCTGAATTATGCTTTATGCTTTTTAAAAACCTATTAACAATAAAACAATTTTGTAGAGCTGTCTTTTGTACCAAAATTTATCCTGCTAATAGAATAATTTCAGGAATATTTAATCCTTTGTAAGTTAAATTTCTATACATTTAAAATGTATTAAAAGTTTTTATACAAGAAAAAACAGCCTTAAATATTGACATATCTAGAGGTATAATAAATTTAATATTTTTAAAGTATTTGTTCCATTCAGATGTATGTGTATATGTGTGTACATGCTTATATTTATATAGGTGTGCAGTTTTATAAACATATTCTGAGCTATGTTATGTTAAGGTTAATGAAAAAATGTTTAATTATCAAGATGTTGAAAAGTATTAGTAAATTCTCAGACTTTTCCTTCTTTAATATAATACAAAGTATTATTTTTATAATCAAAGTGTATTTCATGGAACAATGTAGATGTGTTGCAATTTTTCTCAAATATCAAATATCAAAGTTTCAAATTTTTTTGTAAAGATATTATAACTTCTTGCTCACCATTTTGTTTTTGCTTTGTTAACAGGATCTTAGCCAGCAACTTTCAACCTTAAAAGCTCAGATGCAAGACCTTCATAGGGATATAGTTCTTCACCATCAACAGCAACAACGCTCAGCAGGTACTTCTGGTGCCCCAATGTCTCCACCACCTCCATCTACCCCACCAACACCACCTCCCGCAGCCCCACCCCCTCCTCCCACCACGCTTTCATCATCTCCACCAACAGCAGCTCAAACCCAAATGCAGCAGCAAGTACAGATAGAACAGATGATTAGGGTAGAAAGAGTGTCCAGGGAATGTTCCTCTTTAGAGGAGCAGCTGGAAAGGCATCAAGTAGAGCTGGAACGACTTAAGAGTGTTTTTGATGCCATTTGGGAGGAACAGCTTTGCAGAATCCATGTGGAGCAGGACATATTTCAGTCACAGGTAAGAGTGATAATGAAGAATTCATGCCCATTAATTTAGCTATTAGTCTTTTATCCATGTCAACTCAAATATTGCCCGCTGGCCCTATCGTAGTGATAAGCATCACTAGTCAAGCAATGCTGGGGTCCTGGGTTCAAATCCTGGTTAGGGCATGGTTGTTTGTGTTCTTGAAAAGGTTAATTGTAAGATTGATCTTTCTGGACTAAAATTCACCTAATAAAGTCATCATTGTTATTAATATTGGTTTGTTACTAGGTTAGCCTTCACCTCTTTGATCTTCATATAAATTTATGTAACTGATAGTCAAATGTTTGAATTATTTTCCATCACAGTATGGAATAGTTGTTTTTCTTCTAAGGTTTTCATTCATTGTTGTCTTATGAACAGATGAATGACATCCTTACTCTGAGGAATGAAGTGAAGCACTTAAGTATGATAGCCCATCAGTTGGAACCTTATGTCAAAGGAGCAACAGTTGGTGTAACACCTGTAACTCTGTTGGAGCGCCATGCTCCAGGACCGAGTCACACAGCTGGACCTACTTCTGTACCCTCTTCAATGTCTCAAGGTCAAACTGCTGAAGGAATTAGTGCTACCACCGTTGCTTCATTAGATCCACATCTCCAATCTCTGCTGGAGCATATTGGTTTGTTACAGTTACAAGATCCTCATCAGCTGGCTGCGTAAGTTTTGTTTATACATTGTACATATCCATAATGAATTTTTGCAGCGATTACGTTTGAGTAGGAATTATGGTAATTCATGCTGTATAAGATGTAGCATTTTGAAGCATTACATTCAAGGAAAAAATGTATATTTATATTCATCCTTCTATATGCATCAAGATTTGAAAACTTAATTATTTTATTTTTCAATTTATTGATATATTAATTTGTAATTCAGCTAGTTTGATTTGCTATCCAGCAGGCCATAATGAACATTGGCTATAATCTCTCCTCTTACTTGGCGTATTTCCTACGGAATATTCTTAAACACTTTCCTTCCTTTTGTTGTTTAATTTCTTCCTTAAGCTGGCAGTCAAGCTTAAAGTGTCAGGAGTTATACCTTTCGATCATAAATTTTAAATAAAAAACTTATATTTCAACAAAAATTGTCTTTATGCTCTGGACATGAGATTCATATTTTTGCAAAAACATATGCCTAACAAGTTACAAACTACAGGATGTTATCGGATTTAATTTAGGTTTATTTTTATACTGATTTGTACGGATGAATTTTTACATTTACATATGAGGAGTTATCTCATTTTTGTTTTGAATAAGTTAGTTATTTCCATCCTACAATTAGGGCTATTTGTGTTCTACCTCTGATAGTTATGATAGGATGTTGTAGTTGCTGTTGAAATCAGAGCACACATTTTTTGCTCCAAACGTATAGAAAATGGGTTCAGGTAGAGGTACACTCTTGGCCAAAATTAACGCAGCACCTCCCTAGCGATTCTAACGGCCGGTGCTGCGTTAATTTTGGCCAGGAGTGTACATTTGCAAAGTTCTTGAATATATTTTATTTGTGAATGACTAGACAACTTATGAGGAAATTTAAGCAGTAAGCTCATCAATGTTTAGTCAGAAACAGGGTGACAAGGAGTGATCTGTGGTTGGTTGCGTTGTTATGAGGAAGCATCCACAACTTTTGGCCCTAGAGATTTCTTCCGGCAAACAGCTTTGTGCAGCTGCATGACAAAACCAAAAGAAAATAGCTTTACTACATGGATACCAACCTAGATTCTGGAAAATTACACTTTGAATTTCCAAGATCAGTGTCTTGGAGACCTGGATTTAACGATGGAATTTTCCATTCATTTATTTTGTAAAAAATGATATTTCAAGCAATGTATTCATCCATCGACAAAATATAGCTGTTTCGTCTACAATTAACCCATTGTAATTTATGCCCCTCTCCCCCAGCAGTAACACGTGGGGTGGAAATCTGACAGATATATAAAGCACTCAAAATTCAAAAGATTATAGATTGCCAGAAGCAGCAGTAAGGAAAAATCCATTTACCGTATATACCGGCGTATAAGTCGATTTCTGAAACCTAAAAAAATCTCTCAAAAACCAGGGGTCGACTTATACGCCGAACATAAAATTTAACCATTTACCAATGAGGGGTAACTAAGTGAAACTGCCTACTTTACACTTGTTGTACGCAAACTCTTGCAGCTCACCACAATTATTTCTAACTGAAACTAACTTTTGGCAATTCTACTTAACGTTGATATCATGTAAAACAAATTTCATCACGAAATACAATTATGGCCAAAAATAAAAATGTAAAGCCCTGCAAATGAATTATCGGCGAATTCAACAAGAACTGCAATTTCATCCAGTTCAGAAGATGATCCATATGATGATACACTAGCTGCCGAATCATTAATGTTTATGTCAGATGATGAAGATGAGGAATTTTAGGGTTTTAAAATTACCACAAATGAGTTATGACATGTTTTCATAATAAAAGAGTTGAATTAAAACAACTATTTTCATATATTTAAAATAAATTCGATGCATATTTATTCTTTGAAAATTATATTCATTTCTTTACATGTATTTTTATTTTACAAAAATTTAATATATATTTCGATGTTTTCTATTTACAAGTGAAGATCAATAAGCACATCATGGTTTTTTGTTTATATATTCATTATGATTCGACCAATTCGACTTAGTGTTAGTAGTTAATGGAAGTTGTTTTAGCAGTGTTGTGATTTGATAATACCGCACTATATTACCAATATATAACACAATATTACCATTATTTCTATAATAAATTTTAATAACATTGTGTTTCTGTTTCGTATGCATTTTATTTGTAAAGCCTGAGCGATACCAATGAAAGAAATTTGTGTAATAGTTAAGCATAGACAAGAAATTGACATGGCAGCTGAAAGAAAACATTCTAGCGTCTTAATCTTATGCAGTAAACATTGCTTTGGCTATCGTATATTTATGGATACCATAGTTTTTCTTCCCATAAATAGAGCTGGGGAAGTGGTGTTCCCAGTTTTTGTTTTTTTTGGTTCACTTATATGCTGAACATAGGCTAAAACCTCAAATTCACCTCAATATTTTAGGGGTCGACTTATTCCCTGGCATATATGGTATTCAAATTGAGTATAGAAAATTAAAAGTTAGAATATTGTCAAGCGGGAATTCTTTGCAGTTTCCATGGGTTAATAAACAAAATTAAAACTGTTCCATATCCTGAAAAATACTTCAAAGCTTTGCCTTCCTCAAGAAAACCAATGTTTCCTCTAATGAAGAGAAAATAAAATTGTATTTCGTTTAGTTACAGACATTTTTATGGAAAGTAGTAAGTATTTTAATGAAATTGGTATCATTTACTAGCTTACCATAATGAAAATGAATTTAACATGGCAATTTCTGATTAATAAATTGAATTGTTTTGAAAGAAACCATGCTTTTACTTAACTTGAGGCAGATAAATAAATCAACCATATGGTATTAAGGCTTTTGTCCCGTGAAATACCACTGACTCATTGTTTTCTTTGGTTTGGATTCATGGCCACTACATTCTCTTTTGAGATACATTGAAGCACAGTTAAATGACTGGGTGCAGTATAATCAGAAAACGTCTATTATTTAACATTAACACATATTTATTATTAACACTGGGCAGGATCGGATCTAGAAAAAAATTTCGGGGAGGGTCCGATCGAAAAATTTAACAAAAACACACAAAACGTGACGTTAGAATTGTGGTAGACACACTCAAATTTTTTCGCTAGTGATTGCTTATTAAATTGTGTGTTTATTTGAGTTTCATTTTCGAAAAATAGGCACAAGTGATATTTTGGGGGGGGGTCCGGACCCCCAGGACCACCCCCCTGGATCTGTCCCTGACACTGGGAAATATTTTCAAAAGGAATAGAAAGCAATTTCTATGCACTGCAGAACCTAACTTATGGAATCTCAGTTTGACCTTTGTTATATTTATGGTGTTTTCTTGCTTTGTATAACAATGATGAAAAGAAAAAAAATACCCAAACATGATAATTGCGATGTATGCAAACACATGTGGAATTACAGATTAAAAATTGGTAAAAGTCACTTTAAAAAAAAATCCTTACTTATTTGAGCTTTTTCAAATTCATATCAGCTATTACCATCCATATTACTTGAAAAAAATATTTTTGCGATATAGGCAAATGGGTGTAGAATTACAGTAAAGAATAAGTAAAAGTTCTGATAACCAAAAAACCTTACTTAGTAGGGTTTTTCTGAGATCATTTCTGATATTACTGACCCAGAATTAGATAAGAAATGCCATTACTTTCAATGTTACCAAAAAATACCTAACAAAAAGTAGAATTATGCTTCCCTTGTTTAAAAAAGGAGATAAAAGGGAACCATCTAATTACAGAGGAATTAACTTACTGGATTTGGCACTGAAACTGACAACAAAAATCATTACAAAGAAAATCAATTCCCGCACAGCATTATCAGAAGAACAACAAGGATCTGGGAGATCTTGTACGGATGCAGTATTTGTCTTGAGACAGGTGATTGAGAAGTCCATCGAATTCAATAGACCAGCATATATCTGTTTCATCAACCTAGAGAGGTCATTCGATAGAATTCAACTTGAAGATGTGATTCACTAGCTACATGACTGTGAGATGCTGTAACAATACTAGATAAACCAAGCAAGAAGTTTGCCTAGTATGCTACTTTCTGACCACGAGTTGAATATGGAAATCAATTAACGATAAGAAATAGCAAAATCAACATCATACACTTCAAAGTTAGTTACTGCGTACAGTTTGTTTACAAATATGTAATTTATTTCATTTTTTGTTCAATTAGGACCTCTCTATACCCACTTCCTTGTAGGATTCTTCTTAAAGTACTTATTGGTGCATTCAGCAAACTCAAGCAAGCGGTGTCCTTGAATATTTCTCTGGCTTAGTCAGTATTTTCTCACAACAGTGTCATTAGCTTCCTGCTGTCCTACACGACCATTAAAATCGCTCATAATGATTATATAGTAATGGGCCTCCTTGTCATGTTCAGTGCCTTGTGCTTATAGAGTTAGAGGCGAGTTTGGTAGAAGTTTTCAATTTTCTCTTTGCTGCTTGCTACTGTTGGTGTGTAGATTTGAATGACCTTTACTGAGTAACACTCATTTGTCTCTCATCAATCTTGAGCATTTAACTCTCATCAATCTTGAGTACAAGATTGTAAATGCTGTCAGATACACCTTCGATTTTTACTACATTATCTTTCCATCTTTTGTTGATCATGAATCCTATGCCTTCCATCCTTGATACCCCTGCTAAAGAGTAAATGTCCTTCCTTCAGTATCAGTAGTTCTTCTGATTTTCTTCTGACTTCACTGAGACTGATGACATCACATTTTATCTTATTTGCTTCATTCAGTAGTTCCAGTAGTTGTTCTTCACTCTTCAAGCTGCAGAATTTGTGAGTCACAAATTGCAGGGTGGTTGTTCTTTTCCTCACAATGGACCTCTTTAATTCCACCACCTCCTAGACATCCGAATGGGTGGTGCTTTTACTTTCAGATAAATTTCGATTAAAGAAGCTCATAATGAAAATTGTACTTGTATGGGGATGTAGGACAGTAATTCACCTGGCTTTCTTACTGCTGGTTGGTGAATTGCCAGGCATCGACAACCTCTGTTAATTCTCCTCAGCTCCAATGAGCTGTGCCAGTGAGAGGATGGGATAATTATGTATATATATACAGACGCTCCCGGACTTATGAATGTCTGACTTACAACCATTTGAAATTATGACTAAAATCTTTTGAAAAGTGTACTTTCGAATTACGAAAAAAAAGGCTAAATTTGGAACTGCTCTTATTAGAAGTTTTGAGCTTCAATTGAGGAGCAGCTTTTTTTGAGAAGATGTAATTCTTTGTGGTGGGACATGATAACTCGTTTTGTGTAAGTCTCGTTTCATTTCTTATTCTCGAGTCTAAGCTATTCCATTCAGTTTCTATTTGGTGGTTGTTTCATTAGTTTGTTTTCAACTCAAGTATGCGGCCGAAACACTTGGTCCATGTGTCAGAGAATCTAGTCTGAGGAAGCCTGTAATGTGTGCTGTTCACAATATATATACCTTAAAAATGTTTTAAGGTTAAAGATTTTTAATCATTTCAATGGTTTTCCTCCAATGCAACTTAATAGCAAGCAATCTCTCAAATTTTCTAACTTCCTCATCTCAGAAATGGTCGAGACAATATTTGTTTTATTGCATTATAATGTTAACCAGAATTTTCATTTATTTAAATGTTGTAACTACTTTTGATTGTCTATACTTTTTACTATTGATTATTTCAATGAATTATATATTCAAGTAATTTATTCACTATCTTTTTTTCACCCTACAAATTATAAAATCACCACAAGATAATGCTTCACAATGTTGAACTTCATAACTCATATCATATTAGCCTAAAAATATATATTATATAGATTTGGCTACTCTTAACTGAATATGTCATACTCGTTTAGATTTGATTTCAATGGTCAATTTTTGTAATATACATAAAGATGACATATTGATATGCAAACTTGGTCTTAAATGACGCGTAACAATGTCATACTCATCAGGATTTAGGGGCATGATTTAATTGATGGAAGGTAGCAATATAGACAAATCACTGTTTGTTTCTACATTCATAATCAACCTATCATTTCCTTACTTTTCAAAAAGAATATTCTCAGTACTTAATCACTCCTATTCGTATTATTTTGAAGGCCTTGGGCTCAACAGTAGGTTTTTAAGTTAATAGGTTCTGATATATTGATAAAATCATTGAAAAATATCTGTATGAGATGTCAAAACATAAATTTAAATTATAATTGCAAACAAAGTCAGTTCTTCTGTGTAATCCTGATAATCAACCTACATGGTGGGTAAAATATGCTACATCTCATATCATATTTAAGAGTTGAGGGGGACAGGCATCACTACGTGTTGACTGGGTTTCAGCTTTGATGTTTGTCGAACATTTTGGAAAAAGGAAGACTTGACCCATCATCACAATTCATAAATCATGATGAGAGAACATAGAATTCTTGCCAATCCACTAAATCATCATTAAGAAATCAATTCAGTCACATAATAATCAGAGAGGGCAAGTTTAATGTCGAAAAGCAAACTTATATAATTATTTACCAGTAAATCTTTAAATTAATGTTTGAAATACTTATATACCAAATACAATGTAGTTACAGGGCTGAAGCTGCATCTTCTGGAAGTGGGCAGAAAATGGAGTGCAGAGTTCATCAGCCACAACAGCAAGTTTCCTCACCTGTTGAGGAAAATGTCCTTTATATGAAAGGTAAGATAGCAAAAGTAAATTTTTTATATCTCAATTCATTGCCATTTTTACTGTCAAACACCACATTTTTTTAAATATTAAAGGCTGAAATTCTGCCTGCATGTTTTTGTTTACTGCTTTTTAAGTTAAGTTTAGATAAATAAACAGAAGATCATTTAATTTAGCTGCATTTTCATATTTTTCTTCATTATTTTTTTAATTTACTTTTTATAAACAACATAAATGCTGTAAGTATTAATAAATTTGCACACTAAGTTATTCTGAGGTTTGGAGATCAATTATTTACATGATTCTATGATCTCTCTTTCGGGATTCCACCGCGATGTTTCAGCAGGCTTCTTCAGGTCGTCGCTGCTGCTATGTACATTGCGGTGGAATCCCGAAAGAGAGCCCATGGAATCAGCCGATCGCCTTCGATCTTACAAGTCTTTATATATTCAATTTAATATTCTTACCAAAATTTCTTTCTTAATTTTATGGTACATGTTAAACACCAATGTTTGGTAGATATATGACAGTAAATATTTTCTATCTTAAAATTAAATCCTTATAGGAAGGTATTGCATTTTGGAAAGCTATCATCAAGGGAGAAGAGAGATAGACTTTTTCTGCAATTTAAACTGTGGAAAAAGTACTAGTTTTCTCTTTTCTCTCATTGTTTATTTTTTCATCTTATGTTTCTGAATTGCTGGCATAATATGGAAATTAATTATTTTCATCTTTGATATTATAACAATTATATTTAATTAGAATCTTTCATGGTAGTGATTGGAATGTTTAGAGATATTAGTATGAAATAACTTCATGCACTGTAAAATCTGACAAATATCATAAGAAAAAATCTTGAATTAGAATTTTTCCAATCTCAGGTCTTCAATCATTCCTTTAAAATATTTCAGAAATATCAAGTATTACACTCATTGTCAAAATTTTTTGAGGTTTACGGAAAATTTTTGATCTTTTCCTTGTCTTTTGTGAACTGAATACCTTAGCTATGGCACTGGTTTGGCATAGCTAAGGTATTCAGATCACACTGATTGGCAAACACATTCAATGAAATGTGAATCCAGCTGAAAAGGTTGGCCATCCTTGCTCTTCACCAATCTTATTACTGGCATCCCTTTGTATGCTTCCCTCTTTTTGTCTATGGCCTGTTTTATTCCAAAATATAACCTTCATAGATCCCACCATTGTTATTTTTCTCATAACAAGACATTTATCATTTTTCTCATTATAGCAATAATTTCTTCTGTCCTTATTTATCCTTTCGTTAAGAATTTTTTTGTACCATTTCTTCCACTAGATGCTCCTGAAATCACTAACTCTTATTATAACTTGCTCATTCTATATTTTTTCACATATGTATGTTGTTAAAATATATTTTGTTGACACTTTCATTGCATTTCACTTGGAATATATTATGTTATGTTATATTTTGTTATTTGTTAGGTTTAATTGTAAATTGTAGACATATGGGCATTGAAGTAGTGTGTGAGTATATTTCTTTCTCCTTGACTCTAGCCTGATCCAAGATATTATATCTTATTTTAGCTTGGTTTGGAATGCACTTAATTAATTAACATAAAAAAATATATCTCACTGTGGGATTTTGGATGCATTGGAATACTTGTAGATTAAGAGTTTATCTCTAAACATGTCTTAATTTTGTTTTCATTTAAATATAAATATATTTTCTTCTATACCATAACCCTTCTTTTCTCAATGAGTAAATATTAAAAAGAAGCTTTGACATGAAAATCTTCAATCAGTACCAAAATTCATGGTCCCTGCCATAATTAACCTTCTCTCCACACATATGAGAGCACAGATTTAAAGACCCTATGGCCTCCCTCTGCTTGGAACTACGAGGATCCTCACTACATCATGTAAAGTATTTTCTTAATGAAGGGAAAAAGATATATACTTTTCCACAGGAGTTTATTTGGAGATTACTGGTTTCATCAGGTATTTTTTTTCCTGCTGAAACCAGTTATCTCTAGATAAAGACCTGTGGAAAAGTATGCATCTCTCATTCCTCATTTCCTCAATATCTTGTATCTTATCTTCCCATGGCTGTTTTTTTTTAAACAAAGCCTTTCATACGCAAAAACATCATTTCTGACCACTGTTACCATTAGAATTCCATGAGGTGCTGTGTTAATTTTGGACAGAAGTGTACATTTTTGTATAAAAATTAAATAATTTGCCAAAATAAACAAGGAATCATTTGTATATTTTCTCATCGTAGAAAATTATAATTTACCTCAGTCTCTCATACAAGTAAGCCTATTACAGGCTCATGATCCACTTTCCCTATAAGATTTCTGTCAACACGTATCCAAAGTTATGCATTGTCTTCAATTTCTATGCATCTCTTGCTACACTGAACTATCTTTGATGGACATGGGTGAGAGCTTTGATGTGAACTAGTGAATGTATTTGTGGAGAAGAGTTGAATATCATTTGGCACAGAGTTCTTCTTCACCCTCAGTTTTGCCATCAAATGCTTTGGACATGGTGAACAAAACACAACTGAATGTCCTCATTGCCTTCATTTAACTTTTGCTGTATCTGTTAATAATAGTAAATAGACTTTTTTATTTATATCACCACCTATCATTTCACTGTCAATCTTACATAAAGGGTCTTTCTAGAGGAATGAACTTGATTCAAAGAACATTCAAAGCTGGTTCAAAACTCACTCACTCACTGGGGATCAAAATTCTAACCATGTTCTAGAAGTGGCACTGACTTGAAATTTTTACGACGTACTGGCCATAATGTGTAACCGCCAGAAAAAAGGCGATTTCGAATCTCAGTGTCATAGGTTCGATTCCAGAGGGCCCCAAAGTCACGATTTTCTCCATAAAGATACATTGCAGGGATTTTCAAAAATTTTTTTGAGGCACTCTCCTCAAAAGCAGAGAGTTCAAATTCGAGAGATCGCTAGATGCCGTGCGTATCCAATGAAAACTATTAAGACATCATTGAAGATTATCCTTGGTTCGACGCTAGGTCAGGGCAAATATTCTCCCATTTAAATTACATTGCGATTTTTTAGATTTTTTAAAATCACTTCCCAATAAGATGGAAACTTGAAACTCGGCATGTGGATAGAGATCGTAAATATCTTTTATGTACGTTGTTGAACGTTCTGCTGATTGTCCTTGGTTCGATTCCATAGAGCCATTTACATTCCTCAAAGCATTTCTTATGGAGGTAATGGAAACAAATTTTAGGTATTTCCCGGCATGATATCGACTTGAAACTTTGCATTAAATAAGATAATGTCATAACAAGTCATAATATGTATTCACAGCTGCCAACAGGTCCTGGGTTCGACACCAGGCATCTCTACAATCATTAACTGATCCAATTTTTAAGAATTATTTTGAACCTCTTCCCAATAATATGAAAACTTGAAATTCGGCATATAGATAGAGATCATAGATACATTTCAAAAACATGTTTTAGATTTTCTAGATCGTCCTTGGATCGAATCCAGAGAGCCATTTACATCTGTGAAAATTAGAATGTCGTTTCTGGTAGTTGGAGCCAATATTTCTGCTTGAATTTTCACACATAGTTAGAGATGTTGATTTTCTATTGTGCTGCTCAGAAACTATCACCAGAAAGACCCAGGTTCGAAGCCAGGCAGTAAATATATCCCCCATTTAAAATATATTGAGGTAGTTTTCATAATTTAATTTGATGCAATTATCGAAATAATAGGAAGTTCTTGCTTAGATAGAAGGTGTATATTAAGACTTTGTTCAAGAAAAAAATTTAGATAAGACCATGCTTTCCTGGGTTCAATGCCAGAGCACATTACATTTTCTCATATAAGGAATATATGTGAAAAGTAGGACGTCGTTTGAGGCAGTTGCCAATATTTCTGCTTGAATTTTCATACATATTTAGATATGGTGATTTTCTGTTATGCTGCATAGTAAGTTTGCCAGGAAGACCCAGGTTCGATGCCAGACGATTAAATTACAGCAAATTTTAAGAATATTTTCAAATCTTTTTTTTTTTTTCTTTTGAGGACCGTCCCGATATGATACCGACTTGAAATTAGTATTGTTGATCTGCTTGTAGTATGCTTACTGCTAGCATATGAAATGTATTTATAATCTTTATTCACATGCCAAGTGTCGAGTTTCAATGTTATCGGGAAGGGGTTAAAAATAAATCTTAAAAATCGTAGCAATTTATAAATTTGTAAACGCCTGGTGTCGAACCCAGGACGTATTGGCAGATGTGAATAGACACTATAACTTGTTAGGACCTGATTTTATTTAATGCAAAGTTTGAAGTCAATATCATACTGGGAAGTTCCTGAAATATGACTCCATTATTCCTTTCTGAAATGCATACGGCAAAGTAAATGGCTCTCTGGGATCGAACCAAGGACAATCAAGGAACCGTAAAACAGAATATTTGAAATGTATCAATAATTTCTATCTACATGCCGAATTTCAAGTTTTTATATTATTGTGAAGGGTTTCAAAAAAATTCTTAAAAATTGGATAAGTTACTAATTGTAGAGATGCCTGGCGCCGAACCCAGGACATATTGGCAGCTGTTAATACACTATATGACTCCTTAGAACTTGATCTTATTTAATGCAATGTTTGAAGTCAATATCATTCTGGGAAGTTCCTGAAATATGACTCCATTATCCCGATCTGAAATGCATTGGGTAATGTAAATGGTTTTCTGGGATCGAACCAAGGACCTTCAGCGAATCGCTAAAATTCGATTATAAAATATATCCATGATCTCCATCCATGTGCTGAGTTTTAAGTTTCCATGTCATCGGGAAGGGATCCAAAACAAATCTTAAAAATCGCCACAATACATCTTAAGTGGGGGATTTTTGCCCTACGTAGCATCTAACCATGGATAATCTTCGAAGATGTTTTTTTGAATTTTGTTGGATATGCACAGCCTTTAGCGATATCTCAAATTTCAACTCTCTGCTTTGCCAGGAAGTGCATCAAAAAATTTTCGAAAATACTCACCATATATCTTTATGGAGAAAATCGTGACTTTGGGGCCTTCTGGAATTGAACCCTGATGACACTGAGGTTCAAAGTCGCATTTTTTCTGGAGGTTACACGTTATGGCCAGTACGTCATAAAAATTTCAAGGTAGAATTCAATAGAAAGTATTGCCAGGAAGACCCAGGTTCGAATCCAGGCGGTAAATATATCTCCCATTTAAAATACATTGAGGTAGTTTTCATTATTTTTTTAATGCACTTATCGAAATAAAAGGAAGTTCTTGCTTTCCTAGAAGTGGTATAATAAGACTTGGCTTAAGAAAAACATTTAGATAAGACCATGCTGTTCCTGGGTTTGATGCTGGAGCACATTAATATTTCTCACGTAAGGAATATAAGGGAAATAAGATGTCATTTGAGGCAGTTGCAACCAATATTTCTGCTTGAATTTTCACACATAGTTAGAGATGTTGATTTTCTATTGTGCTGCATAGAAACTATCACCACAAAGACCCGGGTTCGATGCTGGATGGTAAATACATCTCCCATATAAAACACATAGGGGTAGTTTTTCATTATTTTTCCTAGCACTTATCGAAATGATAGGACGTTCTTGCTTAAACAGAATATGTACATTAAGACTCGGTATAAGAAAAACAATTAGATAAGGCCATGTTGTTCATGGGTTCGATGCCAGAGCACATTAATATTTCTCACATAAGGAATATAAGGGAAATGTAGGACTTCGTTTGAGGCAGTTGCAGCAAATATTTCTGCTTGAATTTTTACACATAGCTAGAGATGGTGAACTGCTGTTGCCCTACATAGTAAGTATTACCAGGGAGACCAGGGTTCGATGCCAGGCAGATAAAATGTAGCGAATTTTAAGAATATTTTCATTCAATTTTCTTTTATTTTTGAAGACCCTCCCGATATGATGCTGACTTGAAATTTGTGGTATCAATATGTTTGCAATATGCAACATTTTACTTGTATATAATAGATATCTGAAGAAATGTCTATATTTAATATATATATATATCTATTATATATAGATGCTTCTCCGGATTCATTCATGTATCCATATATATATATATATATAGAGAGGATACAAACTCACAGGCCAAACCACAAGCGTCATTGACTTGAAATTTTTACGACATATTGGCCATAACGTGTAACCCTCAGAAAAATTGTGATTTTGAACCTCAGTGTCATGGGTTCGATTCCAGAGGGCCCCAAAGTCCCGATTTTTCCCGTTTAAATGCATTGCTTTGATTCTCGGGAATTTTTAAAAAATACTTCCCGGATAGGTAGGGACTTAAAACTCAAGGAGCTGATATATATGATCATGATCTATGGAAAACATAAATGAGTTTTACTAAAAGTATCGTGGGTTCGATGCTAGGTCGAGGCAAAAATCGGCCGTTTAAAATGCATTGTGGCGATTTTTAAGATTTTTTTTGGACCCTTTCCCGATGGGATGGAAACTTGAAATTCTGCAAAGGTTTAGATATCATAAATATATTTAATATTCGAATTTTACTAATTCGCTGATGGTCCTTGGTTCGATCCCAGAGAGCCATTTACATTCCTCAATGCATTTCTTATGGAGATAAAAGAAAAAGGTTTAAGGTACTTCCTGGCATGATATCGACTTCAAACTTTGTATGAAATAAGATGAAGTTTTAATAAGTCATACTGTCGATTCACAGCTACCAATATTTCCTGGGTTCGACACCAGGCGTCTCTACAATCAGTAAATTAACCGATTTTTAAGAATGAATTTTAACCCCTTCCCTATAATATTAAAACATGAAATTAGGCAAATAGATAGAGAACATAGCTACATTTTAAAAACATGTTTTAGATTTCCTAGATCGTCCTTGGTTCAAATCCAGAGAGCCATTTACATTATTGAAATGTAGGACGTCGTTTGAGGCAATTGGAGCCAATATTTCTGCTTGAATTTTCACACTTAGTAAGAGATGGTGATTTTCTGTTGTGCTGCATAGTAGGTTCACCAGGAAGGCCTTGGTTCGATGCCAGACGATTAATTTGCAGCGAATTTTAAGAATATTTTCGATCCCTTTTTATTTTCTTTTGAGGGCCTTCCCGATAAGATGCCGACATGAAATTAGTGTTGTCGATCTGCTTGCAGTATGCAAGCTACATTTTACTCGTATATATATAAGTATATCCGGAGAAGAGTCTATATATAATAGATATATATAGAGCTCCATATGTGTGTATAGTAAACATGTATATGGTGCTGCAAATGGTATGACTGCATGTCTTAAGGTACGCATTACATTTGTGGGCAAATGGTTTTTCAATGGCCAACTTTCGAATTTTGGGGTGTGCAATACATTCAATTTTGAGTAAATATGGTACACACCATATGGTGTATACAATGAGCAGATTTCGAAGTTTCACGTATGTAGTTCTAATTAATAGCTCTGGTGTATTTTTCCTCTGTACCCAACCTGATGAGCAACTTTGAATGAAACTGCCTCAGAAATGAAATGATTGCAATGGTGATCTTGCTCATTACCTCCAAGATCCCCTGACCTCAATCCTTGCAGCTTCTTCCTGTTGGAGTATGTTAAAAATAATTTTCTTGTATCGCCATTACCAACTAACATGAATGACCATAAAGATTGAATAAAAAGAGTGCTCAACTCAGTGGATTGTGATATGCTGCGATGCATTTGCAAAGAATTCTCCTATAGCCTTTATGTGGTCGGTGCTGAGGGTAGTGGTCATATTGAACACCAGCAGGACATGGAAAAAACCTCTATTTCAGTAGAAAACATGTACCTTTGCTGAAATGTTGTCCTGATTTTTGTTAATAAGATTTAGTTTCATGAAATCAATTCATTCTTTTTGAAAGACCCTGTATTTTATCTGGTAAGAATTCACTTGAACTCTTCAGAACAACATGAATTCCAACAGTAATTGAGAGCCAACATTGCCCTAACTCTCTCGAATGACTGGAAAGGTCTCTAAATTTATTTTTGCAGCACCTTGTTTTAATGTGCCTATTTCTTCATAAGCCATGTAGCTTGTGCTTTCATCAGCTTCAGCGTACTCTCTCACAGAGCTTTTCCATGGTATCAATGAATCTGTTTTGCATAATGTGTCTCTTCAACAGGAAAGGAACTTGTTTCAAGATCTGATGGCGTTGCTCGGATGAGAAGTCGTGAGAAAGCATCTCGTGATACAACAGGTGGTACCCAAAGTGAAGTTCATCCATCGTCCAAGTCTTCAGATTCAGGAATTCCTGGCATTCCAATAGCGGTTGGGGGACTGACTGGTTCAGGGGCCCCTGGTGGTGCTGGAGTTGTAGTTGTTTACCGGAAGGTTCCAGATGCTCCTCCTGCTTTGCCTCCTGATCGGGAGATGAAAAGAGGCGGTGTCATTAGTCAGCTCATTGAAAAGGTTAGTAAAGGAAATCTAATATCCTCACGAATGGGAACATTTTCCAATGTTTTAAAAAGGAATTGAAACTTTGAGCTTTATCTCTTGCTTACTATGGTCTGTTTGCTAATTTTAGAATGATAAACCTGTTTCAGTGATAATGATAGAGATGATTCAGAGAGATGCAAAACTTTTGAGTCATTTATCATTGCACTTATTGCAAATTGATTTTTGTAGCAAGTTTATTTTATGATGAAAATTCACACGTTGTAGAAAAAAATGTATTCAGCGTTTATTATATGAAGAAGAAGTGGAAGCTAAAAAGGATTGCAAAATCCACTATTAGAAGTATAGTTTCCAGAGTTTTGATAGTTGTAATCCATTTGGTATCAGGCACAGGAAATATTATTTCCCCCAACTTATCAAGAATTTCCTGAATAACTGTTTTAATTGATATTCTATGTTTACCTGTAATAAATGTCTTGACAGTAGATATTATATAACCATCAAGTCACAGAGATTAGCTCAGCTGACAATCACATACATCAAAGGTATGCGCAAAACATAAGAAAATGAAATCTTATCTATTTTTTGTGGTGAATATGTTTGATGTAGATTAATTGTCTCAGCAAAAAGATTTATTTATTTAAGATTACATTGCAAGTTAGCCTTCTGGCCAGATGGCAATGTTTTAGGGGAACCTAAAAATGATTTTGAGCCTGGCATTTGCCCAAAGATGCAACGGAACCCTCTAAATAATAATACAGAGGAGACAGCTATATAACTGTATAATTAATTACTCACGGTTTAACTTAAGCTGGTTTTTGAAAACTCTCACATTTTTAGGTATTGGCATGAGAATTTCACCAGGTAAAGCATTCCATTCCCTAGTACCCCTATTAACGAAAGAGTATATCACTACGTCTGTTTTCTGCTCACATTCCTTGATTTTAAAACTGGTTGCTGCGTCTTACATAATTAGGAAGTTCAAATCTGCCACATAGTTCATCCCAGCCCTCTTCTGAGTTCCATGTTTTGTACATCTCAGCTAATCTTCCTTCTCAAATATGCCAATTTGTCATTAATAAAAGATATCAAAATGCTATTACGATCTGAAGGGGTTATCGTTAGTAAGACTTGCTATGAGATATAGTGTTTACCATGGAAATTACCTTCATTGTTTTCGGCTCAAATTGTTTGCATGGGTCTGATGTCAGCTGGGTCTCAGGGTCGGTTGAGTGACTTCCTCAATAACGTCACTCCTTTCCTTGATATCAGCATTCCTTTCCTTGATATCAGCATTCCTTTCCTTGATATCAGCACTCCTAAGGGTCCATAGAGTGACTCCGAAATCTTGATGGGATGAATCACTCTTCTGCATAGTGACTCTGAACCCCATCGAGTACAAACTCTCTTTGGAAAAAAGTGCAGTTCTTTATATACAGCTCGCAGATGGCCATTTGTGCCATTGTGAAATTTTCCCATGCAGAGGGTGGAGAGGTACTGGTGGTACATCGTCCCACTGACCACCCTTTTTTCCTTGTTTTCTATTGCAATTGTATTCTGCTGCTTCCTCCATCTGGAGTTACCCTCTGCCTTCCAGCATACCTTAGTCCACCCACATAGTATTGAACATTAGGTGCCCTCTGGCCTTAGCATGGGAATTGGGCAGAAGGACTTGTCACACATGAGGATTTACCACAAAATTTAACAGCTCTCATGAGTTGTATTTGAAAGAGGAGCATGCACCAGTTATCATTTATTGCCTTAATTGCACTTTACACCTTTAATGCACTTTAACTTGATACTTTTTACTCACTCCATTAACCACTCATCTGGGTATGCTGTATATATACAGCATAGCTGGACGCTCCAGTGGTGTGTATGACATATATATACGGCACACCAATTTTATGCTCGTTTGTTGTGGGTATGCCATTTTATACCATCATGTAGCTCCTACCGCCCCAAGAGGAATCATTTTAGTTTACATTCTCACCTGCAATTAGATTGTATTACCATATTCTGTAATTATGAACATATGATAAAGATAGTCTGCTTCTGTATTGTGAGTTACATCCTTATTTTCTCTTGCAATATTTTAATTTTTTCGTATTCATATGCACACTAAATCCTGTTTGCCTTCTGCATTTTTCTTTTAGGCTCTAGTTTCCTCAGATTTTCTTCTCTAATTTTGAACATTTTCATATTTATGATAATTGTCATCTCTGGACATCAAAGGTTCACCCAACGGGACATTTTAGGGCACACTGCCGGATGAAGGTGGAATCCTTGCTCTTCTTATAATCCTTCAAAGAGGGTGGTCTGTATGTTTTTGCTCCTAGGGAAAGGGGTAAAAGATTCGGAAATTTTCAGTTGGCCTGTGTGCTGTGTAGTGGATGCTTTTGGTGTCTTTAGGAGTTTTTGATATTGAGAATACTTGCGAAATATTTTCTCTTTCTTTTTAAAATATTTCAAGTATTTCATTCAAAATAATTTGGTTCCATGCTGTGAGATGGCATCGTCTAGCAAGAGAATAATAACTTAAAAGAAGTTGCAGAAGAAGAAATTCTTCACCTATTAGAAGAAAGTGATGAAGAATCAAGTGTTTTTGTCAGGTGTGGTTGCCTATGGTGCCCCTTGGGATGAGGAAAAAAGGGGGGAGTGAACTTTTCATTTTTTGTTTCCAACTTTTCTTGAGGAATTCTTCTTTATAAAATTTCATCTTTCCATTGACTATACATTTGAAATTGAAATAGTAAAAATTATTTCTAAAAATAATAGTGAATAAATAGTTTAAAAAATAAATTTCTTACAAGTTTTTATTAATATTTTGTTGATTTGATACAAAAAAATAGATCTGACAAAACCTACAAGTTAAAAACAAACATGGCTAATCAACTACTATTTAGATATATTGATTCAAAAAAATTTTCATGCCAACAAATAGCTCCCATTAGTGAACCCATAGGATAAGATTAAATACCTGGATGAGTGGTTAAAATGTGGAAAAGTTGAGTTATAAACATTCAGCCAATGTGTTTCTTCATAAACTATTTATCTACTTGAAATATGAAAAGCCTTTCCTTGAAAGTAAAATACAGTAGAGGAAGGTTTATCCGAACTTTTCGGGACCGAGGTCGGTTTGCATTAAGGATATGTTCAGATAATAGGTATTTTAACCTATGAGAAAAAGAAACTGAAAAAAGGCTTTGACCGGTTACAGTACGAAATAAGTGACGATAATGCACATAAATATTAACAAAAACTTTTATCTTAAGAAAACTATACATGACTGTCCCCGTAAGGTTTTTCTTTTCAAAATGACTACCGTTGAGTCAGATTCTGCAACAAATTGAACAATTTAGTCCTTCTGCAATTTAATATCATGTATGGCTGTCCTGCTAATATTGTATTCCTGCTGAAGATTGGATGAAATGACACCACAATCTAGTTTATTCATTATGTCCACTTTCTTATTTTTATCCATTTATAAGGTTAATTAATATAAATACTTACTCGTGCACACCTTCAAAAGATCGGTGCAAAACACACATAGCAGTGGCGTTCAAAATTACTGTATGTCTATCATGAAATGTTAATTGTTTGGATGTGTTCGTTGTTTAGATGTTCGGATAAACGATCCACTACTGTACATTATATTAATGCTGGTTATTTATTGGAATTTCCTATCCCTAACTGTCTGAAAGAGCACAAACAGCATGAAAGAAAAATTATGAGTAGTTTCCCATTGTTTGAGCACAACTTGTTCTATGACTGAATTTTCCTGGAATGTTCTTCTTGGGGTGAGGAAAATCAAAAAAAAGATCTATTTGGAGGAAATTCCTATGCAGAAATCCTTAGAAGAGATTTTAAAGGTTAATTAGAGTTGAGAGGATGCATTGCTTTACTTAAGTTACTTTCCTTTCTTTGAAAGGTAAATACAGTCTAATCCTAATTTAATGATTTTTATCTAGGGGAACAAAATTTTATACTCAAAATGCAGATAAACTCTAAATGAGGACTTACAATTTATTAGTGGTTGTAGAGCCCATAACGAAGTGGGACAGTTTTTCACAAATGAAATGGATAATTAAAAGCCATTATAAGGTGTAACAAAAAATTATAATAATTACCTTAAAGTTAATGTCCTTTTCTTAAAATAGTTTTGCAAAAATTCTCTAGAATACAAATACAGATATGGAATTAAAGTTAATTATAATAAACAATCTGTGGTTGATATTACAGAATTTCATCTTATTTTCATTAGCTATTAAACCTAACAGAATTATGAGCTCACCCAGTATAACTGTAAAAAATAGCTCATGATAAGTCATTTATTCAGTACCAACCAAATAAACAACAAATTATGAACAAAATATGATGAGGCACAAACAGAAAATACTATTTACTTTCCACCTACCTACGTATGAATTCAGTTTTACTTTTACATGTGTAGCTGAGATTAATTTAGCTGTGGATTCATTATACTTAATGTATGATCTCACTTTCTCTATTCCAGCCACAGCTTCAGCAAAGGTGTCCACAACAGGTACTTCCTCATTCTCACTACAATTAGATTCAGTTTAATTGGATGTACCATATGGATCACCAATTTGGAAACTAGAAATCATTTTTATTTATTTTCTATGGTATTCCACCTAGTTAGGCAAGTCTTATGGAGCATATTGAATATTTTATTAGTCTATTCAGGTGTAATTCCCTTAAGTTAAATGCTTAAAGAAAGACCATTCATATTTTAAAACAGGAAAGAGTTTCTTTTACTTTGTGAGTAATCCCTAAGAATGAGAGTTAAAACAGTTTTCGGTGAAAATGTATTGTTGCTATCACTTTGCCAAATTTTTGAGGTACAAGAACCCCTTTGCGATTCTTCTATTGAAAATCGTAACTGCTCTTATTTTACTTGACCTTTACACATTTAATACAATTTATACCCTTTACTCACTCTTTATTACACTACTGTATGTGAAAATTGCAAATCCAAGAGAATTAAGTGCAAGTACGATTAAATTTTTTCCATAGATTTGGGATATGACAATACACAAATTATTAGAATTACAGACATGCACTCAGGCCATTAAAATTTAGTTTGGTGCGAAGCCTCCAGATGATGCAATCAGAGCCTCAAGACCTCATCGCATGGAACACCTGCATATGTTATTATGGAACACACAGTTTGTAAGCACATCCAAAAATCATTGATGATGGTTGCAGGAGGACCACAGCAAAGAAGTTGCCAACCAAACATATCCTAGACATGTTCGATGGGGAACATGTCAGGTGATCGTACATGCCAGGGAAGCAGTGATGTCTGTCAATCTTTGGAGAGAGTTTGAACATTCCTTGCCACTCGTGGTCTTGCTGTAATACAGCATCTGGAGCTTCCTGCAGGAGAAGGGTAGACACTCAGGCTCTAAAACTTCAATGATATAGCGGTTGCTATCCATATTGCCCTCAATACGTAGGAGGTGGAATTGCACCCTGTGGCACTCCAAACCATTAGGGAGGGCTCACACCGAGGTAGTAGCGGCAAGTGGCTTAGCATGCTGTGCTGTGTGGCATGAAGTGTACTTGTAAAACTTAAGAGCAACAGAATACCTTGTTCTTAATGTGCAAAACTGATCATTCTGTTGCTGAGATTATGGACATAACTTATTAATCAACTAGCTTTTTGGTGAAACTCAATGCATACTTTTATTGAGTTCAAGTTTTGGTGATGGAAGATATTCATACAAAGTGGTACTCATATGATATTTATTTTGCATCTACATTTACATTTTACATATATTCTACACAACCCACCTTTCAGCGTGAGGCAAGGGGTCTAATATGTATTTTTGCATATTAGAAATATAAAAACTCTTAACTGAAAATCAGGAATAAAATAGCTATGTAGTAATCAATTATATGCGCCCTAGGTTGAGATATTTTAAGATACCTATTTCCTGCAAATATGCCTGAGGTTTTGTTTTAGTATGTAATGAAGTCAGTTAAAAAAGTTGTTCTTGGAGTAAGGCATTTTAATAGCACTTCTGTTTATAATTACAAGACTGAACATATGTATGGGCATGCAGCTTTGCTAATATTTTCAACTTTATCTGGATTACAGGGAATGGCAACCTCGAAAATTATAAATTTGGAGACAAGAATCCCAAAGCACATTATATCTCTTCCTATCTCTTGAAACATAGATAAATTGAAAATACATAGGGATAAAGCTAAGCTAAAGTAATTCATTGTTTTGAAGTAATACCTGAATAAATTAAATAAATAGGATATCAGGCTATTACAATTTTAAGGAGAAGATGACAAAATGGGAAAAGTAGCTGCACATAACTCATGCGGGCCAACTCCTCCAAAAGTTGCTAATGGTGGAATAATATCTAATAGAAAGAGGGGTACAGCAGATGCTTTAGAAAATACTGTTCTAAATTACTTTGAAGTAAAGTAATACATCTTTCCTAAAACAGATCTTGATTTTTTTTATGCTTGCTTCAAGACATAACAGAATTCTGACTTTCACAAAAGAGGCTTTTTAAAAGACAGATTCTTGGCATTATCAAAGAAAGTGCTGACAAAATTACCAGTTGCTCTTCATCTTCATTGGGATCAACAATAATTAGTTATCACTTGATCTTTTTCTCGGGCAAAATTGCAATTCTAGATTTATTGTTATTGAAAATAATTAACATAGTTCAATCTGATACTAATAAATACTTGTGGTTTATAGTAATTATAATTACATTGTCATGATAATTATCTCTGAATCTTAACCTCTACTCTCTGGTAATTTTTTTCGTCAAACTTCAAAAACAATTCTCATTAAAGACATCAAAGCATAAAAATTTTCCTTTCTCATTTAGTAAATATTTTGAAATTCCGTCTGATGAAGGTTCAGTTCCTTTGAAATCAAAAAGATGTTACACTCCATATTGTTCTAAATATAGATGAGTCCAAAATCTTCTTTGCTTCCTCCTTTTTCTTTCCACTATCAATGAACACAGCATCATATCCTCTACACTAAACAACATCCTCAACATAACTACCTCTTTGTTTAATTGAACGTCCCTATGTAACTACTTTGTTATTTAGTTGAAGGTGCATGCAACTTGCCACTGCTACTTTGGTTTGAACACTAACACTGCTACACACTGCATCGACTTGCCATGCAGCCTGCCACACCTTTTGCTACTGCTACTTTGGTGTAAATTCTAACACTCTACATCAGTCCACTATGCCATTCAACAATGCAGTCTATTTAATTTTGTTCACCATGGTAGCATATAACATGTATATGGCCATCACCGATGGAAAATTTGAGGTGGGACTCATCTGAAAATACATTATGCCACTCAGCACTCTAGTGATGATATTTGTGTGCCTATTGCAGTCTGAGGCATCTGTGGTTGTATTCAATGTAAACCGATGCAATGGCTTGCATACCACCAGTCCAGCCCTTAGCAGACCGTGTTGAACCATCAACTTAGACATGTTCACACCCCTAGCTTTGCTCATATGTTGAGCCAACACTGTGGACAAAGCTATTCAGTTTGTTATGACTATGCAGACAAGATGTCTGTCATCCTGTATCTGTTGTCCAGTATCTGCTTATCACTGTATAGTAGGGCATATCGATTACATCATTAATGCAAGAAACCATGTAATGGAGGGAATTCGTCAGTTCATCATCCCACGGCTCAAATTTGATGGGCAGTCTTATGAGGAGATGATAGATTGGGACAAAGTCACTGCCACTGAGCTACAACCAGGGCCGTAGCTAGAGCCTCGGGGGCCCTGGGGCAACAAGTAAATTTGGGGCCCCCCATACGGAAATCTTTTTTCAAATTTTAAAGTACGCCTAGAGTTGTCTAGTTCTAATTTCCCGTGCATATAGGGAGACGCATATTTTGGGAGACAATTGTTCAATTTGAGGTATTTTCAGGGGCTCCTAAAGTCTTTGCTGAGGTAAGGCTCTTTCAGGGCCAAAAAAGTGGTCTACGAGAAGGGGCCCCTTCCCGTCGGGGGCCCTGGGGCACCGCCCAATCTGCCCCATGCTAGCTACGGCCCTGGCTACAACTTACTGTTAGCCTCTTCCCTGAGGATCTTCTAAACATTAAGGATAGCCCCAAGGAACCTACAAACTAGCTTGCTACATTATTTGCCCTACCAAATAATACTTAAGCAGTCAAACAAACCATAAAATAAGTCACAGAGGCCTCACGGCAAGTCTATGGCCACGACGCAAGAGACAGGCTCATACAAGCGAGGATCCAAAACTGGCACAAAAGTAGACTTCAAAGATATCAGTTAGTTAGCTGATAATGTGTCCACAGGTGGTTCTCGATTAGCAGCCCACTCCTTATGGTTATTTCACGGCAACTGAACTAGCGAGGAGCTGCTACTTTCCATCGTGTTTCCTAAAATTTTTAATGTATGATATCTCGTCGTAATTGGTTTAATGCCTCAATATAGTTGTTCTTCAATCCTAATGCTTAATGCATTTGGAACGAGCTATTTAACAGCTATTTAATCAAATCAATGCATGCTCCGTTAAAAAATAACTTGCCGTAAAGAAACACAATTTTCACTAAAATTTTCTATTGTTGAGCTACTTTGCCAGATAAGCTTTGTCAAAGCCATGCTTTTGCACACTTATTATTCAATCTAAAAAGCAACTTTTCCAACCTATCGCATTTCGGATACTAAACATTTTTTTAATTTGATACATCATACTGTGTACGACCTTCATCTATCCAATGGCTCCTTATCTCTGTCCTAGCAGTGTGCCCTGCACAAGCTGCAATATCATGGTATGACAAACCCATTTCCCAGAGACTGATCATTTTGCCCCATTCAAACTCACTCACTTGGGGATATTTAGCCCTTTGATTTCAAAGAGGAATGCTGGCTCTTGATTGTATGTTTCCACTTCATTTGACGACTCCAAAATGAGTGTGGCATGACCCTTACGTCATGCAGAAGAGGTAACTGCTGGGTCTACATGCACACTATCTCTTTGCAATTTTAATCACTTATTATGGTTCAACAGTTCTGCAGAACCAACAATTTAGGGTGATTCAGACTATTCCTTCTGGGTTTTGCAATTTTTCAAACAGCAGTGTATGTCAAAAAAGATAGATTTATAGACATTTAGCTTTAAAATTATTTCAACAAGTATTTATAGACTTCCAGAAAACAGCATAGCTTTGGAATTCCTTTCATTTCTATATGGGAAACCTACTCCATCTTCAAAGTACATACAAGGTGTCTGGGTTAAACCTATAATAATACAAAATGTTATAACTTGAGAGGTTATTGACATATGTATTAGTGTTTTTTTCAACTAGTATAGTAACTCATAATGTTTTTACTTTCTCCATGTATGAAGTATAGAGAAAGTATTGTTTTCATGAAAAAAAATCGACTTTGAGATTTCAACGGAAACACATGTTTTGGGGTCCCTAGAACTCGTTTTGACCATTTTCGGAATGATGTCTGTGTGTGTATGTGTGTGTGTGTGTGTGTGTGTGTGTGTGATAGTGGACGCTCTAACGTGAAAACTGTTGGTCGTATCAATACCAAAATTCATATATAGTACTGTCGTGTGTGCTGTCAGAGTTTATTAGTTTTTGGAGTAAATCGGTTAACCGGAAGTCAAGCTTTTTTCATCAAAGCTCATTTCCGGTTTTCAAAATATCTCCATAAATATGATATATAGGTATATTGTATATCTTATAAAAGTTTTAGATAATGTAATTTACTATAACTTTTGTATTTAACATATTTTTGTATCACCGGTTGATTAGGAGTTATTCGTGAAATATTGATAAAACGGAAGTAGCTGATTATGTACTTTGTAGGCACTCTGGGCGCTGGGGCGAAAGACCATTTCATCGTTTTTTATCGAACATGTCCCGAAAAACATTATTTATAATTTTTATGATGTAAAAGATAATATAAAAGAAATTAATCACTTATCTTCCAAGTTAAGATTGAATATAGAGTTCGAAAATACTGTCGTAAATAAATATTTACATCTTATATATATGGAGAAAGTCATGTGCTGGCCACATCATATTTTTTATGTTTGCTTGTGGCAGTTGGTACAGCGTTCACATGCTTGTAGCTCCCTTGTTCACAAAAATGCACGTCAGTAGCCAACTGCAGCAGAGATTCCACATTGTTCTCTGTGCTTTATCTCTCGGAGCTGAAATTTGTAGCACTGGTTATAGTTGTGTCATGAGTATGGACTGCAATATACTTACAAAACAATCAAGGAATAGTACAGGTGTCTTCGGTAAACTGGGAGTTTGCTTTCAATGCTGGGAAGAATGCCTGGTCCTAGAAGACCAGAACCATGAAGACCAGACCACTGTGGGGATTTATCAAGCAAGTGTACCAGACACCAATTATGCCAGACAAATTTTATGCCAACAATACTGCAAAACATTTGGAGAGAAGTTGAACACAGGTTAGATGTCTTTCAGGCCACTAATATTGCACTTATCAAGATGTATTAACTATCTACAAAAAATTTTGAGTTACTATACCAGTAGAAACAAACCACTAATAAATATCTTAATTAATTCTCAAGTTATTACATTTTGTGTTATAATATGTTTAACCCAGACACCCTGTACTTTCCACTAGATATTTTATATGCTAAAAGAGAAAAGTGGAAGGAGATGCAAACAGGAAATATACCCGGCTAAGTGGCCCACCCCTTTGGACATATATAATATTATTCTGTGTAGAAAATTCATTATCTATGCAAATATTCTGCTAAGAATATTGCTAATAAGTACTTATTGTACGTGCAGAAATTTATATTGTCATTACTGCTAAATGAGTGTTTTTAGGGAATTGGAAAATTCTTGTCTTAACAACATAGTAATGTATTTTAAGTATTAAATTTGTCATCATCATCATGTGGTGTCCTGGAAGCAGGTCCCGCACGCCACTGCTGTCTCCATTCCCCTCTGTCCATTAAATTAGTACATTTTCAACTTAAATAGCCTATGATAAGCCATTGCTGAACCTGTCTGGAAATCCATTACTACCAGATACTGGCTAAATGTCAAATAATGCAGGTGTCAAAGAAATATTGTATAATTTGGTTGGTGTAGGCATTAGTCATTTTGTAGCATTTCATATAATTTTAAAAATATTCAGTAGCAAGTATTTGTAATTAGTTATATATGCAGTAGGTCATATTAACTAGTATTTGAAATAAAATTGAAATTATGTTCATTGCTGCTAAGTCAAAGATTATACATATGTAGTATTATTGTCTCTCTATCATAGCCTAGAGAAAGTTATCATCAAATATCAACGTTAGAGCTGTTCATTCAGTTGTTATTCCTTGGTTAAATACTTTCCTCGTTGTTGGTAAGCTCTTCTTGAGACTGAGAAAGGCATCTATATTGCTTTAGTATTTTTAGCAGTATTTTTATTACAGATGCCATCTATCTTGAATAATGTCCGATAGATAGATCTTCAGCTAGAGTAACTAAGAATGTATATATTAAAAGTTAGTTTATCAGGTTTAAATATTTTTATTTCCAATTCTGTAAACATAAATGATTGACGTCCCATTTTTTATGTAGGCCTACTGATCTAAAATGTTACTTTAATCAACTATATATAAGATTTTGTTCATATTGTTAAATATTATTACTAATAGTAGAATAATACAGAAAAATTATGGGCAAATTAGGCTATTACTACTATGTATTCACTCTGGAGAGAAAGGTTATATTTTTCAATTCCCTTGGCACTTTAAAATATCTCTAGAGGTATACTGATAAGAGTCTTCTTCCAATCCCCATCCTATTGTAAGTATGAGCAAACAAAACTAGTATCCTGCCTTCTTCTTTACACAAGCTTATTATCTTTCTCCATGAGGCTATCGAAGATGTCAGATCGTAATTCTTCATCTGACCACTTGTTCTTACAAGGCAGAAATATACGTAGTTGGTGAATATATCTATTGGGGGGTCAGTTAAGAATACCTCAGTTATCTCTAACGTGTCGTGGAGGTGGGATTTGAGATTCTGAGAGCCTTAGGAAAACCTGAAATTTGAAATGATTCTAAGTAAAATCAACAATGTCGGGAATTTTTAAATAGTATTATGTGCTGTTGTACATGGGGCAAATTACACATCAAATCATATGTATGTAATTCGTAATATTTCACTGAAAATCTGAAGAATTCTTGAAGCAATTCGTTCTAGAATCCATTTCCCTAATTAATAGAAAGCGATTCTGCCAAAGACATTGAATTTTGATGAAATAATTTATAAAATTGCAGCTTTAAAAGTTAGAAAAGGAAAGTTTAATATAACGTGTTATTAATTTAAATCCATTTCATTTTTTATATATTCGTACTGTATTTGTATCTTTGTATTTACTATTTTGAGTGTTATATAAACCATAATTTAAATTAAAACGTAATAATTTTTTATCCACTAAATGTATAAAATTGAGGGGGTGACATCATTAACTACCTCACTGGGTGACACCAACGCTAGGTACGCCACTGGTAGGCTGCACTAATTTTCCCCTGTCTGTGTTCTGTGCGATGCTAATTATCAACGGGTCATGGCATCGAATCTAGGCGAAATGTATGAATGGCCTTTAAAATTGAAATTGTTTATTAAAAAGTGAATTATTATTGGGAACTGAAAATCTTTCTTTCCTGAATATAAGCCCAAAACTTTCCACTAAGCACTCCTTATGTAACAAAGTGAGGGAGGGGTCCTTCCTGGCGTTACAGTCTTGTTACATGGGAGGAGGGGGGGTCGAAAATTGGAGAATTTTGTATTATGTAATTTGTGTATGACCCCTTTCAGTTTGACTGCATTGTCGCTGCTACGATAGAGTCCATAATTGATGGACATACGGCAATTAACTATAAGAATTAATTAATTAGAAAATTTAGAAGAATTACTAAGAAAATTTTTCAAAAATATTTTATGCTTAACTGATAGTTAATTACATTTACTTAACAGATAGTTCTCTGATAGAAGTAATATTTTATGCTTAACTGATTGTTAATTACATTTACTTAACAGATAGTTCTCTGATAGAAGTAATTTCCAACAGGTAAAATAATAGCTTAGGTCTGTAGAGGGCTGACAACAGAATGAGCCAATTGTTTTAAAACTTAACATCCAGGAACATATTACTCTGGTAGCATCCATTGAATTAGTAGGGATAAAATATTAAAATTATACAAATGTATAGTAATCCACGAAATTGTTGAACCAACTGCTTAACCTTTAAATAGTTGCGCATGGTGAAGTTCTACCCCATTCGGCCAATTTCTACCCCCTTCTGCTTTGAGCTATATTGCCTTCTCCTTTTCACAAGCTATAGGGGCCCATGTGACAAACATTTTTTGCAGAATTTGTTTTTATACTTGCTGCTCTCCGGTGAGCTTACTTTTTCTTGAATGAATCAGGAGTACCAGGTGTCTAAAATTTAGTTATTCTAAGTTTAAACATTGTTTTTCTTGTTTTCAACTTTTATAATTTAACTTTTCTTTATATTGTGTTTAATTTGCAATTTTAATTTATTCACCATATATAACTATTATTTTCTTTTGTATTATTTGAGTTCTTATCGTAAAATTCATCAATTATTTTTGTCTATATCTATGCAAGAACCCTACAAGCTGCCTTTCAGCATGCGGCAGGGGGAAATTGAGGCAGAAAGTTTTCAGCCTGTTGCTTACAAACAAATTATATTATTAATAAATATAATGTGTTAGTTTATATTCATCTTAAACACATTGATCTACTGATTTATGGTATAATAATTATGTTTTCCAATGTTATAACATGTCTCAGGCATAGGGTAGAAATCTACCCCACATGACGATTTGTGCAAGTAAAAGATGCCCAACTACCGAAGGATTAAAAACAAATCTCTTAAAAATGATAAAGGAGACTTGTCTTGACCCACTCAATTTGGGGATAATTCAGCAATTTGGTCCCTGGCGCTAAGATGTTTGTTCCCTTTATTTCGTCGTATTCTATTGTATTAGGATGTTCAAATGAAAAGGTATGAAATGATGCTGTGGGTATAATTGAAGCCTCTATCCAAATTAAACACCAGAGGTCTAAGCACAACTATGCCACTGTTTCACAAGCCGGAGGATTCCCTATTCCCAGAATTCCTGTGGCTGTGACAAGAGCAAGTCTTTTACTGATTGATTGTTTGTTCCGTCCAATTCCATACAAGTATTCCCTTTTCCCAGAATAAGAGCCAGTCCTTCAGTGTGCCCTTTAGTTTGTCATCCGAGTCCCTTTGAAATGTTTTTTTAAGCGGACCAAACAGATGGAAGTTGCAGGGTGACATTTCTGGGCTGTAGGAAGGATAATTAAGCTGTTTCTACTTGAACTTGGCCTGTACACTTTGTGTGACCCTGGAGACATGTGGACATGGTGGAGCAGTGGACTTGTCAGACACACAGTCTCCCCTATTAATGGCCACCATCCAGCGAGGAATATCAGCTGGTTTAACACCTTCCGCATTCAGAAATTTGATCAATTGTCAAATATTTCAATGTGAACACGTTGATGTCCTTATACACACTGCCACATCAATTGGAAGGAGCACACAATCAATCAGTAAAAGACTTGGTATTGTCACAGCCACAGGAATTCTGGGAACAGGGAATCCTTCAACTCCTGAGACAGTGGGATAATTGTGCTCAGGCCTCTGCTGGTTAATTTGGATAAAGACTTCAATTATACCCAGAGTGTCATTTTGTACCTTTTCATTTGAACATCCTAAATTAAACATATAGAAACTAATTTGGATTAAATGGAAGAATAAATACATTTTTTTGGAGTAAATTGTAAATTTGTCCTGAAGTAAAGGGAAAAAATTGGCATGAGTTTCAGCAAGATCCTGATTTCTAAATATTTAATGTGTGCTATCACTTGACAAATACTCAAAGGGCCTAGACACATCTTATGTTATTATATCTTTATCCAAAAAATGTGAATTCTGCAGAATTTGGAGTTTTAAAATGGTTTCATGCATTTTCAAAAACATATTCTGTATTTACATTCATATTTTAAATAGGTGCGTACCAAAGAAGATAGGAGGAAACCTTCATATTCTGAGGAGCCTCGACCTTCACGTAAGTCGATGGGTGAAGCGAGCAGGGGTGGTGGAAGGGATGAAGAACGTGGACCTATTGCTCCTCCATCCACTAAGGCTGTTGCTAAAGGAACCAGAAGTTCCAAGGGAGATTCTTCTGGAGTATCCCGTTATGGTTCGGTTCCTGGAGTTGGTAGGGATGGAACAAAATCCTCTTCCCTATATCATAGTGTTGCACCTGGAGGAAGTAGCTCTTCAAAATTACCCCCTCCTCCCCCTCCTCCTAGATCAGAGCACACAGGCATTGATCATTCCAAATCTTCGGGAGCTCCCCCTCCTCCTCCAGCTCGTAGGTCCCATCCATCAACATCCTCTCAGTACCAAGATGATGCTCCATCATCTTCAGGTTGTGTAGATGTGGAAAGAATTGAGACCCAGCTCAAAGAGAAGCTTCAGGACATGGGCCGTTCTATGGGTCGTATGATAAGATCTGGAGCTCTAAGAGACTCAGGCCCTTCTCAAGAAGGGGCTATTGTAGTTATTGATGATGATTACCAGAGGATTGTACTTTCTGATGGAAAGGCTAGAAGAGCTACTTCTGCTGACTGGACGCAGTCTACTGAAGTTCAAGCTATGGTGCACAGAGAAGCTGAGGGAAGTGGAGGAGGAAGTGCTGCAAGTAGGGGTCAGTCTCCTCCAACTGTAACTAGTGAAAGAACCATGGCCGCAAGGATTCGGGGAAAGGCTCCAACACCAGAACCTGCTGCGCTTGCAGCATTAGCAGATGCAGTGGCAGCAGCTCTGAAAAGGAAACAAAATTCCTGTGAGTCACTCTTGGCATCAAAAGGAGAAAAGAGCAGAGAAGGTCGAAGATCTTCTGTTGATCTTGGCAGAAAGTCACCTGGAGGTAGTAAAGGTGGTGATGGGGGGAGTAGTGGAGGAAGCTCAGCCCGTAGTAGAGGAGGAAGATCACCTCGCATTCAAAAGCAGAGATCATGGGAAACTTTCCCACCAAAAAGGAGTGGAGGAAGTGGCAAGAGCAGTGGAGCAGAAGATGGGGGAGGGCAGAGTATGCACAGGTTCTGTCAAGATCCAAATGAATTCCAGGGTGGATTTGAGCTGAAGCCTGCAGGGCCAGCCACTCTAAAGAAAGCAGATTCCTTTGAGGGTCATGAGGAAGCTGTTAGAACCTTAGTGGCTGCCGTGCAAGAGAACCGCTCCCATCATCACCACCAGTCACGGAAGATGAAACCAAGTACCAATTAATTTTGAATGTTGCTCATTCAGTTGAAGGTGATAGTGAAAATGTATAACTAATATTATTTTATATGTTGAGCCAGATTATTTTACATAGGAGGAATTATTTGAATTATTAACTTATCCTCTTTCTAGATAAATTTTAGATTATATCATTCTCTTTCTCAATTTATCATCTAAGTATGCGGTATGAAAATTGTAGCAGGGATTTGGTAATATATATATTATTATATTAAATTATATATTAAAAAATCAGTAATCAAGAGCTTAGTGTGGCGATTTCATGATGTGGTTTGCTAAAATCAAAGGTAGAATGGTGTAAGTTTGCCCTAATTAATTTTTATTTTAATTATTGCTTGAAAAAGATTTAATTATATCCAAAACTAGGAAGTTTATAGAGATACTGTTATCAATTTGTTTTTCTTTGAAATTTGAGTGATTATTTAGTTAGTTATTTTCTGCTTGCAACTTGGGAAATCAATTTACTCAATGTGAATTAAATATTATATTCCTTTCAGCTTCATACTTTAACAAAATATTCCAATTATTGGTACATTATTTTGTTTAGTGTTTAAATTGACTCTTTTAGCAGTTCCATCCAAATGAGCAAAAATGGCTTCCAATAATTTTCTTTTAGATATTATGCATTTATTTTGAGAAAAACTTTCTTCTTTTGGAGAAACCAACTTTTCATCAATTGTGACACATTACTGATTTTAAATCTTGTTATTATGTTTTATAATATTCCATCTAAAATTCTATTACATATTAATGTTTTTTATAAAGTTCCTCTTTTTGGACTTATATTTCTCACAATACGGTCTTATTTTTCACTAGAGGAAGTAGAAAGTTTTATATCATGATTTAATACTTATTGTCATAAATATGTCTCCATGGAGTAGTTATCCTTATGATTTTACAAGTTTTGTTATAATTGACTCCATTTTCATGAGATTGCCTTGAGAGTCTGGTTGCTAGCACAATTTAATATGCTGGATTCATAAAATGTTTATGAATCATATTCATACCATTCATCCAAAAACATAAAAGGTACTGTGGTTCAGTAAGGCTCTCAATAAACAGGAAGGGACTTACAAAATATATTAGTTGACTCTAGTTGGTAAATACTTTAGTGTTGCCAGTTTAGAAACGATTGTATGTTGTTAGCAGTCAAAAATGTCTCCCAGTTTGCCTTTAACCTGTCTTTATCATCAACTCATAGTGAATGTATTGTTCCATCTTTCATTGTTTCAAACAGGGTCGCCAAAGGTTGATATGGTCGGATTTATGATAAATACTTTATAGTTGTTTTCTTTGTTATGGGTATTTTCAACTAGGCAGAACTTGTGTATTACTAGAAAAGTCTGCAGAAAACCCATGGCAATAATTGACTGTTCTCTACAAAATAGGTGATTTCTTCAAATATCTGTAACTTATACTGTATGTTTCGAAGTTGATCCTTGTGATTTTAGCACATTAAATTCTGAAGATAAACTGTGTGACAAAAATTTATGCCTGTGGCTGGTAAAAATTTTAACATTTTTTGAAGAAAGAGCATTATATGACTATGCATTATATGCTTAAATTTTCATTAATAATTGTTTACAGAATGATTATAAAGCATTATTATGTTAAACCTTATTCAAATTATGAAGTGTTAAATTTGACAATTTCATGAATCCCTTTTGCCATAAAATTTAGTCATTGATATTCTATAGTACAGGACATGTTTCAGAGTGTGATAACTTTCCATTAGAAGTTTAATGAATTAATCAAAAAGTAATTGATCTAGATTTTACTGTTTAAAAGTAATACATGCCATTTATTTTGTATTTATACCATATTCCATTTGAATTGATTTATGAAGAAAATAGGTTATTGAGGAAAATGCTAGAATGAAAATCCCTATTTGATTCGATTAAAATGTGTATTCCAGTCTTTATTATTATATTTTTTTGAATCCGGTTTTTCAAAAGTAATCACTCAAATTGTCTTTTTTGAAAATAGGTTCATTTAACTTGTAACTTTATTGAACATTTACTTTTAAATTAATTTCCCCAACAGAGTAAGTTAAAATTTATTTAATTTAGGTTTTTATTCTTTTTTTATCACTTAGTTGTAAAAGACTAAAATCTCTTAGGTCCTTCATCTGAATCCATCAGGTTAGTGTTTTACATATCTCTAAGGATGATTCTAGCTATGTCGTAAAAATTTACATTAATTTTGTCTGAATATTTTTATAATTTTCCTAAAGAATTTCAATCAAAAATAATTAAAATGACAAATCAAGAGAGAATTAAAGGTATAAATAACATTTACATATATTGAAAATTATTTTTTGTGATATTCCTTTTAGAATATTCAAGTATTTCATACTCATTTGATTCTTGGTGTGCTTAGAACATGGTGTTGTTGTACAAAAATTATATTGAAAAAGACTTGTGTACTGATTTATGATATCTGTTGGTTTTTAATTATATCTTGCTCCTCTTGTAAGATGTGATCTGTTAATTGAACATTATGAAGTATTTTGAAAGTCATTTTGAAATTCAATATCATTTTAATTTTGTTGTCACTCACATTGTAAATAGTAAGACGTAAAGAATTTTGCATTAACTCTAGTGAAATATTCTTTTTGAATTATTCCCTTGTTTCCAAGCATTATACTTTCAGAAAAACTTCTTTTTTGTACCTACGATTTGTACCTACGTAAATGTGTTTTAAAAACTGGTTTAAATGAATAGTGAATTTAATCCCGTTTTCAAAGCAGTGAACAATTAATCTGATATGATCATAGAATCATTATTTCATTTAAGTTTGATGCCAATATCATTCTGATTTTTATTGTGAAAGATTAGCACAATGTTCATGTAAACATGGATGTATGATTGATTCTTTTATAACATATTGAGCAGACATGTTTGTAAATATGTTTTGCATCTGTACCTTGACATTGAATCAGCTCGTGGATGATATTTGTTCTCTTTGCAACATGAAGCGTAATTTAACTGATTATCTTTAGGACAAATCTATCCCATGCATCTGTGGTAGTATACCTCTTCAAAAATTTTGTATTCCTGTAACAATATCATAATCTTATTCATGCTGATTTTAGAAGTATATCTGTATGTCTCTTCATAAACTACTGATTTAATTTTTGTCATTTGGGGATTTTATCTGTTCTTAAATATGTTTAATTATCTGTAAGTACAGGTGTGCTATCTTAGATATTTCTTTAATATTTGGGATTTGTGGATTCCCAAGAAAATGTGATACATTTAAAAACTAAACAGAACTTCTTTCTGTCTTTATTAGATGTATTAATCTGCAAAGGTCTTAATTATTCTTCCTGGATTGTAAAGATGTGGTTTTTCCAAACTTTGAATACACTGCCATGTTAGCATGAATAAAATGCACTTTGAATATTCTATAAACCTGAATATAAATTTTGTTGAAAATTATTAGGAAATTTTAATGTAAGGAAATGTTACTTAAATGCTTCACTGTTCAGTTGGTAAAAATGAGGAATTTTGTAATAATGGTACTCAAACTTCATGTAAGGGATCTGTTGATCTTGTTAAATAGAGATTTTAAGTCAAATGAAAAGATTGATATTTTGGGCTAAAAGATAGTACTTCAATGGAAGGAAGAGCATGTTGAAACCAAGCGCATGGAAATTTTTCATTACTTAACCTAAATGGCAAATATTATAAAATTATGAACAAGCTAGTGGTATCATTAGTATAGATAGATTATTCTTTCATTGTTGTTGTTTGAGTACCATTAGAGTTATTATATTAATAATGTAGGATGTGTTCACATCATGAGAAGTTAAAGCTGTTAATACCTTGCCTGAGGATGCAATTTAGTACATTTATATTAGCAGAGTGAATTCAAAATTTAAACATTGATAGTTTGCAGTTTAATTAGCTATGTGGGATGTGTTTCCAAAGTGGACTGATATAACTTGTAAATAGCTTGAGTTAAAAGAATATTCCAGATATAGTTATGTCAATCCACATGGCAAATTATGTCTTGTTTAAATAAACATATATCTTAAATCAAAATTTTATAATTCCAAGTAAAATGTAGCAGTAAATATAGTGTGATCTCTGCTCAACATGTATTGCTTTCTTTCCATTTTCAAATTAAATGAAATTCCGGCCATTACTATCATGAAGATAAATTTGACCTAGTGCTCATAAAACTATTAACAGATTTGAAATGTGATCCTATGAGTAAGATTATAATTTTATCTTAGGATTGGAAGAATTCAATTTTGTGTAGCTTTCTTTATTGTTATTTTTTCAAGATGATAAAAATGAACATTTGAATGTTTTTCTTCAAGGAATAGCTATAATCAAAATGAAACCTTGAGTGTGATTACTAGATTAATTTACTTATAGTGTTAAAAAAGGATGTGTCACTCACATTTTAGCTCCCCTTAAGTACCAAATCAGCACATTTTACAATTATTTGTACAAAATATATTGTTAAAAGGTTTTGGCCTAGAAGGCCTTTGACATGATATATTTTGTGTCTTTTTGAAAACAGTCAGTGCAAGAAGGGAAATCACTAGTAGTTGAGTGAGTTTATCCTTGTCAGGTTTTCATCACTGTTCTGTGGTGAACTGCATGTAATTGCTCAAATTGACCCTTTCACTAACTTATAACAAGTTTTCTTGCTGTAACAACAATATTGGCAGCAAGACTTTACCTCAGCCTTCCCTTTAATGAATAACTATCATGTATCATTGTGGAATATATGTCAATATTATAGAAGTTTTCATTCTTCCAGTTTAGTCTCTTTGTCAGTAGATGTCATTGGTCAATGTAGCGTGATGATTGTGATAATAAATTAGTAGATTGTGTGGTATAATTGTGCTAAATAAGCTTATTACTTTGTTACTATCTACTAGAATAAACTGTAAAGCTCATTTTATAAGATCCCAGTTCGTTTTACAATTTTATATAATGTATCAATAGTACGGGATCCATTCTTGGGTGCTTCCTAAATTTAATCTCTCTAAATTTATTAACTTTCTCCTATGTTTGGCCTGATTCATATAGTATATTTTGCCAATTTGCTGTATGCATTAACATGGATTGTATTATGTGAAAAGTATATTTACAGTATTATTTTTCTTTGCATAAAGTTTATTTGTTTTTGTGAGATGGAGTCACTGTTTGGTAGTATGACCTGCTACATTTCTCATTACAGGTATTCTCGCGGTAAGCGTGATAGAAACCAATGTAAAATGGCTGATGTGTGTTCTATGAAGAGCTTCAATAATGCTCTCAATGAATTTACAAAGTGAGTGAATATTAAAGTATGGAAGAGAAGTTGAAAAATGTATTGGGTATGAATTTGCAGTACATTAGACATATAACTAAATTATATTGTTTTACTGTGGATTAACCTGATGTACCAAGTGTATGTGAATGAAGAAGGCAAAAATGTCACCTTTATCCAAAAGTAGTGAAGCTGTCAATTGCTTCAAATGAAGAGTAGTATTAATTATATCATGAGAATGTACTAATGGTTGTGTTTAGCCCAATGTTGTTGCCTTGTTTTAATGAAATTTTGATTAAACATTAAAAAAGATCCATTGATTTTATTTATGCCATGTCCATGCTGAAAAGGGATACGTAAGCCTCCATTCTAAATATATAACTTCTATAAACGTTGATGGAGCCGTAAACTGTCGGATGTGGACAGACAATGCTCCATCATATCTTCATAACCGTGCAATTTAAGTTGAAATCCCGCGCGTTATTCTTGCTTTTTAAAATTTTATGTGTGTGTGTGTATATATATATATATGTATATATATATATATGTATATATATACACGATATATATATGTATATATATATCTTATATATATATATAGACAGAAAGCTCCTGCGTTATCTTTGAAAATAAAATAATAACGCGCGGGATTTCAACTGAAATTGCACGGTTACGAAGATATGATGATGAAGCATGATCTATCCACAACCGAAAGTTTACAACAAAGATTTTTTTAACTATATGAATTCAAGGCACAAGCTTTAGTTAAAAAAATTTGTTCTGTAACCAACCGTTTTTTAATAAAAATATTGAAATAATTCATCATTTGGAGTTTATTTTATTTATCGTATCCTAAAAATTTAGGGTAGAAATCAACTTCACGTTAGTACCCGAGTGTTCGTGTATTTTAGGTAGACGATCCACTTTCCCACCTGTAAATTTACAGCAATCAAAATATTCCTATCTCTTGGGAACTTTTACAGAAAACGTTTCCATTAAATTCATTGGAACTGGAAATTCTGAAATGAGTACGTAATTTGAAATTGAAAGATTACGGTAAAAATGTCTCTTGAAACAGGATAAAATAAAATAATTTTACGTTGTTCATTCGAAGAAGAGTAATCTAGATCTAATTTGATGAAATTATTCGTTCCTCTTTATAGGATGATCACATTCCGTAACCCTTAATTTTAGAATTGCTTTCTCAGTTTCTAGAAAGATTAGAACCGTGGGGATTTCTAAATCGCATCTTCCCCTTCACGTAAAATTTCAAGTAAATTGAATAATTCCATTTGTAACCTAAATATTCAGAATTTCGAAGCCCAACACTAAGTATTCATTTACAGTAAAACTGGTAAGAATTCTTGACATCGTCTAAGTGATTGATGGAAATTTTTATTTACATGTCTAATATGGCACTCGTCAAATAGATGTTTCTTGGAAGGGCGAGGTTTAGCATTCATCCAGCCTCTTCAAATTTTGAGAGGCCATGAGTTACTTTTCTTCAGAAATAAAATTACTTCTGAAATCGATAATTTACAAATATTCCCAATCGGAATAATTGTCTACGAATGATACAACACTAATGCCTCGCTTTAAAATCTCATAGCATTCAGCAACTCGCTCTATCTCGTTCAATAGATGATGTCATGACTCACGTGATCTGCGCAGGTGTACAAGATTCCTTCTCCTCCCCCACCAATACCGATTCTGCCATAGATTTTCCACATCCGGGACCTTTGGATGAAAAGGCTCGAACATAGTATGGTGGTGTAAAAATTTTGTGTATTTATACGCATTGTAAGTAATCGTGGTTCGTGAGATACGTGTTTTTAAAGCGTATCGATGCTGGGGAAGTATATAATTTTTGCAGCATATTTCGGATATGCTGTATCGCATGTGTCGACTCCGGGGCCTTCGCTTGATGGAGGTAAGCAAGATGCTGTAGGTGCGTAATGTGTAGTGAAACAACTGTCAGATAATATTTCTCCCTAGTTTAAGATATGAAGTAGAGCCTTTAATATTTTTAATTTTAATATTATTGAACAGTATCACTGAATTGTAGTCATGTATCCGAAATCCTTTAACTAATCGCTATAGTCGCATAGAGATTATTCATGAAAACCAATGCAGATGGCCCACCTTTTCTCTCGATATGAAAATTGAGGTTATTGTGATTTGATGTGTTAGACCTTGGTTTTCGATTCATCTGTGTCACATTATGACCAGAATTTGATTATTTCCTAATCGATTTACACATTGGTGCAATTTTTGTTTTGGTAACTCAAGACGAGATTGCAGATATACGTTGCATTGTAAAGAGTTATGTTTTTTAGTTAAATTAGTCGTTTCACGATCATTTGAATCGATTATCAGATCAATAATATGACGTGTATTAATATTAATGAGTGCATCCTAATTACGACTATATTAATTTCAATAGAGGTAATTTTATTACTTTACACAGTGTTAATTATTAATTTTTGACATTCAGTTCCAAGACTCGATATCATAAGCCTGGAAAGTGGTTATCATGGTTTAATCAAAGAAAATGAGACGCTAGTGGAAGTTACCCCTAAGATTAGAGGAGTCGGAGCAAGGATATGCGGTTTCAAGATAGTGAATAAACACCACGGAGAAGCGCCGTTTGAGGTATATGCATCTCATTAATAAATTCTTGATGATTAATACTGTTAAGTGAAGTGATAATTCTATTTTTACGTTTATTCTTCCATCCAGATTATCCTGAAGGATAAGGACCGTGGCGAAGCCGAACTAAGGGCGAGGAAAACTTTAAATTGCGAAAAGAGAAAGAACTATAAGTTCGACATCGCGGCAGTTAGCTGCGATAGGATACAGTCTGACAAGTATGTACATTATTACATTTTTAGATTTTCAGTTTTTTTGTTCTGGCAATGAAAAGGAAAAGCACTATGTAGCACTTGATTTATTCGTGTGATATCTTGCATCTTGATTGTGCTGCTATTATCCTTTCTATTAAATATTGCTCGTGAAAACTTGAAATCTTACTTAGTGTATTTCAGTGTCTGTTGCTAGGAATAAAAACATAGTACCGTAAATCGTTCTTTCCTGATAAACGTACATTTTCCCATCTTGTTGTTGAAGTTTTTATATGTTTTCTCTTTTTACTGGAATATGCCCTCAAAAATTTATCATAATGTATCGGAAGGGTGTAATGGCACGTTTATACTCGTTAGTGGTAGTTTCACAGACACGTAATTTTATTCGGATGCAATCAAGGAATGACTTTTCTCCAAAGTTTCCAAATTATATCTTTGTTAATCTCAAATTTGATCAAGTTCGATGAAAACATTGTTTGTTTGGCCTTGGATTCATGACCTTGATGGGTGCTGCTAAGGAAAGATTGATGTATACGCCCCAAGTTTTTATGTTTAAGAAAATCCCAAAGAATATTCTCTTTCTTAAATAACTTTCTTCAAGAAAATGACTTTAAATTCTTACTTTGTTTAGATGACTAATTATCATATTGCAATATGATCGCGGTTCATGATAAATTCGATTATGTATCATGTGTTACCTTTCTAATTTTTGCTATTTTAAATTGCAAAAAAATTAATTGTGATTTTTATTGCAATGTTTTCCAATTATTTTTGTAAGTGATGGAATATAATATGATAACTATAATTGTATTAAGTATCTCTTTCTATTATCAGCCGTCAAGGTGACTTTTTATGTGCATAATATGACTTTTTGTGTGAACTATTATGTAACCTCATATCGCACTTTAAAGTTAATGACCCAAATTAGCCATTTAGCCGTTAATACCATTTATAACTTTCTATTGTGGCTCTAATTTCTTTAAATGTTTGAGAATAAAGTGAAATAACAAACAATATTGCAATTGTATTTATAATTAAATATTTCATTCGAAGACTGTTTTACATAACATTTTGCCTTGTGAGTTTCCTTCAGTTTGGTAAATTTGAAGTTTTTCTGAGCATCATTAAGTTTTATGAAGTACCCAGGTGTATTTAAGATACGATGTTTATGTTATGGAAAATGTTTAGAAATTACAGGCTTTTCTGTTAAATTTGCTCATGACCTACATCATCGTAACTTTTGTAAAGGTTTGAGTATTATCATATGGTAATTTATTTGAGTCTTACCCAGTGAAGGTGATCATATTGATTTTTTCTTTCCTCACGAGGTAGTAACCCTTGTCTATTTATTAGTATCTATAAACTGCTCATTTGGGAAATTCAGTCTCTATTCTTATGACACTAATGTGTAGCGTAAGCCTGTAAATCTACAATTCTGTATGAATAGCACAACCACTATCATTAGTACATGTTTGATGAGTTGGAAATTGCTTTTTAAAATGTTATTTTTAAGTTAAGGAAACTAACTTTGTATCACTGTCACTTCAAGTGCCACTGTTCATATATCTGTGGTGGACATCAATGAGTACCCACCAACTTTCCTCGAGCCATCGTATGTCCGCCAAGTGGATGAAGGTAGACTGTATGAGGAAGTGGTCCGTGTTGAGGCCACTGATAGGGACTGTACTCCTAAATTTGGAGATGTTTGCAAGTATGAAATCCTCACAAGTGACCAGCCATTCTCAATTGATAACGAAGGTGAGTTTACCTTTACATTTAAATGAAATTATTGAATTAATATTGAATTGTGCGTGTTTTTTCCTTGTAATAAGTACTTCTATTCTTTATTATATAATTTTTGAAGTTGTGTGTGCACCATCTCTAAGCTTTTAAAGCTTATATGATCAAGAATTTTTATCATCTATTAGCCTTACCCATGTATTTAATTTTAATTTATCTCACTTTTATCTTGTTTATTTGTTTATACATATTTGAAGACATTATGTATTAAATATGAAATTGTGAATGGTAATTGTAAATTTTTATATATTTGGCCTAATATGATAAATTTTATATTTAAAAGTCCCATTTCGTTGAGTGGTGGTAGCTTTACGAATAGAGTGATCACAAATGGTGCAATATATGGTCCAATCAATTGATTGTCAGGTCGTTAACGAACTATGACAAATTCTGTGTAAAATTAGGGTTGTGATGGAAATAACTGAGTATTATTTATTTTGATTACCCTCGTGTTCATTAAAATAGGTTAAAGAAATTGTGATTGAAATCTTGAATTATATCTTCACTATCTTTTTTAATGATTTCTGATTTATAGGTATAAAAAGAATCTTAGATCCATGGCTACTTATGCAATTCATAACGTTGCTATGCAATTGTGCCTGAATTGTTTTTACTCTATCGTGACAAGGTCACTGATTACTTATGTATCTAAACTGCGATTTTGAAGAACGGTTAATTAATTCTTTGAAATGGTTTCCTGCTATTTGTAGGTTTCAAGTTTTGTCTGTTAAATTTCTAAATTCATCCTGAATGCTACATTCAATTAAATTATTAGTTTAAACCTAATTTTGAAGGATATTTCATTATATTTGCTGTATTGAATGTGGTATAGGTTATAATTGATCAGTCAATTGATTTAGGTTACTTCTAATTTTATAAAGTTGATAAGATGATAAATGAAGTGTCTGTTTGTGAAATTCTGAGTTACTGCTTTAAAGTGTATATAAAAATTAGTTACAATTTTTCACGATTAGCTTAAGCTTACTTCGAGTGTGTGAGAATTAATTTACGATTATCAGTTTGAAGGTAATTTGATCCAGGCAGATGTTTATTGAAACTCTTCTTTCAAAGCTGTAATTTATTTTTCTGAGATTGAATTGGATATATTTTTAATATGATTATTTTCTACCAGAAGTAGATTTGATTTCCATAATCAATTAGATTCATTTGTTCCCTCATGATCATTTCAAACTCTATATATATTCTGAATGTGGCATGTAGGAGCGTAATGGGTTTTGGGCTCGATAAGATTTAGTTTTTATTTCCTTTTTAGAGTCATTTCCTTTGTTCATCTTCTGTTGTTATTCAGCCTGCCACCAAAGATGATTTTGAAATATCAATTTTTTTTGTAAGTGCAAACATTACTTCTTTAGGTGAAATATTTAAATTTCTGATATTTTTCTCATCAATGCAGTAAACCTCTTTATGTGTGATTTAAACATCTGTTTTTCACAGTGAGGTTTTTCCATTCATATTCGAAAAGGAAATTTATTAGTACATATTTGTAAATACCTGTTTTTGGTACAGTAAATATTTGCTGTAGGAATTTTTTTTAAGGAATCATGTTTAAGTCAAAAATTTCTCAAATACTTATTCTATCTCTTTGTCATTAATTCATTTCCAAATGCTTATTTAATTCAATTTTCGTGTTGGTGCACGTCTGTTGTATCTCTGCAGGAGTCATCCGCAATACTGAGCCGTTGGATTATGAAAGGAGCCATAATCATATTCTCTCTGTTGTCGCCTACGATTGTGGAATGAGACAGTCCTTGCCCATCATGGTCACTATAAAAGTTAACAGAGTGTGCAAGCTGGGATGGAAGGGTGAGGATAATATTTTCTCTTGTTTCTATTGGCTTTTATTTGTTATTATTCTTATCTTGTACTTGTAGAAAAGGTATATTTGAACTTGCTCTTCTGTTATAGCTCAATCTTGATGCTTACGAGAGATATTTTTATGTAGTTATTCCATGGAATATAAATGTGTGGTTGAAGAAGAACATCATTAACCAACGTATTTTACCATCTTTAATGTTTGGAGGCTAAACTTGGATTTTAAATATAATTATCCAGTGATTGGATAATTATAACTATATTTACTCAGTATCATATGAAATGCTTAGAATCGATTGAAATAGAAAAAAACAACACCTGTGGGGATGATAACAGGTGTGACTGAGATTGTAGACGTGTGGTTCATTTCATGCCTAGCTGAATAAAAATAATACGGCATTTTCATATGTTATTAAAACTGCCATAGTATCGATATAACAACAGAAACACTACTTCCAGTTTCCAGACCACTTATCATAATAGTTTCAAAAGGGCAGACTGACAAAGTTTGCCAAAAGTGCAGAATTAGGCATGTACACTCTCAGTCAAACACCTATTACTGTAATTGTTTGAAATGTTCAGTGCATCGCATGTACTCATTTTAGAAGCTCTGTTTTCCTTTGGCATAGAATTTTATTAAAGTTCTTAGAGTTATCATCCATTTTTAGGTAAAATAACTTTTTGAATTCATTTTGAACTAAAAATGTGCCTCTTTGACTTTCAGAAAATATAACCAAAATTTATAATAATTATTCTTCATTAGTTGAAAATATAAAAGTGGAGATCGTAGTAGCTGATCGGTCGCCTCTCATATCTTTGTATCCCATGATTTCGCAGGATATTTTATGCGTGGTATCAGTGGAGAATAGTTAAATGTTGGTAGAATTCCTATAATTATTGGAGTGACATGTTGTATCCACTGTCACCTTGTTGTGACACGAAAATACGTTTCAAGAGCTGCATACACCGAAGAGGGACGCGAGAGCGAAATTTGCGTGAAAAACTCAAGGAGTGAGAAATTTCGTGGCGTTTACCAACGTAAAACATTCGTAGCAGTGGTGAGATGGGCCTTCTTCAAATTTATTTGCAGCGTAAAAATACGGAGGTATCATCGGACAAAGACGATCTCTTCTTACTCCCATTGAGGACGTTGGCCGAGAAAGGGGCCCGAGTATACTGTCCTATTTTATCCAATGTCTGGTCCTTTTTACGCAGGAATTGGTGCTCGCGGTATACTGAAAAAATTTCGCTGCGGTCCTGCCGATTCGCGTCGGTGTGTGCGCAATGGTATCCCGCCGCGCAATTTCGTCCCCTCGAATTTCGCTTATTTCCCATATCTCGATTAGCGATAGTATCAGAATATACGTGTATTTTTTTAATGAAAATTTTACTGCCGTCAACCCAGTGAAAAAGCGTGGAAAAAGCGGCAATAGTAATTCATTTTTTAGAGTAATATTTATCTCCACACTTATAAAGACGATAAACCGAACAAAATGCTTGTGCGAACTTGAGGTTAAGAATGTAGAATGCTGTGAAACGCAGAATACAGAAATGTTCATAAGGATAATTTTACGTTATTTTAATAATGAGCGAATCAAGGCCCCAAAAAATGTACATTAAATGTCTAAACGTTGATTCCCAATCCGACTGTTTCTAGATTATGAAAACCAAAAATTAATTTTGATAGAATATCTTGAAGATGTTCAAATAAAAATGATTTTAACTTATTGTAAAATATGAATGGTACATGAATCTTGGGGACTTAATTATAAGAAATGATCCTGGGTTTAACTTTGGTTGCTCCAAAAAACTCTCTTTCCCTGAAGAATCAGTTGAGTTTAACTAAAAATTTATGTACTGATGATGATATACATTATGTGATATATTTTCAAAAAAGAATTCACAAACTCTTCCATAAGAAAGTATGGGATGCTTGAGAGGCAGCATTTCTGCAGCTATTTATAAATATGCTTGGCACCCTTTTGGGTCATCATAGTTTGTTTGGTGATTCTATGATAATAAGTGACTTGTTGTCAGCAAGGTTCATGAATATGGTTTAAAGTCTCCCTGTGAAACCCTGACAATTTTATTCTAAGGTCCATTAAAATAGCATTGAACTGCCCGTAGAATGCATAATGGCTTCTAAGGTTGGGTAATTCATGTTCCTTTTTCCTACTGTTGCCTTCCAAAGACTGTTTTAATAATGTTTGTTAATCTACCTGTTTTTTAATCTATCATATGCAACTTTGTCAGGGATGGATGAATCTTTTTACCATACAACTCGGCACATACAAGCTGCTTTAACTTTTGTATTTTGTATGTGTTGTAGTGTGTGTATATATAGTTTTCATATGTGTACCAAATTAGATAGTGATCTGATAACTAATTGCTCTAGCTAAGATGTTGTAAAATTGAAGTTGACTAAGTTATTTCTTCCTTCTTATTTTAATGTAGGTATTCCAGAAAGAATTGATTACTCCCCAGGATCTGGACGGGAAGATCTTTTCCCAGATGCAGAATTGGAGCTGTGTGATTCACCTTGTGGTGGAAGCACCAGCACTAGTGGAATTCACAGTATTGAGGCCAAGGTCACTCTAGCAACACGTCACATTGGAAAGGGTTGTGATAGGGATACGTATTCTGTTCAAAGCCAGCGCAAACTTTGCGGTATTTTATTTTTCCATTGATGTTTTCAGAGTGAGTTAAGGGAATTACCAATCGTTTTTATGTGTCTGTATGTGATTATTTTTGTAGGTGCCAGTGCTGAAAGTATTGATCTTCTTCCAAGCCCTGGTGTTGGTACTGAGTGGACGAGAGCTTTACCTACAGATGAAGGACGCGAGGCTGATCGGGTTTTTGAATTTGACGGAGGGAGTAGTGCTGTTGTTGTCCCTCCCACCCTTGTGGACGAGTCATTCAGCTCTACTTTCACCTTGGCTACTTGGATGAAGCACAAACAGAATCCAGAGCAGGATCGCCGTGCAAAAGAACATATTCTTTGCTCTGCTGATGACCACAGTGAGTGACTTTTTGTATTTACTATCTTTATTTACTGTCTGATATGTTATTTTTATTGTGTTAATGTGTTATTCTTTGATATTAAATATATAAACTCTCTGCTATATTTTGAGTGATTATCCTCAAATATCCTACAATCTGAAATAATTGTTATATAAATGAGCATGCGATAGAGATCTTTTCCTTTCCTAATCACCTTTGGTTAGCAGATTGTAACAATAGACTAGATTTCATAGTCATTGGCAGCTGCTCTGCAGAGTGCATTGTGTCCTGACCATTCCAAGTCGTTTTCTTTTAAATTTTAGTTTTTTAATTCAAATTCCCTTCTTAAAATCATGGTGTGTGTTATATGCCAATGGATACATTAATTGTACAATTATTTCCACTCTTTTTGTTATTAAAAGCTTAATGAACTTGAGCTACTTCGTTTTATATTTAGCAACCCTTGCCTCATAAAATCATATTAAAATGTACTACTTATTGTGTCCTATTCAGAATGATTATTTTCACTTGACTTGTGATGGTAGTCTCTTTGTATTTTTGCCATGTTTGATCTTGACTATTTTAAGATGCTCTTCTCTTACATTCTTATGTACTTGACATCTCCATGACATGACAGTTTTAACGTCTGTGAAGTTCTTTTTGAATGAACTAGTTTGCTCATCAATTCAGATATTTACAAACTTATCCTCTTGCATTTTCATCTGAATGCTTCTGGAACAATTTTTATCTAACTTGAACCTTGTATAGCCAGAATCTCTCAATTTAAGTAAATCTTAATGTTAAATCTCTACCCAACTAATTTATGCAGCTACAAGTTATTTGCTAGACTTGCATTATGTTACAATTTACAACTTGGTCCATCGTTCTCGGAAGTATCGTTTTCCCACAATGATTGTTTGTATATCACAGTCCCACCGCAACATTTCCTGCTTGTTGCATTTGAAAAAAAAAAACAAAACGAAGAATTTACATTGTTTTATTTTTGTTGCCATCTCTTAAGACTAAAATGTTGGAGTCCCACAATCACGTTGCACACTCTGTAGTCGACTCGGTGTCTTCGTCATTCCCCAAGTTCATTTCGTTCCGAGTGGTTGTGTGTGCATTCACCCGTTGATTTTATTCAGATTTAGCTGTCAGTTTTGGTTTGTTCATAAGTTAGTTTAATTTTTCTTCGAATCATGGCTCATCCAAAGAAGGAAGTAAGAACTTTGTGAGATCGTCTCAAAATAGTTGTAGAAGTAGAAAAGAATCCGGGGGAGAAACATGTGGACATAGCAAAATGCCTTGGGTTGTCGGCTAGCACATTAAATTCAATCTTTGCGAAAAAGGACAAGATCTGAGAGCAAATAGATAAATCTGGTAATGCATCCAAGAAGAAAAAACTGCCAGGAAGTCTACATTAGCGGAATTGGAAACAGTGCTCTTGGCTTGGTACCAGCAGGCACGGGCATCCAACATACCAGTTGATGGAGTTACACTTAGGAAAAAGCAAAAATTATAGCCACTCTGCAAAACATTGATGATTTTAGTGCGTCCAGTGGCTGGATAAGTTGTTTTAAAGATCGTTATGGTTGCGTGTATAAGAAGGTGGTGGGAGATAGTTCTCCTATAAGTGTAGAAAGTACTGATGGATGGATGGAAAGTCTACAGTCAATTTTGGAAGGATACAACCCATGCGATGTGTACAATGCAGATGAGACTGGATTATTCTGTTATGTGCTTCCTGATAGAACATTGTCATATAAAGGAGAATGTTGTCATGGTGGGAAACATTCCAAAGACTGTTTAACTTTGTGTCAACAGTGATGGAAGTGACAAACAAGTTCCTTTGGTGATTGGGAAATCATCAGAGACAAGGTGTTTCAGGAACATCAAATAACTGCCAGCGAAATACCACGCAAATAGTAAAGTGTGGATGATGACGAAAATTTTTACTTTGTTCCTTCATTCATTAGACGCTCAAATAGGTGGGCAGTGCAGAAAAATCATCCTTTATGTGGGTAATTGTGCGGCACATCCTAAAGACACATCCTTTCTTAGAAATGTGGAAGTGTTATGGTTTACGGCAAATTGTACTAGTATGCTCGAACCTCACGACTTAAAAGTCATTCATAGCTTGAAAACACACTATAGAAAATGCCTAGTACAAACCTCCATTTGCCATATGGATTTGGGAAAGGTGATGAAGAAAAATATCAACGTGCTTGTAGCTATGCACCTACATAATGGAAGTATGGAAACTAGTGAGCCCACTAACAATTCAGAACTGTTTCCCAAAGCTGGATACTGATGTGAGTCAGGTAATTACGTGGAAGATGGTGATGAAGATGATGATTTCGGTCAAGACTGGAAAGAACTATGTAGATGCCAGAAATGTATATGCACAATTTATGGACATGAAGCTAAAGATTTCCAATTTTAGCAGAATATCCCAGTGTAATACCTAAGAGAACTAAGAGTTCCTATAAATGTCCGCTCATAGAACACCCTAGTAGTAGTTTCCCAGATTATTCGTTTTCCCGCATTCATCTTTTTTTCATCCATCCCCTTGAAAAACGATAGATTGAGGTTCCACTGCAGATTTTTTTTACCCTTCAGTCCTCAGAAAATCAAATATGTACTATAACCAATAATTTCGATGATGAACAATTTTCCTCACCTATGCAACTTATGTATATGGGGAGGCTACTACTCTATGCTCTCATCTTATGCGGGATTTATCTCTTAGTATTAAATGTGATGTTTCATTTATTTATATGCCTGATAGTATTTTTAATGACTATGACAGGCAATGACTTCAGTAAAATGTATTTGGAATTGGTTGGTGATTCTCATTTCATGTACATGCTAGCCCAAATTCATCTTTAATCAGTTGAAATATTGCTAACGTCTTTCAGACATTTATTTTGGTTGAATCTTTGTAATTTTTTCCAATACTTAGTGAAGGCGTACTCTGTATCCCTCTTTATTGAATTCTTGCATTTTCTGAATGTTTTGAGATTTATTTGATTTCTCGTTACTTTGTTTAATTTATTCTCCTTTACATCTCCAGAAATGAACAGGCATCATTACGCACTCTTTGTCCGCAACTGCAGGCTGATTCTTCTGCTCAGGAGAGACTTTTCTCAAGGTGATCAGAATGTATTCCGTCCAGCAGAATGGAGGTGGAAACTACCACAGGTATACTCATTAGAAGAATAATTCATAATTTCTACATTTAAAATTGTGACTCTTAAAATTGTTTAATGACAGAAAATGACTATATTACTACGAAAGATGAATTTTTGTTGGTGTTTTTCTATCAGTATATTATCAATCTAGATTTCATTTAGATATGCTTTAATGTATCAACTAACATTTATTCACGGCTCTGGCAGCCATTTCAAACAGTTTCATATATTATTTCACTAGTTGCCTGCTTCTATTGGGGTTTTTTGTTTTTATTTGTTGATGTAATTCTTTAAACCCCTCCCTCAATTCCTTAGATGAATTCCTTTCCCTCCTCCCTTAATTTAATGTCAGTTTTATGTATTGTTGAAATGTTGTTTAATTTGTTTGTCCTCATAGGTTTGTGACAATGAGTGGCATCACTACGCTGTGTCTGTGAAATTCCCAGAAGTAGAATTGTACATGGATGGCCAGCTGTTTAAATCTGAGAAGAAAAATCCTGAGATAATTGATGACTGGCCTCTTCATCCAACCAAGGGTATCAATACCACTTTAACTGTTGGTGCTTGCTGGCAAGGTTAGTCACATTTGTATTGTTCTGAGAACCCTCTTTTTCTTGCTCCAAAAATTTAATTTCCAGTTTATGGTATTATGCATAATTTGGAACTGGATCTATCAAGATAGTTTTAATAATAATCTCATTTATTTGTTATTGTAGGATCAGAAAACAAGATGAAGCATCATCTCCGTGGCTATTTGGCTGGCTTATCCCTATTATTACACAAGACAGAACGACCTGAAGTGCTTGCTTGCCTACATAAATGTAAGGAGTCCCTGGAAGTGCCAGCAATGGAGTTACTGGAACCTGGCATGGAGCTTCTAACCAACAGTGGTATGTTTTCTCTTCCTGTTCCTGCTTGTGATTTTGTGTGAATGTAAAGCTGCCACATTAGGTTTACTTAAACATGCCAATATATATTTTTTCAGATCTCACTGAGCTCAGCATTGAAGGTGATAACAAAACCAACTTGGAGATCCTCGTGCGCAAAATTGGCTACACTAATTCAAGGGAATTCCCTACTCCAGGGCGTAGAAATCTTCACCTTACTACATCTGTTATGTGAGTTTTATTTCTATTTTGAAGTAATGTGTTTGAACTACTTTGTGTTGATTTTTTATTTGTTGTACCTTTCGCTTCCACTGTGGTCAGCTAGGTTCTTTATCAAGTAAATGAAATGTGTTGTTAATATTTTTGTGTATTCCTTTCGTAGAGTGTTTGGTAGTCTAATATATTCTTCTATTGTCTTACTGCAATTCTTTCATTCAGTTTATAATTGGAAATTTCTTTTCGAAGAATACAATGTGTGTATAATGTCAAATCTAAGGTTAATTTTCTGTTACAAATTCATTCTTATCTAAAGGGGAAATGATAGTTCATCTAAATGTATTCCTAGTATAAGTTTGGGATGTTTTATTATTTAATTTAATCTAAAACTATTGTATCTGGATGGCTGGCTTTTTATTCTGTTATATTGAGTGAATTTCTTAGCTTTCGACATTTAAAGGGCTTAATATTTACAGCTGATAATTGAATATTCCTTTTTTTATACAGTTGTGCTGGTGGAAGGTCAGTCAAAATTCCATCTGTTGAGTCCTTCGTCATGGTCCTGCAGCCATCGCGACCAACCATCGAAGTTAATGGGACTGGAAATGTTGCTAGAGAGTATGAAGACTTCCGCCTTGGTGTTAGAATTTTCACAGATGTCAGAATTTCAGTTACTACCAGTGATAATAACCAGAAAAAGCAAAAGCTGTGGAAGAATGGTACTAACTTAAGATATTTATTGTCATTCGGTCTTTTGTTTAAGGAACCATTTATTCACTGAATTTCGGTACTAAACAGTTCTAGGAAATTTTGATACTTACCATTGCTGTAAATGAATTGCATTTTATTATTTCAGGTGAATCAATGAGTGTGATTGAAAGGAAGCTGGATTCATGTACTGTGTCTGTATACCCTCCTTTGAATCCAGATCATGAAACAATCACTCTCCCTGAAAACATGTTAAGCGAGTTTGGCATTTTTGATAAGGTCAATAAAGATGGTGTTCTCATATCAGGTGCTGACATGATATACAATTATGAACAGGCAAGTAAAGTGTACCTCAACGAGGTTGGTACTTTCATACATATCTTACCACAATTATTTCTTCCTTTTAGGTGCTTCGTCAAATCCAGTATACAAACAGGAAACCTGCATACTACCTGAACAGGGTCTTCAAACTGACTTGTTCAGAATTGAATGGAAGGTTCCTCAGCAATGAATATGTTCAAACTGTAAGTGGTAATTTCTGCATGTTGATTTGTTAATAGCTCGTCACTGTTTTGAAGCAATTACATGGATCTATAATTTAGCTGCTGTAACTTGGTTGAATGTGCCCTGGATTGTCACGCATTGTATTTTCAGCTCACAGTCATCCATCCTCGATTGCCCAAGAAGGGTGCTGTTGGAGCGGCTCTTACCCTTAGTAATACAAGTAAATGGCCTGGTACAGCTGGACATGATGCCTCTGCCAAGGAATCCGAGTTGCCCTTTGGATCGAAAAAGACTGCATCTTCCGCTGAAGGATTTACTTCTTCTAATGGAGAAAATTTGCATCTTGAGAGGCCATCATCACCATCTATTGCTGCTCCAGCGCCACGCCCTGCGCATGCACAAGTAAGCAATTTTAATTATTCAGATTATTTAACCTCAGAATTGCTGTATTTAAATGGATTGCTTGATTATGGCATCGTGGGGTCCCTACGTTGACATGGTTTTCTCTATAAATCATTTATTGTAAAACTTTCCTTAGGCATTATTTTCTATTTTTTGTAGACTAGTGTTATCTCTTTAAATATTATAATCTTTGAATATCAAGACATATTTCTTGTCTACTTTTGAATACATTTGCATCATTTACTTAATTGGTAAGAAGTAATGGGTTCGTTCCATAAATATATCTAAGCAATTGCATGCAATAATGTTTATTGAAGAGTGAAAAACAAGAGAAATAGATGGTAAAACAATAGACAGCAGGGTGTGGTTTTTTCTTGAATTAGGAGAAAAAATAAATACTATCTTAGTTGCAGCAGAGACTATTGAAGATATACTAAGTAATTGGAAATTATTTAGAGACTTAAAGTAATACAACTAATAATTTGGATAGTTATAAGTACTAAAGGAATTACGTTCATTTTTAAACATAAATGAAGTATAACATTATTTTTTTTCTTTAGTATTTGTATCTTTATTTTGCTGTAGTAGCATTTGGAACTATTGCTCAGACTTGGCATGTACAACTATCCCTTGTCATTGAATATCAGAGGTATATTTTTTGAGGCCCTGTGTTCTCAACCTCAGTGGTTTTACTCATCAACCACTGTCTACAAGTTGCCCAATGTGGCAGCCGGTAACGTTGATTCAAGTATACTTGGCACTCTATTATTTACAGAGTTTTGCAGATTGCGGAGTGAGAATTAATTTTACACAGCAGTCATCTGCAGCCATTTTGGAATTTTTCCTCCAAGCATAAAAATCTGTCACAAAATAACTCCTATTTTAAGGAATAATTTTTCTGCGCCATGGAAACACAATATGCCTCATTCAGTTTTTACATCACGCTAGAATTTATCAATGAACACCATTGTGTGTATATGTACAGTTATTCTAATGGCTCAAGCAATGGTAACCAATATCAAATCTTTCCCAAATGCTGTCACGGAGTGATTATTAATGCTTATCTTCGTCTCATAATATTAGTACAATCATGATGGAATATTCCTAGTCAAACCATCATCGACAAGATATGCTCCGTCTGCTCCTTGCCAAGTTCATGACGCTTTAGCCAGTCTTCAATATACAATAATAACACCATTTGCCCAAAGTTTTTGTTTTGGATAATGTGCGCTAGCACTTTTTTCAACTCTTTTTCATTAGCTCATCATCATCATTGTGTTTCTGTCCATGGACAGGTCTCATCCTCGTTTCCCATTGATCTTTCCTTCAAAAATCGTCTTCTGTAGGAATTCTGCTCTTAGTATATTCTATCCATCTTGCTTTCCTTTTCCTTATGTTTCCCAAAATTACTCGTTCTTCTTCAATCTTCATCAGTACCTCATCATTTTTTTCTTGTCTGTCTATTCTCTAAATACTTTGCCTTAGCCACATTTCAAAGCTCTCCAAGTATTTTTCTTCTTTCTTTCTTAACGTCCACATTTCAGATCCATATAACACAATACTCCAGATGAAGCGCTTTGCAACTCCTTTCCTTAGCTCCATCTTGATGTTCTATGCTGTCAAATTTTCTTTTATCTTTTGAAACGTTGTGTTTCTCTGAGCTATTTTACTTTTTATTTCCTCTGTATAGCTGCCATTATTTGTCATAGTGCTTCCCAAATATTTTAATGTTTTGACCTGCTCCAATTCCTTCCCATTCAACTTAATTTGTTCTGGGCCAGCCTTCTTTGATACCTTCATCACCTTCGACTTTTCAATGTTAACTTTCATTCCATATTCCTCTCCTTTCATACTGATTTCCTCTACCATTTCTTGCAGCATTTCTTCACTCTCTGCTATCACAGCCTGATTGTCTGCATATATAATGGTTTTCATACTTTCTCCTCCTACCACTATCCCTCCAATCCCCTCCAAGGCTTCCTCTACCAACACCCTTGTCTCACACCTCTGCCTATCAACGTCTGCTTCGTCTCATCTCCACCTATCCTCACCACTACTCTTTGTCCTATATATAGTTGTTTTATTGCACTTCTATCTTTCCAATCCACTCCAATTTCCTTTAGAATCTTCAGCAGTTTATCCCATTTCACCCTGTCTAATGCCTTCTCATAATCAATAAAGCAGATGAACATCTCCCTCAGCATTCACATGCACCCTATTGGCATCCCTTGTTCCCTTTCCTCTACGAAATCCAAGCTGGTTTTCCCCCAAGTTTTCCTCCATCCTAGTCTCAATCCTTTTCATTATTATTCTGGTCATCATCTTTGTCTCATGCACTTTAAAACAGATTGTATGTAAATCTTTGCAAGCTTGAGCATTACTTTTCTTAGGCAATGGCATCATTATTGTTTTCAGAAAGCCATATGTCTTGTTAGCAAGATTAACGATTCTACTAATTGCACCTTCCCCTAAGGCCTTCAACTTCTCTGCTGGAATTCCTTTACTGGCTTTTTTATCTCAGGTCTCTTATGGCTCCCAACTTCTTCTTTTAGAATCCTTGGCCTTTAGAATCCTCCTCGCATGTCCTCTCATCCTCTAGATCTACTCTTCCATTGATTTCATGAGTACAGTACAGTTCTTCTATGTACTACTCCCGCAGAATCTTAATCTCATCCTCATCTGTAGCTGTTTTCCCATTTTTGTCTATCAATCCTTAGTTATTAATATGAAATACAGTATTCAAAGTATGTTATTCCTATGTATTTACAATTATTATTACACACAAATATGGAAACTACTTCAATTAAAATGGATTGCCAATCTACTGTTACTTATATGATGATGTAATTTGATCCTATAGAAAGACCTGTTTGAATAATGAATATATAATAAATTAGATATAATCTAATAATACATTCTTGCCAAAAATTTTTAATTTTGAATGTTTTTTTAACAGATTCAGCAACATCACCATGCCGAGCTTCACCCAGCTCAGACCCTTGGGGATGTCTATCTCACTGCCGATGTCTCAGATACAGCACAGGCAGTTGTAGCTGGTGGAAGTATGATTTTCTTTTTATTTGCTATTCATATTGTCTTTATCTTTATGTAAATGAATTTAATACCTAAGTATTACAAAAAAATTATCAATTTTGTCTATTTACATACTATGCTGTTACGAAGTAATATCACTCTGCATCTATTTTAATTTTTGATAGCCTGTATGATTTGTGAGCTACATCTTGCACTTTGTCAATAGTAATCTTTTACGTTTATAAAGGAGTACATTTTTGGAACTTGGTACAGCTTTTGCTGAAGACTATAAGATTAATCTCTTGGGACCTGCTAAGTCACCCTTCTTAAACCCTCTGTTTGCTGAAAAATGCTTTTAGTATTTTAATATAGAGGGGAAGCCAAAAAAACCCAAAACCCAATTAGAAATTTAAGTGAGAAGTTCAGTTGGAAGAATGACTGTTTCTGGGATGGTTAACTAGAAACAGCAGGGGACTTGAGGATTGGTGATTGTTGGTGGGGGAATGCAGTAGAAGTCCGTTATAAAGAGAGCTGACAAAAATCGGAAAAGTAGTCGTTATAACGCGTTCTCTTTATAGCCGATTCCTAACACTAAGTCTAAGTCCATCCTCTATGGGTTAGATGGAAGAAGAGACTTTTAAGTCTCAATCTCGCCCAAATAAAGACGATTTATTATTATTATTATTATTATTATTATCCTCTTGAATCTGAGAGCAGGGAGTGCGGCAGAATGGAACTGTATGTTTTTTAAATCCTTACGCTAATGCTTCATAATACGTAAAAAACATACGTTTGCATAAAAAATACTGTAACTACCCGAAAATTAACTCGCACCCTTTTCGGTCTGTTTTTTTTTTTCTGGTAAAAAATCAAGGTGATCGTTAGAATTGACGCCACATTAGATTCCGGTACAATACTACTCATTGGCATGTCCCTTAGCATGGGGCTGGTTCCATATAAATTGTCAAACGTTCCATCAAACAGCTATCGATGTTTTAACTGTAAACACATGTTTATACTGTATCAATGTTTGCACTATATACTAAACTGTAGGCAGATAGTTTTTAATTAAAAGGGAATTGGCTAGCCCATCAAACTTTTTAAATGAACGATTTTGAATTGGCACTTACGTACACTTATGAAGGACTTTTGGCATAGACGACTTCTGGCATTTTGTATACAGTGTATACAAAATGGGTTGGATTATTAATTATGGGTTGGATGGAAGAAGAGACTTTTTAGTCTCAATCTTGCCCTAATAAAGATGTATGCTTGTACAATATAAGACATATAAGGTGCAGCGATTGGCGTGACTGCATATTGTAAGATGTGCATTACATTCACGTGCAAGTGATATTTCAATGTGCAATGCTCAATTTCAGGGACATTACTTCTGATGCTGCATTATTTTCGAGTAAATACGATATTATTTTATTGATTCTTGCATCATGACAAAACTGCATCCTCTAATATAAAATGTGGAAAATCATTGCTCAATATTTCTCAAAATATAATGATGTGTCATTGGATAATCTTAATTCATATGAAATTGCTTCCTCGAGATATTTTTCTTTCACATGCTTCATAAGCAATGACTGAGTCGGAAGGGAGGGGAAGAGGTTACCCTGGGAATCCGAATCAGCACTGCTTTTATCCCCTATATTCCCACCGATCCTGCATCAAACGATTTGGTCCCAAGCTTCTTATGAAAGCAAATCCCACGAGTGGATGCCGATATGATGGGAACTCAATTAAAAATTTCGAGGCTGACTAGAGGGGTCGTCGCTGAAAATAAATAAGAGACGAAGTGATAAGATGTACAGATAAAGGGGAGAGTGAAACTTGTGAAAAGTTTCTAATTAAAGCTCCCTGAAGCATCTTTGTCTAGGAATGGTTAGGCAAGTTGTGGAAAACAATTGCATGGATTAGGTGACGATAATTCTTGCATTCAATATTTTTCTGCCATTTGAAGAGATAATGCGCCTCAGATTACCGTTAGCTTCTCAGACATCGTCTCTCATGTCAATTGACGATTCTGAGATATGCCTCCTGCAAGACAAACATAGAAAAATGGCACTCATTATAACTAAACTTCAAAAATGACCACTCGTTATTATGGATGTAACTCGCTATCCTTTTTGGTGTGGGACGGACTACGGCCAAAAAATCACTTGCTGTAACGCAACTCTCATTATATGCCATACTTGATATAACAGACTTCTACTGTAATTGCGTTTAAGTTGTTATATTATATCCATTTATTCATGGTGGTCTAATTTACAGCCTTTATGTTGGGCATACAATACATCAGGATTAAGTTTATTCGTCGGTTAATGTTTTGCAAAATATGATGTGTTAGAACTGTAAAGGAATGAGTGTAAATGTTCTTTACTTCTCATGAGTAGTTTGCAAACCTTTTGTCCAATTGCAATAATTGCAGTGTACTTTGTAAATCTGAGCTCTGTCTGTATTTTTGAACATATCCTTGTAATTGAGTAAAATTGTCTCTATACTGTGTGTTTTATATAAGGTTTGTTATCATTGTAGAGTATGAGGGTGTTTATGAACTTATGAGGGACCAAGGAACGGGAGTTTACCTCAATGTGGATATTTGTGATTTAGGATGGTTGAGTATAATTTAGAGAAATTCTGTTTCTTAAGTTTACGTGCAAAGATGATATTTACTAGCTTTTAAGAGTAACTGTTAGCAGTGGTTATTTGCTTAGTGATATTATGTTCACAAGTGAAATTTTTAGTCAAATTGTCAGTATGTAAAAGTATGCATTAGGCTGTGATAACTTTTATGTTTGTACCCTTCAGTTTCTGATTGGCTTTTTGGGGTATTTTGGCTTCTCATATAAACGTCTGCTATTTGTATGGCTGAATATTATTTTATAGTCTGGACACCATTCTAATTTATGCTCATGTAAAACTCTGCTTAGTTCTCACTTAAGATAGAGTTCTTCAAACTTACTGTCAATTGTAACCGTAAGCTGTAACTTTACAGCTTTAATGTCTCCCATCTTACATTGATGTTTTGCTCTTACAGATTTCTGTTTACTAAACATATAGTGTGAAATTTTACGTCAAGCATACTGCCCTAGTTGCATGTACCTGCACCATGTGTTTCCCAATCATGATTGAAATTTGTAATTTTTTATGCTCTAACAATCATTGTTCCTTCAACGAAACTTGGTTTAATATTTGTTGTTAATATCATTGTCTTACATATTGGTCTTATACCTCCTTGTTGGTCATGATAGCAGTGAGGGCATAAAGGGTGCATGCAATGGTGGCATTGTTATTGTCGTTAATACTCAGCCATTTGTTGTAACCATGCACAAGGACAATTATGAAGAAAGGGGTATTTTTCTCATTCAGGTCATGCTGTAACCATCATCATTGTAGTGTGTGTTGGATTCTTGGTATTTATGATTGTCCTGGGAGTGATCAGAATTAGAGCAGCTCACCAGCGTGCCCAGCGCGAAGAGATCGCAGACACCGAAATGGCTTGGGATGATTCAGCACTCAACATCACTGTCAATCCAATGGATGTGAGTAATTACAAAGATTTTATGCTTCTGCTACTTTAGAATGGGGTACAGTCCAACCTGGATAAGCCATACTGCAAGGGATTACTATTTCTCTCTTGATCATAGAGGCTAATCAAGACTAGCACTTGCTGGATTGATGGTCACTTGTATGAGTTAGGAAAGCTCTACAATGGAGAAACTGATGAAATGAAAAAACTCCATGAGGGGGGGGAAAAACATCAGTCGCCTGAACTTGTGCTTATCCAGGTTAGAAAAACTGCTAGGACTGTTTTGTTGAAAATATTTTAGTAAGAAATTTTTGTATTCTTAAGCTATTTTGTGTGTATTAAGCACTTATTAATCTACTTCCCCTGCAATTGAGTGATTGCCTATGGTAGTTTTTTTTTATTCTTTTTATCCAGACTCAGTAGGTTCTTCCAAAATCTTCTCTTATCTTCTCATATATATATATTTGAATTGACTTTAATAGATTTTCCTGCAAATAGTGATTCTAATTATGAGTTAGAAGATGGAATTAATTTACTACCAGTTTTACTTATGTTTTACATGGCAAGATTCATTGTTGCTTCTTTCCTTATGGGGGTAATTCATCAATCATGATTATTCCTCATTACTGAAGGAACTTTGCTACATCTAAAACCCATTACCTTTAATTTATCTAAGGTTTGATGGAAGAAGAGTTTTGCTAGTCCTTATCTCACCCTATAAAGATGTCAACTAAGTAGCTACCTAATCTAGAGGAATTTCCTGTTGGGCTAAGTAGAAAGGAGTATGTACTATGAGCCAAAATGAACACAATATTAAAGTACTTGGCAAACAACTGCACTGTGTTAATGCTGTACAGTTGACATTGGGTCGAGATAAAACTTTGGGATTTGTGGCAGTCTATTTCCCTAGCAATAGGTGAAATGGGAAGTCAGGGAGGGTAAGCAAAAGATGGCCCGTATGTGTAAAATGTGTGGAACCTTTCACATATATTTGGCAGGTACAGGTGATGTCCAAGCAGCAAATAGCAGCCGTGCTCTTTCATTGAAATGGTCGGTAGCTGGACCATTTCTATGGTATTGTGTGTAGTTTTGGGAGGTTATTACCTGTTAATGTGTAAATTTAAGGTGATTCTTGAGCTGCCATTAACACTAAATTCGTCACTAATCAACACTTGAGTGATATGCCAAATTTTAGGTTTCAGAATGAGTCTCCAGGTTCATTTCTCTTTAAATTAATTGGATTAACTATTTTTCCCTTTTCATTTGTCATTAACTATAAATCACGTAATCATATCCTACTCCATGTATTTTAAAGATGTTTCAAATATTCACTGACCCTGTAGTAGGATGGGGTAGCTTGCTAAGGCAAGAAAAGAGTAAAACTGTTCATATCGATTGCCATTCAAACAATACCATTTACATGGCAGCCAAACTTGTGTGAAATAAGTTTTACAGCATCAAATGGTGAAAACAAAAATCATTCTGTATGCTGACGTGGTAATATAACCAGTAACAGCCTGAAAATCGTTTTTTGGGCATCTAATCTCCTTAAAATAAGAATTTTCTTCTCTGGAAGAAATTAATTAAATTTGAAGACACCACTCATTTTTTCTTGGCCTCAATGGCCACTTCCAATAGCAGATAGATGCCCAGGGATCACAGTCTGGCAAAGGCAAAGGGGGAGGAAAAGGTGGGGGCCACTCTGCTTTGGCCCTCTCAGGAGGAGCTACCTGTCTGGACGACGACGATGACGACTCGTCAGACGATGGGTCCAGCTACCGAGATGATCTGGATTCATCAGATGAAGATGAGGAAGAAGAAGAAGACGAGGAGGAAGAGGAGGAGGAGGACGAGGATGATGGAGGTTCAGGAAGAGAGGAAGAGGAAGGAAACTTGGGAAGCAAGGGCAAAGATCTGGAGTGGGACAATTCGACCCTGGCCATTTAAAGCTCAGCTAGGGCTCCTTTGCCCCCCTGTACTCGTTTTATAAGGGAGGAGGATGTGGAAAGGGGAAACTGGGGTTGGGAAGAGAGAGAAGTTGCCGCTGCCAGACGTGGAAGTGAAATAACTCCTTTTGTTGGGGTTGGCTCTCCCTGATGTGCTAGCTCCCCTCCCCACTTGTCTCCCTACCAGTGGCTGCCCTTTTGCCCTTCCCTCCTCCTGCCCCCGTCCACAGTTCCTTCATTTTGCTCTCCCCTCTTTCCTACACTTGGTATTATTTTCATTTTTGACTCTGGTGAGAAGCGCTGTTAAGAGCTGGTGTGGGTTTTGTATTATTTTTATAAATGTTTCAGAACTTACTTGGTTATACTAGATAATGTTGTGTGATGTTGTCCTCATCTGCTTTGCTGTCCTTTCCCAATCTCTATAATTGTCTCCTTTTGAGATAAGAATCCCAATTCAGTGGTGTCCGCACCATCAAAAGCACCAACATGTTCATCTGTGCACTCATGCCTCGAATATGAATGAAAGAATCGTATTTTAAGAGGTTTTGCTTAAGAGCCTTCTAAAGGTTCGTTTTTGTTTTTATTTTCTCAACCGTACTATTATCATTAACAATACCCTCTGATTCTTTCTAAACGCGTTAATGTGTCAGTGTAAATTTTGGGTGCTCCAAATAGCTAAGATCGTGTTGTTGGCAATATTATCATGGTGTGTTATGATCATAATTGATGATTCTGATTATCAATAAGCAAATTAAATGTAAAAATAATCCTAAATCTAGTAGGGGCCAGAGTTACTGAAAGTAGTACCATACTTGCAAATCACTCTGTAGAATCCTATGTTGAAGCCCTATACTTGCCCTGCATATTTTTGAAATGTTTGCAGATTAAGACTTAAGGTGTCTTTGCAGAGTCAGTTTGCAATTGATAATTTTTGGTGTCCTAAATGGAGAAAGCATAATATTAGGAATTGTATTATTCATTCACTTAATTCTTAAAGAAAACATATCCCAGCTATAAATATCTAGGGAGCAACTTACCAATAATGTGAATATTTTATCTTTGGCAGCTATGTATATTTTGTATGTGGTGTGGGTGGTGTATGTTGTGTATGTCACTTGGTGGAAGTTCTTTTTTCCTCTTCTATAATTTTTTGAGCCGCCTCAACAGGCATGCAATGTGTTCAATCTTTTTTGTCTTATGTAAGTCATTCATTTTTAGTTTTCTTCGAAACAGTAATTTGGAAATATTTTTATAATGTGCACTTCGGTAATGCAACATGGAAGGAAACAGCATTTAACTCACAGAGAAGAAAAGAGATGGGTAAGACATGCATATCACCCAATTTCAACTACTATGTCCCCATTACACAACTGCGTATGGTATCAATATTTCCTTTCCTCTCAAGAGCTTATTAACTTGAGCACAGATTGGACTAAGTGTGGGTGTTCACGTGGGGAGAATGGAAAGTTTATTTTTGGGGAGATGCAGGTGAATGGAATGGAGGGTTTTGTTATTCAGCATCGAGTCTTTTACGAGGCCATTCACATTATAGGATGGGATTTCCTCATCTGACTTCCCCCGCTTTCTCATCCTGCCCCATAAGGTTCTCTCGGGGTGACCCTGCTTTTCTAAAGTACCCGCCTACGCCTTTACTATTTCTATTTAAATGGCTTTCCATCCAACATGTTAAGGTGTGGGGTTATATTAGCTATTATAGGCTTTCTTTTCGTATAGGGTAGGCTTGGGAAACAGTAAATATAGTGCACTCTCAACATTGTCATGTTTTTAAAAACCTACTAATGGGAATATAGTATTAGGATATGCACAGCACAGAAATGACTGTCGAAAAATCTGCTGAGTTTCACTATTATTATTAATGTAATATTTTTATTTTATACTTAACCTTGAATAAATTTTTCTGGACATTCCATTTTATGAACATAATTTAGTTTAAATTTCCTGACTTCTTTGATACTGTATTATAAGGAGGCATCTGGAATTTAGATGTTAGATATTATGTCCAATTTAGCCAAAGGAGAAAACACCGTATAAATATTTAGAAGAGTCTGCAACGGAATAGGTACGGTGCGCGCGCGCATGTGTGTGTGGCTTTCTATGTGCAATGGGACGCGATGCCTGTCTTCTCATTTGGCTTAGGAAAATCCTAAGTGTTGTACTTATCACCAGTAGCCTTGATTTTAATTTTTAAAAATTATGTCGATATCTTTGGAGATATAAAAAACTCAGGAAATGCTGGTAGCAAAAAATGAAAAAAAAATGGAAAAGAGAATAACTGAGAAAAAGCACATCAATTTAAGCTTGGTTATTCAGTAAGCTGGATGCTGTCATGGGTGTAGAGCTGATTTTCTTTGTGGGAAGGAATTTTGTGGCAGCTGTACTTACTGCACAGTTGCGTATTCACTTGTAGCACAAGTTTGTACAATATATGGAAATTATATTCTGTTTTAAGATGTGTTAACACAGTTGTTTAATAAAGCCTACACCTCTAAATTCCAATTATTACTTATCACGATGATTGTTTTAGAAATTGCTATTTTATTGCTTTTTTATCAAATGAGACTGAATTATGAGTTTTTTTAAATTTTTTTATATTTGTATTTTTTGCTCTAGTGACAAGCTACATTTTATTTTTTAAATGTTTCAAAATTTTCAGTTTCGAGGAGCTGTAACGTTTTATCTCAAGAAATATCTTCCTTAAAGATTTCATACAATTATGAATTTCAATATCTTCTCTGCTCATGAATAGTTGTAACCCAACTCTGCATTGGGAATGATGAGCAGACAAAAGCTACAAATGATGCAACTAAATTGCTAAAAGCTTATTTTCCTGGGTAATTCAAATCCAAGAGCATTTAGTTTTTGCATTACTTCGAAGAAGCTGGTTAATTTTCCAAGTAACATTAATAACTGACCAATGTGAAGAAAAAGTGAGTTATTGCTTATGGGAAGGTTAACTGTCGATGGTATTTTATAGTCTTATAATAAAATACTGTTTTGGCTAATCATGAGTGTAGGGACAAGATATTCTTGTGTAGGATATTGCTTTAAAAAAATACTGGCTTGTGCATTCTACATTGTAAGAAAGGGATACACTTGCTATTCCAAATGATAAGAAAGTTGCGTATTTTAAAATCCTGTAATGGTAATGACTTAAAGTGCTCATTCATTTGAATCCAAGGTGTGGTAATATGAATGGAAATCTAAGAGTAAAACTGTGCTTTTATTTAAAGTATCGATGCATTTTTCAATAAAAATATAAAGCTGAGCAATTATCTTTTACACTATTTTAAATCATTCACATACATGAGATATTAATAGTTGCATTTGTCTTTAAAAAGTTAATTTTTGCATATTCTGGCAATATATCAGAAATCTCAAGTCATGCTTTTAAGGAACTTACTGAATTTGGTGTAATTAAAAACAAGCCATTTACTCACTCTGAATTTATTATTTACCATGTGTTAGGCTATTCTCATGATTGTCTGTTTTATTTCCTCCAAGCAAGATCATTTTTGCTATCAATTTTGCACTCCCTCTGTGATTACATGGCTACCTGCATTCTATCCTTCATTTTAAATTATCTTATTGTCACATCAAAAACCTGTGGATGTACTATATATTTGTGCATAAATAAATGTTAATTTGTAATACAAGTTCTTGTTTTTACATTTTCCTTTTAACTTTCAGAGTATTTAATTCTCATTTTCACTCCAGCGTTATGTGTAAGAAACAAGTACTGTCCCTTTGATTGATTTTTCCCAAAAATTGGACTGTTGCAGAAATATTGTTAGGGTACTGTAAGATGTAAACAACACAAATATTTGATTGAAAATAAGATGCTGATCGAAAAGCTTTGCATGGAGAATCCATCGGCCTTTCCACACTTAGGTGTTGACACTGCATTTAGATCCAAATGATCTGTCTGTTGTGGTAGATTCCCACCCATTTAAAAGCATTGCACTATTAGAAGTATGCTGATGCAGGGCATCTCTGGAAAACCTATTGGTAGTGTTGGTCAACCGTTTGGAACAAGAGCAGAGGTCCAGATGTGTGCAACTCATTCGTGATAATCCCACCATGTATAATTCTATCACTATTTTCACTCTCACCCTCTTATCTGCAAAAGGTTTAAGCCAGGTTGCAGAAAAATATCAGGTATACCCCTCCCTGTGATCCAACCTATCAGATAAGACCCTGAAAAGGCCTTTGCCTAAAGAAGGGAGGGGTATCACCATGTGCCGTGATCAATGTTAAATAAATTGTTTGGAAACCTGAGGACCCAATCCCAACCTCCTTTCAACCTACACTTGTTAGCAGGAAGGCCGTACCAATTTCTCTCCTCTGGACAAGTCAGCGTAAGACCATTGGTGGATTGCTCATTTATTCTGCAGACCTGAATATCACATTCGTAATTTTTTTTAGACACGACTACAAAAGCAACCAAGAATCAAACCCAAGGAATGAATCAAATGTGAATTTTTACTGATACAACTTCCTTAATCTTTACACTTGGTAACAACTTTTTATCTCCTTAAGTACTTAAAGTTCCAGCTAGCATATCTTGATGAATGAAATATTTTTCATTTGTCTTTTGGAGCTGGATATAGAAAAATGTTAAACTCGTTTACTTTTGTCACACTTGGTGAAAAAAGCAAGGGCAAAAACTAGCACCCCTCCTGCCTGTTATCCTTATTTCTCCATGTAAGCTCTTAGATGCTTATGATAGATTATATTAATCATTTTTTCTGTTTATATTTTTTATCCAAAGTATTTGTAAGTTAATAAATATGACTTGCTTTATAAAATCCTTTTGATAGTATAGTGTTTATGCTTATTTAGTCTCTTAAAACTACTTATTTTCATTAGGTAATAGGCATTTGGCTATGTCAACATATTCAATGAATTGAGCATTTTCCTTTTGTCTTTTTAATGTAGCCTTGAGGTTTATGCTTCTGTGATTTACTTTTGTCTTACATCAGTATTGCTTGTGGCTGTGAAAATATGGAAGCTACTGAGATATTTATTTATTGAGTAGTTCTCTTTACTTTGGTAATTCTTATGAAATATTCTGATAAATGTTGATACGGCAGGAGTAACAAATACTCAATCTGATTGTTTTTCTTTGGGTCATTGAGCTAGAGTTAGATAAACTTATTTTACTGATTGAACTCTGGCTTCATGATAGAAGCAATGACAATTACCAAGCTAATCTCGCATAGTTGCTTCATCTCTTTTTCAATTTGCAGTTCTGTATCAGATATTCATATTCCCCGTTCTTCTCCATATGATTCTCTCCATACCTCACCATCTACTGCAGTCTAAGCTTCCATTACTTCATCCTCATCTACTCCAATCATTTATGTGTTATTCTGGTTTATCCTGAGATCTTATCTTACAGATATTCCAACTTCATCAACTCTCTTCTCCAGGTATCTGTTTTTATCTATACTCTGTATTTTGCATCTTCTCCATTTCTATATCACCTCTGTGCCTAAATATTCTATCTGATCTTGTCTTATGTAAATGATACAAACTTTCATCACTTAATCATACCATAGTTTCAACAAAGAGTTTGTATTTGGTATGGGCTGTGGTGGCAGAGTGGTTATTGTGTTAACAGTCCTGGGATTATGCTCTAGCTAATTAGATTTGTCTGGTTAGTGAATGGTTGTCTGCTCATCAACGATTATTAAAATAATTGTAATTGGGATCTTCCTGTTAACATCAGAGACCTTAATTAAATGAAATCTTACCATCTAGTGGTTCCTGCAACTATATACTGATGAATGGAACATTTCCATTTGTCATTTGGTACAGGATAGAGAAACATGTTTATTTTATTTACTTTTGTCACAGTTTTGGGGATGTCTGTGATGAAATGAAAGCTACCGAATTTGATGGCATATAAGACGCACCTTTTTACCTAAATTATGTCTCAAAGAATTTCCCTGCATCTTATATGTGAAGGTTCAACCTCCACAGGTTAACTTTCAATACTGAATGGTATTTTTAGCCCAGAAGGTCTATACTACCTATTTCATAATTGCATAGTGTTAATATTTGGCATTTACGAAACGTGACAACTAAAAGAAACTACATTTTAAGTAATTGTGGTACCGCGCTTTCGCACGGACTATTAATACTTTTTTCCTTGTGAGTGGCCAACTTAATGAGGGTGCATCTTATATGCCGTCAACTACGGTACTTAGGTATGAAATAATATTTGTACTGATCAAGGTATTTTCCTTACGAAATAACAAAAATAGTGTTACTTGTAGAGTCATTGTGCTTCACTTGTGTAGTCATGTTCCCCTTGTAGCATTCTGGCTCAGTGAGGAAAACACTAAAGCGCTAACACTTAGTGCTAAGTTATTTGTGTACGACCCCTTATTTGATAAGAAATGCTTCATTGCAGATTGAGACAGGTGAACCATATAAGTAGGCAACTTATATCACAAAGCGATAGTTTGTGGACTCTCTTGGTATTCCATCTTCAGCATCCACAAATAAAGCAACTTGAAGAAGACCCCTTTTCAATTTAATGTGAATAGCACTCCCTTTTTGTTTTTAAACATACAAGATATAAAAAGATGTCATATCCTTTTATAAGATATATATATTATCTTTCTTGAAAGTTTTACAACTGCCTTAGGGAGGTTTTTCTTTGGGGTTTTACTCCCTTCTAGAGCAAATGTCAGTCAGATGAGTGTTCCCCTCAATGCATTACAGATATTTATTACAATACTAGTTTACATTAATACATATCCATTTTATAGACTTATACAATACTTATAATAATGCAACATTATTGACTACTACAGAACGTTTATCATTTAGCTATAAGAATACAATTATGATACATTTATCTCCTAGGTACAACATAATAAAAATGATACAGTTCAATACAATATTTTTAATATTCTGAAGAAAACAGTAAGTGTGGCTTCCATAGTCTCAATAATTAATTACCTGGGAGATAAGTACTGAGCATAGCTATGTATTCATAAAGTGAATTAAGGTCCTAAATTGGACTTGTCAGTAATGGCCAGAATTTAAAATAAATTGACTATGATTACTTAAATAGTTTAATATCAATTACAATATACATTTACATAATAACACTATTATATTGTATCTCATATCCATTCCGCTAATTTATTTTTAAGAGTACTCATATTTTCTATGTTTCTTAAATCACTTGGAAGTTTATTCAGTATAGTCAGGTTTCAGTTCAGTTAAGGTTTTTTTTATCTATGATTTCTTCATATTTCAATGCAAAAATTTGGTATTTGATATAAATTATGATTTATTGTATTTATCCTTGCAGCATCTATGGTAGTTCTGTTTTTTACTTTCTCCATATACGAAGTATAGAGAAAGTATTGTTTTCATGAAAAAAATCGACTTCGAGATTTCAACGGAAATACATGTTTTGGGGTCCCTAGAACACGTTTTGACCATTTTCGGAATGATGTCTGTGTGTATGTGTGTGTGTGTGTGTGTGTGACAGTGGGCGCTTTAACGTGAAAACTATTAGTCGTATCAATACCAAAATTTATATATAGTACTGTGGTGTGTGCTGTCAGAGTTGATTAGTTTTTCAAGTAAATCGGTGTACCGGAAGTCGAGTTTCATTCATCAAAGCTCATTTCCGGTTTTCAAAATATCTCCATAAATATGATATATAGGTATATTGTATACCCTATAAAAGTTTTAGATAATGTATTTTACTATAATTTTTTAATTTAACATATTTTTGTATCAACGGTTGATTAGGAGTTATTCGTGAAATACTGATCAACCGGAAGTAGCTGATTATGTACTTTGTGGGCGCTCTAACATGAAAACTGTTTGTCGGATCACCACCAAATTTCATATATAGTATTTTGGTTGATGTCGTTAGAGTTGATTAGATTTTGAAGTAAATCGGTTGACCGAAAGTCGAGCTTCATTCTTCAAAGCTCATTTCCGGTTTTCAAAATATCTCCATAAATAATGATATTTAGGAATATACTATCTCTAATAAAAGTTTTAGAAAATGTAATATACTATGACTTTTGTATGAAACATATTTCTGTATCACTGATTGTGTAGGAGTTATTTGTGAAATACTGATAAACCGGAAGTTGCAGATTATGTACGCGGTGGGCGCACTGGGAGCTGGGATTAAAGGCCATTTCATCGTTTTTCATCGAACATATCCCGAAAAACATTATTTATAATGTTTGTGAAGTAAAATATAATATGATATAAATTAATCATTTATCTTCCAAGTTTAGATTGAATATAGAGTTCGAAAATACTGTCGTAGGTAAATATTTACATCTTATATATGGAGAAAGTCATGTGCTGGCCACATCATATTTTTTAATTTAAAATAGTTTTCTAAAACAAGCTCATAAATGTGTAACTTTTCTACAGGTAATATCCCCAAAGTTTTCAATAGCTTCTCAATATTAGAACAGTCAAAATTCTTGTGTAATACACCATGAAATATTTTTATAATCCTATCCGGACTATGTCTTAATATTGACATCTATGTACCTCCAGTGTTTCCCCATGTCGTTTTACCATATCTTAGTAGATTTCTCAACTAACTCATAGTAAAGTAATTTTAGTATTGGAAATGTTACATAATTTTCAATGTAATGAAACTTATAAATAACTTTTATGAGCGTTTTTATTTATTTTTAATGTGCATTTTAAAGTTTAAATTACTATTTATTTCAATACTAAAGTAATTGCAATTAGAGACTTGTTCTAATCAGGGACAATCAGTTCCTAACCATTTTATGAAGGCAAATGTTTGTGTACTGTGATTAATCCTTATCCTAATATATTATCCTATATGCATTACTTTGGATATTTTGCTATTTATCATGGGCCCATCTTAGCACTCTCTCAAAGTCTTTGTTCAAAATGCAATTTGCCTTAGTAAAGTCTGTATGTGAACTCATTAGCAAAGTATCATCTGCATTAAGAACTAGTTTACAATTTTGAACTACAGAGAATAAATCATTTACAAATATTATAAATAAGATCAGACCCAAAATATCACACTCCTGTGGTTGTTGTAAACATGCCACAAATAATTTCATTGGTTATTTTTACCATAACATTCCTATTTGATAAATAGCTGCTAAACCATACATATATGCTTCAATCCTAGCATCAATGAGGAAGTTTGTTAGAAATAATCTAAAATATTTATAAATGTTAAAATAACTACTATATTCCTTTATGAGGTCTTAACAAACATTATAATTAAAGAAATAATTGCCATATGTTGTATTTATGTAAATGATTTTTAACACAAATGGTACATTTTTTTACGCTTGCACAGTGCTGCATTGACTAATTTTAAACTTACTCTAAAATTATTTGTTTCATAAGAAGTAATTTGAAATATACCAGACAACACAGGTTGAGAAGTTCACGTGCATATCTGGTGCAGATATGCACGAGTGACATTCACCTAGTCAAAATATATATGGTTTCTACTCTTTATATAATAATACTTTGGATGATTTTATTTATATATGTTTAATGACATTATTTCAACCTTGGTAGATTAAAAAAGAAACAGAAATAACAGACTAGTTCAGCACTAATGTGAAGTTTGGTGATGCTGAGAAGAATATTGCTTTTTTAGGCCGTAAAAAATTGCTTTAATTTTGCTATAAATGACCCTCAATGAACTTATTACTTCATAAAATTGGTTTCCTGAGTAAAAGAAAAATACGCATTGTAGGCATTGTCTCAGCTAAATTATAATGCAGTTTGTTAGAGTTAAATTTAAAATTACAGATTAACTCCATTAACTAAAAGTCATAATAACAGGCCAAAATCTACAACATTGAATGATATTTTTAAATACTTGAACTAAAAGTAAAATATTATATGAAAATATAGGGTATATGGACTCAAAAGTTCAACAAAAAATATATGAAACAATTTGGTGATACTCAACAATTTATTTCTCATTTTGAATCATACATCTTGCTAAAATTAACAGGTAATTTATAATAACTCTCAAAGTACATTCACATTTCTGAATAATTTAACTCGAGGAAACATTAGCAGTGCATTTAAAAATTAAATATCACAATGAATTAACACACCGTCATTTTCATAAATTTCAGCTTTACATTTCTTACACAAATCTAATGGTAACTGTGCACTTCTGTGTTTAAACATCACTAGTACTGATTAAAGCAAATGTCATTCTCACATTCATTTTATAAAATTGCTCAACTACATTTTACATAATAATGCCAAGGAATAGATTTAAAGCATTATAAACTCTACAATTATACAATAGTCAAGACTAATTCAGATGTTTGATTCAGAGCATATGAGAGTGGACTTCTTTATACTGTAATCTTTTGGCTAAAGCCCGAACATCATACGCATGTCTTCGCATGTAAACTTTAGTCTCCCATAGCATATGCACAAGCTTTTCATCTGAAGTTTCATCCATGGCAATATCTGAAGATAGTGGAGGACAAAACCGAAAATATGGCAGACCTATCATTGAGCACCATGCTCTTGCCCTCTCCACAACATGGGCATCACTTGCAGTAGCCTGTGAAATAGAATTACAGAATAAATTTATAGTGAAATACACTCAAAACTTCACACACATATCTTATTTGATGATAATTATATGTTGCACTTCAACTAAAATTTGAATATTTTTGAATGATCTGCATTTTGCTGCATTAATAAAAAGTGAATAAAATAGTAGATTATAGAATAGTTTATAAAGATTAAGAAAATCTTATCAATATAGATTAGCTTTTACTTATTCTATTATATTTTATGTTTACATTGAATTAACAGAGTTAAAGTCTAGAATGGGCTTCCAAACTTATATGGCAGGAATTTTTCTGACACTTTTTGGATACTTTATCATTATAAAATGTGGAAGTACCAAATAAAACAATCAAACATCGAAAGAAAGACGATTCCGTGAAAATACAGTTAATAAATCATAAACTTTACCTGATCGACAAGGAGATTTCCCAGAGCTGATATTCCACTGACAAGGCGTGAATAATCCCATATGCTCTCAGGTCGGAAAACATCGATTTCTCGGACCTTTGAAAAAATAAAATATTCAATAAAGTACAAACATATTTGTACATTAAGTATAATTAAGTACAAATATATGTTACTAACATTTACACAAATGCATTATAGCACACACAATATTATACCAAAATAATTGATACATGTGGCAAGGAAGGAATATGTATGGAGAGAAAATACTAGGAGGAATGATAATAGAATCAAGCAAGTGACTAAAATTTTGAAATGAAATTAATTTGAAGCAGATTTTTTAACCTTTTCACTATGGCGGCCATATTGGCAATTTTTACACATTTATAATGATATAGCCCGTATGTATGAGAATGAGATTGTATTCCTTTGTGGTTAACGGCAGGCTAAAGGAAAACCTTCCGGGTATCGGAAGCGTTCCCCCACTCATTTAAAACTGATGGGTATGAGGCACTGGCACGCTCGCCGTAATGAAAGGGTTAATAGGTACATCTAAAGAAGGAACAAAGCTTCAATGCTATTATTAAACCATAACCTTAGCTCACTATTCAAAAAATAATTAAGTAAAAATAAGAATGGTGTAATATTGTACATCATTTGACAGTGCAGTGTGTGCCCAAATATTCTCAATTGAATACCCTTTCCTAAATAGTAAAAATCACACTATCCTAGATAAGGAATTGATCTACAGGGTGTGGCAGGCTAACTTCCTTTTTTGAAATGGGCACCCTGAAGCTTGGGGGAACCTCAGACATGTGGGTGTTGTCTTAATTGAGAGAGGGGATCCTAAAGTTAAAGGATCTTGAGGTTCGATCGCTATCATATGTTGTAGTAAAGAGCAGCGTGCATTTGCTGTAGAGTCCTATTTTTCAAACTGCCGTTCAGTGATTTCAACCCACTGTGCCTTCTGAAATTGCTTCAATATCACACCATTGGGTCCTGTCCTGGACATCAATTCTTCTGTGGGTCACAGCATTCACGGAAACTGGTTCTGTGCAAAGAAGTGGAGACCTACGTCCCATCTGATCACCTGAGAACATCGAAGCAGTATGGTTGTCATTTTTGTGATCCCTGCAGCCTTTGGCATGCAAACATGCATCTTCTCTGAGAATTTCTGATCATTCTGTGAAGCCAATACTGTACAATGGATTTCATTTCCATCCCTACAAGTTGGTCATTGCACAGGAACTATCCAATCGTGAGGCTCGAAGAATGGAGCGTGAAACACCTTGAAAGCATCCGCAATTCTCAAGAATTCCCTATGAATGAATGAATGTGTATATAGGTATATCCGGAGAAGCGTCTATATATAATAGATATATATAGGGGATCAAAATTCTAACCATGTTCCACAAGTGCCAATGCCTTGAAATTTTTACGACATATTGGCCATAACGTGTAACCTCCAGGAAAAAGCCGACTTTGAACCTCGGTGTCATGGGTTCGATTCCAGAAGGCCCCAAAGTCGCGATTTTTCCCATAAGATTACATGGCGGGGATTTCCGAAAATTTATTTGAGGCACTTCCCGGAAAAGGAGAGAGTTGAAATTCGAGGGATCACTAGATGCCGCGCATACCAAAAGGAAACCATAAAGACATCTACGAATATTATCCTTGGTTCGATGCTAGGTCGGGGCAAAAATCGGCCGTTTAAAATGCATGGCGGCGATTTTTAAGATTTTATTTGGACCCTTTTCCGATGGCATAGAAACTTTAAATTCGGCATGGCGTTAGATATCATAATTATATTTCATAATCAAATTTTACATATTCCCATATGGTCCTTGGTTCGATCCCAGAGGTCCATTTACATTCCTCAATGCATTTCTTATGGAGATTACGGAAACACATTTTAGGTGCTTCCCGATATTATATCTACTTGAAACTTTGCATAAGATAAGATCGAGTCATTACTAATCAAACTTTGAATTCACAGCTACATGTGTTTCCTGGTTTCACCACCAGGCGTCTCTACAATCAGTAAATGATCCGATTTTTAAGAATTTTTTGGAACCCTTTCCCAATTATATAGAAACTTGAAATTCAGCATACAGATAGAGATTATAGATACATTTCAGGAACATGTTCTAGATTCCCACGATCGTCCTTGGTTCGAATCCAGAGAGCCATTTACATTCGTGAAAAGTAGAACGTCTTTTGAGGCAGTTGTAGCCAATATTTCTGCTTGAAATTTCACACATAGTTAGAGATGGTGATCTTCTATTGTGTTTCATAGTAGTTTTACCAGTAAGACCCGGGTTCGATGCCAGACGATAAAATTTCAGCGAATTTTAAGAAAAAATTAAATCCTTTTTTTTTCTTATGAGGACCTTCCCGATGTGATGCCGATATGAAATTGGTATTGCCGATCTGCTTGCAGTATGCAAGCAACATTTTACTCGTATATATATATATATATATATATATATATATATATATAAAGGAATGTAGAACCATAAAAATAACTCTGTAATGAGACACTGAGAAATAATTTCTTAATAATTGCTCTTATCCTTTAATGGAATCAGAATTACCTTACTGAAATATCCCTCTATCTCTTTCCTCCATGGATCACAGAATTTAAAAATTCAATTTGTCAACACCATCAGCTTTGTTCTATTTATTTTAAATCTAAAAATTGATAATGTTTAAACCAGCAGAAAAGAAGATTAACTCAGATAACAAATACTTACATTAATAGTGGGAGGAAGGCCTGTTCCAATTGAAACTAAAGTAGAAGGTTTAAAAACGTCGGTTCTTCTCCCAACCGCATTTAGAGCCACATTTCTCCTGTGTATTTCAGTGAGAGTATCCAGAGTTGGGTTGTTTGCAATCAAACCTCCATCAAGAAAACAGCCAAATTGCCTTTGATAAAAGAAAAGAATTTTATCAAATGACTGATGTTTCATACCAAGTTAAACTTACTTAAAAATCAAGGTTTTTTTATTAGTATTGATAAAATAATATTTTTAAAATACTGTTCTTACTGTTCTGCAGACATTAATACCTATTTGCAATGTTTAGTTACAGTATTAAAATAAAATCATGCTCTACTGAATTCAATTCTATTGATCTAAAGCTCAATTTTTATATATAAATAAAAAAATCAAACACACAACTTAAGGTTTCTAAAAAAACTAACAAGATAATATCAATACGAAAATCAAATATAAAGAATAAAAATTCTGACTTGAAATATGAAGGAGCTGCTCCGCTTGCACGAGCCACTTTCCACAGGTACTGCATCTCTGGACCACCCATAGCTTCACTAAGATGAGTGCAAGAAGACTTTATTGTCTTATTGGCCGTGTCATTTGCTCCCATTATCAGAGCAGGAGACTCGTAATTACGAAATAGATAGAGTTCAGCTGGTTTACGATCCCCCAAAACAGTAGTAACTGTAAGCCTGTAAAGAATATTTTAAACACAAATCAATATCCCCAGAATGTATACAGCAAGCAGCAATAATAGCATAAGCTAGCAATGATTTTGTTAAACATTTTCTTCCCTTCCCACCATCTACTAGCTATTTCAGTCTTTTTTCTTGAATAGTACCAAACAGGTATTTTCTAATTTAGAACCTGCTGAAATCATCAAAAACAAGACAATTGTATGCTTCACTTTTGGAAACGGAAAAATGAAAATTCTGAATATTGATAAAGTGCTACTTTTTGAGTGGGAAAAAGATCAAGGAATGAGAAGAAAAATTGAAAATGTAGTACAAGGACTCTGTCACTTGGTACGCTCCTCAACTGGTTCACTGTGCTCTCACTTGCTTAAGTAACGGCTACGACTGAAAAGATGATCTGTGAAATCCAGAACATGGTGTGCCGAGTGAAGATATTGAAGACTGCAATCATCTCAATTGAACAGGTATCTAATATCTTGCATGCACAATTGGGTTTGAGGAAGCTGTTGACAAGATTGATGCTATGATTGCTTAGAGCTAAAATGGAATGTGTGATCATTTGCCAGCAGTATTTAGACATGTTCAGGTGCAATTCAAGTGGGGTCATGTGACTATTGATGAAACTTGGATACACTACTTCCAATCTGAAAGCAAGGAGCAATCCAAACACTGAATTCCTCCTTCAGAAAAGGGGAAAACTTTCATCAGCTAGAAAAGTCATGCTGACAGATTTATGGGATAGCAATGTTGTGATATTTATTCCTCTTTATGTGATACAATTCATGAGGAATGAATGAAAATCCCACCAAAGAAATAGATTCTCTTCCAACAAGTCAGTGTACCCACTTATATGCCTGCAATTACTATGGCCAGAATTGTCTAATTCTGCTACGGATTGCTTCCTTGTTAATTTGTCCGCTAATTGTCACTCAAGAAATATTAAACATTTTTGCATTGTCTTATTTTTAATTCCTAATAATGTTTAAAGCACAAAATAAGGATAATTTCACTTTTAATTTTATTGTATAAATTAAGAAGCACTTGTTTCGAGCAATTTTCGACATTTTGTAAAATGCTTTTCCATTCCTCAATTCTGGATCCACAGCATCAATAAGAAACACCTTTTACACAGTTGTTATGCACTGCCTCAACACATGGACTCCTTTCATTAGTTATTCTTTCTTTGTAAGAGTTAGTTGTCTGTATTGTTGTTAAGCTTGTGTAGTTTCCATAACTCTAATAACAATTGTATTTATGTATATTGTTGAGAGGGTAATGTTTGTTCCCATTCCAATCATTGCGATGTTATTTTTCCTCTATTTAATATAATGGTTAATTCCTACAATGAATAAAAACACAGACCAACAAATCGGTAATGTGGGTGGTAATAGCTGTTCTTAACTAATTCATTAATTCCAGAAATGAGCTAAGGATAGTTCCACCATGTAAGGTTTTTACTTATAGTAACTGCTAATTTTTTCTTTACCATAATTCTACACATATTTACCTACATTGCAAAAATAATTTTAATTGTTTTTGGTAACATGGATGGTGATAGCTTTTTTAAACTAATTTTGAGCTGCTGATTACAGATATGAACTTGAAAATCCCCGAACACTTGATGATTTTTTGTTAAGGTGACTTTCACCGTTTTTCTTATCTGTCCTAACTTCTTCCTCCTATACCACCCTATGTGCTATACCTCCTTCCACATCACCATGGTTAAATATATTAGGTACCCTTAGAAGGGTTCCTTGGATATAAGAATAAGTAGTACACATATCCCCTCTTGTTCTTCATTACTTACTAGGAATCATGCTTTTCCAATGAAAATAAGAGGATAAATTTTTACAGCTGGTAATGGGGACCAATACAAGGGCCATCGGGCCGAGCACTTCTCTCAGAAGCGAGCAGCACATAACAGTATTTTGCCTAAAAATAGACAAGGACTAATTGAAAAGAAATAAAATCACATACAAGAAAAAAGGTATTTTTAAGAGCTCTAAGATGAGGGTATGTGATGCCATGTAGGTTTAAAACTCTTTAAGAATTGAGCCTTTTGGTGAGCTTGTAGGCACACACTTTTTTGGAGACCATGTCAACTTGCCATTTTGTTGCTATTCAAATTCCATCTAGGAATATAAAATAAATGTAAATTCAGGGAATTAATGAGCTGATAAACAGTTTAGATATAAGAAAATATATGGAGGTAGCTGTGATGTTGTGGAAATGTAAAGATGATGTATATTTTTCCACAAATATAAGTTACACATTTAGAGTGTTTCCAAACTAAAAATATAAACATAGAAATTGTTTTGTGTATTGAATGTTTATGCAAAATTCCCAAAAGACAGTACATGTTGGACAATTTTCACAAACAAGGCTGATTTTTTGCAAAAATACTATAAGAAACAAGTTACTAAGTCAATGTTACCAAAACTTGTCAGCCTGTGTAATTATTGAGATAATTTCTTCTTCATACTGGCATTTCTTTCTTACGATTTATCATTTCAGTCCAGTCTTACTTTCATATCTTGTAGAATGAATTTTTTTAATCTGTGACAGTATATTAGTCTCTAAGCATGCAGACACATCTTAATCGAACATATACTTAAAATCAAGTAAAATCAAAATTGATTTTAAGTGTATGTTCGATTAAGATTAATGCCTGCATGCTCAGAGACTACTATACTGTCTCAGATTAAAAAAATTCATTCTACGAGATATGAAAGTAAGACTGGACTGAAATGATAAATCGTAAGAAAGAAATTCCAGTATGAAGAAGAAATTATCTCAATATATATATATCAGTTTTTTGTCATCACTATATGTATATTCTCCATTCCTTGCAACTACTTTCTATTTGCAAACTTGAAGGAATAACTTGGTGAGAGGAAATACATGTTGATTGAAGGGGTGAAACAATTTTTAGAAGCCTTTAATAAAATTACAAAAATGTTGGACAGTAAGAAAATTAAGCTGAAAATCGATTGGGTTTTAGCAAGAAAATCTTTTTTTTTCATTTCAAAGTCTGACTATATAAATACTTCTGATCCTTCCTGATGCACCCATCATCATCTCCATCACTTTTTTTTTTAAGCCATACGGACCAAGGTGAGGTGATTGATGTGGATGCTTTAACACAATGATTCGCCCAAAAAATCTTGATTGGTAATGTGTTGTGTTTTTTTGTTTTTTCTCATCATATGGCCAATACAACTTTAGTCTAGTTGAACTACCAAAACAGTAAAAGAGTTGAACAAGAAATTTAACAGTAGCATGAAGATCCTTAAGTATTTTAACCCTAAGAATTTTTCATATGCGGAGCAGAAGCATTACACATTTTCAATAATTGCTGTAAACTAACTTACTGCAATACCACCATCAAAATGGAAGAGTAGGAAAAAATATTCAAGATCAATGGCATATTATATTGAATTAATATTGCAGATTCACAAAAATTAATTTTCAAGCTAACCCTTATATATGTTCAGGATACTAGAACTACGTATTATTACTACAATTTGGATTAAACAATAAAACCTTTGCAACACAGGCATTCAAATCTGAGATGTATTTTGACTAAGATGTATACTGAGATTAAAAAAGGGCCTAAATACTCAGGCACAAAAGCTGAAAAATAGATCTGTTGGATTTTTTGGAGGATCAGTTAAGTATTTCTTAAGATTACTCTAAAAAAGGAAAGTTTTGGAAATTTTTCTCACTGTTACACTGAAGGATGTTCAAAACCAAAGGAAAATTTTCATTGTATTTTCTCCCAACATAACACGCACACTTTTGAGTCCTTTTTGGCTGAAAAATCAGGCTGTGTGTTACAATTGAAGGCACACAAGATTCAGGTACAATATTACTCATGTCCCGTAGTACACACCTGGCCAAAATTAATGCACCACCGGTAGTTAAAATCGCTAGGGAGGTACTGCGTTAATTTTGGTCAGGACTGTACATGGCCGGCCACACCTTTGGCTAAGCCTGATGCTTTATAATACACCAAACATTCCACTAATGCTCTACCCAAGTTTAGACTGTAAGAGCCACCATAGACTAAACTGTAACATTAGTATTGTTAAAAGTGCTTTGACAACTTAGTACATTTTGCACACTGGCTTTTTGCATCAGGTATTGAACCTGGGATCGCTTACTAAACTGTAACCCGATAGCTTTTAATTGAAAAGGAATTGGCTAGCACATCAAAGCTTTTAAATGATCGATTTTGAACTGGTTTATGTGCGCACTTACATAAGACTTTCACCAGAGAGGAATACAGGCATTTTGAATACAGGGTATACCCATATAAATATACATGAATAGAATACCCATATATGATGCTGCAAATGGGGTGACTGCATGTCGTAAGGTGTGCATTACATTTGCAAGAAAATTATTTTTTTCAATTTCCATCACTCAAATTTTGGGTAGCACATTAAATTTGATGGCAAGTTATTTTCAAGTAAATACAGCTTTTCTTTATTAATATATATTTGATACATGAAAAATTTTCTTGAAAAAATAAATCCTAAATTCTTTTATAATTTGAAATAGAAAAATCAGCTGTCTCATGCCTCCTTTCATGCATACCTGTCATATATACTTTCATGCATACCTCCTTTTTCAAAATACATCTAAAAATGTGAAATTTTATACTGACTGAGACATAGAATTCTTGTGTGGATAAAAATTCATATCATCTTATTTTACTAACTTCAAATTGTAAAATTTTATGAGAGCATAATAGTATTAGGAATTGGTGAATTTTAGTCTTTAGAGAACACCTTTACAATTTACCTTTTTCAGTCATAAACAGAAGCAATACTTCCCTACACTGATTTGAACCATGTACCCTGGTAGAGACTAGCACACTAACCCCTACATATAGGAAGTATTGCATTTGCTCTTTAGGAAAAATGGTAGAAGTCAGGAATGTCTACTAAATGAGGAGGGTCTCCATACTCCTGCAAGTATTAAGATATAATGCATCATTCAATTGGTAAAATACTAAACATTACAAATAATAAGAAGCTTTTGATATTCAAAAAAATCACGACAAGATCTAATAGATTTAAAAAAAATCTGCAGCAATGAATGTCTCCTAAGCTTTTAGGTTATGAATAATTCAAGATCAAACATAATGTAAGGCTTAGATGCAAAAAGTTGTTGTCTTTAAATAGGGGGTCTTAGGAAAGATGGACAATTTTTTGTGAACTTTGAATTCCTAATTACTAGGGGAAAACATTCATTTGCCACCTTAACATCTGAAGCAGCTTATATATATACATAGCATATTTTTCGATAACAGAGGCTGATACATTTTTAATTTTTTTGGTAACATACATAGTAATAGCTGTTCTTAACTAATTTTGGTTTGCTGATTCCAGAAATAAGCTATCACACTTCTCGTCTCCTTCCACCTATCCACTTCTTAATCACCATGATTCCATATATTAGGTACCCTCAGAAGGGTGTCTTGGACTTATGAATAAATAATACACATATCCTATTTGGTTCTTCATCACTTACTAGGAATCAAGAGGATACTGAAAGAATGCTTACAGCTGTAAATGGGAACCGAATGAACAATATGAGGGCCAGGTTGGATCATTGAAAGCAAGCATATTTTGCCTATAAATAGACTAGGACTAATTGGAATGGAATACAATAGGTTATTAGAATGAGGGACTTTTTTCCAGCTTTAAGATGAGTGAATGTAATGCCCAGTAAGTTTAAAACTCTTTGAGAAATGAGCATTTTAGTGAGCTTGTATGCACAGAAATCTACACTTTTTTGCAGACCTAGTCAATTCGCCATTTAGTTGATTTTTAAATTCAGTCTAGGGGTATAAATTAAATGAAAATATAGTGAATCAATGAACTGATAAACAATTTAGATTCACATTTAGATGTTACCAACAAAAAAATTCAAAGATAAAAATTGACAAAGAAATTACTTAATTTTTAAATTTTTATGCAAATTTCTTGAAAACGGTACATGGTGGACAATTTTCACAAACACAGCTGAACTCATTGCAGAAAACACAATAAGAAACAATCTGATATGCCAATGTCCCTGAAACCTTGTTGGCCTGTGTAATTTATCATTAGGTCACTATATCTTTATTTTACTTTTATATAGTTTTACATAAATTAACCAGCTAAGGGGTCGTACACAAATTACATAACACAAAATTCTCCAATTTTCGACCCCCCCTCTCCCCCCACGTAGCAGGACCATAAAGGCAGGCAGGACCCCTCCCCCCCACTTCACTACCTCACGAGTGCTTTGTGAAAAGTTTTAGGCTTATATTCAGGAAAGACAGATTTTAAGTTCCCAATAATAATTCACTTTTAAATATAAAATTTCAATTTTAAGGGCCTTTCATGCATTTCATCTAGATTTGATACCATGACCTGTTGATAATTAGCATCGCACAAAACACAGATGGGAATACCCGTCCAGCCTACCACACTCCACTCGCACTCTGACTACTTCCGTTCGACACTCCTACTCACTCGGATCAGAGCTGCCAACTTTCCCTGGTAAATTGCAAGCTAGTTTTAAATGCAAACTGTAAACATGCAGAAATTTGCTATTTTTTGCAATTCTAAAGCTGTGACCCACATAACGGCTGGCCAGACCCCCCCCTCCACGTACCAGGACCGTAACGGCTGGCCGGACCCCTCTCTCCCCAAAAATTGTGTTAGGTTAGTTGTGTACAGCCCCAAAGTGAATTCTGCAAATCTTCAGATGGTTCTGAAACTCAAAACGGTAAATTTTAAAGGATAATTAAATGTTAATCTTTAACTATTAATAAGGAAGAGGAAATGTTGATGGTGTGCTGGACAATTATAGATTGATAATTATGTTGCAGTGATTATAATCACTACAACATCATACAGTGTGTGTGCCATCACTAATAGTACAAAATAGTTGCAAAACAAAGAAAAGATGTTCAGGTGCCTCAAAAATTTTGTAAAATAAAACATTTTTGGGACTGACATAAGGGATAATGATTATATAGATCAACAAACAGCAAATTACTTAGGCTGAAATAATATTAGCAGCAAACAAGTTTCATCTTAGGAGGGTTAATTATGTATCAGAAAAGTTATCCATGAGCTTACTTCATATGTTTAATATCAGCCATTACAGAGGTAGGACCCAACGTTTCCTTTAAGATATTCTCAAGAGGCTCACTGCTGTATGGTCGACTGCCAGTCATAGCCTGATCTTTTAGGCGAAAGTACATGCCCATGCACTCCAATAGAGTCTTGCCTAAAAATTAAATATATACTTTAACATATAAATAAAACAAAACTATAAAATATCAATTCGTATAATTCGATAACATTTACATAATAATGAATAACCTTAATGACTATAAGAATGGCAATTCAAACAAACTATACTGTGCCATAACTAAGGAGTTACAAGTGATACTCTATGGTAAATTTGTAATAATTCAATCCACATATGCATACAGAAATAAACCATCTGTAGCATTTTATGGCCTTATGATAGTTAGTGATGGAAAAAGATACTTTGCCTAATCTTTTGGAAGATAAGTCAAAGAAATTCCAAAGGAATTAAGTTTCCATACATCAAAATATATCTATCCATAAAACAAAAGGTTTAAATGATTTGATAAGTTTGATTAACATCATGTTTTGATTAACATTTTAGGAGAGAAAGATAATTATAACTTGGGTTTTAGGTTAAAATTAAGCTCATAAAATTTAATACAGAAGTAAATATAATGATATGAAATAATGAAAGGGTTTGCAAGTTTCATCATAACTATAATTCAAGAAAACCATTTCAACGTGAAATAACTTTGTTTTAATTTGGCTATCTTTTAATCTTACCAAAATTATCAAGATATTTAATGTTTCAAGATAATTATCCTGAATTTGACTTATAGAGTATCATGAAAAAAACAACGCAAATGTAATAAAACTTAATAATGTTAATCTACCACACACATTTTACAAATTCCAAGGGATGATTGCTTTATTAAGAATAAATGCAAAATGTTGTATTTGATGCTTAAACATCTTGACTGCAGCATAGAATTACACAGGATATTTTAAAAAATAATACACAGAAATATACTCAAAATCTATTTCAGTAGAAATCCATTATAATGAGAGCTGACAAAAACTGGAGAAGTACTTGTTATAGTCAATCTCTCATACTAAATGTCCATCCTTGTGTGCGAGAATGGAACTGTTGGGATTTTAATCCTTATGCAAATACTTCAGAATGCATAAAAAAAAGTACGTTTGCAAAAATGCAAAAGGTATTATTTCTTTAATTCATAAACCATAGCAAAAGTGCATCCTCTGCTAAAAAATATGGAAAATTATTACTAGATAGTTGTCAAAAAGTAATGGTATATCATTAGCTAATCCCAATTCATATCAAATTGCTTTCTCAAGATATTTTTCATTCACGCGCTTCATAAGCAATGACTATGTCGAGAGGGAACTCTGCGAATCCTAATCCCCACTGCTTTCATCTCCTATATTCCCATCCATCCTGGATTAGATGATTTTGTGCCAAGTTTCATATGAAAAAAATCCCACGAGTGGATGCCAATATGAGGGGAGCTCAATTAAAAATTCCAGTGCTAACTAGAGGGGTCCTTGCTGAGAAGAAACAAGGGGATAGGATGTACGGAGGGACAAAGGAGAGAGGGAAACTTGTGAGAAGTCTCTAATCAAAGCTCCCTGAAGCATTTTTGCCAAGGAAGGGTGAGGCATGTTGTGGGAAACGAATGCATGAATTAGGTGACAATAATTGTTGCATTTAATTTTTTCTGCTCCTTGAAGAGCTAATGCTCCTCAGATTACAGTTTGATTGTCAGACTTCATCTCTCACGTCAATTGAGGATTCTGAGATATACCCCCTTAAAGACAAACATAGATATGTGCCACTTGTTATACCGATACTAGAAAAATAACCATTCCTTATAATGGATGTAACCCCCAATCCTTTTTGCTGTGAGGCCAAAAAATCACTTGCTATAGCGAAACTCTCGTTATTTGCTGTACTTGTTAAAATAGACTTCTACTGTATTTACTAATACTAGTATTGTAGTTACGATTAATTATTCACATTTCATAAGTACTGACCTGTGGCTAAGCCTAATGCTAATATTCCACCTGTACTGGTCCCAGACACCCAGTCAAACACATGTTGAATAGGCTTTCCCAATGCAGCTTCTAATTCCATAAGTATGCAGATAAGAACCAATCCACGAACGCCTCCTCCATCCAAGCAGAGTATATTGCCACCTGATTCTAAATCACCATGCCCTGAATCCACACTCCAACCAATTCTGTCAGAACACAAAACATCAACAGTGGCATTCATTTATTTTAATTATTAAAGCATAATAAATGAATGTATAAAATTTGATTAAATATCCAATTTGCAAAAATGATAAAATATTTACACACCCTGAAATTTCATTGTTTATGAGCATTAACATTAATACTTATTCATCAAGGATGAAAGTCTTACTGGACGAATGTCCAAGATATGATAACCACATCCACTGATCCATTAATCAAAAGTAGATGCTTCAAGGTATGAAACAAAGATTTTGGGCATTACTCAAAAAAGAATATTAAGGAATTTGGGTGAATTCTTTCAAAGCTTAACTTATTTTTAATGCAGTAATTGAATTATAATTACAACAAAGAGACATACTAAAGAGAGAATTTTAAGGCTTCTATTACCAAATACGTGCTACGGCCATAAAGCTTTTCACCTATTATTATATATATATTTATATGCAAAATTATACAAGCCTTAAATCTTGTAATTCATTGATAAAATTTTAAATACTATAGCGAAAAAATTGGTGATTTTAATAAAAATTCAACCATAATAGAATGGTCATTACAATAAATTTGTTCCTTTAAGCTTGAAGTCGGCTTTTATACTTAATTAGATATAAGCCTTCACAATCAATAGGTAAACAAGTAAAACTTCTTCCCTTTGCTTATCGCAATCCAATTGTATATACTCTCGCTCCCTTCCAAACTAATTCCATAATGTAACTCTTTTTAGCAAAATAATAATAACTTCTCTAATGGAAACAGGAAGATCCCAATTACATCCATTTCAATAATTATTACGAAGAGACACAACCATTCCCTAGCCAGAAAAATCTGACTAGCCAGGATTCGAACCCAGGACCTTGGCATTAGAGCGCTAGCATGCTAACCACTCCCCTACCTCAGCCAGTCTACTTAATTCATAGATTCAAAGTCTACTAAATACATAGACTTAATCAGAAATATATTATGAGGCACCTGATCAATACATTTTCCTTTCAAGATAAAGAAGTAGAAAATGAACCAATATATTACATATGAGGAAAAGGAAATATTAACACCTGAATGCCATGGTCCCACATGAATGAAGTTTTACTGCCGTATTTATACACAAGTAAAATGCTGCTTGTGTACTGCAAGCTAACGGTTTGATTTTGAGTAAGAATAAAATTATTATCACCAAGAATGACAATCATTTATCCTATGATCTGCTTCTTTACTGCAAGCACATATGTTAATTAGTTAGTTGAATTTGGTATGGATCAATATAATTTAACAAGAAAGTTTGCAGAATCTGATATGGATCATCATTCTTAAGAGGAAGTTATCGCAACATCAAGCAGATTAGAGAAGTTGTAAATGATTTGTAAGTTGAATTAATGGGTGGTACTTTGAAATACGAATTATTAATTACTATTATGGAGCATTTACTGTAGAATGGTAACAGTGTCAACTGTCTGTCTTTACGATAAAGACTGAAAGAATTATGAAAATTCAATCAATATGTTTTAAATGGGTGATATATTTACCGCTTGGCTTCGAACCCGGGTCTTTCTGGTAATACTTTCTATGCAGTACAACAGAAGATCACCACTTCTAACTACAAGTGAAAATTCAAGCAGAAATATTGGCTGCAACTGCCTCAAACGACATCTTACTTTTCCCTTATATTCCTTATGTGAGAAATTTTAATGTACTCTGGCATCAAACTCAGGAACAGTAAGGTCTTATCTAAATTGTTTTCTTAAACTGAGTCTTAATATACATCTTCTAGCAAAGCAAGAACTTCCTATCATTTCGATAAGTGCATCAAAAAATAATGAAAAACTACCCCAATGTATTTAAAATGGGAGATTATTGCATCATCCTAGCATTGAACCCAGGACATTTTCTGAAGAAGTCATTAATGTTTTCGATAGATCATGACCATATCTGTAGGCTCCTTGAGTTTTGATTCTCTTCCTATCCGGGAAGCATTTTTTAGAAATTCCTGAAAATCAAAGCAATGCATTTAAATGGGAAAAATCAGCACTTTGGGGCCCTCTGGAATCGAACCCAGAATGATCGATTTCTTACTTTTCCTAGGGGTTTCACGTTTGGGCCTATACACGGTAAAAATTTCAATTCAATGTCAATATATATACATATTACGCAAAAGTTCAAAATTTATTTATGAAAATTCAAGAAAATTGGCAGGCCAATGCAAAACCTTCAGACTGATAATAAATACTGACCATCCAGGAGCTGCATTTTGGATGAGCCAGCTATATTCTATTCAAGCATACACTTACAAGTTTAACTCACCTCTCCGTGGTTGCTAGCATCTGATCAATGACATGGTCAGCCTCATGCTGCTCTGACATGGGATTTCTGGGTGGAGGATCTGGAGCAAGACCATCGAATGTCCCATTAAAAGCACAACCCTCTTGGCATGGAAACCCTAATTCAGGTTTACAGCGGGCTGCTCCCACTGCATGTAACACATACAGAGCAAGTGATGCATTGGGCTCATTTGAAGTAGCAGCAAGATGCCTTGGGGTAACTCCTGTGTTGTTCCTGTTGATTTTATTGATAATTAACTATCATTAATAATGGTAAAATGAGTTTTTCTGACCAGTTCTCTCTCTCTCTCTCTATTTAAAACTTGGTTATAAATTCTAAAAAGAGATATTAAGTAGTATCTCGAAAGCAAAACTGCAAAGTAAATTGTTAAAATAAGGTAATAGGACAATTTGAACAGGCAAAATACCAAATAATACTCAAAATATACTAAAACATGAAATAGGCTTATATAATAACAAATAAAAAGGAACCAAGCTTTTGAATCAAGTACTGCCTTAAAAATGAAGTACTTAGAGCAATTGTAGCATGAGCACCAAAAAATAGCCCATATACTTTTAAATAGCAAAATATAAAACTTTCTGTGTTGAGGAAAACCTCTAATAAATTAATACAAAGTACCTACTTTACATTCATATCGGCTCCAAATATAACAAGAGCTTCTATCATAGATATGCTTCCTTGCATAGCAGCCAAGTGCAAAGGTCTGTTTCCATTGTTATCTCCAATATCAGCAGCAGCAAAGTGACTCAGAAGAGCCACTACACAGTCAAGCCTCTGACGCATTACCTTAGAACAAATTTAAAACATTACATCTTATTGAATTTTCATTAACCATTACTTAATCCCCTTATCCATTGATCACTATAACGTATGGCAAATATGATATTGATACTGAAAATAAATACTAACCATCACATGAAGAGCAGTCTGGCCTTCAAAATTAAGTGCATTCTTTTCACACCCTTTATCTAGTAGAACCTCTATAACTTGACGAGAGCATGCCCAATGCAATGGAGTACCACCTAACTTCATATCCTTTGGTAAAAAAAATAATGTTCATTTATCAAAGCGAGGATATCTTTGTTTTCAAAACATGATAAAATATCAAGATAATTTCATATCATGATAATCAATAATACATATATTCACAACATAATAATATGAAAGATACATCTTAGGAAGGGAAACATCAACCCAACCATTCAGTCTTCGGACATGAAAATCTAAATATTAAAACAGCAGTTTTTGTTTTGCTATTCATCCGCTGCTATTATTGTATTGTTTGTATTTTAGTAGTAGACTATATGGTGTTATGGGTTTATTAATGGACTTTCAGGAGAGCTATCCAAACCCCTTGATGAATTTTAACAAACATTTACCCATGACTAAAACTTTTATTTCATCATTAAATGTAATAGCTTTTTGACTCCTGGTTAAGGTATAATACGCATAAAATCTTACTGACCTGACTATGAAGCTTGTTTGAAAACTGAAGAAGAAAATCTGATACATTGCTGGGTGGTGAAGGTGTTGAGGAACTATAAGAATTCGATTCAGGTGATACTCTAGTTGCAGTGATGTTGACGTCTGCTCCTGCTGCAAGCAAAGCTCTCACACAATTTGGTTTGTCACTCAAGCAAGCCACGTGTAAAGGAGTATGTCCCATTGCATTCCTCACATTTAGTGAACAGCTTATGCCTCCAGGTGACGATGAAGCAGCTGTAGCCAATGCCTGAAAGCATGCGTAATATAATAGAAAATATAAATTATGGCGGCTTGATAAAACTTTAGACGTACACTAAAGTATATAGTAACAAGTATATATAGAGGACCTATTTTTTTTTAATTCCAAGCATGATAAAATTAACATTTAATCAACAAATATCCTGAAAATTAGATTCCAGTTACCTCATTAAATTAGATAGCATACATTATTCATTTTCCTCCATTATGGAGGAAAATAACTGCTCATGTCAAATCCAAAATTTTAGTAACACTAGCCATCAAATAAAAATTTTACGCTAATTTTAATGCTTGAAAGAGATTTTAGCATCTGCAACAGACATAAGTCAGTGCCAATCATTGATGCTGAATCAAGCCTTAAACTGACAACATAATATACCTTAATCAAGTAGGAGTCACAATAATGACATATTCCTAGGCTGCAAATATTACTTATGTAAGACTCACTGAGATAATCTCTTTTGTAGTTGAAGCAGCGTGATGAAAAACTGAATTCCCATTATGATCTCTCTGATTTAGGTATGTACATTTTACTGGATCGAGTGAGAGTAGCAGAACTACTGTTTTGAAATTTTCAGTAGCTATAGCCACCATCAATGGAGTGAGTCCATCACTTGGTTCCACAGACGATAGAGAGCTACAATAAAGTAGAAACAAATCAAAAAGATATCCAACCAAAAAGTAAGGCTGACAGTAAAGTTAGAGAAAACTACTTTGACAAAAATTATCTTAAATAAATTAAGTCTCGATTTACGAAACTATCATCTAACACAAATGTGCTAAAGAAATAATGTTATTATAATCGATTTCAATTACACTTAAAAATTAACTTTCTAATACACAAGCAATTCAATTTCAGCCAATAAATTTCTTTGGTATCTCAAATCTTAAATATATGTCAGTTAGCATAACAACTGGGTGCACGATCTCACGGATACGTACCTTGAAAGTAATGGGTGCTGCAACGAGAGATAATAAGAGAAATGAGCTGCAACATGAGCAGCAGTCCATGCTGGATGTTCAACTAGCAAATCACACATTCGCTGAACTTCAGCCACAGTAGCAATCTGCACCAGGAATGGAATTGTATTATAAAAACTCAAAGAAATGTTTCAATTCATCATATTCTAAACGAATGAGTACAATAGTATTCTTATGTGCCCAATGCGAAATGGTAGGAAGATAAAAGGCAACACTAAAAGCCTATGTTTAACAATACTTACATCCGCATTGGTTTCAATGAGAATAGGAATGGTTCCTTTATAGATGGTGAATCTAGATATTGCCTCTCGTTCATTTTCGGTTCTCAGCAAACTAAAACCACGTAAATATTAATATAATATTCAGAAATATAACAACAAAATAAACAAAAGTTTTCAAAGAATTTACCTAAAAGCTTTATACAAGGAAACGGAAAATGGAAGATGAAAAACTATTTCGTATTTTCCATCACTAGGGCCATATAACACTAACGAATCTTCACGATTCGCAACACTTCTTGAACTGTAGTTTTCCTGTTTTACTTCTAAAACTTTGTTAGCATTATCTTCAGGTTTAGTTAAAGATCGAAAAACGGCTGCACCCAACGCTCCCAGCAATGACATCGTAAATAATCTTAACTACAGAAAAATCTAAAGCATCTCATCGCAGGAACTCCCTAAATAATAATATTCTTATGTTCTCATTGAAGCTGTCAATATTCCAAGGTTCTGTAGTAGATCAAAATTTTAAATAGTAACGTTGTCACATTATGACTCGATATCCAAACGAAAATAATGCCGATAGCACCGTTTTGCAACCTTTACTAAGAAATGAAACATGTAAACACCGCGATATATATCGATGATAAGAGTTTGATTTTTCGAGCGTTGCAATTCTATTTTGTTGCCACTCTGTATGTTTAGAATGAAGGGGTCGAAGATTCTCTTCATTCTCTCTATCAACTTTTAATTCATATGCATCAACCAGTACAATCAATTTTCCGATATTTGAATCGATGAAGGCATTATGGCCATCCGGATATGAAATATCTATCGCGCATCTTCATTGTAATGGAATTATTCACTTATGTTTTGAGTTAAATCATCCGTTATTCATTAAAAACATTTTATGTATTCACATTCTCATGCATCTACTCGACTTATACTCATTGCAAATATCACTATATTGAAAAAAAATTATGATTTTAATGATGGTTACTTAAAGTTTGATATATGGATAACATATAATCGTTAGTGTTGGTACTGTTGATGTAAGCAATTTGAATTTCATGACGGGCTTAATAGTGATGGGGAACGCCGTGATTTCCATATATCTTTGATTTAAAACGTTTAAAACTGATAGTGAGACGTATTCACGACTTTCATTTTATCTCATGATGATTGGTAAAAACGTGTGGTTAGGCTAGACCGGGGAAATGCCGCCACCTTACGGAACTCTAATTTTTATCACCATTAAAAAACGTATTTTTGAACTAGATCAATGTTTATAAGCCTTGTACACAATCTTAAAAATGTATGTAAAATTTGTTATCAATGTAACTATAAGGGAAAAAGTCATAAATATTAATTTATTAACCTGTGCACTATGGCTGGATTACCCAGGGAGCCGGGGTAATCCCGCCGCAGACCCGGGGTCACCAGGGGTAATGACGGTAGTCGATAATAATTTTTTAGTCACTTCAATAAAGTTTGAACAAAAAATAACAATTTCGTAAAATAAGAACGTCTTGATGGAATTGTTAGAAGAGAGTTAATTGCCTCAAAATTAATTGGTGAAATTCTGAAAAATACAAATAGAGTGAAATCCCTTTCATAAATAAGATTATACAAATTAATTCTTAAAATATAGGGAATGCAACTACTTGCGAAGTATGATAATGATACACAAAAAAATTTAAAGAATCGCTATAAACAATGGTAGTGGTGGTGTGATTGTTGAATACAGTCATTTATATTGTTACGAGCCGTGGGGTTCGGGTTAATTTACTCAACCCTCGTAATCCGAAAAAATAACACTTTATTTCTGATCGTAATCAATACAGAAACTTTACTTCATCAACACGCTTAACACCAAACACAACTCAAAACGGTTTATTTATTTTTCTCTCGCGACCATTATTGTCCTTAGTAACTGCCGCGTCGTGTATTTATAATAGTTCGCAGCATTTCCATCAAATAACGTTGGGCGCAGCACTGCCCCTTCCTTATGGTATGTCTACACCTATACTAAACTACAACAGAAGATCGCCATCTCTAACTATGTGCGAAAATTCAAGCAGAAATATAGGCTGCAACTGCCTCAAACGTCATCCTACTTTTTCCTTATATTCCTTAAGAGAGAAAAGTTATTGTGCTCTGGCATCAAACCCAGGAATAGAACGGTCTTATAAAATTTTTTTCCTGAAACGAATTCTTACCATACATCTTCTAGCCAAGCATGAACCTCCTATCATTTCGATAAGTGCATCAAAAAGAATAATGAAAAACTACTCCCATGTATTTTAAACGGCCGATTTTTGTATCGTCCTTGCATCGAACCTAGGGTAATTTCTGTAAAGGTTATTTATGTTTTCGTTAGATCATGACCATATAAATAGACTCCTGGAGATTTGATTCCTACCTATCCGGGAAGTATTTTTTTTTAATTCCCGAAAATCAAACCAATGCATTTAAACGGGAAAAATCATGATTTTGAGGCTCTCTGGAATCAAACCCATGACACTGAGGTTCAAAATCTCATTTTTTCTGGCAGTTACACGTAATGGTCAATACATCGTAAAAATTTGATCAATGACGCTTGTGGTTTAGCCTGTATATTTGTATCCTCTCTATCTATCTATCTATCTATATGAGTAAAATGTAGCTTGCATACTGCAAGCAGATCGACAACGCTAATTTCATGTCGGCATCATATCGGGACGGTCCTCAAAAGAAAACAAGGATTGAATATATTCTTAAAATTCGCTGCAATTTAATCGTCTGGCATCGAACCCGGGTCTTCCTGGTGAATTTACTATACAGGACAACAGAAGATCACCATCTTTTACTATGTGTGAAAATTCAAGCAGAAAAATTGGCTGTAACTGCCTCAAACGGCGTCCGTCTTTTCACATACATTCCATAGGTGAGAAATGTTAATGCGCTCTGGCATCGAACCCAGGAATTATATGGTCTTATCTAATTTTTTTTTCTTAAACCGAGTACTAATATACATCTTCCGGCAATGCAAGAACTTCCTATTATGTAGATAAGTACATCAAAATAAATAATGAAAGCTAACTCAATGTATTTTAAATAGCGTATGTATTTACCACCTGGCTTCGAACCCGGGTCTTTCTGATGATTCCTCCAATGCAACACAAGAGAAAATCACCATCTCGAACTGTATGAGAAAATTCAAGCAGAAATATTGGCTGCAACTGCCTCAAACGACCTTCTACTTTTCTCTTATATTCCTTATGAAAGAAAACATATTGTGCTCTGGCATTGAACCAGGAATAGTAGAGTCTTATAAAAATTTTTTTCTGAAACCAATTCTTACCATACATCTTCTAGCCAAGCACGAACTTCCTATTATTTCGAAAAAGGCATTAAAAAAAATAAGGAAAAACTACCTCAATGTATTTTAAATGACAGATGTTTGCATCGTCCTAGCATCGAACCCAGGATATTTTCCGAAAAAGTAATTTACATTTTCAATAGATCATGACCATATATGTAGGCTCCTTGAGTTTTAATTCTTTGCCTATCCGGGAAGTATTTTTTTTAATTCCCGAAAATCAACGCAATGCATTTAAACGGGAAAAATTGGGACTTTTGGGCCCTCTGCAATCGAACCCATAACACTGAGGATCAAAATCACAATTTTTCTGGCGGTTACACGTTATGGCCAATACGCCGTAAAAATTTCAATTCAATTACGCTTGTGGTTTAGGCTGTGAATTTGTATCCTCTCTATCTATCTATCTATCTATATACATGAATGAATCCGGAGAAGCATCTATATATAATAGATACATGAATGAATCCGGAGAAGCATCTATATATAATAGATACATGAATGAATCCGGAGAAGCATCTATATATAATAGATAATTATAAACATTGAATTCAAATTTTGGATTAACTGGACGTAGGGTGAGGTCAAGAAAGTTCAAAGTTTTATTAGTTTCAATTTCATGGGGAAATGAAATACTAGGATGTATAGAGATGAAGGAAGAGAGTTGTCAGTTTTTCCCACCCCAAAAACAAAAAATATCATCAATGTAACGAAACCAGCATAAAATGAATTTTATCAAATGGGAATTTGAATAAAACAATTTCTCTTTTAGGGAGTCTATGAAAATATTAGCTAAAACAGGGCAAGACCATATTTTGTTCATAAAAACCACCTTGGAACAGAGAAAAAGATTTCTTTAAACACACATTCCCCAACGACAACAGGTTACTACTTCATCCGCATTGTTCCTTTTTAGTAACCTTTCCAACACAACAACAGACTCTACACAACGAACTCTGGTAAATGAGTTATAAACATTGAAAGAGTTTTGCATTGTTAGGAAATTTCAAGTCTTTCACTTTTACGTGCAAATTCCACTGAGTTTTTCACACAATGGCATAAAGTCTGATAAATTAACAATTAAATGATTACATTCAGTGGCCAGCTTATGACACGGGGAAGAAATGTTTGAAACCACTGGGAGGATAAGGATGTCTTCCTTATGTATTTTTTGGAAGTCCATAAAGACGCGGGGGTAAAGGGTTGGATTCAGAGAGGTGATGTTTCTCAGTCTTCAATAATCATTGATTTGAACAGAGCTTCTTTAATGTTGAAGTAGATATTTTTGATACTATTGCACAAGAAAAAATTGGAAATATCTTAATATACGAAAATGGAACCAAGGAATTTCTTTCATACCATTCGGTCTACTTTCTTCAACTATCGAAGAGCTATAAATGGTAAAAATATCATACAATTATTTTTACAAAATTTTATTAATAGAAAAAGTGATGGAAGAAATAAGTTAGACGTTGCGGGGAGTGACGCAATTTCAAGTGAAATCTCAGACGAGGAAAAGCTGTGAAAGATGAGGAATAATGGATAATAATCAGATATAGACTGTTTGTAATCAGAAAAATTTTAGATAAATGCTATGATCATAATGTTTAACTGCATAAGCTATTGTAGATTTTATACAAGCATTTGATTGTACAAACAGGATCAAACTCTGAGAAGCAATGGAGGACAAGGAAATTCCATCCAACATAATTCTATTGATTCAAAAGGAATTGAAGAAGAGCATGGCTAAAGTAAACATACATAATAAACTGAATTTGAATTCAGCACTGGAATAAAGCAAGGATATTCTAGGATTACACAAATCTGAAGAAAAAATAGATTAAAGAGGAACAATATTTAACAAATAAATAGAAAGAAGCAAGCAAAATGGGATTGATAGTTAATACCAGTAAACCTAAATATATGCTTCTGGCAAACCTAGAGTCACCCAGGATTTGGAGATAGAACAGATACAATTTGATAGTGTGGAAGAGTTTAAATATCTAGAATATATAACTTACAAAAAAAGCATAATATGAATAAATGAAAGAATACAAGCAAGGAATAAAACTTAATTTGCAAATATGAAGATACTCAAGAGAAAGTTAATAAACAGAAACACTTAAATACAAATATATAAACCAATTACCAGACCAGTGGTAACCTATCGAGCATAAAAATGGACCCTAACAATCACACAAGAGTATGGCCATGGTAAGATTTGAAAGCAATTGCAGAGAATATGCCGACCTGTTATTGAGAATGGATTATGGCAAAGGAGAACCAAAGAGGAGTTAAAGACAATAATGAATTGGGAAAGATGTAGTTAAGTTCACAAAATCTTTGAGAATGTAATGTTTGGACCATCTGGATAGGATGCTTGAAACAGCAATGCTGAATAAGTTGATAGAAGGGAGACTGATGGCACTAGACGGAGAGGAAGGTCCAGATTAAGATGGCTAATTCATAAAGGACATGAAGAAGATGAAAGTGAGAAGACAGAGAAGTGGAGGCTGATCGGGGTGGAGGCTCACATAGGGTTGTAGCTCCAAAGAGAGAGTTTGTCTATAAATTGAGACTTAAGAACAATTTTTAAGTGACTTCGTATAAGTGTGGAACAAAAAATATTAAATGCTATCACACTTTCTGTACCTTGCTTAATATTTTGTATCTATATATAGTTTAAATCAGTCTATAAAATATTAACATAAGTATACCATACAACAATTGAAAACCAGGAACTAACAGATGAGCCAAGAATGGCTCATGTGGACCTTATCCTGTTTTCCCTGACTTTTCTTGTAAATATGAATTTATCCTTTATTTTTCATATTACTTTATTTGCCAATAACTCTTTTTTACCAATTCATGTTTTATTTAAGATTGTTTGTACAATAACTATACCTTGTATTAAGAGTAAGATAGTTAAATAATATATTGTATCAAAAATTGCACTTTGAATTTAGTGTTTCATGTCAAAATAAAATCTACTTACATTATAGTCCACTTTCATATCAATAAAAATTAAATGTATTTAAAAATTGTTTATAAATAATACTGCTTATCGGAAATAATAGTTTACATCAAAATTTTCTAAAATCAAAAGTTTATTTCAATTTTTTTACAATAAAGAAAATAGCAAGAAAACGATTTAAGTAGTCGTGATAGTAATCAAAATAAAACCTATTTTATTACAACCATATTTCATTTAAAAGAACAAAAAGATATATATTTGAAAATCTTGTTTTAAATTATATTGCTCACCAGAGTTAATGGTTTAAATCAAAGCTTCCTAATTAAATATCAAGAAAATAGCCGAAAAATGACTTTCATAGTGCTGTCAAATTAAAGTCTACTTTCATTATATCAACTTTAATTAAAAAAACAAACGGATGTCTTAAAAAAATCTTATATTTAATAATAATGCTTTCTGGACGCAATGTTTTAGTTACATAGTGTGGATATATATAATCAAAAGAATAGCAGTTTGACTCCATCGAAGCCACATTTATTTAAACAACTACTATGATGAAATTAAAATTAATAGCTTACAGTCGTTTCTCTAGATAAAACTATACAACAGGTATGAGTAATTTAAGTTCGGATGTTTCAGCAGAAAATACTCTTCGATTCTAAAGAATTACTTTTTTACAGGAGCCGTCATGTGATTAGATAAAATCTGCATATCGTCATTATATCAGCTAATGCATTACTTCATTTAAGGTCTTTTGTTTTAATAACATTGTGATTCAATAAAAAGCGAATTACTGGAACGTGAGAACTTCCCTATTTTACGGCGAGAAATATGATCAGTCACTTGATATATTTACAGTCAAAAAATAGCCATTCATTTAAAAAATAGGGCATGAAGTACCTCGCAAAGAAGCAATTTATAGTATTTTCTTACCTCTTTAGATTTCCTCAAATAACACTTTTAAATAACAAATCACAGCACTCCTTACAAAACTTTATTTGAGCGAAAACATTACAACATATCTGATGACTACTGGTGACGAAAAAAACAATTTGCCGAGTAATTGCTCAACCTCACTGTATCCATTTTCGCTCACAAAAGCAACACCTCTTTACACGTATATTCTTTCGCCTAACATTCTCCGTTAACTGAGTGGATTAAGTGTACTTTGAAAATTAAAGACAGAAAATTAATGATATTTTATAAATAAGCACTGCAGTCACAATTTCACAATATTTCTTAAGGCAATTGTCCCATGCAGCACATGAACGTTCTGGAACCGTTCCCTGAACGTTAGTTTGAGCTTATTGGACGTTACGGTAACTAACCACCGGAACGTTCGCTGGTGGTCAGAAAGGCCGAACCATGCGAACCTTCTCTGGACGTGCGCGACGTTCAGGGAATGCTCAGGGAACGAATACGAAAATTTTTTAGCGGAATGCAATTATCGATTTATATAAATATCGATACATTAAATTTAAATAAAAAATTTAAACTATACGAATTAAGTTAATATGTGTTAAGAAAAAATTAACAAACGGCAAGCTATTTTGAACATAATACATTTCAATAATTGAACGTCAAGCGATCGAAGATATATTTATTTCAATCACTTTCAAATTCAATAAAAGTTTCATTTTCAACAATAAGAAAATAGTCATCACTACTTTTTCCGTCATCGCTAGTCAAGGTGGAAAGAATACGTGTTCTTTCCGCCATGATTGCTGATGTCACCTTGGAATAAATAATGCTTTGTCTTCCGTTCCATCAAGAGCATTACCGATTCCACACCTATCTTGAAAAAAACTAACAAATACTACAGTGTTTACGTCTTCCTGCTGAAATCCGCCGAATGTTCATTTACAAACTATTATATGCAGGGGCGGATCCAGGCGTAAATTTTGGGGGGGGAACTTCCAGGACGGCCATAGCGAGTGGGGGGGGAACTTTAGCTTCAGTCGTTCGAGGGAGAAGAGGAGTAGACAAAGTAGAACTACGAGTGCAAAGCAGTCGCCGATTTCAAACATTGTGTTTCTTCCTTAGGCGTTACAATGTTGTCTCACGGTCGGCATCGCCACCCCATGCGACTGAATGGCGGCTACGGCCGCGTCCAGTGGCGCGTCTGATTTTGTGCCCGCTACTTGTGTGAACTCCTCTATTTGAAACAAAGTTCAGCTATGAGTGGCGCGACTTGGAAGCAGCACAGAATGTCCTCGTGTAAAGGGCCAAGAGCATGCGGCAACATTACTCCGACAACCGTCACGCGTCATCCATAGACGATACTCAGTTTATAAGTATTACATTATTGGCCTCGGAAAATATATTCTCTTGGATTTGGGGGGGGAAATTTCCCCCTTTTCCCCCCCCCTGGATCCGCCACTGATTATATGCATCTGATACATGCAATACGCAATCCTCGGTGATCCACGCGAACCACGCTATGTCCTCTCGAATGGTTCAGAAAATTACCACCAGATGTCAGCCACTTCGGGTGGAAGAGCGCTTCGATATTAAGTGCCAAGCGTTTGCCAAGTAACGTTCCGGGAACACTCTGGTGCGAACCTGAGTCTACCGGACGGCCAGCGAACGTTCCCCTAACGCTTATGTGCTGGGCGGGGTGCGACACTTGATTTATTTTCCGCAGCACTTCGTAAAACGACTAAAATCCTTGTATGTTCAGCAAGAAAAACTGGATGTACAATTTCTTGGTGATAGAGCACAAAACACACTTGCACTTTGCCAATATAGGTAAGTCCTCTGAAAGATAGGTTTTCGATGTGAACAACTCGATTGCACGCGAAGAACTGAAAATGAAGGCCAAAAACATGACTACACGCAAAGCATTTCTATATTTCTTGTTTGCGAAATCCACCGTCCAAGTCACCCCTTATATACTACCCATAGGGATAGAATAGCCACCAGAAAAGCAGGCTGAAACATTCGGTCTAATTGCGCAATGGAATATTCTTATCTGTGGTCAGGTCCCTCAAACAAATGAAGGGAAATGAGAGCTCAAATGACTCATCCCTTTTCAAGACAAAACTATTTAATAATGTATAATTAAGATGGTAAAATCTTCATATCGATTGCACTTCAAATTCTTAGAGATATTAATTGTTGCAGAAGTCTTTCGGTTTCACTAATTAAATTACACTGATGCGTGATGCGGTTTACACCCCCTACAACACACATTTGGATATACATATGTATTTGTGATGTATTTTAACTGGATGCATACATATGTATTTATGAATTGTATTACATTTGCAATACATATGTATTTATTGAGCATTTATACATATGTATCCATATATGAAAAATACATTATGTATTTTTCATGCATGGATAAATTTGTAAAAATGATTCAGAAATACACAAAAAATACATATACGTATATTTCTTGTATTTTCGCATTAAGAAAGGTTTGTTTAAGTTTTACCGGAAATTATTACCTAGAACAAATTTGCAAGTTTTCCTAATTTAAATGATCTGTTCACCATGTATTATATATTCTCGGAAGTGGCACACAAATTTAATTTTAAGTGGAAGTGAGCGTACGGAGCGCACATATTGTAACGCGGTAACGCTATCTGTCGGCACAATCTCGGAACTCATGAATTTTGAATTCATCAAGATCAACGAATTTCGTTGACTTCGTCGTCAGCCTCATGCAATCTGGAGTTTGGCTTCCCTTCTCCTGTGTTCGGGCGTCTTCATAAATCGTGATCCAGTGGTTTCCTGTTCCTGATTTATCAAGGTAATGTGTGATTTCTTTTATTCAATGTGATATGAGATGATTTTCTCAGATATGATCGATCACCTGTTGATCGTTTTCATAAGTTTCCTTTAATGTTTTAACGGCTAAATAAAATGTGACTTTAGTTAGTTAGACTATATATAAAATCATTGATGTATCATATATATATTGATATTGTTTTTATAAATTTCTTTGCAATTTGCACTTTAGTGTGAACTTTATTGACCATTGCATATGCTCGCTTTGCATCATCGCGTTCATACGTCCTTATTATTATTGCTTTTGTGCTTTCCTTCAAACGATATTTCCGTTCATTTTATTATATTTGATTATACTAGATGAACCGGTGAACTTTGTACCACCTAAAATTAAAACAATCGCCTTCGTTGTCAAGGGGGATATGGGTTGTTTACAACTTCGAAATTTTGATAAAATATTCACGCATTTTATCAAAATTCTCGAAATTTCGATTCGTAAACGATATTTCACGACCAAAATAAGAATATTTATTCTATTCCCATTCTTTTGGTGCTTGATTCGACTTTGTGCAATTATTATTTCTAATTTAAATTTTAAAACGAAATAAAGCCTGCTGCGACGAAAATGAACTGTACGTGCATCCAGAGTTTATCTATCGCCATTTGTTGAGTTGACTGTAATCAAATCGGAGTAGCCTTGTTATTAAAACCTTAATTATCAAGCCTTGCTAGTTACCTTCAAAATTTAATTATTTTATTCTCAACAATCTTACATAAACGTTTGTTTTCCTACTAGCTAAATGACCAATGTATTTGTTCTAATTACCTCTGTTCTCAGAAAAATGTACCTTTTATAAGTATCTTAAACCTTAGTTCAATTTAGTCTTTACGTACTTATTGAAGTAGTGCATTTTATGAACGATAACGTGTGTACATCGAAGTCATTAATGATGATTTATTTTTTTCATGCTCCTTCTGCTTTCTCGAATCTTCAGCTGGTCCCAATGTAAGTACCTAATTTAAACATTTGTGTAGTTATAATCATGGTGGATTGCCAGGTTGCATAGCAGCTCTGCTTCTAATAGTTAAAGTTATGTGTCTGTACGCTCTGCATATAGAGATTTACGACTAAATATCACTCTATTTTTATAGATAGCTTTGATCAGTAATGAGCTCCCAAAAGTGAAAAATTATTTTATTACCTTAAGGCTTATTATAGGCCTGACTCATTTGGAGAAGTTTCCATTATATACCTTTAAGTTCATTAGAGGTATTACATTAATTCAAATTGTCATATTGACTGTGTGAAGACTTCATCATAGTTCACATGACCTTACTGCTTTGAATACATTTCCATATACTCAATATAAGCATTTAATTCACTTAGTGATATATTGATCACAAACTTATATCTCATTAAGAGAGCAAATCTTAAAAAGGGCCTAATATTTTTGTGTAGATGTTTTTTTAACTTGTGCTTCTCCTTTTCAAGGATATTTTGGATGATGCAGACTCTTGATCTGTTTCCTGGATTGAAGTGTGACTGATTTCCAATGCTGGATATTAGCCAGCAGCTGTGTCGGGATAGTGCAGCCATTGTTCTATGAGAGATTTGTCCTGTAATCTGGCCCTGGGATGTCTACCTACAATGCACAGTTGTAGTTTGTTTGTATTATATTTTTTTATTATCTTTGTTTGAATCTTGATCTTGTGGCTTAAACTGAGTGTAACTGGCCCTGGGATGCCTACCTGCAATGTACAGTTGTATTTTGTTTGTATTTAATTTTTTATTATCTTGGTATGAATAAATTTTATGTTATCCAAATGTGCTGGTTTCAATTTCTTACATACCCCATGACCCTCATTTTTTCATATTGACTGGTTTTTCATGTATTAATTTTAATATTTTAATATTAATGTTGACTATGGGAAAATAATAAAATTGTTAATATGCCTATTTTAGTAGTGTATGAAAATGGAAAATTTAATTTAATAATTTAATTATGCATCAATTTCCCAGTTAACTGGGAAATTGTTGCACAAATATATTGTCATTTAAAGTTTGTGTATGTAGGCCTGAATATCAATTTGTAAATTTGACGTATACATACAAATGTATTATTCGCGTAAGGCTACTCAATTTTACAATTCGTAATACGCGCGTATACATACATCTGATGGAACTTTTGAGCCACTTTTCCGTCAAATATACGTACAAATTTCGCGCGTATTCCAACTTATACATATGTATCTCGTGACGTATTTCCTGAGTATTCTTTATTTAATACAGATGTATTACATATCCTGTGTTGTCTGGGACCGTCTTTAGAGTGAAATTATGCCTTTGCGTTTAATGTAGCAATGGGAAGTTACGCATTTAATTTTCTGTCTCAGCAGAGAGTAGATTATCCTGAGTTATGATGGAATAAATACAATATTTGAGCCGCAGAAGTTGCACTATAGTTCACTTGCACGAAAATTAAATTATACTTTTGCTCTATCAGTTTAGAAAGATCATAACCTAAATGTTTATTTTCTGGGAGAAGAAAAACGGACATACAGTCTCACTTTAAAATATTGAAAATTAAGATTGATGCTTCCTTTTGCAACAAAAACTGTTCAAGTGAAAATACATTTCTTTCAATCAATTCTACACAGAGATGAATATGAAGATATAATATTGAGGTTGTACAAGAAGTGAAAAATAGCGTCTTGGCTGGGGCTCGAACAGAGATCCTCACTGAGGCAACCGAAACACAAATCGATATGTAGAGTTTTCCCCTCCAGATATAATATTTCCACTTAGGTGTGGAACAGAATAGCCGACATTTCAATAGTCTTACTAGCAGTATTTGTGAAAGAGTATACTATTTATACTCGAATATAAGCCGAACTCGTTATAAGCCGAGGTACCTAATTTTATTCCAAAAAACTGGGAAAAGTAACCGAGTCGAATAAAAGCCTAGGGTGGGAAATGCAGCAGGTACTGGTACACAATGAAAAGAAGTAGCTATAAAATTACAGTAATTGAGGCATCGGTAGTTTAGAAAGAGAGTATTGACAAAGAATTGTTGAATGAGCAAGTGAGGAATTTTCCAGCCAATTTACAACAAAGATGCTTCTTTGCCACGGAAGAACTGATAATGGGAGCCCTCCCTTGAGTTTAAGAAGAGGGGCCGTGTACTCAGCATAAAAAAGTGTGCAGAAAAAGTCGGATTTTGCATGACTATATAATTGTATCCACTGTTAAATTTATTTACATGCATATATAACCATAGTATATATAATAGTAGTAGTATACTATTAAACAAACAAAATACTTTTTATCTATAATATAAAACAGAGTGTGGGTGTGTGTGTATGTATGTATGTTCGCTAAAAACTCGAGAACCGAGAGTCGCAAAACTTTGAAATTTTGTACATTATTAAAAGTCAATCCCCCGCAGATTATAGGCTACTTTTTATTTCCCTTTGGTCCACGGTTCGAACCCAGAAGATTCAAAACCTTTCCATAAGAAATACACATAAAGTTCATTTTTTCGTCGTGAGATTTATTTCTTTAGCAAAACTAAATTAGAAAAAACAGTTGTAGGAAGTCGAAACTAGCATCAAAAGAAGGAAAATAGAATAAAGATTCTTATTCTGGTCGGGAAATATCATTTGCGATTCGAAATTGCGAGAATATTGATAAAATATACGAAACTTTTAGGTAAATTTCCATGTAGTAAACAACTGAGGTGATATATATAGATTAAAAATTCACTACACTGACAAGGTGCCTATTGGCACCAGTTGCGTTCTAGCTGTGACCGTGAGCGGATGTGGTTCTGTGTGTGCACAGTGAACGTGTTTTCCCCGTTGTGGGAGCATTTGTTTCTTGCTTTTTTTAAAGCAAGATTCCTCGTAAGAGGCTCTTTTGTTTATGTATTGAAGTGAAGTGTCCTTGGAAATGGAGCGTGTGAATACCATTGCTCTAAATTTGGAAAATGTTCCGGTTAAACCAACGCCCTTGCAGATTCACCGATTTATAAGGAACCAGCTGAAACTGAGTGTGGAGGAGATTTATGGCATCCAGCTGATGCCAATGATTAAGACAGTATATGTAAAGTTTGTAAATTCAGATGTGTATGAAAGATTTGTGGAACAGTACTGTGGAGAAATGAAATTTATGGACGAGAATGGGGAAAACGGAATTGTAAGCATTGAACCTGCGACAGGAAAAAGAGTTACAGTGAAAGTGTTACATGTCCCCTTTGAAATGAATATGGAAATAGTGGTAAATGAGTTAAAAAAATATGGTAAAATCATAAGATATGACGCTAATGCATGGGGAGGGGATGAGTTTTATGCTGTAAGAACGGGTACTAGGTCCATTAAAATGGATATAAAGAAACCGATTCCCTCCTATATATACGTAGCTGGGATGAGAGCCACTATATGGTATCAGGGTCAAATATTGACTTGTTCAATCTGCGGAAGTGCGGAACATCTGAGGAGGGACTGCCCGCGGGTAAGCGTTCCTATTTTACAAAGAAGGTACGCTGATATCTTGGGAGGTTCGAGTAGGAATGCCGAAGGTGAATTCCCGTCCCTTCCAGAAAAGCAGAAAAGTGGGAGCACGGTGGAAGAGTCAAATGTGGTTGAGAAGGAGGAAACCTCAACTACGAAGAAAGACAGTGGAGCAAAACAGGAAATGGGGCAAAATACAGAAGGGGATGCAAGGAAAGGGAAGGCCGCCGTACCCAAGGGTCCTGACCTTCGGTCGGAGGAGAAAGCAGCCGATGGATCGCAGACCGAAATGGAAGGGATTGCGGAAAGTACGCCACGCGAGTCGGTTATGAGCGTCAGCGACAGCGACAACGAAGGGCCGGTAGGGGTTGGAGCGGCTCATGCGGACAAGACAAAATCTGTGACAGTTTTGAGGAGACGAAGGAAGAGATGGGAGCCGAACTTGAACCTACCTAAACGGGTGAAAGGAAAGAAAGAAGAGGGTAGCGTAAAAAAGATGGAAGTAGTAAATTCAGAAGTAGAGTGTGTGGAAGAGAGTACGGTGGGGGAAGATGAGGTGCCGGAGTGCGTTGGAAGGAACACCGAGGCCAAAGCCCCCAAGGGGGAGTCGGAGGACGAAGGGGGGGGGGGGTACGAAAGGGAGAAAGACAGTAAATAAACAATGAGTAATAGTCTTATACGTATTGCAACATTAAATATAGCCGGGATATCGAGTACTTTTAAAGTGAAAGCAGTGAAGGATTTTATTCATTCATTCAATATTGACTTAATATGCCTACAAGAGGTTACAGAAGACTTTATTAATAAAATTGATGGATATACTAAGTTGTACAACGTGGGGAAAGAAAATAGAGGCACAGCAATTATCGGAAAGAAAAATATTAACATATTAGATATAAAAATCACGGAAACTCCGAGGTTGCTTGCCGCTACTGTTAACAGAGTTAAAATTGTTAATATTTATGCACCTAGTGGAAATGGGGCTGCAAAAAGGAAGGATAGACTCGACTTTTTTAAACAACAGTTAGTTAAGGTTATTAGTCCGTCAGACTCCAAAATCATGGTATTAGGAGACTTCAACAGTATAATTGATATGAAAGATTCTTCAGCGAATAATGAGGTAATACGCTATCCAGTGGACCAAGATATAAAAATTATTTTGGACGCTATGGGAGTAAAAGATGTGCATCAACATATGAATCCGAATGACAGAGGCTACACACGGTTTGGAGAAAAATCGGCCACCCGCATTGACAGAATCCATGCAAGCAGAGATCTACTATGCAATATAGAAAAAATTCAGACGAATCCTGTTTGGTTTTCAGATCACTGTGCCATCATATCGACCTTCCGTGGAAATGCTTCAAAGGGTTTCAGCATTCGAAAAGTAAGAAGCCCATGGAAACTAAAAACACAAATTTTGGATGATGAAGAAGTAAAAGCATCGTTCGAGAAGGAATGGGTGGAGTGGAAGAAGAGTAAAAACCAAACGATTTCTTGGCTGGAATGGTGGAGCAGGACAAAAAATAACATTCGAAGGTTTTTCATTCAAGTGTAAAAAATCAAGAATGAGGAGGAGAGAGGGGCCATAAAATTCTACAACGATGCTTTGATGGAAATAATGACAAAGACGGAACTAGATGCAGAGGACCTCGATAGTATTAAAGAAATTAAAAAATGGTTGGCGAAGAAGAGTTTCAAAATAAACCAGCGGAAATTCCAAGCATTCTCCGGGACTAACAGGATAGCTGGAGAAAAAATCTCTGTGTTTGAATACGCAAATTTAAAGAAAAGACAGCATATGAGTCAGTTGCCTCATATTGAGGATGACGCTGGGGTGATGTGTGCAGATATAGAGAGCACTAGGATTACTGTACACAAACACTTTCAATCAATTTTTGGCAGAGAAGAAGCAGCTCCCCCAGAAGAGGATTATGATGTCATAATAACCAAAGACATCTTGAGAGAGAGCGAAAAGATATTTTTGGAGAGAAATCTGTGTGAAAGAGAGATAGAAGAAATAATCAAATCCCTCCCTAAGCATAAATCTCCAGGAATCGACGGGCTTCCATACGAGTTTTACCAGAAATATTGGAATATGATAGGGGAAGAGATAACAAAAGTTTTAAAGGTATGTTTCAATGAGGGAATGCTTGACGAGAACCAAAAAACCGGAATAATAGTTCTGGTACCAAAATCTGCAAATCCAAAAAAGTGCTGCGAATACAGGCCGATCACATTGACAACAACAGATTATAAAATATTGGCAAAAGTGATTAAGGCACGAATGCAATCTGTAATGGAAAACCTCATCGAGAAAGAACAATATGTACTGTCGAAGAAGAGAAATATCATCGACATCCTTACCTTGGTGAGAGATACCGTGCAATTGTCTGAAAAGGAAGAACGGAATAAATATATAGTGACTATGGATATTGAAAAGGCATTCGACAGCATATCCACAAACTTTATCACGAAAGTACTCGAAAGATATGGCATGCCGGAAAGGATTACAAAATTAATCAAGGCTTTTAATACGAATCTGAAGGCAAAAATAAAAGTGGGACAGTCTCTAACTGAAGAAATACAAATAAAAAACTCCATAAGACAAGGATGCCCCCTTTCAATGCTGCTCTTTGCTATCGGGTTAGATCCAATAATAAGGGAACTGAAAGAGATATTACAAGGAATAGAGAGCGGAGGGAACAAGCTCCAAGTTTGCCGTATATGCAGACGATCTCACTTTTTTCACCCACAATACAAGTGAGGTGAAGCTCATCTATGGAATTTTTGATAGGTACCGCAGGATAAGTGGACTAGAAGTTAATGGGAAGAAGACGCACGTTCTACGCCTTGGAGGTGGAAGGGAAACGCTGAACGAAGAGGTCAAAATACTTGGAATAAAATGGAAAAATACCATCGAGGAAACCATAGAGATCAACTGGAAAGAAAAGGTAAACAAACTACGGAAATTCTATTTTCAGCAAAGGCCAAGAAATTCAAATTTACTAGAAAAAATCATAATCATCAACGATATTGCGCTTCCCATACTATGGTACCTTGCACAAGTGCTGCCCATGCCAAAGAATGTTGAAAGTCTTGTCAAAATAGTAACTGGGAAATTTTTATGGGCAGGATACTTTTTTAGAACTTCCTTTCGACAAAACGTCAGAAAATTAAAAGAAGGAGGACTGGGACTGACAGATATGGGTATTAAGGCGAAATCGTTGCTGATAAGACAATACATCAAAGACCTAAATAACCAAGATGCAACGGCGAGTTCGAGATGCAAATCGGCGATTGATAGGATTCAAGATAAAGGACATTATAGAAACTTCATCAAAGCGTTCCTTCAGATTGTGGACTCATTACCGGAAAACTCTGTAGCAACAAGTAAAAGGATCCAGAATATTCTTATTAAGAATAATGAAGAAGCAGGAGGAGACACACATCCGAGAGTTCCGCGGGAATATAATCTATCCCGAGTATTAGCAAATCTGACTGTTAAATCGATCTCTTTGAAGGAAAAAACACAATTATTCTGTATAATCAATGGCTTATATCCAACAAATATAAGGCTTTACAGAATAGGCAGGCAAAGGGATGAATTCTGTGAAATCTGTGGCAAAATTGACACAGATTTTCACAGATTCATCAACTGCAACGAAAACTGGGAGCATATGAGAAGTATTTATGGGAGACTTAATACTTTTGGGGAGGAAAACATCTCAGATGAAAAATTATTGGTAGCGGACTATAAACTCTTTCCAAAAGTAAAACAAGATAGTATGACCTGGCTGATAATGAAATATATTTCCTGGACAAGAAAAAATAGAAATGGGGAATGGAAAGATTTCAGGAATAAAGTTCAAAGAAAGCTAGAGGAGGGATATATATTGTATAAAGGTTGGCTGTGGAAAGCTATTGAACAAGAAGTCTAAATGTTATAACTAACTATTCATGTTCCATTCAAAATTAATTATTCTTTTGTTAAAAATAAGAGTATTTTTTTTGTATGAAAATATGAGTATTCTTTGTTATGTATTAAGTATTGCATTATGTATTGTTTCTTGTAAGGACCCACATGTATTTGTAAGGCGGAAAATAAATTTATTAAAAATTAAAAAAAAAAAAAAAAATTGGCTGATACAGTACCATCACGGAATCCTAATGAGAAGGATGCCTGTTCAAATCCTTGGTATACCAAAATTTTTTTCCTTTTTATTTTCACAAATTTTGTTTTATATTCTTTTTATTTTGTAATTAATTTAATATTATACTGATGATCGTGCAAATATCATCATACATCGTAAGAATGTGCATGATCGGAAATATTGTGTATGGGAGAATAATGAAGTCACGAAGAATAGAAATTATATTTGTGCTTATATTTATTCATAATCCGACTTTTTAATCATTCGCAAGCACCCAAATGATAATTATCATAAAAGCATTCGAACCAAAGATATTTCGGTAATTTGAGCAACAAATAAATGATGGCTGCTGACATATACACTTGTCATAATATATAATTTATCTCTCTCTATTTCGAGTGCTATATATTTTATTTCTGCAATGTATGTTAAATGTTTGATTCAGTTTTCCTCTTGTAACTGTATGAAAACGTTACATTAAACGTGGTACTGCTTATCCTAATGTGATCTTAGAGTATACTTATATGTTCTCAGTTGAAGAAATTTTTCATTCAAAGTATATGAGATTGAATATTGAGTTGGAGCGGCTTTGTAGACTTAATTGTAACTTACATTTCTTGATGTATTGGTTTGGAAAGTCTGATATTCTCTATTTACCAACAATTATGAAGCATTTGTTAAGATCAAGGATATGACACTGGTATTTATGAAATTAAATATCCCCATTGAGAATCAAGGGGTACTTCTGCTAGTACTAAATAAACAATATTCATTAATGCTACATTTTTAAAACTGCATAACGAAAGTAATTGATTTTTATGATTGAAAGACATCGATTGATGTCAAAGAAGTTTTCGTTTTCGTTCTTTTGTGGTTTATGGTATTTTCTTTTGATTATTAGTTTTACATAGTATACATGGCAGTAATTCTATCTTATATGCGGATGACACAAATGTTATAATTTCTTCTACAACTTCCAAATCCCTTCTCAATAGCTCTAAAGTTGCAACCCAAAAAATTCACTACTGGTCTCTAAACAACTTTCTTAAACTTAACTCCGAGAAATCTCAAATTATTCATTTTGCTCTCAAAAACAAACCCGCACTAAAATTAAATATTTCTTTAGATGGCATCACATTACCTCAGGTTGACTCATCCAAATTTCTTGGTATACACATAAATTCTCATCTTTATTGGGATACTCACATTGACATCCTCCTGAACAAACTCAGTCCTATCTGTTTCCTAATTCGCAGCATTCGTTTCACTGTGTCAACTGAATTTCTATTATCTATTTATTATGGTTTATTTTACACTCATGTTGTCTATAGTGTAATTTTCTGGGGTTCCTCTTTCCATGCCATAAAAATTTTCAAACTACAAAAAAAAGTTTTAAGATTAATTGCTAATTCTAGACTTGATGCTCCAAGCCTTCCCCTCTTCAAACATTTCAGACTGTTGCCCCTTCCTTGTGTTTTTATATTCATCATAGTAGTTTATATAAGAAATAATTTAAAACATTATATAACTAACGCTGATGTTCATTATCATAATACTCGCTACTGCCAAAATCTACATGTACCATATGTACGCACTACCTCTTCCTCTCTTGGACCAAGTCATTTGGGCCTTATATTGTATAACAAAATTCCTGATGACATAAAGAATATTATGTCCTTATCTTCCTTTAAACTTAAACTTAAATCTTTTTTACTCGAGAAAATGTTCTACAGCATTGATGAATACCTTTCTTGTCATTAATATTTTTTTTATGTAATTCATTCATTTTGTATTAATTTTCACTGAATTGTAATGACGAAATCTATATCTTGCATTGGATCTTTGATGAATAAAAATTTATTTATTAGTTATTTATTTATACATCACAAAAAAAAAGAACACACTTGTATGCAAGAAAAATTCTTCATTGATGAGAATATTTGTATTTTATATAATATAATTAAAGAATAATGTATGTAATGTATATGTGATTATTGTGATAAGATGTATGATTTGTAATGTACTTAGTGATCAGTTTATACATAGTTTTAATTAATTGCAATGCAATTAATGATAGTGACCTTTCCTATACATATTTTGTATGTCCTTGGAACAATAAATTTATTATTATTATTATTATCTGAAGATATTAACTCTGTTTTCTATCATCAATGCCAATATATGGTCATAGCAAATGACTTGGTAATCAAAATCAATTTAGTGTAGCCGACATACATAGATTTAGAGGAAACATCGTAACATTGGCAACCATGATGCGAAGCCTATTTTCAAAACGCCATTTACGACATGGTGGCCAACCGAATGTTATAAAATCTAAATCTTCCGAACTTTTATAGCTATTAGATATAATTATTTTGGTTTTATTATATTTTGCACTGCATCGATTTTTTTCTATTGATTTGACCTTCTTCTTGATACTCTTCACATAAAACATTTCATTTACTTCTTCATAATATATCACCATTATTCAGATAAAAAAAAAACAAATATTTCTCTTAAATATTCAAATTTTCTTGTTTATGACCTTTTATCTTATAAAATTTTTAATATTTGATACAAAGTTAATCTTTAGTATTCAATTTATACTATTTAGCAAGTAATTATTCACTAAAAGAGTTGATGAGCAACATTTTAAAAATTGGATTGGTGATATTGCTGGAAAGCGTGTAGTTGGCACCTACTGTGTTGGTACTCTCTTTTGTTTTCACCTTTTTTATTCCTCTGTACCAAGGGCAGGGTTGTGCAAGTACTATCCTTGGCCAATAGAGGGGCCCGGAGCATATTAATCCCTTCCCCACCCGCTAGATGGTGCTGGTGGCGCTTTCCCGAACGACGTCGCTGATTCCTTCTTACAGTCGGTTTACGTTGAAATGTTTTTTTTATTTTTAAAGTAAATTAATATTAAACGTAATATTCGCGTATTAGGTAAATTTCTAGAAGAGAAATTTACCGCGTATTATGTACTTTCTATAAAAAAACGAAAACATTACATTTTCAAGTCATTATCACAATTAAATAGGCACGGCAATGAATTAAATCGCACAGAAAATTAATAGTTGCATCGAGTTCGCCTTCATTTGGTAGGTAACTGAAAGAAAAATAAAAGACGAAGAAAACCCCAGGAAATATGCTGTAAATACAAAATTTTATTGATGAAAATTCTTTTAAAACATAAACATACATACATAGATACATTCCTTTACAACTGCAAATGACAATGAAAAATGTTTTCTATAGTTAAATACGAATGAAATCTGAACAAGTCTAAGAGAAGTAAAACGATTAGTTAAATTGAAAGTACAACCTATTCCCCATTCACTCATGAAAGGAGAAAAATGTATATTCACCATGAATAATGAATATTTTAGAGACTTCTTTTTACTACAAGTTTTTAGTACAACTAGAGGAATAAAGTTCTTTTAATTACACTTCTCACTGTAGATCCATCCATCAGTCTAAACAAACATTTTCACCTCAAAAGGGAACAGAATACTAAATAAAATCAGTCAGACAACATCCATATATTTAGACTAAAAATTTCTCACCTTATATGCCAACATTACCATAGATTTTAAGTAAATATTTATTAATTCACTGAATTGATCTGAAGGATGTTAATTTTAAGGATAATCATGGTGTTTAACTTCAACTATTGACAAATGCAATACTCTAAACTAATAATAGATTCTAATATAGATATAATAGAATAATAGTCAAAATATACATAAAAACACTTGGCGGCTTTAATTAAGTTGTCAATAATGAAGAGTAATGAAAAAAATAGTATTTATGTGGGGGAAATTTATGTCTATTTTTGATAAAGGCTGAAAAAATATTTTAGCCTATGATAAATGATTGAAGCTACATAGTATATGTACGAGTAATATCCTCCGATGTTGTGTGAATAATTTTAGGGAAGTACATCACATTCAAAACCAAATAATGAAAAAAGTAACTTCTGCATAACCACCGGAAATTGTTCTAACAATATGACTCCTAATAATTCATAATATCTTTAGCTGTATATGAGGTGAGAATGAAAAACTGCCTCATATGGTAGAATAGGAAAAGTATGAGAACATAATGAATGTATCTACAGCTAGTACTGCCTTAAAAATAGATTAAAATTCACGAATATGAAAAGATAATTCATTTAATTGCCTCGCAATACTTACAATATTAACAAATAGCTCAACATAAAGAACCCATTGCGGAAAATTCCTTATGATATCTGCTTTCGTCACTGTAGTTAAGGTTTTCCTCTTGTGTGATTTCTCAGGTGGAGCACTTTATCACAGGATAATCCTTCTAATAACCAATCTCTTTCTCTTCCTTAGAAGCTTTTTTATTCTAGCAATTTGTCTGCAATGAATCCATCAGATTTCAGACACATCTCCTTGTCTTGCTCTAAGAAATCAACAGAAACCGAATAATTAAAAATTTGCTTCTCACTACAAAACTATCCGTGTTAAGTAAAATGCAAAGAAACAAACGTGAGTGGCAAATAAAACTTTCAATGATAGTAGTGGTGAGTTTTAAGAAGACTAAGGTAAAATTCATTCAGATATAGGAAATTAAGTTGTTTGCGTAAAGTATATAAACAACCATAACAAATGTGGGAAAATTTAATCAGAAATGCTTCTTGTAAGCAAACTTAAATGTTAGGTTATTAAATACTAAATCAAATTACTAAAGACGGTAAAAAGCTTCACTTACCTTTCCTTTACCGAGCTTAACAACAGCAGATAATCTCCGGACTTCCAACATTTTCGCGGCATGAATAGGTGTACGTGCAAGTTTAACCTAACCGAGACTTTACGTAGAACATGAAATACAATGTATAATAAAGGTCTCCGGAAGAAGAACCAATATCTTCGATAAATCATATGGATTCTCCTGTAAAACATAATTAAGAATTATATCAAGGTGGAATTCTGTTTGGAACGTATGATATAATAAAACAAAGCTAACTACATTTACTTACAATTCTGCTTCTTCCGAGAGTGAAAAGGTGGCATTAACTCACTACTTCTGTGCTGTTACAGTATATGGCGCAACATATCTCATGCTATATTTCCGAAACCGTTCTCGATAACTTCAAAACATTCCGAAACCCGTCAACCGTTACTAAATAAAGATACTACCAAAGAATAATAAGAACAGATTGAAATTAGTGCACTAGTGCTGCCATCTCTGCTCCCTGAAAGGGGAAGGGACTATTACCAGATTTGACAAATGACTGTGTTGCACAGAGTTGACCAAGGGCGTCCGACTTGCCGGGCCGAACTCGTACCAGCGACAGTAGCATTATCTTTACATGTAGTGTTCTATAATAACCTGTTTAAAATATAATTTTTGTAGTAAAATAATAATATTTTATTATTTTACAATGATTCCATTGTCTAGTAGAATTAAATTTACAAAAAATGTTATTGTTTCTTATTAACAGATATTTGCGAAGAGTTGACTATCTACCATGCGGAATAGGGCTGGGTAAAATCGGTAAATAAATTATCGATACGAATCGATAATTTTCGGAAAGTTATCGATTTTTATCGATAAAATATCGATAACTTCCCCCTCCATAGTACCTAGCAGAAAAATTTCAATCAAGGTGTACTATATATATAGAAACATAGGAGAGAAAAAAGACACAATATATTGAAGAAAGTCGTGTTATTTATTTTAATAAACAGTGAAATAACATCAAAATCTACAGCATTACAATTTTAAAAAGTGATAATTTTCACGCAGAAAAATGAGTTTCTCTGCCATTTCTGGGGACAGGGACGCTTTTGTGTTCGTGATTACGTTCCCGGCCGTAGAGTTAACCTTTTCTGATGGCACAGAAGAGGCAGGGACAATGAGGTACCTTAACGCAATATTTTTCAGAGCCTCACAGGCCGTACAATTGGTCCAAAAACTAATGACATCGGCATTTTCGTTTAAAATAGGCTCCTCCAAATAAGTATTGAAATGCACTATAGCCTGTGAAGTGCCGGAAATTGTTGGCTTCTGCTTCGTGCTTTTCGCTCTGAATTCGTCCAAAAAAAAGAATCGCCCTGTAAAAGAATTAAATTATCAGTTAAGATAAATACCTAGTAAACCATACTCAGTTTTTCGACGCAGCTACAACCCTGTATTGGGCAATAATTGTGTTTTTAGGTTGGGCTACACACAGGGCCGGATTAAGAATGCGGGGGCCCCAGGGCCGATCAATATTGATCGGCCCTCACATTTGCGTGGGGGCCCTTTTGCGGTCACAAATTAATTACATTATACAATAAGATTATATCTTCAATTCATTTTATTTATTTATTATCGTAATTTTAACTTTGTCATCTAATACAGCGTAGAAGTCAGTAGAGTTAAACATAAGTAAATTGTTTCAAATTTCATCTGTATACAGTAGTAATAGATGTAAACAGGTACAAAATATTTAGCTATACAACAGAAAAAGTTACATTGACAGATATTCATTTAAGGAGTAGAAACAATGGGACAGTAAAAAGTCTTTTAGCTTATGTTTAAATAACATGGATCCCATAGGCGTTTTAAGTACATTGGGAAGTTTGTTGAATAGGCAATGCAACAGTAGCCATCTTGTCAAACAGCAAACAAACCAACGGACTGTTCTTAAATTCATCAAACATCGATAACTCATCGAAGTAATCAGACAAACATCGATGCAATCCATCGCTCATCATATTGCTGAATTTAAAAACGTGCCCATGCCCAGCCTGTTTTAATCGATAAAAATCGGTAACGCTAAAAACGTATCGATAAGAATCGCTAAGAAAGTTATCGATAAAAATCGATTTTATCGATTTTTTTTCCCAGCCCTAATGCGGAAGCGTCTTTGGATTTCGTTTGAATCATAGCAACGGCTCTTCGAAATAATTTTCCAAAGAAAGTAAAATCTTATTTTTGGAAGAGGAAAAATTTCTAGAAGATATAGAATTTCTCCCAAACAGACCTCTTCTAGAAATTTACCTTGGAAAGGTTCTAAATGCGCAATACTTGCGTTGTTAGAGGTTGTGAATCTAAGTAAGTTTTACATGTTTCCACGAACAATCGCCAGGTAAGATTATGTAGACCACTCATTTTAAGTGTAGTAATTACGTATTATTCCTTAAAGTCTTCCCTTTTCATGCAAGTTAGTTTTCGATTTGTTGAATTTTCGAGAATTTCACCTGTGTATCTATATTTGTTCGTCGTGAATTCTAGCAGATGACAATGACATTTATTAAGCTTTTTGTTTTACGCTCCTAACGTTTTCACAGTTTATGCCATGTGAACCTTACTACAATTGTTCTTCCGTAATATGTGGAAAAGATTAGAGGGTAACGTAATGTGTAACTCTTTTTCAACAATTAACAGGTACTGATATTACTTTAGCATAACGAATTTGACACTATTTGCATTCACAACCAATTATTATGAACAAGACACGGTAAAACCGCTGGTAATAGTAGAGGAAATTGAGGGTAACTCAGGCACAATCTTGAAGTTATCTTATTTTAGACATTAGGCTTGGAATAGCATAATTTACTCAGAATTTCGCATTTTAATGCAACGTCTGTTTGATTCATTTCCTAGTGTAATATAGACAATCTGTTAATCAGATGAAATAAAGTGATTGTAAATGAAAGCAAGAGTACATGATTTATTATGTATTAGCATGTTTACATTGGCAATTTAATCTTGAATATTTTATTGAACCCTCGTATTCTCATTCATACCGGCGTGAATTTATGGAGCGAAGAGCACAGCTTGAGCGAGTGATCAAAGTGTTGCAAATCGCTAACATCGCTACCTGTCCAAAAAGTTAAAGCAATTTTATCTTTTGTTATTTGCAAAATACAGAAAGTGATTCATTTGTGGTAATTTGAATTACTTCGAGTCCATATACATGTATTATCTTATCGTTCGTGTTTAATTTTCGTTTCTGTTTTGGCATTGTGATGAGTTTGTGTTATTTGATGGTTTTCTGTGTTTATGTTACACATTTTAGTATTTGGGTAAAAGTCAGCTCCACAATTCACTTACTTTCTGCGAAAAATATTCGTCGTTGGTTTTTGGAGGAATATATAAATTATTTCTGTATAATCATCGTTTCCATTATCTTTTTGTGGATTTCTAAAAATGTCTTCTTATCCTAAAGTGATCTTAATACATATTTATATTGCTTTAAAGAATGTTTTCTCCATTGAAGGAATCGTTCATTTAAAAGATACGAAATCGAATATTGAGTTGATATGGCTTTATAGACATAATTATAATTTTCATCTCTTGGTTTGGAAAGATTTCCAGCCTGGTAATTTTATCTACCTGTAATTTTGAAGCATGTATTAAGATCAAGAGTGTAGGACTGCTATTAATAAATATTAATATCCCTGTTGTGAATCAGTGGGCACTTCTGCTTTGCTTCTGCAGGAGTAATTGTTAAGGTTATTAAATTATGAAATGTTTCATTATAATTGTTTCATCTCTGTAAGCATCACTGTTAAATCCATTTGTTTTTTTAAAGTGTATACAGTTTTTGCTATTAACATTTTTCAATTAATTGCATTATCCAAATCTATCTGTCTGACAATTTACTATGTAATCTTCTGCTGACCAAATATATTATTATTATCATTTTAAATCTTAACTTCTGAGTTGGTAGAATTCATTTTTTTTCATAAACTTAATTTATAGATATGTTACACAAAAGAGTTCTCTATAGGAAAGATGTGCTACTTTGTAAAAAAATTTCCTACACCAGGTAGACTAATTATAACTCTGTACTTTATCTATCTTTTGTTTTGTATTTTGAATTTCCGACGAGTCCTATACATGTATTTTTATATTGTCTTTGGATAATAAAGTCTACCAACAGTTTTGGCTATTAAAATGTTTCTATTATTTGCATTATCCAAATCTACATTCTCTTCCTGCCTCAGAAATATTTCAGGTTGGTAATTTTACCAATGAGCATCCAGGGAGTGATCCAAGGTAATTTAGATACTTATAATTATATTGGCTTTCGTTTAAATATTCAGATTAACTGATTCGAAATCCACTTAAAATTTATTAAAATACAAAAATAAGTATAGGTATGCGGTAGAATGCAGTGACAACTAACTCCATCTGTAGAAGTAGTATGTTACTACAACCGCCGGTCAAATTTTAATACATTAAGTTGGACAACCTTGTCTGTACTATTTGGCACGTCAATTTGTGAAGAATCGGTAGAAGAAACCTTTGTTTTGCCATTAATGTTCAACCTCAATGAAAAACATACTGTCGTTAATTATTCTAGAGCTATGCATTACATCCTAATCATCAAAGAAACCAGCACTCTAATTCTGTCTTTCTTTTCACTTTCAATTTAACTAACTGTGTTAGTTCGTTATGGATGTCTTATTTATTATTATTGCCATTTCTACAGTTATTACCTATTTTTTTATTCCTAAAGGATATTTTGTGAATCATTTGCAGCAAAATGGGTGGAATTCGTTTGGAGAACTGTTGCAGACTTTGTTTCATGGAAGAATTTGCACTCAATAACGTTTTCTCGCATCAATCGGCAACAGGAGATCCTTTGTATCATGTTCTTAATTTTTTATACGATATCAGGTATGTGAGATGATTGCCAATATATGAGCTATCGTTTTTAAAAATGCTGAAACATCGCAAACAATGATTTAGTTCTATGTTTTGTCATGTCGTACATTGTGAATTTTTCTGAAGGTCTTACTTTCGATGATTAACAGTCATTAAGATATTCTAACAAATATATTTTTATTTGATTTTTTACTGTTATTAACGTTTCGGTAGCGTATATTGTAATGTTAGTTTATTGTAATGTTAGTTTTATGGGTAGAATTTTATGGTTGGCGAGTGCTATGGACCGCGTAAAGGCAGGAATGCGCCACACCCTGACCCTGTTTCGACCATCGGAGCGTTTCCGGAGTGCGGGTGGTTAAACATGTGTTGACCATCTGCATAAAGGGAATGGGAAAAGCGTTGGTCGAAACGTTTGAACAAAGTGCAGTGATTGGGTGAGAGAAACCGACGCTAAAGAAGACGCGGACTTCTGGGCGTCCTTTTCTTTAGGAAAGAAGTAGTCAAAGAATATAGCTTGACCAGAACGGTCCTCAAAAACCCTGGACCCTCTCCTGTCGTGATTTTTAGTGTTCCCTCCCTTTGTGTGAATTCGTCCCCCAATTATCGTGTTTTGTGGATTAATATGTGTTCTGTGTGTTAGGGTATTGTAGTGTGGTATAAGGTTTATTGGTGGTGGTGTCTTTATGTTTCGTTTTCTTCATCTTTATTTGGTTGTTTGTGTCTTGAGTGATAATATGTGTGTCTTTTGGGGGTGTAGTATTTAATAACTTTGAGGTTTACGTATTTTGCGTTTTCTTGTTTGAATAGAGATATATCAATTAAGAGAAATTGTAGTTTTATTTCCTTCGGAAACGAGCGACCCTGAGCTCATGCATTTCGTGTTAAATTTAATTTGTTTCTTCTTTTAAATATTGGCGCCCAACTTTCGATCTTTTGATCAGTAATTTAAATCATTATAACTTTTTACGCCCCGCGCGGCATTTTGATCATTTTTCTTATTTTATGTTAAAAAGTATCGTTACAACTTGGCGCCCAACGTGGGGCCACTGTTATAACTACTGTTAAGCAATCGGTGGAGAATCTCGGGTACCGGGTAGATGAGGAATACCAGGCCATCAGCGAGAGGATCTATGAAGTAGAGAATAAATTAAACAAAATACAACAGGAAGTTCGCAGGCCAAATGAGGGCGAGGCCTGTAAGGAGCAGGTGGATGGAGGTGAAAGGAGACCAACGTCTGAGATCTTAGAAAAAGTTTGCGTGCAGCAAAAACAATTGCACCAATTGGACTTGCCCACTACTCCTGATTCGGGAAATAAACAAGACTCAGTGCCTGGGTTCGAGGCCACTATGTCGTGTGTCAGGAAGGCAGATAGTTTGCATATTCATAAGGCAAATGTTAATTCGCTGACCGATATTCTTTTCTGGGATCGGAAGGAAGAGCTGTGGATAGAAGGAATAACTACCACTTACGCATCAGTCCGTCATCCCCAATCCAACCCCAGTGACGGGGTAATGCGAAAATTAGATCACTTCTTCAGGACCTTCTGTCATAAAAGACATACCATGTGGCATATCATTCTTAACCTGTTAAGTTATCTGTTCAACTGTGTGGTGCACGAACGCATGGGGTTAATTCCTAATGAATGGCATTACGGAAAGAAACCCCAGAATATCCTTTGCAAAAGGAAAAAGTTTCCCGAGGTAAACATACCGCCCCTCGCCCAGGAGCATAAACTGGAAGTGACCCTGGGGCGAATGACCCGAAGGGCGACCGCCCGGAGAAAACGTTGTGACCGCGAGAAGAAGGTAATTAACTTCAGAATGGGAGAAAAAAGTCCAAGCAGTTACTTGTTAAAGTGTTATGTGAACAGTGAAAGTTTACTTATAACTGCAAAATTGTTTTATTTTTTTTTTAATTTTAATGCAATGGGGAATGATTTTAGTGGCGAAGAAAGTGTGAGTGATTGTGTTTCCGTGTGTTGATGGGTTTCAAAAATGTCATGAACAGGGAAGTAAGATAAATTCTATGTAGTGTTTGAGCGGATTTTACGTTTTTTTCATATTGTGCTATTTGTGTGTGGTAGGAAAGGTGCTAGACTGGATATCTATGTAAAGGTGAATTGGGAGAACTTTGTCGGTTTGATATCATTTTGGTCTTAATTGAAGTGTGGTTTCGGGGTATTTTATTGTATTTGTGTTTATATTTTCATGTCTGATGAATGTGCTTTTGGTCGGGTTTATGTCTTTTTGAAATTTTGGACGTAAGTGAAGTGTGATTTCGTGGTATTTGATTGTGTTTGTGTTTATGTTTTCATGTCTGATGAATGTGCTTTTGGTCGGTTTTATGTCATTTTGAAATTTGTGTCGTAATTGAAGTGGATTTTGTGGTGTTTAATTGTGTTGTTGTTAATATTTTCTTGTTTTATTCCTGTGATGATAGCAATAGGAAGGAAGTTGTTTGGTTTTATTTGGAGTTTTGGGGGAAGTTTAATCCTGTCAAAGAGGTAGTTGGCAAGATTGCAAATACTGCATTAAATTGCATTCTCACGAAAATAGCGGAGACTTTTGGGGGAAAACGGAAAGAGAAATATATTTTGGGGGTGTATATGTGCTTGGGCGTTTGTTTAAAGGGAAGTATTTATGTTTTGTGGGGTTTTGTCTTGTACGTAAAGATATTATTAAATGCTTGAAAATAGATGTTAGTGATAATCAGGCCTCTATTGCATTCAATTGCAAATTTTGCATTAACTTGCATTCTCGCGCGTAGAATTATAGGATTTTGGAGGGGAAAGGAAATTTAAAATGTAACTTGGGATTTATATGTGTGGGTTGTGAAATAGGGAAAATATTTATGTTTGATCAAAAGTTTGGAGCAATTTCTCTCAGAAGACAAAATTTTACAATTTCTGGACAACTTAGGAGTTAGAAATCCAAATTTTGTCTGGGGGGCTATTGTAATGTTAGTTTATTGTAATGTTAGTTTTATGGGTAGAATTTTATGGTTGGCGAGTGCTATGGACCGCGTAAAGGCAGGAATGCGCCACACCCTGACCCTGTTTCGACCATCGGAGCGTTTCCGGAGTGCGGGTGGTTAAACATGTGTTGACCATCTGCATAAAGGGAATGGGAAAAGCGTTGGTCGAAACGTTTGAACAAAGTGCAGTGATTGGGTGAGAGAAACCGACGCTAAAGAAGACGCGGACTTCTGGGCGTCCTTTTCTTTAGGAAAGAAGTAGTCAAAGAATATAGCTTGACCAGAACGGTCCTCAAAAACCCTGGACCCTCTCCTGTCGTGATTTTTAGTGTTCCCTCCCTTTGTGTGAATTCGTCCCCCAATTATCGTGTTTTGTGGATTAATATGTGTTCTGTGTGTTAGGGTATTGTAGTGTGGTATAAGGTTTATTGGTGGTGGTGTCTTTATGTTTCGTTTTCTTCATCTTTATTTGGTTGTTTGTGTCTTGAGTGATAATATGTGTGTCTTTTGGGGGTGTAGTATTTAATAACTTTGAGGTTTACGTATTTTGCGTTTTCTTGTTTGAATAGAGATATATCAATTAAGAGAAATTGTAGTTTTATTTCCTTCGGAAACGAGCGACCCTGAGCTCATGCATTTCGTGTTAAATTTAATTTGTTTCTTCTTTTAAATATTGGCGCCCAACTTTCGATCTTTTAATCAGTAGTTTGAATCGTTATAACTTTTTACGCCCCGCGCGGCATTTTGATCATTTTTCTTATTTTATTTTAAAAAGTATCGTTACAATATTCTATTTGAAAGTGATATCCCATACTGATATAGTGTATTTTTGATATTTCTAATCTAATGTATAGTTAATAATAGTGTGTGAATGAATATTATGTTTCTATGATGAAGATATTCGAAAATGCTGGTCTTCTGTCACATATATTTTCCTCTTGCGAGTGGAGAATAATAGAATTAGATGCATGCAAGAAGAATGATCGTTCTGCGGAAGTTGGAATTATGAAGTTGATGATCAAAACAAGACCTTTATGTTGAATTCTGATAAGTCTTCGATAACTTTCATTTGTGATAATATTCGAGGTGATCGTTTGTTATAGAATATCTCTGAACTAATCATGTGTCATAATTAATGTTGCCGTTCAAGGAAATTACACACAATTGTTATCCTTTTAAGTTACACCAATTCCATTCTCATGATTTTTTTGTAAGATATTAGGAATCTGCAACAGCAACAGTCCTTTGTATACATGAAGTTGACGGTATCCCCCAGAAAAGTTAGACCTTACTCCACTATAAAATAATTTTTTCATGTTATTTGTTTTCTTTACAAGATGGAATAAATTTACTCATCTTTAAATGGAACTGAGTTTCAGCATTTCTACATCTATAGCTCTGCTGTCTTCCTGCATTATGCTGCTCTCATCACCCAGTCATCAAGAAAAGGAACTATTTGAATTCGGCAGGTGCCAGAACCAGTTTATTTTGAACTTGTTGATGATGAACAGAAAATTAAAATAAATGTATTGTGAACATTTCATACAATATTTAAATACCTTGTGTTAATAAAAACTGAACCTATTTTTATGTTCCTATTTGTACAATCTTGAAGTTTGCTGAAATAAATATTAGATCACTGTCAACGTACTTCCCTTTTGGTGAATTCCTTTCACCCTTTGTTGAGGCTCGTCACGGAAACAAGTTGACAGAAGCTAACTCCAAGCAGTTGAAGAGTTTACCGGAGTAAAAGCAAGAAGTGAGGTTGCTGACTGTGGCAATGATATTCTGAGTGAAAAAACTGCTGAGTTTCCTAATAGTTTGAGAAACAAATTGATGAAAAGTCAATTCGATCCAATGAATTATTCAATACAATAATAATATGAATTCCTTCAAGTAATGTCATTGTTACAGACAGAACATACAGCTACCATCGGATAAAAACCTGCAGCTATTAAACAAACAAAATACTTTTTATCTATAATATAAAACAGAGTTGGGTGTGTTTGTATGTATGTATGTATGTTCGCTAAAAACTCGAGAACCGAGAGTCGCAAAACTTTGAAATTTTGTACATTATTAAAAGTCAACCCCCCGCAGAGTATAGGCTACTTTTTATTTCCCTAAGGTCCACGGTTGGAACCCAGAAGATTCAAAACTTTTCCGTAAGAAATACAAATAAAGTTCATTTTTTCGTCGTGAGATTTATTTCCTTAGCAAAACTAAATTAGAAAAAACAGTTGTAGGAAGTCGAAACTAGCATCAAAAGAAGGAAAATAGAATAAAGATTCTTATTCTGGTCGAGAAATATCATTTGCGATTCGAAATTGTGAGAATATTGATAAAATATACGAAACTTTTAGGTCCATTTCCATGTAGTAAACAACTGAGGTGATATATATAGATTAAAAATTCACTGCACTGTCAAGGTGCCTATTGGCAGTAGCATCATGGAATCTTAATGAGAAGGATGCCGGTTCGAATCCTTGGTACACCAAAATTTTTTTCCTTTTTATTTTCACAAATTTTGTTTTATATTCTTTTTATTTTGTAATTAATTTAATATTATACTGATGATCGTGCAAATATCATCATACATCGTAAGAATGTGCATGATCGGAAATATTGTGTATGGGAGAATAATGAAGTCACGAAGAATAGGAATTATATTTATTCATAATCTGATTTTTTAATCATTCGCAAGCACCCAAATGATAATTATCATAAAAGCATATGGTTTATAATAAATAATGGTCATATACATGCATACATACAAACATTCACACGATTTATTTACAGAGATGGGTAGAGTACCGAAGAAAAGTAACTGGGCTCAGTTACAGTTACTTTTTAAAATTTGCAATCAGTTACAAGTAAAAGTTACAATTTTAAAAAGTAACTAGTTACAGTTACAAGTATAGTTACAGTTACTTTTTGTAAAACCTGAAAACCGCCAATGAGATTTATGCAGGAGGATCTATTGATGAGTTTCCTTAAAATACAAAATCGACGCATATCATTTATTAATGACAAACAATGCATTTTTCTTATTATTTCCTGAGGCAGTAGTACAGTTACAGTGGATAACCCAATGAAGACTAAGGAGGTAATTGTCCACATTTTTCACAGAAGTTACCTTACGATTGTAGTTTTAACCATAGTTAGAATACAAATCGATAATGTGTACGGATGTACTATATTTGGATTAACTTAGCCTTTTAAGATTAATTACGATTAACCTGTCTAATACAGACATTCAAGATTGAGACCAAAATTAAGCTTAGTGCTCAAATGCTGCAAACATTCAAAAGAAAGTAGCCTCTAACCCATTAATCAATAATACGCTCTTTCAAATGGTATTAACTCTGGCGAAGACACCATGCAACCAGGAGAAAACCCGAAAAAAATAAGACAAAGGGGTATCAAAAAAGTAAATAACCATCTAAAGATGACAAGTTTGCATACTGTGATTAAAGTCACATGATGGACACCAGAAATTAAGCAATTACTTTTCATTACTTTAGAAAATATGGAGAAATAATAATATAAATCTTAGTAACTTACATTTTAAACGAAACAATCAGTAAAATCGATATGAACAATCAGGTTTCACTTTGAGGTATTCATAAATACAAACCGGCTTCACGATAAAATTCTTTTACTAATCCACAAATACAGTTACAAAAACGACCAGGTTTCGTAACCAAGCTACATCTTCAGGTCACAGGTGTAGTAAAAGAGTTTTATCATGAAGCCGTTTTGTAACTAACATTTTATTTGGTTTTTCATTTACTTTACAAAATAATTGCATTTCAAATGCCTCATCTCCTAAATAGACCTCTGAACACCTATTGAGATATTGACATTGGTGAATACTAGGGAGAAAAACGTTACTAACACCCAAAGAAATTTGTACGAAAGATGTTTTGTTTTCAAAATACAAGCATTTGAAAATTTCACAATTTCACTTCAGTCAAAACGTAATTCGCACCACCACCATCTTGGATGACGTCAGGTACCACATCCATGCTTTTGGTACGTATGTTTCGTTAGTGTATGAGGAAGTTTTTGTGTATAGATAACTGCAAATTCTGTGGTTAACAGAACACCTCAAAATGGCAAAGTATAACATTACGTATTGCATTGTGCCCAAAGTTCAATAATACGACGAGAAGTGGCCCGGATAAATATTTCTTTACAATTCCAAAAAATACTGCCGATTTTCCCGATGTCCCGATTTTTCCCATTTATTAGCATTGCTTTGATTTTCGGGAATTAAAAAAAATACTTCCAGGATAGGTAGAGAATCAAAACTCAAATCAAAAGTCTATACATATGGTTATGATCTATCGAAAATATAAATGATTTTTACAGAAAATATCCTGGGTTCGACCATAGGACGATGCAACAATTTGCCCTTTAAAATAAATTGAGGCAGTTTTTCATTATTTTTTTGATGCACTTATGGAAATGATAGGAAGTTCTCGCTATGCTAAAAGATGTATATTAAGATTTAGTTTAAGAAAAAAAATTAGATACGGCGATACTGTTCCTAGGTTCGATGCTAGAGCACATTAAAATTTCTTTCATAAGGAATATATGTGAAAAGTAGGACGTCGTTTGAGGCAGTTGCAGCCAATATTTCTGCTTGAATTTTCATACATAGTTAGAAATGATGATCTTCTATTGTGCTGCACAGAAAGTATTACCATTAAGACCCGAGTTCGATGCCGGGCGGTAAATATATCTCCCATATAAAACACATAGGGGTAGTTTTCCATTATTTTTTTATGCATTTATCGAAATGATAGGAAGTTCTTACTTAGGTAGAAAATGTATATTCAGAATTCGTTAAGAAAAAAATGTAGATAAGACCATGTTTTTCTTGGGTTCGATGCCAGAGCACATTGAATTTTCTCACATAAGGAATATAATGGAAAAGTAGGACGTCGTTTGAGGCAGTTGCAGCCAATATTTCTGCTTGAATTTTCATACATAGTTAGAAATGATGATCTTCTATTGTGCTGCACAGAAAGTATTACCATTAAGACCCGAGTTCGATGCCGGGCGGTAAATATATATCCCATATAAAACACATAGGGGTAGCTTTTCATTACTTTTTTATGCATTTTTCGAAATGATAGGAGGTTCTTGCTTAGGTAGAAGATGTATATTAAGACTCCATTTAAGAAAAAAAATAGATAAGACCATGGTTTTCCTTGGTTCGATGCCAGAGCACATTAAATTTTCTTACATAAGGAATATAAGGGAAAAGTAGGACGTCGTTTAAGGCAGTTGCAGCAAATATTTCTGTTTGAGTTTTCACACATAGTTAGAGATTGTGAACTGCTGTTTTGCTGCATAATAAGTATCACCAGGAAGACCCGGGTTCGATGCTGGTCGGATAAAATGCAGCGAATTAAAGAATATTTTCATATTATTTTTTCTATTAAGGACCGTCTCGATATGATGCCGACTTGAAATTAGTGTTATGGATATGCTTGCAGTATGCAAGCAACATTTTACTCGTATCTATTATAGACAATCGGTGTGGATGATGAAGTGTCGACGGAAGGATGTTCTGTCGCAAAAATCATCCGTTTGCGTCTGTGAAGATCATTTTGACGTAAGCAAACACGATGAATATAACAATATTTGCTACACTACGCCAAATACCATCAAATGCAACTTAGCATTCGTTCTTAGATATTGCTTTATGTGCACGAGGGCGGAAACATTTATGTTTTGTATATATTGCATTGTTGATAGCTGAATACGTCTTTATTAACTAAAGACGTATTTTGCATCCTTAGTTAATAAATGGTCGATAAGAACATATTAAATTTGCGTAGTTAAAATGCGAAATTATTACGTTCGATTCATTTTTTTTGAGAGGTAGGTGAATGCTCAGTCGTGTACACTTCTTTGAAGCGCACCATATATTTGATGTCATCGTAGCGTTATGTAGGTTTAATTATTTAGATCCTATTTATAAATTGATAAATATTTATAATGCCTAAGATTCATACAATAAATATAATTCTTCCTTTTTTTGTATGGTTAATTAATGATGTCCACAGTAGTTAAACACAAACATAAAATAACGAATGGACCGTACCGCTAAAGGTACTAAAGGGCCGCGCGGATGTGGTAGCTGACGTCACATTTACGTCAGCCAATGGAAATACGTATTGAGGTGGGGGTGTCTGCTGAGCAAAATTGCTTCCTTTTCTTGCGATTATAAAAAAATACATGGCAAATTATTACCTGAAATATACGTTTTACGTATGTATTTCCCCTTTTTGATATTTTAGAATATGTTTGAAGGCTAATTAAAAGTGAGTCCAGAGGTCTATTAGCCCTCTTTGGTGCAAGAACCTCCTTGCTAATGGAAAACAAACGTTCAACATGGGCGCTGGATGGTATCCCACAGTTGAGTTTTACGAACATATCTTTCATTATTGGATATGACAATTACATTGACAGATCAGTTCCCACATTCCCAAAATAAGCCCCGACCTCATCGACAGCTGGGGCAGTTAGAAGTTTAGAAAAAGTTTGCATCTTACCGCCATATTCTCAGTGCCTGAGCCTACAGTTAAATAAAAGTATGGCTCTAAATACCCGAAAGGAAAATTTTTTCTGACTTAGCCATTTCAGGTTACCGATGGACAAAGATTCAGTTGGATTCTGTTAGAAGAACAACTTACATTTCTCTACTGTTGGTAATGTGTAAGTGTAAGCTTATTATGTTGGTGGTATGTGAGTAACCGTTTCTTTTTGTCTTACTCTCAACTTCCGGTTGTTGTTGACACATGTTCGAATGCTTGTATCGCAGTATGTAAGTTCTTTATCCAATACAATCTTTAATATCCAAATCGTGCCTTTGGACTTTTATTTAAGAACCAAATAACCTTTCATCAGGTTATGGGCCCAGTATGTGTATTGGATAGATAAACGTAACGTTTCGGAAATTATCAGTTACTCGACTGAAAACTACGTGTGGGTGATAGCGGGTCGGAAGAAAGCACGCCGGCGTCACTTCTCGAAGATGGCTTCAGAAGAGGAAAGGTACAAGCTCCCATTGTTCAATGGCTCCAATTATTCGAGCTGGAAATTTCGAATGGAAATTCTATTGGAAGAGAAGGAACTTCTGATTTGTGTTCAGAAGGAACTTACGCTTGCGGAGGTTAGCGGTAATGAGGGACAACAGGCGGCCACCCGAAAGAGCAATGCTGAATTATTAAAGAAAGACCGGACCTGCAAAAGAGAAATAGTGCAGAAAATAGCTGACTCCCACCTTGAGTATGTGCAAGGTAAAGATACAGCATTTGAAATGTGGAGAGGCTTAGCCTTCAGCTTTGAACGGCAGTCATTAGCCACTCAAAGCCGTCTCAGAAGGCAGCTCTCAGAATGTAGATTCAATCCTCGGAGGGAATCGCTTGATGAATACTTTCTCCGGTTTGATAAACTGTTGCGGGAATTAAGGAATGCCGGAGGTATCATAGAAGAGAGGGAGAAAGTATTGATTCTTTTGCAGTCTCTTCCTAATGAATTCAAGACGGTGGTAAGCAGTCTAGAGACTCTATCGATAGCAGATCCTAGGCTCATTACGATGGAGATCGTCAAAGGAAGGCTGTTAGACGAAGAATCGCTGCTGATGTCCAGGACGTAGCATTCAAGAGAGGTACAACCCAGCATGGCATTTGCAACTCGTGGAGGAAGGAATGTCGGGAATACGAATCATCCCAGGAGACCCAGCTTCAACAACCAGGGCTTCAGAGGTAACAGCTTTGGACGGCAGTCGACGGTTTCATTCCCGTTCCTGTGCCACAACTGTGGGAAACCAGGACACAAGAGAAGGGACTGCAGGAATCCTCCTGTAGCGTCGGACAACAGAAGGAGGTTTGGACGGGCCAATGCAGTAGGAGCTGAGGTAGAAGTGGAGTATTCTTTTTCAGCTGTGCATGGAGAGAGGCCTAATTGTCTAAGTTGGTTTTTAGATTCAGGAGCTAGTGAACATTTGATAAACAGTAAAGAATTTGTAAAGAACATTAAATCATTGCCTTCTCCTCTTCAAATTAAAGTAGCAAAGTCAGGCCAGTATTTAGTTGCAAAAGAATTTGGGGACGTTTCTGTAAAATCATTTGTTGATGGTAAGCCTGTGAAGGTAATTGTTCGTGATGTGATGATTGTACCTGATCTAGAGTTAAATTTATTATCTGTTAGGAAATTAGATCAAGCTGGTTTTGATGTTGTGTTTAGTGATGGAAAAGCAATAATAATGAAAGGCAAAGTTCCTGTGGCTGTTGGGGTAAGGAAGCATAAACTGTATGAACTTGAATTTGAGCTCTCCAAGGAAATAGGCGAAGCGAAATTAACAGAATCCGAATCCAAGATATGGCATGAAAGGTTTGGCCATATTGGAAAATCAAATTTAGAAAAACTTGAACAAATGGTAGATGGCCTAAGCATAGGAAAAGGTGCTGAAAAGGTTTTAAATGAAAAGGTATGTGAGACATGTATTGCAGGCAAACTTGTGAAATCACCCCATTCACAGGAGAGAGTTAGAGCAACAAGACCATTAGAACTTGTCCATAGTGATGTAATGGGTCCCATCAATCCTGTCTCATGGAATGGTAAGCGCTATGTTCTAAGCTTTATTGATGACTATACTCATTTTACTGCTGTTTATTTTCTTACCTCAAAATCTGAAGTGTTTCATTATTTTAAAATTTATGAGGCAATGGCTTCAGCCCATCATAATTCTAAGATGAGTAGATTTCGCTGTGACAATGGGGGTGAATTCATATCCAAGGAATTGAAAGATTTTTTTGAAATGAAGGGTATTCAATTTGAGTTCACAATAAGATACACTCCTCAACAGAATGGAGTGGCTGAACGAATGAACAGGACTATGGTAGAAAAGGCAAGATGCATGATAATTAATTCTGGGCTCTCTAAGACCCTTTGGAATGAAGCTGTCTTAACTGCTGTGTATCTCATTAATAGAAGTCCCACCAAAGCCCTTAAGAATAGTCTGCCTGCTCAGGAGTGGTTTGGAAAACGAGTTGATGTAAGCAAAATTAGGACCTTCGGTTGTGTTGCTTATCTTCGCCCTCCTGATGTTAAACTCGAAGGAAAATTTGGGTCCAGATCTTTAAAATGTTACTTAGTTGGGTACTGCCATAATGGATACAGGCTTTGGAGTCAATCTGACAGGAAAGTTATTTCAGGGAGGGATGTTAAATTTGATGAAAGTAAATTTACTAAGTCTTGTGAATTTGTAGACTGGGAAAGTGATTATGAAGCTGCAAAGGAGAACTTTCCATTGGAAAATGACCACTGTAATCTGGAGGCACTTGATTCTTCCTGGGAACCAATATCTGAGGCAGATGCAACAGGATCAGGCGGAGCACCAAACTCAGATGCAGAACCAACAAGAGAAGACAATATGGAGTTGGAGACTGAGGGTAATGACCTTCGCAGAAGTGGTAGGTTAAGACATCCCCCTGCCTATTTAAATGACTTTGTGCTACATGACTCTGAAGAAGTTAATTTTGCTCTTTCTGCTGAGACCTTTGTTTCTGACTTGCCAGAAACATATGACGATATAACAGGTAGAGCTGACGAGAAATTATGGTATTGTGCTGTGAATGAGGAGGTAAAGGCTCTCAAAGAAAATAATACTTGGACATTGGTGGAATTGCCTCTTGATAAAAGAGCCATTGATAGTAGATGGGTATTTAGAATAAAAGCAGGGCAAAATGGTGAGGAAAAATATAAGGCTAGGCTTGTAATTAAGGGATGTAGTCAGAGGAAAGGATTTGACTATTTTGAGACATATGCCCCAGTTGCAAGGCTAACTACGTTTAGAACTCTTCTGGCTGTGGTCAAATATAAGGGTATGGTTGCTCAACAATTAGATGTAAAGAATGCCTTCCTTCATGGTGACCTTAAAGAAGAAATTTATATGAAGCAGCCCAAAGGGATGGATGATGGTACACAACTAGTGTGCAAGTTAAAGAAAGCCTTATATGGACTAAAGCAAGCCCCTCGAACTTGGAATGAAAAGTTTAATAACTTCATGAAGAGGCTGAAATTTATTCAATCCAAACATGATTCCTGTTTATATACTCGTAAAGATGGTGCTTCATTAATATATGTACTACTTTATGTTGACGACATCATCTTGGCTGGGAGTGAAATGAGTAAGCTTGATGTAGTTAAAAATTCTTTGTTGTCTGAATTCAGAATTAAGGACTTGGGCACATTATCAAACTTCCTTGGTATAAAAGTGTCTTGGACAGATCAGGGAGTAATTCTAAGCCAAAACTCCTATTTGGTAAATCTTCTTAAAAGATTTGATATGAGTGATTGTAAGTCGGTGTCAACTCCCATGGAAGTTAGCCCTCCTAGGGATTTAGTTGGACCTTGTATTGTGCAAGAGAAACCCTATCGTGAGTTGGTTGGATGTTTAATGTATGTAATGACTACCACTAGACCTGATTTAAGTGCTGCTGTTAATTTCTTCAGCAGATATCAATCAAATGCCACAGAACCTCAATGGAAGGGTCTAAAAAGGATTCTCAGGTATATCAAAGGAACATTAAATCTTGGCCTGCTTCTCTCTCCTCAGACTTCAACAGCATTGGTTGGCTATGCAGACTCAGACTGGGCTGGTGATATTGATAGAAAATCAACCGCAGGGTATCTGTTTGAAGTATTTGGTGGGATTGTTTCCTGGGCCACCAGAAAACAGGCCACAGTGGCCTTATCTTCAACAGAAGCTGAATACATTGCTCTTTCTCTTGCAGGAGCAGAACTTGTTTGGTTAAGAAATTTACTCTTTGAATTAGATATAAGTTTTGAAGGTCCTGTTGTTGTTCATGAAGACAATCAGCCTTGTATTCACTTAGTTGGGAGACCAAATCATTGCAAACAGAAACATGTTGATGTAAAATTTCATTTTGTTAAAGATTTATGCAATGATGATATAATGTGTTTACAGTATATTGCATCTGAAGACCAAAAGGCTGACATTCTAACCAAAGGTTTATCTTCTAAGCAGTTCCTTAAACTGTGTTCAGAAATTGGAATGATTTCGCTGCATGTGTAAATATTATTTTGTATTTGTAATAATCATTGTTGTAGTGTATTGCTGTTTTTTTTTTTATTTTTTCTTTCGTGTAAAATATAAGTTGAGGCGGAGTGTTAGAAGAACAACTTACATTTCTCTACTGTTGGTAATGTGTAAGTGTAAGCTTATTATGTTGGTGGTATGTGAGTAACCGTTTCTTTTTGTCTTACTCTCAACTTCCGGTTGTTGTTGACACATGTTCGAATGCTTGTATCGCAGTATGTAAGTTCTTTATCCAATACAATCTTTAATATCCAAATCGTGCCTTTGGACTTTTATTTAAGAACCAAATAACCTTTCATCAGATTCTGCGAGATGGATGGATCAACGCGAGTATCGAAATCTGGACGCACCGATCAACACCGGTCAAAGCCCCTCGTCGAAGTGAACGAAATCGTCGAAATGTGCTAAGATCTCAAGGATTTTAAGATCCTCATTAGTTTTTCCGGAATGGACTGTAACTATAATTTCCATCAAGCTCTCTATCGTAATTTGGCAGAGTTATGCTCGTAGAAATACGTGTTCACACAACGTTTTTGGTAGTCGTAGTGACGATTAAAAAGTAACGATTACTTTCAGAAAGCAATGAGTAGATTACAAGTAATAGTTACATGTTTTCGAATGTAACGATTACAAGTAAAAAATACCTGAAATGTAATCGTTACCGGTAACTGAGTTACTTTTACTCAGTTACTCCCCATCTCTGTTTATTTACTTATAGTGGACAGTTTGAAGTAGTTGGTAATTAGTATTTGGTTTATCGTTTGGAGCTTTTGTATTAGTATTTGTATTTAACAGTACTTCCTTCTCCTGTTGAGATGCAACGGGTATATAATATATAATTTATCTCTCTCTATTTCGAGTGCTATATATTTTATTTCTGCAATGTATGTTAAATGTTTGATTCAGTTGTCCTCTTGTACCTGTATGAAAACGTTACATTAAACGTGGTACTGCTTATCCTAATGTGATCTTAGAGTATACTTATATGTTCTCAGTTGAAGAAATATTTCATTCAAAGTATATGAGATTGAATATTGAGTTGGAGCGGCTTTGTAGACTTAATTGTAACTTACATTTCTTAATATATTGGTTTGGAAAGTCTGGTATTCGATATTTACCAACAATTATGAAGCATTTGTTACGATCAAGGTTATTACACTGGTATTTATGAAATTAAATATCCCCATTGAGAATCAACGGGTACTTCTGCTAGTACTAAATAAACAATATTCATTAATGCTACATTTTTAAAACTGCATAACGAAAGTAATTGATTTTTATGATTGAAAGACATCGATTGATGTCAAAGAAGTTTTCGTTTTCATTCTTTTGTGGTTTATGGTATTTTCTTTTGATTATTAGTTTTATCTGAAGATATTAACTCTGTTTTCTATCATCAATGCCAGAATATAGTCATAGCAAATGACTTGGTAATCAAAATCAATTTAGGGTAACCGACACCTCATAACCTCCTCGCTATTTCTAATATATTTGGATAGATCTTGTCCAAAACTTTGAAATAACTCAAACCTTGAGTAGTTATGCTCAAATTTTAGCAACAGATGGCCAAAACCCTGAACTTTCACAGATATTTTCAAGTTTTCGATGTTTTTTGGGTTAACCGCTATGAAAAATTCAAAATTTCTACTGAATTTGAATAGATCTCTTCAAAAACATTAATAATGAGTCCAAACATGACTAGTTTTACTCAGTTTATAGCAAAATATGGCCACAAACCTAAAGTTTCACCAATTTTTTTCGAGTTTTCGAAGTTTTTTGGGTTAACTGCTGAGAATAATGAAATATTTGTGATGATTTATGTCTGATCTATTCAGAAACTTTATATGAGGGAAATATTTACTAGTTTTGCTCAATTTTAAGCATAATATGGCAAAAAACCTGAAATTTCACCAATATCTTTCTGTTTTTGACCTTTTTTGAATTAACTGTTTCGAAAAATGAAATATTTTTAATGAATTTGGACATATCTCGTCGAATATTTTAAGGACAATTCCAAAATAGACTAGTTTTGCTCAATTGTTAGCAAAATAAGGCCAAAAACCTGAAATTTCACCGATTCTTTTTAGTTTTTTTGCATTTTTTGGGTTAGCTACTACGAAAAAATTTAATAATTAGACAATTTGCATCGATCACATCAATAACTTAAAATTGAGTCAAAATTTTACTTGTTTTGCCCAATATTTATCCTATATTGGCCAAAAACCTGAAATTTCACCAATTTTTTTTTTGACATTTCTTGAGTTAGCTGCTAGTTAGGATCAACATAAATGCAATCATTTCAGGGGGAATACTCACTTTTAAAGCCTTAATTGAAATTAAGATTTAAAGTGTTTTAATCATCTTTTACAATATAAAAATTAAAAATCCTTCTCAGAATTTTATTGATTTGGATTTTATCATGCAATAATATTGACAAAGATGTAATTTTTTTGCATAAAAAGAATATAGAGTAACTTAGTTTACAGGTCCCCTTATTCCTCAAAGAAGTAAAGGAGGATTTTTTTTGTTTCCATCGTTTTTTCTTATCTATTGAACCTAGTTTACATTGTAAGAGAAAAAATATTAAAAACATATATATATATATATATATATTAAAACCATTTAATTTTGCTTATTGAACCCTTTGGCTGGAATGTTAAAATAAGATTGATTCCCTGAATGTTTTCAAATCTCTATTAAAAAATGGTTTTCTTACCAACAATCTGTTATTCCTTGGTAAATGGAGTTATGGTTGTATCTTTTCATCTCTTTTGGTGTCTGTATAATAAATATATGAAAACAGGTATAATAGGAGGAACCGTTTACTCTTATTCAAAACACAAACATAGAGGGACCCATTAAATTATTAGTTATAATAATAATAGTATATTCACAATTAATAAAGTCTGACCGGGAAGATTAAAAATTTTTTGTTCATCAATTTTTCATTTAATACATCTTGAGGTTAACTAACAAATAAAGTAATTCATGTTAATATCATGACTTTAAAAAGAAAATATATAGTTTTAATTCAAATTTTACAATTTGGACATCTACATTTTCATTTTAATTATATCTTCTTTAATTCATAATCTACTTCATACTAAATCAAATTCTCTCAATAAAAATTCATAACTGTTTGTGGCAAATCACATGAATTGTAGCTAATTCAATCATTTCAGTGATATAATATTTATTTCAGCAAACTTCAAGATAGTACAAATAGGAACATAAAAATAAGTTCAGTTTTTATTAACACAAGGTATTTAAATATTATATGAAATGTTCACAATACATTTATTTTAATTTTCTGTTCATCATCAACAAGTTCAAAATAAACTTGTTCTGGCGCCTGCCGAATTAAAATAGTTCCTTTTCTTGATGACTGGGTGATGAGAGCAGCATAATGCAGGAAGACAGCAGAGCTATAGATGTAGAAATGCTGAAACTCAGTTCCATTTAAAGATAAGTAAATTTATTCCATCTTGTAAAGAAAACAAATAACATGAAAAAATTATTTTATGGTGGACATAGGTCTAACCTTTTGGGGTATACCGTCAACTTTATGTATACAAAGGACTGTTGCTGTTGCAGATTCCTAATATCTTACAAAAAAATCATGAGAGAATGGAATTGGTTTAACTTAAAAGGATAACAATTGTGTGTTCTTCACATTTTATCTTTAAAAAAGTAATACCTGTATATTTTACAGAAAATACTAAACACATTTATTTAAAATATTAAGAATATTGATACTATTACTGTTAAGTGATTATAATTATATCTACAAAAGTTTTAATATAAAAAAATATCAATCAATATTTTCATTTGGCAATATCCAAGTCTTGTCCAACTTAAATAACTAATGAAAATGTTTCTCAAATATTATTTCTACTGGCAAGAAAATAAAAATCTTTGAACCTTATAAAATATTGACCTTTTCAAATAGTCAAATTAGGTTTAATTATTGGTAGATTTCCTTTCCTGAAATTATAGTGAATTGCACCATCATGATAGTTCTCTTGTCATCACTCATAAAAGTAAAGAACTTCAAAAACTGATACATATACAATTATTGTAACAGGAGCAATGTTAGATTTAGAAATAATGGATTTAAATTCTCAAGTATTTTTTTTAGGCAAATCACTCTGACAATCCTTTTTGCGGGATGAATGCAGACTAATGTATTTTTATAAGCATTCCCCCATATATTATATTCCATAAAATTTATTTAGAATGTACTAGAGCATAAATACAAGGAAACAGATTCAATATTGAAATCCCATTTCAAAAGATGGTCTAAAGTCAATCCAAAATATTCTAAATTACATAACATTCAAATAAAAGACATATAATGAATTTTTGGAGAATATTTAGCATTAAAAAACAGATTTATATCATCTGGACAAGGATGATTTCCAATATTATAGCACATGAACCTCGTTGTTTTGCTAAACTCTATTCCATTGTAAGCAAAGCATTTGCTGCGAAAGTCAAAATCTTTTTCTACTCATCTCAATTTAAAAGCCTTCTTTTTCTTCATAATGCAAAGCAATGTCATCAACAAAGGGCGTTGCATTCCCTTTAATATCATAGTTACTCAGGTTAGTGATATATAACAGATATGATATACAACCCAATATCCAGTACTCCATTTTCTATAAGTTTATCAACACTATATCTATTTCCAATATAAACACACTGATTGTAGGGATAAGTAGCTCTTTATCTTGAATATACTACAATTAGAATTGCACTTTTAAAGCTTTAATTGAAATTTAGCATTAAAGTATTTTTATATTTTTTTACAATATAAAGCAATAACAAATGCTTTTCAGAATGTCATTGATTTGAATTTCAACTTGTAGTGATATTTCTAAGGATGACCCATCCTCAGGAACTTCCTCCTCAGACAGCCCATTTGGAGACGGGAGTACTCTTTCTACATCATATTCACCTGGTACTTCTTTATATATAAAAGATTTCATTTATCATTCCTGCATTTGCCTGCATGATGATCTCTCTTTGTTTTCCTGAAATATCTAATTCTTTCTTAATTGGGACCTAAGGAAAAGACAGCTATGTTTTATAATCAAGGAGAACTGATTCCAAACTAACACAAGTAATATCTGTAAGGTTTAGAAATACAGCATCAAATATGTCAATGGAAACAAAAGCCACGCCTCCCCCAATAAGAGGCAGTAATGATATAAATAAATGTAAATATTTATTTGGAAAAATCAAGTATCAATTTTATAGCACTCTTCTACATAATACTATTCTCAGAAGAGTGGTGAGAAAGTAAATAAAATGTATATTATATATCAACGTCATTCTATATACCAGAAAATAAGAATAATCACTTGAATACAAAAATATTGGCTCAGTAAGATTGTAGAATATTTAAATTAGCAAAACTAACTGATTACAACTTCATCATCGATGGTAATTTCCTTAAATGGCAAAAACAGAATAGCAACATTAATTATGACACATGATTAGTTCAGAGATATTCTATAACAAGCGATTACCCTGAATATTCGCACAAATGAAAGTAATCGAAGAGTTATCAGAATTCAACATAAAGGTCTTGTTTTGATCATCAACTTCATAATTTCAGCTTCCACAAAACAATCATTCTTCTTGCATGCGTCAAATTGTATTATTCTCCACATGCTAGAGGAGAAAATTTGAGATGGAAGACCAGCATTTTCCAATATCTACATAATGAAACATAATATTCAATCACACACTCTTCTTAACAATACGTAAAATTAAAAATATCTAAATAAACTAAACCAGTATGGGATATCACTTTCAAATAGCATATACGCTACCATAACGTAAATAACAATAAAAAATTACATTTAAATATATTCGTTAAATAACTTTCTGACTGTAAATCCTCGAAAGTAAGACCTTCACAAATCCACATAGGTAAGGTTAGGTTAGGTTGGGTCGGGTTGGGTCGAGTTGGAATAGCTGCAAATAAACAATTTCTAAATTATTTTGAAAAAAGCAAAATATTACTTCCATGTCAACATGGATTTAGGGAAAACCATTTAAGTACTACATCTTTAACTGACATTGTAAGTAGCATCTTTAAATCCCTTGATTTATCGAAATCAACTATAGGATTAGCCTATTAATTGTTGATAATATATGTAGATGATACAATAGTGTTACTGAAAGACAAAAATCTTTAAGGACTAGCAAACAACTTCACATACACAATAGAGACAACGGAAAACTGGCAGACAGTAAATTGCCTGAAATTAAACTTCAAAAAAACCAATGCTGTTCATTTTCAAAGTAGTAAAAACTTGACAACTGACATAAAACCATTTTGAAAAAAAAATAAAATTAACATAAATATAGAGAACTCCATGAAAATGCTTGGAGTACATTTTGATGAGCTTATGTCCTGGAAGGAGTATATTTGTTCCCTGGTTGAAAAGTTAAACAGTGCATGTTTCACTGTGTCTTGCATTTCCCCAATTGTAAATATTTCTACAAGATTGACAGTATACTATGGTCACTTTTATTCAATTTTGAAACATGGTATCATACTATGGGGAATGGCTCCTGCTTGGCAAACAGTATTTTAAGTTTAAAAAGGATTATGCAGATCATGACCTATTTTTAATACAGCGACTCATGTAAACTACTGTATAAATAAATTAAAATATATAAGATCTTTACATTAACCAACATTTACGAGGTATTAAATTAAGTTCATTAAATAGAAAAGATTTTGAGGACGAACACAACCATAATTTTGATACCTGAGGAAGAAACAATATGAATTATCCTATCCATAGACTGTCAATGTATGAAAAGACCCCATATTACATGGGAATCAAACTGTATAATAAAATTCCAAAAGACTTTAAAGAAAATTATGGAAAATCATAAATCTTTTAAAGAAAACCTACATCAATTATTATATAATAAGAGTTACTACAGAGTCGAGGAATTCTTAAATGACAATACTGCAAAGGTGTATGTAAATTGATAAAATATTTCTGCTGTTATATATATTTGTGTAATTCAGTCTTCATTTAAATGTAAGAAATTGTTATTGTGATTATGGCAATCATGTTAATGTGCATAGTTGTAAGTTTCAATGAAAAAATTGTAATATATTCAAACATGTTGTATGTTTAGATATGTAGAATCTTTGATAAATTGAAAGAAAAATAACATTTTATATCTTCTTTGGTGTAATTGAACTAGTTTAAGTTGACCACTGTATATTGCCATGTCACCTATTCAGGCCAGAATTATTTTCTATCTTTGTAATGAATGTTTTTGTGATGCAAATAAATAATTATAATTATTATTATTATCTCAATGATTTTAATAAGATACTTATTTATTATAATGTTTACGATTTTTCAGGTCTCTCCTCTCTTCCAATCCTCTCAGCACCCCTTCAGATTACTTCGATACCCCAGGAAATCATCTAATTAAGGGCTAAGCAGAGAGCATTAGTGTGAAACAAAAACAACATCATTTACTAAAAAATATAATAAAAATCACGAATTACATCAATCGAAGATAACATAAAATACGTATTTAATATAATATTTACGATTTCTCCAGTCTATCCTCTCTTCCAATCCTCACAGCAACCCTTCAGATTACATTGTAACTCGAGGGAATCATTAATGTAAGGGAAATGAAGAGAGAATTAGAGCAAAACGAAAACAACCTTATTTACTATAAAATGTAATAAAAATCACGAATTACATCAATCGAAGGTAACTTAAATCTCAATTGTTGTATTCCTGAAATATCTAAATCTTTCTTAATTGGGACCTAATTTTTGTTTGTAATCAAGGAGAACCGATACAAGTAATACAAGATACAATAATATAACAAACACAAGTAATATCTGTAAGGTTTAGAGATACAGCATCAAATATGTCAATGGAAACAAAAGCCATGCCTCCCCCAATAAGAGGCAGTAATGATATAAATAAATGCAAATATTTGTTTGGAAAAATCAAGTATCAATTTTATGGCACTCTACTACATAACACTATTCTCAGAAGAGTGGTGAGAAACGTAAATAAAAAGTATATTATATATCAACGTCTTTGTATATACCAGAAAATAAGAATAATCACTTAGAATAATACTTGTATTCACAAATATTGGCTCAGTAAGATAGTAGAACATCTAAATTAGCAAAACAAACTGATTACAACTACATCATCGATGGTAATTTCCTTGAATGGCAAAAACAGAATGGAAACATTAATTATGACACATGATTAGTTCAGAGATATTCTATAACAAATCATTACCTCGAATATTCGCACAAATGAAAGTAATCGAAGAGTTATCAGAATTCAACATAAAGGTCTTGTTTTGATCATCAACTTCATAATTTCAGCTTCCGCAGAACGATCATTCTTCTTGCATGCATCAAATTCTATTATTCTCCACACGCAAGAGGAGAATATTTGAGACAGAAGACCAGCATTTTCGAATATCTACAGCACAGAAACAATATTCAATCACACACTATTATTAACAATACATTAGATTAGAAATATCAAAAATACACTATATCAGTATGGGATATCACTTTCAAATAGCATATACGCTACCGAAACGTTAATAACAAAAAAATTCACATATAAATATATTTGTTAGAATATCGTAATGACCGTTAATATTCGAAAGTAAGACCTTCACAAAAATTCCCCAATGGAAGACATGACAAAACATAGAACTAAATCATTGTTTGTAATGATTCAGTATTTTTAAAAACGATAGCTCATTTATTGGCAATCATCTCACATACCTGACATCGTATATAAAATTAAGAATATGAAACAAAGGAACTCCTGTTGCAGATTGATGCGAGAAAGCGTTATTAAGTGCAAAACCTTCCATCAAACAAAGTCTGCATCAGTTCTCCAAACGAATTTCACCCATTTTACTGCAAATGATTCACAAAATATCCTTCAGGAATAAAAAAATAAGTAATAACTGTAGAAATGGCAATAATAATTTATGAGACATAGATAACGAACTAACACAGTTAGTTAAATTTAAAGTTAAAAATGAAAAACAGAATTAGAGTGCTGGTTTCTTTAGTGATTAGGATGTAATGCATAGCTCTAGGATAATTAACGACAGTATGTTTTTCATTGAGGTTAAACATTAATGGCAAAACAAAGGTTTCTTCTACCGATTCTTTACCGATTGACGTTCTACATAGTACGGAGGAATAAAATACAAGAAAACAAAAGAGAGTACCAACACAGTAGGAGCCAATTACACGCTTTCCAGCAATATTACCAATCTAATTTTTAAAATGTTGCTCATAAACTCTTTTAGTGACTAATTACTTGCTAAATAGTATAAATTGAATACTAAAGCTTAAATTTGTATCTAATATAGTAGAAATGTTATAAGATAAAAGGTCATAAACAAGAAAATTTTAATATTTAAGAGAAATATTTTTTTTTAATCTGAATAATGGTGATATATTATTATTATTATTATTATTTATTTATGTACGGGCAGAGCCCTATCATCATGGTTACAAATAAATTTGATAATCTTTGAATATTAAACAATACAATATATTCACAATAAATAAAAAGAAATATATGAAAAATAAAAGTATAAACATTTGTATACCCAATTAAAAGGAAGAAAGCAAATCACAAATACAACAAAGTTAAAATTATTTCAGAAACTAAACTACATTAGACATAACAAAACTCCTGAAAATACAGTTTGAGACATTAAAAAAGTCAATTCTATTACAGAATTTATTGGCTTCCCTCAAGATGCGATAGAATGGTAAATAAAACATGTAATTTCTATGTAAGTGTGGAACATTAAAAAGAACAGGGTTTCTGGTAATGACTATAGGGCAATTAAAATTAATAAGTGAGAGCAGTTCAGAACATTTAATAGAGCCATTTAAAATATTATGCAAAAATAGTAGACCGAGCTGCTTCCTCCTAGTAGAGAGAAGTGGTATGTGTAGTTGACACATTAGTTCCTCATTCACAGCTATCAAAGAGTCCTGGCTTCGACACCAGGTGTCTCTGCAATCAGAAATTGATCCGATTTTTAGGAATTATTTTGAAACCTTTTCCAATAATATAGAAACTTGAAATTCGGAATATAGATAGATATCATATATAGGTTTCAGAAACAAATATAAGATTTCCAAGATCGTCCTTGGTTCGAATCCAGAGAGCAATTTACATTCGTGAAAATCAGAACGTCTTTTGAGGCTGTTGCAGCCAATATTTCTGCTTGAATTTTCACACATAGTTAGAGATGGTGATCTTCTGTTGTGCTGCATACTAATTTCACCAGGAAGACCCGGGTTCGATGCCAGACTATGGAATTTCAGCGAATTTTAAGAAAAATTTCATTCTTTTTTTTTTCGTTTGAGGACCGTCCCGATATGAAATTAGTATTGACGATCTTCTTGCAGTATGCAAGCTACATTTTACTCGTATACATATATATTTGAATGCAATGTTCTATAAAAATTTCAAGTCAATCGACCAAGTGATTTTCGAGTTTTGCGGGCACAAACATATGCAAGCTGAATTTTTATACATAATATATGTGCATAATTCGGTGGATTACAATAATTTGATTGCTTTTACAACCCTTTCATTTAACTTTCTCAATTGAAAAGTGTTCTATCATGAAGAGAAATAACCAAGGAATAAACACAAGGAAATAAAAGTTCCACAATTTCCACACAAAAAGTCGTGTAACTTTGACTAAGTTATTTATTTCCTTGTGCTTAGTTACCTATGGAGTTCCTCAAAGCTCATTCGATTGATTTAAATAAGGAATATTCTTTTCTAGATTACCATTTCCCCTTACTCTCGTGACTCCTATAGATTGTATAATCCATGAATTTGTAAAATTAAATTATCCTTATAACAACACTGTAGAAAAATTCACACAATTAGCTTTGACGCTTACTAGCACCATCTTCAACATTTACATACATACGCGATCCTCCATATGGCGTGTGCCTGGAAAAAGAAGAAAGAATAAGGGGGGAAAAAGTGTGACCTGCAGGTGTAGGGTGGAATTCCTGGATAACTGTTAAACGGGACAAAACGAGATAAGTGGGGGAGAAGGACAAGATAATCCTTTCGTTGCCAAAAGGGAATGGAAAGGAAGAACCTTCTCGTTGGGAGAAGAGGACTTGGGTTGCTATTTGCTTGATTCGTTTTGATTTTATCTAAAATAATGTGTCCGCTAGCCTTCTCTGATATATGTATAATTTTTAGCTCGCAATTAGAAGAATGACTCGAAGAATTAAATCTCTCATAAAGTGGGACTGCAGAGTATCAGATTAGAAATTTTGTATGTTCTTCAGCCTATAACTTACGAGATCTCACTGTTTATCTGATGTGGATTAAATGAAAATAATCATAAATCGCTTGATGAAACCAATGTCCTAAAAATTGGATCAATTGATTCCTTATCGTTTCAAAGTAATGGCTTCCAGTAAATACTTTTGTTAAAGGTCAGCAGTAGACGTCCTTTTGGTGAAATTCTCGAAATTTTATTTCTCAAAAGTTTCTCCTCTCGTATTTTTAGCTATTTACTGATCCACCAATCGACTTCGACGAGTATTATAATTAGTTTATCTCGGAGTTCTCAGTATTTTAAGAAGACCATCTTTTATTTTATCAGTTATGAAAAATGATAAGACCGCTATCCGTAGAATTGTGACTTTTGCATGACAATGGGTTAATCGACGTCTAACCAAACTTAAGACTTAGCTAGAGGTATGACTTATTAACACTGGACGGAGGATGGGCAAGTTATTGCGTGTGTGTTACAGTAATGACGATTATAATTGCGTTAAATACGTATTTAAATGACATCTTCATTTTGTATTTTATAAACCAGGTGAGATCGACTAGCAAATTTTATCAGTGAATCAAGATGAGTTGAACGTTTTGGCTATCATTAACACTGAGAGAAAAAAATATATTCACTTGCTCTTTGTGGTTTTTTATATTAATTTTTAAGGTTCTTAAAATCTACGAAACTAATAACTGTATCTAACATTTAATGGGATAAAAGAATTGAAAACACTAGACTTTAAATGATAGTAATGAAATAGAACCAAAGGAACACTTGTTTACTCAAATAGCTATTTCTTAAATTTTCCCGTTTTGTTGTTGATTGATTTCTATGGGTTTCTCGAAGGTCTATGAAAATCAATGGTTAGAAGAAATAGCGAAAAAAGCCTGAAAAGATGAATGTAAATATTAAGAACGTATTTTTGTAATTAGAATGCTCCGATGCTTAAATTTCTACGGGAGTGATCTTAGTTAATAGATGATTAATTCTACTCCTGAAAGCATAGACAGTCCGAGACATGGGCAGTCTGGAAGACCGTTCACAGCGTTTGTGGGCTCTTCTCAGATCCCTTGAAGACTCTCAAATATAAAATTATACGCGTATAGCTTAAGTAATTTTAATGATTACAACTGGTCACAATATTTTGGGAAACTTTTTTTTATCCATTAAGGGTATCTAGTTCTAAACGTCTGCCTGTCCAGAATGTCAATAATCTTTAGATTACCCCCTCCCAATGATTGGAATCAATTTTCTTCGCAATGGATGCAGCTTTCTTTGGTCCTAGTTCTCTGAGTAATTTCCTTAAATTCAAATTGATAGAAGAAGCCATTAATTGGTGAAACTGCGTTATGTAAGAAACTGTAAATATTTTTCCTTAGTTATTTCCACCATTTCTTATAGTTGTTGAGCTATGGCTATATTTGTACGGAAATTACATTTAGGAAAGCTGCTAAATCAGGCTTAATCAATCTGAGTTGCCCTTACATCGGTAAAAGCCGTTTAATAATTAAAATTTAGGCTTCGTATTTTCCCACTCCTTTTTTTAATGAGAGGCCAGTTTAGTCCATCAGCCATTATCGAATAAAGCACTAGAAATACTGACATCTCGTACTTATTATCCATAATTACTCTTAAATAAGATGGTTAAAGCTTCCTTTCTTGGGAAATATGTCAGGAGAATCTATTACTGCTGAATCTTAATGCTAGTTTCCATGCCTTACCTATTCTTCCTTAAAACTTCTTGGTTTAAAGATAAGGAAGACATTTACGCTATCATGAAGGTCCAGAATATGCAAAATTTAAATGTGTGATTTGCTCGACATTTGGGTGGGATCAACTGGCGGAAGCTCTAATTGTATGCACGAATGTATGCACATTGTATGTATATTCTTCTAAACCAACATGATTATATCCTACCCTATACCAATAATTTTCAAAGCAAAATTAATTTACATTGATAATAAATAATTTCGCCTATGATAGGTCTATTGTTATTGGTTAATGAATTTTGGATGCAAATGAACGTTTTAGAAGTAAGTTCACATAAAACCAAATCCAGTATGTATGGAAAATGAAACTTCTAAACTGCCTCAAAAATCTTATAAATAGCCAACATCCCAGGATCTGTGCACATCACTTCCAAACCTGTTCACCATATTATCTTCATATATTTTAAATGTATGTCTTAAGAATTGAAGAGAATCAACATTCTTTTCTTAGTAAGCATAAAATTTTCCGTATCCCCATTGTTTATTTTCCTATCATCGTCTCCATGAAGTAACCCATTCATATTCCTTCATCGACGAACTTTTCCTTATATCACCATCCACAACGAAGAATGGCATTTTCAAGCAATTCTCCCTCTTATAAAAAACCCTTAAAAGATGCCTCAAATATCAGAGGAACCGAAGACGGAAGTAACCTGTGACCGCTCCTTTGAAGACCCCTTCTCTTTCGTCTCTAACCCCCACGGAGAAGCTACCTTTGTTTTCTTGAGAAGGAAGGTATGCATGGTACCGATTAACCGTTATGGAGACAAAAATATTAAAAGCAGACGTAGCACCAAAAGGTGGACTTGCCACAGAGATCCTTAGCAATAGATTTACATGTATTTTTCATGCATCAGCGTTTACGTGCAAATATTAAGAGTGGAGTTGTAACAGCCTAAAGTTGTTGGCTCATACCTTTTTCCAATGTTGAAACTCTAATCGTTTTAGCATTTTAAAATTTTTGACGGAGAAGGTTTAAATAAAGGAATTAAATATTTACAAGTATATTATTCAATTCTTTTTGCACTTGACTCTGCACGACTAGTCCTGATTTCATTACCCAGAAGAAATTTTCGCGCGTAAAATATAAAGCGGTTCGTTAAGAGACTACCCGTTAGATAGCAGTGAGTCCAAAATGATCGGAGCCCTTCGTTGGGTATCTTTTAAGAATATAACTCTGTAAAGACAATAATTATTGGAGATATTCCTTAGCTGTGATTTACATGACGAAATACGCGACGACATGATCCCTATTCTCAACCATCGTTATTTTCACAGCCAGATGGTAAAAAGAATATCGCGAGATAATAGCGAGGACAGATAGTATATATTGCTATCATCTTACGTATAGTATAAGGTGCGTAAATATGTAAATTATTTAGATAGTTGAGTGTTTCACATTCTCTGCAATAAACCTTATGGAAGATTGCGGATAGTTAATTTAAATGTATTTCTTACTTAAATATCTTTCATAAATCTGCAACACCATTATTATATTTATGATATAGGTTTTTTCTAATTTTTCCTACTTCCGTTGACCTAATTTACAGTAGTTCATATTCTCTTAATTATCGTATCATAATTAAGCATAATCTTTACGAAAACGATCATCCTGCAGGCATGTGGAGCTTTAACTGAAATAACCAATTTCATTCTAAACCTGCATTGATGGATAATGTTATGTTAGGAAGAAATATGAGCAGCCAAAGTAATTCATGTCCAATTTTTTATGAAGAAGAGCGAATCACACTTTAGATTCGAGCCGATTTAACGAAATACGAATTTAATTCTTTCATAATACAATACTGCTTTTACCGCAGCAAAAGCAATAACTTTTAGCGAGTATTTATAAGATATATATCATCACAAAAGCCTTCAAAACGTGCCAGGCATAAAGAGGAAGACGAAAAGCGCACTCAAAACGGAGAATCTGAAAGACTCGCCCCTCTCGAGTTATGCTGGTTGCATCTTAGGTGGAAACTTTTTTATGCTGTTAGCTGTACAATGAAGACACATAAAGGGTTCCAAATTCAATTACCAAGATAAAGGAAAATAATGTGTCCACATCGATTTCAAATAATAGTGTTGTTTTGAAGAGGTGGCAATCAATTGTTACTCTGGTATTAACAATTACGATAAACAAAGGTACGGACCAGTCTTAAGGTTGGATGTAACAAGAGACTTCTTGGCCTCGATTTCGCCCTAATCAAAGACGCTTTTCTGATAATATTAGTATGCTGTTTTTTAAGAACTTTCCAAAGAGATAGACGGCTGTAAACCGGTATGAGGAAGAAATTCATATACACCTTGATAAAACGCGGTCTTCTTTTCCCTATTTCTTCGCGGGATCGACGCTAGGGCATTACGGATTTTTATCTCTAATGAATAATTTCGATTTGTAAGGAACTTTCCGAATATCGACATGAAATCGACGTGGGTATATAAATACACACAACCGATGATTAACATGGCAATTACTACTCATTTAGTTACAAAAAGTTGCAAGAGTCCAAAGCACGCACTCGCATATAAACACAACCATGCCTACGTATTTTTCTTTTAGCAACAAGTTCACATTAGATATCAAATAACATCCACTAGTGGAGAAGCACATGCAAAAACAAATATTTATATAAATATCAATAATACCACTCATTTACTTACGAAAAGCAGCACGAAAAGGAGTAGAAGTTTGCTAACCACAGAAGTCGTTCCGCAGGAGCTAACAGGCAATACTGGTGATTTTAAGCTTGATCAGCGCCGCCTACCGGTAGCATTAGTTCCAGAAACTACCGATAGGTGGCGTTGCTATCAGGTTGCCTTTGGATGTTATCCCTTTCTCCCTTCTCTAAAACTCGCCATATACACGGGGAAATATTTCCTGAAAACATTTCCAGTTATGGCTGACACTCTTTCCTGATTGGTCGAAAATAGAACATGTTCTATTTTCTACAGATTTCCAGTCCGCCATAACTGGAAATATTTGACTATCCTGCCACCTTGGCATCAGCACGGAGAACTTGTTGAGTAAGTAGAAATCATGACTTATGTATCGAGCATTCCCATTGGCCACTGTCGACTTCTGCCTAGAAAACGCCAATGGGGAAGAATTGAGGTAGGGCAGGGCCACTGTCTTCTGCTGTCCTCACTGCTTTGTTTACCTTTTGAGGTGTTTGTTGCTTTCAAGCTTTTGGTTTCGCTCTCAATCCAAATCACATGGACAAGTTTGTGAAATGTAAAACCAACGAATAGATATGCAATAAAACGGTATGTAGATATGAAAACCGCTTATGATAATAAATGAAATCAATCGAGATTGACCATCATCTTAAAAGGATATACTGAAAATGAGCACCGTCGATGGAATAACACGTTTTAGTACCTAGTGTATACTGTGAAAGTTAAACGGAGTACAAGTAATACAGGCAAAACAACTCTTTAATGCATATTATTCTTACTCGTAAGTTTACACAGTTTAACCTTTTAAAATTGTTCACGAGAATCATACTCACGTGTGATAAGAACTTAGAATATTTTATCAAATTTTGGACCATTTATATTTACTAGTGGTCGAAATTCAACCGTAATTCATTGAATTTTTAAGTCTGAACTTTACTGAAGCTCTTTTGTCAATGAGTATACCTATGTTATCATTGCTTATATATTTTTTCATTATTTTTCTATTACGTCAGCTGTGAGCGTGTGCAAATACCTTATTAGGGTGTGTTGTTAGCCTTAATTCCCTTCGATACCTAGGAAATTTAAAATTTGAATGTTAGTAACAATATAAAAGACAATTACAACTTGTAGTTTCATTAATTTTTAATACAATTCATTGTCGCAGTTTTAATTTTGTAGATTTATTTCCAAAAAACTCCTTAAATCGCCGTAATTTTATCCCTATTGTTTATGAATCAGTTTGCAAATGTAGGCATCTCAGTTAATTGCCATCTTAATGAGAAAACGCATAAGCTCGGATTCAACAGTCGCCTTGGTCGTAAACTTCCGTTCATTTTGCACTACTTCTCGTAATTTCGACCCGAATACAATATACTACGACCAAAATAAGAGTCTCTATTCAATTTCCTCTCTTTTGGTACTGATCTCGATTTCGTACGACTATTATTTCTCATTTAATTCTGCAAAAGAAAAAATTTCTGCAATTACACTTAAGGAAGACCAAAACGTCGCGGATCCGCCATAACTGGGAATATTTCCTGGAAATATTCCCAGGAAAATTTCCCCGTGTATGGCCGATCCACCATGTTGGATTTTTTGGAAACATTTCCAGGAATTTCCCTGTGTATGGCCGCCTTTAGATTGTATCGTTGATGAGGGCTCTCGGAGATGAAGTGAAAAATCAAATATTGTCGACAATATTTTATTTTAGATTGTACCGTGTATGACGGGCTTTAGGTTGTGTTAATTTTCGAGGCGCCGAATGAATGGAAATGTCTAGCTTACCATAATTTGTGTAGATCCGAATTGCTTTTTAATCTTAATTCGTCTTTCTTCCACGATCTTCCAACTTTTATTTCGTTCACTCCCCAGTTCTTCTGGTCATCGAAAAATGCCGTTATACTTTTATTCACCTTTTCTGAAGATACCTTTTTAGGTTCATCCGTTGACCTTAAATGAAATACACATTAATTACAGGAATAATTAAAAGTAAGAGTTCTTATCTGAGTGTAAATATGTACATATGCCAGTAACTTGAGGAAAATCGTTCACTTACCAGCAGAGACTCCTGCTAAGATTAAAAAAGAATGGTCATCCCAATGCAAGAGAACTTAATTTATTAATCGCTGGGATAATTGAGGATGATCGATGATATAAATTCTTAATACTTCTCATTAATGACATCTTAAGCCCGTCATACACGGTACAATCTAAAATAAAATATTGTCGACAATATTTGATTTTTCACTTCATCTCCGAGAGCCCTCATAAACGATACAATCTAAAATAAAATATTCTGTTTTTTAAATCCAACATGGCGGATCTGCGAAACCTGATTCTCGCTAGAATGAAAGGGAAGGATCTCGGCTTAAATACGCAGGGAAGGGCTGAACAAAGGAGATTTTTCATAGAATATAATGCTACTTGTGTGGTAGTTGGCTACCTAAAACAAAACGGGCTAGAAACAGTTTCACATATGTAAATAGATACAAAACTCGCTCACTTACAATGGAAATGAATCTCTCGGTCTGACTCCTCGACCAAACCATCCTGGAATAATCCACAAACAAAGAAAATACCACAATTTTAAGGATCTTTAATCAATGATTATAACTCTATGATTATTGCTTATAATGTTTTTGAAGTTTGTTCTATTACGTCAGCTGCGAGCGTGTACAAACACGCCATTAGGTTGCGTGTTGTTTGCCTTAATTCCCTGCAATACATATGGAATTTAAAATTAAATGTTAGTAACAATAAAAGAAACACAATTACGGCTTGTAGTTTAATTTATTGTTTGTTTCAATTCAAGGTAAATTTCTAGTTTCACACAAATTTACCCAATTCGATGTTACTTTTCATTTTTCATGTTATTATTGAATCAAATTAATGCTAATATAATTGAGACTGATATTCATAGAGGTATAAGATATAGTGCATTTGGAATTCATTTCATTTATGTGAAGATACGCGTATTTTCCGTTGACACAAATAGTGCTTGTTAACTACTATAATAGAGTATTCGTTTATTTGGTTGCTAGAACAAAATCGCGTTTGTATATATTGCTGCCTTTCGGATGATTTCGACGACAAAATTTTCCCTGTTTTTAGAACGTAAACATATATCGTTTGAAGTTTTATCTACAAAGCCGAAAATATTAATCTACATTATAGAAGGTGATATTATTCATAAAATTATATAGCTCCAATCAATTCAATTTCAAAAGTTAACGTATGGTTTTATTGCCATAAAATTTCGGCTCTTCTTCTCAATACATTTCTTATGAGCCTATCTTTCGCATTGATTCATATGAGAGCAGAGTCCAACAATCACCTTTGTCGTTAGGGAATTGTTTATGCACACAAAATTTTCACCATTTTTGCCTGAATTCTCTCAATTTCGACTCGAATGCGATATTCTAAGACCAAAATAAGAATCTTTATTCAATTTTCTTTCTTTTGGTATTGATCTCGATTTGGTACTACCATTATTTTTGATCTAATTCTTCACAATAAAAAATGCCTGATATCGATCAAAATGAACTTTGTGTGCATTTCTAATTAGAGACGATTATACTGGTCCAGAGTCAAACCAAGGATATTTGGACATAGATTTTAGCTTTCTGCATTCTTTCTCCATATAAACTTTAACTATGCCAAATCTCAAACTCCACCGTTCGCGAAATATGCTTAAAAAGGGATCCAAAGTTTTCTCTTCACGTATTAATATGTAGATTAACTCTTAAATAACGTATAAAACTAAACTAAACTAAAGTAACTAATCTAGTAACTACTAAAGTAAACGGGTATGAGTTTTTAAAAGAACTTTTTCCACTCAAGAAATCTAGAAAGCAGCAATTTCAAAAGGTAAACAAGGCAATGGGGAAGTTAAAAGAGCGCGTCAGACAGTGTTGCAGGTGGCGGAAATCGATTGTGGCCAATGGGAAAGCCTGATACATCATCCTTGACATCCTCAAACTCAACGAGTTCATCTTCCTGACACCTAGGTGACAGGATAGTCTAAATTGTGAAAATGGCCGATTCACAATAATTTTAGAATAGAACATGTTCGAAAATCTGAGAGATTCTCAAAAATCAGCCAATCAGGAAGAAGACGGCGGCCATGTTTCACAATATTTTATTTTAGATTGTACCGTGTATGACGGGCTTTAGACGATTATTAACACAAAAACTAAGGAAAAATGCAATATATTTAAGGTCAGGTAGATTGAGTCATTCCGATAAAAGACCTTTTGGCTCCTCAATATAAGTGAATAAAAATAACTCAATACCACAAAATTCAATCTATAGAACTTCAGAAATATTTCTGATAAATAATACAAATGGCATATATACAAATATATATATATATATATATATATATATATATATATATACACTCATAACATATATTAACAGAGCACCTCTATGTGAATAGAAAATGATTTTACTCAATTAAAGCCCAAATTGTAAGTCTCAATCCAAAATACACCATTAATAACTTAACTCTTCCCTTGTCATGAATCTTATTTTGTGAGTTTTCAGGTATGTGACTCAACCAAAAATATTAAATGCACTGGCCATCTCCTGTTAAAATATTTGGCAAGCCTATCCTGAAAATATTGTGCCATCCCTCAGTATGACCAATTTATGGAATTGCAACTAAGTATGACACAATATGACAACTAAGAGCATGTTTTTAAAGTTTATGCATGTAAAGTATGTTTCTATGTAATATGTTTTATGTAAGGTATGCATGTATTTTATATCCATGTTTTATTTCATATGTATTGCCTTCCTGAGTCTATTTGTGAGTCACAGCACATGTAGAAATGACTGTAATGGTAAATAAAAACAGAATCGAACTGAAAAATGAGATATTTTTAAATTTCCTTTCCTTCTCAGCCTTAAATAATGTACTACTATCCTTAGATATTATCAAAGCATTCCAAAAAAATCAATTGCAATTTCTTTTCCTCAATACTTAAATTAGCATGAAGGTTTATCTCCAATCTTTACAAGAGAAACTTTATAAAACCTTGTCTAAACTCATCATAAAAAGAATTGGTGTGATCAAGTCAAGTTATCTGTAGTAATATAAGCGTAGGATGCAATTCCATTTTAGTGCAGCTATTTATCTTTTTGTGTGCACCTTCTCTTGTGAGGTGGTGGAGTAGGAGAAGGGGTTGCCTGCAGTTCAGAAAGAGGTGTTCTTTCACTGGAAGTGGACACATCATTGGATATAGAAGAAACAACTTCCAAAGGGTACACCTCTACTACCCCAGAGATATCAGAATCGAGCTGGAATTGATATAGTGTAATGTTGAGTTAAATATGCTATTCAAAATTTGATAAAAAAAAGTACTTGAAATCATCAATTTATGAGAAAGTCTGGCCAGATACTCGTAAGCTAAGAACTTAGAAACGGGAAATTACAAATCATTAATAAGGTTCGACTGCAACATAAATGCACTTAAAATGTTTTAAGCAAGATATTAATAAAAACCTCAGTAAATGAAGTGATAATTTTCAATGGTACAATATAATTTAAAACTGGTGCATAGGTGGGGTTATTCGAATTTATTCTTCTACATGTGGCCCAAAGTCGACTGCGTACTGTTTCACTTACGAGTTTGAACGAACAAAATCGTGTAAAATGTATACGTTTCCGTCTCTAACATTCAAAACGGCACGAGATTACATTACAAAAATTACAAACGGACAATTCTAAAATAAATTTAATTCACGATTACTTCAATTCGGTATATGACAACGTATCATAACAGCCTTAGCATAAATTTAATATGTACATACATTTTTCCTCCGTTGTGAAATTGGCGCAAAGGGGCTCGAATCTGTTTTTCTCTGCTCACTTGTCTCCTCGAAACGTGGTGACCGCTTATAATTCTCATAGTTTCTGGAAAATCGCTTTCCGTTCGAGTCTCTGAAACGCGTGGGAGACCGCAGACGGAAGAGTTTACGATCGAAAATGAAAGTTTCCATTTCCGTTCGAGAAGACTCTGAAACACCCCCATGATTGTCCCATGCATTTAGAGGGAAGCAAAAGGTGATCGCAACGCTCCTAGCGTTCTGGCACGGAACTACGAATATGAGAATGTTTACATCCAAACAGGAGCTATGAGAATTTTAGCGATAGTTATCACCCGCACGTAGTTTGAATTTTGAATAATTTCATTTGCATATTATTCACATTTAAGGAATAATTAATACACTGGACTTAGGGAAGGGCTATAGATATTGCGGAAGACAGTCAAGAATTACTATTTACATTCACACATTTATTTCAAAACCAATTTCACATATACAATACTGCCAACATCAATTACAGGTACATAGCTCCTTACAATTACAATAAGCTTACTCAAACATTAATTCCACACACTATAAGAAAATAATATTATAATCTAATAATGTCAGAAATTAGAAAGTAAATCTTCATGACAATCATGAATTTGTGGCTGAATCTGCTATCATTCTCAGGGCCTTGAGTGAAGTTGTCGTCCCCACGTGATGATTCTGTAAGAAAGGAAACATGACATTAGAGATTATGAGCAATTCAGTGAGTGAATAATACTGGCTGATTATTCCGCAACCACCCAGGAGGTTATCAGCGTGGCTGCGTTTCTCTTTTTTCATAGGGTATACCTATTTGGTAAAGAGATTCCCCTGTAGGCCTATGAGAAACCAATATGTCCCTAAATTTACAGGGCTTTAAATTTTTTCATCTTCTTAGAATGGCCAGATGTCCACTTCCTTTTACATGAAACCTTGTTATCTCTAACGTATTAATAAATCAGAAATTTCACAGCCTTTGTTAAAATATCATCCTCTAATGAATGCTTTGCACAGAAAGCAATGTCTGGCCGGGTAAACGAAACTTTGAAAGTATCTTCAATCCTTCTTAGATGTCCATGTTTCTCTAGAAACAAATATAGCTTATCATGCAGATGAAGTAGGTAATCCTGGAGTTGATTTGAGGCATACATCAAACGATTGGTGCCATCCTGTTCCTTGAAGGACGTAAATAAATGCCTCTCTGAGGGAGTTGCTGAGAATAAAGATGCCCTACATATCTCGCAGTCACCCTTCCATTCCATCTTCTTCAGAATGTATCCTGCAACATATGCCACAGCTTGTCTATCACCTGCTGTGGAACAACCCTCATTACATACCTGACTAAAACTCTCATTACTTACCTGACCTAGGAAGTCCGCCATGTCCTCAGCATCACAGTTAGGAGATCCTCTGCAACTTCATTAAGGCTGGTAACTTCATTAAGGCTGTCCTCCATGAATTGAAATTTACGCTCATCGTACAATTTCTTTAGGCATTTCAACTGCTCCTTTTCTTTCCTCAGCATCCCTCTCAATTTGGCCAGCTTCGAAATGTTATTCCTATGGATTCTATACATCCTGGATTTCGTGGGGGTCAGGTGTGACTTTCTAACCCCAGAACCCAGTACACCAACATTGCCTTGAGTTACTGCAATGGGTGTGGAAAGGAATTCATACTGGCCTGCATCAACGTTCAATGGCGAGTCAGACTCTCTAACTTGCCCTTCCATATCTGAAAAGTCACCTAAAAAATAAATTAATATAGATAATTATAATACAAATATTTATTAATCACAAACAGATACGAAACTACTTAATTACATAAGATGTATTAAAATGCTAAATTAAATGTAACACAAAAAGAAGACTAGGAGATAAAAATGAAAGTAATAATATAAATACAATTTACACTTTAACAAATAAAAATAATCCTTAAATAAATCAATACATTTGCCTATTTTCAGAGAGACATTGACTGCTCTCATCATTCAAGAGAGCGGCTAAAAATGACAAGCATTAAAGTTTACATTAATTACAGATATAATTAAGAAAATGTTTTGTTCTTGAACTTCATCGTCCACAAAGATCAGACAAAAAAGCACAATTTTATTATAGCTCATAAATTAAAAATGGAATTTATTTGATAAAGTGGATATAATTTTAATATAAGAAAAGCTTTCATTAAATTGAATGTGTGAATATAACATGTTACTACGAACAAAATATTTTATTAAAAAACAAACAATGAAGTGAAATCAATGGGAATACTATTTGTTAAACCTGCCCCAGCAACAAAATTTTTTGATGTGGTTATTCTGAAGTTGAAACTTAAATGTTAACATTCACATTCCTACAAATGCACTAACCAGATTCCTCAATATCAGTCTCACATTGAACGTGATGGTTAACAGCCAGATGACGGTTTTCAGGGACAACCCCATAATTAAACCTTTCCTTTCTGATATCCGCTAAATCTTTCGTGTCTGAAAGATTGCCTGAAAAATAAATGAAGTTAGTAAACAATAATGAAATGCAATATTAAAGTAATAAAGGAGAAGAAAAATTTATCTTTGCACTTCAAGTTCTCTGAGAGTCTTAGGAAAAGTTTTATAAGCAGAAAGCAAAGCGAAAAAAGTTCAAACCTATTGAGAGTAGTGCCTTGAAGATATCACAACCAATACCATTAGAACAACTTAAAGCTACATAGCAGTACAAAGTAAGAACTCAAAACATACATTGTAAAAATAAAATGGACAACAAAATGAACAACAATTTAAATATGAAGCAAACTATTATGAAACTTCAATAATAACATTTACATCACAACTACACCAACCTGATTCCTCAATACGAGGCTCACACTGATCGTGATAGTAAACAGCCAGCTGAAGGTTTTTAGGGACAACCCCATAATTTAACCTTTGCCTCCTGAAATTCACGAAATCCTTCTGCAGGAAATGATCCTCACAGACAAGATAGGAGTGGCATGAGACATCATCACTTATGCGACACACTTGTTTCCACTCCCTCAACTGCTCCTTCTTACATTCCCTCGGGAAACTGAAGAAATGTTTGTTCCTGCGTGGTTGAGTAGAAGATGTGCCCACACAGTATTTGCTCATGCAACCTAGAAACTTACATGAGTACTTCAGTCTCAATGTACGTTCCTGAAATAGAAGAAGCAAAATTTACTTGACTCAGCAATACTTGATACAATACCAAATAAAATTCAATTGCAATGCAAAGACACTTATATCAGTAAGATAAACATATATAGTATACGTAAAGGTGTTTGAAAATATTTTTATTTTTTCTGAAATTAGTTGATTTAAAAACCAAATTGTGGTGCTTTGTGTTTTTATTATGTTTCCTAAATTTGGTGTTATTAATTTTCACAGTCTCATTTATGCAAAGGAATAATATAAGGCACACTTTAGCATGGACATTAAAGGCGTTGGAAATATTATTAACTGTAAATTATACAAAATATTATATTAAATTTATTTAAAGCTGTGCTGTTTACACCGAAGGAAAATGATTTTACAGCTGCAGATCGACAAAACATGATATTTTCATTAAAAACAAATTGACACGATAGATGTTAGGAAAACCAAAACATATTTCTTCTTGGAATTAGGCTTAATTAGGCGAGAATTTGTGATAATCCTTAATGGATAGAAAGTTCTGTTAATTTATCGCAAAATATCAAAGCTTAATTCGCGTCAGCGAATATGTAATTAGCGATGAAGAATATGACAAATAATTCAACTATGTATTGTACATTTAATTAAATAATACCGAAATTACATTTCCCTCTCTTACAAATGATGAATGAAGCGAAAATCACCACAATCCATGATGCTTATTAAAACTGTCGCCATTATCGTTACTTCGCAAAATCAGCCAAAATTCGCGTTATTTGTTGGTTTTATCGCTCATTGCGAAAAACATGCACCTCTAGGTATATGTATTGTGACTACGCGTTAAATTATCTATTTAGAGTTGTTCTAGCTGCCCGTTGAGCGGATTATTTGATTTAATTTTATCAATACAAAATTGTTTTACGGGTCCATTTCTCCCACGAATTCCTAACACGTGCAACTTTCACAATTTACTATAGTTAAAATATTAGATCATAAATATTTAATCACGTAGCAACGATAAAAACTTATTCAGTGGAGATCATGTACTATATCAACATCTAGGAACACCCGTTCCAAAACAAACACACACAACGTTTAAAACTTATTAAATCGTTTACTATATCAATATGTGGGAACACGTGTCGTATTACGAACAAACACAATGTTTAAAACTTATCAAATCGTTTACTATATGAGTATGTAGGGACACGCGTTGTATTACGAACAAACACAATGTTTAAAACTTATTAAATCGTTTACTACATCAATATCTACGACCACGCGTTACATAAAAAACACAAAAACGTACCTTCGGTATATCCGACATTTTCCCACTGCAAAATTCCAATGCTACTATGCGAGGAATTGTTCTTGTCTTGATGACTTTGGAAAATACAAGTTTAGAGAAGCAATAATCTTGGGTAAGATACCGCTAAAATACTGCCTCATCAAAACTTACAGTAAGAACACTCAGCGTGCAATGGCAGGCTCCGTACACGACGTACACGAAATTTCGGAAGTTGAGAGCTCATGCGATCCAACCAATCAGGAAGCCAATTCTCGCCTTGCAGCGCACCAAGCGATATGGCGGACGAACTAAACCTTGTTGTACATATTGCCTATCTTGGCCTCATTCCATTCCAGAAGGCCCCAAAGTCGTGATTTTGTCCATAAGAATACATGGCGGGGTTTTTCGGAAATTTTTTTGATGCACTTCCCGGAAAAGGAGAGATTTGAAATTCAAGGGATCGCTAGATGCGGAGCATATCTAAAGGAAACCATAAAGACGTCTACGAATATTATCCTTGGTTCGATGCTAGGTCGGGGCAAAAATCGGCCGTTTAAAATGCATTGTTGCGATTTTTAAGATTTTTTTTTTACCCTTTTCCGATGGCATAGAAACTTGAAATTCGGTATGAGGTTAGATACCATAAAAATATATCATAATCGAATTTTACATATTCGCTGAAGGTCCTTGGATCGATCCCAGAGGGACATTTAAATTCCTCAATGCATTTCTTACGGAGATAACGGAAACAAATATTAGGTACTTTCCGGCACGATATCGACTTCAAACTTTGCATATAAAAAGATCAAGTCCATACAAATCAAACAGTGCATTCACAGCTATCAATGTGTCCTGGGTTCGACACCAGGTGTCTCTGCAATCAGAAGTTGATCCGATTTTTAGGAATTATTTTGAAACCTTTGCCAATAATATAGAAACTTTAAATTCGTCTTATAGATGGAGATCATAAATAACTTTCAGAGACATTTTTTAGATTTTCAAGATCGTCCTTGGTTCGAATCCAGAGAGCCATTTAAATTCGTGAAAATTAGAACGTCTTTTGAGGCAGTTCTAGCCCATATTTCTGATTGAATTTTCACACATAGTTAGAGATGGTGATGTTCTAATATGCTGCATAGTAAGTTCACAGTAAAGACCCGGGTTCGATGCCAGACGATGGAATTTCAGCGAATTTTAAGAAAAATTTCATTCCATTTTTTTCTCTTGATGGCCGTCCCGATATGATGCCAACATGAAAATAGTGTTGTCGATCTGCTTGCAGTATTCAAGCAACATTTTACTCGTACCTAGATATACACTCATTCACTCACTCACTCACTGGGGATCAAAATTCTAACCATGTTCCACAAGTGCCACCGACTTGAAATTTTTACGACGTCATGGCCGTAACGTGTAACCTCCAGGAAAAAGCCGACTTTGAACCTCCGTGCCATGGGTTTGATTCCAGAAGGCCCCAAAGTCGTGATTTTCCCCCATAAGAATACATGGCGGGGATTTTCGAAAATTTTTTTGAGGCACTTCCCGGAAAAATAAAGAGTTAAAACTCAAGGGATCGCTAGATGCTGTGCATATCTAAAGGAAACCATAAAGACATCTACGAATATTATCCTTGGTTTGATGCTAGGTCAGGGCAAACATTCTCCCGTTTAATTTACATTGCGATTTTTAAGATTTTTTTAAATAACTTCCAGATGACTTGGAAACTTGAAACTTGGCACGTGGATATATATCATAAATATATTTTATAATCAAATTTTAGCAACCCGCTGATGGTCATTAGTTCGATCCCAGAGGGCCATTTACATCTAACAATGCATTTCTTATGGAGATAACGGAAACAAAATTTAGGTACTTCCCAGCATGCTATCTACTTCAAACTTTCCAAGATACAAGAGCAAGTCTTTACAAATGAAACTGTGCATTCACAGTTTACAATATGTCCTGCAGGTGTCTCTGCAATCAGAAGTTGATCCGATTTTTAGGAATTATTTTGAAACCTTTCCCAATAATATAGAAACTTGAAATTCGGCATGTAGATAGAGATCATATATAACTTTCAGAAACATATTTTATATTTCCGAGATCGTCCTTGGTTCGAATCCAGAGAGCAGTTTAAATTCGTGAAAAGTAGAATGCCGTTTGAGGCTGTTTTTAGCCAATATTTCTGCTTGAATTTTAACACATAGTTAGTGATGGTGATCTTTTGTTGTGCTTCATAGTATGTTCATCAGGAAGACCAGAGTTCGATGCCAGACGGTTTAGTGGAAGCGAATTTTAAGAATATTTCCAATTCTTTTTTTTCTTTTGAGGACCGTCCCGATATGATGCCGATATGAAATTAGTGTTGTCGATCTGCTTGCAGTATGCAAGCAACATTTTACTCGTATATATATATATATAACTTATATATAGGTATATCCGGAGAAGCGTCTATATATAATAGATACGAGTAAAATGTAGCTTGAATACTGCAAGCAGATCGACAACACTAATTTCATGTCGGCATCATATCGGAACGGCCCTCAAAAGAAAAAAAAGGGATTGAAAATTTTCTTAAAATTTGCTGCAATTTAATCGTCTGGCATCGAACCTACGCCTTCCCGGTGAACCTACTATGCAGCACAACAGAAAAATACCATCTCTTACTATGTGTGAAAATTCAAGCAGAAATATTGGCTCCAACAGCCTCAAACGACGTTCTACTTTTCAATAATGTAAATGGCTATCTGGATTCGAACCAAGGACGATCTAGGAAATCTAAAACATGTTTTTCAAATGGATCAATGCTCTCTATCTATGTGCCTAATTTCATGTTTTAATATTATTGGGAAGGGGTTTAAATTAATTCTTAAATATCGGATATTTTACAGATTTTAGAGACGCCTGGTGTCTAACCCAGGCAGTGTTGCCAACTTGGGGTATTTTCCGCTAGATCTAGCTTTTTTTGGTAACCGTCTGGGGTAGAAAAAAGTAAACTAGGGGATAGCGGATTTTCTAGCTTATTTTTTTTATCAATTTGACTTATTTCAGGATATTTTCAACGAAAATAATTTTCCTCTCTTTTCTCTATTGTGTAAGTAAGTTAAGCAACTTTGTTGTAAAATTGCTACATTTACAATATCCCCTGTAGTTTCTGAAGTAACAAAAAGTACGAAGAAAGATTAATTTTCTAAATAAATTAAATTTAATACAACCCACTCCACTTGCTATTGCTATAACCTAATTTCCCACCACTTATCCTTATCAAAGTGATCTGAGGCGTGTCGAATACTTTTTAGCGGGCTTTCCGAATGATTACAATGAAAGACGTCATTCATCATATCACGTTTATACAATGTAAAGGTAACCATCTACTCCATTGTTTGGAATTGAATTCTGGACAATGAAAAAAATATCAAAAATATATTTCAATAAGCTTGATTCGTGCTAATGATATCTAAATGATCACGAAATCCTAAACACATCCTTGAAGGTATTTTTGATCCTTATCCATACTTAGGGTATAGATTTGAAAATAAAGTTCAAGAACTACAATGTGCAAATCAAATCACAACGTCAGAAGAACAGGCATTGAGAGAAAGGTGCAGAAATGTTTATTTCAATTATTCATTCAGCTGAAACAAAGATTGCCTGAAAACATAAAAACTTTAAAAAAATATGCTTATTTGCTGTGGTCAATATACTTAGAGCTGTTAAAGAACAAATAACACCAATTTTAGAAGAAATGAAAATTCCAGCAAATGTCATAGAATTAATTGTACAACACTACAACAAAATAAATCCAGTTGATTCTGTTGATATGTATCATCTAAAGAAACAAAATTTCATTATGATGTAATACCTAGCAGTGTATAAGTCTGATGTTTTCAATTCCTAGATATCCTCTCCATCCAGCAGCAATTATTGTTTTACCTGATATTACTGATGCAAAATCAAGTTATGTTTTGGAAAGAAGTTCATTCCTTCAAAGACTGTACTGGAGAAAATCCCTTTAAAGAAATATCAGAAATAGCATTGAGGCTACTTATCCTACCATGGTCCAACGCTGAGGTGGAAAGAATATTCAGCCAACTCAACATGATAAAAAACAAAGCAAGAAATCGTCTTGGAATTAAAATGATTAATTCCATAATGTCTGTCCGGTATGGACTGCAGCATCATGGGAAATGCTGCAAAGATTATGTTTTGCCAGATTCTATTTTAGCAATAATTGGAACAAAGAAAGCATACCCTAATGATTGTCACGATGTTGGTGATGTATTTTGTAATATGCTGACAGAATAAATGGTTTTTAATTCTATTATTATTGATATTTTCATAGATTTATGTAGATTTATAGATTATTGTTCTTTTATAGATCTTTTTCCTCACTCTATAATGTTATCTTTTACGATACTACTATTGTTATATACACATATATGATGATATAAATTATCTTTTGTGTTAATATTAATGTATGTGGATTCATCCCATAGGAATTAAATAAAAAAATTCAATTGTAATTAATATGTTTTCTTTTACCATTGTAATATTATACTCCCGTATAATATTATAATTATTAACTCAAGTAATATTTATACTATTTCCTAAATATTACTTCGTATTCCGATAATTTCAATACCAAGAAATAGATTAGACGTCCAAGAACAAATCCATTTATTTATCACACAACAATCATAACTAATAAACGACTTTCAAACATGACAATGCCAATATCCTACAACCATCTTCTCTACTTTTGTAAAAAGTTACTGTCTAAGTTATAGGATGTAATAATATTACCTATTCTTCCATGGTCATGGTTTTCTGATTATACATAAATGAGAAAAAGTACCACCTTTTGTTGGGAATAATGTGTAACCCTTATGGAAATTAACAGGTATTGAAATCTTGAATTGGAAAGTAAGGGTTGTGTAGGAAGCTTTAATGGTTGCAGAGGAGTTAGTACTTGGAAGCCTGCTATTTATATGTGATAAATGTGGAACTGTACATATATGAAATATAGAGAATGATAGAAAAGAAAAGGAATATACATGAGGTGTATATGCAATAAGAATAATTGCAATAATACAGAGTCCCTCTTCATAAAGATCATACATATTTCATTGTACAAAAATACCTATTTTGAAAATCTTTGAACTCTTGTGTTCATACTGTTGAAAGAAAACCAAAAGAGATGCGACAGTTGAGAGTTGATGTTCTAGGAAAACTGGACATGTGTGTTAAAGGAAGCTTGATGCTGTTGTTTTTTTCTGGCAACAAAAAATCAACTTGGTGGAAGGGGGCACAATTACTGGATCGATGAAATGTATTTAAAGGTAAAAACAGAGTTAGAATCTATTTAATCGAAGCTACTGGGTTGTAGGTGCAATATGCAGAGAAACTGATAAGATAAGTCTACTGATCTCTCATCGGCGAAATTGATTTACTCTTCAGTCCTATACATCAGGAATATCAGGTAAAACAATAATTGCTGCTGGATGGAGAGGATATCTAGGAATTGAAAACATCAGACTTATACACTGCTAGGTATTACATCATAATGAAATTTTGTTTCTTTAGATGATACATATCAACAGTATCAAAAGGGTAAGGTGTACTTTAAAAGAGAATGTCAGGAAAACAGTAAATTTTGAAAACCTCTATAGAGACGAAAATCAGAAAATATTGAAATTTTATATAACAAAAGAACCAATGAAGTGCCAATGAAAGATTTAAAAAAATGATATATGCAATAGAATCAATGAGTTTTACTTTTTATTTATTTGATATTTTATTCCGCTATTTCTTCCCTTTCAAAATTTTTACCATGAAAAATATACTTTTGAATTCCCCCAAATTAGTTACATTTACCAAAAAATTACATAACTTATGTTATTACTTAATTCATCTCTTACATAATTCCGAATTGAAATGAAACTATATGAGGAGCAAACAAAATAACGTTACCCGTTAGGCACCAAAGTGAAATTTTACCCGTTAGGTAAAATTTCACTTTCGTGCTTAGCCGCCATCCTTTATCTATAACTTGGTGTAAGTTTCGTCAAAATATTATCATTATTAAGGGAGTTATTCAATTTCTCCCAAACAGCACCAAAGTGAAATTTTACCCGTTACCCTTATAGTTTCTGAGGCAGATGGCTGGTGCAAAATATATTTATAATTACATCTTTATCTTTTCTCACTAGTTTTTCAGTTCTATGTATGTTCATACAGAAACGGAAATTAACAGTGGAATTTTGCGTATCTGTGGTTAAATTTAAAAAATTATCTAGCGGAATATAGCTTATTTTCGGGAAATTCTAGCGGAATCTAGCTTATTTTTTCAGCAGTTCTAGCGGAATTATGTCGATGGGTGTTGGCAACACTGAACCCAGGAAATATTGGTAGCTGTGAATGCGCAGTATGATTTATTAGGACTTCATCTTGTTTCATACAAAGTTTAAAGTCGATATCATGCCGGGAAGTACCTAAAACCTAATTCTGTTATCTCCATAAGAAATGCATTGAGGAATGTAAATGGCTCTCTGGGATCGAACCAAGGACCATCAGCGAATATGTAAAATTTGATTACGATATATATTTATGATCTCCAACTCCATGCCGAATTTCAAGTTTCTATGCCATCGGGAAAGGGTCGAAAAATAATCTTAAAAATCGCCACAATGCAGTTTAAAGGCCGATTTTTGCCTTGACCTAGCATCGAACCCAGGTTATTTTCCGTAAAACTCATTTATGTTTTCGATAGATCATGACCATATATAAAGGCTCCTAGAGTTTCGATTCTCTACCTATCCGGGAAGTATTTTTTAAAAATTCCCGAAAATCTAAGCAATGCAATTAAACGGGAAAAATCGGGATTTTGGGGCCTTCTGGAATCGAACCCATGACACTGAGGATCAAAATCACAATTTTTCTGGCGGTTAATTGTTATGGCCAATACGCAGTAAAAATTTGAACTCAATCACGCTTGTGGTTTAGGTTGTGAATTTGTATCCTATCTATCTATATTCCTATCTATGTATATGAATGAATCCGGAGAAGCATCTATATATAATAGATAGATCGGATAAAGGAATATAGATAGTTGCTTAAGTTAAATCAATACGATTGTTGTGACTGGTTGTGAGTACTTGACTCTGAGGAACGAACCGGGCCGGATTACGGATCATGTTTTTCATAAAAAACTATTTCAACCTTGTTTATCAACACCCAAACATTTAATCTAAATAACTTACTGTGAGTGATAACAACTTAGAGGAAGCGTAGAATTCTCGGAAAAATTCAGTTGGTATCTCTTAAGGCTTTTAACTGCGCATATCCCCATGAGAAAAAAGATATTACGTACCAGTATTGAGCCGGTATTAGTGATCTATGACTAACTATCTTAGTGATCTATAAGTAGCGAGGTAAATCGCATATCAAATTGTCTTCATTGTTGGAAATGACGGGAATACGTCCTTTACCTCAAGCCAAATATCAGTTATTGATAGAAAGCCAGAGGTTTGTCTCTATCATTATATGAGCTTCGTAGATAAATAGTAGCCCAAATATTCATAATATTATTTATTTTCAGATCTAATTTACATATTAAAATAGTTGTGGTCACTGCTATTTTAATATTTTCTGTGATAGGAGTAGCAGTTGTTGGTTATTTTTTATACAAGGATGAATATTACCAAATATTTGATTCGTCTGTTGTACCGAGTATAGATGAAGGCGACGATGTACCTGTTAATCACACTGGTGAGTTCGTTAATTACGATATTTATGAAATTAATAGGGTTAACCCACGAACTCAAGGAATTTCTATTCAACTTGTTGGTAATTGGAAAAATTACAAACTTGTTTTATCTCATTTTTAAGTTCTCAGGTTTACAATCCTCTAGATGATCCATTTGTGTGTTTAATGGTTGAGAATTACTCGCGAATTAAGGTTTTAGGTTTCTAAATTAAATTCTGGGGTATTTTTTATTCCATTTTAGTAAAGAGAAAAAGTACGAGTACTAAGTAAATTAAGCGGAATTTCAAATTTTGTCAGAAACAAGGTAATGCCCATATTAGTCACCACTATCAGCTGACTCCATTCCAAAAACGTTTGACATCGAATTAATGGTGCTACACAGGAACTATTGTGTGCAATAGAAGGAAGTTTTAATAAGCTTAGAAAATATATGTAGGTAAAATTCTCGTTGAGGACAGTTTGGGCATTATTTTATTTTAACCGCTAGATTTAGCCCAATTTCGATGATATTTCATGGGATAATTCCTTTGCCATGTAAGCATTGCATTCATTAAGCATGTAAGCATTGTATTCATTGCATTGTATTTTATTTAGAACCACAATGTAATAATCAAAGGATTGAACTGCAATGAAATTGGTCCCAAAATCTTGCTGAGGAATGTTTATTAGGACAAGGTTTTTGTAGCCATCAAAGAAATTTTTTTCTTCCTATAAGAAAGGGAAATGGAAAGATTTAGGTCTGTGAAGAAGTTTAAAATTTTCTGGAGTGATGATTAAATCTATTATATTCTTCTTATGGAGTAAATTATATCAAAACTGGTGCCTAATTTTGAAGAAAACGAGTTGTAACTCTCAATTTCTGTGAATTTTTTTAACCAAGAGAATTAGTTTGTGCCTGTCTATTGTAACACTTTCTATTGAAGAAAGCTGTCAGAAATAAATAACTTTAACTAATGATAATAGTTATATTTCTCATATAAAATTCTTTCTTCGGCTCATTTAGTCGAAGTATATTTAGTTGGTTACGTGCATGAATACAGCTGTACTGCTTTAGTACAATACAGTACAAAGGACAGTATACTATCCTTTGCAGACTTGAAATTCATTGTTGAGTTAGAACTTTTTGTATGGCTAGTTTTACAATTTCCTATGATAAATACTTCTAAAATTCATTATGTGAAATATCATTTACTTATTCCATCTCATTGCCCTTATAGTCTATCTTAGTATTTTCTTGTAGCACCAGCTATCCAAATTGAAAATAATGATGGTATCTAATTTTATCAAATAATGATAATTGCATTAGCATAAATAACATTAACTGCAAAAATCGACTTTCTCATATCAATTTTTTCTAAACTCCATTTTTTATTATTCAATCATAGTCAGAAGTTTTGCATCATAAATCAAATTCCTAGAAGTTTTTAATTACATATATTATGTGTTTAAAATCTGAGCTGCTGTTAGACTTATTTATTAACTACATCTTTACACCTTAGTAAGACAATGATAAAGTTTCAATAATAATTTGTCCAATAGGTTGAGTTGAAATAAAAATCTGGCTTTAAACAACATGTGAAAATTACTGAAGCTTGCTTGACTATTTTGATTGTGGTTTGATGATGATTATTCAATGGTAAAAACTAAGTTATTAACAAGTTGACATACTTAACATGTTGAACTTTCAAAAAGTTACATCCTCCATGAATTCTATTTTTATTTAACATTAATTTGCAAGATATTTTACAAATTTTTCGATAAAATTAATATGCTGAAGCGTGACTTCGTGGAATGTAATAGACATTTCAAAAAATTGAAAAAGCTTTGTAACTAACTTTGTAATCTCTGTGGAAGTTAAAAGGTTTTTCAATTTTTTGAAATTCCTCAATATTGTGATGTTTTTCATCTAAAATGTGATACATTGATTCTCAACCAAACTCACCAACTAACATCAACAAATTACAAGCTATTATAGTTTAATAAAAAAATAGATATGATTTATATATTATTTTTCAATCTCTAAAAATTGCATGTATATTTAGCAATTACTCTAATAATTATTCAAAAATTTTAAATACACAAATAACTGCCAACCCTGCTGTTTAGTAGTTATAATTTAGAATGAATTTTCAATAACCTTGCACTTCACCTCACCACAAGATATTCATACCATCTGACTATTACTGATCAGGCTAGCTTTGTTAGGGATCCTGATAGGCCACCGTAGCAGCTGTAGAACCCGATAAGTCCCTGCCATATGTCACAATATGAGGCAGTTTCTTGCACATATATACATTGCTTGTAAGACTGATTCTTGAATACGCGACAACCATGTGGGATCCATATCAATGTTGTTGATCAAAGAAAATAGAAAAAGTACAAAGGAAAGCAGCTAGATATGTAATGGGCAGATTTAGAAAAACAGACAGCGTCACAGAAATGTTAATGACTCTTGAGTGGGAAACGTTAGAGAAAAGGAGAAAAATAAATCGACTAGGTTGTATTTACAACATAATTTCAAGTCAAAATGGTTGGGAAGCTTTTAAAAATGCGCAGGAAAAATAACCATGAATTAATCCTTGGCCCAAAGGAAATACATCGCAAAATATTCTTTTCTTAACAGAGGCATTTCAGAATGGAATAAGTTACCTGGATCGCTCTTAAGCCCAATCGCCTAAAAATACAAAATGTTTTAATGTATTGTAGTAGATAAAGGTATTATAGAATGTAAGGGGATTTTAGTAATGTAAAATTTCTGGAGGAAGTAAGGGATTGCTTGGCAAGGTGATGTACGGTGGGGTTTTACCCTGGGACTGCTACAGTAGCCAAGAAGGCCTGTCATGAACCCTGATAAATACAGAAATAACAATTTATATGTCATATTTAGATGTATGTATTTAGTATATTGTATATGATTATGTAGAATAACGGCCTAGATGTAGAAAAACTGCCACTTGGCTTACAGCCTACTTGTAGTTTATGAAATAATGATAAGTTCTTTTTGTTTCAACCTAGAAATTTTACGCTTTATGATGAAATAGACTGCTTGCTCCAATCCACAGGTATAGCCCATGCTTCCCGTCACAGAGGGCAGGCATATGCATTGGCATTATGGGAACAGGGTACCGGTTCTGGATTGCTAGTACCTGATCAAACAGTTGATTGGGCTGAAGTACAGTCTTCCATCCGGCGTGAGGAGGGATTCAAACTGGTGTGCTATTACACCCTTCCAAGAGGACTGGACATGTCCAGGGATGATCTTGTTCCAGAGGATATAGATCCAATCCTTTGTACACATATAATCATAGCCTTTGCGCGAATTGCCAATGGTAATCTTGTGCCACAGGTTCCAGCAGATGCATTTGTTAGTTGATACTTTTATTGATTTTGCTCATATATTTATTCTCATTTGTTCTGTTTCAAGATATTTTATGAGAAATCTGTGGCTTTTTTGTAGATGTACAGTCGCATAGTTGCACTGAAAAGGAGGAATCCATTGCTGAAGGTGATGATAAGTGTTGGTGGATACAATGACTCTGATGGATTCCCATTCATTGTCATCTCTGAAGATCTACGGAAAAGGTTTTCGCTATTCCTTAATGTTTTCCATTATTACATTCCTATACATATTAATTTATGATTCCAGCTAATTAATTGCAGATAACTTAATAAATGTCTTTCTCAATATTTTTTGCATTTATCCCTTATGAAAATATAAAATTAAACTAGCTTGTAAAATAAATTCAAGTTTTTGGGTTGAAAACACTAACAAATAAAGGATTTTAGAATTGATGTCACTTCATGAATGATTTACAGCTTTACCTGCATTGATTCCTCCAGGAATGTCAAATAGATAATATGATTAAGGCTTCTTATTTCAAGATAACACTCAAGTCAATAATGTCTAATTTTATGGGAATGAAACACTGTCTTTCTTCCTTACTGCAAGTATAAACCTCACTCCAGGTTGTCTCTATGAGGTGTGTTTATCTTGGCTTTTATTGGATGACTTATACTAATTAATATACTGGAATATATTTATTAGAATTAAATAATTACAGATCATAGTTTAATAAAGGAAATTTAACTTAAAAGTTTAGGGAATCAACCTATACATAGCTACATTTTTTATGTAGATAACTTCTATGATATATTTTATGTAATAAAATTTTCTTTCATAAAATTTCATGATTAGGTTTGTTAGCCAAGCCTTGAGCTTAATGCAAAATTTCTCCTTTGATGGACTGGACCTTGACTGGGAGTTCCCTGGCTCTGCAGATCAAAGAACTAATTTTACCCTTCTCCTGAAAGACCTCCATGCTGCTTTAAGTCCTCAAAGGCTACTCTTGACTGCTGCCGTAGCAGCTCCTCGCTCCATTATTGATAATTCCTATGAAGTTCGAGAAATAGCAAAGTAAGCTATTACGATAATTAACACAACTTTTCTATTTGATTATATTTAATTAATGACAAACACAACAGTTTCATTATCTATTTTGCATCCATATTGATTATTTTTTGTAATTTTTCAGGTATGTTGACTTTGTGAACTTGATGACCTATGACTTTCATTTTTATGTTTGGTATCTGCCAATGACTGGTGCTAATTCTCCTCTCTATCGACGATCTGAAGAGGAAGGTATATTTTCCACTCTTAACATAAATTGGACTGTAACTTACTGGCTTCATCTTGGAATGCCAGCTTCAAAAATTGTTGTCGGAGTTCCAACGTATGGACATTCATTCACGTATGTTTATTCTTTATGATTATAATTAGCCAGTAATTGTTTCTTCTATTAATCTCAAACTTAACTGTCACTATGCACATATTCTATATTTCTGTTATTTTTTCTGTCTTTAAGTGTTATAATCCTTTGGATTGGTCCTATGGTTATCAACATCTCATTTTTATAAGATTTTTGCCACCAGTTCTTTTCATTCCTTGGGATGAACTTTTATAAGATTATATTAGGAATTAAAATTTCTGGAAATGCCTTTTAAAGCTACTGGGTAGCTTTATTTATTGATTATTTATTTACTACTGTATAAGTTTGTGTATCGATTAATCATTGATTGACTGCTTAATCTCAAACTCTGATTTTTTATTCATATCAATGATTTTAGGCTCCGTAATCTCTATAATAATGGGTTTGGTGCTCCAGCTGTTGGCGAGGGAATGATTGGAAGCCATGGGTTTGTGTCATTTCCAGAAGTATGTGCATTTTTAGCGAATGGAGCTTCTCGAGTTTTTGATGAAGAGAGCCAGGTGCCGTATGCCTATATGGGTGACCAGTGGATATCTTACGATGACAAGGAGAGTGTGAGGAAGAAGGTGAGTGTTCTTAATTCAGATACCAATGATATAACATAAGTCTGTCCAACTTAATTACCTTGATCCTATATCAGCTGTCAATTTTGTCTGTGTCAGTTTAAGGTTGGGAGATGCCAGAAATGTAAATATAATTCAAATATAAAATATTTTGTTTTTAATTTATCGATAGCAGCTCTTAACAGATTTGATTTCATATATTTATATTATGATATAAGGAAAAATTTGTATCTCAATATCATGTACGATAATTCTAACTTTATACTCATTAACATCGGTCATTCAACGCATCTTTTCTTTCTAGTGCCCTCCTTAAGCTTTATCCAAACATCTTGATATACGTAAGATATCCTCTACTGCAGGGGTACTCAACCTTTTTTGGTGCCTGGGCACCCGAGAGCGCTTCCAAAAGCAAAGCGAAACCACATCTAATTTTCTTGGCCCTTATTTACGAAGGAGCTTTTTTTCAAGTGACCTATGGTTAACTAGTAAAGTGATAATATTGCCAAGGGATGGACAGAATATCAACCTGGACGGAAATGTTAACATATATAATTTCATTTCAACCTCACAATGTGGGAAAGTCTTTATCTCCGAATAAGATTTGATAATGGGGAATGCATCTGGTATGAAGGATTTTGCTGCATGTGCACCGCTGCATTCCGAAAAGCAGCATTTAGTCATTGATTACAGGGAATTTGATACCCTGATAAGCTGAGCTGCGCTGAATCTTCACATTCGCATAATGAACAAAATATGACATAGATACGGGTCTTGTTAATCTGGACAGAGGCGATAAGAGGGATAAAGTTTAGACATGCAATCAACCTGGATGTTAAAGAAACCCAAGACCAGACCAACCAAGTTTCTGACCCCTTCCAACTTCCACTCAATCCCTGCTAGTGCATCCCAAGAAATACTGCTGTAGAAAATAAAAATAATCTTTTTACCGAAGCTTGTGGGCACTGTGCAAGGTCGCTTCGGGCACCAGGTTGAGTACCCCGGCTCTACTGTTTACCTAATTTATAGAAGTTTCAAATCGACTGTAATTTGACTTCTTTTTAGTCTTCATGATTTTCAAGGACTTTTAAACTATTGGTTAGGATGAAAATGTATTGGCTGATATTAATTGATAGAAGTAAAATTAAGTAGCAGTGATAACTTGCCTAGTGGGTTTCCCATAACATATCCTTATAAAATTGGAGGTTTTGAAAATTTTCTTTTTTGATATTAGCTAATGAATGCAGATTCAATGTAGCTGATAGTAATTTTGATAAAATACCAACCAGCGTTTGGGCTACACACAGACAGACTTGATTTTTCAAATTAATTCCTACGTATTTGATGACTCAGAATTTTCATTTTTGCATAGGCTAAGTTTGTCCAAGAGAGGGCTCTGTCAGGTGCTATGGTTTTCTCCCTCAACGAAGATGATTTCTGGGAAGGTTGTCAAGGAGAGAACCCTTCAGATGAACCTCTTCCATTAACGTGGGAGTTACACCGTGTCCTCCTGTCTTCCAGTGGTAAGAATTCCAGTGATGAGAAGCATGGTGAGGTGAAGGATGGACTTTTGTGACAAATAGAGGAGTCTTTGAATCATGCTCTAAGTACTATAGACTCTGCTGGAATGGATGAAAATCCTAACTCCCCTCATTGGGACAAAAAATAAGCACATGTATTTCATAAACGTGGTGAAGATTGGTAAGCTTGTGCTAATGGATCATTGTTATCCAGTAAATGTTATTTAAATTAATATTAGAAATGCACTGATGAAGAGCTGATATTCTTATATTTTTTGCTAAAAGAATAGCCGGAGTTGAATCAACAGCTCATACTTTCAAACATTCCTTTTTGTTGTTTGTTGTTATTTGTTGTCTATTGTTGTTATTTATTGTTTTGATTTCTTTGAAGGAACTTAACTGCTGTGATGAAAGTATGACAATTGAGTTAAACATCACAGTGGAGAAAATGTTTTGTCTACTTCATCAAGGATACATTTTCATATTTATATGAATTTGTATTTATACTCCAGTCAGTCCTCTTCAATTGCCTCTCTGAAACTGCTTATTCTCACACAACTCTTCTTAGCCTTCCAAAGCATATGATATTCTCTTACACAAAAAGTTACAATTTCTCAGTGAGTTCAAGGTGCTTCTAATATGATAGAGGTTTGATTTTTTTTTTTAATTTTACGAATGTATTGAAATCATCTCCTTTTATTTTTCCTGGTAATTTAAATTTTTACTCTTAGCACTCCTTCACCCGCAATTCATCCCATGTTTTTTTTTCAATTCTTTAAACGACATCATAGAACTATGTTCAGACATAGTCAAGACTTATTTTGCTTTAATAGTTAAATTTAATATTTCCACTCACCTTAAGTTGTTTTCTTTATAATTGGAATGTAAATGTTTGATTGAATTAGTTAGGAAAACATGTATGGGCATGGATAAATAATCAATAATTAGTTTTAATACTGGTTCTTGGTCTTCTTGTGAAATTCATAATCTTTGGTGATGATATTTATCCTTTGTTTTCATTGATCTTCATCCAACTCTGAATTTGAACCTATTAATACTTTGTATGAAGACCTTCTCTTAATTCTATATTCAGTGTTAGGCCATAATATTGTTTTTCAATATTTATGATAGCTTTTCATTACCATTGAGTGGCTTCTTAATCAATGCTCTGCTTGAATTTCCTGCTGTACAAAGGGCATTTCAAATCCTTATAAATTATGAATCTGAGTAGAAGATGTTTGAGCATCCCAAACTGAATTATTCAGGATGAAATTCTTTCTTTTCTGTCCAGTCCATTTCCTCCCATTATCATGCATCTAGTTTTTCTTTCTCTCTTCTTTTTAATACTCCTTTCTCTTTCTCTCCCAGCAATTTTCTCATGGTCTTTGGTTTTTTCATTCATTTCAATAAGATCATATGCTCAAGCTTTCCTTTGGGTGTAGTTTCAGATTGGTATAAACATTCTCTTGGAGCTTTGCTTCAAAGATCTAATGATAACGATTCTCAACAAGCTCGTATGTGACAATGAGATGTGAAAATAACTTTCTGTGGATGACAATGACTCTTTCTAGCTATCTGTATGCTCTACACATACCATCACATCATAAGCTTACTACTCTTCTGCCTCATACACTTACTCCTCAAATAATGCAATAAATATGCCATCCAATGATTTCCTAATGTATACTTGTCCAAAGAAAGGACATGATCAGCTTTGCCTTAACCTTTTCACACTCCAATCATGCATTCCTACACTAAAGACTTATTGATGAAGAAGAAATTCGACGTAAATAGTGGAGCCTTTAATGAGAGTCAAGTAAACTTTGAAAGTTTATATCGATAGGTGCTTTCTCTACAGAGTAATCTCTTGCAAGCTCAACAATACTAGAGCGATTAGGGTATGACATTGTTTGTCTTAAACTCAATGTGTAAGTTTGGCATTCAGATTTCCTCCCCATAAGAATCGTTTCTTGCTGCAATGTAATGAGTTATTTTTACACATTCATTGCCTCTCTCCTTCTAGCCCTTTAATATCAGTAAAAATGTTTAGTAACATCCTGTACTTGTTGTAACATAAGGTTGAAATATCGAGTTGCTTATTGTAACAATACTTAGCGATTTATGAACATTTTTGAAAGTTGAATTTTAATTATAAATATTATCAAAAAGCACAATTCAGGTAACACATGGTATCTTAATGCCTTACATAGCACTTAGCTTGGCTAGGTGTTACCCACATATGGGCCATTGTGGCATGTATTTTTAATTTCATTAATCAGCACATCACATATTAAATGTTATTCCTTTGATTTTGAGATACTAGCATAAAAAATTTAGAATGAGAATTTATTATTCCTTTAGGCTTCAATTTCTTTTACTTTTTGTATAATTCTCTTCAATTACAGTTTTATGGTGCAATACTGCTTGTAATTAGATTTTCAGCTTTTAAACTCTTATTGGTATGTGGAAGAGGTAATGCTCGTTTAAATCCTATCTAAAGTAAATTTATTTCTTTAATAAATAAGTGGTACAACTTGAAAATTAAAAGCAAAAGATATTCATAATATTCTTTTGTTTTATAGAACCTCTTAATCGGGTTGTCATATTATTTTTATCTTAATTTTACATTAGTGTAATCCATTAAATGTTGATACCTTAGCTATCGCATTCTAATGATTTTTCTTGAGTATAGTAAAACTATGAGATTATAGGAGTTATTATTGTTTGTATTATTACAAAATATTCCAAGATTTTGGTGTAATGCAATATCATTCTTTTCTGTAGCACATGCTTAACTTTATTAATTTAACAGAAACACCATTGCATGTGTTAGTTATTATAAATGTTGGTTGTCACATTAAAAGTGGAATTTAATGGTTCTTTAAAGGGTTTGCTGTGTATATCTTCACATCACTGAAATGTTTCATTCATATGGCTTAATAGTATTCATTCAATCACATGGATGTATAAACAATTACGTATAACTTTTATTTTTCTTAGATTTTCACAGTTGAATAACTGTGAGATCGTGCTAGTCCTATATTTTGTGTTTTAAAGATTCAGGTACCTAAATATAGTATTAATCGTAAAGTGCAATTTATCAACCTGCAAAATGAGTGTCATTTACTTTTTTCTGTGTATATGAATTATTTATACTGCTTCTTCTTTATGGAAACACACTGAGTAAGCCAAGGGCTGCCTCTAATTATTTTGTCCTATATCACTCTCCATTGGAGATATACATTGAGTTCCTATTTACATATTCCAAGAAGTTGTGTATATAAAACACTTAGAGTGTAAATGTGTATATATTGTTCATTATATTATCTGTTTCATGTTATAGCATGCTAAGTTTTGAATTACTAAATGTTTGTTTATATACCATGAAAAGTGAAAGGAAATACTGAAGTTGTTATACTTCTTATTCCTTAAATATTGGTGATAACAGTAATTGAAACTGTTTATTGTTAGTGGCTAAAGTATTAAAATATAATGTTACCTATATTACTCCTAAGACTTGCTTTATGAATAGAGAATGGTTTCATCCAAAGATATTAACTAGTGACTCTAGACTTCCATGTATGCTTCCTTTAAGTATTGGAAAGGTTCGTATTGTCCTTTTCAATAAGAAGTTTATAGATTGTGATATTTTTTAAACTTACATAGATATATTGGAAAATTAAATGGCATATTGTTGTCATTTTCTATTGGCTTTTAAAATAGATCATTCCGATCTTTTGAAATTTATGAACTTTTTTTATATATCTGGGTATATTAAAATGTATTTTGCAAACCAGTTTATGAAAACTTGAGATATTTCTAAGGTACGATGTTTAATTTTGAAATACAGAGCAATGGTTCCTTGGGTCATTACCATAGTTTCTCCTGAGATTCAAGGAAAAATAGTTGTAACAATGACTTAACTCTTAAGTAGACAAACATCCTCGATGAAAAAGTTGCTAGCTGTGAGCTCAAACTATGTATTCAGGTGCTCGCTGGAGAAAATACCAAAATGATAGATTGTTGACTTGTTCCCATTTATATGTAAATATTTACTACCGAATGTAACTAATGAAGGTTCTCCTTCAGAAAAACGAGGTTAGTCCAAAATGTATGGTTGCTATTTTAGTATCATTGTTACTATGTTGGGTTTATTGATGTATTTAAATTGCTATAAACAAGAAATAATTTGAAAAAGATATTCTCTCAACTTAAGTAATAAATCTAATTTTTTTAAATGGATGTTTAAAATTTCTTATCCAATGAATTAACAAGTAAAACCTCTATTTGGTGGTATTAGTCCTGAGTGGACATCCCCTTCCTTCCTTAAACTAGAATCTTTGCATTTTCCACTATAAGTGATTCTAAATTTTTTATTTTTATTGTTGATAAAAGCACTCTGAATGGTTAACAAGTAGTGGCTTGTATTTGTTATCTTAATAATGTCATGGAGAGGAGGTTTTTACAAAAATAAATTTCTTTCCTGAAAGTTAACATTAAGTTTGATAAGCATTATTTGACAGACGTTTTATCTATTTTGATTTATAACATTGTATTTTTGTATTATCTATTGTTTCTGTACATCTCCATGTGGTTACCTAATATTTTAGTGGAATTAAAAACAATGCCCAACATGATAAGCTACAATCATAATCCAAAACAATTAAGAAAAAAATCATTAAATATGTATGTATAAACCTCTGGTAGTTTTTATGCTTATATCTTTCATGATGGAGAAAATGTCTATGTCTGAAAACTGTTCTACTCAAGGTCTCAACACTTTCTAACTTTTCAAAAGAAATAAGTTTGAAAATAACTACATAATTTAGTGGTACTGATAATCACATACAGTTTTAATTGATTAGAATTAACTTACTAAAGAAAAATATTTATTTATATACTTTAAATAACTGAAGTATTGGAAAACAAAGTAACTTAAACCTTGAGGTTCTGAACTTATGGTGCAAATAAATTGTACATAACAGTGCCGCATAGTAAAGAGCCTTTTTCCTTACCAGTGGAACGAGCATCAACAACCTATCCCAACTACAAATACATCCACCTTTAACCCTCGAATACTCGCGTCTGGGTCTAATCGACCCATGTTAAATGTTTTAAAATCTTTTTATTTGTGCTTTTTTGCTTCTTCTTTCTCATAGTAGCTGAGTTTTAGAATGTTCTGAACCAGTCATGCATTTTCGCCAGGTCGCAAATGGAAGTTTAGTTATTTAAACAAATTTTCCTTAGTGGTAGTGCCAGGTAGATGAAAGACCTTTACGTAAAATAATGCATTTTTGACATTGTTTACACCTGAATTTTAGAGATGTTATATAAGTTTCATACAATTAACAATTATTATTAATATATTATATTTTTATTTATTTTTAAACAGTTTACTTTTTATATGCAATATTCCAAATTCATCAACCATATACTCGGCGTCAGAGATATGAATTTTTACAGAATATTTTTGCAATTTTTAAATATTTATTTATTTTATTTTAATAACTAGACTAACCATTAATATGACATCATCATTAATGAATTAAAAATTTATTCACTAGATTTTGAGACAATTTTCCCCTTTGGAAGATGTCGGGTTCATTCCACCCAACGCGAGTACTGACGTGACAATTTGGGATGAGAGTACTCGAGGGTTAAGATCCCTTCCCCTCATTCTCATGCAGTGAGTCTCTTCTTTGCACAGCAGTGATGACAAATTCTCAAATTTTTTGCATGTATGAATGGCATATTAAAAAAAAGAGAATAATTAGCAAATGCTAGCAGCCACAAGTAAGTGAAGGTCACATGACGGAGTACATAGGGTAAGGAGTTTGTGTTTGTGAGGGTACACCCCTCCTCGGAGGGTTGGCACAAAAATTTCCATGCAGGTTCTCTACTATGCAGCACAATAATAGCTGTGTCACCAATAAGTGAAATTATATATAATCTTTAACAAAGTAGTTTAGAACTCTCCCAGTTCAACACTTCCATGAAAGTGCTTCAGCTAAATCCATCTTTCCTCTTATTAGCAAGTTTGACAAAGGAAAATTCCAACAATATATGCTTAGCAATGAATGTTATGAGTTGCACCTATGTATTTCAATTCATTGTTTCAAAGACCATGAAATAAGTGTTGCTAGCCTAACTTTGCCTGAGAGGATACTTTTAAGAATTTGAAAACAAATACTATTGTTAAATGAAATATACAGATTGAAATATAAAAATTTATTTCTTAAAAATTTCACATCAATTATCAGACATTTTATTTTCCCTGTTTGGAATTAATGAAAATGGTGACAGGTGTTGTAGCTTGTTGCTAGGAGTCAGATCTGATTGATCATCACAAAGGCTGGATTTAAATATAGAGACTGATAAGTTATTTCTGTAGTGAGGCTACTCTTCATTCCACTATGGTCGTAGGAAGAGTACGTCTAAAAAAATTAGCAAAAAAATGTTATTGTCGAATACGATACCATTGAAAATGTATAAATGTAATATAAATCAACAGTTAAAAAAATGTTATCTACCAAATTTTGTAAAATTTATTAATTTTGAGAATATGATTCTGCAAGTTTACTGATATACTTTAGAAAAATGAGATTACTAGTGTCTTGTCATTTATAAGTGTTATGAAATTCATATTTACATACTGAGAAAATTCAGTGATGAAATAAATTAAAGTAGTTTTAAACATGTGGCCTATAACTCTGGACACTCTAATAACTCAATAATACTGGAGAAAGGTCATTAACAGTTCTGTATACTAATATTCTGTGCGGGATAAATTTAATTTAATAAAATTGATTGATAAAAACAATAAAACTCTCTCTAATAAAACAACAAAGCCATATGGATTAGTTCATTTGAAGAATGTACCAAGAAAGTAAATTCAACTGGTACAACAACCTTGCTTTAATCTTTATTATAAATCTATCGTAAATTATCAAATATGCAGGAAAGATCCTAAACTATTTCTTCAGTTGTCAGGAAAAGGTTTTACTGATAGATCTCTAATATATTCAATGGATTACACTAAAAAGTACTGCATTACAGGTTGTACCATTCAAAATTGCTCACAAATTTTATAAATATTGATTTTATTTCAAGACGATTCAAAATCCAAATCACCAAAAACTAGTTGTCCAGAATGGTATAAACAAGTAGGGTGTGTTAAGACCTTGTTGAATACCATCCTCCCTATGCTTGGATCAGGGATCCAAGGTCAGCTTCTTGTCATATTCCTCCATCAGTTCTTGAATTTCATCACCATTCTCCTCCAGTTCGGAAGGACTTAATGTTATCTAAAACTGTTAGTTTCTGTTCATAAGTAAGCCTTTCATGGTTGTGTTCAAGAATCCAGTAAAACCTAAGTTTTCTCCAGAATTGAGAATTTACTTGGTGACTACATCCAAGGCATTATTGATTACGACTGTTCACAACGTTGATACTAGTATTCCGAAATTCTCACAAATTAAGGTCCTTTGATTATCAAAGAGTTCAAAATGGCTTGGTTGATACATTGAGTGGAGGAATACTTGACCTTGAGGAGATCAAATTCCTCTAGCAAATCATCCTCAATAATTGGCAGATGAACTACAGCAACGTTGATAACCATAAAAACTGTGAGAGGGAAATTGTTTCCTAAAAGGTATTCCTTCACTGTAGGATCAAATATCTCATTGATTCAACAAAAACAAGTTATGGGTGACCTCAGCCTCATGGCTGGACCTCTACATAATGTTTGAAAGGCCTTTCCTAAGCCTGCTTTTACTGAAGCCTCATTGATGGTCATGTGTCATTGTCAGAATGACGCACAAGTCTTGTGCTTTTATTACCACATTAAGTTAGACTATATCATGGGATTTTAACTGAGCATTGCAAATGAGGAGCAACTTCTGCTGTTATGTAGATACTTCTAAGAATCTTATTCCTAGTATGTCACATCTCATCACAGCTGTGTAAACTTGCTGTGGTAGGCAGCAATCCAAAAGCATGAGCTTCTGAGACAATGGCAAACTCAGCTACCTTAGTTTAGGAAGAGAGTTAGTTAGAGAGGGAACAAACTCACACCTTCTTCATGCCCCAAGATTCTACAGATGCCACATCTCCTTTTGTTTTTTGAAACTATCTTCAATGTCTAGGAACCTTCCTTGTTTTCTGTTGAAGTATAGGGCAGCTTTTGTATGAAGTCAGCACAAAAGGCCTTCTCACAGATACAAGGGACAGTCATAAAGTTTTAATTATCATCTCGAAAAAATAAAGTTATACATTTAATTTTTGTTAGGTTAGTAGGTACAGGCTTCTAGTCTTAGTACACATTGTAATCTAGAGGAGCCAAAATAAAATGGCTCAGCCCATTATTAAAGAGGTGTACCATGCGGTAAATCATCTGCATTTGAAGGGGAACAATGCTGCAACCATCCATGCTGAGTTGGTTGATGTGTACGACAAGTATGCACCATCATATGACAAAGTGTTAGGTGAAGCAGACCCTCCATTGTGGTGAAACAAATAGGAATGACCAAGTGGCAGACCGTCTCTCTGTGTAAAATTGGGATTCGCAACACAAGTGGAAGCCCAGATGCTTAAAGATGGGCATATCATAATCAAGGCAATAGTAGAAGAATCGAAAATCGTGTTCAACATCTTGCACGTCATTATGAACATGAAAAAGGGTTGACATCTACCGGGTTCCGCAATTGCTCACATCCATTCAATGCCCCAGCTCATTCTGCACAGGACACAGTGACACTAACTGAGCTTCTTTGGGCTATCAAATTTTGCCTCAACTCTCGTAATCTCCTGACAGGGCACTCAGTGACTTCCTCCTATTTCCCCAGATGAAATCACTTCCTGGAAGGCATTTCCAAAATTATGAAGAGGTGATTTCTGAGGTGAAATGTTTCCTGAATACCCAAAATGCAGACTTAAACCACCAAGGTCTCCGTCAGGCCATCCATTGTTGGAAAAAATGTGTCACATTGAAGGGTGAATATGTTGAAAAGGACTAACACTACCACCAACTTTCGTGATCGCATTTTTTTGAGGTGATAAGTATAACTTTATTAAATCAATCAAAGAAGCTTTAACTTTGTGGAACTCCATCCTATTAAATTGTATTGTATAAATTGTACCTTCTGTATATATATGTGTACTCCTGAATAACTCCTATGCTTGATAATTGACTACCGTCCTAAACTGGTCGCAATATTAAAAACTTAAACAAGTGGAGTTTTTGCACCGTTATTCCCACCCATTTACTAAAACTATGACTGCCCCTAATAAAGATGTTAGTCACAGGATCACCTTTTTCTAAATCTTCCAGAAAACATGGACATTGCTTTAATTCTCATTTGATTCCATTTTTTCTGCATTTTTGTTCTTGTATCATTTCTTCATTGATTGGACATTTTTTTATTAAGACTTGTAATGTTATTCTGCTAGTCCGTAACCATAATACCACATTTGTGCATCTCATTGCTTTTAGTAGTTTGTATCAGTGCAGAAGGAATACCAAAGAATACCTACTACACTTGGACACAAATGAAAAAAACGTGCTTAACTCACACAAATGGTCATATTTGTTTAGTAAACAGTAAGTGTTTGTATGGAAGTTATACGAGTGAAACACAGTGACTCATGCTCTAACCACACTGGCCACTGAACCAGCAATTTATCCACCAATATGCAAAATACTTGTATTTACGGAACTCATCACAAAGTTTCTACTTCATAATGAATTTATTTGATCTTGTCCAACATATAACATATACTGCTCATGAAGTCTTGCTTAAAGTCCTGGCTTACGTGTCATCTCAAAATTTAATTAACATCCTTGCTGAATTTGCAAGATACTCTCAAACCAAGATACCTTCAATCCAAGGTTTTACTGTATATAGACATTAAATAAGATATATTGTTTACATTAAAGTGAATAATCACTTTCTTTATTTGATCTCACATATTGAAATCTTGCTCTTCATTACAGCTAAATCAGAACAGCCAAATTAGGTCAATCTTTGGAGATTGAAAGCACTGAAATGCTTTCTGATAATAAAAAACTTAAATATCTGCAGTGAATTTACAAATGACTGAAATACAAGTTGAGAAATCCATAAAAACAGTAATACAAACATGAAACAGCATCGCCTTTTTAGAGTCATAACAATAAATTAAGGTGCAGAAGGAAACTCTCAGTCTTGAGATGTTTTAGTAATACCTTATAAATCAAAGTGGTAATTAATATCACATAAGCTTCAACTGCATTGATTTCCACAAGTTTTCCTTCCTTTTACTGCCAGTTGCAAAGAAGGCATTGATTTTTTTACAGCTGATGATGTCATAGTACTATTTTCACTGTCCCTTGCTTGTAGTTGTTTGAAAAATTACTTAGTGGAAGTGTTACGTACATGAAATTTTATTATAGGCTTATAGTTGGCATAGTAGGAAGGATTTCAATTAACATTTTATCACATCTGAATTCATTATTGTGAATTCAATATTCCTCATCTATAAAACCAATCATTTTTTAATTAAAAGAATTACTTTCAACTTGAAAAGTTCTGAGAAGAATACTAGAGTTGAATCACCAAAACACTTATCTGGATGATTCAAAAGAAATGGATAGAGTAATAGTATTCCTTGTGAAAAGACAAATCTCATCCCTTTTCCTACTTAGCACAGATGATGCTTGTATTTTCTGAAGGGTAAAATATACTGTTTGAAGGAGTAAACATTCTAACCTTTAATCACAGTCTCAACCCCTGCTCATGTGAATCAAGGGTCTCTTGCATGCCTCTTTCTTTATGGTCGATATATAAAGCCATTCGTAGATAGTTTATTTATTGAAATAATATTTTTTAAACATGTTAATCCTTGTGCAATAATTTCATAACAACATATATCTATGGATGACTCCTTCCATAGCAGCACTTAAATACTGAATGTATTTTTTAATGATAAGAAGAATGCATCAATTCTAGAGAATTATGATTTGAGGGTACAGAATACATGCTCTGAACTTAATTACAGCATTTTTTACTGGTAATTAAAAACGGAAGAATTTTTGTAGAATGCATAAGCCTAAAAGTGCTACATTGGTGAATGAACAAGGGATTTTAATGCACCATTCATTCACTCATAAGTAAACATGCACACAATACACTTATGCGTACTGACAAACTTGCATGCACATAACTAAACATTTCCCCTGACAATTAACTTTCTCCAAGTATATTTGGAACTCTTAAAACTGAGTTGATCAACTAAATATGAAAATTTAGAGGCTTTAAAACTGAGAAACTATATGAATGGGAAGCATAGAATGGATACTTAATGAAAGTGCATGTGTGCACACACACATTTACACACATACATACTGATTTTATACATTCTCACACATCCTTGCACATATTTATAAATACCCTCAATTTTGAGAGGATAATGTGGTGATTTTGGATCTACTGCTGTCAATTCAGCCAAATGCGTTCAAGTGGTAATGACTTTCTGTATAATACAGAATATCATTCAAACACAACAATGCTTTACACCATTAACAATGTGTCCAGTCCCCCTGCCCACACTCTGCTTCTCAGCAATTCCTCTAAAGGAGGTCAATTTCCTCCCATGATCACTGCAAGCAAAGACAACACACACAATTAGAGAAGAGCCATAAAACTTTCAATTCAATTAGATAAAAAAATTAAGATGATTGAAATGTGAATGACCATCTAATAGTGCCCAAGAAAATTGAAAAACTAACAGATGATCCAACCAAACACTATCGTGGATGGTAAAATATCATTAAATTATACCAATATATTGTATTTACTCGAAATTATTAGCGCACTCTTCAGGGTCTTTTTCAGGTCAATAATTTGGCTCAAAATTAGAGTCCCCGTTAGAATCAACAGTGTACTTAATTTGGGCACAATACTACTCGTGTCTCATAGCATAGGGCAGCCCACATCCTCAGCTCATCTTGGTTTCATGCAACACATAAGTTTCACCAATGCCCTATCGTTGCTTTTACTGAAAGAGCCCCCTACAGACTAAACTATGGGCCAATAGTTTTTAATTCAAAGGAGCAAATGATTAATACAATTAAACTCCATGGTGTAAGACTTATACAGTAAAAGTTTCACATCATGGAATTTTTTTGTATTAATAAATACCACAAAGTGACACCTGACTCTGTATTGTTTATGAGCAAATGATTTTTCAAATTCCGGCACTCGAATTTTGTGGTGCGCATTTCATTCGATGGCGCATTATTTTCAAGTAAATAAGGTACTTTAATTTCCAATTTCAAGTAAAAAATTGCTTCCAAAATTGAGCTGTTTTGAAAAAAAAAATCAGAAATAACATCTGTAACGGACATTTCACCATTTCTTTCTTTCAACCATTTGCAAACATTAACGTGAGAAAATTACTTACTAAATGCTAGAGAGAAGGTCTCTGCGGAAGAAGAGAAGGCAAAGCTGAGGCTGTAGGAACCAGAAATCATTGATAACTAGTTGAGTGAAGGTGTTATTCCTCCCTTCCATTGCACCTCTATACTTGGCCACTTGGTCTGCAAACACGTTAACATGGAATTGCTCTCCAATATACAGTTCACATCACATTCCAAGAGGACAGCATTGCCTTCACAGTACTCCACCTGTTCACAAGATTTCACTTCATGAATATAAGAGATCCTAACATAAAAGCATGTACGTGAGGTGCATTAAATACAGATGCAATGCCATTCTTGCACGATTAAACTATGTCATTTCCAATTACTTATCACAATAGATCAGGTAAAGCGTACATGCTTTTTGGATATTCAGTCCCATACAATATGGCAATGCTTAAGTCAGAATAAGCATTGGAAGCTGTATTCATTTTATAACCAAATTCATGAAATAAACAATACAATAAATAAATCTATACTCTTAGGGGTAAGAATATCTTATTGCAACTATAATTTCACCAACATTCCAGAAAGACTTCTCAATAATCTGAAAGCTAACAAAACAGTAGCCACTGAAAGATAGTGACAATGTCAAAAAAATGAAATGATGTAAACTTATTGGAAAACAACAAACTTCTACTTTTTAAATTTGTGCCAAATGATAAATGTAAAATATTAATAATAATTTAGAAAATTGCTGCTTAAAAACCAACTCTTCTACGAACCTTTCCATGAGGAGAAGATCTAGCCAAACCGTTATAGTGATAAAGCGTGAAAACATCTGGCACAGAACGCTTCTCTTCAGGGAAGAATTCTTCCATAAAAGATGAGAGTAGGATGATGCCCAGGTTCTCAGAATCTAGTTTTTTCCTCATTATATCAACACTGAAAATATAACAAGAAAAATTCACTATAATCATACATAGGGATAAAAATTTATTTAATTAAAAAGATCTAATCAAGTTGAGATTTTGCCATTACTATGCCAGTAACTTGATAGATTAAATAATTTGATTATTTGCAACTGATGAAAATGGTTACATGTTGATAACTTTTTGCTATTGACATATTATCCCAAACATGTACAATAGGTGGTTAACGCATATTAATATGCATATGTATCATTGTATTTTCAGTGATAGAAGGTCTCTCACTTTTTTAATTTGCCATGCAATTTAATGGCACTAACATGGCATAATATTTGCAATGATATGGGGTCCCTTAACCTTACAAAATTCCACATTCTCTGCAACTCCATATTCTCACTAATCAATATCATCATTTTCTGTTAAAATACATGTCCAACTTCATTACAGTTTCATTTATAGAACTATTACCATTAGCATTGGATTGCAACAAATTTATTATCATAAAAATTATACCACAATCACTAAAATCGTTTTTATATATATATTATTCGTAATGCATTTTATTTAGTGGTTTCAGATCTGATCTTGTGTCGGAAGTAGAAAACTGATTTTTTGCAGAAAATAAGCATTAATTAAGAAAAGACAAATGCTACTATTTTTCAATCCTTTCGTTTGCTCATGCATTCCTCAAATGCCTTTTACACTCAACATTAAAATGGTCATTTTGCATACATAGGCTCCCTCAGGAGATCAAAACTGAAACCACATTCACAAAAGGCAAATCCACAATATACCGAGTTGATTATTCCTTTATTTTTAAATAAATAAAATGACTTACTATTCAGGTTCTGAGACAAGGTCTAAAGCAGTGAGAACATCTTGAAGAAGAACTGCTGAGATAAAGTTATTGCCTTCAGGGTCAAAACTCTTGAAAACTCTCCTAGCTGTCTCACTTGGAGTCTCTGGACTGACAAGCTTCCTCTCCAGAGAAAACAGTACTGAGCAAAAAATAAAAAATTATCATTGGTCATGATATATATAATAAAAATATCACTGGTAGCAAAAAAATCTCAAAAAGTATCCTCCAAAAAAAATTTTATCATCTCCTTAATGGAAATCGCAAGACTAGGTCAAATGATAATTGAAACAACGCTTGACAGGAAACCATATCCTGAATAGGAAAATGTGAGCATGAATTGTAATTGACAAGAAAGCTTTAAGACAATGAAAATTTATCTACTAAGTGCCTAAACATTGCCTCTAGTGGATGAAGTTGGAAAAAGACCATGATTAGGTGAAAGTAAAGGAAAAAGGATTATTAAAACTTGTATTTGAAAAATACGGAAGTTATGCCGCCCAAGAAGCAATGATAGTGTCATGACTTACTTGAAATAATGAGAGAATGAGTATCAGCAAACTCAATATTTTCATGCGTGATTAACACTACATAAAATTAAGTTTAGAAATCATAAAATGATAAATTATTTGGTGAAAAAGTATGATAAGAAAATAATTGAATGCTCTTTTTCTCAGGTATAACATGTGAAATTTTAAGCTATCTCACAGAGCAGTATCATTCAAATTTTCTGGAATGGTTAGTTGGCCAAGCAAAAGGTCTCGTAATAATTTTCACCACCATTTATCCTTTGCGTACATTTAAATATTCCTTGATACTTCCATTTCTCTAGTTTTGAAAGTCTCATTAGCATTTCTTACCTGTGAGATGAGTGTCACTGCTCAGCACCCAAACAGGATTTTTTGGATTTTTGAAGAACGATCCAACTTCACAATACCTAAGGTGTTCAAGAAGGGCAAGGAATCCAACCTCACTTTGCCTGTCAATTCCACGCAGTTCTGTAAAAGTCAAGGAGGGAAGAAAGGATCCCAGCAATGAAGATAAGCAAATTTTTAATTTCCTCAATATAATCAATAAATATTGGTACTAAATACACCTTTGATTTTAATTTTGTAAATTTGGTAATATGCCATAAAGAAGAAAATGCACAAAAAAAAACACTGTCTTAAACAAAAAACGAGGTACAGGTTTCCTTCCTTCTAACAGAATGTGGCTATTTCACAAGCTAATAAGGTTATTTGTACAATTACATTACTTGGATGTGATCAAGGCTCTTACATACTCCAAAACCTTTAAAATTATAGCAAATTAGCAAGGAAAATGCATAACGAACCATTTTCTATATTGATGCTACTTTCTAATAAACAGATCTTTTTTAGTAAGAAATGTTTAATTACTTGATGCAACATTGTATATACTCAAACATAGGTCCTTCCCTGAATTTTAAATAAAATTTCAATTTTTCCACTTTTTACTAACGATATGTAGCTGATTACAATAGTTAGCAAGAAAAATTTTATCTACTTAAATTATTTCAATAAATTTTTCGTTAAAATTACAAAAAAAGATTTTATTAATGCTTTACTCTCACCTTTAGTAATTCATTTGACCATCAATATCTCTGAATCGTATAGATTCAGCTTCCATCAAAATATTGTAAATAAAACTTTATCTAACTTTGAGTACAAAAGATATTTTAATATCATAATCTTTTTCTAGATTATAGATAATTTGAAACAAGCAAATGTTTTGATAATGCAATAAATAAACCATGATTTGAAGCTCTATTTCAAGCACTGAAAAGAATAAGAAATAGAAAGATTCTCACTCAGTCCTCCCACATCCTGTTCATGGTCCCAAACATGGCCGACAGCTCTGCCTGTCAACATCAAGTTGATCAAACTCTGACTTCCATATCCAAAAGTTCCATCAATTAGAGCTTCGCTGGCATCAGACATTTCACCTTTGACTAAATCGGATCCCTGTGAATTGGAATGAATTATTAACGTTCCATACAAAAATAGCTTCTAACATTCTCGGTTGACAACAAGGCTAATAACTCTATTCCTTACTGATTTCATGATTTATACTTCATGACTGACTCATGAGGTTGACAAAACCAGAGAATTATAAGTAACTAAATTACAATTACTGCCTGTGGACATTGGTTTGGATAGACAGAATGTCTAAAAATGGTTCACAAGAGGAATACGAATCACTGTAGGTAAGATAAGGAAAATGCTGGTTGGATACGATATATGAGATGTTATTAGCCTCTCATTGTATGTTGAAGATGTGATGCATAGCTTTAAGAATATAAGAATGGATATATAATGCAGAAAATTTCACAAGTATGGGACATTTATATATATAGAGGAGTACTGTGAGTAAAAAGAACAAATAATAAGCTTAATCTAAAAGGAATGTGAGAGATAGATTTATATGTATTATTATAAACCATGAATGTATTACACATATCTATCAGAATTAGCCTTTTATATATTTCCATAAAACTAATTGAAAGAAATAACTGCAGAGCTAACCATTTGTTTGATATAATTTATTAAAAATAAAAATGAAGACGTAAAAAAATTCTTAAAAGATAGTCGAGCTCATGAAAACAATAAATTCAGGTATTTGCAGAAAACCACCAAAACAAGACCTTTGCAAAGTAACCCTTCTTTCTACAGTTATATATGCTATGGCCAAAGAAAATACTTAAATCATCTATAAAAAATTACCATTTGGATTTGCATTACTTTTACTACTATGCAAGAATGAAAAACAATCGTATTCCTTAATGCATAGGATTAAAAACTAATGCTTTCATATTTTTAAGACTCAATTCACCTTTGTTAGAAGAACAGAGTAGAGCATAATAAGAACACCAAAAGTTTCTCGAAGCATCTCTATCCTTTCCTGGAAGAACTCCTCAACTTCATCTATTGTTCCAAGAGTCATCACCCTACAAAAGCAAAGGTAATATAGAGACAAAGCAAAGACAATATGCATTCCATGACATTCATTTTCATCACTATGAATAACTGTCTAGTTCAGAAGAAAAGCCAGCCCCTAAATGAAATTCACATAATGTATCTGCATACGAAATGTGCATCTATAGCTAAAAGTGAAGAATCATCATGTATAATACAAAATAAATACTTATTTTCGAACAAATGATGGTGGTGATAACGTAAGAGAAGGTGCAATATAATAAGAGAAAACATTTCAAAATGAGGAGTTTAAAGTCACAGTTAAAGTTGGGCACTATTAGATGGTACTGATAAAGTGTAAGAACAAATATAAGTAGAGATGGTTTAAGTATAAAAAGAAAAGTTCCACAAAGTACCAAACATCATAATGAACGAAGGATTGAGATAAAAAGAAAAAATACAATTAATTACTCGAAGAGAAACGCAAAGAAAAAACATGACAACACAAAAAGTAATAGTCTGATGCAAGTAAATGTAATACCCCTCACATTTTAAGATATGATATTGTTTACACAAAATTTTGAGGCCCTTAGTAAGGAGATGCACTATTTTAGTGCATTGGTTGCCAACCAGTGGTCTGGGTGAACATTTCTGTGGTCCATGAAGACAATTGGATGTCATTTGCAATATTGTTTATAATAGTTTCAACCCTCTTCTTGCATCAATAGAGGGTAGACAAGCAATGCTAACACCAAGGCAATAATAGCATTATCAATTTACATATGCTCGTAAATTAAAGAAAGTTTGTACAACTAGACCAGGGGTTCAAAATCATAGGTTTATTGGATCATAAAGTCTGAACAGTTGGCAGCATATTTCATGATAGCACTCATTGCGAGATAAAAAAATATAGTCCAGCCATATAAAGAGTTGAAGAAAGAAGCAGGGATTGTTATGAACTCATCCAGTGCACCTAAATTCATTCATGATCTAGAGATAGGAAAGGTAATATTAGAGGAAGTAGAAGAGTTCATATATTCAGAGAATGTAATTGATTATGAAAACAGATGCATAGAAGCATAAACAAAAGAACACTAGTAGGAAATAAAGCATGCTATGCAAATATGAAGGAGCTTAAAAGCAATCGAATAAACAGAAACACTAAAATACAAATATATAAATGACTTATCAGGCCAGTTGTAGCGTACAGAGCATCCATAGCTTACATACAATCATGCAAATGAATGCTCGAGGAAGAATTGAAAGTAAAATACTGCAGAAAATATTTAGATCAGTGATCAAAAATTGAAGGTGGTGAATGAAAAGTAAAGAGGAATTGAAATGTATGAATAATGTATGGTAATGAGTAATTAAATTGTATGAATATTGCATGGTAATGATGAATGGACAGGATGTTGTTAAATTCATAAAATCCAGTGAGGAAAGGTTGCAAAAAAGCAGCAATGCATGCCATGAAACTGAGAAGAGGGTCCAGATTGAGATGATTGGACAACATTATGGAGAATCAGAGGAAGCTGAGAGAAATGAGGGCTAATTAAGAAGGCCATCAAGGAATGAAGCACCAGACAGAAGAAGAAACATGCCAGAGCATGCATAAGTTAAGTTACAATCAATAAAAAAAGATTGATTTTCTTATCCTAAAGTGTTAAAAATTGCATCATAAAAACTAGGTGCTAAAATTTTAACCATTCTTTCTTCAGTCTCCAGGAATTGATTTATATACGCCACAATAGTAAAAACAATATAACAAACCTTAACTGAGAATGGAAATGTTGATGTTCAAGTTTCTTTTTTTTAAGTCCTGATTCTGCTATTAATTCTACATTTGAATCTAAGAGTTCTGGAGACTGAGGAGTACTGGCCTCAGCCCCAACCACATCTTGAATACAATTTTCTCCACCATTCAATCTTCCTGATGATATTTGGCTGCCGCATCCTTGTGGAACATGCACTAAAAAATAGCCTCGAGTTGAACATTGAGAATTGGCTTGACTAAGAATTTCGCATAATGCTTTGACCAATAGCCTATAGCTTTCCTCTGCTTCGACCTGAAAATAGAGAATATTGAAAAAGGGCATATGTTATTCAACACCTAATAGCATTTTAAACTATGACACAGTACGCAATAGTGTATCTTATGTACACAATGAAAAAACAGAATTTTACACCATAAAACAAAAAATTGGCAAACGAAAGCTGTTAATATTGATTATTAATTCCAAAGGAAACTAAAAACTAAATTGACTTCAAAGGCATATAAATTTCAATCTTTGTTATGCTCACGTTTATCCTTGATGTAAAGTAAAGTAATTTAGTATTATGTCCTGATAAACCGAAACTCACTGAGTTAAAACCTTTAATCAAATCACTGGTTTAAAATACAAGTGCTCAGAGTATTCAAAATACTCCCTGTTGTAATTAGTCCTTTTACTCTGATCAATGATAAAATATAATACCGAATTTATTTTTAATAAACAGTATTTGCTGCTAGATATGCTGGAGATTGGTGGCCACAACTTGATACTAAACATCTTCAAAGTTGTTTCAATTCACTCAAAGCCAAACTTATATTACAAAAGATCACCATTCCAAATATCATTACTGATATGCAACACACCAAGAAAAGAAACTAACTAAAGCAGATGCAGCCAATACAGTTCTCCTTATCTGTATCATATCACAGTAATGAGAACTTACCATTACTAAAAAAATTTAAAAGTAACACAGTTACAATACAAAACGAAAGTTTATCACAAGCATTCATCACATTTTGAAAAATTCACTGATTTAATGCTATCCCATAGGTTAATCAAATACTTGATGGGAGCATGAAGGAAGAAATTAAATACATTCATTTTATTCAGAATCTAAGGACTGAATTTAAATTTAATACTGAAAGAGGCCGTAAAATATTGTTTACCACTACTATATAGCAATTTTCTACGATGGTTTCTAATACTAAAGAGAATAGAATACAAACAATAACGAGAACGTCATTATGCAATTAATGGTGACGATGTTTAGTAATTTGAACGCTACCAGCCTGATGAAATCGATGCGTAAAAATAAACTCGATTCATAAGATTAAAACTTCGAAATGCGTTGGGAGCTATACTTAATCTTCCACAGGCAATTAAAAATTTGAGAATGTGAGTACTCGCTCATCATCTCTGCTTGGACCAAATATTTATAAACGGCAAATTTGATTCATCGTTGAAAATATATCAGGTTAAATGATAATGAAAGTACCTCATCTCCAAAAATACTATCACTGCGAATATTATCAATGGAATTTTTGGCTGCACAATAACACAAGAGATTACAGTTCACTTATACATGAAAGTAACATCTTGAAATCTCTTATTTGCCAATAATTATGTACGAGTTTACACCTGATTTAAGGGGAATGGAAAGTAAAAAATTGTACTTAATATATAATTGAACATTTACACTGTTTACCTGTCTCCAATTGTTTCCAACATTGCCAGACAAAATTATTTTAAGAATATAAGACTGAACTGCAGCAATAACTGCGCAAGGTCCTCCTTCCCACTGCACAAGTGCAGTAGGCTCTTCTTTACTAAACTGAAACCCTTTTTAGAGAAAAATGAATCATTAATGATCACCCTGATGAAAATAATTTCATTAACACCTGATCGTAAGGGATGAATGATAAAAAACAAGCTACACATACCCTGGGCCCATCTTTCAAAGACCTCGTCTTTAACATATGGTCCCCACAATAAGCGTTTTATTTCATTTAACTCATTTTCGCATGGTGAATTAGAATTTTCGGTCATTATTTGTGACTGAAGAAGAAATGAATCACAAAATAATGACAACAAAATACCTACGCACTTGCACTACGCTGCTCCGTACATCCTCTTATGCTGTGTCAGTTACAGACGCCTATTGGCTTAAGAGCCATCTTTCGGTGGACTAAAAGATACAAGAAGAAGATAGAAAAAGGTATCGCGGTATCGCCCCGTTTACTCCATGTTTGAGTGGATGCCGCCAATGCTGGTTATCAATAAAGGTTTCGTTGTCATGTCAATTCAGACTCTTCGTTTTGATATAGAGGATTGAAATTAGAGTTCTATAGCAAAATGAGTGGAGAAAACACATATATTGCCGCAGGGGTTCAATCTGATTGCGAGAACCTTTTGACCAAGTTCTTGTCAAAGAAATCTCTGCGATTCAATGATTTTATTGAGGTTTGGCAAAGCATGTCTTTCTCTCTTATCTACAGGTAAATTACCTCTTGTTCTTTCAATGAGGTTAAAATGTCGTGCAGAATTTTCTGGCATTGGTTTAATTGTCTATTAAATTTTGCAGTGGTAGAGAGACATTTAGCGAATTACTTGAGTTCACAGAAGAGGTGTTGCAAATAGCAAAGACTTTCATGTTTTTGCCTTATAATTATCAAATGAGGGCTGGCGGGGTTTACCTAGCTGCCGGACTTTATTACAAGCAACCGACCAGGTATTCGTTTAGTGCATTTTATTAAAATCCACAAATCTTTAATGATTTAAAATCAAATATTAGTTCTAAAGTTTAAATATTGCTATATTTTTCTCGTACAGTGGATTGGTTAAAATTCGTTTGATAGAAAAGGACCTGGATGAATTAAAAACATTCATCAAAAAGCTACAAGTAGAAGGGCATTATGATGTCATCTACATGTTCAGTAAGATGTTCGCAGAAAATGCTTTTCACTTCACCCTGACTCCTAGAACTGTAAGTGGAATTATTTCTTTTCCTATTTGTGACCATAATTTAGTGACCTTTAATGCATTTATGCTGTCAATTCAGGTTGTAGATTGTGTGCGCCCTGTCAGTGAAAAACATTTATTTAAATCTTACCATTGTAATTATATCCAGATAATAATATCTTAAATTTGAATTTGACCATGACTAGGTTTGTTGATTCATGCTGAAACATTGTACGCAAGAGTTAGAGTTCATGTTGATGACAAACCAAACTAGTGTATTTCTTTCCAAGGCTATTGAACCAAATAAATTTATACATCAGTGAAAAACGTTTTTCTGTAAAAGATGAATATCTTTTGTTTTCCTTTTCGATATCAATTTTTTATTGCTATATTTACAAAAAAATGTTGTAATAGGAGCAATTTACAGGAATGGCATTATGTTACTAATATTAGGAAAGTTTTTGGCTGTAAAATTGGTAAGAAGCATTCTTAGAAGTCCTTATATTAACAATTGTCAAATTTGACTACACCCAGTCTTTAGTCACCTAGACATCAGTTTAGAAAGATAAAAATCAACCTTTTAAGTTTCAAAGATGCCACCCAAAATAACTCTTTCTAAAGCATATATGCATAAATACATATATATGTTTGAGGAGGAAGAGACAATAGTCATACAGGATGGTACTATATTCTGGTCATAATTTTGTCACTACCGCTGTGAGTTGGCATCATGTCACTTTCTCCTTCATCTTAAATTTCCTTATGTATTTGATTCTTCATAGGATTTGTAATGGTTTTTGTTCCTGGTTCCTCCTTTTTCATCTCAATTCAATAAGATGTTACAGTACTTTCTCAGAATCATCCAATATCTTCATATACATTTGCATCCCTTAACTCAATCTCATATCTTATACAATATTTCCATTTTCATTGAGTTAGATGCATCCTAATAAATATTCCATTAACCTGTTAAATGGTGTTTACTTTATACCCATTGATATAGAGTCTTTAAACAATTATTCACTCAATTTATCATTGCTTTTTTTTGCCAGTCATTTTCCTTTGCTCATTTTGCCTTTTCATTGGTTATACTTGTTTACCCTTTTCAATGGAGTTACTTGGATCCTTTTCATTTTATTGCTGCCTTGCTACTTGCTCCTACAAAATCAGAGCTCAATCTTCTTGTACAAGTTTACTGTGGAATTTATTTGCATTTTTCTGCCATTTTTTTGGTCAGTTACAACTCCATTTCAATTGAATAATCAATGTATAGTTTGTTTTTACTGTTTTCAGCTGATTCTATGTTACAAATGATTAATAATATTTTGGAATATTCCTTTATGCATCAAAGCTCCAATCTACCAGTTTGATTATTTTTCAAATAAATTATTCTTTAACTAATAGGATTTTAGAGGTTTAAAGGATTAATTGTTCCTTTCTTGCTTTATCTGACTACTGAGAAGTAAGAGGAGGAATGCCGACAAAGTCAGCTTTTGGAGATTTTAAACCTCTAATTCGTTAACAGCCGTGTTCCAATATTTCTTTCTTTACAGTAATAGGATTTTAATCTCTAAAAAATTCTCCATTTATGACCACAACTTAATAGAACTAATAAGTTAAATTCATTAAATAACAGTGTTATGTAGGTAAAGGATACTGTGACTATTGTATACGCTGTTGACGAAATATGTGTTCCTCAAGGTACTGAGGCATTCTATAGTAAAATTATCATCATTATGTTTAAATTTGAATTGAAAAAATACCCAGGTAAAAATAATTTGTTCCCTGATAAAAGTGAACAGTATGTGAGCAGTAGTTTATTTGTTTCTTATTTTTTGTTTCTTCTGCAATTGTTCACCAACTCTTCCCATAGGTCTCTCTTCTAATAAAGCAAGAGTTTGGGCCATTTATAAAAAATCAGTAGACTACGAGGGTGGTCTGAAAAGTTTCCTACCCCAGATTTTTCAGAAATCTTCAGAAAATTTTCAGATATCTACAGAAAACATGTCGAGAAATGACGAAATGTCAGAAACTTTTCAGACCACCCATGTATTTTGGTTAACCTTGAAATCAAGACGCCCCCATTAATCTTACAACTGGTGCTGTTAGTATAATCTCAAAAACTGCAATGATTTGAAAATTAATTAGAAGAATGTCTCATGGTTCCATGGAATACATAATAGATTTATAATCTGCTAACTAGTATACTCTTAAGAAGCTTTAGTTATTGATTCTTGGGTAGATGAATTAGATGCTACTCTGATAAAACAATAATAAGTGGTGGAAATATTACTACTTAGTCACATTGTTTTTCCTCTGTATTTTTCAAATACATGAGGGACCTTTATCTGTATAAAATTTCTGCTGGTATTTTTCATGAAATATTTCTGTATAGAGTATATTTGTTTCAGTATGGGATAGAATTCAATATCCGCAAATACTTGGCCCACAAACCAGGAGACTGTAACATCAGTTCCCTGAGGGATGAGGAGTCCTCAGATGAAGAAGAATTTGTCCAAGAAACTTTTGTGAAAGACTTTCTCAGGAAGGCGAAATTGTTTGACAATCTCCAAGACATAGATCAAAAGTATAGCGGGATGAAGAAACTTTTGTATGGTGAGAATGAAGCCCTTTTCTTGGATAAATTATTGTAAATTATATTATTATCTATGTTAACTTCTGTATCAATCAGTATGATCTACCCTATTTTAAAAAAGCGTAAATTCTGTGAAAATTAATTAAGATTTTTTAAATTTTCTGTTAAATCTGTTAATTTTGAGTTTCATTCATTGGTGGAGAAATTTGGTAATAAGTAAAAAAATTACTAATAGTTCATTATTTTAGCTATTGGGTTGATAGATTTGCAAATCCCCCTGCATTATCATAATATTCAATTTAAATTTTATATGTTATTCACGGATATTCCCACTCATTTACTTAAATTATACAGTATATTGTAATGGCCTTGGTGGCTGAGTGGTTAGCATCTAGCTACGCTATCGCACCAGTCCAAAGGTCCCAGGTTCAAATCCCAGCTGATCGGATTTTTCTGAACAGGGAATGGTTGTATGTGTTCGTATTGTTGCTGTTGCCTTGATGAAGCACCTCCTAAAAAGTTCTGTGGAGAGCTTACGAGGACTTCACCAGATAGTGGCAACATCAGCTCCACAGCAAAAAAAATGGTGGAGATTCTGGTGACATATGTTTTAAGAATGTATACAGGATGGCACACTGAATTTCATACCATTTAATTATTGCATTAAACCAATTATATTGTATAGTATCGATATTCCAACTGTGCAGGTGAATGCTGTAGCTGGTGGAAATTATATAGATTGCTTTACAAGTCGGAATTGGCCATAGCTGTATGTTGACGAGTCCTATACATGCATTGTTTGCCTTTGGATAAATAAATAATGTATTTTGAACATAGCGGACAATGGGAGGTTGTCTGTTGAGCAAAAGGTAGGGGAGTGGTAGAGACTAGGAGATGTTTTCATGCTCACTGTGGTAAAAGGTGGGCTACTTGCAAATAGATAATTCACAGACTTTTTCAACAATTTGAAACTAATAGTCATGTCTTGGAGGAGAAGGAACAGCACCCCACTGGTGTCCATACACCTTAAAACATTAAAGCTGTACATATGGCTCTGACTTGAGCTCCCAGCAAATCAACAATGCTTCTGCTGAGTTGGAAATCTATCGTCGGTCACTTCAAAGTATTCTGCATTCAGATCTCGTCAGAAGTAATTACATTTTGTTCACTACCCTGTATATACATCATCAGGTGATGGTGCAAGATTGCTGAAACCGGTTGTGTTTCTTTCTTGTCTCCTTGGAATTGTACCAGTTTTATTTTTTTATCCTTAAATCTTTGTATATTATGGAATTATACCAAATATCATTTTCCCAGTTTAATTTTACTAAAACAAGTGTTTCCTCCAAATTCTCTCAGCCTCTTTCTTTTGTAATTTCTAATAGTCTGTAATCATTTTCACGCTAATATTTGTGAAAAGTATCTATATTTTTGGCATTTATCACTTACAAAGAATTTTTATTTTACTTAATTCTATGAATGGGTTGCAAAGCTTCTTATATAGCTACATGAAAGTTGTGTTATGAAAAGTAAAGAAATTATCATTTGGAGTTGAACAGTATTGATTGATGTTTTATGAGTTACAGAATCATTCTTCAACTCCAAAGTATATGTGATCCGGTGATGTCATAAGCTCCCTGGCATTTACACTGGTTTCATAACTCCTCTCAAAGTTTGAACAACTTTAACTTTGTATATTTTAGAGGTCAAATGTGAAATTTGACATGAATCAGTTTGTAGTTAAAATGAAAATTCTATATTCAAAAAGTCTCTACAGCAAAAACTCTCTTGTTGCTTAAATGCCACTTACAGTGTAATTTGGGTTAATCTACATATTTTATAGAATGTTCCACCAATTATTCTTCCTTAGAGATCTATATCCTTGGTGTTTGTGGAGAAAGTCATCTTTTTTGCTGTGATCAAAGTTTTCATGATTTTTTTGCTCTTAATTTTGGAAATTTAAAGTAAAGAGGTACAGTATAAGTCTTTTATAACAAGAGTTGACAATAATTATGAAAGTACTCGTTATAGTCAATCTATAATACTAAATGTCTGTCCTCTTGAATCCAAGGGCAAAGAAGGAAAAGTAATTCTAATGACAAAATATGAAAAAATTACCCAAAACTACAGTAGAAGTCTGCTATAACTAGAGCTGATAAAAATTAGAAAAGTACGTGTGTTATAAAGCATACTGATTATAGCTGATTACTTATACTAAATGTCCATTCTGTTGAATCCAAAGGCAGCAAGTGCAACAGATTGGAACTGTTGGGTTTTTAATCCTTACGCAAATGCTTCAGAATGTGTGAAAAAGAATGTTTGCATAAAAATATTATGCCATTAATTCATAAACCATAACCGAAGTGCTTCCTCTAATATAAAATGTGGCAAATTATTGCTCAATAATTGTCAAAAAGTAATGTTATTTCATTACATGACCCTTATACATATCAAATTGCTTTCTCGAGATATTTTCCATTTGTATGCTTCATAAGCAATGACTGTGTAATGGGAGAAGGGGGAGGTTACCCTTGGAATCCAAATCAGCACTGATTTTATCTCTGATATACCCACCTACCCTGGATCAGATGATTTGGTGCCAAGTTTCGTATAAAAACAAATCCTATCGATGGATACTAACATAGTGGGAACTCAATTAAAAATTCCTGCGCTGACTGGAGGGGTCATTGCCAAAAAGAAACTAGGGAATAGGATGTAAGGAGGGACAATTAAACTTTTGAAAAGTCTAATAAAAGCTCTCTGAAGCAATTTTGCCGAGGAAGAGTGAGTTGAGTTGTGGGAAACAAATGCATGAATCAGGCGGTGATAATTTTTGCATACAATTCTTTTCTGCTTTTTGAAGAGTTACTGTGCCTCAGATTACCAATTGCCAAAATTTGTCTCTCTTGTCAATTGACAATTCCAAGATATTCTCCTGCAAGATTCCAAGATATTCTCCTGCAAAATACAGAAACATGGCACTCATTATACCGATACTTCAGAAATAACCATTCTTTGTAATGGAGGTAAATCTCTATCCTTTTTGCTGTGAGATGGACAACGGCCAATAAATCACTCACTATAAAATGCAACTCTTGTTATGTCATACTAGTTATAACATTTATAACTTCTTCTTTAGTTTGAAATAATCATCTAGCGTTATCATTTACTGCTACCTCTTTTTGTACTGTTGCACTGATTTACAATCTACAAAGAATTAATTTCAATATTTTTTCCAACTTAAGTAAGTATTGTATGTAAGTAAGTACTATGCAGATTTAGATTAATTCTTTTAATATAATGTGAATTTTAAAGTTTTTCTGCTTGAAATCGTGCTTATGAGGGGCTAAATTAGAATCTTACTGGTGAAAATTTGGTTGACAGGCTCCTATAAAAACCTACGTTACTATATTGAATTGTTTTACTGAAATAAATTTTACAATTATTGCAGGAATGTAGTTAAGTTAGATGAGTATTTAGCTTTTTGTTCATGTTATCATAATTTCATCTAAGCATTAAAGTTTTGTTTTTTCTGTGAAATTCTTCTTGATAATGTCTGCTATGTTATTTTTTTTAGCTAATGCTGATGGAACTCTTCCAAGCACTCTGAGTTATGCTCACTCTAATATAATAAAATCCATGCAAGAAGCAGTCAGAGGTAAAGAGCTGCCTCCTGCTGAGGAAGGTTAGTATTTATATATTTCTATTTAACAACTCACATTTTCTCTTTCTAAAATCTCACATTTTCATAATGCCAATACTTTTCTTATCTCAAGTAATAACACGCAAGGACTGTAGATTTATTCCTGTCAGTAGATCCACTATGTTACAGAAGATACAAATAAATTTTCACTAACAGATTAATTTTTAATTAATGAAAAGTCTTGGATCTTCCTATTTTATTCAGTACCTCTTTGCCCTTAGGGCTAACTAGACTCAGTGGTTGGCCAAATTATTTTTCCAAAAATTTATATTATGTGTGAAATTACTTGCTGTATTTACTTGAAAATAATGTGCATCATTTTGATTTTTTTTCGGCTCAAAAATCAGGGTGCACGTTAAAATTGATGGTGCACGATATAGGCACAAATAATACTATTTGTCCGCCTGTCCCGTAGTTGTAACCAGGGTGAGCCGAGGATGCGGCTCACCCTGGTTACGTACAACTTGTCAAACGTTCCACCAATGCGCTATTGAAAATTTTTAATTTAAGATCCACTATAGACTAAACTGTAGGCTGATCATTTTTAATTGTGAGTTAATTGGCTAGCCCATCAAACCTTTTAAATGATCGATTTTGAATTGGTTAATGTGTGCATGGCTTTCGGTATAGTCAACTACCGGCATTTTGTTTACTGTGTATACATGTGGAAATATTCATATTTATCAGCTATATACTCGTATAAGGTGCTGCAAATGGTGTGACCGCAAGTCTCAAGTTGTGCATTTCATACAATGGCACAATATTTTCAAGTAAATATGGTACCTTCATTCTGCTAACTTCCCTTAATTTTGAAGGATTTTCAGATTGCTATTTGATACTCAATCAACTGTATTACATTTTTATTTTACCGTAAATACTGTTTCTCTCCAAATAAGAGGTATCCCTGATCAGTGGATTTTAACTGAAATCCTGTCTAATTAAAAATTAAGTTAATTGCTGCAATAAGTTTCTCAAAAACTCATCTTATGACTGAGTTAGTTTTGAATGACAATGATTCAAAGTTTTGTTCAGTTTAACTTTTCTATAATGGTTTCTGATATTTTTGAAGGATTTTGCATCCCAATTGTACATTAATAAAACCTATTTTATTCTTTTGGAATGGAAAAAAAATACTAAATTGGGTTGGATTTTCTGAATTTGTGAAGAATTATTTATTTTGTGACATTATTTAACTCTAAGGTGTTAGCATACCTGTGGTAAATTTTGGATTTTATTGATAAAGAAATAAATGATAAAATTGGTATGTATAGTTTGTCACCAACTTTTTGTTAAAAATGTTTACCCCTAGTTAACAATCTTTCTCAATTTTATATTTTGGTTTGCAACCAGATTTTATTATCTAATTTTTATGTTAAAACCTTTTCTAATTTGACTGTGAAAATTATTATCTAAATCTATCTAAATTTTTATCTATATTAGGAAGCTGATAAGTTTGGTTGTGATGATTTTCTCCAATTATTTGATGGATTTCTGTAAATATTCAGTGAAGGAATTTTTCCTGTCTTTCTCTATAGAAATTTATCAGTTTATTTTTTGAAACCTTTATTATGAAAATTAACTTGTTATAAGTGAGCATATGAGGTTGTTACTGACATAATAATGATATGTAGTAGATTTCTCCTTTTTGTAGACAGCATGTATAGTCCTCATATTGCTACCGAACTTCTTAGTAATTTCTGCTATGTAATTCTTTGCTTGTTTATTATTAATTAACTTCTGATTGAATGTTATTTACAATGTTCCATGTTCCAAAGCTATCCAATGTTTGATATTGTCATTTGCTACATAATTAGATACATTAAATTGCATTGTTAAGTCTCTTTCCTTCATAATTCATTAAAATTTCAATGTAGCCTTTGCACTGAATATACTATGAATAAAATCTACAGACACGTTGGTTTCTTTCTTTAACTCTTATTGTTAGTTATATTTAAAGTATCGGCATTTTTCATTATTTTTTAGTTTAATTTGTGATTTGATTCTTTTTTCCATCAATTTTTTGCTCTGGTGTTTTCCTCCATTTTTTGTCTGCGTGCCCAATGCTCTAAATTTTATTGTATATATTCTACTAATTATTTAATGTTGACCACTTTATTAAAGCCTGTGTAAATATTATATTGTATTTGAGCAAAATAAATAATTACATAATTTTTATTTATTTCAGAAACTATACAGAAGAGGATTAAGAAAGAGGCCTATAAGAAAATTTCTAGAACTAGGAAATCTGAGGCTTTGGAACCTTTGTCAGCTGATGATACTAATGAAGAAAAATGTACAAAGGATGAAATGCCTGTTCCAAAGGGAAGGCAAAAAGGCCGGGAAACAGAATATCAACCTGACAAAATGTCTGATGAATGGGTTGCCACTTCACATCCAAATAATAAGCACTATAGAAGGTTTGTTTTCAAATAGATTGTTTTGTTGAGTACCTTATAAATTGATATTTTTGTTCATGTAATATTTAACTTGTTGATTCCATCTCCAAATTATCCAAAAGTGTGAATCAGAGCAAAAGAGCAAACAGCCGGTTGTAAACCATATGCACGCATCACAGTGTTCCTTGACCTTGGAGGTTAATTTGCGCTTGGTGACCTCGAATTACATTGGATATAAAAATCAAAAATTATAGTTCTTTGTCCTTCCAACATTATCATCTTCAGCATTCTTTCATAGATTATATTTAGCCACAGTTTCTTCCACATGTTCCTCTCTAATGCTTCAATTGCTATCACCCATCGTACTGTTGCTGCATCATTGGCCCTTTCTCTTAAACATGCCATAAATCCTTTCATACACCTCTTCCTTCGTCATCCCCTTGGTCATTAGTTGCCATTACTTGCAAGTTCTTTGTTTCCTCTATCTTCCCTCCCTCCACTTCCCACATTTCTTGCACATCCTCTGTTCTTTTTTCCATACCTTATATTATACTTCCACCTTTTTCTGGGTCCTCCTAAAGTCTGTACTCCTTCCAGGTGTAACACTCTCTCCATTTCCCTCATAGATCATTCCATATTTATTGCCCAAGTTTCATCAATATCATCAAGATGTTTTGCAGTTGCAAATGAGGATTATTTTGAAAAACAAACTAATACAGAAACTCATGGATTAAGGAGATAGAAATTGGCTGCCTGAATTCTCATTCTACTAAATTTAGAAGGTGCTATAGCTACACTTTCAACTCCCATCCTTTCAGTATTGTAAAAACTGATTTAGTGCTACAAAGTAGACCAGTGGTAGTAGTTGTTTTAATTTATAAACCTCTGCATTAATACCCTACAAGGCATATTTAGTTCCTAAGAAGTAGGACAGAGAAGTAACTAACTTTTTATCTGTTTCTCACTTTGCTTCTTATTACCTGTAATGATTATGTTCGTATACTAGAATTTTATGACCAAGATATGAGGAGTGTTCAATAGACAAAGAAAAAGGTGTTGTATTTAAATCAAATTAATTTCTCAACATTTTATTCTTTTAGTGTGATACCATTTGTCCTGTTTTTGTAACCTATCCACCAAACACAATTTATTTAAGCTCAGCAATATAGGATTTTAAGTCAAGATCTCTTAATTCATTTTTAATTTACTAACTTCAAGCCAATTGTAATTGTAATTATAACTTGAGTAAGTATTAGTTTGGGAATAGCAAGTAGTTGAAAGGGGTCAAGTATGTAGAATAGGATGGATGATCAACTGTTTGGATTCCTTCTTGCTCTTTGATAGGAACTAATGTTTCCAAGTTTCATCAACTATGACATAGAACCTTGAAAGATCCCTGGGATTTTACCTGAACATGTCTGACCACTGCTGGGAAATGATTCCTCAATCCTGCTTTTGCTAAACTGTGAATAATTGTGGCATCCATCTGTCAACAGTTTCCTCATACTCAAAATTTTATGCTGGATATCGCGTGCCCATTCAATTGTCATGTTTACAGTCTTCATTAGCTTGTGGATCTTCAGTCTGCAGTTGCACAACACAATATTATGGATTTTGTTAATAACATCTTCATTTATGTCCTACAGACGACTTACTGGATACTTGGAATCATTCTAGTTAGCACTATTACAAAGTAACTCAGTAAACCACTTGTAAACTGTTCCATGCGGGAGAGCAAAGAGTCCCCATTAATACTTTTTTAGCTTTTCTTTCCTTGACTTTTTTCCATTCAAGTAGCTTTTTTATCGATGCTCAAAATTCTTTTATCTCCATTTCAGCAAATGAACACAAACAATGAAGTTCTAACCAATAATTCAAACCAAATTTCTGTTAGCATATACACAAAAAATATCTTACCTAAAAGATAAAATGAAACGTGATTTGACCTCAATCTCAAGTCAAGATTTATTGAACGTCTGTCACATTGTATAAGTTCTGATTATTACTACGAAGTATATTTTTTGGTATTTATTATAGTAAATCAGAATCTTCAATTTTATAGAAGAGAGGAGTGGAAATCTTTCTCGCTTCTTAAATATGCTACTGCTTTTGCCATGGTTTATTAACCTTGCCTTATTATTCTTTATAAGTGCAAATGATTTTCCTTTCTTATTTTATGCAATATGTAATAATCGTTTATTTCTTGTAATTTTGATTCCTTGATTATATTTTTTATGAAATTCAAGTTTAAATTGTTTCAGTATTTTTTTTACTTTCCAGGAGTAAAAGGATAAATCTGGACAAGAAGCCTGTAGCTCCTGCCCCTGAGAAGAATCCAGAGAGTGAGCCTTGCTGTTCTACCAGCCTACCCAACCTATAACTGTTCTTTCCTTTAGCTATAAAATGTTGGACTTAAATGGGGATGCATTAGTTCAGCGGCACTCTGTCCTCCTCTGTGTACATATTTCTTTCTAAATTAATTTCTGTTTGGAAAATAAAAATTTGAGAATGCAATCTCATTGGAGCAATGATATATTTTTCCCTGGTCCCCTAGGCCTCTTATATGGTAAATACTTTTTAACTAAAAGCTCATGGCATATATGTCTTGATTATCTGACAGTTATACACAACATAGTCAAGTTAACCTAAGGTTCTTCATGAAAATTTTTTTCCAATCATAGTGGAACTCCTGAATAGCCAAGTGAGCAATGCGTTCAGCTTTGGCAAATTTTGTCTTGGGTTCAATTCTCTGTGAGAGACCATGTGCAAAATGACTTAAGCTGTCGAAGCACTTTTAACTATACTACTTCTACCAATTATAGTTACGAATATGAAACAAATGTTGCATATTGAGTTAGATTTGCTGAGAGGGATAGATGAGAAGCATTGTGTATCAACACGTTCCGTGCAGTGTCGATTTTATTGGTCGCTATCCTATGGCTGAATACTTTATATATATATATATATATAATAAAATTATATAATAATAAAAATATATAAATAATATTTCAATTATACATAGAATGTTAGCTCTACATGCTGCGATAAGTTTTTTAATTTTATACTAACATTTATCGTTTTTATTTTAATATTTATGGCGTTATATGCTGCTCTCAGCCACAGGGTAGGACCAACTTGAGCGACATATGCCGCTCTCTGCGCGGAATGCGTTAAGCTGTGTGATTGTGGCCCGTAGGATGAATTCAGTTCTCTGTGCCTGGTAGAGACAGACACTTTGGATCAGTCCCAGCTCATTGATTTTAATTGCATTATTCTAAACTATCAATAGTAAATGCATATAATCAAATGAGCATTATTATCCTCCATGAATTTTACTATGTTATGTCTAAACACAGTTTAAGAATGTCAACATCTATTACCGCAACAAAGCCAAATTGGTGATAATTCCCTCTTGTTTTTAAACTTGGCATCTGATGTGAATTGATAAGGCAGCTAAGCATATTGATTGTGGCTATTTATTTAATTTGCTGGAAGCTTTTTTATGTTATTCGACTTTATGGAAATTAATAAAATCTGGACTGCTACCATAAAAGGCAAATGTGCTAATATCTAATAAAACTTGGTGCTCAATAATTTCCTCTTTTATATCTAAAAATACCCGTCTAAATCATGTTTCAATTGATCTTTCTGTTGCTAATATGGATGGAATTTAACCCTTGCTTGTACATGCCTTCTCCTGCAACAAGATTTAATCCCCTTGCACCAAAATAATTGTAATAAAAGGTCTAATGGTATTTATTTCTTAGATTTTCTCAAATTTATAATTTAATGTTGCTTAATGTTCAATCCAAAATGATATCTTCCCCCTTACCACTTAAGCTCCCCTTGACATAAAATGTTAAAATAAAATGTCTGCCAGATTTGGTCCCTTGAAAGTGATTTTGCCTTATTATCATATCTATTCAATTGTTGCAGTGTCTATAAAAACTGATAGACGTATCTATTTAACTCTTTTAGTACTTAAACTGGGAATTTTCTCTATCTGGTGCATATACTCGGAAAATACCCTTGATTTATTCAAGAGTGGGATTCCCTCAGCTGCTGTTACAATTCAAGACTAATGATTGTGCATATAATACTTTATTCATTGGAACATTTAAATCAGCAATATTATCACATTTAATATATTTTTAACACAATTATAAATGTTCCATTTAACTCAAAATAACTCATGACTTTATTAACATCAGTAAACTTTCAATTGATTTTTCTCATCAAAGCCAGCAGAGTGACCAGCATTGCGTACAATGAACGTGGACCCATCAAAGTGCATTCTTCGTTCTCCTCTCCTCACAAACAGATGAGACGTTTTTCCCATTGAAGCAGTGCAGTGTAGGTAGGGAGTGGTTAGGGAAGCATTTCCACTTGATTCAGACATTTTTAGCAAATATTTGTTGCTGTTACGTGCAACTCTTCACATAAAAATTAGAACAAAGAATAAAAATATGTATAACAAAATCATGGAATGATTGGTTTATAAAATGCCCTAAAAATCTAATATTCCAAAATTATAAATCAGCAAGATTTTGACAATTTTGTAAAATATCAAGGATAGAATTTGTGCATAATATGCATTTAAGTCATGGTATTTTGTAAATCTTCAGCTGAAAATAGTGAGTAAAGTGAAGAATCAAGAATATGATTATTCGAAGGAATCAACAATTTATCTGGAATTCTACCAAGATTTCAAAGCAAACTGATCTTGTAGATGAACTAAGAAAGATTACATTGTCTTGAAATGGAAAGATTGTTCGAAGATTAAATACTGTCTTACTATTTCATTAAAACTCATCTCTCTTAAGATTTGCACAAATCTTAATTCATATGATACGATAAATTGTGAAACCTTGCTTAAGGTTAAACAATTGAGTTTGAAATTCATTATATTTCAGCTTTATCTCTTATCCTTAATATTATTATAACTATCCAATATTATATAATAAGTATGAACTAATGCAATTATTTAAGAAAGGAATGATATAAAGATAGTGATAAATATAAATGAGAAAAGTATTAATCATAAATACTTGCCTGACTAAACCATCTGGTGTTAAAGATATTCGAACATTGCAAACAACCCAGTTTTGCACACCATTCTCTGATAACCAGTAATGAGAGTCTTGAAGGGCAACCATAGCTGCTTGGCGTGAAAGAGAGCTTCTTTCTGTGCCTTCATAAAATACTGGTATAGAAAAGTCGACACAGCTAAGATTGGAGAATGTATCAGTAGTGGTTCTTGTCCCAGCAGAGTCAACAAGGTACACTAAAGCGCATCTCTCACAAGTAAAACTCACACCTTTGTACCACATCTTGGCACACCTTGGAAAATTATAAAAGTTGTATAATGTATTTGTGCAAGAGACTCCGTTGAAAAAATATGTAGAGCTCATTTGAAATAATGTGGGTAGTGCTTAAGAGTCTATTGAGCAGTTAACACCAGTCTACTGTAGAAAGAAGAGTGGACTGCTGTATTTATTCGTAGAGGAGCTTCTTCCTCAGAACTGAAATCAAAAGTTACCATCTGAATTCCCAAAAATCTACCTAAGCAAATTACTCTCTTTCTTTCTGAAACCATTCTTTCCTTTTTTACATGGTTTTATACTTCTTAAGCATATGTATTGTAATTTATATATTATGGTACTTTACTCTCCCTTAACCACGGTTGATTATCTATTTTATGTATGGTTACAGTATTTTAATATCTTTAACTAGAGAATGGTTACATACTAAATAAATCTCTACTATTATAAATTATGGGGAATGATCAGGTGTTGAACCTGAAGACTGAAAGCTTATAAAAAGTAGGCTTCCCTCTGCAGATTGGCGGCATGTAATGATATACAAAGTGTGAAAGTGGTAGAAATTCCGGCTCTGGAATAAATAACATCATATGCAAATGTTGCAGTTGTTAACTTGTCTTACTATGTATTGAAGAGTTAAGGCGTGTGATTTGAAAATAAATTTTCTGGCTTAATAAAATACAAAATATTCATCTTTCATGGATAATGATGGTCTATGCTAAGAATTCATGGGAGGAAGAAAATTAAATTTGACTAGAAAGATATTGAGAATTAGTATAAACTAATACAATTGGTTTAAATTAAAAAGTTACATAGTAATTGAATGGTATGTATAATTTAGGATACTTGTGATTCCCCATGGGGTCATGAGCCACTATCTCTGCTCTGCTACCATACTGGTACACGCAGCCATTTGGATGTCTAAGAGCAGATGCTGATCCTGAACCACTGATTGCCAACACTACGTTATTCTGAGGGAAGGAAAACACAATTATGGAGCAAGCATATCTGAGTGAGTTTAATAGCTCTCTTGAAAAAAAAAAAAGACTGGCATTTTTTCATAGAATGCGTAACTTTCAAATCATCTAAGTCCAATGTTGGAAAGATTGACCAGCTTTTTATTTATGTGAAGTAAATAAAAATAAATAAAAGTTGTTGAAGCTCTTTGGCTCAACCAACAACTCATCATATCCATTTGAATTTAATTTATGCTTGATAAATTGTATCAATAACCTATAATTACCTGGTAATTGACTATTCTAATGGAGCGCTCAACGGTCATATCCAAATGTATGTTTTCACTTATGGCAAGGGACAATATTCCTCTTGATGTACAAAGTATTCCTACAGGGAAGCCACACCCATTTGCATTTGGTAAGGCTGAGCTTCCCCATCCCACTTCTTCAAGTTCTTTCCAATTTTCCTAAAAGATGTATTCTGGCAGGTATTACATGAAGTTTGTGCTTATATTGATATAATTTATATTCAATATAGAATTCTATCAATTGTTGACGTAAATAAAACTTAATCATCATAGTATATTATATAATTTTCATGAAAAATGAGACTTTAAGAACAAAACTATGTATGTTATTTTTTAATGCATAATCATTCAATACATAAGAATGGAGACTTCAAGAATAAAATTTTTGCCTGATTTTATGTGAACTACTGAATGAATCACAGTCTTGTGGACTGGGTGCCACATGACAAAAGAAAAGGGCATTGTAACTACTAACTACATATTATACTCTAAGTAATGTGTATTTATATTTTATTGATGGCATTTCATATAAAATGTTTCCTCAGTTTACAAGAGTGAATACATTTTAGCTTGGAGATGATAAAATTAGGGCACTTGTGAAAATTGGGTTGAGAGGAAATCGAGAAATAACTAAGTTGTATAGATCTTCAGTCAATAAACTGAAGTTAAGCCCAACATTAATTTGAAAAAATTGGTGTAACAAACATTTGTTCCAAGTAACACAATTTCTTTGCTAACAGTGATTTTGACTTTGATCAAATTAATTGTTATTCGTTAAAAATCCATTAGAAATAATATTAAAAAGAATTTTAAAAATAAATAGAATTCCTTCATTCCAGTCCATTTATTCACCTCTTACTTTTTGTATTTCCTAATAGATCACATCATTATGATCTGAGATTCATGTTATCATTTAATTTACTTTTAACTACGGCCAACCAACCAATTTCATGAATGCATGGAATTCGGGCCTTCATTCCAAAACAACAACTGATTTGGCAGAGGGAAAGGAATACATGCGTAGAAAATTTGTTTTGTCAAAGATCATGTCTTATTTATAAGACATATCACCTATAATACATAAGAGGAGCAGATTGAGCTCATATAAACATTTTGCTATTGGCACCCCTTGCAACATGCTCAGTCCTGAATTTAACTTATCTCTTTAATATACAAAACTAAACTCTCGTTGCCTGATGTTTAAGTACAATTTCAAGAACCTAATTTTTATAACATTTTTTAGGTAGTCAACAAAATGAATAACACTTATATTTACGTTTGCTTAAGGATAACTGAAGGGCTCAAGGGCCACCCAAGAAGGGGATCCTGTGAATGCCTAGCACTCAATACACAGTTTGATGGGATCCTATTCTAAAAGGGCATCTTATTTTTATGATGGCACATGATTTGTACAAAATTTTGCTACGTCAAATATCATCTATTATGCATGAACAATTACAAATAATTCAGGGAGGGGAAGTGGATAAGGTAATAAGGTGAGGCTGGAATTACTGGAATATGTGCATGATATTTCACTTAGGACAATTCAATTTTATTTGAAGGAGGTAGAAATATCACGAGTAAATAACTTTACGTATGATTCACTTCCATATTGAAGAATCATTACCGGATATCCAATAGTTTCATCTGAAGAATAGTATGGCAATGGGTGTGGTGGTGTTCTACCAGCGCTTTTACTTCTCGGTTTCATCCACAATGGAACTGCTGCATTTAAAGAGGACGCTGATGAACTTTGATGGAGGAATAGACCGAGCGATTTTTCCAAAGGAGGTTTTTCGTAGTACTTAGAAAACTCGTTGCGAATCTAAATTTCAAAATTACACAATTACAATATTTTCAAATAAAAAGCACATATGCCATTTACACTTCAAACCTGAAAGGCTTTTTCTTGAGATCCATTGTATTTGTTATTTATGAAAAGACTTCGAGGGCGAATAGGCATTCTTGCTTTCAATGAAAAACTCTCAAAATATATCTTTTCACACACACATTCTTTGAATGATTAAACTGTTATAACAAAAATAAACCATGGCGACAATTGTTTAACTGAAATTTTATAAATTCAATAATTTCCGTTAGATAAAATCCAATAATTGAAGAGAATATCATTTAAATAAATGTGCAAATCATTATTTAAAATCCAGCGCCATGATCTATAAAATAACTCGATCTTATTAATGAGTAGAAGCAGACAAGTAAAATATGGTAATAAGGTGTGCGGACACTGGTGGCTACAAAATGACTTAAAAATTTTACGAGAAGTAAAAAATGTATGGTTTCAATCCTTTCCAAACCTAGTAGACCTAATAAGATTGAAAATAATAGAATAAAACATCCAAGCTAATTGCTTCATCGACTGTGAATTCGGATTACGATACTATCGTCAATCGTATTTCGATTCTTTCGAGTTTCGAGTACTCCGGTTGTTCGAGTCTTCGAGTTGATGTCATGTCGAGGTGCTTCAGCGGGAGGGAAAGGCCGTGTTTACTATTTCAACTTTTAATCCATCTGTGAGATTATTTTTCAATTGGATTTATGACTGTTTAGTTCACAAATAAAAGGTATGTTTGAAAATGCTTCCGGTTTGCTCATTTCGATATTACTTAAACCTAGGGCTACGTTAGCGGCAACTTCACTCGCCGGACAAAATACTTAGTTGATTTTGATTTTATCGAACATAGGCATTTATATGATTGTATTTATTGTTATCAGTTTTAGCAGGAGAGAAAAATATTAACTGGTAAAGTAATTGGCATCAAGTTCGAGCTTCGAAAGAGTCACTTAACCGACTATTAATTGTTAAAAGTTGATGGCTTGATACAAACATACAGCTACTTTTGCCTCTAATGAGAATGGAGGTGTTTGAAGTACTTCTATTATAAGTGGACGGTAGCCTATCGCTCAAAATTATCTAGTAATTGAAATCATATTAAGTATCCAACTCAATGTATGTATTCTCAAGTATATACTCAATAGATTTATTTTCTCTCTGACCGTCTATATAGCTAAGAGTATTAATTTAAAATTAAATCAGGTAAATATGGCTACAATTAAAATTTCCTTGAAAACTTTTTGTCTTTCTTTATTTAAATATCTAAGTTGAAAGCTGTTTACAATAGTTGATATTAGTTTGTCGTAAATTTATTTGTTATAGAATAGTGACAAACCTTTAAGTGATAAAACCATATAAAAAAATACTTGTTTCATTAATATTTATTATACTTTTAGGAAAGAACCTCCTGAGTATATATTATTGATTAACCTTACAATGCAGTGAATATCATCTTGTTCCTTTTCCGTTATTTTATATACATCTGACTCACCTAATTTATGTCATAATTTCGAAATTTGTCTTATAAGTACTACCTACAAAAAAATTATTTATTACATTCTATTTTCTTACTCAATTGTAATTATAGGAATTGGAGTTGTTTAATTATAATCAATTGAAAAGAAAGAATGGAAAATGTTTCTTATAGACGGGTAACAGTTTTTGTGGAGCTAAAGTTCTAATTTTAAATTTAATAAGCAGTTCTTTTTCTAAAAAAACGTGGCTAGTATTGAATAATCATACATTTTTGAAAATTTTCACCGAAAAAGTTTAGAATAATTGAAATCCAACCGATGGAACATATTGAGGGAGCTGAATCAGTGATTCTTATCAGTTGGTGTGCACCTGGTACTCAGTGGGTGCTGTACTGTGGATGTACTTGGTTATTGGGTGTATTTTCTAAAGTGTCTATGGCTGCTGTAGTAGTTTTTAACTACATATAATTTGTTATTATTCATCATCATCGTTATTGTGTTAGCATGATTTTCTTGTGAATATGAACTTCTGCTCTGTCATAGGTTAGCATGTATTTACTTTGTGATTATTCTAATTAAAATAGTGTTGAAGTGTGAGAGGGATGCCACCTCCTGTGCATCCTCCAGTGGGGCCACCTCAGCCTGGCCAGGTCCCGTTCGGTCTGCCCCCTCCTCATGTACCTCCGCATCCTGGTCCCCCCCATGGAATGGGTGGATACAGGATGCCTCCAGTACCTCCTGGAGACATACGCCTCCCCCCACCAATGGTCGCTCCATTCAACATTCCTCCTCCAGCATATGGATATGGATCACACTCAGGTGGGGAAGTGATTTGTAATAATGGTAGTGTCTTATATTTAACCAATAATGAATACTTAAATGGAGGAAGTAATATTGGTGTATGAATATAATCCTAAAAATAATTTTATGTGGAAAATGGTTATAGTAGCGCACCCAAAGAAACTGAAAGGAAATCAGACTTGAAGACAAGTTTAACAGGACTGGAAATTGAACCTGGGATCTTCCTCCATCCAGAAAGCTACATTAACCAACAACATTGCAAGCAAGGGCTAGTGTGGATTAGTCCAGCTAAGGGATATTTTTCATGTCCACAACTTCATGCAGGGACTGGCTACACAAATTGCCAACAAAGTTCCCAAAACTGTCTGAGAAATTGTTCTGCCCGGATAGTATTGTTGGTTAATGCAGCCTCCTGGATAAAGGAAGATCCCTGGTTTGATTCCCAGTCCCACTAAGTTCAAGTCTGTTTTCCTTTGGAAAATTTCTGTTCTGATACTTGGCAGATGTTTGGTTTTATATGGATTTATTTCTGGAATTCAATTCATTTTGTGCTAAATTCTTGTATAAATCATGTATATGTAAAGAAAATAATACATTGTCTTTCATTATTATCAATCTTTTTTTTCCGTTTGTGTGGATTCAGTAATGCCTGATTATAACTGCTATTCTGGCATCCTCTAACTTTCTCAAAATGGCTTTTAACTTGTTGGTTTCATTGTGTGCCTCCAGTGTTGTGGGTATGTTTGCACTCATGGCCATTGTGTACCACAAATGGCGAATGCTTTTTCCTAACTTTCTTTATTCCATCAGAAAATAATAGCAGTTCGAAAAATTGAAATCGACATCCATGGCTGCAAAGAATGAGTTTCTGAAGTTATTATTTGACAGTGTCTAAAACAGTCTATAAATTATGGAAGCAAAAGTAATTTAAATATTTAGAAAATTTTCAAATAGTAAAGTCAAATCCCTTCTAATAATCTACGCTAATTCCAATAATTTATGCTGAGAGAAATGAATAATATTCATTGGTGCAAGGAATTTCAAGTCTATGTAATTTCCAGCATTGATAAACAACTGCAGTTTCTATGACCTATAGGAATTTTTACTCTAATTTTTAAGATATTCAAAGCACATTTTACATAAAGGGCATTGTTTTGTTATTTGCCAATCCTGTGTACACACCTGGCCAAAATCAACGCACCACCCATCGTTAGGATGGCTAGGGAAGTGGTGCATTAATTTTGGCCAGAACTGTACTATTTCTGTCCAGGCAACTAACAGAATTATAAGATGGACTACAAATACCACTCTTATCCTAAAGTTAGAATTCCTTTGCTTCTGGCACTTTTTCCCATTAGATTTTTAAATCAATCTGTAATTTTATATAGTATAAATTAGATCTTTTTGTTAGGGTAGGGCAGAACAAAACATAAATTCCTAATTTACACGGAACTCATCGAGAAAAAAATTAAGTGTGTGCTCATATTTTTGATTATTTATGTGAAACTCATTCATTTACTGTATTTTGATTTTTTTCTGAATCTATTTTATTTGAACTTTACTTTTATAATCCATTCTTCTACCAGCCTTAAGCTGCATTTCCCTCAACTGCAATCTAACCCAATTTCATTCTCAGTTAAAAAAGGGCATGTGGCTGTAACAATATTGTAAAGATACTTAATTTACTTCTCTTTGTAGTATAAGCAATTTTTAAAATTATAAAAAATTCTGTCTACGTGCATTGGTACCATATATTACAAGAACTGTATCTAGTATACTGTAAAACTTCTTGCAATCTGTGACCTATGTAGGTTGTGTCTTTAAACCTTTCTTTCACTTGTTCTGTTGATGAAGTCAGTATTAAATCTATTGAAGCATACTTATGTTGTTAAAAATATCACATTAGGAAGTAAGAGGTTGGTATTGCTCACCTTTGCAAGTTCATAAAAATCTCATTTGTAGTAATTAATTTAAGAAGAGCACTGAAACTGAAATATTTTTGCATTTATCTTCATACAAATCATTCTTAAGTTGTGTTATGTTAGAATTGAGAAATTTCTTTTAGTACACTAAAGTTTGTCTTAAATGAGCTCCATTTGAATTATATATCTGTACTTGATATTTCATGCATGATTTTTATTAGTAAATTTAGCAGTTTCAACATTAAGGACTCATTAATTGAATGTGCTGTATTATTTTTTTCTCTAGGATTAAGATTTTATAAGGATTTCACATGACTTGGCATATTTTTTGGTCTATTACTGGGTTTTGATTATGCATTCTTTTTACGTCCCTATTTGCTTTCTTATATTCTGTACAATTTGCAGGTGACGGTAAATCGTCAGCAGTAATATCTGCTGGGCCACAATTAACCACGGTGCCTTCATCGGGAATGGGAGATTCATCAATGCTTAACATTCCTAACTCTAAGTATGTATAATATTGGCTATACTAAGAAAATTTGTTTAGCTGTAGTAACTGCTCTCAGCATATTATCTCAGTAAATTTTATGTTAAAAAAATTGTTTGATAAAATACTCTGAATTCTATGGAGTAGAAAGCAAATAATATTGAATAATATATGTCAAACTTGATTTTAAAGAGTATTTTGGATTATTAAACTCTTGAATTATTTCACAGAAATTGCTAAATTATAGTATTTGGTGTTGCAAGTAATTGCTAGTCATAGATGCTTATATTATGAAATTAACTATGTTTTTTTCATTGTAGAAGGGGTATTCAAAAAGTTAATAGAAATACAATTTAGAGTGTCTGATTTTTTTTGTAAAATAAAGCCAAGTGATATCGTCATGCCACTTTGTTGCAAGTATCTAATTTGTAAGTTTATTATATTAATGTTAACCTTAGCAATAAATTAATGTACGTATAAAAAATCTTATAAGTAATTACAATTAACAACCTCGGAGACTTTTTAGAAAGCTCTTAGTATTATTATTAGAAATTTCATTGTGAAATTCAAATTGAATAGGTATGGAATAATTCACTGAGAGTAAATTACAAGTACAAATCCTTTGTTATTTTTCATATTGAAATCTTGTAACTTTAAAAATTATAAATTTTATAATCTTATCCTTACATATGTCAATTTGAAAATGGATAATTCTTTTTGCTTGTAAGATATTTTGTTCATGTGTTGGATTTAATTTTTGTTTGTGTATTATAATAATTTTAAGTTAAATATTTGTAGAAATTTATTTAAATAAAGCATTAAAAATCAAAAATATATAAGTAAAAGAAGTTATTCTTGATCTGGAATATCACATATTTGTTATATCTTGCTGTAAAAAGAATCTTACTTGTTTTTCTGATCTTGGTTGAAAATTAAGAAAGGGGCTTATTGCATCCAAAGTTGGTTTGTTGATAGTTTATACAATTAGATATCAAAATTATTAACATATTGTAGTATGTTCGTTATTCTTATTCAAGGTGTTGTCTCTTGATCTTATACATCTATCAAGTAGTTTCAATGTAAATAAAATCAGCCTAATTCTAACAGCAGGTAATGTTATTTTTGTACGATGGGAAAATGTTACCTGATCAGCTGAGAAATAAAAAATATTTAATGCTTCTACAATTACACTTCCAGTTAGTGCTATTATCAGTAGTGGTAATTTTCTACATGCAATTCTTCTATGCAAATACATTTTTATTATATAATTATTTTTCAGTGATCCTCCAAAGTCTGGTGTAAAAAAATCAGATTGGACAGAACATAAAGCTCCTGATGGAAGGACATATTTCTATAACTCAGTTACTAAGCAGAGTTCATGGGAAAAACCAGACGACCTAAAGTCTCCTGCTGAGGTGTGTGTTGTTTTGCTTATCTCATTCTTTTCATTTTTTTGATGTGCCAGTTCAAAAATAGGTTTTCCTGGTGGCAAATATATCATGACTTCAGTTAAGTAAGATGGTCAAATTTCATTGTTTTTGTGTGTTTCGTGATCTATTTTTAAAGTTAATCCACAATTATGTAGATAGCTGTAGGCAGGGTGGCCGCAGGGCCTTAAAAACCTTGAATTTTTGCTGACCTTGAAAAACCGTGAAAACGCCTTGATTTTTTTTGCAAATCCTTGAAAAATCCTGATCCAACTTGTTATCCTGGTTCAATCCAAAATAAACCACTCATTCAAATTCTGGCACCAGCGCTGCCTACAAGAAAACTCTGAAACCTCATAAATAAACAACCCTCGCCATTTGTGCCGCTGATTCGCGTGAACATTAATTTCCGGGTAAAGTTTGAAAGTTTTACCTTGTTTCTGTTGGAATAAATTCCAAATTTTAATTGAAGAATTGAATATAAACCAAAAACTGTATTTTGACCTTGAAAAATCCTCGACCTGACCTGGAGAAACCTTGAAATGACCTTGATTTTTTACATCCTGTTCTGCAGCCATCCTGTGTAGGCAAAATCCATTGTTTGTTACACAAACTTTATTTGTATTTCCCTAACATTTTCATGCTGTAAAATTTGGATCTACTGATCTCTGTTTTACTTTATTATTTTTTGTTGTTAGGAACTAACTTATCTCAGATATTGGTATAAGATTAATTTATTATCATTTTCAGTTGGCAAATTTCATTATTGATTGCAAAAAGTTCAGTAAGGAAAGAACATTTATTTGGTCAGCATCAGTGTACCTATTGATGTTAATTTTAAAATTTCAGCTATTATTGTCCCAGTGTCCATGGAAGGAGCACAGGTCAGAGAGTGGGAAAACGTATTATCACAATGTAGCTACCAAGGAGTCACGGTGGGTGATTCCTCCTGAACTGGAGGAGCTCAAGGCGAGGATATCTGCTGAAGAGGCAGCAGCTGCTGTTGCTACTTCTGCACCATCTCCTGCTGCAGTCCCCCCTGGGTAAGGTGTTACTTGCGAAACAAACACATTCCTCATGTGTATGGTCACTTGCGAAAGTCTGTGGTGATGTCTTGTCGCTGCTATAGCAGCCAAAAAGTGCACTTGAAATTTCTGTTGGTTCTGCATGGTCTGTGGGTAAAAAAAGAAAATAGTGTTGGGGAAATATTTAAACTTCTGGCGAATGAAGGGGAATAAGGAGTAATTAGGTAAATTTTATGTCCTTAATACTTCAGCGACGGCAGGCATTTAAACCCAAGGAATCATATGACCAGCTGGTATGTAAAAAGAATATCAAATTTTTGACAGAACATCTTAAAAAAAATTACTTTAACAATAAACTCACATATTCAATTTAAAAGTTAACAAAACCTATTCTAATAACTATTTATTATATAAAAATTTTCAAACTTAAAAACATGGAAAATTAATAGAGTTGCATCAAGGGTACATGGAACAGATCCTGGCACTAAGGAAAGAAATCTCTTACCACTTACAGATCCCATTTAAGAGCAACCTCAAACCTATGCATAAATAGCCTGAAAATTACCAATAAATAGATCATTTGTGGTTACAGTTTTACATTTTAGGCATGACAAGTACACAATGCAATTGTTCATTAGGTAAGGACATTTAATAATAATATTTCTTTTGGTCAAACGTAATTCTTTACAGCATAAATAAATCTTGAATTCAAGCAGGAAGAGTGAAGTTTCTTAGGAAAATTTAGTGTTAGCAATAAGAGCCATTGCTGGATAAGATTCTAAGTTTAATATTTTAGGAATTCTTATTTTATATTTCTCTTGAAAAGTCTCTGATAAATGACACCTTATATCCATTTGACATATCTGGAAGAACCGACTGAAGAAGTTTTTTCCATTCTTTGACCAGAAGTATCTCCTATGACTCATTACACATTTCTTCGTATATTGATATTCTATAGCTACTTTTTCATATGGATTCCATGGCTGGGTTAGCGAGAGTCTAGTTTAATAGATACATTACCAATCAATCATGTTTTTGCATTTCTTATTTATATGAGCATTGACTTTTACCAGACTATCAGTGGGCTACTTGCTGTATTTACATTTTCATATCTCTCAAGGCTGGTTGTGTAAGGTATATGTCATTGTTGGGTTGAATCAGTATATATTTTTACTTGGCTGGGCATTTAGTGATCTATAAAGTTTTGACCATTCATCATAACACAACTCACCTTTGAAGTGAGGCATGCTATCAATACTGCTCACTATACCTCAGCTATGGGGAACCCACACACAGCAGAGATTGGGCGTAGATTTATGTAACTTTCAATTATGGATATCTTATAAGTAAAGCATTAGGATCGTAATGTTGGGAGCTATACATAAAATGAGTTAACGGATGGTCAAATGGGTGCCCCTATTGATTCAATTCTACCTAACTTTATAACGTAATTTTCAGCATTTGAATAACTATAATAACAAACTCTTCTTGTATACAGAAAGATTGAGAAACATGAATATGATGCAACAGGGTAAGATCTGTCATTGAAATTTTTCTCAGCTAAACAGCTACCTCAATGCTCGGAAATAAGGAATGGATATTGTTTTATTTTAATAAAGGACGACCTATAAGCTCAAGTAAGATTCAAGCGAGAAAATTTTAGTTTATCAAATGTAAAGAAAGTTAAAAATTGTGCTCAACCATCAATGGCAACATTAGCAGCTGTAAATTTTACCCAGGGTAAAGTTTTACATTACCATATTTTGATTCCAAGTAGTTTCCACCGATGCTTTGGACCAGGAGCTCCGTGGAATGTTCTGATTTATGGGGACCTTCTTTCCATATGTTCCTATGCTGGTTGTGTGTCCCACATTTAGGAAAATCATGAGAAAGAACAACGCTCTGTCCTCTCCCCATCCTCAATATCCAGAGCCCCTGCCACTTTCATTTTTGTCATGTAACTCTCAAACTTCCTCCATCCAACAGGTTCTACAACTCTCTGCAAAATCACTGCTGAGTTGTTTTGTTTCTATTGGCCAGCTCTGTACTTTTAAATGGGAAATTAGTGGGACTGATATATTGTTATATTATTTGGTTGTTTGTTATAGGGTAGTTCGTAAGGTAGAATATACTCGTAACTTTAATTAGTTGTAATGATTTTGGTATGAGAAATACCATGATTGACAAGATTTATGAAAAGTTGACTTTGATATAATAAACTCAGATTTATCTTAGAAATTGGCCAAATCTTACTGATCAAAATTGTGACTTTTTGCAGACTACCAAGCAATCCCCTTGTCCCAGCGATTCCAGCCGTTGTTCCTACTCCGCCATTAGTGGTTCCTAGTCTTCCGTCTCCTTCACCTGCTGTCCTTGCTCCTGCTGCAGCTCCAGTCACCCAGCCCTCCACAGGAACATCAGCGATGGACCAGGCCATGGCCGCCACTCTGGCAGCCATAAGTATACCAACTCCTCCACCTGCAAAGACTGGTAAGCGTTATGTTTGTCAACTGCTGTTTTTCTGATTAGACATAATTTGAATTTTACAGTTTTAAGTAATTTCAGTGATTCTTCATTAATTCGGATTTGGTTAATTTGAAATAGTCTCTCTCAAAGTCAAGATGAGTCCCTGACCGTAATATAATAAAGTCATAAACAGTCAAATAAAACATGGAATTGAAATACCTCCAGGTGTAAAACATTCTTATGCAAATGATAAATTTTCATTATTTCTGACATTATTTTTTAGCTAAAAGCATGAGTTATAGTCTGTTTTTTATGGTATAAATCAAAGAGACTCGTACGCATTATTCCATTAATATCAATGAAAATGGCAATGCCAAAAACCCTATTCTTTGAACAATATGCAAATGATGCTCAAGTTAGTTAGAAACCTTGGCAGAAAATGTTTGCAACCTTTGTTCCATCATTAATATTGTAATCTGGGTTTGGGATAACCCAATGAAACATCCAAAACAATTTTACATGTATTCACTTTTATGTTTTCATATCATTTGTTTGTTTTATTTATTATTATTAAAGCTTGCAGATATCCTAGTGAGTAGCACATTCATTGTGTGTAAAAACAGTTCTGGGATCCTGGGTAATTATCTGAATTAAAACATCTTTATTGGCATAATTGGTACTAGGATGTCCCATTTATATTTGCAATGGGGTGAAAACTAGGATCAACCTATATATACATGAAAAATACATTTATTGCGTAAAGTTTGGGGCTGATATTGAGTTTAGTTAGTATTTGCATCACAAAAAAATAATATGTAAACAAGAGTAAAAGTTGCTTTGATATATTTTTTATTTGATGATAACAACTTCAAGTCGATATCATATCGGGAATGTCCTCAAACGTAATTCTGTATTTCCCTTTGAAATATATGGTAAAATAAAAATGGTGCCCCAGTGTTGAACCAAGGATCATAATGTAAACAGTAAACTGTGTTTATGAAACATTCATTGCTTCTGTTCACATGCCTTGTCATAAATTTCTGCTTTCTTGATAAATGTATCACAAAAAAGTAGAAATTCCCAGCCTACGTTTCAATTAGCACAGTCTCCTTATGTAGAACCCAGGACCTTTCTGTAAGATGAGATTACATATTTGGTAGGGGCAACTCTGATAATTTCTAAAATTTCAAGTCGATATATCTGGAAGGTCTTCAAACGAAATTCCGTATTCCCCTTCAATTGAATCGTAAAATGTAAATGGTGCCCTCGAACCAAGGATCATCAGGGAACTGTGGTTGACTGCGTTTGTAAAACATGTTCATGACTGCTGTTCACATGCCGGGTTATGGATTTCTTTTTGGGAAATGCTTCATAGAAATATTTGAAATTTTCATCATAAATTTCATAATGGATAATTAAGACCGCCTAGAGTCAAACCTTATTATTTTCATAAATTCTGACATTAGTCTTTACCAATAATATAGTATAGACTTAAAATCCTCTTGCATTCAAATGAAAAAATCTGATGTGGCCAGCACATGACTTTCTCCATATATAAGACGTAAATATTTATCTACGACAGTAATTTCGAACTCTATATTCCATCTAAACTTGGAAGATGAGTGATTAATTTATATATTATTATCTTTTACATCACAAACATTATAAATAATGTTTTTCGGGACATGCTCGATGAAAAACGATGAATTTGGACTCTCGCCCATAGAGCCCAGAGCGCCCGCAAAGTACATAAACAGCAACTTCCAGTTTATCAGTATTTCATGAATAACTCCTAAAAAATCAATGATACAAAAATATGTTTCATACAAAAGTTATAGTAAATTACATTTTCTAAAACATTTATAAATAATAGTATATACCTAAATATCATATTTATGGAGATATTCTGAAAACCGGAAATGGGCTTTGAAGAATGAAGCTCAACTTCCGGTTAATCGATTCACTCTAAAAACTAATCAGCTCTAACGACTGTAATAAAAGTACTATATATGAAATTTGGTGTTGATCTGACAAATAGTTTTCATGTTAGAGCGCCCACAAAGTATATAATCATCTTCTTCCGGTTTATCAGTATTTCACGAATAACTCCTAATCAACCGGTGATACAAAAATATGTTAAATACAAAAGTTATAGTAATTTACATTACGTAAAACTTTTATCGGGAATACAATCTACCTATATATCATATTTATGGAGATATTTCGAAAACCGGAAATGCGCTTTAATGAATAAAGCTCGACTTCCGGTTGACCGATTTACTCCAAGAACTAATCAACTCTGACAGCACACACCACAGTACTATATATGAAGTTTGGTTTTGATACGACTAATAGTTTTTACGTTAGAGCGCCCACTATCACACACACACATACACACAGACATCATTCCGGAAATGGTCAAAACGTGTTCTAGGGACCCCAAAACATGTATTTCCGTTGAAATCTCGAAGTCGAATTTTTTCATGTAAACAATACTTTCTCTATACTTCGTATATGGAGAAAGTAAAAATTCTTGAGCTCCGATTCAATTATCGCCTTGGTCGCTAGGGGGACTCTTTGTTTACTATAAAAAATTTCAAAAAGGTTTTGTTAATTTTGCCCAAGTTCTCGTAATTAGAGTTGAAAACGGTATTCTACAACCAAAATAAGAATCTTTGTTTAATTTCCTTACTTTTGAAACTTGACTTTGTAGGACCTTTATTTCCTATTTTATTCTGCAATTGAAATGAAGCCTGCAAACTTCAGAAATGAACTTTACGTGCATTTCTTACGTAGAATATTTGCCCTGATGTTAAACCAAGTGTGTGATTATTATTCAAAGCCCTATATTGTGAAATGAATGAACTTTTTTCTGTCTAGAAATTTGTTTATAAACAATCAATTGATGGGAAAACACTAATAAAGGGTTGCTGTAAGTATATAGATATGCCTAAAATAGATATTTAAACAACATAACGTCTTCAAGATACAAAGAAGCAATATAATTGGTACTGAGAAGCTCAGTGATAAAATGCCCACTTCCTTCACACTTCTTCCTTTTTCCTTCTTGATAGAGCAAAACTTGTGTCCTTCTAGTGTTGAAAAATATGCTTTCACACATTTGCCAATAGGTGTCTTATAAATTCTATCAAATAAGTAGTCCTTAGACCTGAATAGCTGATTTATGAAAACATATGGGTTAATGTTAAAATTCATAAATGAATGGATTGATGAAGTTAGAGCAAATTCTACTTTATGGCCATACATTCATACAAGTTGTCGTTACACGCAATGAATTTTTGATGGGTATTTTTGTATTTGTATATTTATTCATTCTCCTCTATTTAAATACAAATTAAAGATTAAACCAGAAAGCATTGCATTACGATAAATCAGAATCTCAATAAAGATAGTAAGATTGAACGTAAATACAATGGGTGCAAAGACTGGTTTGAGAAAATTATTATATTTCATTCTGTTGCTTAGATATTTAAAAATCCAGGTAATACCGGTACATATGTCCTGATTCAACCTATTTTTGATGTAAAAGTATGTTTTACTTGACAAGGAAGATACTAATAGTATATGTTAATTTTTTTCCAAAAGTGAGACTTGTAAGTTAGGGGGGCTTATATTTGCACAGTGACTGTATCCATACATTCACAGTATTTTATTTTTCGTTTGATAATTTGGTTAACTGAATGCAAATATCAGTGTTGTCCCAAGGTTATTATTATCTAATTTGCGTATCAGCATATGAGTAGATATCATAATGTTCTTTTGGAGGTGATAAATTAAGCAGTTAATTTTGAAATGACTTTATGGGCACAAATATTGATATCTCATTCATGCTCTGCTTCTGTCATTTATACGTGTCATGTCTTCTGTCTTTGTTCATACTTCCTTTTTCTCCCTTATTTTTTTTAATTTTTCAGATGGTTTGTTCTGAATGTTTCATAATTTTCTGACTATATATCTGTTACTCCTTATTTTAATAATGTATTATATTGAATAAATTAATATTTTAGGGGACGATGATAGTGGATCAAACAAAGGCTCGGCTCCTGGCAGTAGGAACAGCACTCCTGAGCCCAAACTAGTCTTCAGGGATAAGAAAGAGGCCATTGAGGCTTTCAAGGAAATGCTGAGGGAAAGGGTAGATAACGTCTTTATTGTTCTTTCTCTTATTATTAAAAAATCCTGCTATGTATGCTCTTACTTAGGTTAACGTAGGGTGCAACATTTCAATGATCTATTCATTTAGGGTAAGGCTTTGCATTATAGAGGTTTCCATAGGTTTATAATACATAATATTTGAAGTTTACATAAAATTTCTACAATATTTTGTTGCTCACTATCATTTAAATTACAAAAGAAAATGAATTTCAATTATTTACGAGATGATAATTACCATAAATCCTTAGATCATTTATTCTCTCCAGTGAAACCAATTATGAAAGATAGTGCATTTATTTCTGTTGCTGAAATAGTGTTTGGTTCATAATATCTTTGAAATTTTTCAATCAAATAACTGTGATAGAGTTACTTTTTCATGTACAAGATGCAAATACCCTTGCTAAAACAGTTGCATTCAAAATCATTATGGAAATATACAAAGTATAATTTCAGTTGTGGCTTTCCAGGAAGTCTTGACTTCAATTATCAATTTCATTTTTTTGTACAGTCCTGGCCAAAATTAACACAGCACCGGCCGTAAGGATCGCTAGGGAGGTGCTGTGTTAATTTTGGCCAGGAGTGTACCATCCCTGGCATTCTTTATATGAGCATTTTTGTATCTTTTGTTCACATTCATTTCTCCCGACTAGTGCACTACTCCATGAAATTTATTTTTGTACAACAGATTTTGATGTACCAACATTTTTTCTCAGGAGGTTCCAAGTGGAGCAAGTTGGGATCAGGCACTCAAGCTGATTCAGGGAGATCCTAGGTTTGCTACTCTAGGAAAATTGAATGAACGGAAACAGGCATTCAATGCATATAAAACTCAACGCCTCAAGGAGGAAAAGGAAGAACAGAGGCAAAGAGCAAAGAAGGCACGCGAAGATCTTGCAGAATTTTTGATGCACAATGATAGAATGACTTCTACAACCAAATACTTCAGATGTGAAGAAATGTTTGGGATATTAGAGGTGGGTGGAGTATATTTGTTTTACTGAAATGTTAATGATTTCCTTATATGGGCAAGCCGAGTATAAAATTGCTTCGTGGAACAGGTTTGGAGGAATGTCATGGAGGAGAGTGACCGGAGGGACATTTATGAAGATGTGGTTTTCAACCTTGCGAAGAGGGAGAAAGAGGAGGCAAAAACAACTAAAAGGCGTAACACAAAACGGTTGGCAGAAATCCTTGATTCAATGGCAAATGTATGTCACCGAACAACTTGGCAAGAAGCTCAACAAATGCTGTTGGATAGTCCCACCTTTGCAGAAGATACAAGTCTTTTAGGTAGTTTACTTCATATTCACCATTAAAGGCTGTTACAGTTTTATTTGGAATTCTCTTAAATCTGTAATATTTCAATTTATGTCCTTTGGTTTCATGCTTCCATGTTTAGAGAAATTTCATGGTTGTGATTGCATGTTATCCATTTTTAGAGAAGTCTATTGCTTTGATAATTATGCTTCAGTTGTCAGTTAGTTGTCCGCTGGTCAATCTTATATTTTATAACTGTATTATATCTTCTCCATCACTTTTTTTATTTATATGGAATTCAAAAAAATTGGGATAACCTGTATTAAGTATACATGATGATAATCTGTATTTTCTCAATCCCTCTTCAGTTGGATTTATTTTACTATGAATTTCTTGCAGCAATGGACAAGGAAGATGCATTAATCGTATTTGAAGATCATATTCGAGAATTAGAGAAGGAAGAGGAAGAGTTGAAGGAACGAGAAAAGAGAAGATTAAAGAGACAGCAAAGAAAAAATCGTGACAGTTTTGTGGTATGTCATGGAAAATTTTTAAGTTAACAATTTAAAATTAATCATGTATTTCAGGTATAAATTGGCTGAATTTAGTTGTAGAGTACTTGAAACTGATAGATTGACTCACTTTATTTTTCTCCCTTCTCAATCTATATTCCTTAGTTTTTTTTTTATCTTTTAAAGAAAAGATTTTCCATTGTCATGGAGAATAATAGCAAATATATTGTTATAATTTATTTAATTCTCCATCGAAAGATAAAAAATCACTCATATGAAATTAATTTTTTCATATTGCTTCTTTGCAGATTCTGTTAGATGAACTTCATGAGCAGGGGAAGTTGACGTCCATGTCACTTTGGGTAGAGTTGTACCCAATAATCAGTGCGGACTTGCGATTTTCGGCTATGTTGGGACAGCCAGGTTGAGGAATCTTTTGTTATCTTAATTTCTTCTTGCATCTTATTGGCTACCATCATTTTTGTCATAGTCTGTTAGCTACGATTCTCTTTGATCAGTTTTCTTTTGATTGACATATTTTCACATAATTATCCATGATGTTTAGTATAATTCTTAATCCTCTTCCTATTTATAGGCTCAACCCCTCTTGACCTCTTCAAATTTTATGTCGAAGACCTAAAATCACGTTTCCATGATGAGAAGAAAATCATCAAAGAAATTTTGAAGGAGAAAGGATTCGATGTTCAGGTACTCTTGAACAATGTTTTAGCTTGCAAAATTTCATTCTGATCTGGAACTCAAAGCAGAGATAGGGTGCTATAGTTGTTATCTATAGATTCGCCAATGGATACTTGTTTACATTATAGAAAATTGTGCCTTAAACAAATGTTATTAATTACAGAAGTAGTTTTGGATTGAAGATCTTCCTTAATTTTATAAACACTTAGTATGAAGTCTCCCTATGAGCAAGATCCTCTAATATTTAATTTTTGTTATTAGGGGTAAATTAATTCAAACGGAGCAGTGGTTTTTAGATTACCTTGGAACCCTGATGTATTATCAACATCATAGAACTACTGAACATGCTATGTAAATGATTTTGGATGCATATTGCAATGAGGCCTCAGGGGAACTCAGCGTGTAAAGCTATCTCAAGATTTGTCCCTCTAATCCCTATTATAATATTATCAGTAGTAGTGACTGCCAAATTTAGTAAGATGACCTTGACAGTTTCTTCTTCTGGTGTCAGAGATGGAACCTTTTTCCTAATCTCTCTAAATGCAAGGTAGTATCTTTTGGTCTTAAGAAAAATTTCCGCCAATAGTATTTTTTGTAGCATTACATTGACATTTCTGTATAAATTATCTTCATAAGGTAATGGATTAGACAGTGTAATTTATCCTATTTTGCTGCTCAAGAATCTTTTGCAAGACTCTTAGATTTATTATGTAATTTCATTAATGCACTCTATTAAGCAGTGCTCTTTTTGAAGAAAATAAGAAAAGTAATGTTATACAGATTTGAAGTATAAGGTAATTTTTCATTAGTTTTATAGGATTCATATATTCTGAATCATATGTGATTATTAAAAGCCATTTTGATTCCAGGTCAACACTACATTTGAAGAATTTGCCACTGTAGTTTGTGAAGACAGGCGATCTGCAACTCTAGATGCTGGCAATGTGAAATTAACATATAATGCATTGCTAGAAAAAGTAAGTTCTTATTTAGCAGTAGACACAAATTTGCTATTTTTATTTGTGATTTCCTTAAATGGCATGAAATTATTTGGTTGTTTATCCTTACATTCTCTCCAGGTATTAAACTAATACAGGAAACCTTTCTGCAACCTTTTCTACTTATTTGATCTAAAGTATCATTTTGTTATATGGTGTCTTATTTCATATGTAGGGACTGGGAATCTTCCTAATTTTCTTAGCCTTTAAAATTTTTTTTTGCTTAGGTAAAATTGTTATCTCAGACTGTTTGATTGAATACTAAACCAAACACAATGGCAGGCTTTTAAAGTGTAAAATTACTTGTTTATGTGCAAGTATTTTCATCCAATTTGGGATTCCCAAACCTCTTCTAGATCATAATTTCTCCTCTCTTTCTACATCCCCTGATTATTTGAGGTTTTAATATTCTAAAGCTGGTATTCATATTAAATATATACCTATTTATTTCTCAGCATTTAAATGAAATAATTTCAAAACAATTTTTATGAGATTGAAACAGAAGTGTTTATGTTTAACTGTTCCAGCATCAATGTTCACGTAATTAGATAACCACTAATTGTTCTGTTCAATTTCAGTGAAAAAACTGGTGGTAACTTATTCATGAAAGACTTAGTTACAATCAATAGCGAAGAAAACATTCAGCATAACATCTGAATCATTGTTCTGCAGTTTGTTTGTGTGAATTATTACAGTTATCTAAGAATGAAAGTACATACATTGCCTTTTAAGCGTAAAAAGATTTTCTCAGCTTAATTTAAATAAAGGATGAGTCGGTTCCTAAATTTTTCTGGTTTTCGATAAAAAATTTGGTTCTTACCCTTCGGTTCTCGGTTCCAACAATGGATTCTTATTTTCTGAATGAATGGAAAGTTTCAGCAAACAACCACAGGAACTGAATGACAGTAATTTCACTTAAGAGGCAAATAAACCAGAAAGCTCAGTAAATATATGTAAGATGTTTTTGGAGGTTCGATGTTGATTTTGAAGGGCTGCACAAAATGCAATTGGGACAAAGTTAATATATTGCATAGACTGTATAGATTGTATCATCAGGTTCATTAGTAAAACTCTCCCAAACTTTTGACGATGACATTTGTTGATTTTTATAACCTTAATTAGCTTGATAATTCAAAATTGAATCTACTGTGTAGCATATCTTCTTACGTTAATTGACGACTTATTTGCATGTCTCACTGTCACTGTTGGTACAACTTCAACACCTATAATGCTCAACACGCCGGCATAGCCACGATATCATTATCTGGCAACATTGAAATTAATATGGAAGTAGATTGAATATCATCATCATCATGAGTGTTCTACCTTTCGGTAGGTTCATGCTCGATCAAAAATCACTATCAAGCACCATCTCCTTCATTTCCCTATAGTTAACATTCCTTCAAGTCAAGACATATAGTCATCAATTCCCTTTGCTTCATAAAGGCTTCCTTGGCCAAGGCTATTCTTATATGAACCTCATCTTTACATCTTCCGTCCCAAGAGAGAGTACTTCCCAAGTAAGAAAATTCATCTGCCTGCTCTAGTTTTTCCCCATCCATCCTAATAGTTAACTTAGCTTTCTTTCCCTTAAGGAACCTCATAACTTTAGTTTTACTTACATTAATTTTCATTCCAAACTCCCTTGCTTTATCGTTAAGAGAATTTACTAATGTTTGCAGTTCCATTACGGAATCACACACAATAGCCTTATTGTCTGCATTCCTTACAGACTTCACTACTTCCCCACCAAGCTTTACTCCCTTGTCTATTTCTTCCCAGGCTTCTTTCATTCTGTAATACTCCTTTATAGATTGAACTTATAAAGGAGTTTTAAAGAATCGTTGATAATGCTCTTTTAAATTATGGTATTTTAAGCTATGAAAATAATTGAAATCTAGTGCAAGACACTTGCCGTACCCTTGAAGATGACAAAGAGCATTTCAGGTTTGGGCACAAAATTCAAATCCTTGCATCTGCTTAGTGCCGGTTCCTAAGTACCGGCTTTAAATGATCAGTTCTCAATACCAGTTCTAAAGGCCAAGACCCGGCAGTACTGAGAACTGAGCGCCAGAACCGACCCATCTCTAATTTAAATATTGACTGTGAAAGTGTTGTTATTGAAACAGTTCAAATTTGTCATTTTGTATTTTTATAAAGTTTGCTTTGTAAATCATAAATTGGAGTTATATTTCTCAAAACGAACTCTCATGTTATTGTGGCTTATATGCTAATTTAATTTGATGTTTCTCATACTATTGTCATAACTCTTCTGTTTGTAAGCTAGCATTCTTTAAATAAATGGGATGCAGATTCAAAATTTTACTGCATTCCTTTGCAATCTATATTTACTAAGACGAAGTATGTTTGACAGGCTGAAGCTAGGGAGAAAGAGCGTCTGAAAGAAGAAGCAAGGAGACAGAGGAAGATGGAGTCAGGGTTTAAGTCCCTTCTCAAGAATCACAATGTGGACTATCAAACGCCATGGGAAGTAGCAAGACTCAAACTGGAGAACGAACCTGCCTTTGAGTGCATCACTCTTGAGTCGGAGCGAGTTCGTCTATTCAAGGTGAGCCCTATGAATAAGTCAATAGTGACATGAGTAACTGTTGAAGTGGAGTTTAAAGTGGTTTTTGCATCAATCCAATGGTAGAGATTTATTTTGGGTCTGGGAAAATGATGGGAAAGTAATAATTTTCCCCGAAGATATTTCTCAATATGTTGAAAAATGTTTCTTTTTCAGCTAACATCTAATTACTTATCAAGGTTTTTACTTGCCCTGAACATTAACCCTCGAGTACTTGCGTCTGGGTCGAATCGACCCATGTGAATTATAAAATTCCATATCTTTTTATTAGTGCTTTTTTACTTCTTCTTTCTCATAGTAGCTGAGTTTTAGAACGTTCTGAATCAGTCATGCATTTTCGCCAGGTCGGAAATGGAAGTTTAATTATTTAAACACATTTTTCTTAGCGGTAGTGCCAGGTATATGAAAGACCTTTACGTAAAATATTGCATTTTTGACCTTGTTTCCGCCTTAATTCTTACAGATATTATATAAATTTCTTATAATTCATAATTATTATTAATAATAAATTAAATTTTATTTTATTTTAAAACAGTTTACTTTTTGTATGCAATATTCCAAATTCATCAGCCATATACTCGGCATCAGGGATATTGAACTTTTTACAGAATCTTTTTGCAATTTAGTTTGCTTGTAATTTTTAACCATTAATATGACATCATCACTAATGAATTAAAAATTTATTCACTACATTTTGAGACAATTTTCCCCTTTGGAAGATGTCGGGTTGATTCCATCCAACCCGAGTACTGACGTGACAAATACAGGGTTAAATACTACGTTTATCATCGTATAACCTTTTTGTATGATAGTTTTTCCAATTTCATATGTTAAGCATTTAAAGTAAAATAGCTAAATGGCGGATGATTTATCAGAAGATGCCATCAGGATAATGTACAGTGGTAGAAAGAACAAGCCCATAATAGAGCTTGCTATAATATACTCCATTATTTTCCAAAAACTAGAAGTTAGTGAAATTAGCCTATAATCATCAGGTTTTAACACACCCTTTCTAAGGCTCTGGAGTGATGTTTACTTTCTTCCTCAACATTAGAACTTAACCCTCATTGAATGATTTCTGATAGAATTTCTTAAGAAGGGGAGCTAGCTCATCGGCTAAAGTTTTTATGGTATCAGTAGGGAATACCTCTGGGTCCCATGCCTCTTTCATGTTAATCTGTGGCAACAAGTTTCCTCTTCCATCAACTTAGCACGAGGTAAAATCGTTAACTTGACCATTGTCTACTGTGAAACATTTCTGGCAGAGCCAGTTACTGTATTTGACGGCATATAAGACGCACCCTCATTAAGTTGGCCACTCACAAGGAAAAGTTTTGATAGTCTGTGCGAAAGCGCGGTACCACAATAACTTAAAATGCAGTTTCTTTTAGTTGTCACGTTTTGTAAAAGCCAAATATTAACACAATGATTGAATGTAATTATGAAATAGGTAGTATAGACCATCTGGGCTAAAAATAGCATTCAGTATAGAAAGTTAACCTGCGGAGGTTGAACCTTCACATATAAGATGCAGGGAAATTTTTCGAGACATAATTTAGGAAAAAAGATGCATCTTATATGCCGTCAAATACGGTAAGTAAGTTAGCTATTTCTGCCAATTTATGTATTTCCCTCTTCATTTATAAGGGTAGGCACAAAAAACTGACCTCTATGAGTCTCATGCAGGTATGAATAAAATTCTTTCTGACCACCACCTATTGATTCTAACAAGGTTCAAGATCTATATTCCTAATATCCTTTTGTACTTCTTCCTTTACTAGCTTTTGCACTTCTCTATAGTTTTGTTCTTGGAGCTCATGGTCAGGCCCGTTCTTATAATTTTGGGGGCCCTACACAACATTATTGTATGGGGCCCTATAAACCCCAGTGCAGTGCAATGATTGCACCGTTCCAATGGCAGTTGAATAAGCACTTCGTTTTAAATTCGTTACATGTGAGGCTAGCGAAATATAACGTTAAAATATCATAATATGGTACGGAAGCTGAATTTATTATGCTTTTAATTATATTTATTTAATAAAAATTTTAATTATTGAAATGCTTTGTCCTTTTTGTGGCTTAGGGGTGGGGCCCCTAAGTTGACAGGGCCTTACGCAACCGCGTATCTTGCGTATACCTAAAAACGGCCCTGCTCATGGTTCTCTCTCCATGTTTTGAGTTTTCTCAATCGCGAGTGAATGAATCTTTGCTTCCTACGCTACGCTCGAAATTAAGTCTTCATTCACTGTGCCTTTTATGCTCATACTCGATTTTAGTCGGAAGGTATTTCATTAAACCTACTTTGATTACCTCGAGGAACTCTATCCAACTATCGTTTACTTTATTTACACCTGCAAAGTGTAAAAAATCATGAAATCTAGATGTTCAGGTGTTACCTTGTGGAAAGCCATTGAGGTAATGAAAAAATAACAAATCATGAATTATAACAAATCGTGAATTTTTCTGCAGAAAAAGGATTCCTAACCAACGAACACACCTTCCCCCATACCTCACCTCTTATCTCCCTTCCCAAAAAGATATTCCCATAACCTCCATTCTCCTTCCCCTCCAACCCTTCAGGACATTTAAACAGCTTTACAATAATTTCTGTACCAGAAGATGCTACTCTGGTAGCGAAACCAGTCATAAGTTAAATAAAAGTGTGGAAAATTTACAAATGTTATTTCTTCATTTCCTGTAAAAAGTCATCCTTGCACTCCGTAATAAAACCCTTCATTTGCTTTGCAAATTACATCTACTTGCCATTGTGGCTTAGGAAATTTAACCACGACTTCTTTCATTCCTACCATTATGACATCATGGCCTGAAATACCATCAACTATATCGAGACTAGTTATGATTTGCGAGTGGGAAGTGACTAGTTCATCTAGAATGTTACCTTGGCCTGCATGAATTGTTCTAGTTTTCGTTGTATGTATCTGATCATGCATGCTATGAAAAAGTAACAGTTGATTTTTGCAAAATTTTTCTATCTCTGCTAGTGTTAGAGCATGTTAAATTCTACCAATTGATATGTGGTAGGCTAAAATCTCTGCTGATAATGATGATTGGATCTTTTATTTTCTCACTAATTATCTATAACTTCTTGGATAAATCATCAGTACATCAATTTTGCCATCAGAAGACTCACTTACTTCTACTTTGTCTTTGAATTGAGTACCAAATCATATCACTGGTACTTATTTCTACTAAATCATCGCGCTGACTAATTAAATTATCCTATACTGCTATAAAAACTCCACTGCTCAATCTACATATTTTATTGATAAATACCACATAATCACGAGGAAACAATATCTTTGCTTAACTAAATCTCTTCCTTGTATGATATCTGCGCAAGTGCTCCTCGTAATGTTAAGGAATTCCACCTGCTTATTACGTAAGCTCCTGCAATTCATGGATTGTTATTATATCTCTCAGTTTGTATATTAAATCTGGTTTTCTTTTTGGAATAACCTTTATGATTTTTAAGGGAATATTTATTTTTCACCATTGCTATTTTCCATATTTTTGGGGAAAGCTCATGCATATCCTTTTGCCTATTTATGTGGTTTAGTAACTAATCCTGTTGCTGAAATACAGAAGAACCTTGTCTGTGTATTCTTGCTCTAATTTAAACCACATGAATCTGACTCTAAAACTACCTGGTTGGATCTTGTGGAGAGAAAGAGGGACAGGAGTGTTCCAAGAATGGGAAAATAGTCCGTAAAGTGCATACTAAAGTTAGAGAAAGCTTTGAACAATGGTAGTATGTGGCGTCGTATATATAGATCATAGTAGCCTTGGAATTTAAATTTTATTCATCACTATGGAGGAAGTAGCAAGTGAATGGTGGCCTATCGGATAAAGTAGAAAAGTCAAGATCATTCAACATTATATTGTTTCTGAAGTATGATTTGTCCCACAACATAATAATTGTAGCGCACAATCTCACACCAAGGATATGTAATGATGACTAAACCAGGTCGCCAGAACGCTCTTAGTAATGGTTATATGACAGTCCATTGAAGCATCAGTTAACATTCACCTTCCATTTCCTGAATGGTGTAGTATTTTGGAAACAAATTTCATTTACATCCAAACTCATGGGAATCAAAATTCTAGAATTTATACATTACATTTGCAAGATAATAAATCAAAATGTTCATTTTAATCGTTGACATGCTGCCATCAAACAGTCTTGTTTGTCACTATCTCCCTGGGTATTATAATGACATTCTTCACATCTATTTTGATCATGATCGACTTTGACAGATGGCAAAAAAACAAAAGAAATAATGCGAAGGCATTCTTATGATTTTTCCAGAATGAGAACCTTAAATGTGTACCTATATTTATTATACTTAAAGTCGATTGCTTATTCGTAAGGAGTTTGAAAATTGCCGGTTTTAACAGGCTCTAATTGGAGTTGCTAAATGGTCAGTGGTAGAGTGATTTCAGTTAGTTCCTACATAATCCACATTCTCCCACCAAAAGGCGCTGTTATAATTTCTTCAGCACTGTACAAGTAGCTCTCCATGTGGATTGTGCTCATTGTGTAGCTGACAGACAAAGATTCCATATTTTGGATAATTACTTTTTATCAAGAATAGGTTTCCAAAAGATTATGGCAAACAGTAGAATACATAGATATCTATTTTAGATAAATAAGAAGGTAAGAGTAAATATAGATCTTTTCACTAATTTTAAAATCTCTGGTCTTGATATCTTTAGTAAATGTTTTCAGGCATGGAAAAGATCTTAATCCAAAATCAACACCTTATGCTAATTACTAACTGCTAATGTTAGGAAGCCATATTCAGCCTGCCACAATTCCAAGCTATGTTATGGGAATCCTTGAATCAGATGGCATAAGTGAATTCCTGTTTCGATTTCACTGCAATGAAGATCTTTATTATCATTATAATTAATAATAACTTGTAAAAAGTGTTCGTTACTAAATATATGGAGAATAGTTTTGAAATACTAAAACATTTTGAACGAAAGTGTTTAGAGTCACCTTATTGATCTGCGAATGATTTGAGCTCAAATTTAAGATTTCAAATGCTATATGCCATGTAAATATTTTTGAAGAGTCTCATGAGAAAATGGTATGTCTATGTAAGAACCCTGCAAGCCACCTTTTGGCATGTGGCAGGGGGTGCAAGCACCTTGACTCTATTTTCCTAATCGATTAGGATTTGCGTATCGTTCACAGAAAAAATTAATTCTTGAAAGATTTATTCTAGCATCTTCCTGGCAGTATCAGAACAGCCTATGTAACAGGGAGATCGTATTACATTGGTTACATCTTCAAAGACTGTACTTTCCCTGAACTTATTTAGTAAATTTATCATTTGAATTAGTCTTCTATCTTCTGATGATTCCCAACTACCGTCATGCATCGTTTGAGTAACTCTCACTGTTTTATCATAGCAATTCTTTACAAATTTATACTTTACTTTTTTACTTTATCCCCTCTGACATTTGTCAGAAGGGTCCCACGCACTACATGCACACTCAAGGTGAGGCCTAAGTAACATTGGTCGCATGCTTTTTCATCACTCCTACTGTCTATTCTTTTAACAAAGACAAGTTTCTTAAGTGCCTTTCCACGTATGTTATGGATGAGGGTACTCCATGATAAATTTTTTGTGAGAGTTACTCCAAGACATTTCACCAACTCTACTGTCATTAAGTTTACCCCACAAAAGCTGTACAAATAATCATTTATTATAGATTTTCTTCGAGGAAGTTAACTACTGAACACTTTTCTACATTATGTATCTAGTACATTTAGTAATACCTCGCAGTGGCTTTTAATTTGGAATGCAAGTGCCTCTGTTTCTTTAGTGCATTCCTAGTCTCCTTAGTATACCATCCACGTTCATTAGTTTGTTTTGAAAGTTTGGAGGGTACAAATTTATCCATAAGGTCACCCATTATCATTACAACGAGATTCCACATGTCCTCGGCATTTAAGCATATTGGGCATGTTTCATACTCTGAAAAGTTGAATATGAGTTTATTACAATATCCCTTGAAATCGGCTTGCAGATAAAGAAATACTCAATGCTTAGGTTTTCTGTGCCTTAACAAATTAAGGTCAAAATCTATAATTATGGCTTAGTGATTGCTGACCTGAAGTATGCATGGGGGAGAGAAGAATTCTACGTATAATATGGTATAACAACCAACTTAAACTTGTGGTAATATTAATTAAGTCATTAAATGGTCTAGAATATAAAATCTTAAAATTAATATTTTATGTTCCAGTACTTACACCTAGCTTGAAAGCCAAATTGCAATGCTGATGTTTAATAAATAAATATGGTTATTTCTTTGCTACAGGAGTACCAACATGACATGGAAGAGGCATGCAGTCACCATCATTCACGTTCCAAGAAATCAAAGAAGAACAAGAAGCAGAAGAAGAGATCAAAATCACGATCAGTGAGTATTCAGTTGTCTTCTTTTTTCTTAAAAGGTGTACATTCAAACTTTTCTTGATGAATTCATCAATTCCTTGTACTAAGGATAGCTATGGAATAATATCGTTTAGTTGATTATTGTAAGGAAGAGCTTCCAATATTTGGCAGGGGATGAATGTATCATGACTCTACTTCCTTGTGGTATATTTTAGTAGTGTATTTAATACTGTAGCATATTTAATAATAACATAATTCCCTATCTCATTTGTTACATTGGCTATCAATTGTTTTCCTTAGAGTTCTGATCAAGATGGTACTTAACCCACTCAATTCAGACTTAAGTTTAATATAGTAAACTGAGTAAATAGGTTCCTTATATGGAAGTTATGGTTTACTATTTATTTGTAGTTTCCTTTAGTATAACCATATCAAAACTTATTTGGATCAAATTAAAGAATAAATGAATATTTTGGTGCAAATTGTAAATATGCCTTTGAAGTCAAGGCATCAGCATCTGAAGGGTATTTTTGGTTATGATATCCAAATATGCTTGTCATGCTGATACCTTGAATTCAAGGCATCTTCATTGTGTTGATTAACAATTTTTACTTTCTTTTAGTAATGTTCTATATTATAATCTTGATTATAGTAGTGTGTGTATGAAGTATGAATGTTTGTCATAACTATAGAACCAGAGGTTGTAAAACTTAAATATTATTACAATTTGATACTCCAAAAAAATCACTTCTTTTTTACATCTATTGGTCTTTAAACCATTCTGATTAGAAGTTTTGTTTGTTTGCAGTTGTCTCTTTCGGATGAAGAGAGGCGTGGTCATGGCAGTGGCGTTATGGGAAAGCACAGGCGCCCTGGAAGGGGCCACTCTCCCAAATCCAGGGATGACAGCAACAATAACTCTGGTGGTGGTAGTTCAGACAGTGAAGGATTGGGAGGGTCTCAGCATGGGTCACGCAAGGGTAATTCTTCAACGGGAATGTCGAGACGAAGAAAAGGCAAAAGGAAGAAGGCATCTCGCAGCAGCCGATCTGTAAGTGTAGATTGAAGGGGAATTTCCATCAAGTCCTTGTCATGCTGGAGCTTCTAAGTTATTAGAAGCATTACTTTTGGAATGGTTTCTTTTTACAAACTATTAAGTGTTTTTGAAGAAGCCAGGAGTAGGATGTGAGAGTTAGTCAGGTAATAAAAGATTCCATTGAGCATCTTTTGCAAATTAGACTACAGTTATTGATGACTTTGTATCATCTACAATGTAAATATAGACAAGACCTCCTAAATGAATGAAAGATGTAAATTGAGAACTAGGAAGTAGATCTATATCTGGAGAGGGAAATTCATAGATAATTTCTAACTTCCACTACAGACTTTAAAGCTTTTGTATAAGTATGAATGACCATGAAATAAAATCATTCCTAATCCAGGGTAATTATTATCAGTAATATTAAATTTTTTTCACGATGCCATAGTTACACCGACAAAATACTTTTGCATTGCCATTCATCTTTTTTTCTTCATATTTTTTGTGTGTGTGTAGTTAGATGTAGTCAATTCACTTAAAAATGGATTTAATTTGCTCAAAATCTGTATTCTCCATTAGCATCCAGTATCAGATTGTCTACCTTCCTTTCTTATGTTTTTAATTGGAAGTTGTATCACTTCTTTTTCTTGGTTGATTTCTTCAAATTGTTATGGAAAAACAAAATATTTTTGTTTATAGTGCTTTAAATGTATCTTGCTGGAGACACTAATATACAGCTCCTTCATTGATTAGTTTAATTAAGACAGAAAAATTTACTTTGAAGAAATGGAATTCTACATTCTACTTTTTTAGCTGATTGGAAAGTATCTAGGTTCTTAAATACACGTACAATTTTGACTTGATTTGTCATATGAAAAGTATTTGGTGTAACTGAAATTTTCCTAATTTATCTAGGTTTAATTTTGTTTTTTAATAGATAACTCAAGAGTTCAAATCTTAATTTCTGTGTTTAAATGTTGCTTTTGATGCTTTGATCTTTTGATATCTCATAAAAAAGTGTCTCATTCCCATGAGGAAGTTCTGTGATTAATTTTACCCTTCAAATTTATTTATAGATGTTCTATAATAAAGATATTTGTGACAAATTTTGAAATCTACTTTAGAATCTCCTCAGTAATATTTCTCAACATTGTTTAACGCAGTTTTTACACTTTTTAATACTGCTAATAACAAATCAAAATTGATCTCTCTATGACAAAAGAAAATATTTCAAGCAGTATTGATGAATGTTAGTCCACTTTTAGTTTTGTGGTATGAGGACCAGTTAGTATAATTTTTGCCTGCAATTGGACCTGAAAAATGCATCTCTGTATATATACAATATCCTAGCTGACCTCTGTTTTTAAATTCCGTCAAAAGTATTGACAAACCTATTTTGTTAAATTGTTAAGTGTCAAAAGAAATTGATCTTGGAGAATGGAACGGAATGAAAAATTTATTTCCTCAGGCATAAGTTGAGGCACAAAGCAATTTCTTGCATGTATTTTCCAAGAAGAAGTTATGCACCTTCTGCTCTCTCTGAATATACAGCCATTGTGCATTATTTTATTATTTGAAAGAAATTCTACGTACAAATTTTCTTAGGTTAAATCGGTTAATTTTTTTAGTAGAACTTACTTTGTTCCTGTTTCTCGCAAGTGCTACATAAAGGAGTAATTATGGTTTATACTCATGTATAAGTTGGCATTATAGTACAAAATTTTGATGAAAAAATGTGAAGTTGACTTATAAAAGAGAATTATATTTATTTATATGTATATGAGGTGTGAATGAAAGTTCTACAAAGTCTTTTTTATGTATTAAAATATTTAATATTTAGTAATATATATTATCAATAATAATAATAATATATAAAATGATATGCAAAAGATAAACAATACCTGAATGTAGAAAAAATTGGCAGAAAATAGAAAATTCAAGGATCAAACTGTAGATGAAATCAATCTATGCATGATTATAAACTGTAAGTTATTGTATTATTGCCAATAATTTTGCCGATATAAGTTTGAAGAAGAATAATAGTTTCCCTTGTCCTTTTCAAGTTAGGCTAAACTTCATAGGGGAGACTATGGGGTATTTATTTGTATGGAAAGAGATCACCTCGTCCTCATTAGGACAACCTTATTAGGCTTTTGCCTTACTTACTCAATAGTCTCAATTTCCCTACTAACTTCTTTGGAAGTGCTAACATGCTAACCCAGTACTTCATCAAACCGAATTCCCTGACGCAGCATCTGCTTGACAACCATCATGGCAAAAATCATAATGCAAAATGCAAGTAGCTAACAAGACATCTATGACATTTATATATGACATAAGTTAGTTTTCAATGTCACAAAATTAGTTTGCTAGTTTCTATGATAATCAAATTTAAATGATTTTTTTATAACCTTGATTAAGTATCACAATTAGAGACATCTATACATCTCAGTTGGGTTATCAAAGAAATATATTATCTGGAATAATTAAGAGTTAAACCTTTCTGCAGCTAAATAGTTCCTAATTTAAAAGTCAAGTAAAGAGGTGTGGTGATAAGAGGCAAAGACTGTTTGTCAGTTAGCTGTGATGTTAGTAAAGAGAAGTGCTGATTAATATGTCTTACCTTTTAAGTTAGGCATTGATCTAAACAGATCTACCTCAAAGTAGTCCCATTTATAAATGATATTCTTTAAAAGGTATTGTGATACAAATATCCTAATTCTTGAGAAATATGACAAACATTTCACCTTTGTTGAGAAACTTGAGTGTTGAGCATACCTTTTTTATGTGCAGTTGGGTTAGATTGAATACAATATTTAAATTTTAAATCTGCAATTATGAAGAACTGCGACACTATGTGGATTCACTTGTGTAGTGCAAGAATAAATTATACAAAACAGGATGACTTGAATTAACACACTTGTTAATTTGATTTATTTCAAGTTTCATTGCATCATTCCAAAGCAGGAGTTAATATTGTACATATATTATTTTAATTTTTAAGCATTCTTGATGCTTAAATCTTTCCTTCTCTCTTAAATTAACATTTAAGATTATTTGTCTTTTATTGCTCTGTTGCATGTAATGTGAAAATTTTACTAACACTTCATATACATTTTACATATGCTAAATATAAAAAAAGTAATTTTCATGAGAAAAACTTTATTTGTGAAAAAATAAAATTCATGAACAGAGTAGAAAGGAAAAACTTTGGATCATACCCTCTTCAATCGCCAAGTATCATTTTCTTTAGATATCTGTGAAATTAATGAAAGAATTATAACTTTTATGAGAAGCATTGTATCAGTAGATTGTAATTAAATTGCAAATAAAACTTCAAGTACTAACATTTGGAATTATATAACTTATTTATTCATCAAGCTTGGAGAAAGGTTGAAATTCTTCAGTTGAAAACGTTATATCTGAGGTGTCCCCTATATCCTACTATGCATTTAACAATTCTCTCTGCTCATAATATTCTGCATTTATGTATGTATGCATGATGTATGTATTGGATATTTGCAAAATGAATGGAAGTTATAATAAATATTCACTTCTCTATTTACCCATTAAAGTTTTAATGCAATGTAATTTCCCAGTTGGATGTTAAAACATTCTAAGAGGGTGGTATATCTTAGAAGAGAAATCCTGCTCTTTAGATAGTTATAAAAGTAAGGATAAATTATAAATAAGATAAAAGTAATGGATGCTACCTATGTGTGATTTCAAGAAATATCTCAAAGAGAAATCAAATCTGACATAATCCTATATCTCCCACATGCCTAGTGGAAACAGTGAGTCATGGTTGATTGCCACCTCGGTTGGATCAACTGCCTAGGAAGTGAGAGATCTAGGTCTATATTACGCAATATTCTTACTTTTCATTCTTCATTCTTTCGATAAGAATATTCAAGGCTGAAACTTAAAAGATAAATTACTCATGTCCGTTGATAGGAATTTGAGTTGAGCTACTTCTTTGTACCACATCAGTGCTCAGTACTTAAAAAGTTTGTCTGCCATAGAAGATACCCAAAAAATAATTATTATATTATGTAATAATAAAAAAAACCCTGGAAAGGTCAGTACTACATCAGGAGAATGAGAACAAAAACAGAAAGCAAATAAAAACAAAAAAGCAAATAAAAATCTTTAAAACGCAAACAAAATTTCAACTCAGTAGAATTTATTTGGAAGATTTGAGACATAAGCTACTGGAAAATTGTCCTGTATTAGCTCATTGATAAATCTCACCTGTTCATTAAAGAGAGGACCTGGATTTAACCCTTGCCAAAGTTTTTCATTCAGTTTAATTTTAGATGTTTAAAGGAGCATGCTTAAATGCGGAAAATTAACCTTGCCATACCTTCATTGTGTGAATGATTCTATTTTTGTTAATAACTTTTCTAAACGTCACATCTAAGCAAATTGCTTTTAGTTTTGATAAGCTTCCATTGATTTAGCTCCAACTAATTAAGATTACTTCCATTAACCCACTTTTTGGTGATTAGCTGCAATACTTGGTGATTTAGGGGTATGGTAAAAATGCTATTACTTAAAAAATCATCATATATCTGCCATTTGTGTTTCTTATACTGTATGCCTTGGAGGATTCTATTCATGTTTTCAATAGATTCTTCCAAGTCTACGGAGTATGCTATGGGAATCAGTGCTTTTTTGTTCCTATTAAGTAACAAAATAGCTTTCAAGCTGAACTTAGATGAATCTATATAGAGGCACCGTTCATTTGAATTTTTTGTGAATATCAAGTCTTTCATTTTGACATAATCATTATTACAATAAGTGAGTATATTTTACTTTCTAAAGGAGAAAGATATCTTTTCTTTGTTTTTTTCAGAGAATGAAAGTTTGGTGTATACATATACATATGTAGACACTTGGCAAGCCACCTTTTGGTAGATGACAGGGGATCCTTACTCCCTGACTATACTTCCCTAATTGATTAATCTGTACATTATTCTTGTAGCTAAGTAGAATACTTTATATTTGTAAAGAATCATTAAAGAGTAACAACAAAAATAATGATTTAGTGGAAGGAGGAAACATTAGTATGTGCAGTGAATTTTTCAACTGATGAACAGTTTGGTTGGACCTTTAAATTGTTATAAACCTACAAATATAAAATCCCAATAAAACTAGAAATTCCTTCCCTGTTAAGGAAAAATAACTGAAAAGTACACATGTTGGAGAATTCTTACATACACGGCTGAATTCAGTGCAAAAAATTCAATCGGAAACAATTACGCCAAAGCTACTGAACCACTGTAATCCAGTATATTCTGTTATTGTAACACACAGCATCCATTCTTCGAGATGGAAATTTCAGGTTTGATTCCTTTGTCTCATCTGACTCTTTCCATATTATTTTTTTGTAGATCTTAGAAAGATATGCTCTCCTTCAGAGTTTAAATCCAGTTCATTATCAATCTTAAGGATAGCAATGGCTAGAGTGGTAAGATGTCCTCCGTTCGGAATACAGTAGCCCATTTACCAAGTGAACTGTAAAAAAAACTCTTATAAAATCTTAAAATGAGCTACCAAAAACCCAATTTAAACATATCAGGTATTTTCTCTGGATTTTAGTGGTATTCTAGGAAAATGAGTATGGTGTTTTTGCACGAAATAGCATTCACCCAGGAAAAATCCTAAGGAAGAATAGAATTGAAAAAAGTCCAACAGGACTGGGAACTGTTCCCGTTCCTTGAAAAAACTTCCGTTGGACTTTTTACAAGTCTATTCTTTCTTCCTTGGGATTTTAGTGGCATTTACTAAATAATTAAATATCGAGTGTTATCTTAAATATGAATACCTCCAAGCAGTCAAACTATGTACAATCCTTTAATATTGTAATTAATTAATTGTTATGACAATTCTATAGCAAGAGAAGTAGCTATAAGTAAATATTATGTTTAAATACAGTTTTAAAAACACAAAAAGAGTTGCCTAACTTAAATTGATGCTCATATGGTAATAGTGCCATTCAGGAACGGATCTAGAGAAAAATTTTGGGGGGGGTCCGATCAAAAAATTTAAAAATAAAAGACATTTCGGCTTTCACAAACGTGACGTTAGAATTGTGTTAGACAAATTCGAATATTTTCGCTAGTGATTGCTTATTAAATTGTGTGTTTATTTGCGTTATTTGAGTTTCATTTTCGAAAAATAGGCACAAGTGATATTTCGGGGGGGGTCCGGACCCCCAGGACCACCCCCCTGGATCCGTCCCTGGTGCCATTAGTTGCAAGGACTGTAATTAATGCATCCTATCCTTGCTATAAATACCACATCCATCAAAACTTAATATTCAATCTGATTACCATATCAATCACTGAAGGAAACTTTATGAGGTAAAACAAACTAATTAGAACTCCTCAAAAAACATTGAGGGAAAATAAGGAAAAATCTAAACCTGATGAATATTTTAAATGTATCAAGAACTTGGAATAAGAAAAACATAAAGGGGACAAGAGGAACAATAAGAAATTGATAGATTTAAGCTGTGGTTTAGGTTTCTTCTTTCGGTTGTTGTTGAAGAAAAGACAGTATGTTATTAGGATGCTAGAAAAAATGGTTATATTGTTGAAATAAAAGGTTGGTGGAGGAAGTTAATGGATCTTTATTGAAATGTGATTGATTAAACAATCTAAGGCATATGCATTTACATTGTGTTTATTTTGGACTATATCTTATAAAATTTTTTCTAAAAAAAGGAATTCATTCAGAACTGATCTTACAACAGAACAACATATTTTGGCCCTCGTAAAAGAAGCATGATGTATAAGAAACAAAATGATGGAACTTTACGTACAAATATCACTGGTACTTTTAGAGTAAGCATGCTTTATTAATATTGCTCCAAACGTAATACTACTTGATAGTCTTATTTCTTTGCTTGATTTTTTGCTTCAGACAGCCTGCTCACCTCTTCTTGCATTCCCTTTAATCATTCTAACTATGTGCATGCTTTAATAATCCAATCATAACATTTAACAAGATTCTTATTGCTCTTACTTTGTAGTAATAATCTACATTCAAATTGTACTTTATTATTCTGCCTCCTTTATCCTCCAATTTTGCCGAAAGCAATGCAAAACTCCCCTTTCATACTAGTGTCATAGCATTTCCAATTGTACTCATCAATTAAGGACCCAGTCATTACTGACTCACTGTCCATGCTTGTCAGTTCTAATTGCATTCAGTTTTCTCTGATTCCTTTTCATTAAAGTACAGTAGTGTGGGTGCTAGCGCATTTCTTGTTTGATTTTTCCTTGCATTTAATTAATCACAAAAGACTACCCTCTTTCCTTTGTATTCCTCAAAAATATGTGTCCAATTATTTAAACTCTTCTGCCATTTCAGTATTGTTTTATGAATTATACTCACATTGCAGTCCTCTGTTTCAGTCTTTGTTTCAAATGTATTGCAATACCAGGTTTTGTGGCATTAAAAGAATGTAAACAAACACAATAGCTCTTGTCAAATTGCTGCCTATAATATTATGTGCAGCCTCATTTTACTATCCAAGAAGCATAAAATAACGCCATAACTTTTGCTCATATAGTATGCTGAATGTAAAGAAGACCGGTTGGCTGAATGGCACAGTTTTCTTTAGCCTTCGATTGAGTAAGATCAGTGATTGATAGAATACTTTATAACTATGTTTTATTATTTGATTAATTCTCTTTGAAACATACAATGTAATGATGCTTGCTACTCATTTGGTAATTTCTTCGAATGATCAGCATACAATGACAACTCTTCAAATCTCTCAGATTCTCCCATAAATTGCTCTGTATTTAGTTCTTGATAGCTTCTCATAATGTGTCAATGTAATAATCCACTCTATACTCTACCTGAGAATTCCACATTTCTCTTCTGATAACAATGCCATTTGTCACTCCATATCATGATTACCATGGTTTCTTATATAACGTTGATCCATATGAATAAACTGAACCAACTTCTTGCTCTAGATCATTTGTTTGTGTATATTTACATGAATTCTGCCATCAGTGCTTGCCTAACACGTGAAAATGATCAGTTTGCAGTCTTCAAACTTTGCAAAATTAAGTTGTTCTGTTGTGAGACCTTGGCTTCTTTTTTTTCCCCTAAAAGTTGCAGATTCACTTGATGCAATGTTTTGATTTTGCTTAAATTATGACAAAAAATTTGTTTTAGCGGGAACCCTTATTTTATCTGGGAAAATCATATTATTTTTTTAATAACCAGCCAATTCAAGTCATAAACAAAAAAAAGAATTTCCTATTGAGAATTTAATCCTCATAATTTAGTTTTCAGTACAAAATCAAGAAAAAAATGGTCAAATAATCATATCTTTGGTATTATCTGGTATTATGGTAGATGATCCACCATAATAGCGATATTCATTGTCTAAGTCACCTTTTGTGAGATTATAGGGCTGATAGAAAATACAACAAATATACATTGTAAATTACATAAAATAATATGGTTGCACAAAATGTGTTTAATGAAAAATTTATATGCTTTTGTAAATGTTGATGTTACACTGTACTATATATGAGGTTGGGAACATTTCCATTTGCTAAGATATAATCCATACTAATTATTGTTGCAGCAATTTTCAGCAAAATGCAAAGCACAATAACTTCCTCACTAATTTGTTGAAAATATGTTATTTAAAGAAATAGTAAATGCTGTGCGCTTTGCTTTTTATGTATGCAAGTGAAGTAGTGTTTGAGAAGCCAGGGAAAATTAATCATAGGAGAAATTTATCCAAAATTTTATATTTGTTTGAATTGTTTGAAAATAATGCAATAATATTGTAAAATAGTAACTGGCTAGGCATCAAAGGATTCACCATCATGTGCATTAACCATATGCCTCTAGATTCTGCTTATGAACCTCCCAGTCACTTATTTTTAGAAAGGTCCTTTTTTTCAGAGGACCTCTTTTACAAGTTCTTGTTTCTTACTTCAAGAAAAGTCTTAATTTACAAATTATTTAGTTATTCTACGTAAAATATTTGTAGAATATGTTTGGTTCTTCATTTATCTGTATGATTTGAAGTCTATTACACATTTTAATAGATAGAAATAGCACTTATTGTGCAATATTTGGTGTATTCTTGTTTATGTGATGTAAATGAATTTTCGGAAGCATAGTTTTCCAATTAACAATGAAATGGTAATATTTTACTCTGACGGTTCATTATGGGGATCTTCATCTGATCTTTGCACCTAGGGGCTTTTAAAACCTGTGGCTAGACACAAAGGATAAATAGCACATGTACTCTCTTCCAATCTGAGAGGTTGCTAATATAGTATAAATATTTATAGAAAATAGGACATATTAGGCGATATCTTCTTCACACACCTTTTCTATCTTCAGCCACTGTCACCACTTCACTCAGATGAGGAAGAACCTCCAATGCATGGGCAGAGGAAAGTGGCTGAGAGGAGTAGCAGTAGCAGATCAGTGGGCCGTGGTCCTCGCTCTCCACCCTCCCCCTCCTGCTCTCCTCCCAACCTTCCCCCTCCACCCCCTCCTCCACCCAAGTTCAAGTCGCCTGTGTCACCAGTTCACATGAACCAGCCGACGCAGCCCTCGAGCGAGGAGGGGGAGCTAAGTGAGGACGAGCTGGAAAAGAGGAGGATGCTTCTCCTGAAGCAGTTGGAGGAAGAAAATTGACATTGTACTTCCATCTAAGAATGTAATATTTTTACCCTCCGATGAAGGAATAATACACTTAGTGTATAGGGAAGCCCATTTGTCATTTCAAACTCCTGAGACTTGCTTCAAAAGTCTCCTGCTGACATTGTTAAGTTAATTCATATTCACAGATTTGTAATCTAAATTTTTAATTGCTGGACCCTTTTTTGAAGATAATTTTTAATTTTGTTTAAATCGTGAACTCCAATCATTCTTTATTTAGCAGCACCATTATATTTTGAAAACATTTGTTGAATAAATACATTTTTTCAGAATATCAATTTATTTAAATCTTTTTAATGTGTTACTTTGCAAATATATCATAAAGTTTTACCTCTGTTTAATGTTTGAAACCTGTGAGAATCTTGCATTGCAGTTTATTGCATGGTTTTTGTTTGGTGATGCAAGGATCTATCCTTGGGAGGTACTTCATACAGAATGTCTCCTTGAAAGAACTGTGCAATTCTGGAACGTTTGTTGAGTAATACAATGCCATAATGCAGAGAAAGCTTACAATCTCAACTGTGTTAACTGTAATGTTTTAGTTAACACAGTACTAGAGCTTTATTTGAATAAACAGTATCAAAGAAGTTGTAGTTGTTGCATATTGAAACCTCATTACTCATGTATGGACTATGACTTGTTTGACAACAAATTAATGGTATTATTTTATTTCCAGGATTATGCAGGGACTTTTTCATGCTTAATACTTTTCCAAGTATTCCAAGTACTTTAATCCTTCTAATTCTATGGTAATAACACACACACAACTTTATTATTTTTTCTAGCAATTCTATTTTCTAATATTCGGTGCATATCTAACAATGACCAGTGAATTGGTTTAAGTTATATTCACGCTGAAAGAGAGAAGTTTTGCAACCTTGTATTGTCAACAAATATATTTGCTTCGTTTGTAATGATAAATTCATGTATAGGGTCTGGCAGGGAGGTTTGACGTGTTTGGGATGGATATGAGAAAGTGAATAGGGGGACTAACTCATCCAGAATTCTAAGCAATTACTTACTGAAAGATACAATTTTAGTGAACATGGAAATATGGAGGATTGGACATCTATCTTGAGAGATCTTCATCGAAACAGGTAGTATGGTACTTATGCAGCGCAGATTTTGTACTCGTTTCACTGTTGCCTGACATGGTGCTGTTCCATCTCTTTCTATGGGGCTACCTGGAATCCATGGTTTACATCAACAAACAAACCATCAAACCCCCTTGAGGCTTTTTTAGATGCCATCACCAAAGAAATTTGAGTGATTTCAATTGATATGCTTAAAATAAAGATGGGCAACTTTTCCACTTATCTGTAGCAATACTTTAACATTGAAAAACTTGAACTTGGATGGCCTATATTTTAATGATGTTATGTTAAAAAAAATGCAGTTCAAGTTTTTTATCTTAGTTACGTGTTATTAAAAGGCATCATACGTGTACTCCTTTAATCCTCAGTCACTGGTGTGATTTTTTGTTACATGATTACTCGCATGGGATGCACCTGACACCCCATGACTATCTTTTGTGTGATGGCCTGTTTTAACACCATTTCTTGTTTATTTGCCAAACAAAACAGATATTAAATGATACAAAGATTTTTGTAGTTTTATAGTTTAAAATTTAATACTATGTTTTTTTAATCAATGATTTTATATGCTGAGTGGTTGAAAATTTCATATTCGTTTGAATGATAAGCTACAATTGATGAAAATTATACATTATAATATTTTAGGATTAATTTTAATAATAATTAGTAATTATTGCTATAAGAGGAGTTGATATCATGATCAGTTTCAGTAATATTAACTATTATCCTTGATATATTCACTTTCCAAAATACCATCTAAAATTTCAGAATGGTGGATGAAAATGAATCACAGTAATTTACATAATCATAAAATTTGTTTTTTATATATTGATAGATATAATTTATTCTTTAATGCACAGGTACATATAAGTTGTATACTATAATGTTTTTATATTTATCATGTTTAACTTTAATTTAAAAAACTTTTGAAGATGTTATTTAGGAAATAAAATATTTAGCATACCCTGATTAAAATAATTTGCAGTTAGTTCTGTTTATTAAGTAGCTTGACTGCAATAAACATAGATATTCAACATATGTTTTAGCACACATCTATTTCTCATAATTACAGCAAAAGTATTGATTTTATGATGTCTTTATTTGTTGGGCACATAGCACATCTAACAATGCTGCTCTTTCTGTGATTCTCAACCTTCTTGCCTTTGAAGATTCACCATACATGTCCACCTTTCGTTTTTGCTCATTTGAAAACATTTTCATTTTTGTGTAAATGTTTTCATCAATTCCCTGACAATTTCACATTGTAATTTCGACCTATACATTGCATTTTCTCGTTTACATCATTATTTATGTTGAATGACTGCTCAAAAATACTACAAATTAGCTCTAAACAAGTATTCTCCACACTTATATAAAAAGTGTTACAAAAACTCCTTAATATAAGCAAATTCAGTAATCTGCTTTGTTGTATGACTGCATTGTTACTAAAAAAACTCCTTATCCCTTGCAAAAGTCATGGGAAACTGCCTTCCTGAAACTTTTAGGAATGACGTAGAAAACATGCATCATTCCAGCTACTGAAAACGAAGACGTAAATGCCATTTTTTTATACGAGTACAGTTTATTTTCCAGTTATGCTATGCAGGCTGCACGAATATGCTTTATCATGTATCATTTTTAGTTATCTATTTTCTATGTATGTACAGTGAAATCTCGATCTAATGTTTTTTACTGGACCATGGGAAATCAACTCAAGTTATGGAAAAAACTTGAAATGCAAAGAACAAAGGGTGTAGTTGCTGTAATTGGGGCTTCAAAGTTTCAACCTAAGAGCCAGGAAAACATAAGATATGTGAATGTTATATGGAGATTTCACTGTTTAATTATAAGTTTCACATCTTCATTTAGAAAAATGAATCAATAATTAAAGCGCTCTGTTGAAAAATACATTGCTCTCTATAAGAATAGATCATCTTCATTAATTATTCATACAACTGTTTCTTGAATTAGCTGTGAATTCACTCTAGATAATAAAGTCCTTGATAGTACAAATTCCCAACTTACAAACGTCCGACTTATGACTATCCAAAGTTATGACCAAAATCTTTTGAAAAGTGTTACTCCAACTACGATAAAAATTTTACAAATTTTTTTGGAATTTCAGAATGCCTCTGATCATAATTTTTTAGCAACCATATAATATACTTTGTGATGAGATATGGTAATTTCATACGTGTATGTATCATGTTTCATTTCTTATTCACGAGTCTGGCCTATTTTGTTGAGTCTCTATTAGGTTACGGTTATTAGGTTTTTTTCAAGTCAAGTATGCCGCCAAAACTCTCGATCTATCTGTTGAGGAAGCTAGACTGATTAAGTCTGTATTGCTTGCTATTTGCTATATAAATGCACAATATGAAAGTTAGAGGCACATTCAAATGACCAGACTATTTCAAAAGTAAATTAAATGAAGATTTTTAATCATTCTAATGCTTTTCCTCCAATGCAACATAGCAATCTCTCAAATTTTCTAACTTCCTCACCCTAGAGATGGTTGACAGAGTATTTGGTCGATTTCATTATAATGTTAACCAGAATTTTCAAAAATCTAACTTCATCTTCATGATCATCACCAATAATCACAAATCATTAACTGACCCCATGAATATGGGAATAAGGTTAAGAATAAAAAATACTGTCTACTATCCATTATTCCAATTATTCGTATAGCTAATTAATGTAGTCACTATCTCTTCTTTAACCTCTCTCTTTTGGAGAGGTTTAAAGGTTCATTACACATAAGGGTGTGCACCCTGGAAAAATCCCATTTCCCGGCCCCGTCAGAGTTTATTCAAGTCAGTTTTTCCTTGGGATCTCTCTCTTGCCAATAGTGCTGTAGCCCTAGTTGAGCCTTGGCCACATCAATTTTCCATCGCTATTCATCTTGGTATCCTGACTGTTGTCTCCAGTTTCTGATCCCTAGTTGGTCTCTAGCATTCTTACTTACATTATCTTGCCCACTGGTCTTCTTCCTCCCATACTCTCAATAGTGCTGTCTCTGGCATCCGCAGAACATGTCCTGCCCACCGGAGCCTCATTAATTTAATGTGTGTGGAAGTTTTGTGGCATTAATCAGTCTTACTAATAATGGGAGGATGTGGAAGTTGAGCATGATAGTGAGTAGCTTATTCTTATCAATACTATCTTACGCTTGTTTAAATTCCACAAAGAGTTACTATGGATCCAAATTTAACTCCTGAAATTTCTCTTTTAATTGCCTTACTTTATAAAGTTGATTTTACAAGTCTGAATCCCACTTGGTTTTCCCCAATGTTATTTTCAGCAAATACTGCCAGTTTATCTTTGATAACACTGTTTAACAGTGGTTTTGGTGCCAGGGTATTTGGAGCTGATTTCATATGAATTAGGTGCCCTGATTTCAAGTATGGCATTAGTTTTTGCCTAGGAGCTCAAGATTTAAGATTTAACATTTTAATGAAATACACCTTTCACTATTTTAAGGTAAAACTATGGATGCAATAATATATTCAAACATGGAATGCTTTATTATTTCTATATTAAAAAAATTATAGCAACAAGGAAAATCATATAGAATATTGTAGTAGTACTTATCTTATAACAGAGAACACAGAAAGAGTAAAATGCAATTGATGAAACCAACTAGTCACTAAACACTTCAGAAGCTTCTTTTCCATGACATTCTTGAATGCATTTTGATACAGTCCCTTTTTAAACTCCAGCAGTTTTCTGTCATCATGTGCTTATCCCATCTTCCTTGGTTACTCCATTGTTTTGATATCCTGGTGAAATCTTTCATCTTGTTCCTCACTGGTGTTTCCTAAATTATCCAGAAAATGGTCTAAATGGCTGTGTAAATAGTGCACCTTAATGCTCTTGTTACACCCAAGAAATCTGAAACTGTCTAGCATCTCATTTACCAGTTCAGCTTAATTTTCAGCTTTTTGTTTGCCCAAAAAATAACTAACAACTGCAACAAATGACGTCCAGGCTTTACGCTCAGCCTCATTCACGGGATTGACAAAGGTAGGATTCTTAATAAGTTTTATTATTTGTGGGCCGTCAAATATTCCTGCTTTAAATTTTTCGGTACTCAACTGTGGCATATTTTCCCTTATATATGCAAAGTACGATTCATTCTTATCAAGAGCCTTTACAAACTGCTTCATTAGGCCCAGCTTGATATGCAGAGGAGGCAAGATGATTTTCTCTCGTCCAACTAAGGGTTTGTTAATGACATTCTTTTCCCAACGTTCGTGTTTACTCTCTTAGGCCTCTCTTTTCTTACCCAGTGTTGTCTTTTGTCTCTGCTATCCCAGAGACACAAGAAGTAAGGATATTTGGTATAGCCACTTTGCTGTCCAAGAGGAAATTTAACCATTGTTAGGTCCACATATATCACCCATCGATGTTCATGATACTTTATTTTCTCCAAGACCAAAGCAATGTTGTCATACTCTTCTTTCACCTTCATTGAGTGAGCAATTGGTATTGAACCATATTTATTCCCATTGTGTAGAAGCACACATTTCAAACTTCCCTTTGAGCTGTCAATGAATAGACGCCAATCATGGGAGGTCTAGCAGAGACTAAATCAGGATAATTCCACTTGATACGATTGTTTCGATTGATTCCAACAATATTTACTAGGCAAAAATAAAAGTCATCGAAATGGTTTTTACTTTCTCCATATACGAAGTATACAGAAAGTATTGTTTTCATGAAAAAATTCAACTTCGAGATTTCAACGGAAATACATGTTTTGGGGTCCCTAGAACACGTTTTGACCATTTTCGGAATGATGTATGTGTGTGTGTGTGTGATAGTGGGCGCTCTAACGTGAAAACTATTAGTCGTATCAATACCAAACTTCGTATATAGTACTGTGGTGTGTGTTGTCAGAGTTGATTAGTTTTTGGAGTAAATCGGTCAACCGGAAGTCGAGCTTCATTCAACAAAGCTCATTTCCGGTTTACAAAATGTCGCTAAATATGATATATACGCGTATTGTATTACTTATAAAAGTATTAGATAATGTAATTTACTATAACTTTTGTATTTAATATATTTTTGTATCACCGGTTGATTAGGAGTTATTCGTGAAATACCGATAAACCGGAAGTAGCTGATATGTACTTTGTGGGCGCTCTAACATGAAAACCATTCATTGTATCAACACCAAATTTCATATATAATATTTTGGTTGGTGTCGTTAGAGTTGATTAGTTTTTGGAGTAAATCAGTTAACCGGAAGTTGAGCTTCATTCTTCAAAGCTCATTTCCGGTTTTCAAAATATCTCCATAAATATGATATTTAGGTATATACTATTAATTATAAAAGTTTTAGAAAATGTAATTTACTATAACTTTTGTATGAAACATATTTTTGTATCACTGATTGTTTAGGAGGTATTCATGAAATACTGATAAACCGGAAGTTGCTGATTATGTACTTTGTGGGCCCTCTGGGCTCTATGGGCGAAAGGCCAATTCCATCGTTTTTCATCGATCATGTCCCGAAAAACATTATTTGTAATGTTTTTGGCATCAAAGATAATAATATATATATATTAATCACTCATCTTCCAAGTTTAGATGGAATATAGAGTTTGAAATTACTGTTGTTTAAAAAAATATTTACATCTTATATATGGAGAAAGTCATGTGCTGGCCACATCAGATTTTTTGATTATCTCCACACCATCGGTACGCCGAATTTCAGACTCTTTCTTTTTCCAGTAGTCCACTGTTTTAAATGTTCTACTCAAGTTTTAAAGACAAGATGTGATGCCCAGGTTTTATCCTGATCACCAAGTCTAACACCAAAATATCCCACATAAGCTCTATTTACAAATTCACTAACAGTTTTTCTGTTTTCTTTTAATTTGTATTCTCTGCATACGTAGCGAAACACGTCAGGATGATTTAAACATCTTCTTCTAGTAGAACTCATACTTTTCTTTGGAACAGCTCAAATACAGCAATCTAAAACACTTGATAGGTTACTTGTATAGCAACTCTTTCCCAAACAGAAACATCATACGAGGTCCACTTCGATCTAACCTGCACAGCAAGAGCTCGCACATTAAACTCAACTCTAGTTGAAGCCTTGAATGTCACTACAGTTACTGGGCTGGCAATGGAATAATTCCATCAAGTAGATTTCCCTGCAACTAACTAGAAGGCAGAATAAAATAAGACTGACAATGTTGCAAATGTACATTGTGTATTAAATTTACAACACCCCTACATCAATGTATTGAATAGAAAATACATTGATAGATAAGTGATGAGCTGATAGAGAAAAACTGATTTCATGTTTAGAATCAGCGCCCTAAATATAGCCAAAATCAGTTATAAAATCCTAGGCAACAAAAAAAAAATTTTTTTTGTTGACCAGTGTAATCAATGTAAAAATCTTGTAAACTGTGCAGGGTAGGGAGATCCTCCTGAAGTATGGACCAGGCAGATTACACTTGTGAGCCATTTCTTGGGATTTTTTTCCCTGTGCTTAATATTTGTAATATGAGCTTATGGAGAATGGCTGCTAGTTGTACCCCTATCATCTTTGAATAGTTCTCCAGGAAGGTTATCTATCACTGGTGCTTTATTATTTTTTAACTTTTTTATGGCTCTCATTGTGTCTATTATAGATTATGATTCAATCGTATCTTCTCCATCTGCATCTGATTCTAATCTTTGATCTGTTGAGATACTACGCATGTTTGAGCTTGGATTGTGTAGCTCGTCAAAATATTGCTTCCATCTAGTCATCACCTTTTCTTTGTCAACAGGTTTCCATTGCGTTCTCTGCGTTGGAAGAGTACTGGTTGGAAGCCTTTCTTAAAAATTTTAATTCCCTTATAAGCTTCCCATGTGCTATTCTCTCTGAAATTTTCTTCAGATCTCAGCTTGATGGAATTGAAATATTTTTTCTTTTTCATTACAATTCTACTGGCTTCCTTCTGGAGTCTTCATACTTAAATTTTTTGTCCCTGGATGGCCTTTCCAAATATTTTCTTCTATCTAAATTTCTTTTCTGGATGGCCTCAGTGTTGTTCCTTGGTTGAACAACTCAATCCTTTAATTCTGTGGCTTGTGTCCTGGTGTTGATTCAGTGGCTTACAAGATAGTATTTTTAAGCTGCTTCTATTCATCTTCCACTCAGTTTTCTGGACTAATTAATTTACTAAAATGTTGCATGGTTTCATTCAATGCTTTTTATCAGCTTCTTCTGGTGTTCTATCTAATATGGTGGTCTAATCTAATCTAGTTTTTTGAAATTAAACTTTAGAAGGACCTGTTGTCCATTTTGCTTTTTACTTGTTATAGGGCATCTAAAATACATACATACCAAGTTGTGATTTGACTCACAGTTTGCTCCTCTAAAACTTCTAACATTTGTGACACTGGAAGCTCCTTTTTTACTTTCTCCATGTACGAAGTATAGAGAAAGTATTGTTTTCATGAAAAAATTCGACTTCGAGATTTCAACGGAAATACATGTATTGGGGTCCCTAGAACACGTTTTAACCATTTTCGGAATGATGTCTGTGTGTATGTGTGTCTGTGCTTGTGGGCGCTCTAACGTGAAAACTATTGGTGGTATCAATACCAAACTTCATATATAGTACTGTGGTGTGTGCTGTCAGAGTTGATTAGTTTTTGGAATAAATCGGTATACCGGAAGTCGAGCTTCATTCATCAAAGCTCATTTCCGGTTTTCAAAATATCTCCATAAATATGATATATACGTATATTGTATTACTTATAAAAGTTTTAGAAAATGTAATTTACTATAACTTTTGTATTTAACATATTTTTGTATCACCGGTTGATTAGGAGTTATTCGTGAAAAACCGATAAACCGGAAGTAGCTGTTATGTACTTTGTGGGCGCTCTAACATGAAAACTATTTGTCGGATCAACACCAAATTTCATATATAGTGTTTTGGTTGGTGTCGTTAGAGTTGATTAGTTTTTGGAGTAAATCGGTTCACCGGAAGTGGAGCTTCATTTTTCAAAGCTCATTTCCGGTTTTAAAAATATCTCCATAAATATGATATTTAGGTATATACTATTATTTACAAACGTTTTAGAAAATGAAATTTACTATAACTTTTGTTTGAAACATATTTTTGTATCACTGATTGTTTAGGAGTTATTCAGGAAATACTGATAAACCGGAAGTTGCTGATTATATACTTTGTGGGCGCTCAGGGCTGTATGGGCGAAAGGCCAATTTCATCGTTTTTCATCAATCATGTCCCGGAAAACATTATTTATAATGTTTATGACGTCAAAGATAATAATATATAAATAAATCACTCCTTTTCCAATTTTAGATGGAATATAGAGTTCGAAATTACTGTCGTAGATAAATATTTACATCTTATATATGGAGAAAGTCATGTGCTGGCCACATCAGATTTTTTTTCAATTAATACATGATATATTTGGTTATGGGGCGGCCCACCAGCCCATGCGTATGGGGGGGGGTTAGGGGGTTCGAACCCCAAGAGGATCCTTCATCCAAAAAGTTCCACGAATGATGAATTGAAGAAAGGATAAAATGAAATTATTTTATGTTTCATTTAGTAAACTTTTTCTTCCAAAATTTAGTGCCTCTTTCAACTTTCATGTTAACATCTGTCAGGACTCCTTTAGTCTAGGTGAGTCACACTTTCAGGATAAAAACCCCTCCCAAGAGCAAATCCTGCGCACGGCCCTGGTGGTCCATATTCATTTTTGGATCTTTCCTAGGGAATTAAGTTAATATCATCACCATGCCTCTGGATCTAGCAAATTCAATGATGCTTATTTCATTGTCATTGCATTTAGTGTAAAGAATATGTTTCCCAACTATGTCTTGGTAATTTTATTCTCTTCTAATTTTTGTGTTGTAGTCTCCTATCACTATCATCTGTCAAAAAGTGTCTAATACTTTTTCTATCTTTAGAAAGAAAGTTTCTTTGGTTATTTTGCCTTTATCCTCCATTAACATTGACAAGTTAAATAATTTTGTTTTGAGTCTCTGGAGACAGATTCTTTCATTAATTGGTTTAAAATTAAGGAAACTTTCCTTTTATCTTTAATCTACAATAAAAGCAACCCTGCAATCATCTTTATTGTCATCTTTCCCAGTATGAAAAATAGTGTGGTTTCTTGAGTCAAATCTGCTGTTACCCTTCCATCTTGTATCTCGAACAGCAAGAATGGCAAGGTTGTGTCATTCAATTTCTGCTAGTGGATCCTTTAACCCACTCAATGCGGATGCCTTGAATTCAAGACATGGGTCCCATTACGTTTTCTGGCCAATTGCGGAGCCAAGCATCACGGGACGTATTCTCTTTTGCTCAGTGTCTTAGGGCCGGTTGCACCATCTCCGGCTACACTCCTAGTTATGGTTAGGGTCGAGGTGACAGGCAGTTTTACGTTGCACCACCTCTGGTTTCGCCTTGGGTCTCGGCTAAAGCAGCTCAAACCGTAACCCCAGGTAGATCCATCGGTTTCGTGATAGCCGGAGGTTGGTGAACTCTTGAGCGAAAAATCAGTTTTTAATTTTTTACATTAAATGTATACGAGATATCGACTTGAAAAAAATTGTGTAGATTTTTCCTATAAAATTATTGATTCGATATTTTTTGTATAGCTCAACAATGTATTTTGTAGCAAACAAAAATTAAAATATATATTACGTTTTTTCCCCGTACATCCAAACTCTGACGACGATTTCTCTAGAAGTATTTAAACATGCATCATGATTCTTTCACAGTAAAGTAATAGATACCTACCCAAGTAACACGACACCGTTGGGCCAACGTTGGCAAACCGTTGTTGTCCACGGTTGGCCAACGGTATGGAATGGCACTCCGCCTCACCGTTTGCCAACCCACCATTCGCCTACGTTGGGCCAACCAACACCAGCCAACAGAGGCCCAACCGTAACTTCGTTGGCCCTACCTTGGGCCAGCAAAGTAATTACTCTTTGCCAACATTAATGCTACCCTTTTCCAACAGGAAATGCACCTTTCATATTATATTTAAAATTACGCAGAGGTAATTCAAGGAGTGAAATAATAAATACCAAGAGATATACATAAAAACGTTTGTCATATATTTCCCAAAATGACAAAATGGTTTACAAAAGATGTTTTATCTTTGAAATTTTGCAGCAGTACACATTTAACAACTTGTCTGCATTAATAATATAATTATACTGACGAGCTCTTCCTTCAAAAATTCATAATTTACTTCTGTGAAATGATTCTTCAAAGTAGTTGCTTTTCTATTGGAATACATCAGTGTAAAACCAATGAATTCACAGCTTTACTAACAGATTTAATAATTACAACATTCATATCATCACTGAGGAAGGGGGTACTTTCTACCTCCTAAGAGAATTGGTTTCGTTTCCTATGAAAATAATAACAAATTTATAATCATATAAAACTCTCTATGGCCACACATTCTTGTTTTGGTATACAGATAGAAAAGTAAGAATACTCACCAATATTACTTCATTGTCCTTTCCAAGAAACAACCATGGTTGTTTTAACTGCAGTTTTCAGGTTCATCAACATCATCCTTTGTACGAAATGGAACCTTTAAATTTTCTGGTATTGTGAATTCAGGATCCTAAACTGCTGCATTGCTTGGGATTATTTTCTGAAGTATTTCATCTTGTCTTGCATATATCTCGTGTATTTTTTCTAGATGGGCCAAATGTCTAGCTATTACATCAAAAGCTGAAAAAATTACATTTTAAAAGTTAAAATTATAGTTAAACTATAAGTAACATCACCTCTTAAAAATTATGAATATAAGAGAATCTACTAACTCTTTGATTTCAATTTTTTCTCCTTGAAGACCTTTACACTTGAAGTAGATGGTACTGAAAGTTCAATAACAACAACAGTAGAAGCTGGAATAAAAATTGTTGTTGCAGGTAGACTAATAATACATAACAGATAGTGTAACTATATACAGGTTTCCTCATTAATGTATACATACCTATATTTGTGAGGATTGAACTAGCAATGTTATTCTCGGAGGAGATGGATAAGGCCGCTCACAGAACTCCTCTACTCTTGTAGTAGGTTGTTCTTCACTCGAATCATCTAAAATGTAGCTCCTAATTATTTACCTTTTACGGATTGTTGTGTCAGAAACAACAACCAATAAATATTGTGCATTCCGTTCTTAGTAGTCGAGTTGAATTAGAGAGATCATCTGAGCAAAGAAGAGGAACCCCTACAGCACAATAACAATCACGCACATCCATTCCCGACAAGCGGAAATACCACTAGCATTACCTAGCGATAGTATTTGTAAGTATAGTAAACTCCCGTTGATCGGGGCGGCGGCCGGTTTGGATAACAAAATTTCTGATTAAACGAAGTCCCGCTTGAAACACCCCAAATTGCGTTAATACCACGAAATATGACCGTAGTACGTAGAATGCTATTGATATGGTTGTGAATAAGCCTGTATGTTTTTGACTGAAAAATTTGTATAGACGGGTTAAAAAGGCGCCAAAGTATGATTGAAATTCAAAGTTTTTAAATGCTTAATAACAAAGCTCGTTTATTTTGCGTTCTTAATGAAAAAATCCGCCTTTTTTGGCAGCGGGGGTGTCACGAGCAAATGAATAATGGGTCGCGATGGTATTCGATGGGTGGGGGTGGGGTAGGTGCATTCGGAAAAGTTTGTTCCGATGTACGCGATTCGGATAAACGGGAGTTTACTGTAAAAAGAAAAAATGTCTGTACTGTAGGTGCGAAGCGGAAATTGGAATTCGAAATACCTGGAAAAAAGACGGAGTGTAATTAAATGTTTAAGGTATCAAAAAAACTTTAGCTTGTTTATGTTTAAGGATAAATCACTTCCCTGTTTTCTTTCTATTGAATATAATTTTGTATAATAGAAACAAAACAGAGAAGAGTTCCTATACAAAATTTTACCTCAATGGAAGAATCGGGTTTGTATCCTCACATCAGTTTTTATTTACTATCTATTTCCTTCCCTTGACGCCTTAAGTACGTTTCTCGATGCAAAAATCCATCACTTAATATTCGTTGGCAAAAATTAATCAACCCAATGTTGGCCCTGTGTTGGCAAAACCACCAATTTCTTCTCAAATCTCTGTTGTAAATAGTCCGTTGGCCCAATGTTGGCATTACGTTAGTTTTTCCACTAACCATTTGCCAACGGTGCCTACCAAATCCTGCCGTTGGCCCAACAACCTGTGTTACTAGGGTATAGCCTGTGACGGTTTTATCATTTGATCCAATTTCACATAAATAAAGTATAAATAATTATAAAACTGAAGGTTCACCAATGATTGAACATGAAAATATCAGTCTCAGCTAAATCACGTATCGTTGGGAAATCATGGGTATAGTAAGCGAATATATTGTAAAGAATACATCAAATTTACATATAAAGGCAAAATCAAGAAGATATCTTAAACGGTTTTCGAGTTACAGATTTTTTAACTTTAGAAAACGTGGGTTTTGCTACTCCGTTACGGTGGACCTCGAGGCTAGGTGAATGAGAATTTTACCATGATGCACTGCGCTACGTAAACATAGAAGATGGACGTTTGTTTTTGTGTTGACCTGTTCGAGGAGCTTGCTCATTCCGACTACGAACTTCTCTTGGAAATGGTGCAAGCTCTTCTAAGGAAGCGGAATTTAAAACAACGTCCAGTGCATTTTTCAATTTCGAGCAGAGGAATTTTTCGTGCGGATTCGTCTTTGCAAGTCGTCTGTGTTGAAGCTGTTGGGCCCTAAAGTGAAATTTTACCAAATTATATTTTATTGAAGACGATCCGATATCCGGTGAATTTCTAGCTAGAAATTTAATGCTTAACTCAGCCGGTGATTTTTGTGGGGTTCACAAATATACCACGTCCAGGACAGTCCGGAAGGTTAGCGAAGCAATAGCTTCTTTGCAACATTTTTTGCTTTAGGTTCTATTTAATTATTTCAGTTTTATTAATGGATATGAAGTGGATATTTTTACTAGAATCTAATACTAGAGTAACTTCAAGGAAAATGAAGAAATGCCCAAAATAAAATTTGAATTTATTGACTGAGGTAAAGATGGAGTTAATAAAACTACAGAAGACCATCCTACAGAAGGAACATACTGAAAAGGAAAGGAGGGAAAATGAACTGCATGCTATTAAAATAAGAATTGCTTTGGCAGAGAAGAAGAGGATTCTTCTTGATATTGATCTAAAGGAAAAGGAATTAAATAAATATTTATGAAAAGAACATTAATTATTCATTTCATTCCTTAAAAGTCTTCTAAGCTGCTAAGTTGTGCAAGAAAGCACAGGCTACCACAACCGTCATGACAGTATCTAATCACAACCTTACGCCATGTGAAAGAATTGGAAATTGTCTTTTCCATACTCCAAACATTCTTTCTATGACATTTCTTGTTCTTATTTGGCTTTCATTAAACAGATGCTCCTCAGGTGCAACAGGATTTCTGATTGGAGTCATAAGATATCTTTCTTGTCTATATCCAGAGTCTCCCAAAATAATTCCATCTCTGAATTTATTCTGGTTTATTTGTGACTTAATGTTTGAATTATTGAAAATATATTTTGAATGGTATTGGCTGTTACTTAGTGGAATTCCATAATAGATGAAAGTAAAAGAACACTTTGTAGTAATTGGATTGGAATGGAATTACTACAAAGTGTTCTTTTATTTTCATCCATTATTAAAAATAGTTTGGTCATGAGTTGATCCTGGCCATCTGGTCACAATATCTTCTATTAGCATGTTTCAGCACACATTACTTGGAAGTTTAAAGAAAAATATCCTTTCCTGTTTCTAAAAGATTCAGGCTCAGCACCTCCTGTAATAATAATACTATTTAGACAAATTTCTGCATAATATGCTGAAACTTAGTATTAAATTCATTTAATTTTCTTGTTGTATTTTCAAGATAATAATAGGTGTCAGGAAATAATATTTTAATAATCAATTCTACAGAGCCTATCATACTACAAGCTATGTAATTTATATTTTATCTTCTTATTCTATTGAATCAAATATAATATGGGAATAATCATCAAAATATGTTCAATTCAGTTAATGCAATAATTCACAATACCTGGTGATAGTATCTTAATGTGTGTACAATCTATTCACCCAACAACCCTTGGTAAATGTGCAATCTTGTAAAAATCATCCTGCTCCTTACTAATTTCCATGTTTGTGGCTGGTTTCATTATGTTTGTTTTCTTTAGTTCAGCTATCGCCTTGGACACCTCCTTGATTACCCTAATGGCAGTTGCTTTATGCACACCACAGAAATCACCTACTGTTATAAGCATGGAACCAGTAGCATAAAACCGCAGTGTCATCAGTAACTGGTTCATTGCTGTCATAGCCATGTTTCTTAAAATGGAATTTACGCAATAGACATCATAGGTTATATTGAATTATGCTTCAAATTAGTTATAATATTAAATCACCTTGTTGTTTTATGATATATTTTCTCTTGTATCTCTGCCAGCAACTTCTCCACAGTACCTTTGCTAAGCCTGAACCTTGCTAAAAACTCTTCTTCATTCCAAACTACAAAGTTGTCTGGTCAAATTCTAAACTTCCTCTCATTTCTGATGTTGCCTTATAAAGTTAACATTAATTCTTTTTCATCTTCCTCTAAATCTTCGAATAATTAGACAACCTCCATTATTTCTGGAAGTAATGTATAATTTTATTCAATTCTCAAGTTTTCCTACTGGAACAACATTATATTTATTATTGATAATACATTTGGAATACGTAAGGGAATTTATAAAGACTTTATTATTTTAATTATACGTATTCACACACGATGTCCTTAAGGTGATGTTGGAAAATCAAAAAAATAACAATAAGTAATGGAAAAAAGTGTTAAAATGCAAACGTTTAGTTAATACAGAAATACAGATTCGAATTACCACTTAATAATTATTACTAGTAAATAACTATGATGATATTTCTCTCTTATATTACACGAATGATACATACGAGAATTCCTTTTCCACTTGCTCAAAAGACGGCAGTATCGAGGTGAATTTGTGTTTTCATAATTTACATTAAGTTTATTAACGTTTATGAATATAATTTTCTAGGCTATTTAATATTAGGCATAACAGATACCCGAGAAATAGCTGGATAAATTTCTAGATTACTGTTCTGGTCGTGTTGTCCAAATAATTAGGCACCCCGAAAACGTTTAAAATAAAAGTATTTTAAACAAAGAAATGGTAATAATTAGAGACTGAATTAAAGGGGATTAAATATGGCCGATAACCTTGATGTAGGATGTTAAAATATAAGGATTATTGATAAATAAATACATCATTGCACTTGTGTGGATAGGCATAAAAATCCAAAATGAAAACAAATCCCAAAATGCTACAAATATATTCTTAACGGAAACATACCAGATTAATTAGAATATAAAAATCAATTTCTTGACAATATACCGTAACATAAACCTATTTTAATAAAACTGAAGTTTTATAAAATGCCAACTTTCACGAACAAGTGAAAGCTGAAACAGCCCAATAGCCTAATTTCTGCGGAACGATTGTATGAGAAAGTGATCGGGCGTTCGGAAACAGAGGTAGCCTTCTGGTTTGGTGACCGGCGCCTGAATTTCCTTTGTGCAACGGTTGTCACTCGTAACCTTCGACTACGCCGTAGCTGATAGCTACGTAGCGAATACGCGTAACCGGAGTTGGTGCAACCGGCCCTTAGTATCCTTCTAGGCAGCAGTTAAAGTGGTTTTCTTGCTTTTTCTTTTTTGGAGCATGTCATTGCTTATGTGTGTAAGAATGGTCCAGGATTGTGAATCAACTGTTTTTTGGAATAAAATCATGATCAATTAAAATTTTTTAGTTAATCCTCTTCTGATTTTCTCTTAGATAGCTAAAATTCCTCTACTATTGTATAGTACAAAAAAACAAATCCGTGTATTGCAGGGTTGCATAACCGAATTCCTTCCAGATGCTGATGCCTTGAATTCAAGGCATGTCTAAAATTTTGTATAAAAACTTGATTTTCCTTTAAATAAATAAAAGATAGTTTTAAAATGTTAAAATAACTGAAAATTATAAATTAACGTAAAAAATAGATTCTGCGTCTGACATTGATTTGCTGATTATACAGTAGCATTAAGTGGGTGGGTTTTAAGGTACCAATTTTGTATGAACTTCTAGTGTTTCATGTTCCAAAAATAAAATCAGATCCGTCCATTTGCTTGGTCTATATCTGTTAAATCGTTCCTGTTTCCGAGGCTTCAATTGACATTTAGAAACAATGATTTTTTTCCGTGGTTTGGTTGTCAGCCCAACCCCCTTTTCGGAGGACCATTTCTTCCTTCCTGGTCAGCCCTGACCCTGCTGCCTACTGGGGTTAATTACCCATTTTTCATTAGGGTTACTCAGGTTACCAGGATTCACCATGGAGGTTAGGATCGGGATTGGGTAGGAGAAACTTAGCGACCCTACCTGGAAACAGCATCATGTGGTACACATGCCCTACCTTGTTTGCAATGGTAAATTTTTGTAATATGAATAATGGTTACATATTGATATGCAAACTTAGACTTAAACGACATTCAATGATGGACTCATTAGGATATAGAGGCATGTTTTTGTTGATTGAAGGGAATAATGTGAACAAATCACTGATTGTTTCTGTGTTCATATAATCAACACATCATTTCCTAACTTTTCAAAAAAATATTCCAGGTATTAAATCACTCCGTTCATATTATTTGAAGGCCTTGGGCTAAACAGTACATTTTTAAAGAAAGATGTTCAGATGTATTGATAAAATCATTAAAATGAACGTCGATCATTTATCATCATAGTTTTCTTCCCAGAAAAGATGGGAAAAGTATATAAGTAAATAATATGCCAGGTGTTTATAAAGGAACTATATAAGAAAGTATTGAAGTAAGTTTAGAAGATATTATTTGAACAGATATGGAGATAATATATTGCCATCCCTTGAATATTTTTCTTCATTATGCTCTGCCAACATATAATTGAAAGTAATAATTCATAAACTTAAATTTAACTGCTAAGTTTCCCTTTCATTACTATTAAATCAATATATTTATAAGCCTATATGGAATATTGATCACACATATAAGTTACGTAAACTGTATATATGTATACGGTATACATGTGCTAGGAGGACATTTGCATATGTTGTATACACTTGGTAGATGCTTTGTAGATACAATGTAGCTGGTTTGTATACGTAAACCGCATGCATTTACCTTCTGCTGTATTCACATCTTATACATACTTTATATGTATATGTGGTGTATACTGTAGCATGTGTGCACGTTATAGTATTTGTGTTATTTGATTGAGTTCCATGTTTATGCTATGCAGTTTTGCATTGGGGTAAAAGTCAGCTCCATAATACCCTTTCATCAGTCATTTTAGAGTGATACATAATGTTTCTGTTATTTGTGTTTAATTATCGTTTCCAATATCCATTTGTGCCTTTCAGAGAATGTCTCCTTAAATGTGGTGCTGCTTATCCTAATGTGATCTTCGAATATATTTTTTTATAATCTTTAAATGATTGCTGGCTTCATGGAAGTGTTCATTCAAAGGGTAGAAGATTGAATATCTAGGTGACTTTGTAGACTTAATAATAACTTTATTTTCTTTGTGTTTTGGTTTAAAAATAATTATAGCCTGGAATTTGCTGTTCCAAAAATTGTGAGTCATGTGTTATGATCAAGATTGTGACAATAGTATTTATCAATTTAAAATTCCTCACTTATTAAAAATAAAATTATCATAATTTGAAAAAAATAGGATAAAATCAAAAAAATTTTTATTGAATCAATAAGATTATACAAATGCTGTTAAAAATGCACAATATAACTGTGTAGACTTTAATCTATGGTAACAATATTAAGCAGGGAGTATGATACCTGACAACAAAACAATATTTACCACAAAAAATTTCCAGCTCTCAAATTCACATGACTTAAAGATCAATATACCTTTTCACAGCTTATACCATTTTTGACAAAATTCAGTTAAGGAAAATATCAATTACTAAAAACAGAAGCACTAACTTCCTAAATATATAGAACTCATGAATATATGTTTAGTAGTAATACACAAAATAACCTTCTGAATTGGAAATTAATATATGTAAGATAATAAACACCTCATATTCATCATGATAAGTTTATGGAACACAAATTTGGTATGGAAATAATTGTACTTTATATCCATGTTATTATTTTCATAGCCCTTCAGGCAAAGAATCAAGAGCCCTATTTGTAGGGAGAAGTTGGTGACCACCTCCACCAATTCATTCTTTACAATGATAACACTTTGATTCCTGTACTGCTTGACCGTGTTCACCAACAGAATAAACATGGCCATTGGGGCAAGCATACCAATAGCCTTGATGCATGTTGAGGGCTCTTCTAATTCCTTGCGTATCTAACTTAGATATGTGGACTGGGCTGCCTAACATTTTCTGCAGATTTTCAAGTATTACATAAATTTTATCATACAAATCTGGTTGAAATGGTTTCAAACTGGTTATCAATGACTTGCATTTCTTATATGTATTGAGTAACTTCACAAATCCACTTAGGGTTTTAAATTGTGGCGAACTTTCGATGACACATAACTGCACTTTAAGTTGAAACCTCTTTATTTCATTACTTAAGTCCAAACTCTCCTGACTAGATATGAACTCCAAATTCCCCAGTATTGTCTTAATCAACTCGGTAGCATAGCTAAAAAGGGTACTGTTGTCACTGTTTAACTTAATTTTAGCTTTTGACAAGATTAAGATACACTCAGTTATCTTTATAGCAAACTGGATTCTTGCGTGTAATGAGGTTAACACAAAGGAATTCAGTAGAGCCATTTGATTAACTTTAGCTACCACATTCCAACAGAGAGCTTTCAGTTCTTGGAAAAATACAGTGGATACAGTGGAACTAACTGCAACAAAGAATACACATTTATTTATTAAATCTCAAAAGTAATATGAATTAGATAAATGAGGAAGCTGTAGAGAAAAAAATCAACAGGCATCATGAAAATGTTTTGAAGTACAGACTAGTTTTATGTCCTTTTACTAGAAAATAATAAATTGTTGAATTATGTTCTAATACACCCTAAAGAGAATTCACTAACACACAATATTTCTAATTCAAATGAATTATAAAAAATGAGGTAGCTGAAGGGAACTAATTCAACAGGCATCATGACAAAATTTTTGTAATAGAGAATAGTTTAATTTCCTTTTCCTAGATATCATAAATTCCTCAATTATGTTCTAAAATGCTCAGAAGACAATTCACTGGCTGGCAACTGGAAGGCAATCCTTTGGGTTATCAATCAATCTTCTTTTTTCATTTACTCTCCTCAGTACCTCTTCATTCCTAACTTTGTCCTTCCATTTGATGTTTAACATTTTTCTCCAAACCAACATTTCAAATGCCCCTATTCTATTTCTCTTTCTTCTTGAGGGTCCATGTCTCGCAGCCATATAAAACACACTCCACACAAAGCATTTAATCATTCTTTCCTCATTTCGACATTGATGTTACTTCTTAAAACGTTTCTCTTTTTTTTCTGAATACTTCCTTTGCTATTCCAATTTAACCTGACTTCTTTCTCACTTCTCCAATCCTTAGTCACCTCGATACCTAGATATTTATATTTTTCTATTTGTTCTAATTGCCCATCATTTACATACTCATACATCACCTCATCATCTCCCACTCTTATAACTTTGGTCTTACAGGCTACATCCTTAATCTGCTTCATCATTCCATCATTTCCTCTGTGCTTTCTGCAATTTAAACAATATCATCAGCAAATCTAACGAATTTCACTCTTCTCCTTCCAATGCTTACTCCTTTATCTCCTTCCCAGCATTCCATGGCCATCTTTTCTACATAGATATTAAACAGCATGGTGTAAAACAGCAACCTTGTCTCACTCCTTGTCCTACGTCAAACCACTTTGTTTACATTTTCCCTATCCTTATGATTGCTTCTTGACCCGATTATAAGTTTCTTATTAACCTCTTGTCCCTGCAGTCTACCCCTTTGTCATTAAGTTTTCCACTGTCCACTGTCAACAGCTTTATCTAGATCTACGAAACATAAACTTTTGCCCTTTTCCAAATATCTTTCCTTATATGATTCTGACTACACCTATCGCATCCTTTGTTTGTCCCCATACCTCTTCCAAATCCAAACTGTTTTTCCGTCATATTTTCTTCTATTTTACTTACAATTCTTCTATTCAGTATTCTTCGCAAAATCATTCCTGCATGCACTATGGGACTAATTGTATGGTGCTCCTCGCATTTCTTTCCACCTTTCTTCTTTGCCGAGGGTAATATTTCTGTCCTTAGGAAGTCCTTCGACCATTCTCCACTACTATATATATCATGAATATATATTAGTGATGATTTTGGTTAATTTCACATTAACTTAAAAACCTTAAGAAGAAGATTGCGATGGAATTGATTTTATTTTTATACTCTTCTACTTTTAGAATGTTTTCTTTTTTCCTCCTTCTACTAAATTTCTCTATTATTGATGCACTTGATTTTACTTGCACTTATTGCCTGTGTAGCGATACTCCGCGTATCACCACCGCGCCCGCCACGTTATCTTTGTATTGTTTGTTGTTATTTTGGTTACGAATAATAAGTATTGTTGACTTGGATCTCGGAGAATAAAAACGATCTTGAAACTTGTAAGTTGATTGAATTTACATTCTCGCTATCGACATCACTTATTTAGATAATAACGTGTTTTGAACGACGAGTGGTCAGGAGCGAATTTGTAAAATCTTAAAACTAGCTAAAAAGAAAACAAGTTGTCGACTACAATAATCGTCGGCTACACCTGTTTAACTAGTTGAATATTTATATGAATATGTTATTATTGCAAGATTGTATAGTTTATGAATAAACTTAAATATATATTGTGTATGTATGTACTTGTATATTGGCTTTAGGTAGTGATTAGGATTAAAGATGTATATTAGAATTGTTTTCATATACATTGATTCTATATATTGATTTTGTTGAATTGTTTTCCTATATAATGATCCTATATATATTGATTTATTTTTGCAAATGTGATCTCAGTATACATTTATTGCATTATATTCTGGATAATGCTCTTTAATTTGCGCCAATTATCATCCACTCCTAAGACTAGTCCTACTATCGTACGTACATAGACTAGTACTATTATCGTACTATAGTACGACTATCCACTACTAAGACCTCTGATGGCACCAATCTCTAGCTCTATTTTTTTCTTTATCTATGACTTCCAATTCCTCCCCACTTCTTAATTGCTGCTCTAGCTCTTTTTAAGTTTTGAGTCTAATGTTAAATTCTAGTTTCAGGAGGATGTGGACACTATAAATGTCTGCTCCACCTAATCCACATACTTGTTCTACTGGATGAAATGGATTTTACCAGTATGAAATCAATTTGTTTCCGATATGGATCACCTGAAGCCTTCCAAGTTTAAAAGCCTTCTTCTGTGATATTTGAACCATGTGTTCAATATTATCATCTTATTATCCCTAAAAAAATTCAATGAGTCTCCTACCTCTTTCATCTGTTCTACATACAGTATTCACCCTCAATTCCTTTCACCTGATCATTTCCAACACTCGCATTCCAGTCTCCCATCACGATTTTGTAGCAAACGTGGCCTTTTTCTTTCATTATATCTTCAATTCTTCCATACACTTCTTCTACCTCATCATATTTGTGGTCACTTGTAGGCATGTGTTCCTGTATGACTCTCTTTGGAGTTCCATCAGCCTTTACTCCATCTCTCTATCACAGTCATATATCACATTGATTATGGAATTCCTTATTTTCTTATTTACAATAAAACCTACACCAATTATCCCTCTTTTACCGCCACTAAAGTAGAATGCAACATTTTCGATACGTTGTTCTCCAACTCCTTCCCATCTTACTTCACCAACTCCTATCATGTCCATTTTAGTTTTGATAACCTCCATTATCTATTTCTAACTTTTCTTCCTTTAAAAGACTCCTTACATTCCAGGTTCCTATTCTTATTCTCTTATATTGTTTTACTTGATATCTTCGTAGTCTCCCAGGAGATCTGAATGAGGGACTATTTTACCTCCAGTTCTGAATTTAGAATTCGAAGAAATCATGTGTAAAAACTAAACAACACTTTACTGCTACTCATTTTCTTGGTGTTGTTGCTTTTTACTTGTAGAGACAAAGAAGTCATAAAACGACCTATCTTACCACCTACTTATCATACCATACCAGAATTTTACCTCATTGTTGAACTGAAGGGAGGGATTAAATAATACCAATTAAGTCTTCTCCTAACATGTTTTCTCTACCCTTATCAAGCTATCTCAGCCTTGCTTCTTATCTCTTTTCTTTCAAGAATTATAAAACTGAATCTCTAAGCATTTTGGTAATGCTCACTTCTTAACTGTAAAAATATATATTGTTCTAACAAGTAAAACACAAACATGCAACAAAACTACTTATGCTTGCAGTACTTACCTCTTCCTATAGCTGTATCTAATTCCGTTAACAAATCATGAAGAATTCCTTTACAATCCTCCTTTGGATAAAGAGACGCATAAGCTTTCACTTTGCTAACATTTCTGAAATGTTTCTTCATTAGATTTCCATATCTTTTGGCCATTTGGACTTTAGTTTTACACTGGGGGCACTCAATCATCTTAAAGGGCCCATTATCCAAAGACATCCATGTATCCAATCCTTTTACATCAAAAGCATGATTGCAGTCTGGCAATAACAGAAACCTAAAAGAAAGGTATTAGTCTAATACCACTTCATTACAGTAAGAGAGATAGCGTGAACTTGAGATCTATTTAAAAAATTTCAATTGTTGGTTATATATTCCACTATTCTAGCAAAATGAATCCATACTCCAAAAGATTTCTACACAAGTAAATGGGTGGGAAAAAACTTAACAAAATTCCACCTATCCCACCCAGGTGGAATTTTGTTAAGTTATTTCCCACCCATTTACTAGGAAGGAGTTCCACGCAGTTAAAGCTTCCCAGATAGATTTCTATACAGTAATTCCATACAAATAAATATTGCTTTTCAGATCAACAAAATGAAATGCATCTAAATATAGAAATAGAAACAAATGACATCATATTAAAGGTAAAGGCTCACATTCAAGATTATTAAAACATGGGAGGGAAATAAATGGAAAAATGGGAAGAGAAGAATTTTATAAGATAAAAATAACGTTCAAGATGAAATGATGAAAGAATCCATATGTTGAAAACTGTATCAATATACTTGAAAAACTACTGTATTTGCACAAGTCTAAGACGAATCTCTTTTTCTGAACTCCGCAAGAGAAAAGATTTTCAGTTTGAATAATAATTACCAATTATGGTTACTGCGAGCACTGCCACAAGGGTTCACTCCCATTCATCGTGTATCTCGTGCATACATACACCAAATAGTATGTACACCTATACATACTTGTTCATCAACTTAAACTCACCCTGCCACCAAGTTCACCGTGCTAGATAGCTCTGGACCAAATACGTTTTGAGCCTTTATGCTTCTGTGTTCCGCCCTTTCACGATTGGTTTGTTCGCAGAAGAGAGGGTATAAAAGTCTGACATCGGTCACCCAAAGAGCTATCTTTGGGTATTGAGTGCTAAGGTGAGGAGATGATCTGAAGTGAGTCTCTTTTGTCCTCACGGTCACCTTAGAGTAAGTCCCTGATCGCATTTTGCATGTTTAGTTCCGAGAAAGTTTCTGATCGTATTTGCAAGTTTAGTTTAAGGAAAGTCCCCAATCATATATTGTTTTTTATTCCTTATCTTTTTCATTTTTATTGAGTCTGCAGGCAAGGTTAGAGTTGATTGTGTTTCTGTTTGTTGATGGCCCAACCCCTGCCAACCTTTCCTCTCCTATTATCCTTTTTCCCCATTCCCTATGATGATCGGCGATGAGAATCATTGAGTGAATGAACTGCGCCCAGCTGAGGGAACCAAGTGCTTTTATTTATTATTTCCCTTTCCTTTACCTCTTCCAAGTATGGGCAGAGGCTTACTCCTCTTACTTTTCCTGTTTTACTCTAGCATTAGTGAACAAACCCACCAAATATTAGCAAACCCACACTGGAGCCATCCTGGGGCCCTAAGAAGGTTACACAGAGAGTAATACTTGCTATAGCTTAATCAGCAATGAATAAACATTACCCACCAAATTACTCTTCCAGTTGCAGAATTGAATTTTTTTCTGCAAATAATATAACTTTCCTTTAGAAAACTGTAGAGCAATGAGTAATTTTCTCTGCCATCGCAATACTCAGAAGGGTGCAATTGCAACTGAACTGATCTTACTAATTAACAGAAAACTAAGAGGCATTCGTAACGTTGCTCTAAATCCAATGCAAAAACATTGGAGCAGTTAATACTGCGATGACATAGACACTTTTTACAATATAATTGAGCTAATTGCAACCAGTCATTCAAACATTTTGTGAGTTGAGATAATTTTCATGGAACTTTAATTCAAATAGAATTGTTCAATGTATGTACCTACACTTGAATAAGTTTAGATTATAAAATTGACATTTGAAGTCAACAATTTTGCTTCAGATAGTAAGATGAACCCACTTTCCTGCAGGCGTCTAGAAGGGAAAAAAATATCGTCTTAGATCTGAGCAAATACAGTTTATCCATCCTTAATAAAATTGAACACCTTCAATACTATTGATAAGTATTTCATTTCCCACTGTTTACGTAGTAGGATTTGAAGCTGTGTGAAATCTGATATTCCAAAAATTTTAGTAAATACAACTAGTCTGCTCAATAATATACTATTTTAGTATACAATACTACAATACCATATGATTGAGCTACTGGTATCACTAGGATCTAAATAATTCACTGTAATTTATTCGCAAATATGATGCAAAGATACATTGTGCCACTTAACAGTCATGCAGATGGTTTTGATGGGATTTTAAATCTATAAAGCATAAATTAGCACCGATACCTTGGATTATCATCTTCTGAGGGAAGGAAAGATGATATTTCATTCACTTTTTCAGGATCACATTCCATGCACAATGGAGGGCATTTTTCACCACAAAGTCCAAGGCATGGATGTCCACAAGGTAATACCTTCTCACAAGGCTCATCACAGGGAGGCCTATCACACATTTCACTGCATAGCTTTTTACATTGATGATGCTTGCATTTCCAATTACACTTTTCCTAAAAGTTTCATGCTCTTGTTAGTTTAGCACAAAGAAACAATTCATTTAGAAAAGCAACCTACATTAACCCTTAGTCTCATCAAATAAATTTAAGTAACTAGTTGTGAAGCATCAATATGACACAAAAATTCTTGAAATATAAAAAACTTAATAGTTTAATTTAGCATTGTTCATAAATGATATTTTAGGAAAACATTTATAAGATATCAACATCAGGCTTTCCTGGTAGATAGGTTGTTGGGGTTGTTCTTGTGATAAAGCAACCCAGTTGTTATTCCAAGAACTACAGTAAAACCTCGATAACACTTACTCGTTTAACACGAACCTCTCAATAACGCAAACAGTATCACGGTCCCGACAGGAATGTATAGTGTTTTACAGGGTTTTGTTCGTTTAACACGAATTTTGGTTATGCTGAATTTCGAACAGTTTCTTCCATCCCTTGAATCATATAGTTTGCTTAAGGTGAACTACCTGGCAGAATAAGAACCATGGCTGGGAGGATAATACGTTGCCTTGGTCCCTCGTTTTGAAACGATAACCCAAGACAATGTAAGGCATCCAATACAATGTAAGACACCCAAGAAAATGCAAGGGACCCAATGAGATAGTAAGACTGGTAGGCAAGGAGTGACTCAGGAAAGTAAGTTTGGATGAATTTTCTTAGTCTCCTTGTGTTGACGACTGTGAGTGAGTCTTTACTGAACAACTGTAGCTACAGGAACAAAATATCCTTTTGCAATTAGAAAACGAAAGCAAATGAATATTGATCTTCAAACGAAGCTTAAAATATTGAGGAGGAATGCAGAGCATGGACGAAAACTCAGATTGCCCATTGTTGGTATTCCAAAATCTGCATTGCCAAAAATAGTCAAAAATCGCGAAGAAATTGACGAAGCGGCTGCATCAGGTGTTCAGCTGAAAGGAAAGTGCATGCATGGATCACATTTAAGTGGACTCGTTAAACAGCAAAAGGCATTGTCAATTGCATCCAGTTTGGGAATGAACGAATTTAAGTGCTCCAGTGGCGATTCCAAAAACGCCATGGAATCTCTTTGCAAGTGATACGTGGGGAAACAAATAAAGTGAACGAAGGAAGTGTCGATGAGTGGCTGGCTGATTTTAAACTTCTTCGAGAAAAGTACTTTCTCCTTGAGACGTTTTTAACATGGACAAAACGGGTGTATTTTATAACCTCTGGCCAAGCCGCACTCTGAGCATTAAGGGAGAGAAATGCCATGGTGGCAGCCACAGTAAGCAGTGGTTGACCGTTGTTCTCACGCGAGGGTAGGTGATTGAAAAACTGAAGAGCCCCGATGCTTCAAGCATATCGATCTTTCAAAGCTGCCCTGTGATTACACCCACCACAAAAAGGCATGGATTGACTGCACTGCATTTTGTGAATGGCTCGTGCGATTTAATAGACGTATGGCTGCTCAGAATCGTCATGTGTTACTCACGATGTACAACTGCGCTGCCCACAACCTAGGAAAAATGGAGTTGACTAACATCAAGGTTCGGTTTTTTCCGCCAAACACAACAAATCGTTTGCAGCCATTGGATCAGGGAATCATCGCTCTACTGAAGAGATATTATTGGACTCATCTGGTACAAGCAGTGATCCTCACAGCAGAAGGAAGAGATAAATTAAGTTGGACGGTTTTGGATGCTGTAAGAGCAATTGGAGCAGTTTGGGAATCTGTTTTTGCAAAGCATATAAAAAGTTGCTTCGATAAGGCTTGGGCCAATAGTGATGCCGATTCTGCTGTTGGACAAGGAGCAGCTACTGAAAAGGACACACCTGAGGAATGGGAGCTGTTACAAACACTTTCGTCGACAAAGAGGAGTATTGTGAGAATATCTCTGCAGTTTGAGCGTTGATTGTATCGTCTTCAAACAGTTTTAAATTGAGTTTTCGCTTAAAATTTCCATGTAGAGTTAACGTTTGAAGAATGTTTATGTTGTGTGGCTCATTCGAAATTTGTCGCCGTATCCATCACATACTTTCTCTCCTCCCGCGATTCCATTCTAGCAGTTTCTAGAACTCCCTCGAACTTCCCCTCCCCCTCGGTTCGCGAATATAAAAGCAGGCTTGCTCAAGGTTGAGTTAATTAGTGTTCCCATCGCATTGACGAGCAACACAGTTTAGAGTTTGACAATGATCTGGCCATATGTTCCTTTCCTGACGAGATAGTAAATGCAAATAGCAAAGAATCATCCTTGGGTGAATGTGAGGAGGAGTTGCTTGAGCCACCCACCTATGGAGAAGTCACAATGGCTCTAAATGTGCTCCAACAATATGCAGCAATGGCAAATGTTTCCGATAACTTGGATCAGATTAGACTTGACTGCATGAACCATTTGCACCCTACTCTTTGGCAAAAGAATTTACATGATTTCTTTAAACCTAATAAAGGCTAAAATATGGACTTTGAAGACTCTGGTTATTTTTTTATTTATCTAATGCCTGACTGTGATGTAAAATAATTTTTTTTTAATTAATTGTAAGTTTATTGCAAAAATTAAACAACGGAATATATTTACTTACCAATTGGTAAAGAAAGACTTAATAGAAATTTTTGTGATCATTACATATACGTCAACATCATAATAGACATCAGTATATCAGCAAGTATATTCGGACTTTTTGCCACGATACGATAAACGCGAATTTTTTCTTAATGCGAACACTTTGCCCAGTCCCTTGAGATTCGTGTTAGCGAGGGTTTACTGTATTCTTTCAACAAAACAAACAGAGCATATTTGATGTTTTAACATTCTTAAACTGTAATTTAACATATAATATTTACTTTTAAATATTACATATTAAAAAATTTAATAATATTACATAAATAACACTTTCAAATGTAATGCCACACCCAAATTCAAGCGTCGGAAAATTGAAAAATCATTTACCCACAAATCTATAGCACACCATAAGGATGGTATTCATAGTCACAAATAATCATCAATTGATTTCAATCATCAATTATGTGTAGCTTTGTATTCTTAGTCGTTCAACAATCTCTGATTCATGAATCAGAGATTCACGTATCATAGATTATTTGGTATTCATAGTCGTCGAATAATCTACGATTATTTTGTAAGTATTCATAGTCATGAAAATTGGAATTATTTGGCTGAACAATTATCAATTCCTCAATTACGGTCTGGAGGGTAATTAATCCTTCTTCTTATTTCAAAAGGAGTTTTATGCTGTGAACTTTTGCTTCACTTTGGTTAATAGGTTTGTGTTGAGAATTGTGATAACAGCAATAGATTTTCCTTCTTTATTGGTTGATATATTGCCTGAAAAAGCAGACTCTATTGCGATGGAACGATATAAAGTACCAAGATAGTACTGATAACTTATATATACTTATACCTCCACAGTTGGGTATTCATCAGTTATATTTATCGCACACCAACACCATTAAAGTAACAACAGAAATATTAAAAACAACGCTTATCATTGTATTAACTTGCTTTAGTTATAACATGTTCCTTTTCCATGATGCTGATCATGTAGTACATCCGGGGTACTCAATCTTTTTTGGTATACTCTGCAAGAATATTTCGAGCTGAAACTGATGAACATACAATACAAATGGTAACCATTTTTCCAAAATGTATGCAGCTGGGTTTCATAAACTAAGCCCCTCCAACGAGAAGGTCGTGTGGATGATGATAGATGAGAGCTTACTCATCTAGCAATTTAAGGTCAAAAGAGAAGAAAAGAGTGAGAATCTATAGCTTCTAGGATTTATTTTAAAAACATTAAAATTTCAGAAATTATGACTCTATCAAGAGATTTGAGGGAAACAGTAACTCACTTCTTAATTCACTTTTTATTTAAGGATTAAATGAGAATATTTTTATAAATCTTATAATTTCTTCATCTCATTTCTGCATATCCTCTCAAAACCGAGATGGTCTCAGAAAGTGGCACTCCGCCTTACGGATATTGCTCTTGCATCCCCATCGAAAAGTCGCTTTATTTGTTGGCGTCGCTAATTGTTGCAAGATTTTATTTCAGGTTCCTCTTAAGAAAGATTCTTAGAACATTGTGGTATAAGTTAACTCGTGTAAATCGTGGTACATCACTACTATTTTCCTCACTTAAGGTGAAAATTAAAAAAAAAAAATATATAAGGGTTTGCCATTTTGTAGTATAAATATTGCGAATATTGAACTGTGATCATTCAAACCCAGTATCATGAGGCATAAAAATTGGGTTTATAAAACTGCATTCTTTTTCACCTGATGAGTTTGCTCATTTTGGTTGAGGATTGGCTTGAAGTTGAAGAAGTTTGCAAAAAATCAAAGACCGGCATTTTTCGTGAAATTTGGTCAACAATAATGATTTCGCAGTTATATGCAGAATTTATTCAAGCATGACTACACGATGTTTCAAAGTCCGCACTCAAAAAAACCACTTTCTTATTCTTAGCCAGCTATTTTCGATTCTAGCTCACTGTGCGATGAGACATAATTTGTTTTTAACGATGCTGTTGTGTGACTCAAAATTTTTTCACTTGAATTAAAAATTGTTGCTCATGCAGATAAAGAAATGCCATACTTCTGAACAATTTCTGTTTTTATCTGCCCGCAATCATGTACTTCCTTGATAATTGACCTTTTGATGACCAAACTCAGAAACCCTCTTTTTCTTGGTCAACGATTTTTTATCCATTATTTTATTGATAGGCACACGGGATATCACAACACAGGCCACCTCACACAGAGAGTAATTCTGACTGAATGCACGGAACATTTCCTTGCTTGGAGACCAACATTTTTCAGGGTGTCCACCATCTAACCATTAATTTTTCAATCTTTTACTAAATATCTACCCTAAAACCGAGCTTAATTTTGTTTACTTGAGATTGCTTTCCAGATTTATCAGCCTTTAGATGCAACTCACTGTTTCAATAGTTTGCTAGGGGAAAACATTGCTGGAGGTGACCCAAATATGTGCAGAGGCATCGTGCATTAAATTTTAAAATGTTGTTAAGGCATTTTGGTACCTTTTACAAAATTTGTTGACTTTTAAATGCTCTTTGGTTGCTCTTACATTTACATAATGCCAAATGTTCACACATTGAATGAGGCATCGAAGACAAAACACGGAAGTAAATATAAGAGAATGAAGATACCAGCGATAGCATAGCGATCCGTAAGAATGAATGGGAAATTCATGCATCTTTGAACATATTTTCCTTAGATCATATAAATCGGATTTAAGTGTGACTTGGATGATCATCCACACGGATTTTACCATAGCGTAAGCATGTCAAAAAGCACTACACTCATATTCGATTTTACCACATTTTCCCATAAAAAATGCATAGGCTGAAGGCCCTCCCAACATAGACAATCTGGATTCAGCTGCTCCTGTTTACCACGATTGTCATCCCAATTGTATTGAGCTCAGTGCGACAAGACCATTTCAAATACTTCATAAACCTGGGGTTCAATCAATCCTAGGGACCGGCTTCTCACTTCGTAAAACATGAAATCGAGGTTTTATGTAAAACTGAGGTAATTTTACATGTACAAAGATCGGGACCAATGGAATAGTTCCTAAAACTGTGTCATTTCATAAAAATAGGGTTGCACTGTGTATTCATCATTATTTCCAGCAATTTTCAACATCTTTATCCAGTTAAATCCACCTTTGGTTGGAAAGCAGAGAAGAGATACAGAAATATTTACATAAAAAATTTTAATAGAAAATAATTAATCCTAAAATGATACACTAATGAAATTTATCAAGATCTTATTCCTGCATGATAATAAGTAACTTTTTTGCAAAACATAGCTAATACAGCTAATGTGTCCTCCCTTTGTAAGACATGAACTTCCACAATTTTCTTAACCCTAGTTTACAATTATGTAAGTTGTTTAGGTAGATTTTTACACATTTAATATGTCACGATGAACTGAGCTAGACATATAAACGAGTAGAATTGTGCCCTAAGCTAGTGCACCATCGATTCTAATGCACACCCTGACTTTTTTGTTGACAAAGGAGCCTCAAGAGTGAGTCTTACATCAAATAAAGATTAAACACCACGTCCCTCAAAGTGAAATTCTTTTCTGTGGACTTTCTACTTGCACAAATACAAAGCATCAATGTTAAGTAAGTTCTATAATCAATATGAGAAGGCGGGACTTCGTGGAAAGCCATTTGCAGAATGAAAACACTTCGTACTTTTCCACAGAATATTTATTTTGCAATATAAATTTTCTGTGGAAAAGTACGAAGTGTTTTTATTCTGTTAAGTAAGTGCAGTTACCCACCTTCCGTTACACATGAAAATTTACCAATGTGAACTAAATATTGACCAAAATAATGATAGAAAAATGTTTCTGCAGTTGGTATTCTTCAGGGCAATAGCTGCAGGCCAAGAGTAGAAATGAAGAGGCCTTGATGGAAAAAACATTCACTTACCTTACATGGAGCACAAGGATTACCACATTTCTTTCTGCATTTTCTATGCTCACAATGAATGAAACATTCCTCCATACAGGGAAGGCAAAAATTGGAACACAATACTTTGCATCTGTAAGGAAAGATAACAGAAAACGATGAAGAATTCTAACTTAATGTGAGGATTTTATATATTTCTATCTTCTCATGGACATTCAATATCTATAAACATGCATAATTTGAACCACAAGATTTGATGAAATAATTTGCTGAAGACATATTGTCACACTATTAATCATTTGAGAGTCCCAAATAAATTTGGATATAGCTAGAGACACTCAAGGAAATAAATCAATATCTTTCTGTGATCATTTCATTATAGAATAATATTTACCATCAAGACTTGAACAAAATCAATAAGAAAGAATTGATAGCAATTGAGACTGAACAACATAAAAAGAAAAATTTATAAAATTGGCAGAGAATAACTGATATAGAAAATTTAGAGCAATTCTCACTCAACTGAAGATCCAAATCCTGCATCCGTGAAGTGAATAGGTATGTCTTCAGATAGTTTTACAAAAGGAATGGAGTTAGCCAAACTTATTCTGTAGCACTACCTAGCTATTCAGACAATTACACTTTTAATCACAAATCCAGTGTTTAAAAATGAAATATCTGATGGCATACCAATATCCCTCATATGATAGTTAACTGAGTTATATTATAGAAATAATATGAGAAACTTACGTATGTCCACATATGAGATTTTTTCCACATTTATCTTGGCACTGAACATGGAGTCTTCCTTGCAAACAGGAACCACATGTTCCTTTGCAAACATGATCACATAGAAGAGTTTTGGCACAAGGTGCAGGGCATCTTCTAGGTAGAGTTGATGTTTCCACACCTGTAAGTTAAGGCATCTTTCACAATTTTTTCTTTCAGTAATGGTTCATTTATACAGACCAGTAATTGAGTATCACATATTTTTATAGAAATAACTAGGAAACTCGAATTATCAATTTGAATACAGATATGACATACCGAAGCACCTTTCGTGACAAAATAATCTCACTTTGTGCCCACAAGGAGATTCAGCTGACTGTTCCACTAATACTCGGCAAAGATTTGACTGGCATGGTTCCCCACACAAACTTTCACATACGTGTCCACATGAGAGTAGCCTTTCACATTTATTTTTGCAAAGTTCTCTCTCTGCAGCCATAAAACATTTAATTTTCACTTCATGTTTGCATTCCTTAATTGTTTTTTTAACCATTATATTACAGCCTCCACATTCTTCAAAGCATTTCAAAGGACATGTGTGCCCACATTCAAGCACTTTATTGCATTTTGTTTTGCAAACAATTGAAGAGGCATCAGTGGAACATTCCATGGCGTAGACATGATCACAATTAGGAAGCTTCCTTTTCACTTTGTAAGTGCAAATGCTACATTCCTCAAAGCATTTTTTTTTGCACAAGTGCAGTTTGCAGTTTAGGTTTTTTCTTCCACAAGGTCGGAGGCATTTATACTCATAGTGATCAGGATCTTCATTAGCATGACACTTCTTCTCGCAGGCATGACCACATGGCAGCCTTGAATCACAATTCCAAGGGCAGTTTATCTTCTTTACATCCTGAAAACATTTCTTAGTAATCTTATGGCCACAAGCTTTCAAAGTAACCTTGACTGACTTTTGGCACTTGTATTCCATTGGATCAATAGAGCAAGGAACATTGGCCCAATGACTACAAGGTAGTTCACTAAATAAAGGAACCATGCATTCCGCACAATCATCAGAGCAAATATTTTTGCATTTGTGTTGGTAGATACACATTTCTTTCCCACAGATTTCCTTACATTCATAACTATCATGTGATTTCATGTGGCATCTTTTTTTACAGATATGACCACAATTGAGTTCTGAATTGCATATTAATGTGCAACCACCTTCAGTTAGAGGGACAAAATCTTCTCCGCTGCATACTTCATTCCTCTGTTCAGGATGTTTGATGCATTTCAAAGACAACTTGCTTCCAATAGCTCCTTTTTTCTTCAACACATCTAGCACCTTCTTCCACAATGTACTTTTAGAAGCTAACAACTCAATATTTCCAATTACATAGAGAGCTTTCTTTGCCCTGGAGAGTGCAACGCATATTCTATTCTCTGAGCCAACGAATCCAATTTTTCCTTCTTTATTGCTTCTCACTAATGAAAGTAGAATTATATCATTTTCTTCTCCTTGATAATTGTCAACACATGTTATTTTCACTCCTTCCAAGATGGCATGTTTCTCTCTCTCCTAGAAAATAATGAAAAAATGACAAGAGTCATGTAATTCATCAAATACTGTAGATTAACATTTGGATTTCCTTACCTCCATTAGAGTAAACATCTGCCCCAAATAAAATGTTAGAATAGTTATTTGACTGGGATCATAGCCTTGAAGAATGATATGCCTGCAAAGTGCAATTAGGAACTTAGCTTCTGCAAAATTTCTTTTGCTCAGGCACAACTCAGCCTGTAATTGAAAAATTAAAAAAATTAAAGTAACAATGTTATATCAATTGAAAACATAGAATTCTATTTTGACAGCTATGTATACCTCATGATAAAAATAGCTGAAATCAATTATAGAAATACGAGTAACAGTTGTTTACATCCTGGAAGCATTAGTTCTAAGTACTGCATGTTGCAAGTTTTTATTTGGTTTGAAAACTTAGGATATAGTAACCCAAATTTCTCTATGTAAAAATTGATTCTGTGTCCTAATGGCCTGGTGTGAACCCAGGACTTTTTAAAATGAGATTGCATTTGACTATTGGTTTGGGATAATCTGACTGCTTTTAAAATTCCAAGTAGATTATTAGGAATATCTTCAAACCAAATTCTGTAGTTGCATTTAATTGAATTCTAGAATGCAAATGGCTTTAAACGAATGATCATAAGATTAAAGATAAACGGTAATTATGAAAAATTATTTCGGTTCACATGCTTCGGACTTCCACCTTCTCAGTAAAGGAATCATAAATTATTTGTAATTCCTGCTATATATTTCAAAAGCCACCTGGTGTTGAACCCAGGATCTTCTGGAAGATGTGAATACATATAAAAACTTGATAGGACTAAAACTTATTTGATTTGTTTGTTTGAGTCTTTTGAGAAGTTTGAAGTCTATATCATATTGGGAAGATCTTGCAATAAGATTCTGTCAACCCTATTTGAAATGCATAGATGAATGGCGCTCAGGCATCGAACCAAGGCTCATTAGGAAAACAAAACTGTGTACATGAAATGTATTTATGAACTCTGCTAACTTGCCAGGTTTTACATTTCCATGTTATCGGGAAGGGAATTTTAAAAGTTCTTAATAATTTCCACAATGCATTTTAAATAGACAAAAAATTTTCCAAAAATTCCTCCAAACCATTTTATGGGAAAAATTGGGACTTCGGGGCCTTCTGGCATCGAACCCATGATAGTGAGAGTCAAAGTCTGATATTTCTGGCATTTAAAAATTCTAACCATGTTACACTAGTGGAACATGGTTAGAATTTTTATCCCCTATAGATATATCTGGAGAAGTTTGTATATATAATTGATATGAGTAAAAGTTGCATCCATTCTGCAAGCATATTGAGAATTAAAAGTTTCATGTCGATATCATATCGAAAAGGACCTCAAAAGAAAAAAAAGGGATTGAATATATTCTTAAAATTTGCCGCAATTTATTTTAAATAGGAGAAATTCACAATAACTTGGCGTCAAACTCAAACACGTGGTGAAAATTTTATAGATATAAATAAAGAAGAGTGCGTTTTCCGGGACCACTGAGATTTTGAATTCCCTTTCCTACAGTAACGTAGCTGAAAATATTTTTGAAACTGTATTATAAGAAATTGGAGATTCCCACCATATGGTTCAAATAGAAGAAACACCTTCGTAGCATTACCACATGGTCGCTGCTTCAAATCTCAGCTGCTCATTAAGTGGTTTTCTTTACAGAAGTGTTTTCTATAGCATAACATAAATATACATATACATGCAAAGTCTCAACCGTCTGTCTTCACAGTAAAGACTCGAAAGAATTATTAAAATTCAACCAAGGTGTCTTAAATGGGAGATATATTTACCGTCCAGCATGGAACCCGGGTCTTCCTGGTTATACTTACTATGCTGTACAACAGAAGATTACCATCTCTAACTACGTGTGAAAACTCAAGCAGAAATATTGGCTGCAACTGCCGCAAATGACGTCCTACTTTTCACATATATTCCTTATGTAAGAAATTGAAATGTGCTCTGGCATTAAACCCAGGAACAGTATGGTCTTATCTAAAATTTTTTCTTAAACAGAGTCTTAATATGAATCTTCTAGCAAAGCAAGAACTTCCTATCATTTCAATATGTGCATAAAAAAATGAAAAACTACCCCTATTATTTTAAATGAGATTTTTGCGTCATCCTAACATCAAACCCAGGACAGTTTCTAAGGACATTAATGTTAACGATAGATCATGACCATATCTGTAGGTTCCTTGAGTTTTGATTCTCTACTTATCCGGGAAATATTTTTTAGAAATTTTCGAAAATCAAAGCAATGCATTTAAATGGAAAAAATTGGGATTTTTAGGCCTTCTAGGATCTAACCCATGGTCAAAATGATGGATTTCTCACTTTTACTGGGAGTTTCATGTTAGGGCCTATATGCTGTAAAAAGATCAAGTCAATAACGCTTGTGGTTTAGCCTGTGAATTTGTATCCTACCTATATATATCTATTATATATAATTCTTTCTCCTGATTCATTCATATATAGAGAGAGATAAATAAGGATTTAATTCACAAGTTAAACCACAAACATCATTGACTAGAAATTTTTACAGCGTATAGGCCCTAACGTGAAACCCCCTGGAAAAAGGCAACTTTGAACTTCAGTGTCATGGGTTTGATGCCAAAAGGCCCCAAAGTCACGATTTTCTCCATAAAGATCCATTGCAGGGATTTTCGAAAAATATTTTGAGGCACTTCCCAGCAAAATTGGACAGTTGAAATTTTAGGAATCGCTCGAATCCGTGAGTATCCATCGAAAACCATAAATGCATCTTCAAAGATTATCCTTGGTTTGACGCTAGGTCAGGGCAAATATATCCCATTTAAAATGCATTGCGGCGATTTTGAAGATTTTTTGAATCACTTCCCCATAAAATGAAAACTCTAAACTCGGTAATTAGATAGACATCATAAATATATTCTATGTATAATTTTTACAGTTTCGCTGATGGTCCTTGGTTCGATCTCAGTGTGTTATTTACATTACTCAATGCATTTCTTATGGAGATAACAGAAATCAAATTTAGATACTTCCCGGCATGATATCAACTTCAAACTATGCATTAAATAAGATCAAGTCCTAACAAGCCATAATGTGTATTCACAACTGCCAATAGGTCCTGGGTTTGACACTAGGCATCTCTAAAATTAGTAACTGATATGATTTTAAAGATTTTTTTTGAACCCCTTCCCGATAACATAGAAACTTAAAACTTGGCATGTGAATAAAGATCATAGGTATATTTCATATACACTGTATAAGGTTTCCCTGATCATTTTGGTTTGATCCCAAAGAGCCATTTACATTACCCTATGCATTTCAGATGGGAATAACAGTCTTAATTTTGGACTATCCCGGTATGATATCAATTAAAAAATTTAAATCAAATAAGTTATATTTCTATCAGGGCGTTATGTGTATTCAGATCTTCCAAAAGATTTAGGGTTCTTACCAGGCATCTCTACTATTTAAAAAGGTATGGTGGGAATTTCTAATTATTTATGATCCGGTATTGAAAATATTTTAAGCTAGATCCGGGTATGTTAGGGAATACAAAATCATAGGGGTCACGGGAAACACGCTCTTATTTATTATATCTATGAAACTGTCACCGAATGTGCATGAGTTTTTAGCCAGGTGGATGCGAATTTCTCCTGTTTAAATAAATTGAGTTGATTTTTAAGAAAATTTTCAATTCCTTTTTTTTTGTATTGAGGACCTTCTCAAATTGATGTCGACTTGAAATTTGTATTAACAATATGCTCGTAGAATGCAATAAACTCTTACTTTACAAGATGGTTTTCTTTAATTGTTATGTTGATTTTTTCATTTATGCTTGGTTTTGGGATGATAAGACTTTTTTTTATTTTTAGGTAAAAGAGCTACCATGAAGAAGCATTGACTGAGACACACATCTTACACATGCTTCACTGCATCCCTCAATTTTGGTTCCTCGATGATAGGAGGTTAGTTTGCATCCCCCAGTTCATCACAGTAAATTACGTCTGATATAAATATCACAAAACTATAATTCTGTACAAGAACCACCTATCCTAGAAGAATCTTGAGTGTTTTGAAATTTATAGAATGGGAGAATACCTTTGATGGAAGCCAAATGAGTATAACACTTTAGGTGATAGTCTTTCTCTCTTTGTTAGCAAGTTACACACATTTCATTCCTTGTTCTGCTCTAAGGAGGACTTAGGGGGGTTCCGGACTTCCCCTAGCTATCCCACTTATACATACACAATTTTTTACTCTACCCTGCCAATGTTGAACTTGGGATTAAATAAAAGAAAAAAAAAAGGCGATACATTTTGTTAATCATTGATACAATAAATCAGTGAGCATTAGTCTCAGATGCTTAAGGATCTGTGACAAAAATCCATTGCAATGGACACTGAGCTAAGCAGAATGAAAGCCAACACCAAAAAGCTACAGGTAATCTCAACCCAAACAGGGACAAAAAAGCATAACACTTGGATACAGGAATGTGAGCCCTAAACTACGTTTACTCTATTGCATTAGATCCATCTTTCCAAAGCTTTCATTACATTCTAAGGGGTTGGGAATTGGGTATGGAAAGAAGACTCTATCAGTAGACATAGAGATATTTAAAAGTGCCCTGAGAATTGAAAATTATAACCTTTCTCTCCAGGTTTCACGTTACCGCTGCCCAGCGAGGAAGCGGCAAATGGGAGGTGACAACAAGAGATCAATCAAATCGGGAAAATCTTTATCTCCACAGATGATTTGAATACAGGGAATACATCTGGTAGGAAGGTTTTCCCTACGTGTGCAACACTGTTTTAAAAAGCAGCATTTAGTCATTGATTACAGGGAATTAGTTACCTTGATAAGCTTAGCCGAGCTGAATCTTCGCATTCGCATTATGAACAAAATATGACATGTTTAGGAAAGGGTTAAAGGTACTTTGCATATAAGGGCATGCACCCAGGAAAAATCCCAAGGAAAAACAGACTTGAAAAAAGTCTGACAGGGCTGGGAATCGAACCAGGGATCTTCCTCTATCCGGAAGGCTGCCTTAACCATCAAAGCTACCCGGCCAGAAAATTTAACAAGCCGTTTTAGGGAACTTTGTGCGCAAGGGCAAGTGTAGTTTTGTCCGACTGAGCGGCATTGTCTACGGCCATGCCATGACAGTAGACGTGCTGCTCAGATGGACATTAATACAGTCTTTACATTAATAGAGATTTTCCTTTTAAAATTTAGCTTGGCAATTATTTTACGGGTGAAAATGTATGGCCCTATTATTTCTCCAATTATAGAAAATATTCAGCTGCAAGGCTCAAATTTATGCTTTGCTGCCACATAATCACACAAAATAAAGATAAAACATTTTATTCATAAAAGGTACTCGGCCAAAAGTTTGAAAGGAAAGTAAAAAAGACTAGTACTAAAAACAGACGCACAACTATCTTATAAAGAAGTAAAAATTAACAAATTACCAAATTTCAGAATACAAATTCTTCATAAATATTTAACATCTCAAGTGAAATAAAAAAAAATTCCCATGACCTACTTAAAGGGATAATACACTGTAATTATTACAGAGTTCTCACCTGTTCCTCAGGATGTGAGTGATTTATGAAAAACATATTCCTCTCGATACCCAAGATGTGTTCATAGCAATGAACTGATTCATGATTTTCTAAGGCAGGATATACAGCAGGAATAATCAAGTCTGCTATCTCTGGCCTCATTCTATGCTGAATGTCAAGTCTGTTATAAGGAACATTATTTTTCAACATGCGTTCAAAGAGTGATAGATCAAAATTGTAATCTTTTGCAAGTTTGTAAACAGCAGGTGAGGGGCGAAGTTGCTTGTGATCACCTAGAAAAGCAAGTAATGATTAGTGTTTATATTCTGAGGGTAATTATTAGTTAATACTTTAAAAAAGGAATTACCAATTAAAATGAGATGTTCACACTTGTCAGACAATGATACAATAACATGAGACTCCATCACTTCAGCAGCTTCTTCAACTATAACTGAAAGTATGAGAATGAAGAAAAATCTTACGTTAGTGTAATTTTTGGACATCACTTTTAACTACTAAAGTTTATCTCTACATTAAGATTTCTCTACTAAAGATTCAGAAGTGAAGAAATTTGCAAGGCAATCAGATCTTTTAGTTCAGATTTCTACAAAGACTATATTTCCTTACTGTGCTATGTAGAGGAAATTATTCTGGAATAATGAAAGAACAGTATCATATTGTGGTTTAATTTGTTTATTTGAAGTAATTAACATAAAAATTTATTTATAAAATGCGCATATAATCCGTTATTTTGTCTGTTTTTCCTTTTTTCCTATATAATGCATTTTTCTACGCTGCCGATAGCCTCATTTAAGATATTAAATAAATCGGCGTTACTTTAGTTAAGACTACATTCTGCTGATTCTTTTAAAGGAACCAACATTTCTCTTTAGGACGTTTTGTTTCCTCAGATATTACAGTTATATTTACTTCTTCATCGGATTCACAGGCTTTGTCTTCCATTATAGTGTCTGTCATGGAGCCATCTTCATCGCTCGTCAGAAGATCGGTGATATGATTGGGTAGAATTTGTTTTCCTTACTGGTCTCTGAGACCAGTGTTGACAGAAATCCAGCTTTAGCGAAACATTGTTGAGCAGTCGATGTTTTATTATCTTTTACTGCCAAATTAATCCAAATTATGGCATCCTGCGCTGATATTTTTTTATCACCTTGACATGTATTTGCAGTAACTGTAGCAGCCAATAACGATCACATCATGTACTTTCTATATTGTGCCTTCAGCAATCCAAGTACCTCCTCATCCATTGGCCAAGTGATGCTAGTTGTGTTTACCGGTAACCAGGCTAGCTTCATATTCAAAAGGCGAATTTTAGGGTGACAGGTTGCGTTATCGAGGAAAAGTATGACTTTCCTATCTTTCCTCTTCGTTTCGCTGTTGAAACTTCTAAGCTACTCTTCCATGATTGAAGCTGTGTTACATGCTTTTTAACTATTTCTCTATGTGATCAGTAGCTTCCCAATGGCAACGTTTTTGAAATGTCGTGATCGAGCTAATTTCCGGATGACAGGATGCTTTAGGAGCTCCCCAGCCATATTACCACAAATGAAAATGATGAAACACTCCTTTAAGAGCTTCCTTTCTAAAGAGTAAGGGTAAATGTAAGATAATTGTTTCCATTTATGCACTAATTTCAAGAAACAGAACTTTGAAAAGGAAAAACCCTAGCAGTTTACTCCTTTAACACAAAAGGTTTTAGACAGCAATGCCCTATAAAACATCCCGGTTTTGTCCCCGATGTAGATATCACATGGTTAATAGTCTTAATTTATTCTTGAACTTTGACTTACAGTCCTCTACGGTTACCACATTAACGTAGTTCAAATTGCGGACACCTATGTTCCATATAAATTGTTTCACTTACGAAGAATCATCCAGCAAACACTTAGAACAACATAATCCAAAGGTCGTTCAAGGAAATCAGCGTATTTCATGAGTAGATTTTTGTTGTTTATTTTGATGAAAGTTAAATGTTCTTGATATATATTGATATTATAAACAAACGATCATTGAAAACTATTTCAAAAAATTCATACTTTCATCACAGCGTATGTTATTCGAACTGCAAAACAATTTGTATTCCACGTAAATAATGGTTGTTGCCAAAGTTTTGATCTTGGGAAGGATGCAAATAAAAACAATATTAATTTGCGTTAAATTTAAGATGTTGCCAACATGGCGAAATCGGCTGCAGGATAAATAAATATTCCTCTTCGAGATATAATTCAGTTCAATTATCACCACTGTATGTACATTTTTTCATACTTATGTGAACAAAAAAAATTGGTTCTACATGGACATTTATCGTTTCCCAAACTTTATCCCATATCATTACGTAAGGTACTACATACTAATTGTGTACCACGTATTAATTAAAAAAAAAAACGAAAATTAACTTAATTTAAAATTGTTTGGATAGGATGTGTAATATTTGATAAATACAATTGAATGAATCGTAATTATTTGACAGAACGAGTTACATCTGAACAAGTTGAGAAAAACAAACTTTTTATAACAATACTCCAAACATAAACAAACTCAGGGCAACATGCTACATTTCCCCTTACTCCATTTTGATAAAAATTCAATTTTTTCACTCATCCATTCCATATTTCATGGGTGGTTTTTTGATTCTATTTGATCGGTGCAACTTGGGGGAATCTGTAGTTATTGGTGGAGTTTGTCCTTCTAATTCCCCTTGACTTGTTTTACTCAGATGAGCCCCTTCACGGCTGAGAGGTTCTTGACCCCTATCTTCGGTTGCTCCCGGCTGTTGGACATCTTCTCTTGCAATTGGCTTGTCATCCACTGCCCCTGATTGCTGGCGCATTTGATCTGCATGGACTCTCCACCAGTATTGACTTCATAAGACAGCTCACCTGTCATTCTCCCAACCACACCTGGCTGCCAGCCTGGTTCCCGTTCCTCTTGGACTCAAACGCCATCACCTGTGGTGAATGACCTTGATTTGACCCTGGTGCCATGGTATGCCTTCTGCTTCCACACCTCCAGTTCCATTTTTAGCAGAGGGGCAGGTTTCAGTCTATCCAGTCTTGTCAATACTCGCCTTCCAAGAAATAATTCTGTAGGTGTCTTGCCTGTCGTTTTGTGCGGTGTAATGTGGTACAAGAGCAGAAATTGCTGCAAATGGATCCATTTGTCGACCTTGTAATTTTTGGATGCTGCAAAACGTTGCTTGAATATGCGAAAGAATCTCTTAGCTAACCCGTTTGTCTTGGGGTGACACGGTATTGAGCGAAGGTGCTGGATCACATTGCCATTGCAAAATTGCTCAAAATCGTTGGACGTGAATGTGGTCCCATTGTCAGACACCAGCTGTCTGGGAATGCCGAATCTTCCAAATAAGCCGCGCCATTCCTTTAGGAATTGTTGAGTTGTGATATCTCGCATGGGAATCACTTCAACCCATTTTGAATACGCGTTACAAGCAGTAACAGTGGTCTTAATTCATAGTATGGCACCACTGTCACTGAAGCTGACAATAATTCCTTCACTTTCTTGAAAGCTTCTTCATGGCAGGCCAACCATTTCCAAGTGACCCGTTTGCCCGTCAGTTGATGAAGATCAGCGCAAACTGCATGAAGACCAGGAATAAATCATTTGTGGAAATTGATCGCCCCCAGAAATGCCCTAAGTTATTTGACAGTTTTTGGTGTTGGAGTCTTCTTGATCACTTCGACCTTTTCCTCCGTCAGGTGAATCCCATCACGATCAATTTTGTGACCCAAAAATTGAACCCACTTTTGCATGAATTGGCATTTGGCCCTTCGCATGTGAATGCCTGCCTTTGTCAGTCGTTCAAATACCATTCATACAGATGCTCTTGTCGTGTCGAACCTGTGACAATAATGTCCTCCATAAATGCTCCAGTCTTTGCAATTCCTTGAAGGAGCTGATCGATATAATGTTGGAAAATCGCTGGACTTGACAAAATTCCAAAAGGCAATCTCTTATATCGATAATACCCCAAATGGGTTGCGATGACAAGATACTTTTTGCATTGATCTGCAACTTCAGATAAGCGTCCTTCAAATCGATGACTGAATTTTTGCCCTTTTACAATCTTCGCCGTCAATTCTTCGAAACTTGGCATGGGGTGTTGATCTTGGATCAGGTTCAGGTTCACCATCACTCAAAAGTCTCCACAGATCCTAATGGTCCCATTTCCTTTGTTGACATTGACTGTCGGTGTTGCCCACTCGATTGGTGTTGTAGCTGGATTCACTTTCTTCAGTACTACTTCACGCTCCACTTGTTGCAATTCGATTTCAACTGGCTTTTTCATTGCGAATGGTGCCCGTTGCACACCATACGAGACTGGCCTTGCATCTGCTCGGAGATGAATCACTGCCTGATGTCCCTGAATTGTTCCCAGTCCTTGAATATCACTGCGAATTCTTCTACAAGATGCCTGACGTCCTCTGGCATTGTCTCCTCCAGACCCATGGCCAACTCAACTCACTCCACTGTCTTCTTGACTGTTCTGATGCCCTCTGGTAGCTTCATCTTCATCCCGTGACAAACCAAATAATGGTACGTCGTTGTGCCTCACGACTACCACTGGCAACCTTCGCTGTTGCTGTCACACTTTGACTTCGACCATGCATTGTCCCATGATGTCAAGTCTGGTTCCGCCATACGCCATTAGTGAGTTTGCAGGTGTCAATTTTGGACTTCCCAACTTGGTCCACAAACAACAGCTGATGATTGACTGTGATGCACCCATGTTGAACTCCATTTCTGATGGTCGACCCTCGATCTGGACATTGATTGTGGCCCTAGATGGATTCTTGACAGTACGGACATTCTCCAGTGAATACGACCCAATCAGTTCTTGTCTGTAGCCATCGTCAATCCTACTCACTGATTTCTTTGATTGCTTGCTTCCTTGCCAGCATTTCGCCTGGTAGTGGCCCTTCTTGCCATATTTCCGGCATTCTGCATCTTTGGATGGACAGTTCTCGCCCTTCTTGTGAGCTGCTCGTCCACATCTTGAGCACTCCTTGACTTCTTTCAAGCCTCTTCCTTTGGCTCTTTGGCCTTGGCTTTGCTTTTGGAAATCCTTGGTTGGCTCCTTCCGCCTTAATTTCTGACCTGCATAAGCCACTTTTCCACTTCCTACTTCATTCTTGGCTCGGTCCATTGTCAGTGCCAAATTGAACACATCTTGGGAACTGACTTTGGTCTGCACATCCTTTCTCCCATCGGGCCATTTTTGTTGTAATTCCAACTGCACTTTGGAATGACGTACACCTGTGGCGAACGGATCACTTAACTGTTCGACCAGGGCATTGCCGTAATTGTGGGATCTTATAAGATTTCGAAGCTGATTGGCATACTGTGTGAAGCTTTCGTCTTCCTGCTGAACTGCCGCTCCGAATTCTATCCTGGATGCAAAAATGGTCAATGGAGGTATGTAGAGGACCTTGAATGTCTCCTTGATATCTGAGAATGATTTCTTGTTGACATTGTCTGGGTAGAAGTAGTTTTGAACGGCTTCCATGTGCTCTGATCCAATGCACGCCAACAACAAATCTCAATGAGCATTGGTTGCATTCGGACCATCACCATTCAGTCCCTTCACTCGACATGTCTGTTTGAACTGGAAAATATACACATCCCACGATGATTTCCCCTTGTCAAACTCTTGGATCGAAAACCGATGCATCCGCTTTGAAATCTCAGCAAGATCATCCACCATCTCCGACTCCAGTCGCAGTTGCTATTCCCCTTAGAATTCGAATAAGTCGTTGTGAATCTAATAATCCTCGTAAATCCTCTGAATAAATTCCCCTTAAACCATGAAATAATCTTCGTATACCATGTAATAATCCTCATCCCCAATGTTATATTCAATAAATACAATTGAATGAAGAATATAATTGTAATTATTAGACTGAACGAGTTACATCTGAGCAAGTCGAGAAAAACGAACATTTTACAACCATACTCCAAACATAAACAAAATCAGGGCAACATGCTACAGGATGTCAGAATAATTATATGTAATTAAAATAGAAAAGACGAAACATAATAGGCATACAATAAAAAGCACAGATATTAACACACAAAAAGTCATCCACCATATACGTAGAAGAACGATATCCTAACATCATTCAAGGATATAATTTTATTTCCTGTGTAGATATTTGTTGTTCATTTAGATGAAAGTTACACTTTCTTGGAATTCAATTATAATATGGTCCTTCAAGAAAGGCAGGCAGCAATGGGTTTGGTTGTCTGTATGAGCTTTTCGGTGACAATGTATCACAATGTATGTAGTATGAAAGTGAGGCATACATCACTTATAGCTTCCCCTCTTTCTTTTCCCTCCTAAAAGGAATATTTACTTCGTTTTGCATTTACAGAAGTCACGCTGAGGTGGCACACGAGTCATTGCACAGGAGCTTATCTGTCGATCTTAGGAAAAACTAAAGGCAAAATAACTCACACATCGGCTGTGGTCTGCAGTTAGTGTGCTAGGATTCCTACACCAAGGTTCGAATTCTGGCTAGAGAATAGTTGAGCGTCTTTGTAAATAGTAATGGATGTAATTGAGATCATTCTGTTTCCATTAGAGAAGTTATGAATATTATTAATATATACAACTCCATAAAGGAGGAATCAGAAGAGATCATGGCAAAGGCCCTTTTTAGTCATAATTCAGTATATGATAAATTCATTGGGTTAAGAGAGCTATTAAGTGAAATACTATTACTAAACTATAGGGGTCGTGATGCTAATGATTCGTATTGTTAGTAGTTTTATTATTATTTTTTTATTTAGTATTATTTCTAAAGGTTGTAATTAAAACTATTAATTTACATTAATATTCTGACATTAACATTTTAGGATTGTGTAAATTTCAGTTTAAGTTAAAGTGATATGGCTTTGGAAAATGCTTATTTGATGTCGGTAAACACTTTCCTTATGTCTACTACTAAGGTACAGGTGGACTAGATCTGGTATAGAAATTACTTCACCAGCAACTGATGAGAATTTTCAGCTAAATTGATCTCCTATTCCCCCAAAATAGATTCAATGTAGATTTTTCAACTTCATTCTTGAATAATCTCACTACTTACATGACTTTATGATTATCTTCGTTGATGCATGGTATCCTCTCCGCAACATAAACTTATGTTATTATAGTATATTCATGATCAATTCATTTCCTGAGCAGATTTGTGCTATTCATTTTGATTAAAGTTAGATCTTCTTGATATTCAATGATTATATACATCGAGAGAAACAATGAAAAATATTAAAAATGCATCAAAACTCCATCACAATGTATGCAATTAGGATTGTAAACAAATTTGCATTCGACGTAAATAATGGTCGTTGCCATAGATTTAATCTTTGAAATGAAAATAAAAAATGCAATAAATAGGCGTTCAAACTAAAATTTTGCAAATTTCGTGCTGGTATGTTAAAATCAGTTGCAAGAAAAGTAAACTTTGATCATTTAGACATAATAAAGACCAAGTCCCACTGCTGTACGCCTACTTATACATATTTTAATGAACGATAGAAATTTGCTTTGCATGGCCATTTTTCGTTTTTCCCATTTAATTAGAAAAATATAATCCTCTCTGGACTCAAACCTAGAACAAGATCTGGGGATTTTTGGTTTTTCCCGGCTCAACTGTGAATTATAAATCTCCCCTGAAAATTTCAGCCTTCTAGCTCGATCAAAAATGCCCAGGAATTCGTACGAACCAGTCACGATTGCAGCTTTGTATATAGTAATAATTCAGTAGAACCTCGGATACACGACCCTCATATAAACTATGAACTCACTTATACACCGATTTTTTTTTATCCTGTGAATAACCTCTTAAGTCCCCATGTATTTCCAACCTCTCTTATGAAACTTCATTTATACAACAAACTCCATTAGGAAACATATTTTTCTGATCCCATAACAGGAAGTACCTCACTAATATGACTTGCCAGGGAGAAACCATTGAAATGATTGTAAATTTTGAAATCGCTTTGGCTGCAACCAGCCAGAGCTTGCGGCTTATATATAGCGTCTAAAGGCTGTTTCACACAATAGAGACCGTCATGATGCAGTCTCATGGCGATTAGGTTACAAATTTGATACAATGCAATTGAGCGAGTGTATTCTGACTGGAGGGTGCTTCCTTGTGTAAACAATTATTTAATTACAGTAGAACCCCGTTTTTACGAACCTCAATTTTACGAATTGACACAGTTTTACAAACCATTCAGTCAGTCCCAATCTTTGTACTTGTAAAATGACTTCAGTTTAAATTAAAACCTCAATTTCATGTTTTACGAAGTGAGAAGCCAGTCCCTAGGAGTGACTGAACCCTGGGTTTACAAAGTTTATGAAATGGTATTGTCGCACAATGCAATGGGATGACTGTAAACAGGAGCAACTGAATCCAGATTGTCTATGTTGGGAGGGCCCTCAGCCTATGTATTTTAGATGAGAAAAAGTGGACAGATCGAATATGAGTGTAATGATTTTGACGTGCTTACACTGTGGTCAAATCCCAGTGGATGATCATCCATGCATTCTTACGGATCGCAATGCTATTATATTTACTTCCGTGTTTTGTCGTCGATGCCTCATTCGATGGGTAAACATTTGGCATTAGGCAAATGTAAGAGCGAGTATTTAAAAGTTAACAAATTTTTTAAAAGTTATCAAAACATCTTAACAATATTTAAATAATGCACGCCGCCTCTGCACATATTTGCGTCACCACCAGCGATGTTTTCCCCCTAGCGAGCGTGGACACCCTGCAAAATGTTGGTCTCCAAGCGAAGAAAAATTGTGCGCATTCAGTCAGTATCACTCTCTGAACAAGGTGGCCTATGTTATGATATCCCATGTGCCTATCAGAAAAATAACGGATAAAACATTGTTAACCAAGAAAAAGAGGAAGTCCATGAGTTTGGTCTCTAAAAGGTCAATTATCAAGGATGTACGTCATCACGGGCAGACAGAAACAGAAATTTCTCAGAAATATGGCATTTCTTTATCTATATTAGCAACAATCGTCAATTCTAATGAAAAAATTTTGAGCCACGCAACAGCATCATTAAAAACAAAGTACGTCTCTTCGCACAGTGGGCTGGAATTGAAAAAAGCCGGCCAAAAATAAGAAAGAAAGATCAGTTCAATATTTGTAATATATATATACAACAAAATGGCGAACCCTTATTTTAAGGCAATTTTTTTATCTCTGCACCTATCTAGTGATATTCTATTTTCGAAGAAATCTAGTTAGCACAGGAAAAAAATTTTTATCAAAGCAGATTTTTAAAAGGAAATATTTTAGAAGATGAACTGACAGTAAACATGATAGTCAATGTGCAGGTATGAAATCCTTAACCATCCCATTGCTGGAACGTTAAGGCCGTCATACACGGGGTAATATTTCCTGGAAATAATTTCCAGTTATGGCCGACACTCTTTCCTGATTGGTCGAAATTAGAACATGTTCTATTCTGGAAATATTTCCCCGTGTATGGCAGCCTTTAGAAAAGTGCGACTAAAGACATCTAATTTTTTTCAGATTTTTATGTTCTTTTAAAACTTATTTCACTATTAATATGCAAGATTTTCATCAAGGTTCTCTCTTCTTCAGTCTCCAATCTTGATCTGAATCCTGTTAACAAAATTAAATGCCTGAAAACAGCTGTTCTTGAACAAAATGATTTAAAAAATTGGCTCCTCTGCACTCATTTAGCATCATTATCACAAAATTTCCCAAGTGTGACTTTAAACTTCAGCCCTGAGGATAAGTGCCAGGAATGTTAACAACTAGATCAAGAGATTTAATCTTGGAAACATTGTTCAGGAATGCAAATTTATATTTATTTTTTGATAACTTGAACATCTGTGGTGTTGCCGGTGAGTAAATTAGAGTATTAGGTATCCTTTTCCTACCTCCAAATGAGTAATTGCTGACAAGAAGCAAACAGACCAAATTGCCAAATTGGGAAACAGAAAGAGGTTTCACTCTCCCTTGCCATAAAAAGCTGTTGTGAAACTCCTCACTTATGAAACTTTTTTTGGTAGTCCACTGAAAGTTTCATAAGTGAGATTCTACTGTATACATATTCAACTAAAAATTACATTTTCATTCATAGACATGCATTATGAGGAATAAGAAAATATAAGTGAAAAATCAACTAAATCAGTCCAAAGAGGAATGATGTGATATCATCTTACCAATTTTTGCTCCAAGCTGATGTAGCAATTCTTGCTGCCTTGCAGCACCAGTTGTTGTTATTCCCACAAAATCAGCTTCCTTCATAATTATCAGATTATGTCGATTAATAATTTCAGACTTCCTCTTAGCCAAAGACAAAAATTCTTCTCTACTCTTAGTCAGTTTATCATCATAATGTTTGACAACTTCTGAGAGCCAATAGCTATATAATATCCACCTGTCATCTGCATGAAGTTCACTGAGATTACTAACTTCATTAAGTCGCAGAATTAATTCACTATCCCAGTCAGTAGCTTCCATTAATTTGCTTCTGCAATAACACTGTCTACTGACAGATAATTCTTTTTGTTGGAAGTAATCTGGGACCTCTTCAGCAGAATTGTTTGTTACATCATTACAATCAGCTACAACGTTCAACATCTCTTCAAATTTTATAGCATAGTTAATTATGTCAGAAGTATTATCTGAGAAGGAATTATTATCTGAGAAAGAAGTATTATCTGAGAAGGAAGTATAATCTGAGAAGGACGTATCGACATCAGGGACTTTATTTTCATTTCCATTCTTAATTTTCTCCAGCAGCCACTCTACTAGCATAGAATCCTGACCACTAAACCATGAAGAATGACTTGCCGTCATGACAGGTTCTAAATGGCTCAGTGATAATATTCCAAGCCTACATTTGATCTCTTGAAGAAAGGAGTTCAAGAATGTGATTTCTTTTGAACATTCTTTTAAATCATGTTCAAGATCTGAAAGGGCTTTGCCAGTAAATCTGTCTCTTCTGTGATTTCTCAAATTATATTCAGCCATTCTTTTATTCTTGGACTGCCCTCCAACTCTCACAACTTTTGAAGTAAAATTAAGGACCCCTTCGAGAAATTGATCTAGAGCATGATTTGTGTAACAAACAACTAAAATTGGACAACAAATTCTATGGTTATCATAATCATCTTCACTCTTCCAAAATCTTTTACTTCTATTCAGAATCCTGGCAATTATCAGTCCCAAATAAGTTTTTCCTGTTCCAGGTGGGCCTTGAATAATAGCCAATTTTTGAGTCAATGCTGAATACAATGCTTCAAACTGAGAGTCATTCACTCTCAAGGATTTTTTATTTGGCCATGTACTTTTATTTACTGCTTGAAAGCAAATTCCATCAAAATCATGGGATTCAATTAAGTTTGTATCCAGGTAAGCTGGGAGGGCTGGATCTGAGGATACATCAATTATGTACTCCTTAAAAGGAAAATTTCTTTCATTGAGATTTTTCAAAGCATTTAGTACATGAAAGTAGGTTACAAAGTAAACTTCACTTTCTGCCATAATGAATTTCTTTCCAAATAAATGACTTTCTGCAACTTCACCCATCAGCTCGCATCTTAAAATTCCTTTCTCAAGGAGATCAATATCTCTATTTTCTATGACTCCAATGAAAAGTGATTTGAAAGAGTCACTACTGAAGCAAACAAGAGAACCATACATGAATTTCTTGGACATTTTCCAATTGACTTTTTCATATTTTCCTTTGGGATCAAATGAAACTTCAGAAACCAGCTTATTTCCAACAACAAACTGAGATATGAACTGCACATCCTTGTAGAATCTAACATTTTCAGTTGATTCGGAAATACTTTTATTTGCAGAATTCATCTCATAGAAATTGATCAATCCATTGCGAAGAGGTATAATGAAATCTTCACGAAGCAGATAAAACTGAACATTAAGATAGTGCTCAACACTCTTGTACGAACCTTCAACAACTACAGGGCTCAAATTAATCTCAGAATTTACAAGCAAATCTTTAGGCAAAGGATATGGATTGACCTCACGGAAGTCTGTTCCAGGTGGTTTCCATTCAAGATGTTGAAATCTCTTGCTTCTCTTGGGTGCATAGGTTTTTCCAGAAGATTCCAGTGAGGTTATATTAGATAAGAGACTAAGAAATGTTTTCTCTAGCTCTTCAGGTACATGCAATTGCTTGAACATTTTTAAACTGTGAAGACCCATCATTGTTTTATTTAAATGCTCTTTTAAGTAATCCACTGCTGAATTGGGGAGAATTTCAATGCAATCTTCAAAAAATTTAGCTAAATTTTGAAAATACCCAATGACTGCAACATCTGAATACCCTAATTCTTGAGCATAGATATTACCAGAGTGTTCTGAAAACATTTTCAAAACTTCTGGCTGAAACATTTTGGTTAAAAGAGCACATTTGTTTTCCAACATTTTTGAAGTTGTCATTTTTGCAAGAATTTCTGCTAAAAGCATTATTTTATCTGGGGACAACTCTGTTTTCAATAAATCAAATATTTCATTCTTCATATTTGTAAACTCAACAACAATTTCATCTGGATCTTTTATGGCCAGGCGTTGTAACCTATTGAAACCAAATATACCTTGTCGTATATTTGGGCTACTCTTTTCTCTAAGATCACTTCTAGACCAAGATAGTGACTTTTGACACGACGGCCACAAATTTCTTACAGTAGAGCGCCTTCTACTGAATAATCTTGGCTGCAGTAAGTCCTGCTTACGAGGTCCCTGCCAAATAGGTCCTTCCCTATGAGATCCCTCCCTAGTATGATAATCTTCTTGCCTTAGAGGCAAGGGTACAGGGAACACTGACATAGGGTGTCCCTGACCTCTTCGTCCCTGACCCCTACGTCCTTGACCTCTACGTCCCTGACCCCGAAATCCCTGTCTATCATGCTCATGCCTAGGGGACCACTGCCTACTACTCTGGATATTTGCATTTATTCTACCCTCCTCATTGCTCAAGTTCTCCAATTTTGAAACCCCAATTCTACCTCTTTCCTGACGACTGAACCCATGTAAATTAGGGAAAGAATGTCTATTTCCATCTCCAATCCTATGTCTATTTTCCTCTTCCTGCTTTGAAGATTTACTGGTTGCCATCTTTCACTCAACTGCAGCCTGTGGAAATAGATATAATTTTAGTATCAAAGGAACAATACTTCCTCAGAGCTAAAATGATCATTTAAAAATATGAAGTGCAGCATTCAAATAACAAGATTGCCAATTTTTAAAAGTAAAATGAAATAAATCTAACTTTATATATGCCATTAGATTCATCATCAAGTTTCAAGGAAGCCAGTAAAAGAAAAATGAAGTATTTTAAGGCACTGCGAGGAAGACTAGTGAAAAAGCATCTTTTATTAAAGTAGATTAATATGAATTATATTACTACTATTTATTGATACAAGAGATGAAGAGAATGAAGATATGGGGATTTTTCTCCCTTGAGTTTCATGAAAAATTCATCAGGAGATAGAAATTAAAAATATATTAAAAAGTAATTCCATTTTCCAATTTATATCTAATTACATGCATATTGCATGGCAATCAGGACTAGGCCAGAGAAATTAACAAAGTCACTGCTCAGTAGAATTAGTCGATTGCATCAATTTGTAAACAACTAATATATACAGTAACAGAAAAATGGACAAATAAGCAGTTCACCATAATTTGTGGAAATACGAAAAATATACAGAAATCTTATGAATGTTGGTTAGACAGTGGGGTGGGTCGTTTCGTCTTTTTTTCCGATAGAAATGTAATACCGGGCAATATTGGCACACCCACATCATCGATTTAATTTTCTTTCCAAATCAAATACTATCTTTTGTGAGAATTTTTACCTCGAAGTTTCAAAATTTCGGCAAGAAACGTTAAAATTTCCAAAAATTCTAGTTTGGTTAAAACGAATATTTTTTGGATAATGATATGTCATTTGCGACTAAAACTAGCCATTCAAATTCAAAAATTAGTCATTCTAGCCTAAATATGCCACGTATATGCCTATGAATAGGGCGGAGATGACTCATAAGGGACCAGACAAAAAAGGGACAATGTTTAATTACTTGAGGACAGTCATTAATAAATAGAGAAAACAATAAGGGGCCAAGGGTTGATCCCTGTGAGAGACCACGATTGATACTTATCCAAGTGGAGGAGGAATCATTCGAGACAACTTTCTGTTTACGCTCATGTAGATAGTAAGAAAACCAACAAATGGAAGATTTTGAGAACCCTATAAAACGCAATTTGGCAAGCATTAACTCCGCAACTACTGAGTCGAAGGCTTTACTAAAATCAAGTAGGATTAAAGCAGTTAATTTGCTATTATCCATCGATTTACGAATATCATGTTATTTTTACTAGGGCTGTTGTGGTGCTATGCAACTTCCGAAAGCTGAAGATCGATTTTTTATTTAAATATTCTGTAATTTGCCGATGCGCTAATTTCTCCAGAGCTTTTGATAAAAACAGAAGGAAACTGATAGGTCTAAATTCACCAATATTCAACTTGTAGCTCTTAAAAATTGGTTTAATTAGTGCTCTTTTCTATGGCTTTGGAAATTTTCCACTAAAAAACGATAGGTTGAAAATATTTGTTATAATATGTTGCAATAAAGGATATATATATCATATTCCTATATAAAGGATATAGGTAAATTTCTAGTTTCACACAACTAGAAATTTACCAGGATATATATTCCAATCACTTCTGAAGAAATAGTTTTTGAGGACCAAACGTTCAAAAAGAGCACTCCGTGAAACAGCTCGTAAAAATGGGCACTTTCCGTTCCATCTATGATAAATACCAAATGTTATGAAAACAGAAATGATTAGCTTATATGGTTACACGCGCAATAGAACGTACTAAACGTTGATGTCACTTGTTTTTTTGTGCAATTTCTACTTTAAATTTTACAAGATTTCAAATTTGAAATTTTGATGAAAAATAGGAATTCAGGCGTCAAGAACCGAAGAATAAACATACCTTTCTGATTTTGTTAATTGTAGAAGTTCTAACCCGTCAAATGATATATAAAAATGACTTTAATACCTTCATAAAATATCTATTTATTAAATAAAATGTTCAGAGAACTAATTCCTTTACAAATGTGTTCAAAAATGAGATCTAAAGAGGTGGGTACCCGGGTGCCCAACAACGTAGGTCAAGTTGGGTGCCTACACAAGGGTTAAAAGTAAATTCCGATTTAATAGTAGAGCGATTAACTTGCCAGTTTAGATTTTTTAGTACACGAACTTTACGGTTCGAATCAATCATTGCTGGAGGAAGCGAAAATTTATGGTTTAGTGAGTCAAGGGAAATATTACTTAGCGAAGGAGGCTCCTTAGATTTACCAATTCCCAGATTACGTAAGTTTTTCCACAAAGCAGCGGGACTTTTCTGCAATTCGATATTGAATAAGCATATTTAATTTTGGCGTTTCTGATGATTTGCTAAGTTTTGTTTCTGTATTTCTTATACTTATTGAAAATTAACTGATCTTTAGTGCGTTTAAATTCTCGGAATATGAAGTCGCGCTAGACCATCATTCTTTTGATGTCATCTGTGAGCCAAGGCGCTCGTGGTTTCGAAATTCTAATTGGAGCGTGCTTATCAAGCAAATTTGTCAGTAGATTATTATGTATTTCAACTTTAAGATCGATATCATCAGTTAATTCTATCTCATACCAAGGTAAACTATGAGCATATCCAAACATTTCTGTCAGCATCATTTATGTTATTTAAATTACGATGATAGATGTATTTCTGCTTATTTTTCTTAACCTTAAGCGAGTATGACATGAAAAGTAAGTCTTGCCATGAGATTCCAGGTACTGGAATTTGACCGAGAATTTCAACTCTTTCAGGATTAGCGGTGGCTATCGGATCAATCCATATTGACGATTTTTGTGTGTTATGCGATGGTTGTAGTGGAAGAATTGTTAAATCATGGGCATCGAAGGTATTACGAAGAAATTTTGCGTCGTTAAAATCTGCATTAAGATTCGCATTGAAATAACCCGTAATTGCTACGTAAATTCGATAATTCTTCGTCGATATCTGTTACGTGCCCTATATTTGGTGGACGGTATCCCCCAAAGGGAAAGACCCCAAAAAGAATTTTTTGTGCTCGATAACTACCTCTATAATATTATAGAAATAAAACTATGAATAGATAAAATACCGCAAAATTCAAAAGCAATACCATGGCAATTAGACAATCAAATAAATTCTTACATTGATTGCCTTAAATTCATCTCACATTTACTTACCATCTGAATGTCACACGTATAGATATACATGTGACACGTGTCACTAATGACCGGTCTTCCTCAATACATTGCATCATCCACGATATGCCTTAAATAAATGTATTGTTTACTTACCATCGAAATGTCACTTGTATATTACACTAATGACCGGTCTTCCTCTTGCTGTCGGCACGACGTATCCAATCGAAAGCCCTCACAGAAATGCACTTTACGGAAATGATAATTAGTCACATTGCAGTAGGAGGATCGAGAGATAACATGAACCTACTGAGCGCCTGAGGGGTCTGGGGTTCGCTAGACGCAACTATGACGTAGGCAAATGGAAAGAATGGGATTAAGGGAAAGTACCGTCCGGAACAAGCGCATGATGGCCAACAAAGAAAACTTACGGGCGTGCCACCAGAAGGATATTTTTGATATTTTTCTGCATAACTTTTTCTCTCCTGGAAGGGCCATCTATGTCCATTGAGGAAGTTTTAAAGCAAAACAGTTTAGGGAAGGGGGTATAACACCACTGTAGGTTTCAATGTGAACTGCGCATTCAACGAATGCAAGGTTATGCAACTAGGTAGGGGATCACAAGATAAACTTAGACTACTTAAAGTAGTTTTGAATGATTCTGATGCATAGGAATTGTTGCGTCTCGTTAATACTCACTGAAAGAGTCACGCGCATATATGCTCGTGACTCTGTGACACAGTGATAGAATATATTCTATCACTGTGTCCAGATGCAAAACATCAAATGAAAGGAACTTCTAAATAAACTTCGAAGTGAAATAAACGAGAGATATATGACACAGTCGAATCTAATCATATCATTAAATACATTTCTGGAGTTCCCAAAATTGTCCAAAACCTAATTAATTGGAAGTCAATCTTAAAGTATTATTATCAGAATTGTAATGGTATTCTTAAGAAAATTAATGATTTATCGTCTTCTACGTTACTTGATGTGATAATACTTATGGAAACCAATTTTATACCTTCCATTAATGTGTATGAAATTTTAAAGTCAATATCATACCTGGATGGAACTAAAATGAGACTTACTTATCCCCATCTGAAATGAGTACGCGTAGGACACTGCCTCCAAAAGTCGCCTATCAGGTGCTTTTACCATGCACTAATGCCTTCAGACTTTTCAAGGCCCTTTAGTTGCCTTTAGCAGGCACATTACGCGCACACTGTAAAAGTTTCAAGTCAATGCTGCTTGTGGTTTAGCCTGTGAAATAGTATCCTATCTATCTATCTATACATATGAATAAATCCCGAGAAGGAATTATATATAATAGATATACGAGTAAAATGTTGCTTGCATACTGCAAGCATATTGATAACATAAATTTAAAGTCAATATCATATCGAGAGGGTCCTCAAAAGAAAAAAAGGATTGAAAATATTCTTAAAATTCACTGCAATTGATCTGTATGTCATTGAACCCGGATCTTCCTGGTGATACTTACTATGAAGCACAACAGAAGATCAGCATCTCTAACTATGTGTGAATATTCAAGCAGAAATATTGGCTGCAACTGCCTCAGAGGGTCTTTTTTTGTAAAAGCGGGGTAAAATTAGCCTATTTTTGGCTTTTTTACAAAAACTGTCAAATGTTGACTCAATTTTGAAAATAATGGAAAGTACTAAGAAAATGAAATTTTATATTCATAAACTATGTATTGATATGTTATCATACGCAAAGTTTCACGTTGATTATATCTTTTTTTCTTGAAATATAAAAAGCCAAAGTTTTAATTTTTTTTCGATCCGCAATATTTTGGGCCAGTTTTGCACAGGATTTTCTGCAAGGAGGTCGCTCTTACAGTTATTTTTATTATTGTGTATAATGGAGCTCAAAAAGTTGTTCAAGATAGCCAAAGTTTGTTTACTTCATAAAATAATTCTCTGAGTTACTATGCCTCAAAGTTACTGAAAACTCATATTCATATTGAAGAAGGCAGCGATACAGGGTCAAATAAACTACTATATCTCAGCAAGTATACCATCGACGAAAGTAAAAATTTACAAATGTTCATAAGAGATATGTGTGAATGTCTATACGAAATTTCTTTGAAATCCGTGATGGCCGAGCGGGGACCACTAGACCACTTGGCATGGAATGGCCCATAGGCTTCTTGAGTTTTGATGCTCTACCTATCCTGAAAGTATTTTTTACAAATTCCCAAAAATCAAACTTTTGCTTTTAAACGGGAAAAATAGGGACTTTGGGGCCCTCTGGAATTGAACCCATGACAGTGAGATTCAAAGTCGTAATTTTTCTGGTGGTTACACGTTATGGCCAATATGTGGTAAAAATTTCAAGTCAATAACGCTTGTGGTTTAGCCTTAGAATTAGTCAGGGGCGTATTTACCAATATGCCAACTACGCCATGGCATAGGGCTCCTGCAGCTCCCAGAGGGCGGCAGGAGTCCCAAAATTCAATTTTTTTATTTTTTCTAATTTTTTTTTTTAAACAGTTTCCGTCCTTAATTCAATTCCATAGATTCAAAATCCTGCGTGTGTTCCCCTTTAGAAAAAAAGTTCTGTCATAAGCCGCCAGGAGCGCGGATTGTGTATTTACATTGAAAATGGAGAAAATTAATAACTTAAGTGGGTGGCAGACATTGACTGGCGTAGGGTGGCAAATGGGGTTAATACGCCCCTGGAATTAGTATACTATCTTTGTATCTATCTATCTATGTCCTTTAATGAATCTGGAGAAAGAATTATATATAATAGATATACATACATACACACTTGAGTAGATGTTGCTTGCATTCTGGAGGCATATGTTTGATGTACTGTACTTGCAGTTCTATTTGGTATGAAAATTTAGGATAAAGGAACCCAAATTTCTCTATGTCAAAATTGATTCTGTATAGTAGTGGACCAGTGTCAAACCCAGAGCCTTTTGTAAGATGAGATGACATTTAACTATTTTATTGGGCAACTCTGACAGTTTCTTTAATTCCAAGTCAAAATATTGGGTATGTCTTGACTGAAATTCCATTCTCCTGTTTAATTGAATGGTAGATGCAAATGGTTCCCTGTCATTGAATCAGGGAAATGTTAAGCAGAGTATGTGAAATGCATTTATGATCTCTATTCACATGCTGGGTTGTAAGTTTCCATGTTATCGGGAAGGGATTTAAAAATATCATAAGAATCATTGCAATGTATTTTAAATAGAAGAGTATTTGCCATGACCAAGCGTTGAACCAAGGATAATCTTCGGAGAAGTCTTTGCAGGTTTCACTGGCTTCCCGAGGTCCCTCCAATTTGAACTCTCTAATTTATGAGGAAGTTCATCAAAAAATTGCTGAAAATCCCTGTAATGTATTCTCACGGAAAAAATCCGGACTCGTGGCCAATTGGTATTGAACCCATGATAATGAGGGTCAAAATCTCAATTTTTCTGGTGGTTACATGCTATGGCCAGTGTATCATAGAAGTTTCGAGTCAATGACGTGGAACATGGTTAGAATTTTGATCCCCTGTAGGTATATCCGGAGAAGCGTCTATGTGTAATAGATTCATACATAGGTAGGCACAAGACAATATTGTTATATTTTCAGTTGGAAGCTGAGCATTAAAGATTACACCTGAATTAAAGATTAAGCACTGAATACTGTGAATGGTAAAAATAAAAGGGAAAACATTGTTTTGAGGAGAACATTATATTTTTTTATGTCAAGAAGTAGATAATTAAGTAAAAAAATGGAATGAAATCATTAATATCTTAAAGAAAATGATAAACAACCATTGATTCATCATAATGAAAATAGTGACACAGCATGAAATTTACAAACACTCCACATTAATTAAATAATAATCATTTCTCTAATGGGAACAGGAACATCCCAATTACATCCATTTCAATAATTATTACCCTTTGCAAAGACACACAACCATTCTCTAGCCGGAAAAATCCAACTAGCCGGGATTTGAACCCAGGACCGTGGAGTTGGAACGATAATGTGCGAGCACACTAATCACTCGGCCACCATGGTCCTAAATGATAAATATAACTAGATATTCAAAAACTATATAAAATACTGCATATAATATACAATTAAATAATTGATAATTAGAAGTGCATTTTATTGGAGGAAGAACCCTTTACTGCAAATGCATAATATGATTACATTTGGAATGAAAACAAAAATATTTTTTTTAAAGCTGCAAAAATATACAAAGCAATAGATCTATATCACAGGCATTCTTCAAACTTACTCTATAAGAGCAATACTGATGTACAATAAGGTAATACAGTTTACACAACAATTCAGAGTAATCAACTTGGAGGACAACTGAATAGGTATGTGTATAGTTGGGGTTCACTCATTTTTATATTGTACTTCTGAGTAATTGTTTGAATCTTCAGCCTCCTCCTCACATGTGGTTGACGATACCCAAAATTAACAATAATATATAATAAAGTCATTGTTATACATTTATTACACATTAAAAAATATAAACATTTTGTGTAAACATAGGGGAAGTCTATCAAATCGCCTCTAATTTGATTGACACCTCTCTGTAATTTTCAGATTCCATGAATCAATGAGAAATCGCTAACCTTGATTACAATCAAGATTGCTTGTATCTACTCTGATGTCTAAAGACTCTATCATAGTGTATTCCCACAACTCTGGTGCTTTTCATAGAGCAATGACAGAAGGTAACTTAAACTTTGCACAAGAAAGTGTTCGGCTTAGCCCAAGTTGTACGAGAAGTGAAAAATAGTGGCATTCTAACCACTGAACTACTGAGCCACATCCTTCTCACTTCTATAACGGGATGCTTTTATGAGCAGAGAAATCCACAGTGGCACCAACCACCACCAGAGGTCTTAACTGAGGTAACCAACCCACAGAGCAATGCTAAGAGAAAACCCTCTCTAGGAAATATACCAATGATTAGAGGTGTTTGAAAATGTTTTTCTTTTTACTGAAATTTGTTGATTTGAAAACCATCTTGTGGTGTTTTGTGTTTTTATTATGTTTCCTATATTTGGTATCACTTATTTTCACAGCCTCATGTAAGCAAAGGAATAATATTAGCTACACTTTAGCATGGACATTAAATGCATAGGAATATTATTAACTGTAAACTATGCAAAATATTAAATTAATAAGTTAATGTAAATTCATTTAAAACTGTGCTGTTTACACATAAGGAAAATGCGTTCACACCTACAGATCAACAAAACATGATATTTTCATGAAAAACATACTGACACAATAAATAGTTAGGAAAAACAAAATATATTTCTTCACGGAATTAATCTAGATTTTGCGATCAACCATAATGGAAAGAAAGTTCTCTGAATTTATTGCAAAAGATCCAAGCTGAATTCGCATAAGCAAAGATGCCATGAGTGATCAAATATATGACAATAAATACGTAAATAATAAAATGATATATTTTACATTTATTTAAATCATTCCAAAATTAAATTTCCCTCTCTTATGAACGGTAAATGAAGCAAAAATCACCAAAATGCGTGCTGCTCATTAAAGCTGCCGAATTTATCGTTTTTTTTCGGTAAATCGGCCAAAATTCGTGTTATTTGTAGGTTTTATCATATATTGCAAAAAACACACACCTCTACCAATGATAGAAGGTAACTTAAACTTTTCACTAGAAAGTGTGTGGCTTAACCCAAGTTGTACAAGAAGTGGGAGAAAGTCCCTGCCCGGAAAGTGGGAGACCTGGGTTTGAGTCCCAGGCTAGTCACTATATTTCACTTCTCTTACAACTTTTCAAGGAGCTTTGGAATTTTATCTTAACTTAAGGAAAGCAAGTCCAGTGCTCTATCATTGAGGATTTCTCTGGTAGATTAATAAGGACATTATCTGGACAGTGAATGATCCATAAATGTAGTAATATTCTTTTCAGTAGGTTCATTCTAGACCAAAACTTCAATCTAGGATGATATCACTTCATTTATTACAAATCCAAGGAAGAAATAACTCTTCCAACGTGTTCTGACATCTACTTTTTTCCTACACCAAAGTTCCTCAATGAACGGAGAACAAAGAACTCAGAACTTCCAGTCAATTAAAAATTACAATAGAGCTATTAAATTTTGAAAAATAAACAAGATAATTTAAAATAAGCTGAGGCAGTTTTCTGTTGGAGTACTTAGTATAAAGGCCTGCAACCATGAATGACCCACCTGTGCTGAGAATGAGAGGATAATATTTAATAATGATTTTAGATGATTTTTTATGATATTTGTTTGATCTGGGTACAGGGAATGGTAGTTCTACACAATTACTTGACCATATGAATGGTAAAAACACTAACAATGCACCATATTTATCAGTGTGTAACACACATTTTCACATGTCATGCACCAATGATTTTAAGAAGGAAATTTGGATTCAAAAACGAAAATTTACAATTTAGGACTTTAAATTGTCAGGATGTAACGCATTCTGCAAAGCAGCTACCAACAACTACTAAAGCTAGTCTAGTATTACAATTTGCTAAGTAAATGATGATAAGTAAAGGTAAAAATCTCCTTTTCAAGTTCTTTTATTACAAAGAATGGTATCAGGTGGTATCATTTGTGCCATGCAACTGGTCAAGTTTTAATACATACTTAGTAGGAACTCAGATGTTTGCTTCTCAATACTTATTGTTTTCACAATTGACAATTAGGTATTCGAATATCGAATAACTAGGTATTTAATCATCAAAAATATTTATTATACATGATTGAGAAAATTGGGTGTTTTGGATGTGATAATCAGCACACTGATGAGTGTTGATCAGCTGATTTTGAAAAGTATTGCAAAAAGCTGTTTTCAAAAGACAAGACAAGTGATAAATATTCACGTTATAAGACTTAAATTTTACTCTGAACATACGCTAGACTCTCGCTAATCCAGTCATTCCCAGCACAGAGGGGTGCTGGATTAACTTGAGTGTTGCACTACTGAGAGTGTGTAAAGGTCAGCATCTGCTGGTTCTGTTATCTAGGTTCTAAATTATCAGATTGTAGAGCAACATATAAACTTGATAAGACTTGTGTACCTATCCTTTCATTGCAGAAAAGTTCTGCTGATACTTCACTCATTTCAAAGGAAAGGCTTATTCATAATATTTTTTGTGACATTTTGGCTAAAACATAACATTTCTGTTGGATAAATCTTAGCTTCAAAAAATACAATATCTCGAGTGAATGATTCACACTCTCGGTTTAAATTAGTTGAAGTCTCAAATAACCTTTAGAAAGAACAATTTAGTGTTTGATAAAGGAAACAACCTTTTCAGCAAACTGAATTACCCTGATGTTAATCCAGAGCCACGCTCTGACTCAATGCCAGGGTGATTAATAAGTAAAAGAAGAAAATTCAATAGCAAAAAGATACAACTTTCAAAAAAGTCTAAAGCCAAAAAAGGGCCAGAAATTGAACCCGGGATCTTCCCCTATCCAGGAGGCTGCCTTAACCACCTAGGCTACCCATACCCAGCCAGAACATTATCACAAGCTGCCTTGGGAACTTTGTATGCAAGGGGAAGTGTGGTTTTGTCTGATTGTGGGGCATCATCCACAGCCACAGTCTCATAGATACCGGCAACTTGTTCTGGCCAGGTAGCCTAGATGGTTAAGGCATCCTCCTGGATAGAGGAAGATCCTGGGATCAATTCCTGGCCCCATCAGACTTTTTTCAAGTCTATTTTCCTTGGGATTTTTCCTAGGTGCACACCTTTATGTGAAAAGAACCTTTAACCATTTCCTTCTTATAGAACTTAAAAAATGGGCACTTACCAACAGGCACATGGATCCAATCTTCAAAACTTTCTAACCAGACAACAAGGACTTTAGTGTCTCCTCCCATTGGGTAGGGAGAGCCTTGACCCTGACAGCCTGATCTTCTCTGTCGGGCTGGACGAGGTGGGGCTTGATGAAGACCCTCTCCAGAATCGTGTTGCTACTGTCGTTTGAGATCTAAGGAAAACGTCCTTGACGGTTTCTCTGGTGGTCCAAGAACTATAGGATTACCTTTATCCAAGAAACTATGATCAAATGATGCTGAAAGTTTGATAAATATTGACATAAATAAAATTCTTATTCCAAGGAAGCTAAATGGACCACAAGAATTATAATTAATACTGAATAAAGTAAGAGGTCCAATTATCAAATACTATTGGATATTTCATGACCTTCTTATTTGACCTAAAACACGTTTTTACCTGATTTTATTAATTTTTAATACTTCATGCAACTCCATTTTTCAATTATTAATGTATTCTAGTAAATGGGCAGGAATAACTTTGCAAAATTCCACTTGTTTTAAAGTTTTTTAATATCACGAAGTTTTTTAATTCCACTTGTTTTAAATTTTATTTAATATTTTTAATGGACTAGCGTATAGTTAGTCCATCACCATTATCAAGCATAATGCTTGATAATGGACTAACTATAAGCTACTAAGCATATGCTTGATAATGGACAAATGTCCAACACCGGTCGCAATATTAAAAACCTTTTAAACAAGTGGAATTTTGCAAAGTTATTCCCACCCATTTACTAGGATGGAGTTCCACCAAGTTAAAGCTTCTTTGATTGATTTCATTATTAATGTATTCATTTTAGTTTCACTGTTTTATTTTGCACATTTTGTAGTTGGCAGCTAAAGTATTATTTTGTACATTTCCAATATTTCGTAGCTGGGCAGCTAAAAGAAAACCTCTCTCATACATTAAATTTCTACTGGGTGCTCCTTTATTACTCATTAAGGTGCAGTTTATGCAGCACATTATGAAGTTATTCACATGTTGAGAAAACTTTATCTTAGATAATATGAGAGTTTGTTAAAAATATAGTCATAGCCTTGAAAAGAATCATAGTCCTGTAAATGCTCTGAAGATGTTTGTTAGTTTTTTATTTTGCTGAGACTAAGTACAATTCAGAGAGTAGGACCTTATAAGCAATGAGCTATTACTGCTGATCACTTCAAAATAGTTCTTTAGAAACCCATCCCTACCTGGACCAGATGAAAGCTCTCCACTAGTAGACCCATTGGAGGAAATGGTATCCATAAATCTGGGAGACTTGAGAGTTGAAACTACAAATTCAACCTCTGAATTAACATCTGCCCTGTACTGTACTTTGTGTTCCCCATTGTACAGTGAGCCTCCATGGTCCAATGGCAGCATGTCTACTGCAAATTTAAGACAGTAAAATTCATTTCAGAAAAAAATATATATAATTTCAGTGAAAATGTATACATTACTGAAATCTTGTCAAGCGTAACTTGGTGGAGTCAAAAAATATGATAATATAAATAGGAGTTTTATATGATGGAAATGAAGTTTTTGCTTAGCACAGGAAAGCATGCAACTTAACTTACAAAAAGTGAAAAATAGTGACTTGGCTGGGACTTGAACCCAGGTCTCCCACTTTCTGGGCAGGTGTTCTTATCAACTAAATTACCAAGCCACGTCCTTTTCACTTCTGTAAATGGGGGTTTTTATGATCAAGGTGATGGTGGCCCAGGTAGTGGCACCAACCACCGCCAGAGGTCCTCACTGAGGCAACCAAAACACAAAGCGATATTAATTGTTAGATTCCCACACATCTCGTAGGTCTAATTATGAGGTATATCATACAGCGATGATCCAAATCTTTGGGAATAAAACAGAAAGACAGGATTGAATTTGTGATAAGGAACAGAACCATATTTTACCTCCAGGCTTGCTTACTGCTTAGTGTTCCTGCTACCATATTCTGATGAATGGAATATAATCATTTGGTACTGGATAGAAAAAAATCTTTCATTTACTTTTGTCACAGTCTTGATCTTGGCTGTGATGAAATGAAAGCTACTGAGGTATGAGTGGATGATTACACTTATCAAGGTCTCTCCTTATGGACTGACAAGAAAAGTGTTTCTCAAAGAGTCATCGTGCTTCACTTGCATGAATATGTTCTGTTTATAGCATTCTGACTCAGTGAGGAAAGCAAGGGCAATTAACCTTACTCCTGATCCAGCCTAGTAAACCTCATTTCTCTCTACAACCTCTTAGAAGCTAATGTCAAAGGGGTTGACCAACCGGCCTGCAGGCTGAATAACTTACGGATATCAAATTTGTGCTTCGAGTGGTATATTGACTAACGAGAGGAACATAAAGTGGAAATAACTCCTTTGCAGCCCCAAAGTGTGGTGAATGGAAGTGAATCGCTGTAAATAAATATAAATTTACTCTGCATGAATTTCAAATATTAATTTTACATTACGTAAACTTTTGGTTGGATTGGGTTGATCACTGTGCTTAATTTTATATTTTAAAGCGCGTTAACATTCTTGATAAAGAATAAGACGAAATTGGAGAACTGGCTTAACCAATCACCCCATTTAACCAATATCAACATGCTGGGGGAAGAGTATAACAGACGTTTCTTTTCGATTATACTATAACAGAAACGGAAAAATCGTTAATTGGTGCTGGATTACTCGCCTTCTTATTTATCCTCCGATAAGGAACACAAGTTATTGTAGAATACCAAAATTCATTGTCAAAATTTTGTCGTAGAATTAATAATTCCAAAAATGCTCTCATGCTTCTTTCGATTGAAGATTAATTAGAATTTTATCTTGGCTTTCTCTTAGTTAGAGAAAGCCCTGAAAAAAAACCTGAGGTATCAAGGTTAGGTAGCGATGAATCTAGACATTCTTCACCTGGTGGTTGCGGGAGACTGTAGGGGTGGGGGTTAAGCTTCGAATCTGAAAACCAGCGGAATTGACTGATAATTTTCTTCGGTAAAGGCCACACGGGAATCCCCTCAGTGGATTCAGCACTGAGGGCTAACCGGTTTAGGCTAGGAATCTCCACTTTCTCCCTTGTCATTTCACTATTTACGTAAAGCATTTCATGACTAGGCCCAACTTTAGCATTAGGGCAAATAGATGGTAGCGTAAGGAGTACCTGAGTACGTTTCTCAATTAGAGAAAAATGCAAATTATTATACCAAAGTAAAAAAATGTCTCCTTTCTTATGTATTAAAATTTTAATCGAGCGATCCGAGTCTTAAAATTACTATTAGGCCAGCCTCGTTTCTTTTCGCCTTTACCGACTCCTTTCTTGTCCTATACTGTACTGCTACGTTCTTAAATTCATATGAATTACTGTTTTATTGTAAATGGTTTTACTTTTGCCAGTGAATGTTTAGTATTGGCAATACCTCCAGGGCGCTTTAAACCCTTGGGCCAGCACAGTTTATATGTATGAAAAATACTTAGCGGTTGTAAGTATCGGTAGAGTACAATTATAATTTGCACAAGAGAACGTTGATGTGGAACATCTTTGATTCGTTCCAAGGATGAAAATGTGAATTATTTTATTGATTTCCCGTTTTTATTCGTCGATCTCTTTAAAAGTCATCTGCGAAAGAGAATTTCGATCGTTCGGAATACATTTTATATTATTTACTAAATAGACAGTAATCAATTCATAATAGCGCATGTGGGATGGATAAAAATAAATAGACGCTATTATAATTCTTACGTGGATTCATTGGAAGAGTAGGTAAACATCATTCCTTTATTCGATCCCATATTCATCACCTGCCATTCTCTTGTGGAATACTTCGCAAATTGATTGTGTATCTATGTTGCCTATCGGTAACTCTTAGTGACCATCGTATGAAATGGATGGCGGCTTCTTTTATCTTACAGTGTCTCCCGATAAAGAGTAGCTCGTTCACTTTGGCTTTTAGTTCGTAATCCCACAGACTCAAATGGAGCGGATGTTCCCGTACCCCCCATCATCGGTTACGCGGGGGATCCGTAACCCCACTGTGACACCATTCTTAAGGTGCTCAAAGAAATTGTTCAGGCCTTTCCACTCACCTTCTTTGATTCACGGCTGTGCAGTTTTCGCCTGAAAAACAGGCAGCCATTCTCTCTCTCTCATTAACTTCTGAACTATCATGTTTCCGTGACCCGTGCAGGTGACGTGATTTTGCCATTTCCTTTTACGAAGCCTTTGTGTCACCAAAAGAAAGTTTGAGGAATTACAAATAAAAGCTATAACCCTCAAAACGAAGCATTTAAGGATTTAGCTCCAAAGAAAATATTATCATTAGAGTGAATTCATTAGCGTTAGATTCAAACTTTTCGTTCATTCTATCTCTACTCATTCTTGTGATGATTAATTGCGTAATACGTATGTAATATTAAGTATTCGTAAATTGAGATTCTTCATGTAAGATTTTTTCATGCCTTCATACATACATACATAATTTATCAATATTATCGATACTGTCCATACTTAGCCTCTATAGTCCTTCGTTTAAGATAATTTCTTGAGCTGTGTTTCGATTGATAACGAACTCTTAAGATTTAAATCTAAGTTCTCTGGCCGTACTTCGTGGAACGACATTAGAAATGATAAACAAACTTTGTAATTTCCACAATAAAACTTTAATGGACGACCGGTTTCAGCTACAAGCTATCATCAGGTGATGATAAGCTTGTAGCTGAAACCGGTCGTCCAATAAAGTTTTATTGTGGAAATTACAAAGTTTGTTTACCATTTTTTTCAACTCTTAACATTATTTGACGTTGTTTATTCCGTGTAAACAGCAATGTATTTATGGAATTATAGTTATCACCAGGTGTATAATTAGAGTTTAATCCAAAACATCCGAGCAATACACCTTCTTTTAGTGGAAGTTGCGTAACTAACAATTTAACTATGAGATGACGTTTACTATTTCCAATGATCGAATTTTCCAAGAATCAAAAATAAAACCAAGCAACTCCAAAATTTGTGAATAGACATCTGGGCCGAAGCAGAAGAACTAACCACCATAACGAAAGTGACCACAGCCTCCTTTTTCTCTACATTTTTGTTCCGTTTTTTATTGCGGTGAATGAGGGTTTCTTTAGGCACTTTTTACTTATTCCTTTTTCACCGGTCTATTACGTGCATCCTTGGTTGCATCATGAGCTCCATTTTTTCTGAATTCAGGAATGAATGCCTTTTCTCCACAAAAGGATTGATTTCCAAGGGCTGAGAGAGAAGAAGGAATTTATATTTCACGGTTAGATTGCAATTGGTGGACTCGCTGCTGAAGTCCTTTACTCATTATTTATTTATGACCAACTTTTCTGAAGAAAATGAATCAACCTTTCTAAAATATTTCGGATATCTTTACGAACTGATTTTTGAACAGAAGTTTAGCTCGTGGTGGACTGATTTGTGAAATGTTCTTTCGGTTGATATAATTGACTTCTTTGTCCAGTGTGGAAGTGAAATTAATATTTCTGGTTCTTAAAAAAAAGTTAGTCTCTCATAAAATGCTGCAGTTTTGGCTAGTCTTCTCAAAAGATGTTCTTCGGATGAGAGACCGTCTAAATCTACAATCTACATTTTTTCAGTCCTCCAATGTCATACCAGCAACTTACAAAGCTATCCGTTATCGTCTGACTGGTGAAACAACCTTTATATTATAAAGAAAGATTTCACTCGTCGGATTATGGCTCCTTTCTATAAAGTCGTGCGTGATCTTATCGAAGGCTTTCATCGTATTCGGGAAATAAAATTAAATAAGAAAATTATAGGTTCTCCCTCTCTGCTAATAACTAAATCTATAATATGATTAAAATTCGAATTCTAATGGATAATAAATCTCTCCATACATCGAGAGAGTCCTATCTCAGCCAAATCAGATATTTGCCAGGCTTTTAATCAAGTCCCTTTCTTTGTTATGTAGAATATCATCAAGAATTATTCTTCCGAATTTCCACTGTAAAAATATTTTCTCGCGGGCAGCAGTTTTGGAAGATTATTTGTTCTCAGTCGCAACAGTTAATTAGACTTTGAAGTGAAGTAACTTATATTTTTCGTGCGTTGAAAAGTTTTTTTAATTGTTGTAATTCCCGTTATTGACGTTGCGCATTGATACTCTAGATGCTATCGTAAGTTCAACCCACTGGCAAGCTGTATATATTTTAAAATATGTAAATCGCAAATTCGTCATTATTGGTTATAATAGGAATTGGATAGTTTTGTTAGTCAAAAAAAACTAAAGGAGAAAAGTAATCCTTATCTAAATAATTCGATTTTCCTCATTTATCAATATTTGGGAGAGTCGGGATAAGATTTCATTTCAAAACGCGATTTTACTAAACTTAATCTAGGAAAAACAGTTTCTACAGAAAGTGAAAAGTTTGCAAATTCCCACAAAACCTATAGAGTGTATTTTTGGCAATATGTGTATTCCCACAAAACCTATATGTGTATTTTTGTCGATAGTAGACAAACAGTTATTTCGCATTTATAATTAAGAACATGGAAAATTTTGATTGTAATTATGGGGGTTAGAAGGAATTAGCCTAAATTGCTATTAATTTAAGATATCATTTATTTTTCACAACATGTCTTTTTAGTTTGTACCAGACTTAATCTTCGCGTTGTTATAAATAAACTAGTTCGTCTCGGTCTTAACTTGGTGGTATTCCAACACAAAAAGAACAGCAGTACAAGCAACAAAACTTAAATTTTAATGTATGTAAATCATACAGAGATCCCTGTCATTTGTATAAATTAACATTAAAGTTTTTGTGCTTGAACTACTGTTGTTTTACTCATATTGTTATATTTTCTCGTGTTTCCGAAAAGTATTTGGTGCCAAAAGAGTATAGTAATATCTCCATTCTATACGCAGTCATGTTAATTAGATTAAAATAAATCAAGGAGCGATGTGATCAATCTCAAATCATCGAATTCGATCTTTAATTAAAACATCTTTTGCTTCCATCATATTTCTTGTTTTCTCAAATCACTCCAGAATTATCATATTTACAAATGTCAACTCTGAGAAGAGATATTTTGAAGAAAATTCAAGGTTATGGAGGTTTCGTGGAATCGCAGTCTGAGGACTGATGATGAAAGTATTCGTTCCATTAACTAATCGCGGTATGAGTGCTTTCTTTGAGCTTAAGTCAATTAAGTAATTTTTATGAATGGACTATGAAGCGTTGGAAATAAAATTGAAAGTAATAATCATAATTAAAGTTGGGAAACGTCTCTAAACGGAAGCGATCGGAGAAACCGTTGAAAAATAATGATTGCCGGAAATTCATTGAAGAATGAAACAGCCTGAAGAGGTGAAAAGGCTGCTATACTTATATATCCGTAGCGTAATCATCGCTTGATTCATTTTTATTACGTCAGCGGCAACTTCCCTGTAGTCCAACAAACGAAAAAAAATATCCCCATTATACGTGGTGCATTCAAGTTATAACAGTAGTAGTAGTATTGTTAAAAGTGCTTCGACAGCTTAGGTCATTTCACACAATGGCTCCCACCGGGATTCGAACCCGGGACCGCTTTCACCAAAGGCAAACGCGCTGTCCACATGACTATCCGGGAGCCTCTCAAGTTATAACACCTCCGTTTTTTTTTTCTCATAAACTAATCACAGACAAACTGTGAAACTTCGGTCACTTTTTGACGTAATCTCCTTTCAGCGGTAAAAAGTTTTACATCGACAATGCCATGATTCCATGACCGCTGCGAACGCTTCTTTAGGGGTCTGCTTTGACACTGGAAAATCGCTGATGCAATTGCAGCACGGCTAGTGAAGGTGCGACCACGAAGAGTGTCTTTCATTTTTGGAAAAAGCCAAAAGTCACATCCATGACACCATCACCACATGTCTCACTCAGCTGGCGATGCGTTTAAACCGTGGTAAAGCACGCAAATTGAGAAAAAGAATGATTACACACTGTTCCTGTATTGAGAACGGCGCAATTTTAAGTATCAAAAACAGTCCTAACTGTCTCTGCTGCCACAGGAATTCTATGTGCCGTACAGTGCTGAAATCTCTATCACGCTTTGAAAATGATTGTGCGCGTATTTTAAAGCAAACCGCATGTTTCTATCAGTAGCCAGTCTTGAGAAAAAAATAGGAGGTGTTATAACTTGAATGCACCACGTATTATCCTATACGGAATAATAAATAATTATTTCCTTCATCGTAAATTTTCTATTAAGATAAAACTAACAATTCGTTTTCTATATACTCATAAATAATGGAAAAGGAAGATCCGCCGTCACTATGAAATTGCCTCTTAAGTATTGCTACGTAGGCAATCCAATCTTATAAAGCAGTGCTGATAAATTATAATATTGGATTTCATGAAATAAAACATTCAAATTAATCAGTGACTGTGAAAGGAGGACACATTGCCTCGATGTTATGAAGCCTTGTGACCTTAGAAGGAGAGAACAATGGAACCAATAAATCAATATTCGGCTGAATTGAGTGTTCTTGTCCTGATATTGGATTGCTCACTTTACTTACCGCTGGTCTACTTTGTAGATATTAAATATTACCAACTTTAAATTCTCAACTAATTTTCCATCATAAAATTGAACTGCTTCAGTGATTCTTGGTGGAATTCCATTATACAAAACAGGTTTTTAATATTATTGTACGTGTTTTGTTAGAATAATTTCTTTTGTATTTTCCATTATTATTGTTTAACATTGCATATCTCTTCTCGAACTACTTTCTAATCGCAGAACCTATTGACCAAATTATAAATGGATTGCGTTTTTCAATACCGATAATTGCAATTTGGTAGTAATAATATATAATTAGAAGAACAATAAGAGAATGCTGACGTGTGTATAGGATATAACTTATGCGAGGGAGGATTGGGATCTGACTGAAATGATAAAACGGAACAAGAAAGGGGAAGGTCAAATCTTGAAAGGAAAGTGATTGATAAAGAAAGTGGTATAATGCAATAGGCAGGTGCTGTGGGAAGGACACAAGGGTAGAGAAAATTCGTTTGATGATGTAAAGGGAAGAGTACGTTATCGAGAACTTAAGGAGAGAAGGAGGTTTTTGGGTATATGGACCTGCTGCTCGGACGAGGAAATCTCGACGATTGTAAATTCCTGTCCTCCTTTGACTTAGAAATGTAGTGTGTGTGAGTGGAATGAGATAACATGCCCTTTCGTAGAAACCTGTCGTCTCCCATCATTTGTAAAGGCACGAGAATGTAAATTGAAAACCGTTTATCATTTACATATGTATGCACTTAGGCATAATTCTATTCGGATCCGTTCATGAACATCCGATAAGGCGCGGAACGACATAATATAGCTTTCCGCTAAATTCCGGTGGATGCACCTCATCCGTAACATCCCTCTGTAAGAGCGGACGCGAGGAGAGCGTTTTCGATATCTTTTCCGGTTTCTTCCTCGATTTGGTTTCACGTTTCGAGTGCTCAGCTTTCGATATGCACCCAATCTATCACGCGCCCCTTCTCTACGCCAACTGAAGAGGATTGCTCATTTGGAAGATCTTCTCTCTCATCTTATTGGAAAGTTTCCTCCGGTTATTCCAGCCGTGCTTCAGTCGTGAGAATCTCGCCGGAGAAGAGTGGGAGAAACTTTTCCTTTTATTCAGCTTTTTTTTCTTTCCTCTTTTAGAATAAAAACAAGAGAGCGGTGATCGCCCGTCCTCCACTGGGTGAAAGGCTATACAAGGATCTCTAGAGATGACCCTCTTTCATTGCCTCCGGGAAGAACGCCTTTTCTCTTTCCGAACCACTTTTTCCCCTCAAAGCTTTTCGTTTATGATCGAGCCTTGGGAATTACGTCACCTTTTCCATAAAGCCAATTGCTTTTGAGCGCGGAGAAAGGAATTTCTTTGCATTCGAAACGGATGTTTTTTCGCCAAAAGGCGTCGAAATTTCCGGAAGAAATGAAGGGACGTGAGAGGCAAAGATGTGCTAGAATCGTTGTCGATATTCTTTATTCGAGACTTGTTTTCCTTTCTTCTTTCTTTTTTTGAGAAGTCATCATCCTGAAGGACGGTTGGGTCCTCAACTCATCCACCATTAGCTATAAAAAACTTTGGAGAGGGAGTTAGAAAGATGAGGAGCTAGGTAGTTTGCCTTTGGTTACCTCATTCAATTAGAATGCTATAAATGAAATAAGTTCACTTACGCGAGGCACATTTTCCATACGCATAACATTAACATTTAATAAGGAGTGATCAGCATGAAGATCATTTCACTGCATCGCCCACGCATAGCTTTCATGGAATCACAGCCAAGAACAAGACTGAGACCAAAGTCAATCAACAATCCACTTCCCGCTGTTATGTATCAAAAACAATTAAAAAGCATTCCATTAATCAAAGTAAGCTTTGATGAAATATTTTTCATTAATATACGATGTTTTACCGCAAAGGATCTCTTGTATTACGGAGTCAAAACCACTCGGAAATGTTTCCTTTAGTTTAATCAAAGACATATAATACGATATCCATGACTTCAACTTCACTTTTCCTTCATGTGACACGAAATAGCAGACTGTCGATTAGTCAGAGCAACAATTCCACCTGTGAGGGAGTTATGCATAATTTTCTTGAGATCTTGCGTAATGAGAGAAGAGAATTAATATGCGTCATGCATTTAGGGGTTTCGATCAGATCATCACTTTCCTTCTGCGTAAATACTTGACCGACGTATTAGGGCTCTTGAAGAACATTGATTTGCGATCAAGTTTAAAGGTCGGCTCTAGGGAAAAGGCAAAGGAAACAAAAAGCTTAAGAAATCGGGAAATGGAAAGTACACACCTTTCACACTATTCCCTATCTGGTTAGACGATTTATCAACATCGCATATTCACAATGCTCGTTCACTCTTTTATATTCCGTATGGATACCGATTTAGCTTCGGGCTCACCCATAAATCTTTCCATTCATTCCCCTATTAAGCTATGCAGGTCCTATAGGATATCACCCTCCACATTAGATTCGAATTTCTTCTCACGGTCTTCCTCTCCCTTTCAAACCACTCAATCTTTCATCATAAACATCCTTTGTAATCTTCTTAATCTTGTCCTTATCTATAAGCCAACGTAACTCATGAAACGTAATTCTGTCCGTGGTGAATTTCAGCCCGTCCACGCTCTTTCATAGCCTTTCCATTACTGAATTTCCCGTTTTTTTAAACCTATGCCCTTCGCATAATCCATTCCGTCTGCATTCGGCAGTGAAAGTGTAATTACCATCCAAATGCGTTTAAAGGAGGCTAACAAAGAGGTAGTTAATGACACGGAGAGCCTTGTGATGAAGAGGACTGTGTTTATGTGAAAGAGAAAGTGTGATCCTTGTGTGCCTGAGGGGTTGAAGTCCATGGATCTATGTAGGAGTGAATGAAGAAGCTTGATGGTCTTCGCCGATGTGGTTTCCAAAAGATGCATCGGGATTTTTTTGAAAGGAGAGAAGCTTTTTACGAGTTATAATTTTAATTCGTATGAATGTGCAATTTGCCATTCGAGCCAGGTGCCAAGTTGTTGAGAAGTTATAAAACCGTGAAATTCCTTAAGTAGATGCTTGAGACGAAATTTACACCTTTGGGCGATGTCTTGTGGAAATCCATCGCGTAAAACGAAAAGGCGCTACTCCGTTAAAGCTACCGAGCTTATTCTAATTGTCGCACGATCCAATGCGGGTTGAAAATGAGGGCAAGTTTGGCTTTAGTTTGAATGGAAAAGAATTGTATCTATTTTATAGTTACAACTTGATTTTTTCAGAACCCTATTGTATAACGCAATGTCAAAAATCTGATTGAAATTCAGTTTTTATAATTACCCCTGTGTTTAAAGTATTGAACGTTTGATCTTAATTTTCAGAAACCATTTTTCTTAATCATTAATCTTAATTCGAGAATTTTACACATTTTTGTGTAATACAATACAATATAAATTGTCTTTATTGGGTGATTTTGAGATTAGGAAGTCCCATATTCAATTTAACTCTTGTCATATAGATTGTTATCAAATAATGTGGAAATAGAGATGAAATATGGAAAGCAAGAATGGTTTTGTGAAGCAAATAAAAGAATGAGTCAATTTCAATTACAGAAAAAATATCCACTGAAGAAAAACACCCACTAAGAGTGGGGGTGTGAAAACCTTATCTCAGAGAGAGAGAGAGAGAGAGAGAGATCAAAGCATAAAATGTAATTTAAATTTCAAAAATTATTTACAGAAAAAATAAATACCAGAACAAAAATTTATTTGTTATAGCAAGTTGTAGTAGTAGTAGTTTAGTAGTATGAACATCAGATTCAGATTCTTAATCATTTTGAATTTATCATTTCACGGGATGTGAAATTTTATGTAATATTTATCGTCGATAATAAATTTCATTTTTCTCTTATTACGAAAAGGTTATTATGACAGCAACTTTGATAGAACAGCGCTGCGGTGACCATGACGTAAAACTCACTGAGCCAGACTAATTACACATTATTTCTGTGGAGGGAATAAATAGAGAAATGACTTGATCGTGCGTAGCACTCTCTAATTATGCTTGGTTTGGTCAGTTCGGTTGATTGTTTTTATTTGTATTGCCTAATGGAGTGTCGCAGAGCGGAACAGATATTTTTCTAACATATCAAGGAAACAACAAATGAAACAGACACTGTACTTCATCTGCAGGAAATATATCTATTACATTTATTGTGATGATGGACTTGTATGTACGTCATCAAAGCCGCATCGGTTGAATTAATTATATCAATGATACTTCCATTGTTATCATATTGCATATTTTTGTTATATTTCATCCTCCAATTCAAAATAAAAATGAAAATATAGTAATAATTCATACAATTCAACATTGTAAGACAGGTCTATAGTTTTAAGTCCTCAACGAAATTCAAATATATAAGCTAATTTATGATGTGCTTCCAAACACAGAAAGAAAAAGTAATAATATTAAGGAGCAAATCTTAGTATTATTCCATATTTTTCATACATTCACTTTGAATAAAGTAATGTTTAAGTGAATCTTATTGCAATTGATGTATGCCAAATCATGTTTTAACAGGTTATGACGACGCAACAAAAGAGAAAAGAAAAATTGAAGTTCTCCAATAGAAATAGACGTAATAAAAACTACTTGCGATTATATATCAGTTAGAAACGTTCAGTTATATCATTATAGAGAATAGGATAAATTAGTGAGAATTTAATTATTTATTTAGAGAATGAGAACGCGTATCTAATGCCTAAAAACGTATTTTCATATAACCTCTCAACGTAAAATAGTTATCATAAGAAATTTTAATACCTTGGTGTAATTTACTAATATTTTTCTTCATCAATTCAAGTGTTAGTTTTACAGCAATTTCTAATTTGATTTTATGTCACAGAGTTTCATTATTTCAATAAAATTAAAAATCCTTCATTTAAAATATGTTACGTAAATGTTTATTTATGCAGTACATGATGTCGATGAAACTTTTAATCTTTTCGAAAATTTCAATCTAAACAATTTAAATTTTTATTATTATCGTTATTTTTTAATAGCTACTCTTCTAATGTTTCTCTAATTTTATTATGTTATACCAATTACATTTTACCATTGCTCTTGAGAACACTTTTCTTGAGGCAAATTTTCTTATTTATCTCCTAAGCTATTCTTGGGAGAGTAAGGAGAAAGGGTTTTGTAGAGAGGGGAGGAGAAGGTCTTATAGGAAAATAAGATAAATTTCCTCACTCCTTATCCTGCGTAGTACACCTCCATGACCCTCCAGACCAAGGTAAGGATTATGGGGTTGGGGTTATAACCGATGGCTGGGTGCTTTACAGTTGCGGTGTGCCAGCGTCTCTCAGCTTTTTCCATTTATAACTGTCACTCTCTAGTACTTTTCCTCCGGAAGTTACTCTAAAATAATTGCTCCAGAAGCCATATCAATCCCCGTAGTCTTCATGTATATCGATGTTTCTCCAATTTATTTCAGCTTTGCGCATTTGATTTTCTCTTTCCGAGTGTTTTTTAAGATTTCAAGATCTTATCCTTGTTTGTCTAGCTATCTATTCTCATCTTTTCCTGCCACTGTTGAGAACTGTTTAAGAATGCCGTTGTGACTAATTCAACCCAACTCTGACTCGTTTTTCTCACACAGAAAGTTTCTCTATCATCGTCAAACCGAAAGTCTGCCCCATCTTTCCATCGCTATTCACATAGCCATTATAAATGAACATTGAAGCACTTCATATCTAGCATTGCATTTCTAACTTCCCTTTCTCTAAGCTCTAAGCTCCAACCAGTTTAGCTCTCTAAGTCGTGGGAACACGCAAATCCTTTCGCGGTACAGGGTTGGATTTCAGAGAAAAGTACTAACCCAAAGTTATTAATGGGACAAGAGTTGAATGAGAAGGACGATAATTATTATTAGATTAAAATTACCGTACATACTTGAGTATAATCCGACCCAAATATAAGCCGAAGCACCTAATTTGTCACATAAAACTGGAAAAACTAATTGAGTCGAGTATAAGCTTAGGGTGGGAAATGCAGCTGCTACTGGTGAATCACAAAATAAAATTAGATACCAATAATGTTCAAATAATTGAGGCATCGGTAGGTTAAATGTTTTGGGTATTTATTTCAAAGAAAAACGAAGTAAAATAACTATGTAAATGGAAAAGAGGGTCAACAATTTTTAATATCCTAGCCATTTTTAATTTCCCACTAAGGCAGACTTTTTTCAGCGAAGAGTTGGACCCTGACTCGAGTATAAGCCAAGGGGAACTTTTTCAGCATAAAAAATGTGCTGAAAAACTCGGTTCTACCCGATTGCATACTGTAAATACTTTTCTTAAACTTACAAAAGTACAGCAAATAGCCATCTATTTTCTTGTTTACGACTACCTTTACATCCAAAAATTCAATAAAATTACTTAGATTAGAAGATCAATTACGTAGATTAGACGAGGGAGGTATTTAAAGCCTCTTTAATAACATTATTTGATTATTATCAGATTATTTGATGTGTTGGTAAAGCTGCTGTGAAGTGTATTTTATTCATTACAACTGGCAATATGTCGAAATAATAAACATGTTTATCGATCATCTTGATAACCACCGTAATTTGCAAAAGATACGAATTTAATAAACGGGTAATTGAAGTAAATATTCGTCGATGCGTGAATACGGTAGCTCTTCGTTGCTTTTGATCGATAAACACTCTCTCGAGTCTTCAAAACAGAATTATAGCCGTCAAATAGATATGCAGTGATTGAGAGACCACCATCTCGAGGAGTGACGCTGGAGAAAGGGAGTGCTGATGAAGAAGATTCGATAGAGGTCGTTTTCGGCATACTTCGGAGGAAAAGGTGCCATCAAGCTCTCCTGAGCGCGTTGTCCGCAGGGGAGAGATTGCCCCCGCGGTGTCACGTGACCACATAAGGCACGTTTAATGGAGGAGAAAGTTCCCTTTGCCCTTCTCTTCCCTATTCTCCATTACCTCTGAATAATTGGCGACGGGATGAAACATTCTTCACATCCGATCGCATCCGTTACTTTCACAATGTTTATTTTCCATCGGCACTTCCATTTGGGATATTTAACGTCTTTAGATAATCTACGCTTTTATCAGACTCACTTAAATGTACCATAATCTCCGGTACAATTTAAACTGTTGAGAAGTAATGGATTTTCCCACTGTGAAACGCAGTAAGGAGGAAGTCATAGCAGAGATTTCAAACTACTGCTGAAAATGTAGCTTAATAGAGGTACGTTGAAAAGTAGCTAAGAAGACATTGAAATAGATTAAAACATTGTTGAAAAGTTGGCTGAGAGTCAAATGGGTTAAATCGCTTTCATCGATATAATATCAGTTTAGATGCTACACGAATTTCAAGTATAATATTAATTTATGAACCTTTCATCGACTTGAGGTAATACTCTAGATTTAAATTCAATTCGAACATGTTATGTCACAAGAACTTTGAGAAATATCTTCGTACGAGAACAAGCTGTATTTAGTGCAAAATTCCCTGAAGTAGAAAAATCAGTCTCTAAAAGATGGAAAAAGTTTCTACATATAGAGATAGACTCGCTGTATTGAAAACAATAGATAAAAACTTGATTAGCATAACAATAACAATAAAAACATTAGAGGGTCAGATTACGCTTTGAAAGATTTTGAAAGGCTATTCTTAGAACGGATTAAATTACGCTGAGGCACTTAAAGAACCTCACAGGAAATCAGAGGATAGCAATTTACTTATGTTGATGTATCAGCGTGAACACACAAGCCTCAGTTTGTCTACTCGTAATCTACCCGCATTAAGTAGGTTACTCCATCGCAAAAAACGTTTACCCAAACTCACTCCTCGAGAAAAGTGGTTTAGCCGCGTGATATTTACGTGAATAAATAAGTTGGCTGAAGATTGGAAGATCTCTTTAGTTTAGATAGTGGGCTTGAGAGCACAATAGCGGCAACCTTACGCACGGGGAGTGCAGTTTTCAATGCAGGGCGCATCCCGCTTATTTATACTTGGAGGTGAAGAGAAAGGGAGGATCGTGACTTGTGGGTCAGTCGGCACGATGAGCACTCACTTTCACTGGCGGTAAGGCTCCTTTCGTTGTGTCCGGCGCATTCTTTGTCCCGAGGCAGATCTTCCCGTGACTCTCCGTAATACGTCCCTCGAAGCGCCGACTGCATCTTTCTTATCGCAGTTACAGATTTCGCGAAAAAGCAGCCTCTCGTTCCATCTTGGGATTTCGCTGATGGACGTTGGAAACGAGACGCTTTCCGCCTCTTTATCTCCCGAAGATCCTTGCCCCACCGAACCCCACAAACTTTCAATTCTCTATTATAACTCAACCCCTTCCTTGAACTTTTTTACCCGATTACCTCATTCGTGTTCCTACCACCATATCTTGACGAATAGAATGTTTTTATTATTTTTCCACGGTGTAGATAAGGGAAATGTATCTTTAATTTGTTTTATCTCGATCTTGGGTGTGACTGTTTGAAAGTAACTGAGGTGTGAGCGATGTTGAATAATGGTATTCATTCTGGTTATTCGTTGAATGCCACGAAAAGTAATTCATGGGGCCATTGTGCTGCATTTAAGTGAACTTTATTCTATTATCATCAGGATATCATTCCGTGTCTCTGAGAAAAGCTAGCCTAGAATTAAGAAAACTTTGCCTAGAAAGCCTCACTAATTATCCAAAGCTTTTGGTTTCCAATTTGTTTAATTAATTAATAAGCTGATTTGTTATTTTTTTGAGATTAGAGTAGTTAAGAAACCTCTTTAATGCCTTATGCAGTAATCGCCATTTTTTTCTTTTTCAGTCACTTGTTTAGAGCATACGTGTTGTTTCTACAATACAAAACGTATTTATCGGGTGAAATTGGGAGTCTTCCATCTAACCCTGGCATATACACATGAAATTAAAACATAACAGTAATAAATACAGATTGTCATAAAGTAATGTAGAAATAGTTGGATATATGGAAATAAATAATGAGCAAATAAAAAAAAATATGTTTATTTTAATCACAGAAAAAATATCTTCTGCTAGAAAATACCCGCAAAGAGAAAAATGGGGGGTTTAAAATCTTCGAAATGTGGAAAAAAAGGTTGAAAGAAAGAGAAGATATGGATTAGAACAAGAAAGTTAATTCGCATTTCAAAAGGTATTTACAGTAAAAGGAAATAGTAGAACAAAATTATTCGTTGTCATAGAAAGTTGAATATAAATTTTTAAAATATCAAAATCCATATTGAGGAAACTTTTAGTAAACCACAGAAAAGGTACAGCAAAGACCATGGTTTCGCAGCATGGCTGCATCACCAGGTCGTTTCTGTACCTTTTCTATGGTTTAGTAAAAGTTGCCTCAATATGGATTTTGATATAATTAATAACTACCACAAAGTTACGCCTGATTCCGTGTCGTTTGTTGAATATAAATTTCTTTAGTGTTATGGACATAAGATCCACAGTCATCTATATTTTATGTTACAATATAACAAACAATACATTTATGTGCGGCTAACGTGTTTATATTTTTCCAGTAATCGTTTTTTGTTAATTTTATTTTTCTTCTTCGATTGATTCGTTAAATGCTTCAATGTATAAGTTCTGGCCGTTTTAATATCGTAATAAATAAACAAAGAAAAACGTGAGTGTGCGGAAAGCGTTAGAAATCAAGATTGTTAGAAGGGGACCTTTAGGTAAGATGTTTACTAAAAGGAGAAAGTACGCCTTTCAATTTCGCTTGTGTGGGCATAATGATTTGCGTTGTTAATGTCAATTGTCAATTGCTGTAGCCGTGACCAGAGGTTGATGCAGTCGTCCAAAGCAACTGCTGAAATATCTCTAAAGCATTCCGCTTCCAATTCGCCCTTTTTAAGCAAATGTTAAAGACTTTTAGCACCTTACATTCTTGCCATCTTCAGAAGTGATATTTCGTTGAAAAACAAATATTATCTTTCCAAATAAATTTTGCTGTTTTTATGTTATTTCAGTTACATTTTATTTTAGGAAATAAATGATGAGATAATGAAACATCTAGCATACAGTATTTAATTTGTATGACTATTTACTCTCTTGGCAATTTTGGTTTTATAAATTTATATTCTCGTAGGACTCAAGGTCTCGGCTTAAGAAAGATGGATACTTAATTACCCTGTGTCTCAATTTACGTACTCATTCGCGAGGACAGAAGATGCTAAAGTAAGACATGAGCATTATTTCCAACTCTTAAACGACATAACAAAGAAAGTAAGTATAATGTACCTAGAAAGCAGTGGACTTATCCCAACCGCATCAGAAGAGAAGGAAGCGGTGAGACGATGCTCTGATGAGAATTTGCCAACTCTCAGTCGTGCACGTGTATTCGCAATCAAAAGACCATCTCATTCACGAATGCACTCTTTCAGAGACATCATACTGGACTAATAAAACCCAGATGTCTCTGTTGACATCATTACGGAAGACCGAATGTCATTTCTAAAAGATACATCTCTGGTGCTTCTCTGGAAGACTACTCTTCAATTATAGCTAATTACTAGCTGTTGTCGCGGCCTACGCCACGTCGCGGCCTACGCCACGTCGCGCTTTCAATAGTTTTTTTATCTGTATACTAACCGCGAACAAAGAGAGTGGTAGTTTAATAATAGCAGACTCCTAGAGTGTTTTTCACGATAATTAAAGAGAACATTGTATTTAACCACCTCATCGCTTCTTTTCTAAAATGAAATGTAAGTAAAATAACATGAAAAAGGCGAAATTTATGCAGACAGTTACGCAGACACATTTATGAACACGTTGATCAATAGAATGACTCTCTTGTAGGTGACAATGAATGTTTAGTGTTACAAGATATTGATATGTGTAAAATAAATCGAATTCAAAGCGGAATGCTTCCAAATATTTCAAAAATTGTAGCTTTCATAACCTTCGGTTATGTAAAAAAATACAACGAAAGCTTACTTGTGCTTGTAATGTAAATAACATATGCTAAGAGGAACTTGTCATTTAATAGAGTGAAAGTGATTGCTTCATTATTAAGCTTCAGTGGTTGAGACGTCCACAAAAATAAGATATATAAACGATGATGTAAAAATATTACGTTTGGTACAGAAATTCCTTTCGAAATTCCTCAGTGATTTCTAAAAGGGAATATGTAAGCAAAAAAACAACACAGTGATCATAAATGTGTAGAAAAGAATCCAACACCTCTAATCTATTCATAGTTCTATATATTAATTCTGAATTAAGATTATTCTTTTTAATCGCCTAATTAAACGTGGCAGTTTGTTAGTTTTATTACCTATCGCCTTCCTTTGCAGAGATTATTTAAATATTCCAGGGACTTAATCCAACGCTTATGACAATGAATCCTTAAAAAGGATTTATTGGAACAATAATATTTACTGACATAATAAATTTACACGATTCATGGATGCGAAAATTGGTGTTTTCATGCGCAAAACAAAATACAAATGAACATTTCAGAAATATTTTCTTCCGTAGAAGTACAAGATAGTAAGTAAAATAGATTTGAGGTTTTTTATTATATTGAATTAATATCTTTATATTCATCAAGCTTATAATAACACTTTCCTAGAAAAATCTTTCTTCATAGTTCTTGCGAAACGCATTTAGATTTTCCTAATTGTGAACTTTCATTAATTTCCAGCCTCAAATGTCGATTAAATCTTCACCGCCCACTTGAAAACGCCCACGATTGGGTGGACCAAGTAGGCGACCTCTGACCTATTCAGTGAGATATCAAGTGGAAGGCATGTAGGTGTCAATCAAGAAGTTAATTGAATTTCGAACCCCTGCACGACCATATTGGCGTGAACGATATGCGGAAGTAGATTTCTAGGGAAATGGATTTTAATCCAAACTTTAATTTAAAATTGGCATCTTCATCGAAACGATTGCCGAAATTTTATCGAAAAACTGCAGGGCAGGGATTTTCACCCTTAGACAAGGTGATCATCGAAAGGGATTTCTGTACTTTTTCAAAGTAATATATTTTTATTTTTGAAAACACGGTAAGATTTATCATTATTACAAACAAACCATTTATTAACACTAATTATGGCCCCAGGTGTCAGAGAAAGGTTGTGAAAGGTTGGCTAACCAAGCCAATCGACGTCATAATGATGACAGCTTTGAAAGTGGAGGATTTTGTTTTTATTTTTCATATTTTTGAAATTAAAAAGGTTATTATTCTACTTATTTCTAGTTCCTTTATAAAGGAGGGTTTAATAACACCCTGAAGAATGTTCGCATTAATTACACGAAAGATAGATAGTATTCTGAGTTGCAGAGTTGTAAATATATAAATTTCCAGATATAAATTAGTTGGATGACCTTTGAATAAAATTATGCATATGATTAAAAGTAATAAAACTAAATTATTTGATCGCCAAGTAAGGCACGATAAGCAAACGACTTGAAGATGACGAAGTTATTTCTAATTTAAACTAGAAATGTATAAATGTCCTTAATTTTATTATTTAATGCTAAATTTATCGTTGAATATAGAATTATACCCCAAATTTAATGTTTGGATTAGTTAATTTGTCGTTTCTTAAAAGATGGGATAAGATGCAATGTATAAATTTCCAAACATTATTATAAATCAATTTAAAATTTTCAATTTGGTGCACAGCGTATTGTGGTATTATGTATAGAGTATCCAGTGGTTTAGGGTATGTGTGTATTTATATCGAGACAGTTGTGTTCATAAATACAATTACTTTGGCCTTCTCGCATCTCTTTGTAATAATAATAATTATTGATAAGATAACGGGTGATTCAGAAAGGAGAGAAAACAGAAATTCTCACGAGAACGAAGTGGAGCTATTTAATTGCAAAATCGGTGCAACTTTTCCATGTAAGGGAAAATGAGTCCTTTCACATTGCACTCACTGGTCACGACTCAAGATTCACGAACTGCTCTGTAAAGCTTAATCAGTTAAAAGGCGGATGTAGTTACACGGAATGGTCATGCTCTCTGATGATAACCTTACCTCGGAGATGCGAGATCTTTTACAAAGAAATTTCGTTTGAAATCTCCGTTAATCTAAACCATCGCCTCGGTTCTAATCTAGGTTAGCGGAACAACAATTTAACATCGAAGAACTTAGGTACACTACTTTTCTCCTTATATTGTACATGCTCTTTTCTTATAAATCCATTTCCGTGCTGCCTTGTTGTCTGAATGCTTCGAAAGTGTAATTTATTTCTATAATGGGTTTTGTTGCTCTTGCTTTCATACCTTTTTGAATAAAATATAGGGTGAGGCAGGGAGGTTTGACGTATTTGGGATGGGTATGAAAGATGGGGTAGGGGGAGTAGCTCATTCGAAATTGTTGGCAATTAGTCATCACTGACTGATGCTATTTCAGTAAACATGGAAACATTGATGGTTAAACATCCCGTCTTTGTTTTTGAGACCCTTATCTAAATCGGTAGTTTGGTGGCACTTAATGCAGCGCAGATTTCGTACTCATTTCATTATTGCCCTGTGCCGTTTCATCTCTGTTTTTGGGGCTATCTGAAATCTAAGCTTTACATCAGCTAACCACGCAGTCTTGAGGCACTTTTAGATGCCGTCACCCAAGGAATTCGAGCGATTTAATTTGCTATGCTCAAAAAAACAAAGAAAATATTTTCCCCTCGTCTTCAACAAAGCTTAAATAGTGGGAAACTTGGACTTGGATGGCCGGTATTTGAATGATACTCCTTTTAAAATATAAAGTTAAAATTCCTTATAAGATTCCGACAACTCTTTGCTCTATGCGGTTTTCCTCAGTTGTCTATGTCTATGTAAGAACCCGGCAAGCCGCCTTTCGGCGTGTGGCAGGGGGTGCAAGCACCTTGACTCTATTTTCCTAAACGGTTGCTTTCGCGTATACTTCGCGGAAAAAATGAACTTTTTAAAACGATTCGTTCTAGCATCTATTTCCCTAATCTTTCGGGCAGTATCAGCACGGCCCAAATAACAGGGGTGTCGCATTATATCGGTTACATCATCTGAGAACGTAATTTCTCTGAACTTATTTAATAAATTTGTCCTTTGAATTTTTCTTATATCTTCTAATGATTCCCATCCGGCGTCCTGTAACATCTGAGTGACACTCGCTGATTTATCGTTGCAATTCTTTACAAATCGCCTTTCGTTGTACTTTTTCTAATAGCCAGTTCTGATGATGGCGTGATTTGTGCCGAAACTAGTCAACTTGCGTGTATTCGTATTGTTGAATTTGTACAGTTTTTGTTATTATACTTTTTATTTCTTATTTTTGTATTTTGTAATGGTATTATTCAGGTAGTATTTTAAAACATAAAAAATTGCTATTCGTCACAAAATAACTGTGCATAAAGTTTTCTGAGATTTATCACACTTTCCGGGCGGACCATATACGATATACTTGTATTAGTTACTATTCTTTTGGTACAGGAGAATGATGAACTAGAGAACTACTTTTTGGTACTAGAGGAAAATATATGTTCCATTCTGTTTTATCTCAGTCTTGCTCGTGGCTTTGATAATGGGAATTCTACTGAGGTATGAATAATGTTAGATACTGACATTCATTTAAGTCTCTCTTCATCGAATGCTAAGCTAAGTGTAATTCACTGGGTGTTGCACATTCTTGGACTTATCTCGCTTGTCTGTTCCACTCTGGCTTGGTGAGTAGAGCAAGGGAAAACTACCTCATTCCTCATTCTGGTTATTATGCCTCATTCCCTCTCAAAAGCTTTCGTTAGCTAATGGTGTTGGGAATCCAGTCTAACTTCAAGTAGTAGACTTTACACATTAGGTTACGTAAATATTCATCAATTTACTGTTAAATATCTGTTCTTCTCTTCTTGGTCACCATCACGTTGGATTGAAACTGTAAATGTACGTATTTTACAATCTCCTTTACGCTTTTTGCATAAATCTCTATTTACCCACACTAATTTTGGCTATTCAGATAGTGATTTTATTGGAGTAACCTTTCCTTTCTTTAGGAAGTAGTAAAAATCAAAATCCCATGTTATCGGATTAATTGTTTGGCGTTTAGCTACACAGTGATATAATTTCGCAATTTTCAGGAATTTTCTTCGCCTCAATCACAAGATTGCTCAATGTTCTCGATCGATCTCGAACGTTCGATGAATCCGAATATTTTTAGCACAGTTATGTGAATTGAATAGTAAACAGACCTTGCCTGTAGCAATATCAAAATGGAAGTTGAAAACAGATGTTGATACAGTCTATGGTAGTTTTAGATTAACGAACATTTACGACCTCGTAGATAGCGTAAAGAGTAAGGTTAGATTATTTGCCGATGATACCCTGATATTCAGAGAGATTTTGTCAGAGAACGATTGTAATGTACTTCAAAATGACCTGGACGTAATATCAGGATGATGTAAAGATTGACAGCTGGATTTAAATATAAATAAATGCGTTGCCATAAGTTTTACGCGCTCCACAAACATAATTCCCGCGCAGTACCAAATTTCAGGGCATCCATTAGAGTTAGTGCACGACAACGAAAAGCTAGGAGTTACGTTTAGCAGTAACTTATCTTTTAAAGAACATATTCGAGATAAGATAGGAAAAGCGAATAGAATGCAAAGAGTAACTGGTAGAACGTTGAGAGGATGCTCATCGAGAGTCAAAGAAATAGCTTATTTTTCTCTTATTCGGCCGAGTCCAGAATACTGCTGTGCGGTTTGGGACCCACACGAAGTAGGTTTAGTCGCAGAATTAGAGATGGTCCAGCGTAGAGCAGCCCGATTCGTTTGCGGGTTGTTAAGGTTTGATAGCAGCGTTACGGCAATGATTGAGTCCCTCGGTTGGAATTCACTACAGTTGAGAAGATCTGAATATCGACGGAAACTTTTCGAAAAGTTAGGAGTAAGGAGGTAAGTAAGGAGCGAACGCGATCTCCGAGAGACATCGACGAAGCGTTATAGGGAAGTCATCGCAAGGACGGATAATTATTTTTGGTCGTTTTTCCCCAGGCTATTAGAGATTCTAATAGGGAGGAATGAATAATGGTGGTGTATTACAACCCCTGCCATACGCCTCTGGCGGCTCGCGGGGTGAATATCTAAATCTAAATCCAAAATCTAGAAAGGACAACGATCCTTAAGATTATATAAAAGTAAGAAAATCAAGGATGTTTAAAGTGGGAGAATTATGCTAACTGCTATACGGGATTGCACCAATACACCTATGCAGTAAGAAGAGTATCTTTTTACTTTCTCCATATACGAAGTATAGAAGAGTATTGTTTTCATGAAAAAATCGACTTCGAGATTTCATCGGAAATACATGTTTTGGGGTCCCTAGAACACGTTTTGACCATTTTCGGAATGATGTCTGTGTGTGTGTGTGTGTGTGTGTATGTATGTGTGATAGTGGGCGCTCTAACGTGAAAACTATTCGTCGTATCAACACCAAACTTTATATATAGTACTGTGGTGTGAGCTGTCAGAGTTGATTAGTTTTTGGAGTAAATCACTAAACTGGAAGTCGAGCTTTATTCTTCGAAGCAAATTTCCGTTTTTGCAAAATATCTCCATAAATATGATATTTAGGTATATTCTATTATTTATAAAAGTTTTAGAAAATATAATTTACTATAACTTTTGTATTTAACATATTTTTCTATCACTAATTGTTTAGGAGTTATTCGTGAAACACTGATAAACCGGAAGTAGCTGATTATGTACTTTGTGGGCGCTCTAACATGAAAATTATTCGTTGTATCAACACTAAATTTCATACATAGTGTTTTAGTTGGTGTCGTTAGAGTTGATTAGTTTTTGGAGTAAATCGGTTGACCGGAAGTTGAGCTTTACTTTTCGAAGCTCGTTTCCGTTTTTGCAAAATATCTCCATTAATCTGATATTTAGGTATATACTATTATGCATTAAAGTTTTACGTAATGTAATTTACAATAACTTTTGTAGGAAATATATTTTTTATTAACTGATTGTTTAGGAGTTATGCATGAAATACTGATGAACCGGAAGTTTCTGATTATGTAGTCTGTGGGCGCTGTGGGCGAAAGGCCAATTTCATCGTTTTTCTTCGAACATGTCCCAAAAAACATTATTCATAATGTTTGTGACGTAAAAGATAATAATATATAAATTAATCACTCATCTTCCAAGATTAGATGGAATATAGAGTTCGAAAATACTGTCGTAGATAAATATTTACATCTTATATATGGAGAAAGTCATGTGCTGGCCACATCAGATTTTTTAATGAATGTTACCAAAAAGTGTATTTTAGAAAACGCATGAATACAGAATTTAGATAATAATTTGCAAAGAACTATGAATTGGAGTACGATGTTATGTGGAAGTGAAACTTAGATAATCGGAAAGAAGAAAAGGTTTCGGTTGCGAACCATAGAAATACGGATTTGGAGAAGGATACAAGACGAATGAATAGACAAGAAAAACGAAATAGGATTTATAATGGGAAGTTATAGAGAAAATAAATATAATAGAAGGATTTAAAAAAAGAATATTAAATTATTGGTCATGTTCCTAAACATATCAACTTCCTAGAAATGCGATACAGTGTAAAGTATTCATCTACATCTGCATTAATACCTTGCAAGCCTCCTTTAAAGTATAGCGGATTGGGGGAACTTAGTTTTCGTACAAGAATACATTTCTGCATTACTTATAATGATTATGAGATTGACGAATATGTATCAGAAATAGAAATTTTTTTTATATAAATTATATATATTGCTTTTCTGGGCTCAAAGCTCACCTTGACGAGGCTCTTTCTTGAAATCCTGAATATTCAATTAACGAATTATGTCCATTGATTGATTTATTGTATCAATCAAACTTATGCCATCATATTCTGCAGCATTAGCTGATTAAATCACTTTATTTATTAAACGGTTGACAATTAAATCATAAGTGCCCTTTTCTAATCTTTTTCTTTGCCATAAATTTCATTATTGACTGACTCGCATCAGAATTCGAATATTTGAGTGTATAATAAGCATTTAATCTGTGCGCTATTTCAGTATCTTTAAAAAGGCGAAGAAGTTAAATAAACAGATATCCTTAAGCGAGTATAGTACCGAATATTGACATTGCAAATACGCTTTTTTTGTCAGTCGTTAGATGAGCAATATGATAATTAAAACTTAATTTTAAAATAGTTTGTCAGAATTAGTTTTAAATATTATTTTACTTTTTCATTTAAAACTTATAGATAAAACAACTAAAATTAATATAAGAACTATATCGATAAAATTGTTTGGACGAAGCCGTAAAATGTAATCAAATTTTAATGAACGGACTACATTTTTTCGATTTTTCGTAGTTGACAAATTTAAATTTCGTGGAAGACTTATGTCAGTAAATTAGTGATATAACGTCATAGCCTATAAAGTTTGAATGGATTTAAGTTAATTTTAAATCGAATTTTAGATTTATATAGTTAGAAAATCATGACATTCGCGGGGTAGTTTGAAACAATAAGCAGCAGCTCAATTGTTTTTTAAATGATAAGATTCAATCTATTCCCCATAAATCATTTTCTCATCCAGTAACTCAAGGTTGAATGAGAGCGTTTATATAATAAATCGCCTGATAGATCTACGAGTTTTCTCAATACCTACCCAATTATCCTGATAATGAAGTTTGATAGTTTATTGAAATTTGGCATTGTTGTCGTTACATATATACAAAAATCATTATGGAAATAACTAATAAAAAGTTTTCAAGTTGTGAAACTTTTTCTTAGTTATTTTCATCATAATGCAGCTCCACCAAGTAACGGCTTCTTCAATCAATTTTAAGGCATATTTAATTCGAAATAGTATTCCACATAGTAAAGGATAGTCACCAATTAAGGTACTTGATGCTAATGTGCAGGCCATATGCCTAAAACAACTGTATCCGAGAGTGTTAAGTATGAACTTAATGTATGCGTGAAATGTCCTTATCTGTTTTTATAGAAATCGCATCTCAGCAAAATTCTTTTGTTAATTTTTAAAACGGTTTCACATGGTCACTGAGGTAATGCTTATTAACTTTCTACTTTATTGTTTCATAGCCGGTTCTCTGGATTTCCTAAACCTATATTCTTTCTTTGAAGAGAGTCTGGGAAAGGCGATAGTGCTAATGGAAATATTTAATAAGGTGTAAAGGCCTCTGTTTAGTTGCTCTTGTAGATTTCGCCACGACTAATTCAGCGCCCACATTAGTTTCCTTTCCTCCTAAAGTAGAAAATTCAGAGGGAGCTTCACTGTAGAGATAGGAATTTGATTTCTAACAGTCCAACTTTTTTTCTGGAGATTGAAAGTCTGTTTTAAGACTCATTCTCTGAATTATCACGAAAAAAGAGATGCTAGTATCAATTGTGCAGTTCGGAATGAGCGAATCGCCGCAAGGGAAGAGTTGCATCTCGGTGAGTTAGCACCGTCTCCACAGCGAGCAAACAATTCGAAGGCAACTTTCTCTAAAACACTAGGCTCTCCTCTAGCGACGGCCGCCTCTCTCGCGAGTTTGTTTTGGAAATTCCGGTGCCTTTGAAATGTTTGCCCGCCTTCTCAATCGCGAAAAGCGTTATGAAAGAGATTTTACTAATATTGCGTAGGCAGTCATCCTTTCTGCGGTGGGATTACGTCACGGGTAAATAGAACAATGTTCGGCATTGAAAGTCGTAGGAGGCAGATGCATCGCTCCAGTTCCATGATGCGGGATTCTGCGACCTTCGGAAAAATGCTCCACACGCGTGGACGTGCTCCGATCGGCGTATCGTCAAAAGAGAAGCGTTTTTGAGGTAAAATCAGGGCCGGATTAACCAATAGGCAGAATAGGCAGTTGCCCGGGGCCCCCAAATTTAGGGGGCCCCCGAAAAATGAAAATATCTTTGAAAATTTTAAATACACTGATGCACAAAAAACTCATAGTCATTTATATAAGATTCTAATGAAAGATCAATTAGCAGATGTATTTCCGAACACAGAAATAGCTCTTCGGATTTTTTTAACATTGATGATCACAAATTGTTCTGCCGAACAATCCTTCTCGCAATTAAAAGAATCAAAGCTGATGAAAGAGCTACAACGCGACAAGAGCGACTAGACATGTTAGGTATACTTTGCATTGAGTCAGATTTATTGAAGAAAATTGATATTGATATAATTGATGAATTTGCTGAAACAAATGTAGAAAACGACATGTTTAAAATGTAGATGGTAATTTTATTGATATTATTATGTTTTGACTATAAAATTTTTATGAAAGCTATAAGTTTTTATTCTAATCGAAAAAAGAAGGGAACGGACGTTAAAAAGGGTCCCAAATTGATGGTTGCCTAGGGCCCCGTTGAGGGTTAATCTGGCCCTGGGTAAAATCTACGTGTGAAACAACCCCAGAATAATATCAGCGTTTATTTAACATGCTTTGATACTATCACATACATATGTGTTCCTGTTACCATATCCTGATGAATGGAAAATCTTCCATTCGTCATTTGGTACAGGATAGAGAAAAATGGATCTTTCATTTTCTTTTGTCGCAGTCTTGATCGTGGCTGTGATAAAATGAAAGCCACTGTGGTATGTGTAAGCTGAATAGCATGAATAAAAGGTAGATGGGACTTCATAGTCTCAATTTCGCCGAATGAGGTCCAATAAGTATATATGTATTTAATAGTATATGGTAAACAATGGCACTAATTAAGGTCTCTCCTTATGGAATGCTAAAATGTGTCCTCGTAGAATCATTGTGCTTCCACAAGTTCCCCTTATAGCATTCAGACTTGGGGAGGCAAGCAAGGGCAAACTACCTCACTCCTCATCCTACTAGTAAGCCTCATTCCGCTCTACTAGCTCTTGGTAGCTTATGTTACTCCCGTAAGATACCAACCTGCTTTCCGGCTGATTACTTTACCGAAAGACATAAATACATGTACGCAAATACATATATTTCGCGCTATACCTCATGTACTTCAATAATTTTCGAACCTTGCACGCGTCGTCATTTAAAGATGTTCCCGCTCATCTTTCTTACTAATTATTATTCTTTCTTAAGCCCTTGGTCGTCTCTCCAGCCTCTTATTAACATCTTCAGTACTAATAAATGAGAAACCCGAGCCCCTTATTTTCCACAAGATTAAAAAAAATAAAAGTTGACCGATTTCGGCCTTGCAGCCTACATCAGGTTGACTGACCTCATGTAGGCTACAAGGTTAAAACCGGTCGACCATTAAAATAAAAAAATCTTGAGGAAACGTCCGGTTTTCTAATTTATTAAAGGGCGTTCAACGGTAAACTCATATTGAGTTGTTGAATCTTACCCATTATATAAGTATAAATATTGTATTCTTATGGCGTATACCACAATGCCAGATGTAATTAATTTCTTATTCTCTATTTCTCTTTTTCGTATCTTCTCTTATTTCATTGCTATTTTCAATATTTTAGGAAATTTTAAATATAAAAGAAGGGTTAGTATATTTTTCCCCAATATCGCGGTGTCACCTCTCCATGGGTATTTTATCTTGATGTAGATATTTTGTCAAGCTTCAGTTGCTAAGATTCATCCCAATTTTCATTGTGAACGTTACACAAAATTCGAGGTGAGGTGAAACAAGTGGACTTAAGGCTAATATTTCCATAAAGCCAAGATATTTCTGTTATTACAAAGCATTCTGTTAATCGTTTTTTCGTAAAATTTTCACATGAAAAAAGCTATCAAATACTTTTATTACTGTTATCATTATCTTTCTAATTTATATATTCATTATGATTTTCTGTCTTAAATTTTTATTTTGTTCTGGAACTTACCTCTCTCATTAAAAAAGAATAAGAGTTGAATAGCAGGGATTACTTCTGTATGATTTCCCGAAAGAAAGAAGTCACACTAAAGTTATTATTGTTTTTTTTTAAGACAAGTTGAAGGGATTACACGCTCGAGCTGCGTCAGCAAAATCTTGGCAAAGTTACAATCCATTCATTGATTTTTTTTATTATTCAAACCATAATATTCTAGCAGCACTTTCTAGGACTGTAAGTACTACACTACTACAAAAGGTAAATACGGAACACAATCAAATAACACAAAATCAATCACAATGCCAAAACAGAAAATGAAACAACAACGATAAGATAGTAAATACATACGGAGTGGAAGCACTTAAAAACGAACCACTTTTTGTATTCTGCATATAACAAAAGATAAAATTGCTTTAGCTTTTTTGAGAGGTATGCGATGTTAGCGATTACCGCATTTTGACCACTCGCCCTTCAACTCCTTGAAGAACACAAACACCGAATCAAGGAAAATGTTTACAATCTTCACTGACAACATTTTTGTCAATTGCTAAATATGCATCGATGCAAATATATTAGATATTATCCTTATTTCAGAAGATTTTATTAAAAACATCGGAATTGAGAAAAATACCAAAACTTCCTCAACTTACCCGGGTTTACTTACTAGCCTTACTGAATACGTATTCAGTTGAATTGATCAAGAGAAATCAATTAAAAGTGGCACATTAATAATCTAACCGTTTTATTTTACGAAAACACTATCAAAAATTACGTTGATATAAATAAAGCTTGGTTGCTACAGACAATTAAACAAAATTTGAATGTTTTAGAATTCTCATATATTTTTCCGTGAGATTGTTCACAGGATATTGTTTGTAACAGCAAATGTTTATAATTTAATTATATACATAATATATATAAATTTATTAGTAGAATTTCTTCTATATCATATAGTCTATCTCTTATTTACAGCATTATTTTTAACTGATCGAATTCTCAATTTTTTCTTATGGATTAACTGATGAGCTCAAAATCAACAATTGCCTAGGTCGTCAGGGAGATGGGTTGTTTACAACCTCAACATTTCCATAAAATATTGCTGTATTTTATCAAAATGTTCGCAATTTCGAATCGTAATCGGCATTTCACGAGCAAAATAAGAAACTTTATTTACTTTCCCTTCTTTTGGTGGTATTCTCGAATTTTAACAACGATTCTTTCTAATTAAATTTTGCAAAAGAAATGAGCCCTGCAACTGATAAAAGAGAAGTTTACGTGTATTCCTTATGGAACCGTATTATAAACTCCTGGGTTCGAAACCGGGCCTTCTCAGTAATGGGAATAGTTTTCCTAGGGGTTTCTAACTCGTAAAAACACAATACAGTTTGTTTCGAATCTCTATGTCGAACCGTTTCAGAAATAAAGGGGGGACGGACGGACGGACTCTTCGCAAATTACATATAAGGATTACAATTTATCACAAAACGAATTTACAATTTCGAACTGCAAACCTACTTATTCATTGAAAAATGAGACGTAAAAATATTTTCATACTTCTCGTGAAGAACGAAGATCTGATACAACAGAGACAGAATGTTTTCTCTGGAAAATAGAGCAAAATTGCAAAATACAATACAATGCAATTTAAAGTAAAAGAAATTGGTCCTACAATTTTTTAAATTTTAATCATGGTAATTAAAGAAACGAAAATTCCTTTTCCTAAAATTTCTCCGCACCAGGCATGATTTGATGATAAAGGAACTCTTTTGTTTGCTTTTTTCATTACTTTTTGTAGCTCTCTGTTCTATCGAAGATCCCTCTCACTCGTGCGAGGGTAATTCTGAAGCATGTCATTTCATTTTTGGTATTTGAGTGTGAAATCATCTGAGAATCATATTCCCATGCTTTTCCTTTGACTTTTCTCATTACCGAAGCCTTATTTTCGATCCCCTCTTGTCCATCCGTTCCTTTCCTTTGGTTTATTTTCCTTTGAGAAATTTAGACGGAGCATCATTGCGTTTCCTATGGCTATCAAATTACTCTACAACAAACATGAACTGAAGTTGTTTCTTTGCTTTCAATCATAAATTACAGATCCAAAATGGATAGGATATGTATACATAAATGGATATATAATATACGGGATAAACACTTATCATGGATTTAAGTATTTATCCCATATATTTCCCTATAATCACAATCGATTCATAATAACTGAACCATTAAATTGACAACAAAGAATATCGAAATAAAATTTTACTCAGCCCAAGTAAGCATGGGCCTTGAAAGTTCAGTAGTGTGAGCCTGAGTGCCAGTCCCAGTCATGTATTTTCACTAAATTTCGATATAAGCTAAAAATGTCCCAATTGACACTATTTTTCAGTTCTTGGAAACTATTACATTATTTTATAGAGCGAAAATATATCCCCTCTGCTACTGTTTTTCACATCATTAAAAATGCAATAATTCTCTCTCGTCTCTGGGTAAAGCAGATGTGGATTAGGACCAGGTGATTTAAGCGACCGCCTAAAATGTTTTTGGCATAATCAGAAATTATGAATATCTCTAATTCAAAACTTCAGCGTCACCAAAAAAGTAACAATTTTAATATTTCTCTTTCTAGTGATAGTAATGGGAGATTACAACTAATAAGTGATAAAAAGTTTAGGCCAATAGACCAACTCCATAGATTTAATAAATGGGTGGATGCAATGAGTAATACATAGTTGTATTACTCATTGCTTGATAATGGAATAACGTCCGAAACCGGTTGCGGTATTAAAAACTTTTAAAGTGGAATTTTTTGCACAGCTATTTCCACCCATTTATTAGGATGGAGTTCCACAAAGTTAAAGCTTCTTTGATTGATTTCATCCGTAGATTTAGATTGACAGAGGAATTTATCACCTTGAGAGTAGGGAAACAGTATCTTAGACACGTTGAAGCTAAAGAAAATAAATACATTTTGATTGACACATATTTGCGAAGTTCAATTTGAGAACATGTGTGCCTGGACAAAGTATAAAGCCTGCCTTTAATAATTTAGCAACCACAAGATCGACCTTAGAAATTCAACTTTCATATTTAGTCCTTAATGTATTCGAGTAATTATGACTATTATGGTATGATTTATTCGCTCATCTAGATTTTCTCGCCATAATTTCAAAGAGACCGGATAAATTCAACCGCCTTAGGCCTCGCGCCTTATAAGCACGCTCCTAGGATACAGGTTAGGGGAAAATGTCTCCATCGTTTAATCTTATCTCCTCTCCTCTTTCCCATGGCAACTCTTCTCGGTCGGCTTAACCCCTTCATAAAACTTGTGCGAGTTTAGTTGTTTACGGAATTTTTCTAAAAATGTATTTGTTTGAAAATAATAATAAAAATATCTCCACTGCAAATAATTAGTTGCATTGATAAAATGCGATAGTAAAGTATATATTTAATGCTTTTTGCATTCGCGGTAGTAGGAATTAAACATGATACGCAACAGTGGATTTTGCAAGTCTATAGAAAATTTGTGTACGGAAATCGGTCAGAGATATAAGTAACGAGATCACATGGCATCTACACAGAGTTTTAACATTTTCCACCGATATTAAATCAATCGCAATCAAGATCGTATTCAGCGAAGTTTCTTAGGTCGATGGAGGAATCCTTTCTCCGTCTGCTTCAAAGAAAACTCTCTCCCCATTACATTCACTTCTATAATTGACTAACTTTATCCCATTCTCCGAAACGAGGTTTTCTGGATACAATATGGATCAGAATACAAATATTATTCGTACTGGCGATTTCGCAATTGTATACCAGGAAATTAAATTGAATCTAGGAAAGCGAGTAATTCAGCTGTTTGCGGATGATAATTGTTATGTTAATTCAATTTCTCAGGAAACAATTTAGAAATGGCTAATATCGATTCACTAATGACAGTAAATTTAAGTAATAGGGTGGACGCATTATATCTACAGCATCTCCGAAAAACGTGTAAATCAAAATTTCTCAAGCAAGCAAGCTCAACCTAAAATTTATATCCTCTCTTTAGTTATATTATCCAATTCCAAGGAATATCATATTTACGCCAATCGATTTTTGTAGCATTTTGTGACATAGCTCAGGGGCTTAAGTCTATGATATTTTATAATTCATGGTTTTCTTGCCTTAAAAGTTTTCCTGTACTCTTATATCGCGATCTCTTCCTTTAATGCAAAAATAATTTCAATAAAATTTTTATCATCGTATTATTCAATTTTAAAACTTGTATAGCTATTTTTAGATCTCTTTATATGCTTATTTAAAGTACGCCATGCCTTTATTTTTCAGTAAAAACATAATTCCCGATTGATAAAACTTGATAACCCATTTCCCTTTTAGTATCTACATAGAAATTGCCGCAAGGAGCTCAATAGAAGTATTATAACACCTCTAATTTTGACACTAAGTGAACATGTGTCAATCCCAAAATAGTAAATGTACTAGTTTTGCGCCATCATTCTTTATACACCCATCGTTGAGCAGAAAGGATCGTGAGCAGGGATTTCTGGTTCGATTGCAATAAAATTCCTCGTGTGGGATTCTCTTCCAGATGGCGAGATCAGATTACAGACTAAGGCTTTTCAAAAAAATGATCTGGATAATGAGGTTGATGGCGATGTGATTCCATTAAATAATGAACGCGTGCTGTTACAGAGATCGACGTCGATCGAGAAAATAATTAATACAAATGTGCAAGAAATCTAAACAAGGAAATAATCACTTTAACAGACAGCTACTTCTGTAATCGTTTACAGTGTAGAGCCTTTGAGATACTGAAAGACTTTAGAACTAGACAGCGATGTTGGTGTTGGTACAATACATACACTAGCTGCCATACCATAAGCCAGCGGGTTACAATTAAAATATGTAAATGTGCTTTCTTATTAACATGCATTTCATTCCGCAAGATTTCCGTTCGGCTTTAGTTTCCTAATTAATTCCACCTCATACCCAGATGTGCGTTAAGCTGATTAAAATCCCGAAAAGAATGCCTGATAACATCTTAACGGTTGATCTAGCTGAGTAGATGATGACGAGTCAAACATGTTAAATAGGAAGGCATACAAACGAGGTGCCTATATAGTCGACAGAATATGATGTTTATGGAATTAGTGGAATATTTCCACTTTGATTAATTTAGAAAGCTCATCATATCGTTTAATAAAAATGCTTCAACTCGTGACTCCCATTGTTGCTCCACGAGATTTTCACGAGAAAACTAGACTTGTAGACAAGAATATATATTATCATCGGCTATATATCGACTATACAAGATTATTAATCTATTGCCTAGAATATTTCCTACATTCCGACTTACATCTGTGACTTCTTTTGAGTAAGGAGATAAGTAAAATCCTAATTAACAGGAAGGTAACCCAGCGTGAGTTCTTTTCTCGGGTGAGTTATAGAATATGGCAAACATTTATTTGTTGAATATCCAGTTTGTACTGGATTAAGCGGCTAGTTGGGTGTTATCTAACTATACTTTTCTTTTACTTCTATTTTTTCAAAGTTTGTTATTAAATCCTCTGTTATCTGTAGTTCTCATATGATAATAATTCCATAGTGAATTTAAATTCGTATGTGTTGTTGTTATATTTATACATGTGTTAACGTTTCCATCGAGATATTGACCTATTTGTAACGAGATTAAAATTGGAGCCATTCCAATACTCACTTTTTCCTCAGATTAATCGGAGATGTCCAAAAATTGAATGTGACTCTGAGGGTTTTAATTAATTCTAATTAATTATTGCACTGAGTATGAATGTACTCAATTCATTATTATAGTTATAGCGAAAGTTTTTAGCTTTATATCCATTGTTCAGAAATTGTATTTAAGCGTCAAAGAAATAATGAACTGGATGCTAGTAACAGGCACAATGTTCTATATATCTAATAGGTAGAATAATCAAAATCATCTCACAACTTAATAAAAGACATAACCGAAAATCTACGAGGGGTTCATAGGCTTTTGAAATATAAGTTTTTAGTATATAATACTATAATATCAATATATTTAAAAAATATAAATATCCGAATCAATCATCATTCACACTTCACACGATATTTCATTGATACCCAGTATTAAGGTTTAACCAAGAGCTGGGGGTCTTAACAGCAGCCACCTCTTGGTGAATTCTTTCCAATCACCGTTGTTCAGTCAGTCTTACAAAACAGTCATCCAAGCCAACACGCTATGATAACTTGCCGAATACCCAAATTATTACTCATTTAGTAATTTCTAAAAATATGGGTGGGGTTAAAGTCTTTCTTGCGAGTTTTCCTCAACGGCCACCTTTGCACTTTCCTGTTAGTTTTCGCAATGTTTGTCTTCCCTCATTTTCATAAAGAGAGAGCCATTGGTGGAATGCCCATTGTTAAAGATTCAGTAGCAGTTTTTTAACCTTCAAAACAATAGGTAAAAATAATCTATATTTTTCAATTAATTGTACAACATTCTTATTCACTACTAATAGTGTGTCCACTATTCGTATTTCAAACAAATAAATAAACCGCAAACATATATCGTTTATACTCGTTTATAAGCCCAGTTTTTCAGCACATTTTCAGCACAGCACACACACACAGCACACACACACAGCTAAATTTTTCATATGTCATTTTAGTAAGTGTCATTTTCGAAAATTTTTTTATTATTTGAATGTTCTATTTATTTTATTTTATTATTATTTTTTTGTTATCTCGTCTGAATTTTATATCTTATGTTTTGTCTTATTAATTGTTTCCTCATGGTTTACTATTGTAGTTTTTCCTGTTTCTGATTTTATTTTATTACTAATTTGTAATTTAGTGATATTACTATTGCTTTTGTAATCTCCATGTTATGCACAGCTTTCTTTAACATCTTTTAGCTTGTACTATCAGTAGGTTTGCGCAGGTTTTTCACACCCCCTTCTTTGTGGGTGTTTTCCTGCTGTGAATATTTTTCCTAAGATATCACCTTAGGTTTTCTTTACTTCCATTCCTTCTAAAGTTTTCCTCTCTATTTCTATTCACATATACACCAGCTTTTATGTATATGATACCATTGACGAAAGGTTAGATGGAAGGAGAGACTTTTCAGTCTCAATCTCGCCTTTAATAAAGACCTTAATAATAATAATAATTTTTTATGCTGAAAATCCCCTCTCGGCTTATACTCAAATGAGGGTCCTACTCTTATTTGTTCTCCGGTGGAAAGAGCCTGCCGTAGCCGTAATTCGATTCGTACAATCCTCACTTGCTCAATTAACAATTCTTTTAACATTTGACTCTCTGATGCCTCGGTGATTCAATTTAATTTGTATCTATTTTTATTTTGAACCTAACCAGTAGCTGCTGCATTTACAAACCTAGGCCTCTACTCAAGTCAATTAGTTTTCCTAGTTATTTGTGATAAAATTAGGTGCCTCGGCTTATATACGGATTGGCTTATATTCGGATCGGCTTATATTCGGATCGGCTTATATTCAGATCGGCTTATTTTCGAGTGTATACGGTAATCGGTAGGAACGTTATGAAATTACACATTTAAAATAATTTTCAATCATATCGTTTCCGTTATTTGTTTTTAAACAATTTGACCGAGCCTCACTCTCTCGATTCAATATCGCCTCGCGGTGTCCAGTAAAGTGAGCATAAGACCTGACTCTGGTCCGACAGATATCTCGGTGGCTGTAGCAGAAGAGTTCGACGGCAGAACGGGAGGCATAGTTCGCAGAGAGAGCGCTATGGACTGCGCGGCCCGAGGCGACCAACCGACTCTCCTTTTTTCAGAACTTTCCATCGCCTCAATAATCCTCGACTCTCATCCAGTCTCTTCTCGGTGACCTCTCAACCCTTCACTCCCCTTTCACTTCCCTCTCTACGCCGCGAAAACGTGCATAAATAGTTGATGCCTCCGAAGCACTTCTGTTCTACGAGGAAGCGATATAAAATACTCAATCAAAAAAGGCCCTTCTCCGAGGAACATTATCATTAATCTAAGTTCAGGGGGTGATCGGTTAACGAACATGATCTGCTCGGAGACGATATTCGCTACCCGAATTGTCCGTTACCGATCATCAGCATAACGTTGCTTCTTATTTGGGAAGTTGATTGATTGGTGCTGGAGACCCAAAAGATGGATACATAATTGTATTATTTCTTTCTACGGTTGCTGCGATTCTATTTTCGATCTCTATTTGTGTCGGAGATATTTTCCTACGGTATAGAAAAGTCTTCATGGAAATTGAAACTCTAGATAAGTAGTTCTCAACCAAAGTATAGAAATATCAATCCAAATTTTACAGTTGGCTCGTTTTAATGTAATCAAATTGTGTAATGAAGCGTAATCTAAGTAATATCAGATTGGATAAAAATAATTATGAAATATAAACTATGATTATGAAATATGAACTATGCCAATGATGTAAACTAATACATTATTCATACAAGGAAAAGGTTGAGGTGACTTCGCACATGCCTTTGCACACAAAGTCCCCAAAACGGCTTTTTAAAATGTTCTGGCCGGGTAGCCTAGATGGTTAAGGTAGCCTCACGGATAGAGAGGAGATCCCGGGTTCGATTCCCGGCTTTTCAAGCCCCTTTATCCTTGGGAATAATACATTATTGGCATTAAGACTAAATAATGGAGAGAAGAGAGAACATGGAGAGCATAACTTTAGTTAGTATACAAAAATATTGTCAAAATTAATTAAAGAAGGAATAGTAATATCCTAATCATTCACATGCTAAAAAATAATACTTATAAATAATACTTTTCTGATCAAATTATTATTTCTGATTAATTGATTTTCTGATTTCTGACTGATATTATTATAATTATGATACTAATAAATTATCAGATATTATATAGTATCATTGTAATAAAAATACAAACTAATTCAAAGTTTTGAATATTGGTCAATATATTTTTTCATCGTCAATTGGGCGTAGTCCATTATCCACTGGTTCTTTACCTTTATCAGCAACTTTCAGAAGTAGAAAATAGCATTGATGACAGAGCTCTTAAGAATATAGTCCTCAACCTGTTTAGGGTGCGATCTTCACTCCGTTGTTCTGACGCCCTCCCACCTTTCCAAAGGAAATATCGCCTTCGGTCATCATTCGTCTTCCCCCATTCAAATCACCGAGCGTCGCTTGTGTTAGATGGCTGAGGTGTTCCTTATCCGAACATAGAAATCTTTGGCGAAAGCGGTCGTTGTCCAATTTGTTCTCTGTCACAACTGCTCGTCGATCGATCACCCACTTTATTAGAACTAAGACGGTGTCGCAGTATTTTACCATCCTTATCTTTGCGCTCTTAATATCTTAATACCTCATCCACCGTCTATCATGGTTTACGGAAAGTACCTGCGGAGATGAACGGATTTAAGCTTATTAAACATCTCACCTTTTGAAATCATCGATGAACCTTTCATTTTGTCTGCAGGATAATAATCCTTTCCTTAATGCGCTTTGGATGACTCGAAAAAGCGAAAGATACTCTCAGCGTTCGAGCGAAGGTGAGCGGGTGACAGGTGAAGTTTTGAAAAATGCTGAAAAACATTTCTCAAGAGAAATATTTCAGATCTCGCTGGTGAATGGAAGCTTCGGAAAGATCACAGCTCCAACAATAATGTGGGACTGTCGTCATCAACCATATGACTGAAGCTCCAAGCTCTTCTTAATTACAGAATTATAATCGTGATTAAACAAAGAATGACTCTGTAATACGTCAATTTCTTCTGGTACGACTTTGTGACAGTATTCCATAACTTAAAGAGTGAAATGATAAAATATTTACTTGTACCATGAGTTGTTTTATTTTGCAGTTTTTTTGATGGGCCTGATGTATAAACCTTGGTCGCCAATTGAAATATTCCACGTCACGGGTAAATGTTTTATAATTTAAATCTTTTCATTCTGTAGAACGAATAATAAAAGGAAATCCACATGCAACTCGTTTCAAAATCATAAGTCATCCACAATGAAGTTCTTCATTAGTCATGTAGCTTTTATCTTTTGTTTATGTTTATATTTTCTGAACGATTTCGATATAATGGAAAACAAATTGATTCTAATAGCGTACTGTTCCAAAGGGAGGATAGCTGGGGCCATCAAATACAGCGAGTGGGTCACTTAAGAAAGCGAAGTTTTTGCTCCACATCCCTAGATCTGTATTTTGTGTCCCACTTACATTGGATGTACGTGCAATTCCTTTTGTGGGAAGATTACGTTCGAGTGACGACCTTGCGCATCTTACGCAACATTTTTACGACTCCTTTTTTTCAATTTGTGTGAATTAAGGTTATTAACTCGATAACAACCGATGCGGGATGTTCCGTTGAGTTAATAAATATTAACGAAAGGCTCATAAAATCCTGATTCTTATTTTATGGCCAAAGATGTCTTGTTTAACTGATTTTACCTCATTGTCTATTGTAGGATATTATAGTATATGAATTAAGATAATTTAAAGGGATTCTACCATATAGAAGAAAAATGGAGAAGACGCGACCTTTACCATTTGAAAACATATCAGATAACTGAATAGCTTTTTCTCTCCTTCCTTTATGATATCAAGTGGAATTTTTATGCGAAATGTTCTCTTTTAGTCCACTTAGCGAATAAATCCATCGTCTTAAGTATGGTTTCGATGTTGGAATTTTTAAAAGTGTATGATATGTGACTCGCGCTGGGACTCATGTTTTCATACGCGATATCATGATTTCTTTTATGGTTTAATGCTACCTATAACCTGGTTTAATGCTACCTATCTCCGATGAGATAACGTTATCAACCAGAGATGTTGTACCTGGATCCGGAATGAGGGTGTGACTCGGTGTACGTGTAGGAGATGCAGCAGAAGTGGGTGTGGCTATCTAAATACGTAGCTACAGATAAGTCTTTCCCAAACTTTTCCTTGCTACCGCCCTTCTGATCTGTGCCTTCAACTGTTATCAATGAAATTTATCATCCGTATGGGTAATTCCGGAGAGTGATAAAAAGGAAAACTGTATTGATGGAAAAAAATTAAAAAATGGAAATTTTATGATGTTTCACTGATGTTTAGAGTCCAGCAAAATTCTGTAGGGAATGAAATATAAATGGCAATGGAAGAAACTTTTTTGTGTAAATCGTCCCCCTAGATTAGACCCCTTCCCCTAGAGGGGTGACGTATTGCCCTCTGTGGGAATTACTGTTTTAGATGATTCCCTTCTAAGAACGAAGAGAGTCACTCCAGCTGATTTATTCATCATGGCCGACAAATCGATTCACTCATCGAATGTGTACGCCCGTAATATGTAACCTCATTTCTCTTCTACGACGTAAGCTTCATCATTTTTTTATCGGTATCACATGTCGATCAGTTTGATTCAACTGCGCTCTCTTCAACTGAACTGTACTTGTTGTACTGTAGAAAAAGCTTTTCTTTCTTTAACCCTTAGACTCTCGAGATTAAAATCGTAAGCTGATATATCGACACCTTGAGCGTCCAAGGGCTTAAGAGGCGTTCAAAAAGTTCCCAAGACAATAATAACTACGCTTAACGTAGTCTAGATAATTGCCAACTAGAATAAATCGAAATATTATTTTAGCTTTGTTTGAAGTATTTAGTAATTACAAGTCTCGAAAAGTTCACATGAAAGACAGTTGAATGAAACAGCTATTTTTTTGCTGCTGGAATTTTTGAACTCTCAAATTATTTAATTATTTTCTATTGTTATCTTTTTAATACGGCGTTGTTTGATTTTTAAAATATACTTTCAGTTTCTCTCCTGTCTTAATGAGTGTTAGCAACTTATCCTTCGAATGCCTAACTGCATCCAATCAAACGTACATGTCGTAGTATCTTAAAAAATAAATCAGCTATTAAAGTTTAAAGGTGAGTATTATTCATGGCAAATAAAATGAGGGTAATGGGCTGGCTGAAGATTCGATTTATCGCTGCTATTGGCAACCGGTTTTCGCGTCATAGTATTTGTCACTTCTAAAAGATGCTATCGTTTCTCCGTTACGAAACGAATTCAAAATCTAATTATAGATTCAGGTATTTCGTTGATGATATAAACGGATTTAAGAGAAAATAATAATATAAAGAATCATTTTATAATTATATCGCTTTTAAATTGGTTAGGGTGTAAGCCTCCCCTATCGTTATTCAATTATCTCTTATCTGGGCTTCTCGTTGCCATAATACTCCTTGATGGAAGTGGATGATCTCTCACTCCCATCTGTTCTTTGGTCTCCCTTTTTACATCTCTTGATGTCCAGGCGAAAGTTCAACGCTTGCCGTTACTTCTCACCGCTTGACCAGCCCACATCCATTTTAGTGATATTAGATTCCTATGTCTTCACCCAGGTGTTGCGTTTTCTCTTTCTGTGATTCCAAGCATACCGCGTTCCATACCTCTTTCCGTTGTCAGAAGTCACTTTGTTATTGCTGCGTTTATCACCCAAGTTTCACTTCCGTAAGTCAAGACTGACAGCATGAATTGGTCTTGCAATGTACGTCTTCCCTTTTCAAAACCACGGGTACTGTTGACTTTAAAATATGCGTGTTCCTTCCGAAGGCGCTCCATCCAAGTGCAATACTTCTGTTGCTCTCTTCGATGCTAATTTTATCTGAAGTATGTACACCCTTAGATGAATTCTAGTGCGTGTATGTGTGTATTACCACAAAATTAAGGCCGATATAATTTATGTACTAATCGCATTTATCACTGTTTTTTTATTTTTTCATTTTGACTAAAATTCTTGGGCGTTATAACACAAGGTGAAACTATAATATCAAAGAAATTCCAGTGTATTCAATGTCTATGATGTGCATATACATATTCTTTAAGTGATAATAGATAGGGTATGCAATGGTCATAAAAAGAATACTTAGAAAACCGTTTTTAGTCTGTCGTAATAGAATGAACGACTATCTATTTTACGTACCCAAGACGTCAAAATTCTTGTTCATTCAAGACGTTCATTCTTGAAAATCATTAGTCAACATTATCCTTTCCGAGGCTTGCGTTATGTCATGATAACAACATAAGTTCATCGATACTACTGAAACCAGTATCCAACTGTTCAGAGAGTTCACTTAGATACTGGTTTCAGTGGTTTATGTTTTTTCATTAACAGAGCTTCAACAAAGACGTCCAATCAGAAATCAGCTTTTCATTTACTCATATTGTTATGTTTACAAAAATGTATACTCATGTTTGGCATTAGGGAGTTACGTTGATTTTTTTTATTTCTCTGTTTTGCCGGATTTCTTCCTCTTCTTGCGCACGTGTGTACATTTCCGCTACTAGTTATTTTTTATCGACCATTACCTGCTGAGTTTTTCCTGAGATATGAGGGAAGAGGGCCACTGATCTTAATCTCTTCAAAAGCCTCTGATAATAATGATTTCCTAGTGCTAAAGATTAGAAGATTGAGCATGAAATTACATAATATTGTTAAAAATAAGAAAGCTTTACATAGCGTGAAAATTTTTAGCGGAAAGCAAAATTTAGAAATTCAGAAGATACCAACTGACGTAAAATACAGAATCAGAAATCAATTAAATTAATTAATCAAGTAGTGTATTGATATATGATAGTGTATTGTTACACTACTTCTAGATTCTGTCCATAAAATATTACAACTTCATTCGTCTTAATAAATTTCTTAGAGTGAAACGGTTTCCATAAAAATTTCATTTAGTAACTAACTTTCATGCTACAGATTCATGTATCTTTATGTATGATATCATGTATTTTTTATATATTTATGACACAATTCATAGTATTACTTTAATACAAATAACCTGATTATTGAGTAATGATTTGTAAAACAATCCGTAAAATTAATCAAGTTAAATTAGAGACGAAGTTGGTGAAACATAAAATTATGCGTAATTATAGACAGGCATTAAGAACACGATTACAAATTTGAGGAACTTAATCATACTATCAAATCGGAACACAATGGCATAGCAGACATAAGAAGCACAGAAAGACGCACATCAAAAATTAATTAGGAATGATAACTTGAGGAATAAAGCGTAGTGTTTAGGAATTTAATTCAGTGATTATCACTAAGTGGCTTCAGAAGTATACAATTACTGAGGTAATATTTTTGCTGACTTTATTGTATACCAATTCTATTCCGAATTGTTATTCAGCGTAGATTGGGTCATCCATTGTCTGGTCTCCCTCTACTTTATAATCATTCCAAAATCTCAGTCTTAATTGTTTCTACTTGCTCATTTCGCTCACATCTCATAATTATTTCAATTAAATTGCATTTAAGTACCGATAAAATAAGTATATAGATATGTGAGAATCAACAATTTGATATTCTCTGTCATACTCGTCACGAAAGAAAGTTAATTGAAAAGCATGCCTTAATAATTCCCCTTTCATTGGGCATCTTGTTTAACGTAAATTAACGGCTAATTTTTTAAATTTATTTGTTTAAATTCCCTCTCATAAAGTCTTACTTATAGCCTTCTCATAGTTTTTTCTTATAATCTTTACTTTCCACTTTGTTCTTTACTGTTATGCAAACTTTTATATTGATTCAACTATGAGAAAGTGTATCTGTATTGTATTGTTTGCCTTTCAGATCTTTCTTAACCTGCTTTTTCCATAAATATTTACTAAACTATCCGTAAGTTAGATGTAAGAAGATACTTAATAGTGTAAATCTTGATCTAATAAAATACGCTTTATTATTGTTATAATCAGTTATTGGGTCTCCATTATTCACTACATCTTGAGGCGGTTGCCTTTCGTTAGCCATATGAGGATGTTTTTGATTAAATTGTTTATACTGTTAGAAAAGAGTGAAATATGAAATAATTCGCAAAACAGCGTTTGCTTGGTTCTCCTGAATAACTGAATATCCCTTCGCAATCCGAGTCCGATCTTGCGGTGGTTTTCTAAATATTTGGAGAGTCCGAACGGAAAGCGTTCGCTCGAGAGCTGTTTCGACTTTCCAGTCCTTCGCTCGATCACAAAGAGATGAGCGAGCGCTTTCTTTGTGTTGCGAAACGTTCCGAGGCGCCCTTTCTTTTGAGGAAACATTTTTGCATTTGCGGATTTGTGTCTCGCGCAATGCATTCGAATCGAATCGCGAACCGAGAGGTTCTTTTTGAGAGAGATTTCCACCCCAGAGCCTGCGTGAACTGCTTTCATTGCTAATCACAATGTGAATCTCTATATGTGTTGTGACGTAATTTGACGAAATTGCTGTTCCAAAAGTTGCTATAAACTGAAACGTATCAATGAGGAATTATTATTAGCAGCGATGCTAAGTTACTTTTTTGATTTAAAATGGCTCTGTCCAACAGCCAACATTTTTAAAATCAGAAAAAATATGCTAAAATGAATAACATGAATTACGTGTAGTCGTCGCCGCTTCGCGCTTCACTTTCGCAGCTTCAATCATGGTGTCTTGAAATAAGTGCATTCGTCGAAAATGTATGCTATTTTTTTAACTTTAATTTGTATTATTTTCTCTTATTTAGTCTAATGTAAAAAATAGTAATAATTTAGTCTATGTATTGGGTAATACGAGTGTAATTTTGACTTAAGATTTTTATTTCATGTCTAGAGGCTCTAATAATGTTATAAAACTTATTCAGGTAGAAAACACGATTTCTATACTCTAAATACGAATACAAAAATGTTCTGTTATAAATAAAAAATCCTAATTCACGAAAATTCAATTATCATGGTAGAGTCTGGACGGATTGATACACAATGGCTTACTGTAGGTGAATTTTATATCTTTATCAACTAATAATGCCAGTTTCTACTTTATTCTAAGATTAGGTTTACCTTTCCTTAGTGATTAACTTCGCTTTCCTTCGTAAAGTGTAAGTGCTGAAGTATTTGCATGTAAACAATACGTCTCTGAAATGATAGATCAAGTGCGATATGTAGGTACCTGAAATAGAGAAAGTCGATAAAAAGATAAATTTCGCTAAACATTGCGACAAAATCGCTATGAAACTATGATCATGACTTTTTAATTAGCGTGCCAAGTTGTTTGGAGCATAAAAATTTGTTCTCAAATACGCCATTCGAAAGAGAAATGTCCCGAATTTAGCTCATGTAATTCAGATCCATAAACGTTTTCCCAATCCATGAATAAGCCCTTTCGATTTGTGGATCTTGTTCCATCGTGTGCGTTTAAGAAGAGGATGAAGTTCCGACAACGATCTTCATCTAAGACTTTCAAACGAATAATTTGCTTTATTTAAAAATTCTGACTCCTAATTTAAAGGCGATTTCTGCGTTTCAAAATCTTCGTACACTCGGATACCCACCGAGTATCTCTGTTTTGAATACCACTTAAGAGCACTTTCCCTTATTCTCGGAAAATTTGTCCGTCACGCATAGAGGCCCTAAACTTTGTCGACACGCAGCAGCGACCGTACGTAGCGCTAAGATGCTCTTTGTTGACCAGAGCGGTTACTCTGTTGCAGTGCATTGCGTTACTTAAAGGGGCCGGTCGTATTCATCGCAATTATGCGCTGCAATGTAATCTTACATAAACCTCCCGGCAATTTCACACCCTATTCGTGTGATGCTAAAAGGAAGTATGTACAGGCTCAAATAGACTCGCAATGTTCTCCCTTTTTGCTGCGCTCCTTCTTTTGAGCAATATTGCACTCTGACATTGACTTTTTCCCAATGTTTCTTCTACTCATTTTATTGGTAAGGAATATTTCAATTGCGTCTCCATAGCCACTCGTAGTCAATTTCACACTTTTATTGCACAATAAAGCAAACTCAGATTTATATTTTGAATGGAAAAATGCTTCATGAACAGCTGATTAGGAAATGTAACAGCAATCTTCTTCTTCGGTTGGCAATCTTAAGATTCGTTTGCAGCAGTAGTTTTCCGTATCCACTTCTCCCGATCTTGCACCAGTCTCTTTAGCTCTAACTAAGTAGGAATGGCAGCCCATATCTTCTACAATCTGATTTAGGTATTCCTTTCTCGGTCTGCCTCTTGCGTTGGTGCCCCTGATTGAGCCTTCCAATACTGTGGTAACAATCCTCCGTGTCTTAGGGTGTGGCCTATCCAGGAGTTTCTTCTCTTTCTCATTGTGCTCCACAGACATGGCACTTCTTCAGCTCTCCTTAATACCTCCTCATTGGCCACCATGTCTACCCACGATATCTTGAGGATTCTCCGGTACCACCACATCTCAAATGCCTCAATCCGTTTTATTCCATCCGGACCAAGAGTTCATGTCTCGCTTCCATAAAGTAAAACGCTCCATACGAAGGTCTTGAGGAGGCGTTTTCTTAAACACAAGTTCATGCTGTTGGATGAATAGAGCATTTTCTTTTTATTAAAAAAATACAGCAATAGGTACCTAAAATTTTAGGTTACATCTTCTAAATTTACATACACCAGATTTCATTGAAGTATAAGTGGAACGATATGATGTCCCCCTAGAGTATAGAATCGTTTGTCCAATTTACATAATGGAATCTTATACGCAGTGCACCTAACCTCTGCGAAAGCGTAAATACCACTGACCGGTGCCTTACCAAATTACTCTTTACAGTTCTGGTACAATGTACAGAGGAGATAGGGGGGAGTAGAGATCGCAATGAAGACTTAATGAAACGATCATCGTTAGAGATTTTACTGCATTTCTACTTTTCTATCCGTAAGATAGCGAGACATTTCCGGGCCAATGTGGGTAGTGGAACCGGAAATTCAAAAGGGGTCCCGCCTGCATATGGTCACCCTAGCTTACGTGGGACGACATCCTTCCCCCAACTCTAGTCGTCTTTTGAAATGGCGCTATCTCAGCCATAACGTCAATTAAATGAATTATTCGCAAGAAATCCCGCGATCCGATAAATTATAATTATTCCGCTGAGAAGCGCACCGAAACAATAATTTTAGTTCCTGTTTTTCTCCTTCAACTACAACTACAAATTTTTGTTCATTTCCTGTTTCATTTCGGCAGTCATTGTCGAGCAGATTCAAAAAGTTTTTGTCGACCCGGGAGTGAAATGTTTTAACACTTCTGAAATATTGAAATATGTTTAATATATATGGCCAATGGTCTTTTGATTAATTACACTAGTCGTTCGTTATTTAAAAACATTTGATGAACATACTATGGCCACTAAGGCCAGTAATTTAAAGAGAAATTTTATTTTTCATTGTACTATGACAGAGTGAAGTATAACGATGATCCCTCCAATGACGAGTTGTCCCAATAAAAACTTTTCGGTTAAGGGAGTGTTCTCATGTAACGGCCGTTTTTCAAAGCGATTTTCGGAATTTTACTGTGAGGAAAGTATGAAATATTTTTCAATGCGGTTTTTTCTAAAATTTATTGATCATTGAACTACAAGTAAAAGGTATATTTGGTGAAAAAACTTTCATTGTTTGGCCACTGCACTCTTGCAAAGTTAGTCCTTCCAAAAACAGTTGGTCGATAGTTCGCACGATAGCGCAAATACGCTTGGTCTGAAACGAGCATAATTTTTTTTTATCAATTAACAACGTTGTGATTATCGTTTGATGGGGACTTTTTTGATTACGATAAAAATTTTCAAAATGGCGGGACTTAGAAGGAAAAAATCATTTTTCTCCCTTTTGTTCATCATAAAAAAATTCGTCAAACATTTGTTATTAATAATAGGGGGATAAACCGCCGTCAAACGATAGCAAAAACATTACCACGCATTTAAAAAGAAAACTCATATAAATACGTGTATTAGTTTTCTAGGAATCGTGCGAACCAGTTTGAAAAACGTGGTTTTGAGAAAAACGCGTTCAGTTTCAAGTTAGCCTTTTTTCGGGATTGTGTCACTTACAATCAATCGGCGATTCCGAGGCCGTACGACACACCTTCCTTGACCTCTGCGAACTCGTGTTCAGCAGAATCGCTTTCTCTCCGATAGATCCTGACCCTTTTAGCGAGATCGCTCATGCGCCCCCCCGAACGGATGATCCGACTCTCGTCCCGCATTATGCCACAAAACAAATTCAGTCCTTGAAAACCAATTCCCAGAAGACGAATATTAAGAACAATACTACGACAGTTGATTTCGTTGGCATTTCTTATGAGCGGGCACGAATTTATCAAAACATCACTTCAACACTTCTTGCATTTCATTCACACTGTAAAGCCCTAGCCACGTTCACTTTTCCGCTCAAATGCTACTTCCCCATGGCAGTCCTTGCAAACTACAAGTGTAGCATGTGTCGAGAAGACAGAGAAAATATCGATGAAATTGTAGCTTAGATGTTCGTTTACGACGAAGTCAGCGGCACTTGCGCTTCCAATTTTACGTGACAACGTGCTGGCGTACTCGGTAGATTTCTCGGGCTTGCCGACGTTCTTTTGCAAACTTTTATTTTTTGTCCGATAAGCAAAGGTTCTTTTGCTTCGGGAACCCTTCCTATCCATGGTTGAACAGGCAAATTACTCGCGAATCTAAAAGAATATGGAGAAGAATATTTCGATACGAGTGGACGTAACCACAATGAAAACGAAACTAACTACATCTAAACGAAACCGTAAGAGTATGTTAGTCACAGACTTTTTTTCTCAAATCCTAGCCCTATTTTCCCTTCCTTGGATATCGGAAATAATTCAGGTATAAATACCTGAAATACAAATGATTTCCGGCGCGCCATGTGCGAGCTCGGCTCGACGCGAGAGCGCCCCTAAACTGATCTCAAAACTTGGTTTGGGTTTTGAATCCGGCGAAATCCTTTCGGCATCTTATTTTTAGATACCTAAACTTGAAAAAAATTTTCAATATTTTCAAAATGTTACATGAGAACACCCCCTTAAGGGTTTTAATGAATAACTGCGAATCGCGAAGACTGAGTCTGTAGTCCGAGTGTCTAGAGAATGAGTCAATGGATTACATCTTTTTGTTTGTCGTCGAAGGTCAAGATTCCGAAGGGAAGAGTCTTTTTACGAATAGAAAAAACTATTGAGCAAAAGAAGAGAAAGTGTTTATTTTACGCAATGTATGTATATTTATCTAAGGCGACCGATTTCAACGATGGATCTCGAATATCAGATTTAAAGAAAATAAAATTTTTAACGGGATTATCGTATTTGAAGGTAAAAATGTGAAGGCCGTACGGTGAAAACATACAAATCCAAATAAAATTGGCTTTTGTTTGAAAATGAGGCGCAAGTTTTGTGAACCGGTGTTGTGTGCAGCAGGAAGGTGCATAAACGCCGTGTTTCGTCGAATTTCTACATACATATAAATACGTATCACTCTCGCCATTCTCTTTTAGGATTAGCACATTGTTTGCCTGATTATTCAACTTACTTCATACTCTCCTACACTTTCGCGCACCTTTAGCTATATCTCTACATAATTTCAGACATTCCATTTTTTCTTATTCCCGTTCACCACATTCACATGATTTATCTCGTTATTCCTCTCCCTTTAAGACATTCACATACGCTATTCCAACATGGTGGGAGCAAGTACATTTATACACAGCCATTATCGCCTATTTCGATTGTTCCTCAAGTTTAATAACCGACGACATCTCATTATCTCATTTCATGAAATTATATATGCATTTAGAGAGGTCCAATTGTTTCAGAATTTACGAAACAGACCATGGGAATATGAGTTGCGGGACAATTGGGATGTTCTGATTAATGAATACAGTTATTAATTAGTAATGGGATTGGCAAACAATTCAAAAAGAAACCATTTACGGTGAGAATGGAAAAGTAAAGGAATAATTTGCGACGATAATGATTTTAGAGAATGTCTAACGAAAAAGGAGGGCGTTGCGTCATATTTATTTCTCATATTTGTCCTCTTACAACACGAGGAGCTTTCTGCAAGGCCGTGAAAATGGTAGACGTGTATGCTAGACGTTTTCTATGGAGGGGAAGGAGGCTTTGTTTTTTCCATCGAATAGCAATCGTTTACATAACAGCTGTAGTGGCCTAAGTAAACATAACGGCAATAATGTTGTGAGGATTTGCGTAGCTACTTACGTAATTCCAATTTTACGATGATGGTAAAATACTTGAGGACCTCAGCACCTTTCTTAAATTTATGCGGTTAAAGTTATTTCGAACCGAGGACCCTCAAGAAAATAAGTGGAATGCATACTTATTAAAGTTTTTTTTAGAAATCTGATAAGTAATGTGTAAAGTTATTCATTGGTTAATGTCGTTTTTATGTGGACACAAGAATTTTCACAGAAATTTAGATTCCTCGCGTCCGTCAATTCACCCACATTAAATTCACAAATTGTGTTACTGATCATTATGTATTAAATTTATCGATGTTTTGATCATTTCAATATATTGGCTGTTACTATCTACAAAAGATACCGAAAGATTTACTCGTACCTCAAATAACATCTTTCATTTAACTGACGGGTATTGAGTCTACCACTTCGGCTTTAGATTTTTCGTCGAAGTTTGTATTTTAAGTTCTCCTTAAGATCATTAGGTACTTAGCATATTTTAGTCTATTCTCTTCTCTGCAATTTATTTATGTATTTTATTGTATAAGACATAAAAACGAGAATTTTGTGTAATAGATACGATAAGGAAAAACAAAAATATAAAGAAAAAACAAAACAAGATATTGCCAAACTAGGTGCAGCATTACAATTATTGGGCGTGTTTAAACATATTTTTACGAATTCGACTTTAGGCAGGGAAAAAGTATCAACTGAAGGTGGAAAGGAATTCTATAAATAAGGAAGGTTAAAGAAAATGGGAAAGATTGAAGGTGTATTAGTAGAAATAGTATAAAAAACTTAATTGTTAAACTAGTAGATCTTTTTGGAACATAATAATTTAGAAGAGAATTTAGGTGAGGACCGTCAGAGAGATAATTTTAGCAGCAAATATAAAAAGGAGAAGTCATCCTCAGTATATTGCCATTGATATTCTTGGTGCTTTACGAATCAAATTCAATTCCTGCTTTTCGTGGAATGTAAATGGCTTTAGTAGAACCTCACATTGTTCTTTGCTCGTGTTCGAAAATAGAAAATCAGAGTCATTCCTTTGTCCTGAAGGCGTCGAAGAAAACCGTTTCGAAATATATGTAGTTAATCTTAACACCAATTTTAGCAATGGGTATCAAGATAATTTATTAGTAGGAGGTAAAACTTAATGAAGGCGTTATTTATCATTTCATTAAAGCCGCTTAAGGTTAAAAAAGGTGTTGCTTCATACAAATTTCTACACGTATATGCAACCGAGTCGCTAATTGACACAATTGAGAATAAAGCAGAGAGATTCGGAAAAAACCCGCCGAAGGAGCACGACTTTTTGGATGGCACTTCTGAGCCTCAGCAGCCAACTTACAATCGCTTCTGTTTCAGTATCCTTTAGTAAATTTAGGGAAATAATACTCAATTAATTGCTGGCATTTTCATTGTTCGAATCCTTTTTGAGAAAATTCCCGATATTAATCTCCCACAGATAAATAAATTTGAAACACCTCGGCAGATATATGGAATCAGACCTATGATACTGATATTCGTAGGCAAAAATTTTATTGTTGACGCAAACTCTGACTTATGAAATTTGTACTTAACGTATTGATTGCACTGCAAGCATTACTACTCTCTTCGATTGTCGAAGTTGGAAGATTGAGAGAGAGAATCTCTGAGGCGGCAGATATGTGGATATGGACCAAGAATAAAAAAAATAGTTGGATTGAAAGAATAATGGATGTTGAAGGGCTGAAAGAAATACATGGAGAGAGACAGCTGATGAATGTGATGGAGAAAAGGAAAGCTAACTTCTTTGATCCTGCACCGAGGCGTAACAGTTTGATAAGTGAAATATAAAAAGGTTACGTGTTTTGAAACAAGGGCAGACCGAAGAAAATTATATTAATGGATTCTAGACAAATATGGCGATGGATGGGTACAAAAGACCTAAGATAATGATGAAACGGAGCTTTTTGATGCTGTAGCAATGCTTAGCCTCTAGTTGATAGACACAAAATTTTTATGGATGCCTAACTATTTGTTATCTGAAGATTTAAATAAATTTAAGCTCGGAGTTAGTTGGGTGAATATCATTAATGGATGTTCTGACCAGAAGAATCCAACAGCTCCCTTTGTGAAACGTCGTTATTTGCATTGACCGCAATATTCCCAAAAATCATGGACGCATATCTGACTTATGCTTATCCTTAGGCACGTCTAATCGTGCAGAGTAATTTACTTTCTCCTATACTTAATAAATAAAATTTAGAAATCATGGTGGACAACAGAAATTTATTATATAAAAATTATAGACTATTCAGCCCTTGATTTGGAGAATGAAAAATGAGAAAGAAAGTTTTATTTGCAATTAGTTCAACGGCATAAATTTTTTAATATTCGGAAATTGTCCAATACTTTATTTTTTGTTGTTCTTTTAGAATTCTGTTATAATTGGCCAAGTATTCTCATAGTCCTACTTGTTGTTATGATGCACGAGGTAAGAAGCTCTGTCAGAATCATTGTGAATGCATGAGAGTCCTTGTATTTTAGAATAATATATGTGTCGGATGCTCACAGAATCATATTATGGAATCACAACCGTACATACATAGTGGCTAATCTCGGAGATTTCGGATAATAAATAAAGGATCGTATGGAGGTTTAAACAACGGAAATCTCTATTTCGGACCCTACAAATATCCCTTTAATACATTTATGTGGTGGTATTTGATAGGCAGAAATTGATTTGATGGTATTAGATAGGTAGAAAATATTTTAGCTTTTTCTTTTATAGGGTACACCGAGGCTAAACGGATCACTCTGCCGTTTAATTCTTATTGCAAAAAATATTGGGAACACATTCTTTTAAACTTGTTTAAATTACATGCCAAATCTTCATAAAACGAATGAGGTAGGTTATATATGTATTGTTTTAAAAACTTTCACAAAAATTGCAATTAACCATCAACCATCCAATATCCGTTTAGCCCCCATTAAAGGGGTTAAACGGATCATGGTGCGTATATATAAAAAATGGAATATATGTGAGTATATAATATGAGTTAGTGATAAAAATGAAGGAATTTAAGTTATTTATTAATAAAAAGTCATTATATTTTAATTGGTATCCCTATCTGGCTCACAAACTGCACGGATGAAGTTACTATTAAACAACTTCTTTTCGCTGCGATTCTCATGAAGCCGTTCTTCGAATTTGAAGAATTTATTCTTGCTCTTAAAGCCCCTCTAAAATACAGATGACAATGTCGTTTGAGGAATCCATAGAACCAATCTTGGCCAGCCATCTTTGCTTTCTGGTTTCCCATGCGTTCACAATAATTAAAGGCATTTTCTTTACATTTTTTGGTGAGCAGAGTTATAGCTTTAGATTTTACTTTCTGCACAACCTCTTCCATGGCTATTTCTAACCACGTATGCCGAGAATAAGAATAATTAATAAATGTTAAAGATATAAACATAAGTAAAATTTAAGGTTATGATCTGTTTAGCCCCATTTTTCTTGATCCTTTTAGCCCCGGATAGCAAAAGTCAATCACAAAAATCTTAAAAAAATTACTCAATACTTAATGATTGGACAGTAATTAGTATATCATTGTTAAACAGCTACTACTTAATAATATTGCAAAAAATATTAGAAATATAACGTACCCTGAGCAGAAAAATCCTTTGATGTTGTTCACAAAAATTACGTCGACGATAAAAACACGTCCACACGGTTCGGCGACTCTTCCCGGAATAGCCACTGACGTGAGCGCAAGACTTCCACCACTTGTTTATGTAGTTCATATACGCACCTATAGATTAATTTCTCAAAATTAAACCCAGCAATACGGAAGATATGTATTCTTGGATTGGAGGAGCGACATACCTTAGCAAGATCCGTTCAGCCTCGGTCTACCCTAATGGAAAAATGTCATACTTCTGTATGCTTACCCGTAAAAATGTTTGCTATTTCATTGCGGTATTTAAAAATGAGATCCTGAAAATAATATTCGTGATCATAAAAATGATGAGTCATATTTTTGTAGCATTCACAAAAATATTGCATATTTCGTCATGTTTATTCTTTTTGGAGAAGGTCCGTTATGATTTTGTTTTATTCACCTTTAATGTTTTATTTCTTAATTAAATATTACCTCATAAAACGATAGATTCTAATAAATGTTTAGGCTTGCTTCAGGTATACTTGGATGACAGGAATGTTTATGTTATATCTTTTGGTACAGGTTGGAAGAAAATGTATCTTTCATTTAATTTTTCCTCTCTGTCGTTATTCATAGCTGTCTTGATGGTGAAACAAAAGCTGAGGGAAGAGCTGAATAATGGCATTTAATCACAATTCAGAAGAATACGTAAAGATAGCATTACATAAGCAATTCTTTTATTATTATCATCATCATCTTAGGATATCATATTTATTGTTCTTGACCCAAGGATGTAGTTTTCTCGCCTGGAGGCTCGTCATGAAGATTTTTTGTGAAGCCTGGAGCGGTGATACCCTCGGGAAAGTACAGTTTATAATATCAAAATCGGCTGAAGTCGAACTACAAGTATTATTGATTTATGCTCTCAAATACCGAAATTCTACCCTCAAGCAGAAAATGTTCTCGGGTGAGAGGATATCCGAGCGTATTATTATTGACTCAAACGCAGAACTCATCGTGAGAGTAATTGAAAGTTTTAATCTCGAGGAAATTGAATTCGCTGAGGGAGATGGAAGAGGAAATCGCCGATTTTAAATGCAAAAAAGAAGTTCCTCGAGGAAATACTAAAATGAGATATTTCATACTTCGCACACTTCATCAGACATCCCAAGCAATGGAAAACTTGTAGTCGATACGCTTTCTTCTACTAAAACTATATTGCAAATTTGAGAAAAATCCATGGTGTGGACACTTTTATCATTAATATTATTTTTATATTAAGTTTTTGAGCGAAGTTGACGTGTGTGAAACTTGTACCAAAGTGTCTTAGTGTATGCTTTAATACAGTAACCATTAATATAAAAAGAAACTTAACGTTTCAGTTCAAGTAACGCTAAACAGCTTACCTATTTATTCTGAATCCCTTCAAATTATGTCTTATTTGAAGGTAAAAATAAAGGTTTACTTTTTTATTAGAAAATTATGCATATATCCTGTGTATACTAACTATTTCTTATATTTTATCGTCTGTGTACATATTTATTTGAAATGGATTATCATTATGTGAAACTCATTCTTGGTTCTTATATATATTATTAGTTAATCTTTATTGCTAAGATATGGAATTTCTTTCTTTCGTAATTAGTAGTAGTAGTAGTATTGTTAAAAGTGCTTCGACAGCTTAGGTCATTTCGCACATTGGCTCCTACCGGGAATCGAACCCGGGACCGCATTCACCAAAGGCAAACGCGCTGTCCACATGACTATCCGGGAGCCTTTTCGTAATTAATTTATCCTTTTTGTGGACTATACAATTTTAATGTTTAGTTTCAGTTTGAATTAGGTATGTTTTATGTTTTCTTGTAATATTGAACATTTCATCTTGAATATTTGTAAAATTACTTTTCTAAATAAGATTTCAGGATTATCCGGCGAATGTTGAATGCTGTTATTGACTAAGATGTTAGATGGTTTTTAGGGTGATGGATCATGGAGATGGCGTTGAATAGGGATTTTTGAATGCACACGAACCTACCGAAAGGTAAATACTCATGTCCGGAGGATGATTTGTCGAAGGAGTAGTAATCGAGATGGCAACTGAGTTGCTTCACGGATTGCGGCCGACGTTTCGGCTGCTGTATCTTCATGTTTAGGTCCTTGCCCTGAACTGCCAGCAGAGGCTGTAACAGCAACTGAAAGTAGACACAGCAGCCGAAACGTCGACCTCACTCGGTGAAGTATCACAGTTGCCATCTCGAGAACTACTCCTACAATATTTTACTAATTATATATGATATGACTTTGCATGGAGTTATCAGTGTGTATGCGTACTATTATTTGTACTACGCGACATCTCCTAAAGTGTAAACACTGTCTCAGAAGAATCACGGTGCTTCCACTAACTGCCTCTCAAATAAAGTGTTTCATATGCATTTGCGTGTAAAGTTGGTAGCACAAGTTGGAGGCATGAATTGGTGAGGAGGAAGGAGAATCGACAGCGTAGAGAGAAGCGCTTCCTCGTGAAAGAGGAACAATTGTGGTTCGGCCCATTAATTCGCCAGAAGACAATGGCGTGGATTTATTCGGCCGATGCAACTTCCGTTAGCGGGAAACCGAAAATATCCGCGTGTTGTGCGCAGGAAGGGAGGCCGAAATAATTCCTTCCGAATTCATTGCACCACTTCCACAGACTCCCTCGCTATCTATGTATCTTTTAATATTAAAAGTACCGAGTGAAATTTGGTGGAATATCATTTTAAAAATCAAAAAAGGAATACGATGTTTACTTGCCACAGAAATTTATTAGAGACTTTGATGGAACAGTTTAACCATAGGGGGATGGGAGGGGAAGAAGAGTTGCAAAGTAAGGGAGCCAATTTGCTATTCATAATAGGTCGTGAAGCGGAGGTGGAGGTGGTAATGAACGGTAAAAGCTGGTTAACAAAGTAGAAGGATTGTCGGGGAAAATGAATTCATTGGCGAGGGTAAAGGAATAGTAGAGGTGGTGGAGTATTTGGAATTTTTCTAGTAAATCTAATTTGCTTGTATTAGGGCAGGAATGGTTGAAATGGTTACGGGTGAAAAATCGGACAGGTGATTATCAGCTAAAAGTTCGTACTCAATATTTTAATTAAAATTATTTATTTATACACCTATGCACGAATTTATATGGAGTATTTCTCACCTCTAAGAATTTAGTTGCGTTCTTAATTACGCTTCAGACGATGCATTTACATTCCAGCTGTAAAAATGTCACAAGAAACACAGGAATGACTTCATAACCGTTTAGCATACATAAATTCCAATCGTTTCATTGTCTGCCATAATTCTCATAATGAGGATGTCACGGTAGACGATAAAAGAGAAAAATGCTGTGTGGGAGGAATGATTCTTCATTATCGTCGTTTCTACATTGATGAACGGAAGTTGCAATATAAATGGATACAGTCGCGCGTGCGTCGATTCTTTTATTTTGAGGAGAGAGGAAATTCCACCCTTTCCCAATTGAATCCTACATTTGGACAGAATGAGAGAAATTAAGAAGATTTTAAGATAATAATGCCTTTATTTAATTTTTGAATTGCATAAATCTCTCTTCACAAGATGTAGTGTGCACGATAAATAGAGAACGAATATATGACTACGAATAATATTTGCTAAAAGATTATGATATACACTCCACCGTTGTCACTACTTGTTTATCATTGTGCAAACTTGATGGAGTAATTACTATTATCCAATACTTTGCTCTCTTTCTAATCAATGCTTTATTATTACTATTATTATTATAGTTTATGGTGAAGTTAAGTTATCGACTTGGTCTTAATGTGTCAGAATCTAAAACCTACGCAAATAAAATAAACAACTATAAGTGTAATAGTAACAATTGAAATATAAAAATTAGCAATTAAATGTATAAAATTAATGCACAGTAACTAAAAATATATTCTAACTATTGCTTTTCCAAAAAGGAAGCAATGCAGCACGAAACTTGTCCAAGAGCAATAAAAATAAAAGAAGTAATTATTTCTTACTTAATAATTAGTAAGTAAATTATAATTTATTCTTGGGCATAGAAAAGTTTTGTCGTTAGGCTAATTAGAACTATAGTGAAAATGGTGGATATCTACTCGCAAATGTTGGTGTAAACGAGCTGGGTAGTAAATTTATTAATGATAAAAACCACTACAAGAAGTCGTTGCTTGTGAATCAAAGGAAACAAAGGAGGCGGCATCATGGCTCGTATCTCAATAAAAGGAAGCTGCTAACTACCACGCACAAATACACAGCGTCATTCTTTCCAGACGCTATTGTCTGAAAGCGAGGTTTTCTAATTCTGTTCCGGGAAATATAAAAAAGTGAAATTCAGACTGGGTTGCTGCCTGCCAATTACGTTAATCCCAATCGCATTACGTTTTTACGATCGTGAAACAGAAATAAACAAATCCTTGTATGTGAAGTAGAAAGTTTGTTCATGCATATTAATTTATGGATGGGTTTATTACCATCAATTTTTGCAAGAAACCAGAGAGCTGTAATATGCGCACTTTTAAAACTTGGTAAATCTGTACAAGTCATAATGCAGAAAAGGCTACCTTTGGTTCTCCTTATAGACCAGGGTTCGACTTTAAGTTATATTTTCCGATAAGAATAGTACACGTGAAATAAGTTTACAAACGTGCAAAATTATTATCTTTTGGAAACTTTAATAATCATTCACTGAACTACACACTCTAGACAAAAATCATAAAAAAGAGAATTTCATGAAGGGAATGCAGTGTATCATGAAACGATTCGCACTTACTGAGTATACATTGGAAAATAATTCAATGAAATAAACAGAGTTTGGGTAAAATTTTGCGGATTTGAAAAAAGTTTCTCTTTGGCGACCTCAGGAATTGCTGAAGACGCTTCTCACAAGAACACTTCAGAAATATTCACCAATTATGATTTCGTTGGCTGTTAAATATCAAACTATTCAAATACAGAAGAATGCATTTAATTTTGTATATATATGTTGCTTAAACTATTAGCGTTACTCTCCATTAATTACGAAATTTGTCGTTCGATTTTTTGACTTGCTTCTATTGACTCTACAGCAAACTACATTGAACTTTTCATGTGGAAGGAGTCCTTTGTAGAGGATGTGCTTCGGATTTATATCACGAGATTTTTCAGTTAAATAAAAAGAATACACTTATATTTCATAAGTATAATTAAACATACGGAAAGGAAAAACAGGAATTCTACAGTCATTTTTAATTCAGTTTAACAGCATATTTTCATGAAAAATAAAAACTTACCTCTCATCGCTGAGTACTTATGCTCTTTCGATCGTTTTTATGACGCATGTTGTCTGGATACGGTTTCGGTGGATTAACGGCACCAGATGGAGGTGCGGCTCTGAACCTACATGCTTTACGCCGCGAAATTTGTTCTTTTTTTAAGTCTTGTAATTTTCCCTCTATACAGCATAGGATGGTTAACTGTCAAGAACTAATGGACACTTTCCTTATGGTTTCGCTTGATTTGCAGTGCATATTGGATACCTGAACTGGAACTTTTTGACATCATCCATGGAAATGATGTGTGTTGGACGATGAAATTGGAAGACTATTAATGTGTTTCATCATAGGGTAGACTAATGTATTCCGGTCTCTAATATTATGTAACTATTGGCTCACTATGATTGAGTTTCAGTTGAGCTTTATTGTAGTGAATAGTAAGAGTACACTCTGACTAAAATATAAATTGAAATAAGAATTACCTATTTACATAACCTTTCAGAATATTTTCCTTCAAATAAGACAATCGGACTATGTCAAAATGTTTTTTTTGTGGATGGATAAGTTTCACCAGATTTGATTAATTATAAAGAATATTTTGTTTTTATGCTTTGATACCACTATGCACCGATGACTCACGTCTCACTCTTCGAAGAATTATTATTTAGTTACATAGGCAAATGCTTACTGCCATGATTTAAGCGAAGTGATACAATTTCATAGAAGTATAGATGCTTGATTACTGCTATTCAGGTTAAATATCTATAGGTCATTTATTTTTTATTAAATTTTAATTAATTATCATGGCATTTCTTTATACCCTGCTTGTCAAAACGTTTGGATCTTACAGAAATACTTTCTTAGTCAAAAGCATCAAAGAGCTTAAGAAATTAAGAGAGGGCCACCTCAGGTCCCGCTGTTTCCCAAAGTATAAATGAGTTCATATTTGCTTCAAGTGAAGGGAAAGAATTTAGTATCACTTGTTCAAACTTCCTCGATTAAAAAAAATCTATGTAAACTTATGCAGTAATAAAGGAAGATAATTTTCTCCTTCCTGGTAGCTTCATGCCAAAGTATCGAGGTTCGACATCCGATCGCATCGGACTTACACATTTCCGTTATCAGTGAAAATTATCTAAAGGTTATCAAAAAGTTCAATCGCCTTTGATCTGAGAACATGTTCGACGAACAAAGTCAGTGCCTCTTTTGCTTCCACCCGGAAAAGTAGGTTTTCTTTTTTTCTCTCGTTCATCCGACACGCGATTAAGAACGGTATAACTCACGTTCAGAAAATCACGCACCGTTTTCGGCGATGATCGGTGGAAATGGGCTCCCTAAATTCGCCGAGTGAACCAGGACAGGACTTGTTTTGCTAATTGTCATAACAGAGGTCTTTTTTACGGGATGTGTATAGAAATTGCTCGCGTGTGAAATTTCAGTAGTCATTAAAGGGAATAATAGGAAATGGATGAGGATCTCGTTCCCATAGTTTCCGAATGAATCCGAGAGAAAGCAGAGAGGAGTCCAAATCGCTTTCCCGTTGGCACCCGACCCTCCTTGGCACTCTTTCTGTGCCACGATTCTCCCCAAATCTCCGAGAAACTTTCTGATCATTCTCATCTTTCTTTTAGCCGTAGCTTCGGAAATTCCCCTCGAATTTTCAATATTTCCCTTTAGAAAGCCCCAAGATGTCGATTACGGACAATCTCCTACTTATAGATATTCCGATGTTCATCTGCCGCGGCCGGTTCCTGCTTTTTCTCTGAGAGATAAGCTCGAGAGAAGTGATTGTGGAAAGGAGCGCCTGATCTGCGATATGCAAACCCCGGAAAGGAACGAGTTGCATTCCTGGGCATCATTCGATTTGCAAGATGAAAGTATCATGTTAAGATGCTTTAGATGATCTAAGACATGTTACTTAATTTTTCGCCTAGCGTGTATGAATGTAGTAATATTTATAATTTAACGTATAACGTATCGCATGCCATATGTAGCTGATATGATATTAATATGAATGTAATAAATATTTATAATTTAACGTATAACGTATTGCATGCCATATGTAGCTGTAATATAATTTTACCTCAGTTCCCTTCCCTTTACTTTAATGCATCAAGTATTTAAGTATTCTAGTAGTAGTAGTATTGTTAAAAGTGCTTCGACAGCTTTGGTAATTTCGCACACATTGGCTCCCACCGGGAATCGAACCCGGGACCACTTTCACCAAAGCAAACGCGCTGTCCATATGACTATCCGGGAGCCTTAAGTATTCTGCCTGTGGCAGGTCCTTTAATTATGCCAATCATCTTTCTTCATTATCCCATATCCATTTTTCCTTTCGGGTAATCTGTCATCTTTTTTGTTCTCCTTCCTGTCATATTTATTATACAAATTTTCGATGAATAAAATTAAAAGTAATACTTACTAGAGAATTTAATGGCAGTCAAATAAAACTTTATTTTAGAGGCCAGAAAATCTTCCCCAAAATCTCATTTATAGATTAAAACAACCAATAAATTAAAAAAATCTGAATGACTATTGATTACACGCAACTTAACAATTAGTTTTACGAAAGATGGAAATTTAGGGAGCATTGTATAATCTGGCACTTGACCTTCATGGGGACATACAGTGGTATGGTACAGTATACCTGGTTATTATCGATTTTGTGACATTTTTATTTAGAAAGATAATTTTTTGTCTGAAATAGCTGTTATAAGTTTGTTAACTGGTTTCTCATAGATTCAGATGATTTCTTATGAATACAATGGGAATGCAAACCCTTCTCGTAATGAAAGCTTTCTACGACGATAAAAATATAACGATCGAGTAGTTCTTTTAAACTGTATAAGCTTTTGAGATTCTTAATACATATACATATAATAATAATAATAATAATAAAACGGCTTTATTCGGGCGAGATTGAGACTAAAAGTCTCCTCTTCCATCTAACCCATCGTCATACAATACATAAATAATTAATTTAAAGAGATAGTATGAAAAAGATATGAGAAGAAATTGTGGATGCAAAAAACCTAAGAAATTCTTAGGAAAAAAAATTTATCCACTGCAGGAAAACACCCACTAAGAAGGGGGGTGTGAAAAACCTGCGCAAACCTACCGATAGTATTAACTAAAAAGATGGTAAGAAACATGATTACATTTTATAATTACACTATCAATAGGTACATATATAGGATACATCAATAAAATTTTAACATATATAACATAACATAAAATAACATATTTTAAAGCATAAATCCATATCAATATTACATAAAACATAGATATCAACACAACATAGGGATAGGAAACCGGTGAGAAAAGACTTTTATTACTAGAATAAAGAAGAGATAATTTTATTTACAACAGTATACAATATATATATGAAAATTGAAGACAAAATGTCTCAATTGTACACTTCAATGGAACACAATTTTTATATATAATATTAACATTTTCAATGCATACATATAGTATAAAGTCAAAAATATGTAAAAACGTAAATAATATGGTGTCAGTAAAACAGTACATGAAGTATATAAGTACAAATCGAAAGAAAGTAAAAAACGTAAATTTAAGGAAAAAACAAGGACCAGAAAGACCAGAGACATTATTTTCATGTTTGCAGTGACGTTTGTAGTGAAGGGTTTAAGAGATTTGGAGAGAACCAGTATATATATACTCATATTAAATAAAATCTCCAATTTGCAATTCCTCCCCTCACCCATCCACCTTAAAGAATATTTATCGTAATCTCTTCCACCCAGCTTACCCTATCTCACCCAGTTAACATTTTCCTCAAAAGTAAGTCACGGAAATTTTAATATTCTCTTTCCATATGTCCTTAAATTATTTATTTAAATTTTAGTCGATTTCCATCTCTTTTATCAAAGAAACTACTTCCAATTTTCTGATTTATTGCTTGATATATTTTTATATTTGGCATTTTTTTATCATATACTTGTATTTACGAAAACATTCGTAAACATTTCCGTTGCTATAAACAAAACGTGGTTGTTAGAAACGTTATAAACTATTAAACAACGTTGAAAAAAAGCAACGCTAACCTCAGCTTTCTATTGAGTGCCATCGGGTCAGTCAGTGCTGTGGATGCTCGTGGGACTTAATGACGAATACTTCGTCATGTCTGCAATGACTACTTCATGCAAATTCGATTGACTTATTTATAGGCAACTGAGTCCGGGACAACAATAAGGTTCGCCTCTGTAATGATCGAAAAGAGAAAGAAGTATCCGATTATCCTTGTAAAGAATACATGAACAATTAAGGTGAGAAAAATCGCCTAAAATGTTCATTTGGATGCATCAGTTACAAAGTATCTTTTCAAACTGCGATCTTTTAAAGCAGTTATGACACGGTTTGGGAGGGTTTTTCGCGCCCATGAAATATATTATCACTACATCTTGCTTTCTATCACTACTCCTTTATTTTTGTCATGGCCCAAATCTGACCCCAAGTCTGCCGATTTCTCTGAAACACGAGGGTGGTTTTGGCAAATACTTAGTAAATGCAGATAACATTGCTTACTTCCACGCATTTTAATGCAACGAGTTCTTCACCCTGTCACTCACCAGAGATGTTTTCTGCTCTAACTCTCTACCTCCGATGATACGAAATTCTTATTCACCTATGTTCTTGCTAACTGAAGGTTTTTCAATATGTTTATAATCACATAATCGTTCACGGATTTAATTTGTTTGCATCTCTCTTCCAATTATAAAACTGAAACATGTGTTGCCCATACTTAATGTTTTTATCGGACAAGCTAACAACATATCTAATATTCTTATTTGCGATGTACTTTACGATAATACTCCTTAAATGGAAAGATTCAGAACACAACGGAACGTTGGGTTTCCGTAAGTTAATGGGGATCCACTCTATTAATCTAAGCTTATCGACTATCATCATCGCAAGTATTCTGCCTGCGGGCAGGGCCTTTAATTATGCCAATCATCTCTCTTCATTCTCCCATATCCATCTTTTCCTTTCAGGTCATCTGTCATCTTTCTTATTCTCCTTCATTTCATATTTCTTCCTGCCAAATATCCTTCTATCACTGATGCACTGATTATTCCATTTTATCCTGATTATCTCCATGATTTACCATTTTTCATTTATTCTCTTGAAAATCTCTTCATTTCTTACTTTGTCTGATCATTTTAATCCCTCCATCTTCCCCCATATACTCCTTTCATCTGCTTCTCTCACTGTTCAAGTTTCACAACTATATAGTAAAACACGCCTAACATAGCACTTCACTAGTCTCTTTCCTAGTTCTACATTATTATTATATTAGTATTTCCTCGTAATATATACTATTTACCTCATGAATGCTTCCTTTGTCATTGCTATTCTTGAACTGATTTCTCTCTCACTTTTCCATTCTTCTATCTTAATACCAGGATATGTGAATTCATTTACTTGTTCTATACTATCATTATTTATTTTAATTTTAATACCTGCATTTCCTCCTATCCTCATTAGTTTCGACTATAATCTTAATTATATTTTCTTTGACCCAATTAACTTTCCAATTAATCAAAGCTACATCATATATACTCAGGGGGCTCTTAATGACAGTAATTTGTGTTAAATTTTAACTAAGTAGTCAATTAGTGAGGCATTTAAAGCTGTATAAGACAATAATTTGATGATTTAAAGTTAAAATATTATATTATACAGTATTTTAAATATTTAATATAGTATGTACAAAATATCAGAATAGTATAATTGTGTCTATATTGACAGAAGGATGGGTAATGATTCATCGTTATTACATCCAAGAGTTAGTATTGATGTCTTTCGGATAGTGACGTAGTTTACGTATTAATTTAAATCAATACATACAATGCGGCTGGAGACTTAATGTTTTTATATATAAATAATTCTCCTCGTCTATCGACAAAATAAAGCCCCAATAATCTTCCTTTATAGAATACGCTGTTATTAATTTTTTATGGCATAGCTACTTAGCTGTTAAATATTACTCTTAGTTAAGAGTATTAGGAAGGAAGTTCCATGAATGAGGAGGTTGCTAACGAAGCTTTCAGAACTTCACCGAATCCTAATCATCACTTTGGACCCTTATTTTCAGTCACCTACGGATGACTTACCGTTGATCTCATCTTTTTTTTATCCTTTGGACAAATTTTCCGTTCTTTGGTGAGCCTAATTTAGAATAAAAGATTATACAAATATTTAAGAATAAAACTAGATAAAATAAAACGAAGAAAATGTATTTCCATGATGGGAAACCCGAGAAATGATTGAAAGTTCTCATAATATAATGTCTTTTATTACGGCGAGAGACTTACGAAGTCTTACTTCTTAAATCTAACCCTTCATCATAAAAATCTTAAGGAAAGCTTGAATAGCCTATAAACAGGACTACACGGAAAATCTACCTTGTTGGTTTAAAAACTTAAAGATTCGGAAAAAAAATTAGGAAAGATATACACCGCAGCAGGAAAATGCTCGCAATCAGGGGTAAGTGAAAAAGCTGCAAAAGTAACGGATAGTTAATATAATTCTTATGGAAAAAGCAGGTTAAGATAGAACTGTAAGGAAAACATAGCCATTCAGATATATATTCACGTAAATAACTCAACATAAATGTTTTCATAACAATAAAAGAGCGTAGTTAACATAATTAAAAATATTAATAGGTGGGTTCAAGGAGGAAATACAAGTAAAAATTCGACTAACAGTAAATGATTTGAGGTGGATGCTCAAAAAGTAGAATATTTACCGGCAAATAGTCTCAAACTTATCTCGTGTTTTTTTCAGGGTAGGGATTTTTGTAGGGACAAGATTATTTTTTCGATACTTTGGATAAAGTTAGTGAGAAACGACAATTAATTTACTCGGAAAAGATTTTGATTTTCTGGATCAGTTTCGGTTCTAGGCCGAGTTTAAACATATTGAGCTGAAACGAGAAGTGGATCTCATTTAAAACAATTTGTTGTCTCTTCTGACTCAGAAGCTACGGAAACTTTTAGTTATTCTATATTATGTTGATTGTGGGTGTGAATGTTCACTAGAAACTAAAAACCATTAGTTGCTAAACTCCAACTTGCGCATTATTAAAAGTCAACGCCTTGAAGATAATTATCGCAATTTACGTATCTCTTGGTCTCACGTTAAATAACCAATGAGTTCATCGCTCCCAAAAGAAATGCATTTATAGTTTATTCTCATCTTTTACGGTTTCTATTTCTATTGAAAAAACTTCAGAAACGTTTGGTTAAATCAATTCAAAAAAATCTTGATATTTTCCCATTATTCTTTCACGCAAGACGTGATAGAAGTTTCCGGTCATACGCTGATAATTAAATTTGATAATTTTACATTCTCATCGCTGATTGTTGATATTGGTTCCAAATTATGGCAACTTTGGTGAGATAAACAATTTCTCCTTTCAATATCCTGTCTCACTGAACAAAGCTTATTATAAAGGATAGTGAATTCTCTTGTGTACAAATAGAACTTCTATATTTAATCCTACGTCTATTTACCCCGTTGAGAATCAAATACTATATAATGAACCATTATTATTAACATTATTTTTACCATGAAGAAAAAACTATTTACTATGTAATGAAAAAAGATGATTATAAAAAATCGTATAGAAGAGTCATTGTATAATTTTCGTATCAGATTACATCGATACCTTTGTTACTGCTCACAACCTCATTCATCGTCTCATCCTCACGAGTCTCTGGACATCTCCCGAGGTGTTCGCGAAGAATCATCGCATGATTTGATCGTCTCTGCGGGACATGGCTGTTTACATTCTGCTGCGGATCCGTTGAATAGATAATGCCAACTAATAAATCTCCGAGAAACAGAGCAGCGGCGGCAACATGCCTTGCGTGAAGAGTCAATTTATTCCTCTTATACCTATCAGGGCAAAGGCTCGTCCAAAAAAGAAAGCTCTAAATAATAGCCATTTGATCCAACGGTTCTAAACTTTTCAATTGTATTCTTGTCACTAATTTTAACTATTTGTGTTTTAAATAAAAGAACCGTCTTCTTCTGAAGACTCAAAATAATGATTATTAGTGAGAATAGAGGAAAAATCGAATCGGAAGTTGAATGATATATAAAGATTAACAGATTTTGCGTATTAAAAAGTTAAATTTACTAATTAAATTTTAATAATAATTTTAAAATAACTGTTGAATTTGATAATAAATTATATATCTTGAAAATAATTGTTGCGTGGGAATGTTTTGTTTGGATTCAAGGGAAATGTAGTAGTTTTACTAGCTGAAACGGGAAGTGGTGAATAAAGAGCACAGACACCGACACGGATCTCGGTCTGGAGCAGCGCCAGCCATTGTGCGATATAATCCTCAGTAGAAGAGTTTAGTCGTCTTGCTACTGCTACGAAGCATTTCAGATAATTTTCTGGTGATTACGAGGGAACTTAGGAAGCGAATACGACTCCTTGGATTGTATGATAGGTAGCAGTCCTGGATCGGCATGCAATCCTTGCCAAATGGAGTCTAAAGGCAGATAGCTGCATATTATAGGCGTAGATAAACCGTGATGAGGTTCTCCGATAAGGAAGCCATTCGGCATTGATTGTTATTTTTAAAATATTTTAGTGTGGATATTGCAGTACTAAGCTGAATGCTGATTCTTGGTATAAAGACCTTCCAAAACCGTAATTCTATTCATGAATACCGGTCTTAATATTTATTATTTATTTTATTTATTTATTTACAATTTTCGCGGTTAAACAGCGGTCTGGTATACAATATCATAAGTTAAATAACTACTTTTAATGAACATGTTAATGAATAATATATACCTTCAAAAGACGTATTAAAATATGATGAAATTCAGTAATTTCAAGAAATATTTGCTTCTGCATAATAAAATTATCAGTATAAAAATTCCAACAATAGTTATATAAGTCCTTTTTATCAGTATATGTCGCGCTGAAATTCAACTTCAAAAGCATATTCTGTTTAGAACTTCATCATTCCAAAGAGTACGATTTTCTTACGAGATCGTCTTGAGGCTGAACAGGTATTTCGGCTTGTCGACGGATTTTGTGGACAGATAGTCATGCTTAAAAACCCGTCTTAAAAGCGTAACCTCTTTTTCAGTGATGCGCTCTTACCTTTGAGGTTCTTGAGCATCACGAGTATGAGCTTCGTGTTTTACTTCGGTGCCGTACTGTAGTTTCTCTTTTAAAGGCATACCACCGTCGGATGCCATTAATATGGTAAAATATATCTTTGTAGCGGCCAAAGCGGTGGAGCGGTTAAGATGATCCCCTACTATGCAGAAGGTTGGGGTTCAATCCCCAGCTGCTACAGTTCCGTTCATTTGTTCGTTTTTTTCGTGGGGGGGGGGGAAGCAGATCGACCCAGCCTGTGAAATTGAGAAAAAACTCTTGATAACAACAGGCGACAGAAGGGTAGTGCCGACCACACTATTTTTAATTCTTACCGTTGGGCCAAAATACCGTATATACTTGAATGTAAACAGTCCCGAATATAAGTAGCGGATCGACTCGAGTATAAGGCTAAGTATACTAGGATGACGCTCGAGGTCACCAGATCTGAACGCCCGATCAAACTTGATTGTTTTCAATCCAACAACTGACTAACTCATGGTACGCGATTGCGGAGAAAATTGACAAAGAATTGTTAATTGAGCATGTGCAGAATTTACAAGCCGATTGCCAACTACGGCAAACTTTTTCCAACGGAGAATAGGGAAGTGAAACCCTCAATAGAGTGTAAGCAAAAGGGGGCTTTTTCAGCATAAAAATGTGCTGAAAAACTCGTTTTATACACGAGTACTGTATACCGTACCGTGTACCGTAAGTATAAGCGGTTTTAACCTGCTAACCTCCAAAGGCGTTAATACCCTGTAAAAGGGAGACTAATATTTAAAACTTTATATTGAATTTTCAAGAAATATAAAAACCGGAGTTTTTGGAAGATACCAGCATGCAAATACTGAAGAAAAGCGGTCTAAACCCGGAATTGCAACCACTATGCATGATGACAGTGACCCGTTGGAGCACTACATTTAAGACGGATTTTTTGGAAGAAGTAGATTGAAGCTGCGCTCAATATGCGAGTGATGCTGCGGTGGAATTTGGCGGAAGACGAGGAATTGGCCGGCCACTGGGCTCGGCTGATTATTTTCCAAGCTGCGGACGGAGAGAAAAGCGGATTTTGGCAACGGCCTCATCAGAGCATGCAAAAGTGCCTCTTCAATGCATTCTCACAGTGGAACGAGGACGCCTCCGTCGTGAGAAATGTTTCCCCGCGTTTATTTTCCCCCGAATTTCACGGAAGCGGTGTCATGTTGGACTTCATACATCCAAGACACGGAGACTTGAATGAGCTCATGCACTCAATCCTGGTCTCTGGACAGTCTAGAGAGATGTATAGCTGGCATCCATGCACAGCTCCATATTCGTCGTTGAAAATGCCACATTTAGCATTCGGTCTCATTCACCAGGCCACTCATGTTGTGATTTTCCTTCATTCAAATAGTTAAATATCGAAATTTTATACAAGAAAATATAGTCCTCTTCTTAGTTAATTTTAAGAGAACTCTCTGCTGTATGTTTCACTTGTCGTCATTCGCAACAATGGAAAAATATTATTTAAATACAGGTCTTTGTTTAAAGAAGTGACTAAGAACTCTGGTTTAGGGTCATATATGTAAGAATTTATACGCAGAGAAAAATGGTATAAATGAAATATTTGTAGCCGAATTTGACTCGGTGAAGATCTTTATTTATTTATTTATTAATTTAAACGCTGCAAGTTGGTATTAATACCAGGTGGCAACGGTTGAGGGGGAATAACAATACAATCTGTCCGGCATTCGTCCAAGGACGGGAGGGTAACCCCTCCAAAAACCTCCCGTGGACAGTACACATCTTAACAGTAGCAGTAGAATTTCCATTAATTTTTTATCTGTGTATTTGGGTAAACAATTGTAATAAGGACAAAATTCCCTCATTTAATGCATGTATCAATCAATGAAATTTATGTACAAAATAACCCATCTGCATTTAGGTTCGTTTAATTGACGTAAAATTCCTCGTTCAACTCGATTTCCTTTACTTTTTGAGAACTAGCTTATCATATCGCCAATATCTATTGCCAGAATCAATTAATCACTTCTTGGAATAATTTGACAATTTTTGTAAAAACCATTAAATACCATCAAATATCATGCTCCAAGTTTTTTTTGGTTACATATTAAATTTCAAATAAACATAATCATTTCTACTTGGATGCGAATGTAACTATTCGTCAAAGATCGCACTGAAACGGATAAGTTCGGTGGTGTTTTCTGAAGCAGAAAATTAATTGAAAATTCGTTCATATGACTTCACTGACCATCGCAATTGGTTATCAATTGAAATGGAAAATTTCCTTAGTTATATTTCACGGCCTTACCAATTAACCACGTAATTTCATTATGCAATATTACCTAGTGTTATTATTATATGTAACAAAACGAAGGTGAGGATATTACCACAATGTCTTCTCCAAAATGATTATTTTGCTACTCCATGCATATGTAGAGCTGATTGATTGAGGCGATTTTACCTACATGCATTTTTTTGCGCGAAGTGCCGTGTGAAATGTATGGATTTTTAAAAAGCTCACTCGCGATGATGTTCTAAGTATTGATTCCAGGAAGAGGTCACTCCGATGTGGGAGAGTTAATTCCGAGAATTCTTTACGTTTATAAGAGGAAAGTGAAATGGGGAAAGCATCGATTTTTCTTAAATATTCATCTCTCTTAATAGATTTTATCTTTATCGGATTTAGTTTAATTTTTCAGTTAATGCTATTCTAATATGCAGTGATGTTTCACCGGAAATGTACACACGAAAGATAGGCAGATAAGCTGTCCTCTGTTGCGCTTATTCAGCTATGATAAATAGTGGAAGAATGACGCGTTGAAATAAAGGATCGAATTTCTCATGGAGTGTAATGGTAGGGAATAAAGTAGCTACGTAGTAGAGGGATCGTATCGCGAAATTTAAATTGGGTGATGGAATTCCCTTCGACAAGTAGCTCACTGAAATTTTGTGATGTATCTTCCAGCGAAAAACAAGGTCATGGTCTGCTGCGTGATAACTTGGCTCAGAGAAAGCGGACGGAGAATTTAAATTTCAGAGCTGCATCCCGATTCTGAGGACTTCAGAGAAGAACCTAGCTCTCAAAGTAAACTCGAGGGCAAGTTTAGGTATCTTAGGTTCAGGATTGGCAGCCGTATAATACAGGAATACCTCTATACCATTATCGTGCACCTTTGTACCGGGAATGCCCTTAGGGAAGCAAGGAATGTCTCTCGCAAGTGAAGTCGATGAATTAAAATAGCAACTCTTGACGAGCTTCACTTTGTATTTTGGCGTCCTTAGGTACTTCTAAGGTTTCAGGTTTGCTCTTTCTCTTCCCGCAGTCTTACACCTCGTTACAAAGTATGGATAATTCCTGAAACCAGCGAAGGAATTAGAAATTTGCTAATCTCCCTTGTTTGTACTTCCGAAATGATGGAAGGCTACATTATTGGAATATTGTGATTGAACATTACTATATATTTATCTCTAACCTCTGATCCAAATGATTTAGAAAGCAGTTCATGTTTCCTTGCCTTCTCCTTTACATATTATTAATACGCGTTCGCTGTGTATTTTTGATTTTAAATTAAGAGAGCGGGTTAGTAGTTATTTTTTTAAATGGAGAAATCTATGAATAGTGTATCCTCTTTATCGCAAGCCAACCATCCATACTTACAAATGAATACCGGAACCATGCTCCTGTTTCCATATCTGGATGGAGTATTTCTCATTTGTCCTTTGTTCGTGGCTGTGATATTATGAAAGCTGAGGATATATGAGTGATTCTTAATAGCGGCATTCATCTTGTTAGCTCCTTAATGAATGCTGTGAGAAACGTTTCTCATTGGGTCATTGTGATGCAATTCCTAGGACTTAATTCATATGGCTCAGTGAGAAAAGCAACGGCCTTCTAATTAGCTACTCGACCTGTCCCTTTGATTTTCAATATTCTTCGGTAGCACTCCATTTCCATCGTGGGATTACAATCCTTGTTTCATAGTCATGGAGGGCTCTCTTAAGAGTATGGAATTTCGCCCCTCACCGTGCTATAAATCGGATGTTTATACGAACGAATTTGTTTTCAATGGTTTTTTGTTTCTGAAAGAATGTTCTCTTTTCTAATAGCTAATTTTCTTTCTTTCTTTCTGCTTATGATGATATTTCTACCATAAAGCTGAATTCTTTGACGCCCTCAAGTGTGTCCATCTCTAATTTTACCTGTAAATTATCTTTTAAATTCCAGTTGTTGGCATTCACTCATTTTTTATTTTTATTCATTTGAGGCAATATTTCCTCATGCACTTTTCCGTATAGGCCAGAATTCCCGTCGTCCTCTTTATTTTCGGGAAGTATCGCTGTATGATTTACAACTGCGGCATAGGCTTATTTTCCTCCTCGTATTCCTACCGTGTCTTTCGTTTTTTCTCGAGTTTATTCACTTCTCATTGTACCCATTGAAGATTTATCTATATCATCATATTTTTTTCTAGGAGAATGCTTTCCTGGAAAAGCTTACACGAATTAAGTAATGAAAATTGAAACAGACTTTGAAACTTTCACTTTTTATTAACAATGCACAACCGGAGAAGTTTCACCTGCCTTCTTTTTATTGCAGATATCTTCACCAATCTCATTCTACCTGTGGATGGCCTGACGCCCGAAACCGTCATGTTATTATTTAATTGAGTCATGCTTCATCATTTGATAGTTTGCATTGTCCAGGGAACTTGAAGTGTCAACAATAGAATTAAAATATGTGATTTTTCACTATACGATTTTATATGCATCCATTAAGTGGATAGCTCTTTAGAAAACACATATATTTTATTTAATGTTAGTTTTACATTGAACAATTAGATGCGGAAGATTTTTTATCAGGATTTATTTTAGGTGAGCGTTTTTTAAAGTCAATTTTCCTTTATGGGGAAGCATCTTATCATAATAAATGTTTTCTATTGCCTATTTTTTCTCTTTCAGCTATGAAAAAAATTAAGCTTTATTTTATCAATTGATTAATTATATCGTAATTATTTTATCATTCATTAGTTTGGGTATTTTAATAAGACATTATCACCCTGGTTTTCTTTTAATGCTAATTTAGTGGATATAAGGATAAATGGAAAGCTATGGAAGGGTCATCCTCCAATTATTTTTATCTCATTTTCACTTTGATTGATATGTAAATTCTTAAATGAATACTCTACGTATAGTTAACGGTTGTTTTCCAAAACTGGTCGTGTGAAAAGAGCTTTTTGCAGAAAAATTGTCAATATTTTCTTCTTAAAAGTTGCCTACCACCATGATCCTAGTTTTGTAACCCTATATATCCGACAAATAAATTAACAAAAATCTACTTTAACACAGCGACTCAATAAATGAGCTTCACTTTGACAAGATACCTTACCAATTAACCTTCATAATACTTAAAGCAAAGCCATTCAATATATGAGCTACATTTTCACACGATACTTCAGACATTAACCTTTTAAACTCATCGTGTGAAACCGTTGCAACTCTGTGAAGCACCTTGAAATAGTTCCTGCTCTCATATCTTGATAAACGGTATATTTTCATTTGTTTTTTGATACGAGATAGAAGAAGGAATGTATCCTTGAATCACATTTCTTCAAGTCATGCTCTTTGCATTGATAACAGAAAAGACTTAGTTAAGTCGTAAGTGATGCTGTAAAAAGTAGGCTACCGAAAACACTTATGAATGATTCTAAAATGTAAACTTAGTCTTAATAATCACTTCATTTTGATTTTTTTTATTAAGTGTGACTCATAGAATATTACCCGCATTTTCTCTCAACGGCTCATTTATGATGTGATGAAACGACTATCTTTTTATGATCTATGAAAAAATTATAACCTTGGCGCCATGTTGCTATGGATTATCTGACGGCATGTTATAGCAATGATCGAAATTTCGTTATCCTACTATTATTATTATCATCTCACTACCTTGTTACTAGCTATTGCTACGAAATTTATTTTCCTTAGACGGTCTTCGGGGAACATTTTCCAAGAGTTTCCTTAAAGATTATGAAGAGTTTATCTTTATTTTTCGAACATGAAGATTCTTTTAATGGGAGATGCTGATAAGCAATTTGCAAGACAAAACTTTTACAGCTTCTGTGAATAAACGAGAACTAAACTGGTTGTTTCATTCAGAGAGTTAAAAATAATTATCCAACTTCAAATGTTTCAAAAATTATTAATTTACTGTATATTTTTGTAACTTCTGAATAACGTTATATCCATTACATTTTGGAGTGTTGTTCTTAACTCGAATGCAAACTGAGCACCCAAACTAAGTGAATGACAGCTTCCGGTTTCAGTTCAATCATTTTTGGATGTCGATTTGGGTTCGAGATCGGCAACGGTTTTCCCGATTCTGCCTGTTTTCCACTCTTTGTCCTAGTTTCTTTGTGCCAAAGAAAGCAAAATTAGTAACAGGTGCGTAAGAATTAATGCTATAGAATTAAATGCAATTTCTCTCCAAGTATGTTTGCTCTGTGGTTAACGCAGTTAATTTAATTGGCCGAAAATAATATTTTCGAAGACCAATTTGCCCGCTGGCTACGATTATATCGGGATATCTCACAGAGAATTCATCGAGAAACCAACTATTCTGTTAAACTTGATGGATAGGGATAATTTTGGAATAAGCTATGTATAATTTAAATGCTAATTTTTGTTTAGTGTGGGCGACCAAGGAAAAGATGAACGGATGAGAAGGACGTAGGATGAGTGAGGTAGTGAAGGACACAGGCATGAGCATAGGAGGAGAGAAGGATGAAGAAGGAATACAAGAAAAAGCTATACTGATATATTTAAGACTATACGGAATGAATATTAATTTAAACGGTTTCCAACCAGAAAATTCAGTGGATTTGCATTATAATTCCTGTTCGTAAATTAAGAATTTATTTTCGCTTTTGATCATTACTTTCCGCAGCTTGATGAATTCAGAGATTTACTTAGTAAAATTAAACAAATATATCTCAAGCATCCGTAATGATAATTATCTTAGTGAAAAATTGAGATTTCAGGTAAAAAAGTATTTCCTTATTTTAATTCTGTGAACTTTAATGAAAAATAATATTATATGCTTCAGAACCGATTTTCATAAATCTCAGCTGCCTAGGTTGACTTATTATCAACAATTTCAGTCAAATACAAGCTCATGTTATACTGTTAGCGATAAGATTTGTAAATTTAAAAGAAAGAGAAACTAGAATTCATGATAGCCAAGTCCGAATCTTCCCTAATATAATAAATTTATGTTCTTCTATCGTAGAGTCTGCATGATAACCAGGGCTCACTCATAACTTTAAATTTTAGAAAGGCAACTGCTGTGATTCGCAAACTTTTACATATTTTACGTATTTGCCAAATAAAGATTCAGGTGATTATTTTACATTATGATTATTTATAAAATGAAGTTATTTTGTTGTTGAAAAGTTAAATTTAAAAATTGATAGGAATTATAGGATATTTTTAAAGACAAATTTAAGCAAAAATGAGGTTTTTAATTGCTTTCAGCTTCTATCAAGCCATGTTTCGTTATATTTTCGCCCAAAAACTAGAGTTCGGTTATATTTACATTTTCTACGCCCATGAATGCATTTTATTGTTTATAAAAGGCTTTTCCGATATGTAATTTGTAACCAAAGATATTTATGTACAAATATACTTTTACAGAAAACAGTATTGTTCAAGGGTCAATCAACGTATAATTTTTTGCTTAATTGTCAATGAAAACCTCAATTACCATTTTATCACGTTAGCACTGTCGATAGAATGAAGAACAATATCGTGTCAACATGACAACTCCAAAGCAATAAATACCATCCTCATTGATGCCACCATTATATTTCAGTTTTGGTATAAAAATATTTACAAATAAAACTAGAGAATGGTCGGAAGCATTTTTCTTTCTGTGTATTAAATAAATATTGAGATTAATTGTAATAATTCTACATTGCTGGTCACAATTTAGAGTATTTTTTGTTTAGTTTTAGTGAAAGAAAATTTGTTATGTTCCTTCAAAGCCTCAACTTCTGAAAGAAAGCTATCGTGAACAAAAGAAAACTCATCAAGTATATGAAAGGAATGGTTAGAGATCTCACAAATTTAAATAATCTTACTGTACTATTTAATGATTCTGAGAATCTTTAAATTGATGATTTCAATTCCGAAAGTGGGTTGCATTGCATTAAAGGAAGGAGATTTGCAATTTTAAGCCTTAGAGTAGTGGATACGCGGGCTTCATATGGACTTCATGCTGATTATAAATATCTTTGCCGAAGTATTCCTTTCTTTTTCTGCTTGCTCCAATTTCTGTTTGCCACAATTTCTGCTTGCTTCGATTTCTGTTATCTAAATCAACGTAGAGCAGATTGGAGTTGCCGATGATAAATGAAATTATACCCTGTGAACATTACCCTCAAATGATATAATTCAGTAAATGAGAGCAAATTGGATATCCTTGGCTGTTGGCAACCACTCAATGCATAAACGAGCTCAGGCAATCTGTAAAAAAAGGAAATATTAGTTCTACGATTGAGAGAATCTTATTATAAATTAAATAACCTTGGATTGAAACTTACAAAACTTATGTTACATTAACATAACATTTAAAAAAATGTATTCGCTAATCCTGCGAACCACCCGTATCGTGCTGCAGAGGAAATTAATAAAGTAAATGGTATATTAATCTCTGTACTCACAACAACGGAGCAGGAAACAAGCAATCATGCTCGTCTCATATATTAGATAATTATTGGGATTTAATTGATGTGGTATTACAAAGTATGGAAATGTAACATACTTAAATGCTTATGTAAATATGTTCGTATATAATTTACTCTTAAAATGCTTCATCAGATGAGGAAGGCTCATAAACTTCTGAGGGTAAACTTCCATTAATTGATTTTTCTATTTAAAAGTATTTCCTCCGGTTCGTATCCTAGACAGAGGTTCTAATTTCTTTTAATGTTCATGGGCTCCACAACCTTAACATAGAGGACCTTTGTATTTTGTCCTTAATCGTGAACAAAAGAATGCTCATCAAGTGTATGAAAGGAACGGTTAGAGATCTCACAAATTTAAATAATCTTACTGTACTATTTAATGATTCTGAGACCTCTTTAAAATGGTGATAGAGATAATTCACACCTATAAGTTTTACGCGATGAGCTATCTATTTCACCTCTGTCCTGATCAACTCGTTGTATTTCTATTTTTATAATTTCATGAATTATATTCTCCAAAAAGAACTAATCTAATAGTTTTATTTTAGTGTATTTATGATATGTATCCTAAAAAAACAGAAACCTTATGTCCCGAATTCTGAATTCCCTACTAATTTTCATGCCATAGTCATATATATCTTCCCGAAAAAAGAGGAAGATTTATTTTTCTCTCTGAGAGCAAAAAATAGAAATGCCCTACTATAGCGCTAATCATTAGGCGGGACTGCCGTCAATCATCCTGTTAATGCATTGCAAAGCGTCCTTTTTGTATATTATTTCAAGATGAGTTTCCCCATTGTTCTTCCGGTCATTTTCTCAATCCTAGTAATTGATTCAAAAGGGAGAAGCCAGCAACGAGTCCCGAAAAACCTTTTACTTCGAATCGGTTACCGTCAAATCTTTTATCTAGGTATTTGTGAATGGCATTTTGGAAATAACGAACGAACTAATAATTTGACTTCCTGATGGAGGTGAACGTTGTTCTAGGCTACTGACTCGAGGTCTTATCCATAGCTTTTTATTAAGTATATTCAAGTCCGCTTTTTATGGAAGACCATGGAGTAGGTAAAGTTTTTTGGGCTGTATTTATTGTTTGTTCTTTCCAGGTCGTTATCCTAGAGCAGTGGAAAATATTATAATTTGAAAATGCTTTAGTTTTGAGTCGAGTCTTTTGGTTATTTTATTTAAAGCTGTGGAGAGAGGTATTATTTGATGGTATTTGTATCCAAAGTACTAGTGTGAAATGAATCATTCAAAATCTTTCTGATGTTTTGCTTTCAAATCAACACAACCCCTGTAGATAGAATTTGTACGTATACGATAACAGCAGTTAGTTATCGGTCGGATTACATATAGGTATGTTAGAAAATGAGCGTTTATAATTTCCTGAAATGTGCTAAATAAAATTCAAATGAAGTTGAATTTGATGTGATTATATTTTATTAATTATTTGTTGTTATTTTCGGATGCTGTTTTAATACTATTTATCAACACCACTTTTTAATAAAGTATTATTATTAAAATATTTCTTAGACGTCTTTTTAAGGAGGTATTCTTCTTTCCATCGATAACTTGAAGACTTTCTTTCTGGTTTTTCCTGTCTCTCTAAAAAGTATTTAACCTGAAGGCTTGTACTGCACCCTTTATTACACAGCCAACCAAGTGAAAGATGAGGCTTACTAGGCAGGATGGGGAGTGAGGTAGTATGCTCTTGCTTCCCTCACCAAGTAAGCATGCTGCAAGCGAAGTAAAGCACAATGACTTTAAGAGTAACATTTATCTTTGCATTCCGTGAGAAGAGACCTTAATCAGTGCAATTATTCACTCATACCTCAGTACCTCTCATATCATCACAGCAAGACAAAAGTAAATAAAATATACATTTTTGTATATCCTGTAATATATGACAAATTAAAAATACGCCATTCATCAAGATATGGTAGCAGTAACTTGTTTTTCCTACAAAAGCGCCTGCGTGTGCATTTTTGAGTATTTAGAGCAATCTTCCATTTATCTGCTTAGTTTTTTTATGAGGTTTAGAGGGGGCTGAACATGTAGGTTAGCTAGATTTGGGTCCGTTGAATCATTATATATATAAATACATTGATGTGATATTGTAACATCATTAGCCTATGAGAGTAGAGTAGTTTTGGGATGACACGGTATGTCCTAGGTGAATATATTTTTTAGGTATTTGGAAAGTGTTGCCCCTCGTGGCACTTGTGCTTTGATGGAAAGTACTATAGACTTTTCGTCATTGATTTAAGCGAAGAAGGACCTGTTCGCCAGGAATGAGAACATAATTTCGAGGAGATAGTTTGGTTGGCATAGATGAGTGATTTTGTATTTTAATCCTATCTTCCATACCTCGTTGATCGCTCTTTTCCCATCGAGAAGAGCGGCTATCGTTGATCTTTGTGATTAAAGTCTTTCTTACGAATTCTGTCAGATAGAGAATTTGGTGAGTGGTAGACAGGTTTTCAGTAAATCCGGTTTGTTCTTCTGGGACGACGTTGTTCATTCTGAGGATGGGTTTTAGAAGGCTCAAGATTACTTATTTCAGGAATTTTTCTATGTTGGACAGAAAACTGATTGGACGATAGTTGCCGAGGAAGGTCTTTGCCTTGTTTCGGAATTTCCCTTATCACTTTCAAACTTTAAGGAAATAACCATTTACTAAACAGGCATTGTAATAGTCTAGCTAACTTGCAGATTATTTTTATGAGTAATTTTTTTAGTATTTGGTTTTTGATTTTGTCCATTCCTGAAACTGAATTTTCCTTCAGTGATTTTATTTAAAGTTTAATTTATTTTTAATTAAATGCCTAATAAGGTGTATACTAACAATCGGCACAAAATTTTGGAGCCAACGATTTTGATAGCTTATAACTATGACTAATTACCGCCGGTCATTCCCGAAGTCGTCATTGAGGAATTAAGAGTGATATGGAAACTGAATATGGCAGTATAAAATAGCTTGTGCATCTGTTTAAGACTGGTACAAAGCCCGCCTACTGCCCATCGAATTCTCATATAGACGAGTCTTAATCATTTTCAAGAAATATTATAATAAATTAAATGTAATTACAATGTAATTGAAAATTCAGATTTAACAAAACATTACTTTTATTATATTACATTACATTACAGTAATTTTTATTGGACCTGCAAATCTTTGTTCCCGAAATGCTGTAAAAGTGATAAATAATAAGTTACCACCAAGGTAATAGATGTCAAGATATCAACTACATAGATTCATAGAATCAATAATATCGAAATGGGTTACAGCACATCAAACCCATAAGCAATAATATTTGAATTCATTAAAGAATCATATGGATAATCAAACACTTTGAGATTTTCCGAAATGGCAAATATCACTCGATTTTAATAAAAATTCATTAGATAAAACAAACTTACGAGTTCTTTTACTGATGCTTAACATTATTTTAGAGTCCCTGCAAAATATACGAAAATTGCTACATTATCCACTTTGATGCAGCATTTAAAGATCGATGGCTAACTTTATCACTAGAGAGAGCTGTTGAACGAACGGTTTGCTGGATTTGAAATGAAGGAAGCGGAATCCACCCCGATGGAAATGGTTGTATAAGAGAAAAGGTTTGCTCCACTGAAAATGGAAGAGCTTCCTTTGCTACGTCCTTGCCTCGCTTGTTTCGAGGCATGCATCTGGGATGAGACGAAAAAAAGGAAATTTCTAGGCTGAGAATCGGGAGGAGGATTTTACGAACCTATAAATTACTTTGTATTTCCCGATTTCGATATGATTTATTGTGGGAATTTAATGTTATATAGGATATAAAACAGAGAGTAAAGAAGGCAATTAAAGCCTCCACGAGGACCGCATATCCGTTTATCGAATATAAATACGATCGAAGTAATTGAACTGAATTCATCTTGAACCCATTTCATACATATGCTATCGCAATATATAAATTATTTATTTCTCTTTTATAGTAATCGATAATTTTATATTAATTATATTATTCATGTTTAATATTAAAAATTCTAAGATGTATATCATTTACTCAATTTCCTTTCGGGGTAGGCACGTTACTTCGCTCATTTATTTACAGTACTCCTACGTAATTTCCCATCTCCGCAGACACCTTTCGCATAAGACACGTGCTTTTTTATAACATACAAAGAACTTTATATATTTCATTTTTTTAAGCTACTTATATTTCTGATATTCAGTATATTATCGAAAATTCAACTAGTTTTTCTGGGTCTAAATCTCTCTTAAGAACCACTGCCCGAACACAAAATTTCAGTCACTCTACTTCATCCATCATCTTCAAACGAACGATATTGAACATTGAAAAATTTCGCATATTATTATATCACGTGTACTCCTGAAATTTCAAGCCTCTCCTATAATTTTACTTACCATGAAAGCTCAACTTAATCCTTGCTCTTCTTTGCTCAAGTAGCTTCCATTTTAGCCGGTACTTCCCTGAGAACATAGAAGGTAAATTCCCAAAATTGAACGCAGGTACCAACGGGCGATCTTTTTGTCGGGTTCCGCACTTGGAGGGAACCTCCCGTGAGATGCATTACTAACTTACATAAATATCCATAACCATAGCAGCAGGAAGATGGAGCCCTTCGTATTTAGAAGGCCTTGAAGGTTTTCTAACCCGTGACCCAATGGCCTAAATGAAAGTCAGCGTCCGATGGAAGATGCGTTCCTCGGAGCCGTAATTACGAATCCCGGGAAGCATTCGGCGCCGCCTCAGGATGACCAGAGGACGATGCTTCGGCAGAGGATTCAACTTTCCATTTCACTTCTCCGCCGCCTTTCTCTCCCTCTGACTTTTTTTTCCCTCCCCCTTTCACCTCTCTCTGCCGTCGTCCCCTTTAAATAGCGGCCCTCGCTCACTCACAGCATCGACTCCTGGATAACCCATCAGAGAGCAAGCACATCCCCTCCGTAGCCAGCCATGAAGTTCTTCGTGGTAAGTTCTTCTTCTTTCCGTGGAGGGCCTCGGTTTTGGACCGGCCTTCCATCCTCTTACCTCCGGCGGCGACGACTTGCTCGGGATAAGTTGAAGATTCTCTCCATTCCACCGTTTACAATTCTCTTCGCGACCTATAAGTTTCGATTCCTTTACCATAGGGTCGTGTCGTGTAATGATCATTTTTTAAATATTTAAGCATCAATGCTTTTGATTCGGTAGAGTCACGACCTTCTTAAGCCACCAAGCGATTTCCGAGAGATGCTGATGGCTGAGTTCATATCTCCCGCGAGTTGAATCTTTTAGCGCGGTTCATCTTGTCCACCGTAAAATGTTGTGCATGAATCATAAATATCTCTTCTATTTAAAGAACGTGTTTTACATGTCGAGATTTTGCTCACTCTTAAATGTTAAATTAACACCGAAGTGCGAAAGAAATCGGTATTCGTGAATCCCCTTTAGTTCAGTGAACAAAATCCTCGGAGAAATAGCAAACGTTGTCTACGAAATGTTGTATATTTAAATTCATAAGAAAGTAGATGTAAAAACCTATTTAATTTGGTACTATTTAAAACAATATCATGACTGAGAAGTTTTCATACGGTAGGATTCCTCAGTGGAATAATATAAACTGATTTTAACGCCCGCAAATAGGCAGCATTACTCTTTTAATAAATTATATCGTTTTATTGTCCGAATCGTTTGAAAAATTGTTTTTATGAATATCATTGCATACATTTTAACTTGCGCTCATCTCGTTCCGTTTTATTTAAGGATGCATGCCAAATTCGCGAACTAAAATCTTTCAGCCATAATTTTCATTCCCTTTTCAACGTTTAAAGCGAATAAGTAGCACCAAAGGCAGACATTTCCATAAGATTTGCATACGGATGAAATCACGCGCATAATTTTCCGCTTTCCTCTTTGGAGATCTCTCTCGCTCCGAAGAGGAGAAAGGAGCTGTCGCAGAAAGTCATATATCACCAGCGTCGAATTTCCCACCAGAAGTCTCACGGGTTGGCATCTTTCTTGTGAGACGCGCGCCAAAAGTACATAGAAAACAATTGACGTTCTCCCCGACAGGATATGGGAGAGAGTCCCGGAGAAATCTTCAAAAAAGTTCCTCGATAGAAAATCTCTCTATTTGCAAGGCAAATTCGCGAATGCAGTTCGTGACGTGATTAACTTTAAGGGAGTCATAAGAAAGCTAGGTAAACGTTTAGAAGCGTTTTGATTTTGGGAAAAGAGTGGTCATTATTATAGAGCATTATAGAAGAAGGAAGAATTCATGGTTTTGTTGATGTAGAAGTTGTATTGAATTTAAATAGTTAAAAATGTTCGTGCATATCTCCATTAACTAATCACAGGCTCCTCTCTAAAATATCTCTAGTGTAGAAGTACATATTCTTAGATAACTTATCCTGATCTCACTAATTCCACTCTATGTGAATTTTTCATACTCCTCACTCTAACTTTTCCATAGTTGAACAAAAAATTATTTACTTTAATTTTAAAAAATACTGAAATTTTTGTATAAATGTGTTCTATAGTACTCACCTGAGCGCGGAAAATTTCAATTACAATTCTCAAGCTTTTTTTCCCTTAACATTGCATTCTGAATCCGTTTTTTTCTTCCAAACGAACGGTATATGTAGTTCATGATGAAGGTGTCACTTTCTTGTTTATTCTTTGCATTCGAGGTTCCCCCCAGTCTTCTATTAGCGTTTCTATACCTCCAGACGATGTCAACTTTTAAGGACGGATTTTCTGTGTAAGACTTCATGTTTTTTCGATATTTTGGCCTACCTAATGTAGACAAAAGTGCAAACCTTGCCGAACTATTACGTTAGTAGTACAGTAATGATACATATGCATTGTAAAACTACGTCAGTATTCCAGCATCTATAAATCTGTAATAATATGGTAAAGTAGTGTTGGGAAGCATTTTTAAATTTCCTCTCGAAACTACTATACTTCATTTTTTTCCTCTGTGAAAATTGCATACATAAATATAGGAGTGCACTAAATTTGCGATTCTGCGGGAAAAATTATAGTTTTGAATAATCATCTTTCTCGTCTTTACCTTATTCAAATCTATTAATGTCCTTTTGCAAGATGACCCATCATTTCAATCAGATCATAATCTAGACTGATATTTAAGGAAATAACTGGATCGTTGAGTCGAAATTTAAATGCGCATAAGTTCATGGACCTTTTCATGGGCCACGGACTGATCAAATCTTCTCGCGTGTATGTAATAATGAAACATTCTGTTCCGATAAAGGTTTCCCTCGATATCACTAAACAAAAAGAAATCTGTCAATTTTCATTAGATCTATCGGGAAATAATTTTCGGTGATTTATCATTGGGGACAAAGTGAGAGAGAGGAGGATCTTTGGTTGCGAGATGATCCCTCAGGCGGAGCGCACTTTCCCTTACGCAATAATTTCGAAGAGAAGGAAAAAAAAGCTTCCATCTGGTGGGCGACGGACTCTGCTACCTCCTCAGCCTGAATTTTTAAGTGGGAGATGGGAAGGGATGAGTGTATCCCACGGGAAATAAAAAAGTGAAGATGAACGGATGATAACAATGGAGGCGCTTTCACCCACCGCCGACTTTCTCCTGTCAAAAGGTAATCTCTGCCATCGGAGGCTTCTTTTTCCCTCCACTAGCTGCATTTCCCACGAATTAAGCAACGGAGAAGGGAAAGTCACTCGGTAAGGGGTACAATATGGAGAGGAGGTCAGAATAGGAAAGGATAGGGGTCAAGTGAAGGTACACGCCGATGCCATCCTCATCGACGAGTTTTTCATCTTGGACTTATCAGTTGAAGGCTCTGGAATTAAACACTCCTGCCTCGTTAGGATCGGAACATCATTATGAACATAATCCATATTATAGATTAACATCATGCAATTAATTTTCCACCATAATACTTAACGTGAATTTATAGGATATATTCCCAGAATCTTACATCCCTCATTTTCTTTCCTGCTCTCTTCATAATTAAAGCATAACTTAGGACTTGGTGGATATTATCTCTTAATTTCCTCAGGACTAAAGATATCCGCCTCACAGATACTAAACATTTGTGGACCAAGGTTTCCAAAAGTACTGCAACAGACTAATGTGATCAAAGATATTATGAAATTGTTTGTTGGCACTGACACTGTCAGAGCATGAAAGGACTGACATTGCAATAAATGATTAATGACATTTTAGGGGTGAGTAATAAGAAAGGGTTGTTGAAACTCGTCTAATCATCTTACTGATATAGTAGTTGCATTTTTTCTATCATAAAATACATATATCTGCGATTCGTTTGCATTGCAATTGAAGGAATCAATAACATTATCTTATGCTGAATCGGAGACTTCAACGAGCGAAAATTCAAATCTCTAATTGCAGACTGCATTGAAAACGGTATTATGCTCTAAATTGCCATTGGGCCTCATTATGTCTAAATATGATCCCCATTTGACGTACGTCATTGTTAACCAGCCAAGAATCTTTGGTCAAAAATACTCCAATTCCATTATCTTCTTCGCAGCTTTTGGCGTCCATGGCGGCGCTAGCTTCAGCCCGTCCCGAGGCTCCCGTTTATGGGGCCCCTAATGTAGGTGGAACACCAATTGGAGGAGGTGGTTACGTATCCGGAGGACATGGTGGAGGCGGACTCAGTGGCGGCGGAGGAAGCTTTGGAGGCGGCAGCTTTGTAGGAGGCGGCAGCTTTGTAGGAGGCGGCGGCGGCGGCGGTTTCGGTGGTGGTTTCGGAGGCGGATCCTCTTTCACTGGCTCCGGTGGATCTTTCGCAACCGGAGGCGGCGGAGGCGGTGGCTTCACTTCCGGAGGATTCGGCGGTGGACAGGCCGTGGTCCAGAAGCACATCTACGTTCACGTACCTCCCCCCGAGCCCGAGATCGTCAATCCTCCCCGCACCTTCCCCACCCGCGCACCACAGAAGCACTATAAGATCGTCTTCATCAAGGCTCCCTCCCCACCCACCCCAACCGCTCCCATCATTCCCCAATTCGCTCAGGACGAACAGAAGACCCTCATCTACGTCTTGGTCAAGAGGCCCGAGGATCAACCAGAGATCAACATCCCCGCACCAGTGCCAACTGCTCCATCCAAACCCGAGGTCTACTTCATCCGTTACAAGACCGCAGCCAAGGGAGGTGCCATTGGCATCGGCGACGGCGGCATCGGAGGAGGAATCGGAGGAGGAATCGGAGGAGGAATCGGAGGAGGAATCGGAGGTGGAATCATCGGAGGAGGTTCCATCGGAGGAGGATCCATCGGAGGAGGAATCATTGGAGGAGGTGGATCTATCGGCGGAGGACACGGAGGAGGTCACGGAGGCGGACACGGAGGCGGACACGGAGGAGCCACCGGGCCTTCCACATCCTACGGCACCCCAAGCACCGGAGGTGGCAACGGTCCCTACTAAACCGAGCCCCCCCAAAACTCCCTCGCCGAATTATCGGCACACTAAGGACTCGCGGTCCGTCCAAGGCTTCCAGTTCGAGTGGCCCTCATCCCTTTCTGCCCTCGCCTTCCTCTTCCTCGTCGCTCCCGGCCCACATCGACGAGGGAAGATCTGACGCAAAGCAGCCTCCGAGAGGAACGAAACGATTGCCGCTCGAATCAGTCGGTTTTTCCGATGGGCGGAAGATGCGGTTCACTATTTCTCGTTTAGAGCCGCTTCGCTCCGCCGACGGCTGCTTCGCGTCCACACCAAAAACAGAAGGCGAAAAATGCTTTTACGGGTAAAGAAGAAAAGAGCAATCGAAAGAAGAAGGGGCGAAAGGGAGGCCGTGGCAGCTGAGAGACGGGACGCCGTCCTTTCCCATCCTGCACTCCTTCCTACAAAAAATCTCTTTGTACTTCGCCATAACATTTTGTAATATATTTGTAATATTAAAATTTATAAATTTTTGCATAAATATGTTTATTTATTTTGACCCTATATAATACCACCATGAGATTCACAAACTAAACATGCCTTCATTATCTGAAGACAAGCAAAGTTAATCGAAAGCCTTACTGTGATAAATACATGTACGGATATATGAAGAAAAAGATATATATATAGGTGAGTTGATAGGTTTGATTCTTGCGACGTCAAACAAAAACCTCCGATCACCTTTAGGTTTGCCTGAAATAGTTCACTATCCAAATGTTCCATCTCTTTTAACATATGGCAATTTTGTGAATGCAAGAGACAGCCATAAATGGCAAAAGAGAAGGATTGAGTGTGGATCTTGAACGGGTATTGCCGGCTAATTCACTCTAGACATGTGGCTGCAGAATGTGTCGGAAAAGATGATGACACTTCTTGCGTGGAGGCATAAACAGCAGGATGCTATTTGACACTTTCTTACTTGCCGAGTTGCTTTTCTCTATAGCATTTTGTTTTCTCCTTAAAAATAATATCTGTATTATTTGTAAGACATTTGTTGTAATTTAAAATTGAAATAGTGTGTAACATCAGCAGATGACTTCTCCCTTAACTGTAGCATCTAGGTACGATAGAAATGATTCCGAACGGAACGTCTATATGTTTAGTTTGCATTTTCTTTAATACGCATTCGAATATATATATATTTTCTATAGTAGATTTTGAATTGAATGAACTGAGCATAATGAGATCTTTTAAATAAGAATACGAAATATGTAATCAGCATCGATGTCTGCTCGCTTGTTGTTGAAATAAAATACAGGTGTTGAATTACCTTGCGTAATAAATGCCTCTTTTAATTCGGGAAATCAAAGATCAATTAAGAAAAGAGCAAATATTTAGGTCTTAGCTTGTCCATTTAGGCCTCTGTTTAACATCAATGATAGGAGCTCAAGTTACCTTGAATAAAAGTCATTACTTGCTCCACGCTATGTGTACTTTTTCTTTCTACCAAGGAAAGAAAATGTTGGCAGGCAGTTAATGATTAAACAGAATTGTTAAAACGCTATGCTGAGGCACATGTATGCTCTCATTTAATATGTAAGATTTATCTGTTGTGACTTTTTCATATTTTTTACAATTAATGATTTATTCATGATTACAAGTCATTTGAAATACCTATAATTTAATTCAGGACAAATTTTAATCCTTCATAGAAAAATACTAGTAAAATATAAAAAAACATAAATAAACAGGATTTCCGGATGAGAGGTATCCAAAATAAAATACATAAATCCTGGAAAGTGTTTATTACGCACGTTCGGTATGCACCATTTGAAAGGGAATCTCTCAAAGTTTTTTTACATATACAATCTGTCTATTGTTGGGATACGAATTAACAGTGACAACACCGCAGGAGAAGGTTGTATACGTGTTGTGGCTTGCCGAATTAAAGTCTGTGACGGCTGTTCTGCTCGTTTTAGAACTCAATATGAATTGTACCTCAAAAAAGCAATAGCATCCGGTTTTGCGACAGCAAACGGAGAATTACGAGATGCCTGATAGGTGGGTTGGCCCAGGTGGGCCAATTGTTTGACCTCCTAGGTCGTCAGACTTAGCCCCATTAGATTTTTTCCTGTGGGCTTATGTTAAGAACTTTGTGTGTCAGAAGAAGATTAACAACATTGAGCACCTGAAAACCTGAATAATGGACGCTATGGCTGCAGTAACACCCGACATGCTTCAAGGGAGGTGGGATGAGGTCGAATATTGCCTGGATGTTTGTCGTGCCACCAAGGGTACCCACATTGAAATAAATTAAGTGAAAACAAAACTTTCAGAGTTTTTCACTGTTATGCTGAAAACCGAAAATGTTTATTATAAATACTTTCCAAGATATAAATATTTTATTTTGGATACATTTAATCCGGACACCCAGAAGTGAACAAGTAATGAGATCATCTTGGGTCAAGAATTGTTTTGGTTATTATTTTCCCATTTCAGTAAAAAATACTTAGCAGCAATTAGAAACAAAAAGTAGCATTTTTTTGCTAAAAAAGTCAAAAAAAATTAGTTAGCAAGGCAATATATTAGAAACACATTATCTGTGATTCTGAGTAAGAAAAAAAGTTTGGACTGGTTACTGCTTAGTTCAAGAACCAGGGACGGATTCAGGGGGGTGGTCCTGGGGGTCCGGACCCCCCCCGAAATACCTATTTTTCGAAAATGAAACTCAAATAACGCAAATAAACACACAATTTATTAAGCAATTACTAGCTAAAATATTCGAGTTTGTCTAACACAATTCTAACGTCACGTTTTGTGAAAGCCGAAATATCTTTTTTTTTAATTTTTCGATCGGACCCCCCCCCCAAAAAAATATTTTCTAGTTCCGTCCCTGTCAAGAACTAACATTTTACATAAATATGTCTTCCTTTAATTTCCAACTACTTGTTTTACACATAATTTTTAAAATCTCTCATAATATTCAAATCCTTTATCATTAGCAGTATTTTCTATTCTTACTTATCGGTTTATTGAACATTGGACTGGATTTTTATGAATGATGAACAATTGGCCTATTTTAATCAATATCAAGTAAAAATTAATCATACCTATAGCTCTGTTAATACAGCCAGCCATCAACTAACGACCACCTTCAATTCCCAAAGGCTGTAAGTGGATTTAGACAGGGACGGATCCAGGGGGGTGGTCCTGGGGGTCCGGACCCCCCCCCCCGAAATATCACTTGTGCCTATTTTTCGAAAATGAAACTCAAATAACGCAAATAAACACACAATTTTTTAAGCAATCACTAGCGAAAATATTCGAATTTGCCTAACACTATTCTAACGTCACGTTTTGTGAAAGCCGAAATGTCTTTTATTTTTAAATTTTTTGATCGGACCCCCCCAAAATTTTTCTCTAGATCCGTTCCTGGATTTAGACGTAAGTCAGATATTGATAGATTTTGGTAGAAATACTTTCTATGCGCGCTATCTTGTTCCAAAATGAAGGCTGCTCAATTTCAATCAATTTTGAACATATATTCAATTAAGTTCCCTTGACATTTTTTAATTCTACAATTCCAAAGTCCTGTTTAATTAAGAGAAATTAAAATGAATTTAGTTGCAACAGATACTGATAATAAAGAGACAGTTGTGAGCATTCTAGCTGAATTAACCAGCTGATTAGCACCATTCATTCCCCTTGCAGATGCTCGTCGCAAGTCTCATAGGTTATAAGTTGACAACTGACTTCATGATATTGTTCGGGCAAATCATACTAGATGATATATATGACCACTCCAGCATTCATCAAAAGAATTTAAACATGTGGATAGCATTATTTACCATACAGATGCATGTCTATATAGCTACCTCAATAACTCAATACATATATCCTATCCTTATTCTTGCTCAAATCAATCTACCCTTTCCTTAGGCAAATATACCAGGGCTTGAGGTACCTATTTGCAGAAATTGCCAGGGGATGATATCTGGCCCACTTTCTCTATCTTTGGGATTAATCAATACAACAAGCTAACTTCTAGGACGATTAATTGACTTTTAGAGCATATTTCCATGTCATTTTTATTCACTAAATAAAATCTCACAATAATCATATTATCTAAAGATATGCTAATATTTTCTATTAGAAAAAAACATTAGCTTATATTCTAATACCTCTCTACCTTCCAATGCCCTGGCACTTTTTGCATATATTGCCCTGTGGAGGCTGGTAGTAGGATGCTAAAATACTATGGTGGCATTATCAGGCCTGAAGTGCTATTCAGCTTACTTCTCTCTTCCACTTTGAACTGAATAGCAACTATTGCCCACTCAGTAAAAATTTTTTAGGCATTAGGCATATTTGTTTTGGAATAAATGTAATCAACTTCAACCAGATCATAACTTTGTTTTACTGTACAAAGGAATGAATAAAGGAAGTTAGACATGGATGGCATTCTATAAAAAGGGATCAAGTGGACTCAGTTCCACCTCATATACATTTCCTCTTCCAAGTTGGCAAGTAATTTTTAACTAATGAAGGAAGATAATTTATGGAATGTAAGGAAAATTTGTTACTTATTTATTCTCTCCATATTGCACATACAAATAACCAAGAATTTCCATCAAAAGAGTAAGAGAGAATGAATGACTGGAGACCTTACACTAGGTCCCCATGATATTGAGTAAAATTGGAAAGAACAGGAGGACCCATACAAAAACAATATTTGATTCCATCGAGCAGAGAGGATATAAAGCTGAAGAATAGCAAAATTACATTTTAGAGAGTGATATTAATTCAAAAGAGAGATTCAGAGAGAGAGAGGAAATTACTTGTATTTGATATTAAACTAGGGCTCTTTAACGGTAATAAGGGTATGAAATAAGAAATGTAAGAAATTATCTGAAGAAGAAATCTATAAAGATGGAAGGGTTTACAGGTAATGATAAATCTCTCACAAAATGACTGCACACGCAGCAATCTGCTATCATCATGATTTTCTATAAGTGCTTGGTACAAAATATTTATTTTACTATTGAAAATTATTTTAAGCAAATAAGTTTTTGAGGGATATCTTTTCAATATTTTGCAACAGAATAACCCAGGTATTCATTCAAAAGATTTTTTTCAAGGCAATTTAAATTCCTTGTAATGTCATTTTGAGCATAAAGAAAATATCAGCATTATGTTCTTTAATTTTCTGATATTCATTCTTCATTAGAGAATGAATATCAGAAAAATACATAAGCAAGAGAGTATTTTAGATATTCAAAGAAATCTTGAGCGCTTATGCTGCAACTGTTAGCTATTGATAGAGAATTAATATGCATGTGTGACTGGATGTTCGAAATGTAGCCCAATAAAAACAAAATCTAGCTCCACTAATTGGTTATCCAATAGCCATTCCACTACCCATTTATATATTCATACTGCCCATTAAACTATGTAAATATATATATCCTTTTCCTCCATTCCTTCCGCACAGATATCCATGCTCACTTAGTTGAAGTTAATCTTCTTCTTCCCTCCTCAGTTGTATGCAACTAAAGATATGTGTTTATGTTGGTTACTTCATTTTTTGTAAAATCAAAAAATGCTACAGCGGAATTCCAGAAATTTGATAACACTTTTTTAGAGTTTCCATCTCAATTGTAAAGAACGTCCCAATCACATACATAAAACGTTCAAATTTCATTCATTGTCAGAAACTTCAAGTTTCATAAAGATATCCTACGATAGCTTAAATGCTCATTTCTTTTTCAAATTTTATATTCAAAGACATCCGTGAGAATACTTAACGAGCAAAATATGTTTTGCATTCAACAAATAACGTCCTTTATAAAATAAATCGGGACTGCTTTCCAGTGCTAAACGGTAGCTGTTTTAGACTTGAGGATAATGATGGTATCAAAAACGGCAATGATAATTTAGGGAATAAATAGAATGTTATTTTCAAAGTATACCAGACAATAGGCTACCGACAAAATTACCCAAAAATATTAACTCTATTTCTTTAAAATATGGAAAACTGAGCAATCTTGGTAATGTATCAAACGATTAAGATTCACACATTACCTTTCCTGTAAACATTCACTATTATATAAATATAAGAAAAGACTTAACTTTTTTATTAATAGTTGAGTTAGAAAATGCTAGTTAGCGGCGTTCATTAATTTTAAATTAGAGGAAAACAGAGATCGGATGACCTTAGTTACATTTCCACTCTTCCCACTTCACATTTTGTACGTACGGTACGTACGAAAACTTGTGGCGAGTGTAGATCTTCAATTTTCATTGCAGCTGTTATGTGACGCTTTATACTCAGGTTGGGGGTTTGTGAATGATATGAGGCTAAACGGAGAGGGTTGATAAGTCTAAAGATACCCCAGTGTTGTTTCCAGAAAGCGCCTGTTGTTGTTGTTTACTTAGCTTTTTTTTGGAGTATTTAACTTTCATTATGTCTGGTGTTCGACAAGCTACTCATGCTGGCAGCTGGTATACTGACAAAGGTAACATTTATCTTCATTTACCTTATTCTTAAGGCAAATTTAGAATGGATATCCCACCTGATCTTAGGGGATAAGTGGAAGGTCTGTATAAGACCTGGTTATTGATAATTAGGTTATGCTTGTGCGAGGGTCATCGACCGATCTGCAACTCATGAAACTTGTTTATTTTTTCAGTATTAAAAATCTACATGGTGGTACTTTCTGTTGATTTGACGGAGAGCCTGCATTAATTATACTATATTTATGTATAACTAATACGATAATTAGATTTTATTCCATATATTTTTGGGAAATACTGCAAACACTTGACTATATTGACGTATTTTCATACATGACGAAGTAATGTCGCAAGTATTACTTGGAGCCAAGAAAGATCAATAATTTATAACACTTAATGAAATCAACAAAGTATGCTTCTCGCACAAATTGAAGTCCTAGTTAAGTCCATTTTACTCATAATTTGAATATCACATTAACCATTTTGATAAAGTTTGCCTGTTTTTTTTCCTTTAATCTCAGTAAAAGTCGATGCAAATGCAGAAAAAATTGAACTTTTAAACTACTAGGAAGGTTAAAAATAAGTAAAACGTATGTCACTCTGGTGGAAAATTATAATTCTTACCTGATCTTACAGGAAAATGATTAGAATGTATAAAATCAATTATTGAAAATGTTGTTCCAAATGTAACCCCTGAATCCTGATTTATATTTTTGTCATATTTATGATAAAATTTAGTAATTAAAAAAACAAAATTAGGTAATCCTTTTCCCCATTTAAAGCATTAGATTTTCAGAGTGGTGCTTGTTTAACGTTTTCAATAACAGAGTTATTTACAATAAATTCTTATGGTTGAATGACTAATATCTTTCAGGAAAGGAATTGAATAAGCAACTTGAAGAATGGCTAGGATCTGCAGAGCTTTCTCATGGACCAGCAAGAGCAATCATAGCACCGTGAGTTACCATTTCATTTGGAAAATCGTCTCTCTGAAGTCTTTACATACTATCTGTTTTTTTCCTTATTGGTGTACACAAGGAAATGATTTTTCTGAATTAATCATTATCTAAGTGACGATTCTTAAATGAATCCACGATAAATTTCAAAAAAATCCTATTATGTTACAAGAACTGTCATTTCATCAAAAAGTACAAAATAATGTTTGAATGCTTTGAAATCAGAATCTGTGAATGATTGAAAATCATTAAGGTAAAGAGGTGTTTCATTTCCACTAACCTACCCTAAAATATTAAAATGGACAAATTGATATGCATTTCCTAGACTAAGTTGTATGAATTTTATGGATTGAGTTTGGAATTCAATGTCGAGTTTTATAATTATGTTGTTTTGAATGTCATTGCAATCCTTTGAGTTTCTCTTTCCAAAGATAGTCAAGCTCTATGGTAAAATCTTTGGTCTCCCCATTTATTATTATTACTTTTTGTTTTGCCCCTGTTTCTTGGTGATGGGAGAGCAGTTTTTTTTTAATGTCTGATCTGCTGCAGGCATGCTGGCTACCAGTATTGTGGAGCTTGTGCTGCTTACGCCTACCGACAAGTTAGTCCTCATGTTGTGTAAGTTCTTGTATTAATCATGGGAAGTTTCTCAATTTCAACTGTACACTCATACATCATTTTATTTTTGTGCTAGTGGTGAAATTACTCACCATTTTTTACTCAATGCATTTCATCAAATTATCTTTAATGATACGTAATATGCTTTACTTTGCAAAATTATCTTTAATTGTTGGTAGCAGTGTTTGAAATAAAAAATATTAGCTAAATTATAAGAGTGTCAGTATTATTTTGATATCTAAATGAGTATTCAACTGTGCTTCCACAGCTTTGATTTTTTAGTAAGATAGCTTAAATCCGTAGGAATGTGAGGTGTCAGTATAATTTTCTTTTAATTGTTGCTTGAACTTTCTTGGTTTGAGTGTGAATAGCCGTTTCAGGTTGGTTTCATGCATCATCTTATGGCAGTTTTGTAAATAGATAGATTAACTAGACAATGCTCTTGATGTATATTATGTTACTGTTACCTAAAAGTATATTTCATTACTTGTTAAACATACAGTTATATATATAACTGTAACTATAGCTGCTCATGCTCCTGTGATTCGTTACAGTGAAGTGCATCTATACTTCCTCTTCCTCTATACTACCTATCCTTATGCATCTCACTTGTTTTCCTTTTAATTTTCTTGAATGATGAAGATGAATTTCAGTTGTTAAGCTCTCAGACTTCTACTCTTGCTTGATAATTAATACGTTTTGTGAGTATGTGCCCATTCAATGGCTAGAAAAGTAAAACAAGACAGATAGCAGATTGGTGCATATAATTTCAATTAGCAATTTGCACTTAGGAAGTCAGCTCTTATCTTAAATATTTTAACTAACAAAGATGAAGGAAAAATTAACTAAAAGCATGTTGGGGTAAAAACTAAAATGTTAAAGTTCTTTTTAAGTCTTTTCTAGGTATGAATTTCACTCTTTTTTATCATTAAAGAGAGGTGTTTACAATTAAGAATCTTTATTGGTTACTTGACTGGAACATTGGCTTTGTATCTCAACCTACTTTGACAACTGTTTCAGGAGGAGAGTGTTCATTCTGGGACCATCTCACCATGTTCGCCTTGCTGGTTGTGCCCTCTCCGTTTTTGGCAAGTACCGCACGCCTTTGTATGACCTTACCATAGATGAACAGGGTGAGTACCTTCCTTTTCCTCTACAAAAGAGAACCAAAAAATATCTGAATGTTTCTTTTTATATGGTCAATTGAATCTGATAATGTTCCACTGATGTAAATACAATCTCAGATTAAAAAAATCCTTAGATGTCTAGGTATAATCATTTCTGAGTTACAAAAGGTATTGAGGAACATTTTTGAAAATCTCCTTTTGAGGAATGATCCTAAATCCTTTTGCTTCATTTATTTCATCTTACATTCTATTTTACATTTGGTTTAAATGGAAAACATTCTTCATTTTTTGTATTCTAATGTGCAGGCTATGCTACTCTTCTCATCTTATAAATGTTTTTATCAATTTCATTGTATTGTAGTATGTTGTTATTATATATTATACTATTTGAAATTACAGCTACTGGTATTTTACAGTTGCATAAGTTGTCATTGTAGTCTATAAATTGAAAGTAAAATTAAAGTTTTAGAACCACTTACATTGGAACATTGTAGGGCATAGAAAATAATTAAATACACTGGATTTGTTGTTGTTATTGTTACACCATTCCATAAGGTAACAGGGCATCATCCTGGAAGCCAGTTTGAACCACAACCCCTCTACCATTATCTTCCAAAATCTATGCAGAGTTGAATAAGGCAGGATGAAAAGTGAGGTAGTTAGTAATGCTATCATCGGAACAAGTTCATGTAGGTGTAGCACATTGACCCCATGAATAACATATTTTATGCCATTGCCCAAAGAGTGATCTGGATATATCCCATTATTCAGTATCAATATACTTCTTTTTTATATTATAACAGTCATTAGCAAAGCTAAGAAAAAGCATTTCAATGGAATCCTGTCCCAAAAGATAAACCCCACTTGCCAGGATATGGCAGCTGAAACATTATTGCTCTTGATAAATGATTAAAAGTTTAAATTAGAGAGTATTCTTCTCTAATTTGAAGGTTAATGTTTATCTTTTAAATTATTTAATTTGCTTATCAACCATTAGGGTATATATACACACAAGAAGCTGATTGCATAGACCAAGATAATGATATTAACAAAGTTATTGTGTAAGTTAAAATCATGAATAAAACAATTTTGCCTTGTGTGGGTAGTGTCTAATCATGTTTCATATATTAGAATTATCACCTAATTAGGTATATTAGTTCTCAACCAAATTAGGTTATGAGAGCATTGAATTACTAATTGCAACTATAGAAACTTTACATTCTCCATTTTTGTAGACCCTCTAGAGAAATGGTTTCTTTTTTAAATGTACCATACATCATTTTACTCTTTTTAACAATTTAATATCCCCAATGTATCCAATAACTTGATGTAGTACTCATGGAAGTAATTTTATTAAATGTATTTATAATATAAATGTTTATTGGCACAATTATCATGATACAGCCATTGGAAAACTTTTCTTCATTGTCACATCAGTACCCCTTTCTCTTTATCATCGAACTGCCTGTCTGGAAACTTACATAGTTCACCAGTGGGTAGTAATGATCAAATTGATGATCACTACTGATTATAGAGTTTTAAGCAATGTATTCCATACCTGCACATCAATATGTGCTTGCAATTCTTGAGAGTCAAGGAGCTATTTCCAGATTCTTTAAGAACTTAATCAGTATTCATGTATCAATATTTGTTGACCTTCAAATTTAGGAAACAATTTTCTGTTTTTGATTTTAACTTCAATGTATATGTTCAATTTCTTGTTTTTTTATCTCTTTCTGGTCCCACAAGCTTCATTTTTCAGCATCATTTGTTTCGTGTTGCTCTTTCAGTATACGCAGAATTGTCAGCAACTAGGAGGTTTGAGTGGATGAGGCACGCAGAGGATGAAGATGAACACAGCATTGAAATGCATTTGCCATATATCGCCAAAGTGATGGAGGAGTGAGTTATATGTGCAGTTTCAATTACAGTAGTAACTAACGTAAGCTAACTCAGTTGCTTTCATGAAAGCCGTTTACGCAATTGTTGCTTTTTTGACTGGGTTCCTCATTGAACCGTATTTTCTGATGAGCAACACGTTTTTGCATTTGATGAAAATTCATATCCAGTACTTTAAAGAAAGTACGGTATCACCACGCTTGAGTAATTATAAAAATCTTATTGTATTGAAATTTCAACTGTGAGATTTCTAAGGAGAGTTCATTAAGTTCAACTTGCAGACAAAAAGTTATTTTTCAAGAGACAAAAACCATGTAAAACATTGTGGAGAGATCAAATGTTTTATTGATGTACATTCAGCTATCTCTCTCAACAAATCAATTGCTGACATGTAGGGGAGCGTGGTATCTATTTAGTTGTTTCTATATGGTAGATTTAGAGGCTCCCGGATAGTCATGTGGACATCGCGTTTGCCTTTGGTGAAAGTGGTCCCGGGTTCGATTCCCGGTGGGAGCCAATGTGCGAAATGACCTAAGCTGTCGAAGCACTTTTAACAATAATACTACTACTATATGGTAGACGTGGAGATAATGAAATCAGTGGTCTATTTTAAATATGTTGCGGGTATTTCATTTCTTCTTTCCAGTGTTTTAAAAATATTTTTGCTTAAAGATATTTAAGTCTACCTAGTAAATATTTAATTTTTGCTTTATTTTAGTAATTAGTATGCTGTTCCCCTTCAATCATCAGTCTCAGTACTTCCAATATTTTAATCTAAAATTAAGAAAATTATTCCTTTGAATAATTCTTCCCATGCATCATCAGTAATATTCATCATCTTAAAAGATATAGTATTCAAGATGCGCAAAGGAACTTAAAATTATACAGCATGAATGATAATAAATTCACTTTCACAATTTGGTGTTTATGTGTTATGTTATGTAAGTACAAATTCAGTATGCAGTACAAGTATAGTACAGTGCAAATTTATGAAGCTATAGCAAACTTTTTTTCTTAAATATCTATACATCAAATTTCATTCTTCAACTGTGAGTCAAATATTATTCCATCTTCATTAAGAAATCTATTTGAAATGTTTTGGTATATTCAAATGATTGCTCAAAATTATACCATGTGGCATAGGTTTGACATCCATATGTTTGTGAATTGATAATTAAATTTGTTCCAAAGTCTGACAAGTTAAATATAATTGAAGTTGAACAGATACCTTCACAAAGATTAATATTTTAATTTTAAGATTATAGAAAACCTTATTATACATCTTTTCTGTCTGCTAAAATTTCTCCTTGAGAACAGTATTTTGTTGTGGATATTACTGATTATTCCTATACAGTATGCTTTTACTTTTTAATGTAAAAAATGATGATGATTTGGGCTTGGTTAATTTCACTGATTTTTCCTGGAATCAATAACTCTGAGAAGAGGTAGTTGATTTTATTGATTGCAGTTTTCTTTCTTGAAAGTTGAAATACATGAAGTTACTTATCCTTATGTATTACACCTTCTTGCATAACATAAATGTATATATCTCTGTGGTCTGTGTTGCGTTCTATGCAGAAGCGCAATTGGAAAACATGTTTAATATTGTTTACATCAATTTGTTTTCTTTGAAAGATAGTAGAAGAATTTAAGATAAGAAGATAGTATATAACTAGAAATTTGAATGTTTTACTGAAGTTGACATGCATAGTCTTTCAGATTTTTCATTTATTTAATTTTAGTTTCAAATCAGTTGTAACGATTGTTCCTGTGTTGGTGGGTTCGCTGACTGCAGAAAGAGAGGTTGAGTATGGAAGACTGTTTGCTCGGTATCTCTCTGACCCAAGGAACCTGTTTGTGATTTCCTCGGACTTCTGCCATTGGGGCCACCGGTTTCGTTATACTTATTATGACCGCTCTTGGGGCGATATCCATCAGTCTATCCAGAAACTTGATAGAATGGTAAGTTGGTACTTTAATGTTTGTAGTTGCATTCTAATTTTATTTCAACAGGTTCCATTAGTTCACAACTTTATACGAATTGTTGCATCTTGAACTTTTTTATTTATGAAATAGCAGTGCTTCTATTTTCTTTACTACATATTTATATTTATTTTAGCGTACCACAAGCTTTTCTATACCTTCATCGTAGAAAGGTGCTGCCACCTATCCATTTAACCAAGGTGCTATCCTTGCTTGTTTTGAAATGCTTCGCTTCTAGTGACTGCTTCATTTTGGGAAAGAGGTGAATTGTATTTAGTACCAACCATAGTTCCCTACCCTATCATCTTATAGCTTAAATAACCATGATTTATGTTGTATTTCGAAATGAAAATAACACGATTCCGATGTTAGCGTCTTTATTCCTGAGGGAAGACTGCCTCGAGTGAAGGCAGTTCCCCTGTATATATACAATTGGCAACTTGGAATGTTCTGGAACATTCCAGGGACAGAAGAAAACTCTCCCCCTTGGCCCTCCGGTGTGACCTTGCTCCGGTGCTCCTAATGACTTCGTAACATCTCCCCACCAGCTGAGGGTTCACCCGAAGCGATCTTCCTTCTCCTAAGTCTCTCCGATCTCCTCAGGTTGTCTGGACCGAAAGGGCTGTCGGCTGGCCAACGTCGCTTGGGTCGCCTCGTAGGCTGGTCCTCACTAGAAGCTTTCCCTAGAACGAGACGGGATGGGAAGGTGGAAGGGGAGTGGGTAGAATCATCCGCCGAATACATCTCGCCAGGATCATTGTCTTGATCTGCTCCATAGCGAGGCTGTAACTGGTCAATGTGCCGCTGCCAGACCGGTCCTCGAGGAAGAACTCTGACCTTGACGTTTCTAGGGCCAAGCACTCGAACGACGACCGCAGGGATCCATCGTGGCTCTTTGTTGCGTTTAGGTCCATAGTACAGCGCGTAGCAAGGAGCTCCCACGGTGTATTGATGCTTAGATACGGCGGCTACTTTTGTTTTAGCGGAAAGTTGGCATTTAACTGCCATTTTCGCTTGCTTTCCCTGGGCCACGGAAGCAGGTGACGGTATTAGGGCATCTATTTTCCCTCTAATTTGACGACCGTTCAGAAGTTCACTCGGGGAATATCCCGAGTTTAATGGAGTCCGCCTGTACTGCATTAGGAATTCTTGTAATGCAGCTTTCGCTGTCAGGCAAGATTTTCGAAGGGATTGTTTGAAAGTTTGAATCAGGCGTTCGGCGGCTCCATTCGTCGCTGGGTGATAAGGAGCGCCGCTCAGATGGGTTATGCCTCGTTCCCCACACCAAGCCTGAAATTCCTCCGAATGAAATATCGGGGCGTTATCCGATACTAAAGCGTGAGGATATCCGAAATGGGAAAAATCCTCTTCTAGCAACTCAATCGTTGCTTTGGCCGATATCGAGTTAGTGGGATGAATACATGGATACTTTGAGTAGCCGTCCACGAGTACCAACCAGTTTTTTCCCAGGAAATTGATCGCATGATCCACATGAATTCGACTCCAAGGTTTTTCGGGAAGCATCCAAGGGTGATTCACGGGCTTGGGAGGCCTGTTCTGGTGTTCTGCGCACGCATCGCACGATCGTGCCATTCTCTCGATGTCTTCATCGATATGCGGCCAATACACGACTGATCGCGCGAGCTGCTTCATACGTTGGATACCGAAATGCCCCAGGTGAAGTAAATTAAGGACCCTGCGTCGAAGTGACGTTGGGATTATGACCCGGGTACCATAAAATAAGCAGCCATTGTCGACTGTCAAGTAATCCTCCATTTTTTTAAGAGGTTTTGTCTCCTCTGAATCGGAATTCGGCCATCCTTCGTTGACATAACGTATAACTTTAGAGATCACTGGATCTCTGCTGGATTCCTTTCGAAGCAGATTCGGTTTGCAGGGATCCAAGCTAAGACTGAGATCTCTAACTTCGCAGACCATGCTAACATCTGCCTTCTCCTCTTCCGCGTCGAAATTGGCATCATATTCAAGCGGTAGACGACTCAGGGCATCTGCGTTACCGTGGTCCTTCGTAGTGCGGTATTCCACTGAGTAATCATACTGACTCAGTATAAGGGCCCACCTTGCTAATCTGTTAGCGGCCATTACTGGAATTCCTTTAGTCGGTCCAAAAATAGCGATCAAAGGTTTATGATCCGTAATAAGGATGAAATTTCGCCCATATAAAAATTGATGGAATTTCTTCAGTCCGAAAATTACTGCAAGTGCCTCCTTATGAATTTGGCTGTATCGCCGTTGTGTATGCGTAAGCATTTTGGATGCATTGGCGATTGGGCGCTCGCTGCCGTCGGGGTAACGATGAAAAAGAACGGCTCCAATCCCTACGTCTGAGGCATCGCATGAAATTCCAATTTTCATATTTGGGTCAAAATGAGCAAGAACTGCCTCGGAACAAAGCACTTCCTTAAGATGCTGAAAAGCTGCATTCTCCCTTGGTCCCCAGTTCCAAGGTTGATCTTTTCTAGTGAGGCGAACTAATGGCTCGGATAGCGTTGAGAGATCTGGAATGAACTTAGCGTAAAATTGAACAGAGCCAAGAAAAGAACGAAGTTTTGATACATTCGAAGGCGGAGGCATCTTTAGAACTGCGTCTACTTTAGAACCTTTGGAAATGCCCTGACGCGATAGGGTGTGTCCCAAATATTCCACAGATGCTTGCGCAAAGGAGCATTTCTCTAATCTGCATCGCAGTCCTTTCTCTTGAAGGCGCTGAAAAAGCAAACGCAAATTTCGTAAGTGTTCTTCAGCGTTTATTCCACTGACAAGAATATCATCGAGGTAAACAGCGACTCCTTCGAGGTCACTCGTCAGCTGCTCCATTATTTCTTGGTAATAACCTGGAGCTGAGGATATGCCAAAAGGCAGGCGGGTCTGCAACATTACTCCTCGATGAGTACTGAGCGCAAGCCGTCGTTGGCTTTCTGGGGTCAATCGTACCTGATTATAGGCATCCGCCAAGTCTATCTTTGTGAAGAAGTAACCGCCCCCCAATTTACGCATGAGATCTTCCGGCAATGGTATCGGATGTCGGTGTGTCTCCAACTGATGATTGACAGAAACGGAATAATCTCCACATACTCTGAGGTTTGCTTTCTTTTCCCCCGGTAAGGGTGCCTTCCTAATTGGCACCACTGGAGTCCCCCAATCATTGAATTGTACTGGTAACCATATTCCTCTCTTAATACCGGCATCGTATGATGCATTTAAATCGTCCAAGAGAGACAATGGCACCGTCCGTGGTTTGCAGAATACCGGTTTTGCATCTGACTTGAATTTTACATCAAGCTCGAAATCTTGAAGGCATCCTAACTCCGATTTGAATAAATCAGGAAACTCGTCGCATAACTGGCGACATCTCCTTTCTAGGGAAACTCCTATGTTTTGATCTGAAGTAATGGCACAAATGTTATCCGACATTCTAGGATTGCTTAGAAGAGAGTTGACGTCGACGCCCAATTGGCGAAGAGAAATCCGACCCAGGAGATTAAGTGATTTCCTTAATACTACAAATTCTATTTCTTTCTCCTCTTTGGATCGATCCGTAGCCACACGATAGGTAAATCGTCCTAGAACGGTCAAAGGCTTTCCATTGGCCCCAATGTATAGAAAATTTGGGGGAAGTAACTTTGGCTTTCCACAATACGACCAGACGTCCCTTCCGCAGAAATTGTCGCACGATCCCGTATCCGCTTGAAAATCGAAACGATTTCCGTGAAAATATAGCGGCTGTATCAACGGTCCCCTTTGGCGACTGCAAATATTATTGACTTCTTGAATTGGCTTTGCCGTGATTCGATTCATCATTTCCTTGGACTGTCTCTTCTTACTGAGGCATACTTTTTCTATGTGCCCTTTCTTTTTACAAAAATTACATGCGGCATTTTTAAAACGGCAATCTTCCGAACGATGATTTATTTTTCCGCAACGGGGGCACGTTCCTACGGGAAAATCTTTTTTTAATCTCGGAACAATAATTTTCCCTTCCGATTGGGATTTCTTATCGCGGAGTTTGCCAACCAATTCCTTCGCGGGGCCGTAAACGGTCTCTTTTGCCACCTTAGCCGCGTCTTCCGTCTCCAAGGCCACTTGAATAGCCTTACTGAAGTTTAATTGGTCATCTGGAATCTTAAATAGCGTTTTTAAAACTGCCTCGTTATTAACGGAGCACATGAATTTTGTCCGCATGGCCTCGTCTTGCGGATCGCGAATGGACGAAAAATCGCATTTAGCTGCGTCTTGGCGGATTCGGGCCGCCAACTCTTGAATCGATTCCCCAACCTTACGTTGCATCTCCGACCAGAATTTAAATCTTTCCCGAACTATGAATCGTCTTGGATCAAATTGAGTCTCCATAAATTCCACGATATCCCCCATGGAAAGATTGTTTACATCCTTAGGGGGGGACTGTTGTGCCGCCAACGTGCTTAACAGCTTATAGGTTGCCGTCGTTTGATTCGTTAAGAAAATTTTCGGAAGCCGATCTGAAGGAACCGAATTTGCCATTGCAAACGTTTGAAAACGGGCCCAATAATCTTTCCACAATTCCGCCAAAGAATCAAACGGCATGAAGCTCGGAATCGTCGAGAACGAGGATGCGGAAGAGGATGCCGTACTCTCACCGTAATCCGGAAGTCGAGCAATCAGCTTCTCCATCTGTAGTCGCTGCTCCTGATTTTGTTGTCGCTGCTCCAGATTCTGTTGTCGCTGGAGTTCCACCATCTCGATCAACCGGCTGGCTAGGTCCTCCATGGATGCGAAACAATTTGCGGTCTTGAAGAATTAATCCTACCGACTGCGCCAATTCTGTTGTATTTCGAAATGAAAATAACACGATTCCGATGTTAGCGTCTTTATTCCTGAGGGAAGACTGCCTCGAGTGAAGGCAGTTCCCCTGTATATATACAATTGGCAACTTGGAATGTTCTGGAACATTCCAGGGACAGAAGAAAACTCTCCCCCTTGGCCCTCCGGTGTGACCTTGCTCCGGTGCTCCTAATGACTTCGTAACAATTTACATGATTAGAATAAGTAGCTGTGCAAGAATTGCTTAGTAGGGTAACTGCAATTTTTTTATATTTACCTAGGGCATATTTTATTTTATTAGCCAGACTCAAACTTGGACGTTATTAGCCAGGACTCAAACTTGGATATTATTTGCCAGGACTCAAACTTGGATATCCACTTACCAGGTTTTTGATTTAGTCACTTAAGCTACCGCAATTGTGCTCTATCTTCTTTGATTTCTGTTACCATCATGGGACACTGAGTGATCAGGATCACCACTCTTCAACTTAGCTGTGATATCAAAATGCTACTTCACAGTCACAGCATAATATCTGGAGGCTGATTATTTTTTTCCTCTGACCTCCTAGATTCATCTTAATTGCCAAATTTTTGGAGGTAATGCTAGTATTTGATAATTCTAATGTAATTTAGTTTGAGATGGTCTTTTCTCAAATCTTCTACTGTATCTGACTTTTGTCTAAAGTGTTATTTCTCATGTATTCTAAGCAATTTTAGTTGCTAAAAGTGTATTTTGAAACCAGATAGGGAATAACCAGACAACTTAATTAGTGAAGTAGCATCTTAAACTATTATAAATTATTCAATTTTCCCTACCAATTTTCTTTCTGATGCCTCATGAAATTTCCTCATTTATTATTTCATTGTGCTGTATAATATAAAAGAAAATTTCACAGGTTTACTCTTAAAAATGTATACAGGAAGCTAAAGAGGAGGAAATTCAACTTTTTTGGTACAATTTCTTCTTTAATCTCAATATCTGGCATACTGTTAATATTGAGCTCTTACTTCTCATAAAATCACAGAATGTTAAAAATAGTAAATTTGCTCCAAAAATAAAATAGCCAATATCGTTGTTGAGGAAAAGAATGAAATTTTTTCAAAACAGTATTTATTTATCATCCTATAACGTGAGAAATCCATTGTATGTTAAAAATTACGGTAATTTTTACACTAATTTTATTCTATCATTAGTATTTTAGGTTTTTGATTCATCCATTTTCCATTATATGGTAAATTCGATTTCTGTCAGCAAAAATTTTGATACCATTATTTCTGCATATTATCAACTCAAGTGATATGAATTTTCCGACATTTGTAACTTTAAAGTCTCAGTATCAAATCTTTAGTTATTCATTTTGTTAAGTTCTTCTTTATTTTTCATACTTGCTCTTTTCCCCGAATAGGCTATGGATTCTATTGAATCTCTGCAGCCTCCTGCCTTTTTGGATCATCTCAAGTGCTATGGAAACACTATTTGTGGCAGACACCCCATTGGAGTATTACTTCAGGTAAGTAATATTTATTACTTTTATTTTAAAGTGATAAGTGATGATTTCAAATCAGATGGATTAGACGTAAATTTTGGATCCACTTGTGATAGATAATTGAGGGAACATGGCTTCACTAATGAATAAAATGGATGAGAATTTTAATTTTAATCAAGCCAGCATAAGCATTGTTTAGAGAAGTAAAAGAAACATTTTATGAGCAAATAGAATAACATGCTACTACTCTTTATACTGCACAATTACATAAATGCTCCACAACTTATGCATGTCTGACATAGGACCATCCGAGTTACGACCATAATCTTTCAAGAAATGTAATTTAAAACTATGATAAAAATGTTATAAAATTTTCATTTGGAATGGCTCTTACTAGAAGTTTTAAGCAACTATGTAATACTTTGTGATGTGGGATGCTGTAATTTGATGCGTGTGCATCTCATGTTTAATTTCTTATCCTTGAGTGTTCAGTTTCTATTTGGTCATCTTTTCAGTAGTTTATTTTCAAGACAAGTATGTGGCTGTGTGTCAGAGAATTTAGCCTGAGGAAGCGAGTAATTTTTGCTGTAATGTAAAATACTATATCAATGTTTAATGTATGTTCAGATACCTGACTATTTCAAACTATAGTAAAAGAAGATTTTTAGTCATTCCAATGCTTTTCCTCTAATGCAACAGTAAGCAACCTCTTAAATCTAACTTCCTCGCCTCAGAGAGGATTGAGAGAGTATTGGATCAATTGCATTATAACGCTAAAAAAAAATTTCATTCTCTTAGTTGTTGCAACTATTTTTGATTATATATACTTTCAAACATCCATCATTTCAAGTATTTATATGCTCAAGTAATATAGCCACTCTCTCACCCTACAAAGTATAAAATCACCACAGGATAATGCTTCACAATGTTAGATCTCATAACTTATATCACATAAGCATGTAAGTATTAATGTCCATAGACTTGGCTACAATGTTTGCAACATACCAGGTAGATACCCACCTGACATCCACCGGTACACAGCATTCGATTATTTTTGTGAATCAGCTGTTAGAAAGACAACAGGCCCAGCGACTCAAACGACCAAATAAGAAATAAGGAAAGATAAGCAACAATCACTCTGAAAGACATTTATCAAGAATATTACCCTCAAATACAATGCCAGACAACAATTAGACAAAGTAAATCCCATGCTTGATATCACAATTTACGTATATTCAATGAGCAAAGTGAAACGTGACAAAACAAAAGATGCATGCAATAGAATCCCGAACTAGTGAAGATTACACAACATTATACATAAATTAAGTGATATGGTCCAGTTTGCAGAAATTCCACCTATAATAATAATATCAACTTAGCCTTCAGAAAGAGTCCAACGTGATTTCACAACAAATTCAGATCACGCCACTCGTCATCGAAAGAAAAGCAGTTCTCTTTCGCTAGCAAGTAGCCTTATCGGGCCAACCTTTGGATGATGTCTTCAGCGGGGTGCACTCTCGTGAAAAATTAGGTTCTTTTGGGAAAATTCCTCTTCTCCTGAACAGGAGGGGTAAAACAATGAAGCACAGAAATTCATAATGGAAGGAGTCATGGGCGTCGGCAGGGGGGGGCAGCTGCCCCCCCCTGGAGACCCATTCGTATTTTGGTTCGGGATGTGTTGTAGAAACAATTTTTAGGCACGAGCGTATTTGAAAAGAATTTAGACCCAAAACAAAGTCAAGTGTTGGCACGTGTAAACACCAGTGATGGGAAAAGTACTTCCTCCTAGGAAATTCATTTATACCTCCAGCGCAGCAAAAATATTTCAACAATACTTTGTAGTAGAGTCCTTCGCCCCTTCCCTCCAAGAGAAGAAAAGTTCGGTTTCAGGGTGAAAAATGTAGTTAGAACTGCCTCATGATGCGATCAGCGCGCGAAGTTATGCGATTATGTCCTCTCTCTCAAACTTCCTTGAGTATCGTCCGACAATCACCGGCAGAAGACAAAGGATTCAGTTTTTTTAGTTTTCCCTTCAAAATATACATAAGAAAGTTTTGCGGTGAGTATTTTGCAAATAGGCCCAAGCAGTGGCGCAGCGAGGGGGGAAAGTTTAGGGGTTCAAACCTCCCCCCCAAGAGTCAAGTCCTATGACTTGACTCTGTGCTTTTTTCTGTTGAAGAGTACAAAACCCCAATCAATTGCTTGATAAATTCAGCGAAAGCTTTGCATGCCAGTAAATATGGCTCCGATTACAGCTAAGTTGATGTTTTCGGTAGCAGAGCAGGCCTAGAGCCGACATCGATATCAATGGGACGCTACGAGTGTTTCGCACACAATGTTCAACGCATGCACTTCTTAACCATATCCTTTTGTTAGATGACTCACACCATAATATAAGATTCCCATGAGAAGAATTCGAAAGTGCTGATTCGTTTACTCCTCGCAAAAACACAAGGAGAACATTCGAGAAGTAATTCGAAACTTACACCCTGAAAACAGAGATTAAGATTACGTTTGTGAGACAAACAGATTGATAAAACGCTCAGTTAGATCTGTTGCATGTGACTGTTTTGAGGATGTGAATGCAAAGCTAGGCTCGTGAATAGTGCATTTGAGAAATTCGCAGTGAACAGTTCGAAGGAGAGTTTAGTTTAGATTTTACAAAGTACAGATGGACATCCAAAATTCTTTTCACAGTTAGCTAATAGCTCGAGCCCACTATCGGAAAAACGTATGTTGATGGTTATGTGGTTTATTTTTAAATAACCATTATTAGTTGCATAAATTAGGATTGACTTATTTTAGGGCTGTTATTGGAGGGCACACTTCAAGATGAGTTTAGCGACAATTCCAAAGGAACTGGTTCCTTTGTTAAGCAATCTGGACGAATAAAAGTCTATACTGTAGACTCTTCATTGCTCGGGATGATATAAAATATACTGATCCTTATTTTATAATTACCCGTTAATTTGCTGTATAGTTACGAAAATAATTCAATAACCGGGTTTCCGTAGAAATTTGTAAAAGTATTGGAGCAATACAAGATATCAGTAGAAATTAATTTTTGATGATATTATTAATAATATACCATTTTGGAAGCAAATCAGTCAGCTGAAAGGTATTGTGCGCGTCAGCTACGCACATACAGTAGAACCCCGGTAATCCGGACACTCGCTAATCCGGAACCCTCGGTAATCCGGACGGTCCATTGGGAGTTATGCAAACCCGCAACTTCTTCTTGTGAACATATAAACACGCAGATTAGTAACAAGAAACGAGAGGTGGACAGACTATTTGAAAAATGTCTCCATTGGCTGCAATGATGTGATGGAAGGCGAAGTATTCCGTTTATTGTGATAACACATCTAAGTTGTGATACTTTTCTGAGACAGCATTTTTCCATTATAGAATTGCTTAATATATGCAAGACTAAATAATTTCGAAAGACAATAAATTTTCAGTTGCAGCAGGGTATCACTTCTCAAAACATCACGTTCATTAAAATGCTATGAGAGAAGAGGCGTAAGAAACAATCCTTCCCTTTGATAGACGTCCAATGAGGATGACCATGCATGGGCTATAGAGTTGGTGTTTATAAGCGAGAAAAACTAAAGAATTTTAAGTTAATGCGTGTAATCAATGAGAGTGTAATTAAAGCGAGGATTGAATTTATGTCGTGTGCAAATGTGACTGGCAAACATAAGCTTCCTCTGTTTGCTGTCGGAACAGCCAAAAATCCCCGTGCATTCAAGTCAGTCACACTACCTGTGTGCAATCGTGGGCAAAAAAACTCTTGGGTCACACGAAAATTATTTTTGGATTGGTTTAAAACAGAATTCGTTCCAGCAGTTCGACAACATATGAAATCCGTCAATTTATCACAACGTGCTTTATTGTTGCTTGATAATTGTCCTGGCCATCCTTCTGCAGGAGAGTTGTGCACTGATGACGGTGAAATTTCCGCTATGTTTTTACCCCCTAACACGACTGCGCTGATCCAACCCATGGATCAGAATGTTATTCAAGACATTAAGTTAGGATATCGTAAGTTGCTTCTTACAATTATTCTGAATGATCCTGTGCACAATGAAAATTTGGAAAATGCACTGAAAAAGGTAAATTTAAAAGATGTCGTGTTCAATCAAAGCTAACTGTTGGGCATCTGTGTCTAAATTATTGATCAGCAAGTCGTAGAAAAATTTACTCCCAAATTTTATTGGTTCGGAAGTTTTAGAAAATGTGCAAACTGAATAAATTCAGCTTGCGCCACTCATTAATCAGTTACAAAATTCGAACCCAATATCTAACCCTGAAGCTCTCCGGTGGGCTGCTGAGGCTGGCGACAGTTTGGCTCGAAACGAAGCTTTAACAGATGACGAAATTATCAGAACAGTAACGGTAGAAGATGATAATGATGACGACGACGACCACCACCACCCTGTAGACTCCGTCAAAATTTCTCATTCTGAGGCTTTGGCGGCACTCAATACATCATTAAAGTGGGCCGTGGAGCAAATTTTTGAAGCACATGAAATTATGCTCTTTAGACGTTTTAGAGACCGCGCACTTGATTTAAAAATAAGAACGGTCGCGCAAAAGAAAAAACTGACTCTGATCAAAAAACTGCTCGCTGATAATATTCATTCACTTAATATGTTGTAATACCTTATGTAATATATACATGCATTATCTATACAATATAATTTTTGAGAAAAAAGGTTTTTTACGTAATTTTTTTAAAACCTCGCTAATCCGGAAACCCTGCTAATCCGGACGCCTATGTGTCTGAATTCGTCCGGATTACCGGGGTTCTACTATATTTATCGGAACTGTGACTTGATGACTTGGAATAAATTTGAGAAACTGTTAAAACTGTGACTTAAATTCTTCAGCTTCCTTTCCGATGCAGTCAATTTTTTATCTGGTGATAGAATCCCACGAATCTCATATCTGGTTATGCAATGCCCATTCAAAATTTCAATTCGTGGAAAAGTTTTGTTTCCTTTGAACACTCAGAGCGTAAGACTGGGTTTTGTATCATCTCTCTGCTGTTTAAACCACCTATCACTTAGTCTAAATAATTGTAAGTTGACGTCTTCAATTTTTTCACCTTGGTACTCGATTTCTGCAAATTCAATTATAATATCAACTATAATCAAGAGTCTACAGAATATTTTAATGCAGCCGAATGTTTACTCTCCGGTATGTGACGCATTCAATTTAATACTTGGCTAATACATAAATAACGAAATCAGCCTTAATTGTAAGCCTACCAGAAAATTTCATCTGATATAAATGATTTTTTGTTTCTTAGAAGAGGAGGTAATTTTAAAAGCAACGGATCAAGTCATTCCTATGAAAGCTGCTGATGATATAGTCTAATAACGAAATATGTTCAAATAAGGATGGGTGCACCAATGTGGTGCTTTATTGAGACGTTTTATATCGCTTGTCAAATAACCGTAACTATTCCTTTTCACGCTTGGCAACCTCTTGGAAGAAAGAACTCTCAAATACTTGGGAAGTATATATCTACAGTATCAAAATACTTAAGCATCGAAAAATATTAATTTTTAATAGAAATTGGACGTAACCAAACTAGAAATCCAAACAAAACTTATGATAAGTTTCCAATAGTTTGCTTATGTAAACTACTATCTTGGAAAGTTTAATGAGTTGGCCATATAAGTTAAACTCCTCTAGTTTTCAATACATTTAGTTTTTGAAAGATTTGACATATTTGTAGTAAGAAGCGGGCATGAATATACTAGCCCCTGTAAGGTAGGCATTTTTCATTTTATCAGGTGCTTGCCCTCCCCTAGCCCAGTGGCTGGCGACGCCCTTGGAAGGAGTAAGGTGAATTGGCCTATCACACTCCTAGAAGCTGTCACAAATCTACGCCGTGTTGATTAGTCCGATCGGTGACGGTATTGTCACTGCACACTGCACTTGAATAGTCACAATATCCTTCAGCCATGAGGCCCTTCTGCCTGAGACCTTTCTGACTGAGCCATTCTGACTCAACTTGAAAACGGGCAACTTGAAAACGGGCAACTTAAAAATGGGCAGCTTATTATGGGGAAATTTCACTAGAAATTCGTCCTAACAACTACAAGTTTTATTATGTTTTCAATCATCAATTTTTTAATATGAATAACAAGGACATATTCATACACAAACATAGACTTCAAGGATATTCAACGATTCCATATTCATTGGGATTTAGGGGCATGTTTTCATTGATAGAAAGTAGCATTTTGAGCAAATCAGTGTTTGTTCCTATGCTTGTAATCAACGTATCGTGGTATCCAATGTGGCATGATATCCCATTGCAGAATATCTCTTAGCCAGGTGAATTTTACTGTGAATGTCATGTAGTCAAGCATCGCCTCCTACTCTGCTGTATTTAGACTGGACCCCAATAGTCCATCACAATCTCGAGTCTGATGAAATTGCGCTTGAGGGAAAAAGTGGAGGAGATGGGTACATTTTTAGGAATAATTGCCTGTCATATGCCGCGGGCAGTTACCAATTTTGGTTTTGAGCAATACTTTGTACATGGTTCTTATCTCTGCCTCTTCTATTTTCTAAGTTCTATGAGTTTCTTTGCATTTGGCTTTGAATTGTAAGCCTTAATATCATGAATGGACTATGGCTCTCTGTAGGTGAAGTCCTTTTTTAACAAGCCTAGCATTTCCGCAAAATGTATCAATATATGGATGAAGTCTTCTCGGGTTTTCTGCCAGGTCAAGTAAGCTGTAGCCGAGGTTTGGTTGGACTTCGTCCATAGCATACACCAGGAAAGCACCGAATCTTTCATGTATCAATATAGGTGATTCTAATTTTTAGGAACTAATATTATTTTATAATATCATATTACGATGTCCTTCATCAGAAAAGAGGTTCTGTAAATAGAATTTATATTTATTTACTGAAAATTTTAGTTTTCCTGATATAAAGGGTTAGTATTTCAATTGTGGTAGCACCAGCGTATAGTTTTGGATGTGAGTTTGTCCAATCAATGATTGGACTGTGCATGTGGTTATTTTTTTAATTGTTTCAAAGACATTGACAGATTGTTTTTCTTTTTAGGCTGTGAATCACCTTGATAAGTCTGGACAGAAGATGAGTCTGAAATTTCTCAAATATGCTCAGTCTTCCCAATGTCGCACAATGAGCGACTCTTCTGTCAGCTACGCTGCTGCTTCTCTTGTTTTTGAGTAGAGCAGCTCCTGAAAATTTATGGCATTCAGCCAAAAAAACCAGGATATTGAAGGAAAAAATCCTTGCTTCCTGGTAACCGAGTTGGAGCTAATGGAATGGCTATTAAGGAGAAGAAATTCCAAGCGGCTGGGAAAGCTTGGAGAAATATATTGGCAATTTGTTGTGATTATGTGGCTGATATTTGGCCACTGATTATTGATTGTAGGAGATGCTGACGAAAGGAACAGATTGATCTGAAAACATCTATATATCGTGAGATGCAATGAAATGGGGCTGTGATAAATGTCCTCTCTCTCTATAGCAGCCAACTTGTACCCAAATCTTGGATCTCTTACAGGATATAATCAGGATAATAATTATTTTCTAAAAATTTCCATTATATTGACTAGAAATGTAGGCAAATATATGTCTAAATGTATTGCAATGGCTGCATGACTGCAGGATTATTTTAATTCTCCAATAAGATTGGTATATTGAAGTAAAGAAGTAAGTGTTCAGTTAGTTGATAAAATTAAGTTAGTTTACTGGCTCAAAGAGCATATGTTGGGGAGCTTCTGCAGTCAACAAGATTCGCAGCAGTTCATATACTCTTCCCTGTTTGATTGTGGGTGTAAATATTGGTGAAGTTTCTTCATATGCTGTCATATTTTGCATAAAATGTTTGGAATAAAAATCTTGGAGTTTGTCTTTGCAGGTGATGCCTGAAAAGATTTCTGGAAAGGACACAGGAAACAGTTTCTTGCTCCTGCATTTTGTGTTTTCTTTCATTTGGATATGGTGTGATTGGGTTGTATCGAAGAGATATGGATAAAAATATACCACTGTAACCATTATAATGGAATTATATTCGATTATTATTAAATTTTGATGCTATGAATTATTTCAATATACTTTTTCCATTATGTTGCTGTATGTCTTAGCAGATTCCATTAATACTTATTAGCTAGCTTTCTTAAGCTGTTATCATCCCTGATTTGGAACCCTATCTTTAGTCACTAAACCCCAAGTATATTGGGCAGCTACAGTGGTAACTAGTTAATTTGAAGTGCAGAATTGCTCTGTTCCATATTCTAAAATTCGCAGTGTAAATTTATATGTTTGGTATTAAATTGTTAGCATGAAAAATGTTTCATACTAAAGCGTTATATGGCTTGCTGGGAAAATATTCCTACAAAAATAATTATATTAGACAAAATAAAATTTGTGGTAGGATTTCAGCAGACATAAAATTATCATTCTGGATTTTAAATAGTATTTGAATTTTTTTTATAAATTTTATGAATTTAGTATGATTAGCTGGGGTTTATGCAATACTGTTTTTTTTAGTTCTCGAGTAAACATTATTCATTTATTGTATGTAAATTTATGATGCTTTTCTAGATAAAAGATGATGAATACTAGTGATTATAATTTATGGAACTCAAATCCCGGATGATGTGAAATTTTGTTAATACATATATAGGTTTATTAATAAATATGAAAGATTTTCCCTTTTCAGGTACTGGCCTATTTCAAGTCAGAGGTTCCCTCAAAGAGTCATACAGTTTAAATTAAACTCATTCCCTGGTGTAGCTTTTACCATCTCTACCCTATCGTTAACATTTCTCTTAAAGTTTGAGATATTTTCCAGTTTAATAGAACCTTTTTCCCCTAAGAAATGCACTAATAATATTCCTGCAACTTATTTTATCATTGTCAGTTACCCTTGTAATCTTCTGAAGTTAAATTTCTAGTTGATCTAATTGATTCACATGGAATGATGAATGTACAAATTGTCTGTTCTTTAATTTCTCTTTCTTATTTGAATGCATATCAAAATTACAAATGGATTAATAAAATATATTTGAGTCTTCCCTTATAATATTTCAAAGCTTAGGGTAAAGAGTGCTGGTTTAAGTACCTTAACAAGCTGTGAACTGTTCACTGAGATAAGCATATTTTTGCAATAAGCATTTAAATGCCCATTCTTTTATGAGTTAATGATGAGGTTAAAGGGAGAAAGACTGCCATGGATGAGTTATCAGCAGTGATGGGAAAAGTACTGAAAAAATGTAATTGGGCCCGATTACTATTACTCAGTCAAATTTGTAATCAGTAGGATTGCTGTTACAATTACTTTTTATTTTGCTCCTGTAGATTATGCAATCTCAGTCAACATTTTTTTCAATCGGAGTACTAACATGCAATCTAACATTTGAACTTAATGCCATAGCATTAAAGTTTAATTCAAATTATGATTACTACAGTAATTACAGTGCCTAACTATTTATGTTCTACTAAAATTTACACCTGTGGATGAAGATGGATTCTAAAATCAACGGCATGCAAACAAATAAAAAGCTCTCAAAATATGTATCAGAAATGTATTTAAGAAAAAATCAATTAAATATGCGAATACAATTAATCATAATATGCAAAATATCTTTCTTTTGCTAAGCAGCCGCTCCATATGAGCACTGGATAGTAGGGAAGCATTTGATTTAAGGAATGCTTTTTTATAATCGGGAATTGGTTAATTGACTAAAATTTCCTTTGAGGTACAGAAAAAGTACTTATTCACTTCATCAGAAGCTGGGGAAACTTCCCCTCTTTTCACAATATTTAAAAGTGTAGCTTCCTCATCGTTTGTATCACGCGAGTCATGTTTTTGTACAGGAGTCTTTTCATTTCTTCTTTATTAATATGTAAATCCTCCTCTTTTTCCTCTCCCTCAAGCCACGTGAACTTTAAAGAAGGTATCAGCCCTGCTGCAATGGTTACTTTATTTTCCTTTAGTACGTTGCAAAATCTTGTTTCAACTCCCTGAAGCAGTGCTCTTGCCAGTGGGCTACAGTACACAATGGCATTGTCAAGGGCTCTCTTATCGAGTTCACGTAATAATCCTTTGGTGGTTGGCTGAAGAAACCCAATAAACATATTCTTCTCTGCTTGCAAAATTGTTAGGGCAACAACTAATAGCTGCATTACCTGGGTACGATAATCTTTTCAGCCAGCTTAGCCTGGAGACCGCTCAAATGCATCTGCAGTTATTCTTCTGAAGGAGGACCTACCTTATTCAGTTCTCGTAGGAAATTCATTTATACCTCCAGTGCAGCACAAATATTTCAACAATAATTTGTAGCAGAGTCAACAGCCATCCCTCCTTTGCTTTACCCCTTCCCTCCCGAGAGAAGAAATGTTAGGTTTCAGGGTGAACAATGTAGTTAGAACTGCCTCTCGATGCGATCAGAGCATGAGGAATTCAAATGTTCACTTTCGATTTCTCAAATGTAACAATTACTCAGATGTAACGATTACACTACACGACTTTTGAAGTAGATTACAAGTGAAAATTACTTGTTTTAAAATGTAACGATTACAAGTAAAAATTGCCAAAAATGTAATTGTACAAGTACTCTGATTACTTTTACTTTGTTACATCCCATCACTGGTCATCAGGCACAGAGCCAATTAACTTTTTAAACTAATCTTTGGTAATTGCATAAATTTTAGCTAGGATAACTCTCCTGAAACATTTAAAAATGATTATCTGTTGTTTCAGTTCCAGGAAATTCAGTAGAAGATCAAATTATTGTAAAATATCATCATTATTTTATCAAAGGTATTTTAGATTCAAACAAAGTAAATTTCATATTTATCATCTGCAGGGCACCTTTTTCCATTCTACATTCATTCATAAATTATGTACCTACGTTTTATAAAATTTTTTTGAAATCACCTTTTCTTGGGTTTTTCAGGCCTTATGCCTTAATATGCCATATCCAACATGATATCCCTTTCTTTTATATTATTTAATTATTCTATGAAATTTTTCTTTAATTATTGTGTCAGTCACTATCTCAGACAAGGATTGTGTGGTTATTTTTTTATTTATTCTGCTTGATATCAATTATCACTTTTCCCGTAATTTGCTGGCCTCAATAGTGTATGGGCTAACACATTAGCCTAACAGCACTGAGGTACCCAGTTCTAATTCTGGTTTGGGTATGGCTGTTTGTTCTGTAAAATTAAGGGTTAATAGGTTATTAGTTTATAATTAATCTTTGTTTCTGAGCCATTTTGTGTTTGTTTCTAGCAGTTCTTGATTTCATTTATAACAGTACTGAAATGAGCTATTCATAAAAAATATATTGATTTTGATTTGAAATTTATGTTAGTGTATAAAATTATCTGTATTTATTTTATATTAAGGAAAGAAGAAAAGCTTACTTTGGTATAATATAAGGATATCTAAGGATCCTTCCCAAATACAGTAGAGGTCCGTTTTAACGAGTATGGCTTATAACAAGAGTTGCATTATAGTGAGTGATTTTTTGGCCGTTGTCCGTCTCACAGCAAAAGAGATTGGGAATTACGTCCATCGTAGTTGGTGGTTACCTCAGAATCATCAATTGATGAAAGATATGAAATCTGACAAGCAAACAGTAATCTGAGGAGCGTTATCTCTTCAAAGATCAGAAAAACATTGAATGCAAAAATTTTTGCTACCTAATTCATGCATTGGTTTCTCACCCTTCCTCTGCAAAAATGCTTCAGGGAGCTTTGAAAAGAGACTTCTCACAAGTTTCACTCTCCTCTTTGTCCCTCTGTACATCCTATCCTCTTGTCTCTTGTTTCTTCTTGGCAAGGACCCCACTAGTTAACGCTGGAGTTTTTCATTGAGTTCTCATCTTATTGGCATCCACCCGTGGAATTTTTTTCATACGAAACTTGGCCCTAAATTGTCTAATCCAGGATGGAATGGAATATAGGAGATAAAAGCAGTGCTGATTCGGGTTCTAAGGGTAACCTCTCCCTCAGGACACAGTCATTGCTTATGAATGAAAAATATCTCGAGAAAGCAGTTTGATATGAATTGGGATTATCTAATGATATACCATTACTTTTCGACAAATATTGAGCTTTAGGGGAAGCATTAGAAGAGATTAAGGGTATATGTATAGGGGGAAAGAATTTCAACAATATAAGGTATGCAGATGATATAGTAATCATGACATCTTCAAAAGAGGATTTACAGTTAGCAATGCAAAGAGTTTATGAGGTGGGAACAAAATTTGGATTGAACATTAATACTAATAAAACAAAAGTAATGATGGCGGCTAGTAAAAAGAGCAACAGTGACTGCAATATAAAAATTAATGACAAACCAATAAAACAAGTCCAACAGTTTAGATATCTAGGAAGTTTAATATCAGACGATGGGTACTGCAGTAATGAAATAAAATCAAGAATTGGAATGGCAAAGGAAAATTTTTGGAAATACAAGGATCTAATGAGAGGAGAGATCAACATAAAATTGAAAATGTTGAGGTGTTAATTGGCCGGTTTTCTTGTATGGGTGCGAGACACGGACCATCTTAAAAAGTATGGAAAAAAGAATAAAGGCATTGGACACATGGTTTGCCAGAAGAATTTTGAAAATCAAATGGTCAGACAGAATAACTAATGAAGAGGTTTGGAGAAAGATTGGAAGCAGGTATAGCCTATGGAATGAAGTGAAAAGAAGAAAGTGGAAATATGCGGGACATGTGCTGAGGGGATAGAATCATGACAGTGCTGGAAGGATGGACAGTAAGGAAGAGAAAAAGAGGGAGATCAAGGATAGAATGGTCGGACAATTTAAAGAACTGGACTGAAATTAACAAATATGAGGAAAAGGAAAGCAAGTAGAAGAGAAGAGTGGAGATCCATGAGAGCTAACCTCCTGATAGGAGAAGCTACCAATTGATGATGATATGGTTTATAAATTAAACAAATAATATTTTTGATGCAAAAACACTTTTTTTACTCATTCTGAAGCATTTTCATACGGATTAAAAACCCTACAGTTCCAATCTGCTGCACTTGTGTCCTTTGGATTCAAGAGGATAGACATTTAGTATTAGTAATCAGCTATAACAAGTACTTTTCCAATTTTTATCAGCTCCAGTTACAATAGACATCTACTGTAGTTTCAGGTAATTTTTTCTTATTTTGTCATTAGAATTACTGTATTTGACGGCATATAAGACGCACCTTTTTTTCTAAATTAGGTCTCGAAAAATTTCCTTGTGTCTTATATGTGAAGGTTCAACCACAGGTTAACTTTCAATACTGAATGCTATTTTTAGCCCAGATGGTCTATACTACCTATTTCATAATTACATTCAATGATTGTGTTAATATTTGGCTTTTACAAAATGTTACAACTAAAAGAAACTACATTTTAAGTTATTGTGGTACCGCGCTTTCGCATGGACTATTAAAACTTTTTTCCTTGTGAGTGGCCAACTTCATGAGGGTGCGTCTTATATGCCGTCAAATACGGTACTTTTCCTTCTGTGCTCCATTTTTCAATGCTTGTTTGCCTTATTTGGTGAAATATTTTTTTTGTTTCTCTGTAAACAGTATTAGAAGAGCATTTTACTGAAAAATGATACAATGAGACCTAAACCATGGTATATCTTGCTCATACATCTAACAGGCTGGAAAATACTGTGACCTCTGTGTTATTCTTAAGAGATGGCCTGCATCACACAGGTGGCCCTCTACTCTCCATCACACTAGTGGCCATACTATGGCCTTCTACTTAGATAGATTTTGAAATCATACTCATAAAAAAACTATCATTATTATCTAAAAGTTGAGAATGAAAGAAAGCGATTAAAGATTGACTCATCCAAAGCTGTTTTAAAAATATCACCCTTGTAATGAATTCCAAATTTTGATAATATTGTTAACAATAAGAAGTGTAATGTAGACTATGAACTATTTATTCATTTATGTTTAAATAAATCTGTGTATTACAAAAATAATCCTCATTATCCTGGAACTCTTCTGTGGTCCTCAACCATTTTAATCACACCCATATTTTAGCTCTTTTCTTTTTGGCCTCCATCATGTGCCATAGGTAAAATGAACTATATAACCTTAGTGTATATCCATGACTCAATCCTTTCTTGTCCCATAAATACCATCTACTGTTAACTTAAAGAAATTTATTTTTAATTTAGGAGTTCAGCAACAATATATGGTGGCATTTAATGCTACATCACAAAAATAAATTATGATATATTATGGGGTATAACATACATTTCTCTCTTAACCCTCGAGTACTCGCATCCCAAATTGTCACGTCAGTACTCGTTGGATGGAATCAATCCGACATCTTCCAAATGGGAAAATTGTCTCAAATTGTGGTGAATACATTTTTAATTCATTAGTGATGATGTTATATTAATGGTTAACCTGGTTATTAAAATGACAAGCAAACTAAATGGCAATAAGATTCTGTAAAAAGTTCGATATCCCTGACGCTGAGTATATGGCTGATGAATTTGGAATATTGCGTATAAAAAGTAAACTTTTAAAATAAAATAAAATTTAATAAATTAATAATAATTGTAAATTATATGAAATTTATATAATATCTCTAAAAATTAAGGTGGAAACAAGGTCAAAAATGCAATATTTTACATAAAGGTCTTTCATCTACCTTGCACTGCCACTAAGAAAGATTTGTTTAAATAATTAAATTTCCATTTCCGACCTGGCGAAAATGTATGACTGGTTCAGAACATTCTAACACTCAGCTTCTATGAGAAAGAAAAAGTAAAAATGTACTAATAAAAAGATATAGAATTTTAAAATTCACATGGGTCGATTCGACCCAGACGTGAGTACTCCAGGGTTAATGTTTAGGTGTGAAATTACTCCTCATTACTATTCTATTATTTTAACTTATTTGAAAAACTATAATTGACTTATTTAACCTATCCTTTTGTACTTAGTTATAGCATGTTAAATTAAATCTAATTTTTGAAAGTTGAACCTTATAAAATTAAATGCTATAAGTATTAATACATTTGTGTATTGAGTTATCTAAATAGTTTGGAGTCCTTGCATATCAATTCAATGTTTTAAGCTAAACTTCCTGAAATTATTAAGTTTGCTATATGCTCATGTGTGGTATATTCTATTAAACACAACAATATATTAATTTATATAAGAAATTAAAAAATTATGACAAATATAAGTAAATTCTCTCTCTTACTTTGACTTTTGCAAAATTATTTAGATTTAAGGAAGCGATTCTGCGCTCCTTTGTGTATTTTTATGTATATATTAACCTTGTATAGATTATAATTAGCATACTGTGAAACATTGGTTTGTTAGTCTTCTTGTTAACAAGAAGACTTTGCTGATAAGTTGTTGATTATACTTTTGTAGACTTTGTACCCTTCCTGCCACCTTTTGATACATGGGAGGTCGTTGCACCATTGTTAATTCCACATCTTTGTCATTCTCCTACCTTCATGGAGATCAAACTCTACACTTCGAGCTTAGAGTTTGTTATTGATCATATTTATATAATTCCACCTTTTGTGTTTTCTGAGATATTTGAACCTTATTCAAATCTTTTTGTTGTTAAACATTTATGTATTTACTTATAATCCATATATCCTTTGTTGTTTTTTATTGTTTAGTTAAATCTTTTTAATGGGTATAGTACATAGTAGAACCCAAAAGCAATTCATGATTTATTGCCATTAAATAACTGAGTGAACCTTGAATTAAATTCTTTACATTTCAAGACCAGGCTTCTTGACTATTTCAAAGATAGTTATTTTCCATAGATTTGTGTAAAAATTGCTGGCATACACAAGATAGATTGAGGCACAAAAAATGCTACCTTTTATATTCCATCTCATGTAATGAATGTATAATTCTTTTACAATAGTAAGGCCGACGCTCTGTAGCCTGCTGTTCAGGCGGGCTTAGTTGAAAATAGGTGAGGCAACGCTTACTGAGAGGGTAACCAGTTGCATTGGACACATACTTTTACTTACATACTTTACATATAAGTTATGCATCAAATTTCTAATGACGTTAACCTTGCCTAAGATATCAAACCACATTAAGCAAGAAATTATGATTTAATTTTCAGTGCTTTCATTTTTATCTGGCACAGTAAATCCTTGTTTTCATCTTCAATACTGTTAATTAAGGAATCACAAAATTTACGTATTTTATTTCTTTATAGTTCTTATTCTGTTCACCCTTAACATTTTATCAAGGGCTTCAGTGCCACAGATCTAATAATGTTTCAATATATTCCTCCTATAGCTAAAAGTGAAAGCTGACAAAAAAATCATTGATCGGATACTTTCCCGGTGAATTATGCTGAGGAAGATTTCACGGGTTTCCAACCGGGTGAGATGACTGGATGGCTCCAACGTTTCGGCAGCGGTCCCTGCTGCCATTTTCAAGGATGTCGAGAATCGGTTATGGTCCGGTATATATACCATCAGAGGGGCTACCCCTCCTTGTCCCTGATTGGTTGGCTGATCCGGGCTTCCGATTGGTCCTCTGCTGTCGGATACGGCGTATTGCTCCATTCCAACTTTTGCTCAGGAACATGCCCTCGTCTCTGTTGAAATTATTGCGATTGAGACGAATCTCAATCGCTTCTTTATATATTCTATCCCAAAACCCATTGCCTTTGCATAGGACTCTGGTTTTTGCGAAGTCCACTTCGTGGTTTTCCGATAGTACATGCTCTGCGATGGCAGATTTCGCTGGCTGTTTGAGTCGGACGCATCTCTCATGTTCTTTAATGCGTGTTGTTACCGTCCTGCATGTTTCGCCGATATATGACTGTCCGCAATTACAAGGAACACTGTACACCCCAGGAGTCCTCAATCCCAAGTGATCTTTAACGTTTCCTAAAAGAGTGCTCACCTTTTCGTGGGGTTTATGGACCGTACGGATGTTGTGTTGTCCAAGAATCCTGCTTATTTTCCCCGAAACGGTGGACACGTAGGGCAGACAGGCGGTGGCGACAGGTTTTTCTTCCGAAGATTTCTCTTTCTCAGAAAAGGCCCTTTTAAGGGCCCGGTTGATATCTTTCGGGTGATGACCATTCTTCCTAAATACGGCTTTTAGATGTTCTAATTCATTGGGTAGGCTCTCATTGTCAGAAATGGTATGGGCTCGGTGGATCAACGTTGATAGGACTCCTTTTAATTGGGCTGGGTGGTGATGGCTTCCAGCATTCAGGTACCGGTCGGTGTTGGTGGGCTTCCGGTATACGCTGTGTCCTAGTGATCCATCCGGGTTCCTCCTGATAAGTATGTCCAGGAACGGTAGGCAAGAGTTCTGTTCCAGCTCCATGGTGAATCTGATCTTAGGGTGCTGGTTGTTAAGGTGTTGGAGGAAGTTATCCAGGGACTCCCTTCCGTGCGGCCAGATAACAAAGGTATCGTCGACATACCTAAAATAGCACTTGGGTTTTAGGATGGACGTTTTTAGTGCTCTATCCTCGAAGTCCTCCATAAAGAGATTGGCCACGGCTGGGGAGAGAGGGGAGCCCATAGGGACTCCGTCGGTTTGCTCATAAGTTTTTCCTTGGAAGAGGAAGTACGTGGATCTCAGAACATGGTCGAACAGTCTCCCTTTTCACAAACATCCCTGTCGACGATACCCTCCGTATCCTGAAACCGCTTTTTGATGAGGGCCTAATGAGACTGTTCGACCATGTTCTGAGATCCACGTACTTCCTCTTCCAAGGAAAAACTTATGAGCAAACCGACGGAGTCCCTATGGGCTCCCCTCTCTCCCCAGCCGTGGCCAATCTCTTTATGGAGGACTTCGAGGATAGAGCACTAAAAACGTCCATCCTAAAACCCAAGTGCTATTTTAGGTATGTCGACGATACCTTTGTTATCTGGCCGCACGGAAGGGAGTCCCTGGATAACTTCCTCCAACACCTTAACAACCAGCACCCTAAGATCAGATTCACCATGGAGCTGGAACAGAACTCTTGCCTACCGTTCCTGGACATACTTATCAGGAGGAACCCGGATGGATCACTAGGACACAGCGTATACCGGAAGCCCACCAACACCGACCGGTACCTGAATGCTGGAAGCCATCACCACCCAGCCCAATTAAAAGGAGTCCTATCAACGTTGATCCACCGAGCCCATACCATTTCTGACAATGAGAGCCTACCCAATGAATTAGAACATCTAAAAGCCGTATTTAGGAAGAATGGTCATCACCCGAAAGATATCAACCGGGCCCTTAAAAGGGCCTTTTCTGAGAAAGAGAAATCTTCGGAAGAAAAACCTGTCGCCACCGCCTGTCTGCCCTACGTGTCCACCGTTTCGGGGAAAATAAGCAGGATTCTTGGACAACACAACATCCGTACGGTCCATAAACCCCACGAAAAGGTGAGCACTCTTTTAGGAAACGTTAAAGATCACTTGGGATTGAGGACTCCTGGGGTGTACAGTGTTCCTTGTAATTGCGGACAGTCATATATCGGCGAAACATGCAGGACGGTAACAACACGCATTAAAGAACATGAGAGATGCGTCCGACTCAAACAGCCAGCGAAATCTGCCATCGCAGAGCATGTACTATCGGAAAACCACGAAGTGGACTTCGCAAAAACCAGAGTCCTATGCAAAGGCAATGGGTTTTGGGATAGAATATATAAAGAAGCGATTGAGATTCGTCTCAATCGCAATAATTTCAACAGAGACGAGGGCATGTTCCTGAGCAAAAGTTGGAATGGAGCAATACGCCGTATCCGACAGCAGAGGACCAATCGGAAGCCCGGATCAGCCAACCAATCAGGGACAAGGAGGGGTAGCCCCTCTGATGGTATATATACCGGACCATAACCGATTCTCGACATCCTTGAAAATGGCAGCAGGGACCGCTGCCGAAACGTTGGAGCCATCCAGTCATCTCACCCGGTTGGAAACCCGTGAAATCTTCCTCAGCATAATTCACCGGGAAAGTATCCGATCTTTCTACACTTACCTCTACGGGGAGGAGTTACTCCGCAGCATCCGGACCTTTGAACGTCTGCGGGGGAAGAGGGCCAATCTCATATCGTCATTGGCCTTCTTACTAAGGTGCCGAGACCATAAGATTATCCCTGTTTTTGCTAGAATAAGACCACCTTATAAGTCACCGGCCTCCAATCGCATCATAAGACGAGCTGGACATGCATTGGTGCGGGAACGTATTCATCATACGAGACGACTACTGGACGACAATGCCCGTAAGCTCCTTCAACTACACCTGCAGTTGGCATCGTCATTGTCACCCAGAGATTGGGAAAGAATTGACCGAGCTACTATGGCACAAGAAGAGTTCCGGCTGAAGAATGCCACTGATCGACAAACCAGAAAATATGACCGACTCTCAAAAACCAAACCAGAATCGCAGGAATTGGACGCAGATCGAGTAGTCATTAATCTTACAGGAGAGGACATCGACGAGGCCACCATATCGATCCTCAAAAAAGGACTCAACTTTGCATCTGCGCCAAACGCCATCCCCTACGATGATTTCATTGGGGGAGTAGAGCAGGCCATCCGTTCCCTTCCACAGGATTCAGCTGAAGAAGTGAGGGGAAGGATTGGGATGGTTCTCGAAAAAGCAAGGCCGCCGAAACCAAATTTAACCAGAGATGAACGCCAAGCCATCACGAGACTTCGCCAAAACAAGGAATTGGTGGTACTTCCAGCTGATAAAGGCAATGCCACAGTCATTTTACCATCATTGACGTACCAAGAGAAGATGGAGAAGATTTTAGATGACCCAACCTACCGAGTCATCCCTCGCGATCCCACTGACGTGATAATGAAGAAAACGATATCCTTAATGAAGAAATCGGGAATTCCTGATGAAAACCTCAGAAATCTACGCCCCCAAGCCCCGATTCCACCCAGGCTATACGGTCTCCCCAAGATTCACAAGGAGGGAATACCACTAAGACCAATTGTAAGTGCCATCAATTCCCCGACGCACCTTCTAGCGAGATTTCTCGCCAAGCAATTGACGCCACATCTGGGGAAGAGCATCCACCATGTAATCAATTCAGCAGACTTTGTGAGATCCCTCAGTGGCCTGCATTGGGATCCCTGCGATATAATGGTTAGTTTCGACGTAGTCTCCCTTTTCACAAACATCCCTGTCGACGATACCCTCCGTATCCTGAAACCGCTTTTTGATGAGGGCCTAATGAGACTGTTCGACCATGTTCTGAGATCCACGTACTTCCTCTTCCAAGGAAAAACTTATGAGCAAACCGACGGAGTCCCTATGGGCTCCCCTCTCTCCCCAGCCGTGGCCAATCTCTTTATGGAGGACTTCGAGGATAGAGCACTAAAAACGTCCATCCTAAAACCCAAGTGCTATTTTAGGTATGTCGACGATACCTTTGTTATCTGGCCGCACGGAAGGGAGTCCCTGGATAACTTCCTCCAACACCTTAACAACCAGCACCCTAAGATCAGATTCACCATGGAGCTGGAACAGAACTCTTGCCTACCGTTCCTGGACATACTTATCAGGAGGAACCCGGATGGATCACTAGGACACAGCGTATACCGGAAGCCCACCAACACCGACCGGTACCTGAATGCTGGAAGCCATCACCACCCAGCCCAATTAAAAGGAGTCCTATCAACGTTGATCCACCGAGCCCATACCATTTCTGACAATGAGAGCCTACCCAATGAATTAGAACATCTAAAAGCCGTATTTAGGAAGAATGGTCATCACCCGAAAGATATCAACCGGGCCCTTAAAAGGGCCTTTTCTGAGAAAGAGAAATCTTCGGAAGAAAAACCTGTCGCCACCGCCTGTCTGCCCTACGTGTCCACCGTTTCGGGGAAAATAAGCAGGATTCTTGGACAACACAACATCCGTACGGTCCATAAACCCCACGAAAAGGTGAGCACTCTTTTAGGAAACGTTAAAGATCACTTGGGATTGAGGACTCCTGGGGTGTACAGTGTTCCTTGTAATTGCGGACAGTCATATATCGGCGAAACATGCAGGACGGTAACAACACGCATTAAAGAACATGAGAGATGCGTCCGACTCAAACAGCCAGCGAAATCTGCCATCGCAGAGCATGTACTATCGGAAAACCACGAAGTGGACTTCGCAAAAACCAGAGTCCTATGCAAAGGCAATGGGTTTTGGGATAGAATATATAAAGAAGCGATTGAGATTCGTCTCAATCGCAATAATTTCAACAGAGACGAGGGCATGTTCCTGAGCAAAAGTTGGAATGGAGCAATACGCCGTATCCGACAGCAGAGGACCAATCGGAAGCCCGGATCAGCCAACCAATCAGGGACAAGGAGGGGTAGCCCCTCTGATGGTATATATACCGGACCATAACCGATTCTCGACATCTTTGAAAATGGCAGCAGGGACCGCTGCCGAAACGTTGGAGCCATCCAGTCATCTCACCCGGTTGGAAACCCGTGAAATCTTCCTCAGAAAAAAATCATTTTCTGTGCATTTACAAGAGAATCTACAGTATAAAAGGAAACAAGCATTATTTACAGCTAGAATCAAGAAGGGTGAAAATTGGGAAAAAATACCTTTGCATTTGTATTAGCATTTGCTGCTTATATCCTGCCTTAATTATGCATGTGTAGTTTAATTTTTTTTGCATTCAGGGCTCCAAGGTAGTCATGAGGATAGCACGTTTGCCTTTAGTTAAAGCTGTCCCGGGTTTGATTTCCGGTGGGAGCCAATGTGTGATCCGAGTCGTCGAAGCACTTTTAATGCTGTTACTACCTACTATTTTTGCATTCTGAAAATCATAACGATAGCACTTGACCAGTAAAATTAGTCACCTACCTATAACCCATTAAATATTCCTGTACTGCTGATTTAAGTGAATAAACACTAACTGTAGTACTTTCATTATTTGCCAGGCATATCAAGCAACAACTGTTGTATCCAAAATCAAAGGTTATTATTTTATAACTTGAACAATGTTATGGTATGTTCCGTCTGTTCTTTGAAATTAAATGACTGATCTCGTTCTATATTTGATCTCTTAAATTGTTATGCACTCTTTCATAAATTGACTGAGAATTTTAATTTTTATGCAAATTTTCTTCATCATAACATCAGATTCAGTAATCGATACTTCCGATGTCAGAAAAATTCCATTATAGATTTCAAGAAGACATTTTTGACTCTTTAAATGCAAGGCTCTTTTGTGGAATAAATGTAGTCATAGAAACACTTGATTACTGTTTGCCAAATTACTTATTTTACTCTTTGCTGTGCTGTATCAAATGCTTTTTTTATATTTTAATGCAAGATCTGACCATATTTTATAGTTAATTATGCATGACATACTTTTTTGTGTTTATTCAAAATGTGTCACTATTGTTGACAATCATAATCAGGCCTGTAGTTCCATTTATTGTTTCCATTTCCAAGCATTATTTACAATATTATTTACATTTACAACATAAAAAAATCATGATATTTTTTTGAATAAATTAGTAATTAAAAACTCCATGAAGACATACTTACAATTAGAGAGTAAGAGTTTTTTGCTTCCACCTGCAGGCATATGCCATGTGCAACTTGAACACCTGCTTATGTCATCAGGTGTGTGTACTAACAATTTTTAAAAAAGGTTTCATAAAATTACGGGCCTGGCTTTATTGGTACTTGCTAACATATCTTCTTTTAGCTTACAAAGAATATAATCAAAGAAGATGGTGATTATCTTAATTCAGAGATAGCAAAACTTTTGTCAGGAGACTGTAGTACATACATTTTTGATGAATTAAATAGTTTTAGTGCCAATGTGATGTGGTACCATAGTGTGAGGTGCTGATATAATCGATGTTATTGATTGACTTAGAGGGTTGTTATGGAGTAAAGCCCAATATAAATTTGCAATTATACAATGCATACATGATACTTTTATGCTTAATTCTTTAAAATAAGAATGTATAACAAGAATATATAATCAGAGCCAAAGTAACTTTACTTTTTGTTATTGTACATGCATTTCACAAGCTTTTCTTGCCTCTTTTAAGCCTTAATCCCCATCTTATTACCTCCTTGCAGAACTTTGTATCTTCTTCTTTGTGGCTTCTTGTTTATTGCATCCCTTTGTTTTTTTTTACTTCTTTGACAGTTGTTGGAGTGAATAATATTGTTCAAATTTATGTATACAATATTATTGGAGCACAAATTTTCAAGCTACTGTAGGAAGATGTACTATATTTCAAGCGTATAAAGGGATTTGAACTCTCCGAGACTTGGGTAAAAGGACATTTTGGATTGGGGGCCATATTTTTTGCATTATTTCTTCTTCTTGCTGTAATAATGTATAATATATTGCTGAAACTCCTTTGATTGCCAAATAGGAATAAAAACATTGATGAATTCAACTGCTTGGGCTAGATAAAAAAAGGTGTAGGAATGTGGTGGCAAACCTATGGCATGCGTGCCCAAAGTGGCATGCGAGAGTTTGTTTTTGGCTAATGAAACTCTTTTGGCATTATCGTTTTTTACATTATTCACTTAAGAAATGAAGCTTGACAATAAATAAATGTGTATTCTGTTTATTAGTAGTGATAATTAACAACCATTTAAGTTTTATAAAAGATCTCAATTGCATTGTTGGTATTAAAAAAATAATAATATCACAATCTCACAGTATGGTTTGGCACTACATTGCCACACAAGCCCATTATGTTCATCAACTATGGCACCCTTGCCACAAAAGGTTCGCCAACCATGGTCAGGACAACTGGCCATGGAAAAGCTTCTTAAAAATTGTCTGCACCATTTGCTATGGCCATTTCGCAGCGATTATCTTATATAATATTCCTATTGATGAATGTAGCTTCATATTGAATTCAAAATTGTTTTAGGTGCCTTTAGCTGTTAGGAATTCAGCCAATGTAACCCACTCTCTTGCAGTTGCTGTGACTGTTATTTTGATTATTTTAAGGGATAGAAGTAACTATGGATCTGTTAAGAGATGGATTTTGAAATGGATGCTGCACTGTATCATTATGTATTAATCCTAAACATTCTAAAAATAATATTTTAATTCGTTAAATATTCATTGCCGTGAATCCTCCCAACCGAGATAAAATTCTCAATTGGTCCATTGGCCAGAATTTGTGCACCTACCCTTTAAGGCATTTTACCTCTTATGGCAGTGGAAATTTCAGGGCCATTACCTTGAATTTTGACAAAATAAAAGTTGAATGATGTTGGGAGTTTATGCTAGTCTATCCACTTTCCAGAAAGATGCTTAGCTTATATATGTTATGTTTCCTTTCATGAGTTTAGAATTCCAGAAGAAGTAACTCTTTAACTGCTGCATACTTTTGCTATTTTATGTACACTCCTGGCCAAAATTAACGCAGCACCTCCCTAGCGATCCTAACAGCCAGTGCTCTGTTAATTTTGGCCAGGAGTGTACTACTTAATCTAAACATAAATTATCCTTTATTTCTGAATGCAGTTAGTTTCTGCATATAAGATATATTTATTTCAAATTCAAGTGTTAAATAACATTAAATTGTAAACTCAAGCTCATAAATTTCTAAATTCATGCATAGGAGCAAAGAATCTTAATTATGTCTAAGACTTGCATAGCAGTTAAAGGGTTAATAAGTTAGTTAAGGTTTTATTTATAGCATGGATTTCAATATACACAAGGAATTATTAATGGAAGAGTACTAATAATAAACTACAGTTGAAATCTTATTCCATATATCTTAAGATCTAATCTAAGATATTGCCTTCCAATCTTTTGTCTTCCTAGGCATGACTAAGGATTAAATCAAAATTCATTATGTACTAAACCACCTTTTTATTAGATGCGGTCTAAATGGAATGGGAGGGATCTCCAATTGTGGAATATAATGTTATATATTTAAATACGGCTATTTCACAAAAAATGCTTTAAAGCTCATAGATAATAACAACAGTATGATGGACATATTTCTATTTAACCTGTAAAATGAACTATATTTTCTTTATAAAACTAATGGTAGAAACTTTATAGATATTTTATAAAGCTTACGTACATTCATTTAGTAAACTTTCATGAATTAGATTCGAAGAATCAGTTAAGCCTTGGGGATAATACTCTGTCAGCCACCCTATTAATCCCACTAACAATGAGTTACATATAAAGAAAACACTTAAGTAATTTTTAAGAGAAGATTTTGCCTAATATGAGCAATGAAGATCAATTTTCCTGATTCATAATTTTTAATAAAAGAAAATCAATTTTTTATTGACCTTAACAACTTTAATTATTAGTTATCTGACTTATTATTAAATAACTTAATATCCATAGTTATCAATACTTATAGCATTTATAAAGTTTTATAATTAGAATTAATTTAAAACCTTAAAACAAAAAAAGATGAAGGTATGAGAAACTTTGCACCTATTCAATTGAGTTTAAATGAAAAAGTTATTTATGCATATAACAAGCTGGTAGAATTTAAGCCCTTAATTATAGGAAAAAGGTATGTGTGATATGCTGATCAAGACGGTGCATACTTTACTTTTCAGAGATAGATATTGTAGTAAAGTACTCAATGAAAATTTCACCCAAAATATTATTTTTTAACCCTTTTGGTGGGATTAGGGCTGTATGGCCTCTCTTCGACCCAACCTATACAGATATTCTAAGAAAATATTAAGTTAATCCTTGATTATCATGTATAGTTACTTATATCTAGATCAGGGTTTCCCAAACTTTTTCTGCAATGGAACACTTTGCAAACCTGGGAAGTTTAACAGAACACTAAGCTTATATTTAGGTTAGGTAATTCTATTTGTAAAATTAAAAAAATCATTTAATTACAACAAATTATTTATTTGGTAATTATTTTTCAATACAAAACTTAAAATATGAATCAATAAAGCATTTAATGACTTTTATTCTACTTCTTCTATTTCTATAAAACTTCTACTAAAGATAAATTTTCATAATCATAAGGATTTAGCATATTTGTATTGTCTGGTAAGATGGTGTTTGCTCACATGTTAAATATCAAAGCATTTACATCATGCACTACGTGTACCTAAAGTTACCTGAATAATTTTACTTTACATTTTTTAGAGTTTTTTAATTGTTTACAAATATACTGAAAGGAAATTGATGAAAATCTTTTTTCCTTACATGAATTGCTGAGAATACAGGATCGCCTAACATACTAGTCGTCTTATTTTCTGGTTAATACGCTACACGCATCAAAGACGAGTTATTTCTATGAAGGTGTCCGTACTCCTTTCTCCATACAAGAAAGATGGTCTCTTTCGGAATTATCGAAACTATACGCTGCTTGCATATTATTTTATGCGTTACTATTAGTTACTTAGAAATCACAGTTTATCGTAGTTTATTCTATCAAGAACGTTCCTACTGGATATGCAGTGGGAAAGAGGAATGGGATGCGGTGACTAACCGGCAGAATTCTAAGGGAGATACCCACCTTGAGTCAAGGAAACAGCTTATTTGACCTTTCCGCGAGTGCGCGATTTGGGATATAAATGCTGTTGGAGGATTAGTTGAAGATGATCCGTCGTGGAGCATTGCGGTTTATTTGTGGATATTTGAGATTCGACTGTGAAGATATGACAGTGAGGAAATCAAATAACCTGCTTTCCGAAAAATTCTTCGAAATAGAGTTTTTTTGATGGAGTAGATGAATTTGTGATTTAATTTAGGAAATATCGTGGATTTAGTGATAAATAGACGAATTGTTTCAAGGAAAGTTTTGCTTAAGATTGATGATTACTTATCTGCTTTTTTATTTGGAGGAGCTAACGAGAATTGAGAGCAAGATATGGAGATTGCTATTAATACGCCCGCTGCCACACGCTGACGGCGATCTGTAGGGTAAAGATGTAGAAGTCTACGTTTTCTGATTCAAGCGGGTGTGACGTGTGTGAGTAATAGCTGAAGAATGAACCAAAATAAGTTAATAGATCTCAAGATTTCCCCCCTCAGCGATAAGATAGGGCTGGGCAAGCGGAAATTCCAACAAGGGCCCTGCTCCTCCAAGTCCGCAGAAATCGAGAGCTAAAGCGGGTTCGAATGCAAAATAATGCCGAACCTCTCAGTTCTTGTATTTATTGGAATATCTTTACAGTTTGATTGGACATTGCATGCCAGTGCTACCCAATTAAATACCAAGAACAAAATTATTTGGTGTTTGTATTTTTAACGAATATTTAATTATACAAGCTCCAAGAAAAATTGAGGGGCCTGGTGATGTAGATTACTCTTTTTCCCTTTCTCGTATCTGGCCCATTTTAATGGACATCGGCATTAATAGGATGAAAATATATTACGAAAAAATCTGATGCGATCTGCATATTTCTAAGTCCAATCTGTTCAGCCATTTCCAACAGAAAAACAGCGGAAGAAATTTCTGCAAATTTAATGGTATAGTCACCTTGTTGCTCCCTTTATTTTTTAGATTAGATAAATAAGAGTTACAATTAAATGCATGGTTTACGATATTGCTGAATATACAAAGATTGTTATTCTCTCATCTCTTCGCACTCATCAATGTACCTATATTGTTGAAGACTCTTTGTACCAAACTGTATTTAACACCTGGCTCTAAAATGAAATAATGTGGCACCGCAACCTTTGCTAATCGAGTCAACTCTGCTTGAGGAAGTACAGGATCGCAGTACTTAATCTGTCTTATAATCAATCTATCCATACCTATAGTGTCCTTTTTGTACACCCCAAAGATTTCTTAACCGAGCATCGCAGGTGTTTTGAGTGCAAAATATTTACAAATGAAAGAAAACAGACCTCGAGCAACACAAGGACATAGATGCATGAGGAAGATCATGATCGAGGGAATTGAAATTCTGGAAAATGAAGAAATTCAACGTTAACTGTGAATGGAGCTACTGAAGATGTCAATGCTAATGATAAAGTCTGCAATTTCCATAACCTCTAATCACAATGCTCTCCACGAATTGCTGAGAATAATTACTCCGCGAAACCTCCCTCCGAGTTCCTAGTATAAACATCCAGAGGACATTAACTTTCGCTCCGGCGTGTCCCAAGTAGCGGAAGCCGATGAGTTCATAGCACCAGGTGCGCCCCCAAGGCCGCACGGTACAGGCGATCTGGACCAAGCGGTCGAGTGCACTGTAGGAGGTCGGTGCATGCGCCCTGGCGCCGTGCACGCGAACTCTCACAGTGCACGCGCACCCAAGTGCTTGAGTACCTTCTTATGTATCGATCCCTTTCTCTCTCGCAGCTCGCCTTCTTCGGCTCCTTTCTTAACTGCTGCCGGATTCCCCATTGTTAATAATTACACATTCCGTCAACTTAAACGTCATCCAAAGTCTATAAAGCTAACGTTTCTCAGGAATACTGAGATTTATTCTACATTATACTCATTCTTATCATATTATAAAGATATATTATTGTTTGTATAACTGTTTATAGTACTCTACATTACACATATTTCTGGAATTAATTGCTATTTTATTCACCATTTGAAATTGAAAGTGATTGGCTACCATAAATAAATTTTATTAATGCGAAATCAAAAATAACTATTCATTATCTTCGAAAATATGATACTATATAGCACATGGAGTATAAATTTATGATATTGTCTAATTGATCTATTATGTTATTATTTTCTGGAAAATAGTTGTATTAATTAACATAAATGTAATGTAATATTACGATATCGTACGTTATAAATATTTTTGTAAAAAAACTTTTAAAATTTTTCCTCCTGCCTTTGGCTAAAATGCTACTATATTATATCACCGAAATCTTCCACAGAAAATAAGTACTTTTATCATTCTTGTCATCCGCACAGTCCTGCCTAATAAAGTTACACTTGCAATTCACCAATTATCTACCGTCCTAAAATATCTGTAACCATTACATTGTAACAAAATCCTTTTTCAATAATATAGTTATATAGCTTCATCCATATTTCGTTATTCAATAAATATTCGCGTAAAATAATCATATTGGCTGAAATGAATTAATATTCAGGAGCATTGGAGAAGCGTATATCTCTATTTGAAAATTGTGTAGGCCTTTATATAAATTCCAAAAGCTTTAAATTTACTGAAGGCTTTATCTACGTATGATAATGATTATTGCGAGGTAGGGCTTGTAATTATACTAGATGTCTGCGGAAATGCTGCGCGACAAAAACCATTGTTTTTATTTTAGTTTAAGACTATTCCTGAGCATAGAACATCGTGTTTTAGAAAAAACTTATCGAACGCATTCTTTCAGATTTACGCCTCCTGTTATCCTCTTTCACTTTCAATGTGATAATTAACAAATACTGTTTTCATTCTGTTTACAGAGAGAAATGTCAGAAAATTTGTTTCATTTCGCAATTTTCTGCCAATGAGTACAAATGATTCATACGTAAAGTACCCATGTATCATCATCAGAAATCGAAATTCCGTTCCTCGTGCCGCCTTAAGATACTTGAATGACACACTTCAATTAGTTCAGGCTATGATAATATAATTGATTGTTATAAATATCTTGTTGATATTTCATTATATGCCATTCATTTCCTTTTAAACTATTGGAGATAATGAAGGTATCATTTAAATAACTACAAACGTACCTTAGATGTTGGAAATTCTCCGCTAAAAATTTGACAACGGCAGGATATATAGTCAATGAAAAAAAAAGAAGTGCAAGCATTTCTGTCCTTTAGATGCTTTAGTTATTGTCTCTACCTTTGCAATTTCCAGCGTTCATCTTGGTTTTTTACAATTTATTTCTCTTTTCTTAAAAATGCCTTGCTTCCTCATTTAGTATTATTCCTTGAAATCGTCTGAAACCCATTAAAAAAATTGATCGATAACGACCAAGAATTCTATCAGAGGGTAGGTCCTGCATTCACTCGCTTTAATGGAGAAGAATTTCTTGCTCCGATCACATTATCCTCATTTTTGAATGTTTCAATTTGAATTTTGCGCTTACTATCGGTTTGGAAATAAATTACAGATCGAAAAATAATTGGAATCTTTTTACGTTTTTCCCTGGGTTTTTGCTGTTCTCCTTTAGAATAAACCATGATACAGTAAAAACCCAGTGATGCAGCTGAAAATTTATTTTCGATTAGCTGCCACATCTATGCGTGGAAATAAATAAGAGTCATGTAATGCTTGATATCAAATGGTGCCATTAAATGACTTTAATTCTCTTTTTATAGTTAGAGTTTCGCACTACTTAATGTCAGTACTATTGCCTTTGGCTGTGTGCGAATAATTTGCCGTATTTACGTACTGCTGTAATGGCCGATCACGTGTACACAAGGATATCACCGCGGATTTTCGCAGAAATGTTCTCCATCCTTCGTTCCTTGATTTTGCAGTTACAATCAAGGATAGTTATGAAGCCATATTTACAATGTCAATCTATATTTGTTATAGCGATAACAGCATAGACTATTTAAAAATATTGGCCGTTATAATCAGAAAGCAATTTTATAGAATGGTAGTCAAAATTCAAATAACTCATTTTCATTAATTGACTAGAAACGCTTAATTGTATAAAGTTAAAGTATTCTAGTAGTAGATCTAGTATCAAAGTTGTAGATCAAAATTAGATTTTAAATTTTTCAAGAAATATTCTAAATGCGAATATACAGGGTCGATCTAATTATAATTTTCTATTTGTTGTATTATTGCCAAGTTATGCAATTCTTTATAGTGAGTAAGTGAGACAGGTAGCAATTGCTGATAAATTACGTCATAATTTGTTATCTCGTTAAGTACTGAATCTCATTTAATGGACGATCGTCTAAAATATTCCATTTACCATGCGCAAACCAAGTACTTGGAAAAGAGCGGGTGGGAAAATTCAATGATCATCCTCTTTCACCTTCGTCTCCAATGAATGACGCAACTCCACGAATAAATAATTATCGTGAAAAATAGAATGCTTTCATCAAGGAACTACGATACTGTAATTACGAGACAAAGTTTTCGCCGCCATGATGTTACTACGGAGCTCACCTCGTGACCTCGGCGTGACCTGTTTTGAGGGGTCAAAATCTGGGCCCCGTGAATTTTCACCAATGCCGTCAATTTCCAGGCGTTCCCCAGAAAAGGTAATTTTTCTATTTCAGAACTGTACGCCGACGAAGTGCAGAAACACGATTAAAGTTAATTGATTTTCCAGTAATTGCGGCTGTAATTTGATTTAGGACTCGGAAGAGTCTAATCGCCTCACCTCCTCAATAGTGACGAAGGCCTCTTCATTTCCACGTGGACGCCTCTCCTTGTCATGTCCTCCCCGTGAATCAATGGAGAAGAGAGCGGTTGCAACTTGAAACGACATTGTGCTCAATTATATGCCTGCGCATATTGTAGAAAAACATAATTCGCAGTCGAAATTAGAGAAAAACATTTCTACGTAAAATTAACATTAGCTGCACGTTAGACACGTTATTACGTATTAGACAATTCGAAAGTTAACAAACTCTAACAATGAGTTTTGTCATAAAGATGTCGCCTTTTAAAAGTGATACATTTCAACGAAATGTATTTGTATTTGAACAAAATTGGCGTTATTTGGGCTGTGTATTTGTAATAAATGGTAAGAATATAACCATTTATAGGATTTCCTTTTCTAAGATACTTATTTACAATTCGTGAAAGTTGTGTATGTGTGTATGTACCGTTCTAATATAATTTTGCGGAAGAATTTAAAACTGCAACCGATGAAAGTGGATTTACATTTATTTCTAATGGGAAAGCATTGTGTCATCTACTTTCGAAGGACCAAAGATAATGAAATAAATCTTGAATTAGTTTCTCTGAAAACAGTGCTGCTCTCTTATTACCTAATTTTCCCTCTTTCTAATTAATGAGAATCAACGCTTAATTCAGCAAGACTACGATAGGACAAATTTGAGAAAACTGGAGTGAGCTTTTTAGGGAGAAATTATTTCCCGCCCGATTTCGGGAATCTTTTCTCATTCCCATGAATTCCGCAGAGAAGTTGGTGATAAATGTACTATTTTAATCCGAAAAATGGAAGATGATCATTCAGTGATGTTTCCTATTACAATAAAATTAACCTTGTCACATCTTATTGGAAAATCAGTTAATATCTTCCAAATACATTCTGTAATGAATTGCATCTTTGACTATGAACTTGATTCTTTTTAGGAGGTTCTTCGGATTTTGAATCGTTCGAAGACAATTAAATGTCAAACATCAATAAAATCTGTACAATAAGACAAAATGATAATTTGTCTTTTGAAATATATGTTTTCTTTAGAACCATCTCTTGATGAAGAAGAAAGAAATCTCCCACCCGATCTCGTATCAATTTTACTATGTTTTTGAGATATTTAGATCCGGAAGTGCTTGATTTCGAGGAAGGAAAGAGCACAGTGAGTTAATAATTAATATATTAGAAATATTATTATTATTATTATCAGGGGTCTTTATTACAGGCGAGATTGAGACTAATAAGTCTCCTCTTCCATCTAAACTGTCCGCTAACAATTTTGTGGAGGAAGTGGTTCCTGTCATAATGACCGCCGTCTCCCCAACCTGACAAGATATATCATGATTCAGTTCGAATATGTTGACACCAAGCTATTTTAAATGTGTAATACGCAAGAGATGCAAAAATAGTGAGGGACGACTTGGACGCACAATAGATGGCGTTTAAGTAGCAAGATTATTTTCCCATTGTGCATTCAATTCGGACATGGAAGCGTGGTTCAAACATAGGACCGAATTCTTTTGGAATCCCTTGCTAAAATTTTAATCCTCGTCAGATCCATCTTTCATTTTAAATTTTGCTTCTGCTTATTTTAGAAGCATATCTACTCGCATCAACGACACTACGGTCCTATCTAAATTAGATTATATACTAAATAAGTAAAAATGTTCAGTTTACGAATAAATGATTTTTACGTTGGTAGAAAATGGAAATTCTTATCAATATAATACAATATACAAAAGATAAAATATGGTTACGCATTCTGGTAAATTTGTATGATTTCAAAAATTAAGTAAAAACTTTTAACCATCAATTCAATCAATTTAAATCAATTTTATCAAAATTGCATACATTTTGATAAAACATCCCCTTCCCTCCTAACTCTCATGATCCATATCATTAAAATCGATTTAAAAATAATCATGAATTATATTTTCTTACGATATCTACTAGTTTTCAGTTTGTAAGAGTGAAGCCATTACTGATCCAAGGCTGATTGGCGTTTAGCTCATTCATTCTTGTGTTGAATCAAAACAGTTACTTATCTCAATCTTCTACAAATAAAGTCTATTATCTCTGTAATATGAAGTACCTATTTATCAGCGTCGGAGCATCAGCATATAACACGCATTATAATTTCAAGAGCGAAATTTTGGTAATGACATCAAGTTAATAATAAGAATAAAAAATCCGAACTTTTTTTAGATACCTCAGTACACTAATTGAATTATACCTTTGCCTTTTTATCGATTTTATTATCTTGCGATAAACCGTCATGAATTATTGTTTAATATAGCGTAGAAAACGTTTATACAAAATCAACCGTTATTTATCGATTAAGTAACTTCTCAGTGGGACCGTTTACGCGGCCATAAATTATTTTTATCGTCAACCGTTTTTAAAATGAAAACAAGTTAATTTTTCCATATTCCTTGTTACGGAGTCCATTTCTCTGGAATTCGTTTCAGGAGAATACGGACCCGTAATATTGTATTATTTCAAGAGATTCCCGAAGTGCTTGAGGATAAGTTAATAATTGACCCCCCTAATGGCCAAGTGGGCAACGCTTCGATGAAAGCGTACCCGCGTTCAATTCCTGGCGGGAGCCCATGTGCGAAATGACCTAAGCTGTCGAAGCACTTTTAACAAACAGCAACAACGATGATTTAATTTGAAGAAAAACCTTCACAAGTAAAACCCAGGTACTATTAAGCATTTTTCTAAGATTTGTGATAATGTGATCTCGAGCCTCAATTCCTATGAAAAAGAAACTTCGTACTGCCTCTTAAATTAATTGAATGAGGAATTTCCCCAGACGCAGGAGTGTAATAGAAAAGGAAATAGCAGTCATGAGCAATCGGGAATTGAGGCTTCATCAAATTATCTTTATTAGATATTATCTTGTTGCAGCCTAGGCCAACGTCAAGCGATGCGAACGAAAAAAACCCACCAGGGAGGAAACACGTGGATTCTGTGTTGTGCATTCGCACGTGAGAAAAGGGAAACTGCACAGAAGTCCTTGAGCTCTCCAGTAAACGTGAAGCAAGAAACAGCTGGAAATCCCATCAAAGAGCACCGATGGACAACACCCTCTGCGATCGACCTCGGCGTTGATTGTTTGGCTGCAATCGTCTCCAAAAAGCCAACAAAAGTCATTTTAAATGGATATTAATGATTCATTATCACATTTTGTACACTGGAGTACGTTGTATTTTTATTAAACTTGAAGAATTTACTTTTCAGTTGGTATAATGATAAATTTAAAGTAATTTTAAAATAGCTTAAATACAATTTACATTGCTGATAACATAAGTTCAAATTTTATTTCTATTTATGTCCTCAGCAATGCTCGCTAACCCTGGGTATCCATGATTCCCCCAATGTTCAAACCTCTCAAATCATTAAATGATATGCGACTGGGCAGTGGTTACCATCATTTGCCTAAGTGCAGAGATTTACTTTGGGTAGTGTTACATATTTCCATAAAAATGAACGTAAACAACGGACATCGATATTTTAGAGTGCAGCATTATTTTCTTTCAGCAATTCATAGCATATGTCATCAGCCTCGGACTACGAGCAAAACATAAGATAGGAGATTCTGTCTCGAAAGTTATTCTCATTCTATAATTTAGGATTTATCGTAATCGTTAGTTTTAGCTACATGCAAAAATTCCTTTTTCCGGAAACAAAAAAGGCCAATGTCATAACGAGGGGCGTCGGCTGCTTATGCGGCCCAGATGAGGCTTTCATTTTTAGATCGAATTTAAGTGCCTTTAGACGTGATGGATAAATAATAATAATAAAAATTAATTTCATAGATATCGGTTATAATGAATGAAACATTTATTTTAACTTTAGAACAACTTATTGACAATAACAAATAATGAAAAATAGAAATTATGTTGGGCCTGGGTACTGTGCATTCCCTTAATTCTCTTTCTTGTCGTCTCTGTTGATAAGTAAAGGTGTTGATAATTTATTGAAAAGAAAACGTATAATCTTAGAATAATTTTTGTTAATTTTCTAACGTTAATGTCATAAGATATTGGTAATGCATGAACATATTTTATTTTCGGTGATAAACGTGTGACGGATTTATCATCATAGGCAGTCTTGCACAACAATCAACGCAACTGATTCAATCTAACATAATCTGTTAGCGCTCAGAACGATCATTCTCATATTAATTTAGATTTCTCTTCAGTCTAAGAGTTAGCTTTGTTTGGTTGGCAACTTTTCCGAAATGAGCACCTTCTTATTAACGTTGTGGTCGAGCTACCAACGTTTTCATATACATTGATTTATTAATTATGTTATCGTTACCGAATTTTCTGTAAAATTTAACTGTCTTTTAAAGAATAGATTTACAGGAAATCTAATTGTCTTAATGCAGAAAGCTGTTTTATATTCTCAAAAAGAACGAACACTACGGTCATTTCCTTTAATGTAAAGGAATCATTTTACGAAAATCTAATTTTCACTGATGAATATAACATTTAATTACAATTACAAAGCAATAAATTCGAAGTACATCTATATTAATTGCTAACGAGCCGTCTTACGGATTGTGGGGTGTAAACACCGAGCATTCGATTCAATGTTTTAGTTAGTTCTTATCGCGTATCGTTGTTGGAACGATTAATTCTTGAAGCGACTTGAATTAGTATCTCTGTCTCTTATTTTACGCTTGTTTTTGTATCGGCTGAAGTAGCATAGTGGTCGCATAATACAGATTACGTCTTCCGCTTGCGCACTTTCTCTGAATTTATCATGTAATCGTTGCCTAGATTCTAACATCCTTTCTTTCAATGATTACCAATCTGCGTCTGGGAGCATTTTCGTAACGCTTGCATTCTGGCATTTAAGCATAGAGAAGTAATATCTCGTTTCTAATTAAATTCCAGCCAAATTCGCTCTCAGTATAACGTCGTGGTGGCTTAGGTGGCTAGTCTGGTGGCATTTTGGTGACGAATTCCAGATTTAATAGAAAACATGTATTTTAAACTCGCTAAAATTCACGGAGGAGGCCGAAATATTGTGTAATCCCGACATAATCGAAAGAATTGTAAAAAAAATAAGTTTTACAAAGGTTAAGGACGGATAAGTAAAAGTTACTTTGTTGTTTTATAAAACTTGTTTTATTTAACAATTCATTCGATTTAAAACTTGTACCTACTTCCTGGTTTCTTGTTAAAGGAATATTTTTCTTTTGTCATTTGGTACAAGATCGAGAAATATGTATTTATCATTTGCTTTTAACAGTCGTGATCGAGGCTATGATGACATGAAAGCTGCTAAGGTATGAGTGATACTGAATAATGGAAATGATCAGGTTCTTTTCTTTAGTAATCCCAGTGTCATAGAGTCATTGCGCTTCACGTACATGGACATTTTCCGCTTATTCTTGCTTGGTGTTGAAAGCAAGGGCTAACTTCTTCACTCCTCTTTTTTGTCCAGTAAGACTCATTTTTCTTTTAGACCTCTTAGTAGCTTATGTTGGAGGGGGTGAGGTACCAACCGGCCTTCGGGCTGAATGCTTGAAAAAGAAATCCTATTTCATCATGTTAGATCTAACCATACGATTGAAAACGTTGATTTCAGAGCAATGAGTTAAAACAGTAGTTGTGTGCTGCTTTTTTTGTTGAACTGCAATCGTTGTACGAAAAGCAAAACGCGAGTCTCCGTTTGGGGGTTTCAGGGCTTCCGATGAAAGGTTGAAAAGATGATTTCTGAAGCATCGCTGAAAGAAAACGAATGACATAATTTTCTCTGAAGTTAAAATTGATCGAATCGTACATGCGTTGTATGCTTTGCTCTTTATCATTCATGAGTCGATATTTATAAAATCTTCGGTCGCATCGCTGATTTCAAAAGTTCGATTCAAGAAGATAAAATCTATCGCTCATATTTAGCAAGAGTGGATTGGTAAGGCATCGCTAGTTTGTGCGCTAAAGTGAAAGTACGTAAGCGTCAAGAGTGAGAGAAGTGAGCTATTCCATGTCAGCTGAGCGACTCACTTCCGGATGCAGGTGACTGTCCCATGATTCATAGCTGCTCTTGAGGAGAGGCAAATATCGCCCTCTTCAGCGTGTTTACGTTTATACTCTCAATGGAGACGCGAGGAATCGATGCTCAAGGAAATGTTTGTGGGAACATAAACAACAGATCTTGCAAAACAGTGTTAATCATATAACGGATAGTTCGAAATATTTTTACTCATCTTGAAGTAACAATTTTCTTAGTCCCTATATTATCTCCTGGTGACTGTTCTCATGTAATTTTGAAGGGAAAAATCTAACGATTTATAAAATCATCATTTTTCCAAAGTTTTGATTATGTGTATTGCGCATCATAGTGCACTGGGTGAAATTCACTTACGAGTATATATGTACGAGAGTGGTATATATACCGATGTCTTCGTCTTGAAACCAGCTCTTGTCAAACTAATGAGTAAATCGGATAAACGCATCTTATTGTTAGTTAATGGCGCTGGTGAAATTTCGAGTTTTCAGGTTTCAGGAAATTCGTAAAATCTTTTGTATTCCATGTATACTATATGAATTAAATTAATTAGTGAAGTTTCACTGAATTTTATTCATAATGTGACAGAGTGGAAACTTCTCGCATTCTTTATAAAATTCAGTGAAAGTTTACGAAGTAATTTTGTTTCTCATAGAGTTTCTCAAAGTGAGGGATTCAACCATCAATTTTAATTAAATCAAATTATTCAAAAAATGCTATTTGATGAGAACACAGCTAGTTCATATTTGGTAATTTTACATTTACATATTGACCCTGCAAGTCGTCAGTGGCGTGTGGCAGGGGTGTAAAAACACCGATATCTCTATGTAAGTGTAATTACCATCAGCTTCTCTAATGCCCTGTGGAACAGGCGACCACATTTAGTTAACCGTTCTGGCGTTATTTCCTAATAGCGTTCTTTCGTGTTCTCCAGTGCTCACGAACGTTAACAAAATCATCGATCTCGTTAATAAGACAGCTCATTTTAGATAGAAACACATTTTTAATTTGCTCGATGAACTCCTTTATGACAATTAAATAAAAGTAAATCTGTTATTTATATTAATTTCTGCTATCAAATCTGTTCACTAATGTAATCAGCATAGGTAGCATTCTATTATACTCCCAACCAGTTTTGCTGTATCAGTCTATGTGACTGGGTTTATTTGGTTAATAGGTGTTTTATCGACTTTCAAATACAAAACAAAATATAAATTCATTAAATAACAGTAAAACGAAATTGGAAAACCAACTATCCCATGTGTTTGACGGCAGATAGGGGAATAGTACATTAGAATGTAACGACATGAATTAAGGGGAAATATTTTGTAAATTTGGAAGTATACGTCGCACTTTGAATAAATTGCCTGTGATCGCCACCTTCCGCTTAAAAATTAGTTGGATCAGTATGCTTTTGGAATTAAAACTTAAACCCCCTTTCCATGCATTTCGTTAATGTGATCACAGTCCATTTTTCAGCAAGCAGATTCGGCCGACCGCGGGGTATATATCTAAATCTAAAATCTAAAACCCTTGCACAGAGTAAATATACAGTATGCTAATCGAAGTTCTACTTTACGTCGACATGAATAATACCAATTATCTTAGAGGGAAAATCGAATGTGTTTTACTTTCTATATCAATTTTTAGCAAGGATATCGTCACAATTAAGTATTTATCTTGATTTGCAGGAAAGTATATAACATTAAAATTAACAAAGTTTGTTGTTAAACTGTAAAATTACATCCCATATAGCCTTTAATACTCGAGATCCTGCAATTAGAAAAGTTATCGATCAATGGAAATTATGAAGTCTAGGATCGACTCATGAATTAGTTACGTAAAACACGGGAAAAATTCAGGGCGCTGAATTATACACGAGATCGCATTCTAATTCACACGATAAGTGTCTAGCGCCCTGGGCTGATCGATGTCTCCGCGCTGTTTCATTGAGACAATTTCGCTTATTGAAGAAGAAAGGGATGTGTTTCAACGATTCGTAAATATTTGTATACGATCCTTAGATCATAAAGAGTGAATTTTTGTTTCTATGCGCCGTTAATCTATTTAGTCGCATCGGTTTGACGCTCTCCCGTCCCGGACCTCTCTTGGCAGTTGCCCAACGCCAAAGGTTCTGCAGATGTCGAGAATTTAATACCCATTAACGTCTGGGAGATAGAGTACATTAATTATTCATCATTTATAGTACTTCGAAGATGTCTCACCTCACGCTCATGATTCACCTCCGTTAAGCACCGCGACATTCCTTTTTAATTTGTTTCTTTAGCGTAATCATCGAAACGTTAACATTGAAAGTGAGCGGTGTCGTGCAGCTGATTATTGCGATAACGTCGAAAACAAAAGAAGTAAGTAAAGACGCTGACTCAATTCATATTCGCACTATCAGTAGACCTCCGTTTGAGGCGTGTGTCAGCAAGCAATTGCTCTCCTGTGGTCACGAGTGAGGTCTTGCCCTATTTCAACCGGAGCAGGGCCATGTTTACAATATGAGGGATTAGACAGAGTTAGCTGAGGACCGCAAGAGGGGCATCAACGTGGTTTACGCTAAAGTAGCCTCTAGTACGGGGTTGGAATATCCATGGCACGCGTGCCCAAAGTGGCGCACGCGGGGTTTGGCACGCGGAACTCTGATGGCGCCAGTCTAGTCATTTATTCTTCAAACATCAAACTCCGAAGTAATAAATGGTGAATTCCGTCAATTTAAAAAGGACGTCGTCTATTACAATCTTTGGAAAAAAGTATATGTATAACAATAGTTTAAATAGAAATACACCGAGAAGCTCTGGACAGAGAAAATTGGAACGTACTTTGGGAGACCTAAATCCGACTGGATTGGCAATAGATGATGATGATGATGAAACAGAAATAATAATTTTCACGGTAGGATTTGTAATATGAGATAGAAAGTGAATTTCGAAGTGTTTCTTATTTTTTCATTAAATGTTGCATTCTATTTGATATCACCTAAGCCACATCGAGCCTAAAAACAGACACCCCGAAAACTTCTGCGCTCGAGTCTGTGGCCGACTCTGTTATTATCTCACGCTATGCTTTGACACCTCATTGTTTCTCATGGTCTCTATTTTCTCAAAAATTCTTCCTACGGTTCGCCATCCCAACTCTTGCAAATATTCTTTTTCAACCGTGTGTAGATGCTCATCGCGTTTACGGGCGTAGCAAGTTGAGTGGTTATATTTGAAAGGGAGGTATTACGAATAGATAGTTCTCAATAAAAAGAGCACTCATTCTCGTTTCTCAAATTTTTTATGGCATCAAATTCCGGATCTATAATATAAGAATCTGTTTTAGAGCTCGGAGTCCGGATGATTAGCAGTTATTTGTTAAATGCATATGAAAATTATCCATTTAAAACCAAGGATATTCAAGCAACAAAATATATTAATTTATTGAATGCCTCCAAGTTAAGACCGAGAAAATTTCGTTTATTATCGATTTTGGGACATCTCTGATATTTTCTGACATCCTTGGTTTTGTGAATGTTTCAGAAAGAAGTTTCTGAATGATATACCTTCGACGTGTGATTTTATGGTATGCTAGAAAATGTAGATGACCGTGATAAAAGGAAATTACTCATGTCTATTGACAAATCATTGATTCAACATTTGCTTTGATTTTTGACATTTCATACTAGATATATATATTTTCATTCATCAGTAAGAGAATTTCAAATAGGTGATGTGATATTTGCGTATAAGGTATCATATACCTCAGGTATTACATACATGAATACAAATCTGCTCCGGAATTGGAGACGGTTGACTCCATCTTAGTGTCCTGTCCTAAGGTATTACTTACTTACAAACAAAAGCTTGATCGCGATCTAAATCTCGCCATCGTGTGCATGCTACTTCTCCTTTCGTCATTTCCCTTCTTTTACCGAGCCGTTTTGCAATCTGCAGAAGAAGAGAAACTGGTTCCATTTCCACGGATTCTTTCCTCTGAAGAGGCACAACGCTTCCAGCTACACTTTTTCTTCCTCGAATTGTTTTTGCTGCGATTAACCTTTTAAGGTAAACGTACTGCATGCACTCGGTTGACCTTTAACTTCTCATTTATTATCCATAATCGGCTTGTACATAATTATAATCATAATCAGCCTTACCATTAAGCTTGCGAAAACTATTTACTTATTTATGTACTTTCAGCAAGTTAGGACATTTTATACTTTGAAGATAGTTTCTACGAAATTCTACCAAGTCAGAATTGACCGCATAATTTGATTACAGCATTCAATATGGAATAAACTGATCATACGCCAAGGTCACGGGTTCGAATCCCGGCTAGTCTGATTTTTCTGGCTAGGAAATGGTTGTGCGTATTTGTAATAATTATTGAAATGGATGTAATTGGGATCTTCCTGTTTCCATTAGAGAAGCTATCATTACCATTATCATCAATGAGCGAGCAATCGGATATTTCTCATTTCCTTGTAACTTAAGTTTTAGAAAAAAATTCCAATATTTCGTATGTATCTCGGCTTTTGCAAAATTAGTGTTGCTTAAAATATTTGTAGAGCTTAAAATAATAATTTTTAGATATGGGCCTTTTCGTGCCAAGTTACCCAATTCTTTTTCTTGCATCCCAAGAGGCTTGTTTTGATGTGAAATTGTATTTTTCGTAACCCTTATGAATTTAAATTAGTATCTCGAAGAAGTTATAAAGTTATTAATATCATAATGAATCATTCGTTGCAATTGGATTAATTATTAGGGGGCAATGTTGTGGATTACAGTACGATGTTGCAATAAAATAATTCTATCCTATGCGATAATGCAATACTCTACGTAATAATATATACTGTACTAATTGTACTATTTCAAGATTATTGACCATTGCAGTACAGATACCTTTCAGATACGGCGATAAACCACCCTAATATAGACACATCCGCATAAATAATATATTTTCACACGTAAGCAAAGTTAAAAAAATATGTGTCAACTATTATTCCTATTATGTCATTTATTATACCAACATGTTTACCAGATGAATTTTTAAACCTCATTATTCATTCATTAACAGGCTCGTTACAATTTTCTCCCTTACAAATGATTTCGGGAGTTTGGTAGGCCTTTACGGATGTTCTTTCAGTTATAGTCGATGCTAATGTACCGGAACTACGGAAAGGAAGACTTTCGGATAAGTCTAACACATAAGCTAGGTACACAATAAAAACGGAGAATGCATGAAATAATTATCGGGGTCAACCTATACACCATATCTATCATACAGTAATTTTCATCATATGTAGTTAGTTTAACCCCCAACAATTTAATTTTTCATTTTCAGAAGGAGAGCAATTATTAGAGGTGTTTGAAAATGTTTTTATTTTTTCTGAAATTTGTTGATTTGAAAACCAAATTGTGGTGTTTTGTGTTTTTATTATGTTTCCTAAATTTTGTGTTGCTAATTTTCACAGAGTCTCATTTAAGCAAAGGAATAATATTAGGCGCACTTTAGCATAAACATTAAAAGCATTGGAAATATTATTAACTGTAAATTATACAAAATATTAAATTAAATTTATTTAAACTGTGCTGTTTACACCTAAGGAAAATGCTTTCACAGCTGCAGATCAACAAAACATGACATTTTCATTAAAAACATATTGACACGATAGATGCTAGGAAAAACAGAACATATTTCTTCGTGGAATTAGGCGAGATTTTGTGATAATCCATAATGGAAAGAAAGTTTTTTGAATTTAATGCAGAAGATCAAAGCTGAATTCGCGTTAGCAAAGATGTCACGAGTGATCAAAAATATGACAAAAATACGTAAATAATACAAATATATATTGTACATTTATTTAAACCATACCAAAATTACATTTCCCTCTCTTACAAATGATGAATGAAGCGAAAATCACCAAAATCCGTGCTGCTTATTAAAACTGTCGAAATTAGCATTACTTCGCTCAATCGTCCAATATTCGCGTTATTTGTTGGTTTTATCGCTTATTGCGAAAAACAAAAACCTGTAACAATTATTAACTTATTTGTACTAGCTCAACCCACCTCGAGTCTTCCGGCCACTTTTGAAACCACATCTTTGGGTCTGAGGACCACAATTACTAATTTCACCAACATCAACTAATACTTTGACTTCCGTTTTCATTAAGTAATGAATTTTGAATTTTAGTTGTCAACGTCCAACTCATTAGTTATTTGAAAATGGAGTCCACGATTTAAAATATCCTTTCAAGAGAATCTTTTAAAAGCAAATTTAGTTTCATTGGAGACGTTACCTTCAGTAACGAGACTTGAGTCCGGAAATGCAAAAATCAATTTAGAATGTGTGTCGTCACTTAAAAGCCATCAAATGGAAGAATCATTAATAATTCACGGGAAGCAATTAATGGTAGACGTTGGAGCCTTACCGAATCAGAATGTCGGTCTCATTGAGATATGCCTCGAATCGGGTTATCTCTGGTTTGTGTACAAAATGATGCATGTTTTTGGGACAACTATTAATTAGGATCAAGCTCAAAGTGAGGAAGTGAGACTGGGTCAAGACTACTGGAGTAATGTCGCTATGCCAACAACTGCTCCAAATCGCACCAAATCTCGCATTCGTGGAGGCAGAATTAATTGGAAAAGTAGTCTGGAGATATTGCGACAAAAGTCCAGAATGAGGAACTCAGACGAGTTAAATTGCGAAATTGGGAAAGCAAGATGAAAGATGAAATGATTTAGGAAAACAAATCACGCGGATTTAGAAGAAAATGGCTGTAGACGTTTAGCACGAACTGTTTTAAATTTCTAGTTTTCAGAAATTGGTTCTGCTGCATGATCTCTTACGCAGATTCAACTGCAAAATCAAAGGAATAAATTTTTCTGGCTGAGCTGCGGATAAAATGTCTATTCAAATTAGTAAATGTCAATAACTTCGTGTAAAATTCCTTGTCGTTTTCAATTTTCGCAACCTTTGACCCTGCTATTACAGCCGTTAACGAAAACGTAACTACGTATGTTCTCATGTATTGATCGATATCGTCTTTCGGACGAAATTTGCATTCTTTATGTATCATAGTAGAGGTCTGTACTAGGATTTTCGTAATAATATAATAATTTATTGCTAATTTCAGAGGATCTAAATACATTTTAAACACTTTTTGAAACGCATATTCACAAGTAAAGAAGGAAAAAGGACGTATGCCTCAAAATTTTCTACGTGCGGATGTTTATATAAATTACTTCTTATAAATTATACAAGAATATAAATAATTATTCATAAATAAACCGGTTAAATTTAATATCTCACTCTTTGAAAATAAGTTTTCAAAACAAAGATTTGAAAGACTCATTTCTGAACATAGTTTTAAGTGTAAAAATGCTATTAAATTGCTCTCGTGTGCAGATTTTTCTGAAAATATATTTTTGGCAATTTCATATTTAATATTCGACTCATACGTGAGTGATGGTTTACGCTGGACTTAAAATTTTGTATTGGAGAACTTATCTTAGAGAACAGATACTTCAGCATTTATGCAATTCTTCCTTTGGAAGCAAGCCGCTGAGTCCAAGCGGAAGAATTCAAGCAGAAAACCGGTCTTAAGTTCATTATTCTTGCATATTTTGCTTCTTTTTTCCTGCTCCTACATAGAATACGATGTACAATGTTCTTGGAGGCTTGAAATTTCTCCGTAAGAAATCATATCCCAAAAAGTTGGAAACGGGAAGTTTTCCATCAGTAAAAGTAGACAAATCGGGGCATGTTTTCTGCACTCAATTTTCAAGGAATGTTTCTGTCTTCTAGGAGAAAATGGGACGTGATGTCTTTATTTTTTAAGCCTCATTCGGTTTGAAATTACGGTATCACTTTCAATCTACGTAATTTTTCAAAAATGCTTCAGGTATATTACCGATTACCTATCTGTCCTTCTTCCAACCCGATTTATTCCTGAGAATCATCGGTGCATTTCTATTGGCTAGATCTTGAATATCAATTTTTTCTTCTGTTTAGTTTATATGCGACAATACAAATATTTGGAAATTTCTGCTATTATTTGTTCATTTGAAACGGTTAGCATCTCTTCGAAATTAATCTACAATTCGGAAATTCATTGTTATAATGTGGAAAAGCACGATTTGTGTATAAAATTTATATTTTTAATGTGTAAAAACTATAAAAATACAATAATGAAATTCATTATATGCCTAATATAAACTCTATAATTTTAATGTCGCATCTGGTTGCGAAATCTCATTTAAATAAACTATTAAATCTAAATTAAAATATTTACCCTGCAAGCTACCTTCCGGCAGGGAGTACATACACCATGACTCTATTCCCATAATAATTAACCTCACACGTCGTTCGCGGAAAAAAATGGATTTTTGAATCGATTTGTTCCAGCACATTTTTCCCTGATCTTCGTCGTAGTAACGCTGCGGCCTATATAATGGATAGGACACAAAAATATTAGTGACACCCTTTGGGAACGTATGTACCTTCTCTGACTTTATTTATTAAATTAAGTCTCTATTGAAACCTTTTCCCTTTCAAAGATTTCCAACCTGCGTCCTCAAGCATCTGAGCATCTGTTTTGTCGCAGCACATCTTTATGTAACGTTTTGCTTTTCCTTGTTCTTATTCTGATTCTCGAATACAGCACTTTTCAGCAAGGTCCTTTACATTACATGCATGATGATCTCAGTGCATTCTTGCAGGGTAGTGCATTTTTTTGTTTTCTGAGCATTTTTGTATTTTGTGTTGCTCTATGGGAATCTACCCAGAGCATAATGAATTATTATTATTATTACTCCTATTTCCGACCATTCCCTTAAAAAAGTCGAGTTTCATAATATCCCGTCCACAAGTATTACTTATGTGTGCATTGCGAACATTTGTCTGCATTAACGTCTGATGTTTAGCCATCGAAGCATTTCATATTTATGATTATGTAAACACGAACATAGGTTTATAAGTGAGGAAAATATCTGGTTAAATTATATTCACAGAAATATCATTCCTGAAGATTTATAAATACAATCTAAAGTAACTGCAATTACGTTAATTAAATAATTTTCTTTATTTTGGATCCAAGAAAAGGTAATTATTCTGCGAATCCTGTAAATCTATGAAGATTGAGTCAAATGATATAAAATTTGCTCCTATGAACATCAGTGTTTAAAATCTTTAACTCTGCCCAAATCAATATTGCGTTATACAAGATAATTCAGTGGTGTGACAAATTTAAATGGGGCAGGAAACAACTGTGAAAAACTAACGAGAAGATATTTCTATGAATCTTTAAGCGGTCTTATGAATAACGTGAGTATTGAAATACAAGCTAATATTAAAACGACAACGGAAGATAGGAGAGTATATTTTGAACTTTCCTAAGCTGTGTGTAATTAACTGGCAAGTGTCAAAGTATGATTATACCTTATTTGATGGAAATATAATAATGGATGGATGGTCGCTGATGGTTATGTTAGAATGTTCTCTTTGAGGTCTAAATAAGTATCGGCTAACTGTAAGTTATTTTTTGATGGTTTTTTGATCACCATTTTTATTGACGGAAATAGTTTATTAAATAACTGTTGATTTCAGAAAATTTCAAGTCAGTCGTCATGCTTAATTTTCTTTTTCTATAAACATGAAATTGATACTCTTGGCCAAAATACGAGATCAAAAACCGGTTTCATGAGGGAAAAAGAATTCTGTCTAAAATGGAATGATTTTAGCCTAAAAATAAATATAAAAATGAGATTTTGATAAATAAAAGATAAAGTACTTCTCTGAACATGAGAAAAAATTTCAAGCGGTAAAGGTGATGACTCCGATATGCTGAGTAAGTCCGCTTTGAAATGTTGTCAAACTTAGGAATTTAAGGTTTAAGATACCTTTCCACCAACTTTAGCATTACTACGTGTCTTACATACTTAAAACTCAACATCTCTCGGAGAAAATCTGCATTAGAAGTGGGATAGTGCAGCTTGTGAACTCCAACTTTGAATAAGGATGGATAAAGGAAAGCCACATGTTGTGGACGTATCAAGGGTTGCGGTGGTTGATAGGTAATGATGGAAGAAAATCAATGAGTAAATTAATCTTTATTGCGAAGACTATGCGATGGATTATGTTTCCGGTGGCGTTGCCTTGGATATTCCATATATCCATACATTCCATTCCATTGAAGCTCTATGATGGAAATAATTGGTCAGTTTAAACTTTTTTCTCTCTCATGCACTTACCACTTATGCTTTTCAGCATCATCCAAACATATTTATGGTCATTCCCTTTCATTCTACTCTTTCATAGAGCTGCGTTAAACAACTACAAATCTACTTCACCACTTCAGCTAGTACTTATCGGTCTTTCTATCTATCTATTTGGTACATTATACTATTCTAACTATTTAAGTCACAGTTTGCATTCATCCTTTTAATATATTTCCTTACTTTTGTCCTATCGTGCATACATCTCCATACGTATAGAAAGGGAAATAGTGTAAATTTTTCCGAGGAAATATTTATCACGACCTTTTTCATCTTTCGAAAACTAAACACCACCGATCGTATCTTTTTTCATTAATTAGAGCCTTAATCCTGATTGCGAAAAATAATTCAGAACAAAAGGTTAAAAGGTGAAGTAGAGATTTAATCCTATCTCCTATTATCCTCTCGGAGGGAGATTCAACGAAGTCTCCCTTTCACTTGCACCAAGTGGGCATTTCAAAAAGACTAGTATGAAGGACGCTTAAGATCATTACTGACAAATGGAAAATGAGCAAATTGGCATTTCCGTATGTATCAATCCATTAGTCTCTAAATTTTGTTTTGATCAAAGTCGTCGGTGTTGAGGTCCTCTTTAGCCAAAATTTCAACGTCAATTTATTTTTATTTATATTATCTTGTCTCATAAGATATTTTATACATTTCTTATGTTTTTATTATTTAATTAGTTTAGCAATTTACCCCACACAATTTTGTTTCTTGAGAATTAGATTATTTTATAATTTTCTTCCATTGCTGTGTTTTATTCGAAATAAGAGACGCTCGAAGCAGGTTTTCGGAACAAAACAGAAACCGCAAAACCGAAAAATTCGCTGAATTGATAACCGAGCTTGAAGCGTAAAATTGATGCTTTTGAATCGACACAGGATAACGCAATTCTAATACATTTAATTGCCGGTTCGCATTTTAATTAAGTATAACAAAAGTCATATATACTAATCTAGCATAAAAGTGACTTTAATTCACTTATTAACATTTATATTTTATTGCTGACCTCGTACTTGATTATTCCCTCAATAACACGAGAATTAATCTGAAATTGAATTGCATTTGAGTTTACGTAAAAGTCATAAATAAAAAATTCTAACAGAAGAATTAAAATACTTAGTGCTCGGAGAAAATAAAAGTAGTGTTTCGAAGGCGATTCCCGATGCTTTTAGAATGCATTTCAGGAAATTTAAAGTGAAAAATTACCTTAAAGGTGAATAGAGTCAGCAATTGCTAACATTTGATGGGGGGAGTTGCGGAAAACAGTAATGTGATTGAAATGAACGCGTATTATCAAAGCGAAATCCTTCCTGTAAGTTACTTTCATAGACTTGAAATGGGTCACTTTCATCGGTCGATTAAAGCGTTTCTTGCTTGCTCTCGAAGCAGAACTTCAGTCATTCACATAAGTAGACAACGCATCCGAACGCGACCGCCGATAGCAGCACAGGACCTCGTTTTCCGGGTTCTCAGACGGCAGCAACAGGTGGAAGCGGCGGCTGATTGTTAGGCAAGGACAATCGATATCTTCGGACACGAATTTCGCGTTGCCTAGGAGACAAACTCTCGAATAAAGCAACTCCGCCACTCGTTTTTATGCTAATCGCGTTTCTTTAAAGAAACCGTTAAATGCCCTTCTGCGTGTGTGTGTGAGCAAGCGAGCGAACGAGTGTGTTTGCACTTACATTCATACGTTCATAAGAGAGTACATATACATAGTAGATGTGGAATGAGCAACGTGTATACGTGTGATGACAGAAATGTCAGACACTATGGATAAAAGTAAGGTCGCTGAAATGGATGAGGGCATGTCATGTGACGGGAAGAAACGAGGACTGTTGGATATCAGTTGGTCCGCACTACAAGGTCGGAATACTCGTGTGTATCACCAGAAGCACATTGTGAGGATACCAGAGGATCTGCACCAGGTGCAGGGTTACATGGAGCTGAAATGCTCCTAATAAAAGTAGGCGGAAAGTTGAGTCAGAAGTCCCTAAGAATGACCCTAATTTTATACCAGGGTTTACAGGTACCTACAATGCGGTGATTGTTCTCACATTTCTCCTTCTTTCTTTCCTCTGCATCTTTGTGGATTTTTTCATTCAGTTAATCATTTTACCTAAAGTAATACCTTAGATTTTTTTGCAACCAATCCTTCGAATGTTCTCCTCTCTATTTCTGTTTACATATAAATTATTTGTGTTTTTATTAATGCCATTGACGGCAGCTTAAATGGATGAATAGTTAGTTAGTTTGTTTGACCCTTTATTGGAGAGGTTAGGCCCAAGTGGGCCTCTCTTCCACCTAACTTCGTATGTCGTCAGAATATGAACAAGTATAAATTAAATCAAAACAAAAAGACAGAGTAGAGTGTGGGGAAAAATCTTTGCAACTGAAGGTTGCCAAATAAATAACCCACGTTGCGGGAAAACACCCACAGAGAAGGGGGGTGAAAAAAACCGCGAAAACACAGTAAAACATAACAGTGTGGTGTTAATTATAAGTTAGACATGATGGTAAACGAAATCGCGTCGGCTTTAACTTCATTGTATTCCATCGCTAAAACCAAGGAAGTTCAAGCAACAAAAGATTTTTTAAATTTATACAAACCTTAAGATAAAATAATAATAATAAATGTTTTGTGGTCTGTATTGATTAAAAAAATATTTTGTTGATTTTTACATCTCTGGTTTTAGAAATCTCAGTCTCAATCTCGCTTCAATAAAGACCTTAAAAAGACATATGATTTAGTATCTGCCTCAGGGCGCTAAGCAGGATAACTTCGAATCATACAAATCGTATTTCCGGGAGGGTTTTCTTAAATTTTATCATTTTCTTATGAATACTCCTGCGTATAAAATGCGATTGCAAATAAATAAGCGATCATCGAGTGGTTATGAAAAGTTTAATTTTATCTTCTTAGGAAATGTTTTGATTCATCGTTAACAGTTCAAGTATGTCCTATTTTTGGGTTCAACGTGATTTCAAGGAGCCCTTCCTTCATTTTCCCGACAAAATTGTGATTTTCGTGAGCGAGGATCCTACATCCCGATAGCAGGCTAGAATATTTCTTGCCGGGAAATCGTAAATGTCAACGCCAACAAATATATTATGGAATGTGTCTTCGTTTGTATGATTTAACATATCTCGAGGTGATGTATCTTATCACATCGTAATATTTTTGTTTTCCAGCAAGATAATCACCATAGATTCCATGTTCTGACTCTACATATTCTGTTATTTAATTTAAAAAGTTGCGATGCGGTTGTAGTCTTTGCATCGCTGTAACTCTTTCTTTAATATTCACCGATCCAAAATTTTAATTTATTTGTAGCTAACTTTAAATATCTATACTTTTATCTTCTAAAATATCTTTAAGTGACTTATCGATTTCCTTTTATTTATTTTTAAGTGACAATTTTATTCAGTTCAAATATTGCAACAAGGAGCAGTCTTTTTCTGTGTAACATGATTTGGGATGGTTTTCATATTCTTATTTGCCAAATTGCCTTAGAACAGCTCAAATTCGTTAAATATTCTTCAAATCTTAAGTATAATATCGTAAACTGATGTGCGAATTAATTTCCCGTTCCTATCCTCCCAATCATCATTAACTCCCATTTCCCGAGCATTTCTCACGCGACATTTACATTCCCACCCCCTCCTTTATTTCCCCTTCTTTCATTCTGCTTCCTCATTAGCTAGGAAGCATCATCCTGTATTCTTTTCCATTTAATTCTAATGCTCCAATCCCTTATGTTTAAACTGTCCAGTCATTACCATTGGCCTTACATTTCCTTGAGTGAGTACATATCGTTGACGATTCTTTACTCAATGACGATTCCATTCTTCGATCCCTTGTTGCAAAATGTATCTTGTTATGCGATGCTCATTATTAAAATTAAATTTACTTTTCAGCTTAATATATTTACTATATAATACTAAGACAAACAGGCCGATTCCATCAGCCTTGCCAATGTGTTCAATCCCTTCGCTGAAAGGAATTCCATCTGTTCGTCAGCCCTGAGAAACCCCTCAAATACCAAAGGCTTTAAATAGGAGATGCGGCTTACTACTTGACAAGATGAGGAGTGATGCAGTTTTCCCTTGCTCTTCTCGTTTAGTCATTACGATATTAGAATAAAATGTCCAAAGTATTTTCATTTGAATTTCACTTTTCCTAGTATTCAACACGGACTGATTATGCGGCATGCAATAACTCAGTATCATTCGCAGTTTCTTCTGAAATCTCTGAAATTGATTCAACTGAGACAAAAATAATGGATGAAATAACCATTTTTCTCTATCTTGCACCGATATAAAGATCTAAAATACTCTGGGTAACAATATATGACGACATCAATGGCATTTCAACAGATAATATCATCGCATATGTTTGTTCCTGGGTTGACCTTTATGTATAAAAAAATCCAGTGTCGATGTATACACGAACGAAAAAATATAAATCGCTCTTTCTCTGTTAATAAAACGTAATTCATTGTCCAATAGATCGTCGGGAAGGATTGTATTAAACTAATATTTCCAATAAATCGAGATTGCGAGTCTGACCAGCTTCTCAGCTCATGATACTGATAAATATACGGTCAATTAGTACTACGTCTTTACTTGTCAAAAATTAGTGTTAACTAATAACATACAAACCCTCGAAAATGCTAAACTATATCCTTTTATTATATTCAGAGCTAGGAAAACTCTGTAGTGATTATACCGCGCTATTTTAGTGTAGGCGTTTCGCCTCTCAAGTGCTGCATGACGGTTTCCCATGCGGCCAAATCGTACGTACAGGTGTACTTTCCACGAAAAGAGGTTCTTAACACCTTTTTATAGCCATTTACACTCGAGAATATACATGTTAAATTCTAAAAATTAAAATTTCAATTAATCCGTTGTATTTTGGTAAACGATATTTAATTCTTTATCCCTTAAATTCGCTATTATCTTGCAAAATTTTCCATTTTTATTCCCAGTATTTTACCTTATTTTTATTACCATTTTTTAAATTTTCAGTGAGTCTATTTGTTTTCTTAAATGAGTTGAAAGTCAGTTTTTTAGTACTGTGTTGGTTACCATATTGCGTTTTCTTCTAGCATGTATATTAACATGATTATATACAATGAAAAAATTAAAGGCCAGCATCGCATACATAAGATGGGTGCAGTGGAAGGGTTAATAAACATAGAAAAAGGGCAGACATATAGAAAGTTCGGCCCGCGGGCCACATGCGGCTGCAGTGTTTCGGAAGTCAAATTTATTTACAAAAGCTGATAATTATTTATTATATAATTTGAGTGTAAAAAGCAGTTATCAAGTAATAGGTTCTCGAAGAGATATTTGTGGGTCTCCTTTCTCATTCCACAGCATAATAAGAGCTTGAGCATAATAAGAGCTACTGAAAAAATTTTAGATACTATTTGAATATTTTGTCAAACTAATTAATTATTAAAGTTTGTCAAGTACATTTTCTTTGTAAACTATAAAATAATATTCGTTTTCGAAAATTCATTTGCGGCCCGCAGTCATTTTTTGCTTCATTCACGCGGACTTTCGTTTATTTTAAACTGTGCCTGACTTGAAGTTTTCTCACACGCGAGAAACGGAGACATTTTTATTAAAATTCGAGGACCGACCTATCAAAAGATCGACCCTCAACCCGAGCAAAAAGGGCAATTTTAAGTCCAAAAACATTTTATCGGGATCGCGAGTTTCAATTTTGGTCCGCACGAAAGCGCCTCCGACGCGAAATCGACTTGCGCGTAGGAGGGCGGGCGACCGGAGCGCCGCGGCGGAACGAGACGAGGCCAGTGCAACGACGGTGCTCAACGGCAGCGGAACGGTGGAGGTAAGTAGCAGATCCTAAGTTGAGAGTGGGAAATCCCTTTTTTGCGTCGGAATGCCTCGCGTGTGCCACGAAATGGATACCCTCGGAGGTGCCTCGGGTGAGGACGCATTTTCCGATCGGAGACGGCACTGTCGCTCGATAAAAGCGTTCGCTCGATGGACGGATCACAACTCCCGTCGGATTTGCTACACTTCTCTTGGGAGGCTATCGCCAGGGGAACCGCGGGCAGGAGCTGATTTGATCCTGCCGATTTAGTGCATGTGAATTTACCCGTGGTCGCGATGGGAAGGCGCGGATTTTCCAATGGCGCGAGAACCCTGAATACCCCTTCCCTTTTCATTGAGTGGCGCACGGAAGATGGCGATTTTACTATTGATGTTTACCCTTTCCGCGGCGATTCGTTGTGCTTTATTTTCCCTCGATATGCTTCCCGAGGTGAAGTATATAAGTCTGGTGTTGGTGGTAACTTGCCGAGAGCTGAAGTGGGGTAGGTTGTGCTCCGCCCGATTCAGGCGAAAGTGTTAATAGATTTATTATTTTCCGATGTTCATTTCGAACCGTTTCGTCTAGATCCTGACCTCGCGTTCGTTTTACGAGCCACAGCGAAGTGCTGTTTTGCAGAGGAGAAAATAGGATCTCCCGTCCTACCTAACGTACCCTTGTAGTTTCCGCGGCATGATTATCCATCTTCCGGGATTTCTTTGGCTCGAACTGGATAATTCGTGCGTGAAGCAGTGAAGGTGAAGGTGAAGAGCGGAGGGAAGGAGCGGTTCCTTTTATTTCACAACGATTTCCTTCATTCGCACTCGCTTCTCCTCATCGGGTGTATACCCCTTCGAATTCGATCATTTCGTATTTATCGCGAAAGCAGTCGAAAACTTCCGCTGACGTATCGAGCGAAAACACTTCATTTCGAATGTGTTTGCCTCTTTCTTACCTGTCTGGACCGCTTTTATCCCTTCTCGATGCCATAAGCATTCTCATACACATAAGTTGCAACGTGTGCGAAGTGTCATTAAAATCTCATAATCATAAAAGCAGTAATTGTCTCTTATCGAAGGATCGATCGGCCGACATTATCCTCTCTCTGCGCGACTTCTACTTTTTGACAGCGAGCATTAGCACACGCTCGAGCAGAGACACTAATCACTTATGGTTCGCTGTTATTCAAGATATCTATTCATGTGTTGGTGTGATTGTCACGAGAGGGATGTGCAAATGTATAATTCAATTTCATTCATAATCTTATCTAAAAGATAGAGATGCTATTTCATTTCATCTATCCTATTAGGAGTAGCGGAGAAGGGATTCCGACACAGAGCATCTCGTGTTAAAATTCGTAATTTATTGGTACCGAATAAATAAGGGTTTTGATCAATTGCTTGTCGAGGTAGACCCCGAATTTTTGCAGAAATTCCCGTTTCTTACGTTCGTTTGTGCTTTTTACGAAACGATGGTTATCTAGCTGCTAATTATCGTCATTTAACTCGATTTATTCAGTATATCGACCATCATGAATTAGGAAACAGATTTTATAGATGTTCGATACCTTTCTCTGATAGCGTATTTTATTTGATTATATTATTTCTAATTATTTGATCTAAATATAGTGTATAGATCGACTTTAGATTTATTAATCAATGTTTTGTATTCAAAGGTGGGCTTATGCACGAGTTACTCGTATAATTTCTAATATTTTTCTGATTCCTTTACTTTTGGTTTATGTTGTGTATGATCTTATTCTCATCGCCGTCTATTGCATTGAGCAAATAACTTATTTACGCAAAAATTTCCGGATATTCTGGTAGTATCAATGTTTCCTAATTTTTTAAGGCTTTTATATTTTATAGGTTAACATTTGTTCCCGCTACCACATTCTGAGGAATGGAATGTATTCATTTGTCAATTGGTACAGGGAAGAGAAAAATGTATCCTTCATTTGACTTTTTTCACAGTCTTGATTATGGCTGTGAAAGTTACTGAAGTATGAGTGGATAATTGTACTGATCAAGGTCTCTCCTTATGGACTGACAAACAAATGTTACTCTTTGCGTCATTTTGCTTTACTCACGTGGACATGTTCCGCTTATAGCATTCATAGTGAGGGAAGCAAGGGCCAACTACCTCACTCCTCATCCTGCCTAGTTAACATCATTCCTCTCTACAAGATCTTACTTGCTTATGTGAGAGAGGGTGAGATACGAACCTGCCTTCTGGCTGAATACTTAACAGACAGGGTAACATTATGACAGTATTGAGTGGTTAGATGTAAGTTCTTATAATGTTGGTGAAAAGGTTATCGTTTATAGAGAATGTCTTTATTTTATCGGATATCGTAGAATTTGCTGTTTTTAGCGCAGGAATTTTTCATCTGACAAGTAGAGAATGTTATTAATTTTATTTATTCGGAAAATGCTTGTCTCAGCTTCAGAGAAACCAGCCGCTGGAATTTGGATGCTGAGTCAACTATCCTCGCGTTGCCCCTGGAAATTAATGTGCGGTGACTGAATTCACAACGCAGTCTTTGTGATCCTTTGCTTACCTCGGCTGGAATGCAATTAATTCCTGTAAACATTAACTTAACGATAATAAAATTTAGATAAGATTTCTTGTAACTAACCAGCAAAATAATGGACGCGTGATGAACAAAAAAAGAAGGGTTGCAGAAGTGGCTGTCTGACTTCATCAACCTTTTACGTAAATACTCACGCATTCCATAGGTTATCATTCATCAATGCCGTCACCTCTTAGGTAGACAAATCATGGAATATATTTCCTGATCCTCTGAGGCAACATATATGCCTTATTTATAATTTTTCGAAATAACTATCACCTGGAAAATTGCCGTATTTTGAGATTATGTACCATAGAACGTGCGGAAACTCTTTCGTCGGAGATTGAACGCGAAGTAAATTTAATGCCGTGTTTCGGGTCCTCTGGGGTATCATAATCATATTCATCAAGAGCCGTAAATTCGGACATTGGTGTGTATTTGAAGGTTTTCAAGCAGTTCCTAGTCAATCGCTTCCCTCCCTCATAATTCCTAATTATGACTCCATTACTTTCCTTTCTTATTTCAACCTTGGTCCCTATCTTCCATGTTTCATTCCAATACTGTTATCAGAAGACTACCTAAGACCTCAGTGTTCTTTCGGATAACAATAAGTATTCTTCTTTACAGTTATTTCTTCCGTTGCATTCTCTCATTATTCGTTCTTCAAAGGTTTTTTCATCAGTTTCATCTGTCTTCTTAATTTTCACAATTTTTCTGTAGTTCATTGTCTCAATTGTATTCTAATCTTCTCTTCTATGCTATCCTTATGGTCCGAGCTTCACACCCATGCAAAAGGACACTTTACATACATGATTTTTTTAAGATAAGTCTCCTAATTTTTGAGCTAACTTGCTTTTAGCAATTGTTTTTTTTAGCTGAATGTCTCCTATTGGTGGGCTATTTTTCTTTTTATTTCTCTCTTTCACCACAACCATTATTCGTTATCCTGTTATCTAAACACGGAATTAAAAGACAAGTCCAAGTGTGTTCGTCCATTCTGAAATTAATATTGAAAATTTCTTCCTTCTTTCCATCACTTTTTGCTCAGAACTTCCTCATGCTATTTTCCACGAAACACTCTGTTCCTCTTTCTTTTCGGTAAATATCCCCCTGTGGTCTGCAGCAGCTAATTTTTCTCGTTTTACTCCTACACCTTTTATTTTTCCCATGACCTAACTTATCACTACCTCTTCGAGAGCTAGGCTACTCTAATGTGCGAGCGTGCGATTTCCTGCGGTAAATTGTCTTTCTAGAGTATCATCCCTACCGAATCCGATATTTCAGAGAGATGGATGATTCAGACGAATCTAGTAACCTAGTTGCCCTCCTGGAGCTATAGTATCTCCACACTGGAGGTCTGTTTGCGATCCGAAAGAGATGGAAATTCCGTTTTCTAGGTTACGCTTTTTATCCTTATCCGAGTAGAATAAATCACGCCTACAACTATTGTATCCCAGTGGGCGATTCTCTCTCACTGTTTTATCGAGAGTGATCCGTATGGGAGATTTAAGATTTAAATCACCGATAATAGCAGAAGAACCTCATTATTATTGTAAATAATACTTATGAATTAAAATGTCCGTTTTTTTACGTATCTATTTACGTATCATTTAACATTTGTATGAGTCGACACTCGATGCTTATGAATTATTAAGCATTTCTTAATTGTTTCCCGTTCATTAATTTTAATTTTTAAGTTACTTGAAATGCGACATCTTAAATAATAAGGGCCATATGGAGATGCAATTGAATATAATTAAATCTCTGCTTTAAAATTTATAAATCTTTAACTTGTATTTTTGTACAACTTAAATATTTACGACATGCCGACAATGTATTCGCTTGCTTAAGATGTAGGAAGTATGGTAGATTCAATAAATCAATTTGTATCTCATTCCTTATTTATCACTATACTTCTTCTGAACGACCTTTTGGACACTAAAACGGATGTTATGTCGTAAACTAATCGTCAACGTGAGTGTAATAACATTAACCTTCTCTCGTATAGTACCACTCTAGATATTTTTCATTCAGATTTTGTGTTTTGACTTACACAAGTACACACGGTTCTAGAATTCCTGCCAAAAATTCCTGAACCTACGTAATCTTTCGCGCATGTGGTCCGCTTGATAGAACGATAAAAATAAACTCAAGGTGTTTTGGCCTAACTTTGAGGTACGTCATCCAGGAACTCTCGGTGAACAGTATTCTCAATTTTTTATTCTGAAGTTGAAAAGATTTGCTTTCGAAGCGAAATTATTACTATGTGCTTTGTGTAGCAACTTCTGAATTTCTGTCAACATTATCCAAATATCGAAAAGTCCTTTCCTTCATCCAAACTGTCCTTGCGGACGTATCAATGACCTCAATAGTTTATGCTTATTAATTACTAATTCACATACTTGATAGAAAATAATTGTAGATATAAAGTACGAGCAATTACAATTTTTTTTCCGTTATGATCAGAAACAATGTCTCTCTAATATGTGTCACAATTATTATCTAATTAAGCACAGAAGTACCACGTACTTCGAACTTCATTTCAAAATACCATTCGAACATTGAGTTGTCCGAAGTCCTGGCAATGTTTTCTTCATTCAGAAATCATGGAAAGAGAACTAATCTGTTTGCAAATCGTAAATAATGCCGATGAGTCACAAAAATAATAATAAACATCGAAAAATGAATCAAGGCAGAAACAAAATTGCCAAATAGCGATACCGAAGACAAATAATACATTCCGGGATTTTATTCACGACTTTCGAAACCGAATGTTGATATTTCTCGACGCTTATGTTTGCGTAATTAGTTAAAATATATTTTCTGAGGATTTCGACGGAATTGCCGTCAATTCCAATTCTTAGGAGGAAAAGATTCTCTATTATAATGGTCTTCGTCTCCTCTGCGTAATGGGGTACATTGACCCAACTTACTCTGAAAGACCTGAAGTTATTCAAAATTCGCTCCAGAGAAGCTTCCATGCGCTGCGATGCGTGATTAGAGCTTGGAGTCGAATTATTCTCGAATTTATTATTTTTTTATTTATTCACAAAGAGTAGCTCATAAAAAACATAGACTTTTACTCCCTCATAAAATATAGACTCTTCTGAACCACTTGAAACTCTTCCAGTTCTATAAAAACAATCTGCCTGTCTAGTATTATAGCCATGTTCTATTGACAACCAAAATGTTTTCAAATAAACAGGAAATAAACCATTCCAAACATTAAAGATTATAATGAAACATCAATTAAAATCTCCTTTTTAACCACTACCATGTCTGTCTCCTTCCACATACCTTCTACATTACTTCGTTTAACTTCATTTAAAACCATTCGTACTCCAGTATTTAAAACCTCCTGTAATATTTCAGTATCTCCAAATTTACAACCAAATAGCACTGTAGAACAATATTTATGATGAGGGTAGACTATGGACTTGAATAAGAATTCTTCAGAATTTCTTGATGAGACAAATTTTTACTTTATGACTCAAATTCTGAAATTTTGGAAGTTTTAGCAACCACTGTATTCCCCATCCGGTGTGCCGCGGTAGCAAAACACACCCTTATCGCCTATAGAATGCACAATATGCATCTGTATAGAATCACTTACATCATTATGACTCTCGACAGCAATTTAATGTTGCATGCCGATATTTGGGAACTATGTGTTGCGAAATTAATTAAACTTGGTTATGAAGAGTTTGTAAAAGTGAATTACCAAAGAAATAACCGGGATTTCTTATCAATTTTTGGATACTAAATGCTACAGACCAAAGAAAGAGTTATAATTAAGGACTATTTAAAATTATAGAAGTTCGAGTTATCCATGTTCAGTTGTATTTATTTACGACTGTTGCATTGAAGTTTTAAAACCTTTTTACTTTTGAGCCGATTGGCTCAGGTTTCTCCCTACTGACAAAATGTGTGAGCGAAAAACACCATAATTAGCCGGACAAAGTGATGGAAAGAAGAACCCCTTCTTAAGGATAACACAAGTAATGGGATAGGGATAACTTTGCACGCAAAGACGTGTGCCAAGGGTCATTTTATGTCCCCTTTTCCTTGAGAATTACCCTAGAAGCATACCTTTGCGTGTAAAGGTTTCCCTTTCCTCGGATTACCTTCAAGGGAGAGCATCATCATTAGTTTCTGTTTCTTCTTTCTTTTAAAGAATTTGCTACTATCCTACCCTCATCGTGGTAATAACTTAAAACCTTTGTGTGCACAAATAAAACTTTAGAATGCGAATTAATGACGTGTGACAGTTCCCAAAACAGCGATGATAAGTTGATTTTACTTGTTGGAGAAGTTTCGTAAATTGATCAAAAACCAACTTAACACCGGTAAGCCATTTATCGAGATGAATATTCATAAAATTTATACAGAACTTTAACACCAATCTGCTCGCCCTTCGATAACTCTACCACATCTTGAGTACATAGTAAATATGCTCAAGTACGTAGTAAATGTACTCATTGACATAATATAATTTTTATTCAAGCAGTTATTTATTCAGCTTGATTATAACTCCGTATTAAAACACGTTTACTTTCCCATAATTTGGTTAATAAATGAGAACCATAAGAGAATTTGATTGACATTTTCATGGCTCTACTTCATTTTAGCGATTCCCACCTAATTATTTCATTATTCGCGTTATTTATTCGTGCTTTAGCTACCTTTCTTTAACGAGTTTAGCCGTCTTTCTTTATTCCTCTTTGATATTCTTTAAGTCATATAAAATTTCCATTATATCCCAAATTATTATTCGTACTTCCAGGACGTATTTACTATCAGTTTATATGCTGTCTCTTTTCCCATCATATTGGTTTGCGGTAAATGTAATCTTATAATTATTTTTAACAGAGGCAAATTGTCATTGCATGGGTATAAGTAGAATGACTAAATTGCTGTACGAGGTAAATATAATATGAATAAAACGTCTTTATTAGAACAAACGAAACGGAATCAGGCGTAACTTTGTGGTAGTTATTAATAATATCAAAATCCATATTGAGAAAACTTTTACTAGACCACAGAGAAGGTACACAAGTGACCATGGTTTCGCAGCATGGCTGCGTCATCAGGCAAAAGGATCAGAAAAAACTCAAGAATATATACAAAAATATCAAACCAGTAGGCGAATCAAAAAGCAGTAAAGGTGGGAAGGGAGGGGGGGAGGAAGAAGGAGTAAGTTGAGGTGGGGGAGGAAAATCCTGAGAGGTTCTTCCTCGAACATTGTCAATGAATACCTTTTTCCCAATCCCTCTCCCATTTTGAAAACTATCCTTTCCCACCTAACCCCCTCCACCCCTACCCTTTTCATTTAATGTGCTACTTTGTATCTTACTGTTCTCCTGTTTTTGTATCGTTGGACTTTATTTACTTTGTCTCCTTTCCCTCCCCCACCTCTACTTACTCCTTCTTCCTCCCCCCTCCCTTCCCACCTTTACTCGTAACATTATGTCTTAAACTACATTGGTTTTGTTGTGGAAGTTATAATGCAATCTTAATGAATTAAAGTAAATGAAATCAAATTAAAGTAACTCAGAGAAAAACTTTCGCGGTTCTTTCTATTTTGTTATTAAAACGCTATGCGTTGTCTAGGAGATTTAGGAAGTGTTTTCCTCTCGTCGTTGGACGAATGCCCGGGAAAATTTAAAAATGAAGAGTTAGCTTCCCCTAGGGCGTTGTTACCTAGCCAGATGGCCAAATCGCAACCTTGTAAAATAAATAAATTAAATTCTGCCAGATTCCGGATACTACGCTCTGGACGAAGAGAATTTGTTCGAACCGATTCTTTGAGCCTGACGGAACAAATATTTGGCTTTTTTATTCAACCGAAGCTGGAAACAGAACGAAAAATATTGTATCTCAATACATTTGGATATAGTTGCGAAAAATGTGAATACAATTCTGAAAAACAAGAAATGATCTGAGGTTCCCGGAAGAAAACTATCCTCCGCCAATCTACGTTGTAAGTAATTATTAGATTCTCAGTATAACCTTTTGGAGAACTTGATACTTTGCAAATTTTTGATGCGATTGGAAGAAAAGAGGAAGACGGCCCTCGAGATGTGGGTGTGACATAGAATGGAAAGAGTCAGCTGGGCTTATAGGAAAACAAACACGGAGGTGCTGGAGATGGTTGGGGAGAGCTTTAGTCGAAGTAATTGAGCATCGACGGAGGTAATGGGTGGGTCAAATATTGAGAGGGGAGGAGTTGTTGAAAAAAGCAATTTAGGGTGGAATACAAGGAAGAAACAGAGGGGAAGACAAAGGCAGAAGATGTCAGATGACCTATGGGTCATCTGCTTCTATTATACTTCCAAGAAACGAAGGAAATGGTGTTCAATAGGAATTTTCAAAGTACATTAACCCACCGAAAGGTAAAACACTCATTTATATATGTATAAGACGACAAAATAAGGCTACATATGCAGTTTTATAATGAAATACGATAGCCGTAATCGAATAAGTATTCAAAAGGAATATCACTATTTTCTACACCTTATCCCATGACAATTTACCATTAATAATGGTCATAATTTTTTGTTTTCCCTTTCATTATTTCCCATTACTGTTTCATATTTTTGTTGGCAATGATTTTTATAAGTGAAGGAATTCTTGCTTGTGCGAACATCGAAGTTCCATACACCTGGCTGAGTCACTAAAAGACTGCATTAACCTGAATTAATTCATGTCTATTTCGAATTGAATTTGCTATTTTCTAATATTCCTTTAGAAAAAAATAAGGATCTCTTGTGGGGTGTTTAATTGAACTCTAGCTATCCCCGGAGCATACCGAAGAATGTGTTTTAAGAACCAGGACTCCTATGAGTCGTAACTTCTTTCAAATAATATTCCACGCCATTGAGCTGATATTTTTATTTGGTCAAAGTGAGATCACTTTTCTCCGTCAAAGTTTTGGTTAATCTACCTGTAGTATTGGCCATCTTCCACCGAAAATAAGATGACTGACAGAATCAAAAATGGTGTTCATTCGTTGAAATAAATACATTATTAGATTTTCAATTTTGATAGAATTCAGAATATCGTTCCTTCAATCAGGGATAAGCTGTTCTTGCTTTCCTTTGACTAGCGATGTATTTCGCTTACACACTCTTCATAGTAATATACATAGTTTGTTTTGGACCTCTCCGTATATGCCGTTCAAATCTATGTATGAAAACAGAGTTTTCTTGAGAATCCTGAATTTATAGTGTATTTTTTCAAATGATAGAAGAGATGAAGTGTAGATCTTAAAACAGAAATGGTTGAGTGTTGGTAACTTACAAATTGGTTGGCACAAATTAGTTAGTAGTAGAGTGCAAGTAGTTCCCCTCTACCTTTCTAGATTAAAATTAGACACAAAAGGGATTTCCATTTTGGATCATTGCATAGGAAAATGTATTTTCACTTAATTTTGCATATTTTTTTCGAAACTGTGATAATACGAATGCCAATGAGGTATGAGCGATGATCAGTGGTGGTATTAATTTCGATCACTCCTTATTTCGAATGCATTAAACAGTGTTGCTCATATTGTGATCGTGCTGCACCACCGCAGGGACATTTTCCACTCTTAATCATTCTGGTGCAGCGAGGAAAGTGAAGCCGAAATACCTCAATCCTCAGTTTGCCTCATCCCCTCTCCGAAACTCGCTGTAGCAAATGATGGAGGAGATTAAGTTCGATTCGGTCTCCAGGCTGGAGGCTGTACAAAGTATTTTTAATTATCAAGTTCATGTTCTTAGTTATGGCATCTTACTTATGGCTTCACTGCGCGTCCATCAATTGGTGAAGTGAAGATTTTTGTATCACAATGCGAGTGGAAAAGTAGGCCGCAAGCATCTCCGCGGGAGAAATCAAAATAAAAATAATACGTATTTATTCGGGTGAGTTTGAGACTTAAAATCTCTTCTTCCATCTAATCCATAATCATAGATTATACAACAATTAAAGAGATAGTATGAGAAAAAATGAGAAGAATTGTGGATGTAGAAAAACCTAAAAGATTCTTAGGAAAAAAATCCACTGCTGGAAAACACCCACGAAGAAGTGGGGTGTGAAAAACTCGCGCGAACCTACCGATAGTAATAAGTAAAATCCGAGATGAAACATGACAAAATATATAAATATACTAACAATAAGTACATGTAAGCGATACATCTCGTTAAAATTTTAATAAGTGCTATATGTACACTCCTGGCCAAAATTAACGCAGGACCTCCCTAGCGATCCTTACGGCCGGTGCTGCGTTAATTTTGGCCAGGAGTGTACATAATAACATAAAACAGTAAAGATAAAAAGGAAAAATGGACATAGATTTTCAACTATTCTTTAAATGTTGTAAAAACATGATCAATATAAAACATGCAGTAAATTGTCGAAATAGCATAAAACGTAGACATTAAGGTATCTTTAAATATGAAAAAACAAGCAGATGAGAATGATTATGTATGTATCTACTAAGACGGAAAGAGCATCTTATGCGTTGAAAGAAAAAGCAAAATTAATAAATCATTTACAGGACAGAGGAGATTTCTTTTTACTATAAGTATGTTATATTTATTAAGTTTTATTATAGATACTTAAGCGATAAAAATAATTAGTTGGAAAGATGGTGCTTAAAACATTCCAGCGCTACGCAAATCCTGTCAATTAAATGTCCAATGGCTACAACTTTTAAACAATGAATCAATTACAACAGTAATCTGAAAAATCGAATCGTTAGAGATAATTTGAGACGCATTTTCAGAGAGTTTTTCTCGAGGCGTGTTTGAATGCTCGGCCGTTTCATAATGCTTGAATTCGATCCGTTCTCCGATTCAAACACGAATCGATACATCGAATGATTTCGAAGGGGAAATTGCCATCCCTATCGAGAGGAAAAAATAAGGAAATGCTCGCATTTGCCTCGGCCGATTTGAAGGCGAGATGACGTAATAATACGTAACTCCGCCGCTAAATCGGGATACGCCTTGGAATGGTCTTGAGGAAACTTCGTTTCTTCTTCCCGCCTGCTTTTCCTGCGGTGAAAGTGTTTTTTTCCCGTGTGGAAACATTTCCACAATTCTATTTAAACCCTTTTGAACGTATCTCTATCCTGAAATTTCATCGTTCGACCAAAAAATATTGCTAATTTTAGTTTGATCCGTGGGATTCGTTGCGGAAGTAGCAATCATGTGCATGTTTTTATTTGTAAGGCGCGAAGAAGATATGACAAAGATCACGCTCAGGAAAAATAGAAAAAGTGTTAAGGTGTACCGTGTTTCATGAAATAATTTTAATTAAAAGTAATATTAAATAGTAAAATAGTCCAAATAACAAATAATTAAAAAACAATAATAAAACGAATAATAATATAAAACTAATTAAATATCTTTTAACATCATAAAATTCTCTGAACTTCGTTTAGGTTTCCAATTTGCGATGATCCGATTTTGGCTATATTTTTGTGGAAATGAAAATAGAAGTTGGTGAGCATATCCTTAGCTGTTAGCCTTTTATCTCAATCAAGGAATTTCTTAAGGTGAATTCTTTTCACGAACCATAAATTTCAGCTAAACGTTGCAAAGATCTTTCTTACTACACATCAACTAAGCAAAAATTGATAGCTGGGGTGGTTAATATGCATGCTACTGCCATATTCTCAGGAATCTCAAGTTATTGAGAACAGTAATATGTTAATTGTCAAAGTTAATGATGCAGACTACTACTACTACTACTTGCACCTCAGAAATATTCTTTAAATAAATATAAAGAGTCATTGCGTAATAATACTATTTTGTTGAATATAAAATATGCATATCATTATTGTTTATTTATTAAATAATAAATATTTATTAGTAGGTTCTACAAAGTTATCTCTTCTTTAGTTAAAGTTTAGTTGTGAGTTGTGTTTTCGTTTGTGGCGAGCCTAAGTGCTCGATAGGCTGAAATAGATTTATAACAACCAGTTTGGTCCTCTTTGTACAAGTCCATAGACTATCACCTGAAGAAAGAAAAGCTTCCTTGGGTGATAAAAATCAACAGCGACTTTCGGAATTTGATGGAACATTTAAACACAGGATTTCAAATATTAACTTGTGCTGTAATGCCCTGATTTAACGAAATAAAACTCCGATTTGATATGTAATGAAAAGTCAGCGATAAATGTAACTAGTTGCGTCTTCGAAATTATTGATTAAGTTTAATATACCTTCGCTTCCATTCTGATTACTCTTCTGATAATTTTGCCTGTAGCGCTATTGATACAGATTCAATTGATTATCTCCTGTTTGCAGTATTACTACAGTTCACTCTCTTCAACTGAAATCCCTGAGATGTATTTATCACATAATGAAAAATCTGATGTGGCCAGCACATTACTTTCTTCATATATAAGATGTAAATATTTACCTACGACAGTAATTTTCGAAATCTATATTCATTCTAAACTTGGAAGATAAGTGATTAATTTCTTTCGTATTATCTTGTACGTCACGAACATTATAAATAATGTTTTTCGGGCCATGTTCGATGAAAAACGATGAAGTGACCTTTCGCCCCAGCGCCCAGAGCGCCCACAACGTACATAATCAGCAACATCCGGTTTATCAGTATTTCACAAATAACTCCTACACAATCAGTGATACAAAAATATGTTTCTTACAAAAGTCATAGTAGATTACATTTTCTAAAACTTTTATAATTAATAGTTTATACCTAAATATCATATTTATGGAGATATATTGAAAACCGGAAATGAGCTTTGAAGAATGAAGCTCAACTTCCGGTCAACCGATTTACTCCAAAAACTAATCAACTCTAACGACACCAACCAAAATGCTATATATTAAATTTGGTGTTGATCCGACAAACGGTTTTCATGTAAGAGCGCCCACAAAGTACATAACAGCTACTTCCGGTTATCGGTATTTCACGAATAACTCCTAATCAACCGGTGATACAAAAATATGTTAAATGCAAAAGTTATAGTAAATTACATTATCTAAAACTTTAATAAGGTATACAATATACCTATATATCATATTTATGGAGATATTTTGAAAACCGGAAATGAGCTTTGATGAATAAAGCTTGACTTCCGGTTTACCGATTTACTTTAAAAACTAATCAACTCTGACAGCACACACCACAGTACTATATATGAATTTTGGTATTGATACGACTAATAGTTTTCACGTTAGAGCGCCCACTGTCACACACACACACACACACACACACACACACTCATACACATACACACAGACATCATTCCGAAAATGGTCAAAACGTGTTCTAAGGACCCCAAAACATGTATTTCCGTTGAAATCTCGAAGTCGAATTTTTTCATGAAAACAATACTTTCTCTATACTTCGTATATGGAGAAAGTAAAAAATGAAGAGAAAGGGGATTCATCCTATATTCGGCATAATGGAAGGTTAAAAATAAATTTTCAGTTTTTTTCCTTGCACAGCAATAGTCTTTTCTTTCTTTTGAATCCTGATGTAATTATCGGGAATGTTAACTATTTATGAGATTCATCCTTGATGAAAGTTGCATGGAGGATTTATTAGATGCAGGCGACAGATTTGAGTAAAAAAACTCAATTCGATTCAAGCTGGTGGAGGATGTTGCATCCAATTTTCTATCGGAGGATAGGTGGATTGTGAAAGGAAATGTATTACGTGATAGAATGAGAGAGTGCATCATAGCTTTAAATGGGACCTAAGAGAGTTAAATTTGGAGATAAATATGGGTTTGGAAAGTAAAATTGCATCCTTAAATCTCGAAATGATCGAATCACGTGGGTGAGGGATTAGCATCAAAATCCGTTGACATTTTCAATCACAATCTTCAAAACTTACTCGAGAGTAAGATATCAGTTGGATCACAAGATACGCAAAGGAAAGTTTAAAATTTAAGTGAACGTGATTTTGTGCCTCATTTATTCGGAATGAGTGCGCTCAGTGATGCGAAGCCTGGGAGACCAGTATAGTCGTTAATACTTACAAGTGTTCACAAACCCCACCCTATACTATTTCGGTGCTATAAAAGTAAGCTAACGGTCCCTTGTGTCTCTACTCAACTGCGTGGTCCATGCAAACGTTTTCTCCTCACACCCACCCATCTTAGGTTTGATCTTAATCCTTAAATCATTCATGCTCTTTCCTTTTATATGAGCAAATATCAAGTTCAATCAGCTTTTATTTGAGCATTTGCCTATTTAAAGCCATCGAGTAAGAATCTCTAAATATTTGTACGTGGGAGTACAGACGCAGTTATTATGCAGCATTATTTTCGATTTATAGTCACAATGTTTACCACCAAATTAAGGAATGAATGAAAATTGAACAAGGATAATAATTTAAACAAAAATATATAAATGTTTTTATATTCAAAAAGCGAAAGGCATTATTCAACAATAAAATAAATATGAAATACTTTACCTTTTTACGAGGATAGAATTTGAATAACACAAAAAATTGGTACATATTTCGAAATAAAATTCGATTGTGTAAGTGAATTTTAGATTAGTTTGAATCATTTGATTTGTAAATGACAAGCCTCCTTCATCCCGGCGGTCGAAGTTGCCCGACTTAATGGTTTGCATTCCCGGGAATCCTGCAACCTAAATTCAGGTACTTTTTTTAAATTTCAAACTCCAGACATGATTACCGGGAATACGTAAGTTATCTATTTTAGCGAAAAGATTTTAAAGAATGTTTCACGAAAATGCTTTCTTTGGGTCTCTGGGGAACGTTGCATGGATGTAAGAACAATCCTCGAAGACCGGCATCCCTTCCACCCTACTTCTTTGATTTCTCTTTATTAATAGAGGCCGATCTACAAGAGAATAAACAGTCACTATGTTTTCTATCCCGGGGCTTAAGATCTACATCTGTTTACTCACATTCTTGCGAAAGATATTCCAACCTAAGGCTTATTTCGCCGTATTCTCAGATTCTGCTGGTTGTTTGCCAAATTTCTTTCAAAATTCGTCCTCTCTTGATCTTCTGCTGGTATTAAATCTCCTTCACTTAGATCTTTGTGCATCTCTTTCGTCCATCCAGGATGAGTTCTCCGTTTCTTCCCAATTATTTCTTGGAATTCCATTTCGACTATGGTATTCGCTTTTTGGTTTCTCTGTCAAATATATTCAAGGAGTACCTCTCGTTACGATTATACATTATCTATAGACTCAGGATTTTCTTTATAATTACGTAGATCTGCTTACATCATACATCTTATATCGGTGTTTTTAAAGAGTATTTCTACTCATTAAGATTCCTTAAATATTTGAGTAAGACCATCTTCTGCGAATGTTTTATTTCGCTTATTCGACCCCAAGCCGTAAGTGAGGAAGGAAATGGAAAGCTATTTTATACTCGATCGGCGTTACAACGGTTACAAATTCTTTTTCTTTCAAAAAACACAGAGGCTGCAGCAGGGGGCTTGGGTGGGCAAAGACAATTTTGCCAAATTCACATAAAAAATTTAAATGCTGGAAAAACTAAGTTATGAGAAAATACCCAAAAACATTAGTAATGAGGTAGTTGAAGGCAAAATTTCGTGGACCCTCGCCATCGATAAGAAAGGCTGTAATTTATCCACAGGAAATGTAATCACTTTTAATTTAAGCAGGTGATTTAATTTGCTATACAAAATTACGTAGTCTTTTTTTATGGATTTGTAATGAGAAGTTTACGTCCGAACTTGAGCATTTGCGAAGGCTTCGACATATTAAACTTCGTGTGTTGTAGCTGCAACTTCCTAACTTGTATATATTATTCTTATTCGATTGCTGAACAAAATTTAACCCCTCTTCGGTTTTCTTTACGGACATCAATAAATATTATTGTTCTTGAGTATGAAGAAATAATGCAGCTGAATTTACGGCAGTTAGTACAGGTTCCAAGAAGGGTACCTTTGCGAATCTTTACTGCGATGTTTTTGCTCAGAGTTCACGGTTATTTCATTGAGTATGTGCGAGAGATAAAATTAAACTATGGTATTTTTTGGTATTTTGGCCTATGATATTTAGTGGAATTTAATTATTACACCGAGAAATAATTGTGTGTCGACCCTATCTATATCTAATCTCGGCTGTCAGAAAATGACTGCTATATAGAAGTAATAGCTTAGAAAATGTCTCTCCTAAGTCGGGTAATGATCAAATAGTTTTAAATATGTCGATATTTTAAACTTGTATAACCTATGTGGAGGCTTATAGAGTTTATGTAAATTTATTTGTGGAGGGCTATTTTCTTTCACCGAATTTCGTTTCCTTCTTCTGGTCTTTGAGGATCATCTTAATTGTTTTTCTCTCTGAACCTAAGCTATGCTAAAATAGTTTGCATGGCCATATCTAAATACCCACCCAGGGTAAAAATGATGGTGATATTGATGGGTATTAACCCTGTTCTGTACAAAATTGGTGCCCAAAATTTTAACTCGACAGGGCAGATGACGTATTACTTTGGGATCGGCAGGCTGCAGTTACGTGTGTATCTTTTACTTTCGAAATGCTATTATCTTTTTCACGCTCCTTAATTTTATTACTTTTTAACTGTCCATAAATTATTACCTGAAATAAATTAAGCGACAGATTATAAAGCATCTAGGGCAGTAGTAAAATTTACAATACTCTTAATCGTTTATGGATTGGTTAAGTTTTGCGCTAATATAGCGCAAACTATTCTTTTGCACACTGAATATTTCTGCACATGTGTGAGTTTTGCAGCAAAGCAAAGGGAAAATTACATATCTCTGTTTCCTTTTCCTAACAATTGTAGTCGCTTACCTATTACTTGCAACCCGTGCCGTTAAAAAATACGGTAACATTAACTATCCGCTATGCTGTGTTAGATTTTTAAATTTTACAAGTCTCCAGAAAACAACAACACTTTGGAAAGAAGGCTGTTCCAACCTAGGTTTTGATGATATATTTTTCTCGATTAACCGCGATTTTACATTTTCCAGTGCGAAGCTTTTTATTCTTTCATTCATTAAAATGTGTAAACGGGAATATGTTTCCATCGATTTTCGTTTATCCGACATCTAGAACTATCATCGATCTTATTATTGGGATATTTTTGCATATTTCGGTCGAAAACGTAATAAATAATACGTTATCAACTTGTAATTTTCCGTACTATTCTCCGAAGTGACCGTCCGAAGATTAAAAGCGTAGGATACTTTCCTCAGTGAACAAGACTAATGCAGCCTATTTCTTCTGTCTTCCTCGTTGGAAATTAACAGACAGTTCTAATCAATGGGCTATTGCTGCGTCACATGCTTCATCTTTGAAGCCAATCATTACTCGTTTATGTTTTGATTTTTGTACCAGGCAATTGTAGTACATTGTAGTAATTGTAGTACATTTTACCTTATCACTGACGCTTAACGCTGGCGAATTAAACGAATCGTGATGCGTTCAACGCTCGTGCTACCGTGTGTTTCACGTCTCATTCACGTCTGTATTCATGTCCGTGTCTTTTGTTAAGTTCTTTTATCTGCGTTGACTTTTACTCTTGGTTTGACATCTTCATTTAAGAATGCTACTCGTGCATTGAGAGGGGTAAAATCTGTCCGAGTCAGCGATTTCAAAATTATGAGTCAACGTAATCGTGGTTATCCCCGATTGCTTGAAGGATATCCGCGAAGTGCCAGGAAATGTGTTTATAGTGTTTACACTTTTCAGGAAAAATGTTGGAGTTGAAGCTTATATGGTTTCCTAGAATAGATTCTAACCATTTTAGAAACATTCTTTTCCTTCTCCGGTATGTTTATGTCCATTATACAGTTCATGGCTCGAGAGATTTCGCTTGACTCAACACCTATATCCCGCGGTATCACCTTCTTATTTTTCTTATTTACAGTGTTGTTGTACTTAGAACTTTTAAGATAAAAGTTTGGCGTCTTTTTTCCATGTGTGACTCATTACAGCTACTGTAATTATATCACTGAATATATTTCTTTGATAATTTCCTAGTACGGACAATCTTCATGCCTTCTATTTATCTCCCAGTCTTTAGAAGCATTACGTGATTTTTTATTTCTTTCTTCCCATTTCGGATGAGGCCGCTATGGACTTATCAGTATCAGTAGTGATTGTGATATTTAATACAATAAGATGAGTAGTGTATGTTTCTGCGATTTCGTATTTGTTTTTAAGAGCCCTTGTATTTTATTCATCATCTTTGATTGGTATTTAGCTTTTTACGGACTATTTATTTTTAACTATGAAACTTGATTTGCGGGTCTTCTTGTTTTTCCTTTCGAAAAGGTCGTTTGCTATTATTTCAAGAGTTTTGAGATTTACGTAACCTATTTTTACTAAAAGCAAATGTTTTCTAACGTGACTTTTCTGTTAATTGTATTGGTTAGTCGTATTACATCCCCTAGATGTTTCCACAAAAAACAAAGACGTCTTTTCAGAGCGCTCCCTATCAATGGTTCTTGTGTAAGGTGTGATTCTTAAGTTTATCTCATATATCTCTTTTCTTTTATAAGCGAATGATTTGAATGATCGAAATATTTAATGTGTTTTATATATATTTCGTAATTTATCTTAGTTGAGCTGGGAACCAAATTTCTCCCTCTCTTAGAATAATAATAATCATCTAATATATTTCACAAATTCCTCGAAAAAGTGATTAAAATCTAATTTTGCTGGAGGAAAATTTTGAGAGATTGAATTGCCCACGGAACTAAAATTCGTTATTATAGAATTTATATAATAAATTAGTACTTCGGGAACGAATCACTTTTCACTTAAATAAAAATGATTACATGCTATCTAAAGTATGTGTATTAAGTAATATATTTAAATAAAAATTATGAAGGTATTTCTTCCTACATATAGGCTTAGCTCAAGTATATGAAACGCATTTTTAGAAGATTGCTGTTGAAGGTAGAAATGGTCGCTTGCTTTTTATAAAGTGTTATAGAATATTAGAGAAATGGGTATTTGAAAATGGTACAATTAAGGTTTAAGATATAGTTAGCAAAATCTATTCATAACTGTGTTCTTCAGAAACTTGAAAATGAAAGAGTTAAAAACTTCGAAATCGGATTATCGTGGTCCACAATTACTGTCAAAGATGTTTAAATGTATGGGTCATTTTCAGTAATACCTACAATGCATATTTTATATACATATTATTAAGTGTTTCTTTAAACGTGTAAGAGTAAATGAAGTAAATAACTCATGAAATTTAATCCGAGTGTTATTGAGGCTAATACAATAGTTTTCACCAATTATTACCTCAAGAACGTGATTTCCGAGAGTAATCGACAAAGAATAACAGAGTAGTAATAACTAAAACAGACCGTTGTTAAGGTTTTTCTTAAGGACTGATAATTGAATGTTAGCGTTTGAAGGAAAGTAATCATAGAAGCGGTGTGTATCACAATGAGTTTCCTAGTAAAACTGTTCAGTTAATATCGAATATAACTTTTGAATCAATCGATTGCAATAAAGCAGTTCCGGTAGAGATGCTCCACCTAAGGAAATGACTTCATAACAATGACTTAAGTGATAACAAGAATGTGAAACTGCGTGATAGAATATACAATTTATTGATTATTAACAGTACATAAACAAACTTTGTTTAGAAACATTTTCACCCAAAATAATTTTCTGCATCCATGCATTTGGCCATCTCTCCCGAGTGTCCGGGTGAGACCTCTGTGGGAGAGATGTCCCATGAGTTTAAACTGAATTTAATCTGGAAAACGCTTGTTATATGACAACATTGTTGAATTTAACTTGACATTACGGGAGTTCGTTGTAAAGTTAAACGCAAAAAGCCCATTCCATAGCTTTTATAGTTAATTTCTCGAATATTCGAAGGATACCATCCTTCCAACCAATATTGGTGTCCTTTCTTTCCTTTCTACCAAGAAAATTAATCTCATCACCATTAAGTTGGGTCATTGTGTACCCAGAAATATATTAAAATTATTTATACAACAAATTAGATATTAAGTGTTATAAATAGGTGCGAAACAGCAATGCATAGCTGCAGCTACGAGCAACCATATGAGGGAATTGACGAGGACGGAAGGTGCTACAAAACAGCTTCACTTTACTGATTTTGCCTCATTTTCTAGTCCCATAGGAGGCATCTCAGCCTCCTCTAGAGGCATATAATAGCATATTGAGGCTTGGTCATCAGTTTTTTTGCAAGTGACATCTTTTTACGCAAAAATATTGTTTCAACCGAAAACAATTATGACAATTTTGATGTTTTTGTCGAAATTCGAAACTTCGAGGCAAAAATTCTCACAGAAGATATTTGTTGATTTCGAAAAAGTTTATATTTGTAATGTCCATGTAAGTGGGTCACTTTTGCTGGGTATTACATTTCGATCAGAAAAAAGTGGCAAAACGCCTCACCCTAGTGCTTACTAAACAATACGTCATCTTTTGATCGTGCATAAAATACATTCAACCGTGGATTTAAATTTGAATTTAAATTTTAATTCAAAATAGTCAAACATTTAAACTGATGCCAACCAAAAACATTATACTCTACCTTATAATAGGGCGGAAAAAAACAGTTCTTACTTGAAATGATGCTATAAAACTGCGTAAAAAGAAAGCGAAACTCTTGCAGATAGACAGGTGCCTGCCGACTGACTGACGCACGCCTCCAGTAGATCAATCTTGTGGTTTTCCTTAAAATTATTACGACTGGGGCATCTCTCCCGGTGGGTTATCTCACCCGAAATTACCTTATAAACTAATAGGGTGGTTTAGGTAAGGAAGTTGGTGTTAATTAGAGTTCGTGCGTCACTATAAATACCTATGAGTTAAACTTAGCAGTAGTTTATCGTTCCAAGTCAAGTCAGTTCAAAATTCGAAACTAATTCGGAATGAATGGATGTTAAGATTAACAAGTAGATCCTATAGAGGATGTTCATTGAGAGTCAAATAAATACCATATTTTTTTCTCATTCTACTTTGTCTCGAATACTATTGCGTGATTTTGAATCCACGTGAAGTAGGTTTAATCTCAGGTTTGGAGATGGTCCAACGTAGTAGAGCAGCTCGTTTCGTTAGACGAGATTTCAAGTTCGACAGCACCCATACGGCTATGACGAAATCCCTCGGGTAGAATTCAGGTGGAAAGATCTAATAACAGACGCGTGACGGAAGCTTTTTGAGAAATTCATCGGATCGTAACTTTTGGACGAAGTAAATGAATATGCAGTTCCAATAAACAACGAACGCGATCTCCGAGAGACATCGAAAGAACGTTATGGGGAAGAAATCGTTAAAAAATTATAATAACTTCTGGTCGTTCTTCCCGCAAACTAGATTTAGATATGTGCCCCGCGAACAGCCAATGGCGTATGGCAGGGGGTGTAGTTACACCAACATACCTACTTAATCTACCCTGTTAGCCTCTCTAATAGGCTGCAACGATTAGGTAACTTGTAGTGGATACTAAAGTGATAATTGTATTACTATCACTCCCCTCCCCCATGAACCATTTAGAGAAGCTAACGGGGTAAATTAGTTAATGATTCTGGTGTTAATATGCCATATCTGGGTGCCATACGCCGCCAGAGACACGCTGGATGCATATATGTTTATCTAAAGATCAATACACCCCTTGCCATACATTACTGACGGAGGGTAGAAATCTAAATCATCAACTATAACTGAGTGTTTTGAAAAAAGTGTTCTACTTTCAGTAAATCCATATTTGGATTTAGATGACACCCTTCGTGCCGTCTGCGGCGTATTTTACTTAATTGTTAGTATTATTGTATTAGTTAGTGCTGTAGAAATGAAATTACTTAAATGAATATGTGGTCGATTATTTCATATGATAACCAAAAGATCGCTCGATTATCGAAGAATTAATGTTTGAGATGATATCTACGTGGAAGGAATACTACGACATAATTTTTCCTTACTGGATGCGACAGCATACTTGAGGCAAAGTGACTACAAAATAATGTTGGCCGACTTTGTATTATTTCCCATCTTACAAATCCGCCCTATTACTTTCATGAATCCGGAAGAATACTTTATGTCACTCTTTGGTCTATTATCGCTCCCCATTCGTTTTTCGAGCCATTAGATTTTACCCAACAGTAGAAAGAGCGTGTCAATAAAGGTAAGTTCTTGGGGTTGACGGGCCACAATTAAGTCATCAGGTCCATCTGATATTTCAGTTATCAAATATAGAAAGAAAACTTTTGGTAAGCAAGGTTGAAGCAAGTAGTTTTTAAAAGAAGCTTAAATTCTGCTTAGCCTTAAGTCTTCATTTTAGTATTTGGAGGAAGAGTTGTCTTATGTCTAATATTTTTATTTAACACAGAAACTTCTGCTTCTAAGTCTACGCCTTATGTCTGCGACTGAGAAACGCTGCCTGTGCATACCTCGGGTCAGATAAGCACGCAGCGGTCGTCGGGATGGCAGCAGAGCTGTGTGCAATCCAAGTGCACTTTTCACGGACCTCCCCTTCCTTGAGGAGGGGCGAAGAGACGAGGGTGTCTCTCGGCCCAGCATCGCCAAGTTTCGCCAAGCAGGGACCCTCATTCACTCCTGAAGGTCTCAACAATGGAGGAGTGGCTTGCACGTGAGTTACCGGGCAAGATAATTCAAGGAAGAGAATGGGTTCAAATCTAAAACAAAGTAACACGTTAATGAATTTGTTAACTGCCCTCCTCTGAGTAGTGAGTTACGTAGAAAGGGGCGACTTCGGCCACGCGGGCACTGCTCCACAAATTGTTTTGTAGCACAATATCTAAAATTTCACAAAGTGGCTATTTTTTCTGCCCTTAATAGCATTGTCTAGACATATCGCCAGCAAATCTGCCTCGCTTCTTGTAACATTTACAGTACAATTGCCATTGGGAGCTCAGTTGAAATTCGTGCATTCTATGCAAGAATACGAAACCCTAGTTTTGTAACTTCTCTGTAGATCAGGTAAGAGAAAATGATCTTATAATTTCATTAGTTCGCTCATAACCACAATATATAAAAAGTAAACATGTTTGACTTAAGATCTGGTTATTATGGCAATCTAGGAAAACAATTGCAATATTGTGGGGTGACTTCGCCCATGCTCAGGAACAACCAAAATGTCAGGGGTAGGCGTTTCAAAGTTACGATAAAAATAGCTAAAAAGAAGCGTTATATGTAGTCAATAGTCGGAAAATAACAATTAGAGCACTCTGCAAGATAAGCTCACCGAGAAACATTCGAAGAAAGTCGGAGGCAAAACAGTGCTTCATCATGAAGAAGAGATTAAATTAGTGGAAGTGCTGTTAATGTTTCCTATAAGTGTTCTTGTTATCCAAATTTTAGTAGAAACTTATCTAAACAGTAAAAAGTAAATATCCAGTGCTTTGACAATAATTAAGAAATAAATGGAATTGTTTGGGTTCAGAGATTCATTAGTAGAAACGAAATACTTTCTCTAAGGCTTGAAAAAATTTTTAAAAGGGTTCGAGTGGCAGTGAATAGAAGTTTTCTACAAGGATTTTTCATTCTTTTTGTTTTTGGAGAAAGAAATAAAAAATGTAAAAAAGTTTATTTTTTATTTTGAAAATTTATAAGTAAAGTGGAAAAATGCTATTATGAGTCAATTTCTCCTTATCTCAGTACCTATTAAACAATAGATTAATTATAATGATAATTTAAACATTAAAAATACATTTTAATTATAAAATATTCATTATTTTTTAAAACAAATGCTTTTACTTTAAGAAAACGTTTTAAATATTATTTGTATGAATAAGGTTTACTTCCATTTAATTTAAATTTTCTGTACACACAGATTGTAATCAAATGGAGAGATATTCTAAAAACTCTGAAAAACGGCCAAAGTCACTCCATTCTATGGTATTTATGCGCCAAGTAAAACATTTAGGCCCCAGTGCCTGATCTAAATCTGTTCAATTCATTATCGTATATATCCTAAATCTTGTCATTCGGGTTGAAAAAGCTCTAATATTGAATGAAATCCCCTTTAAAAAGTGAAAAATAATACTTTCAGACGTGATGATTGTAAATCGTCGCAACTTGGGCGGGTATGGTAAATCTATGGCACGAGTGTCCAAAGTGGCTTTTTGGGCTTGCAGGACCCTGATAGTGATATTTTTATTGAATATTGTTCTCTTAAAACATCTAAGCTTCGGGGTAAATAAGGATTGCATGTATTTTTATTTTAAATTTTTTAATATTAACTGCAAATTTCATTTGCCACTAAAAACTAGCATTTATAATAGTAAATATTTGTAAAAGCTTCATTAATGCTTATTTGAAGAAATTTTGTTGAGATAACAGCCTTTCAGAGCTTGTGCCCTTTTGAGCACCTTGGCTTTCCGTGAATTTTCACTTTTCATTCAAATTACTCTATTTTATTCCAAATTGGGTCATGGATATTGGTCCCAATCCAGCATTAATATTTCGGTGAATTTTATCAATTTACTGCCAAATTTTAAAGTAATTGACAAAAACGACTTTAAATACAATCCATCATTGCTGCAGTTATATAATAAGTGATACTTTTTCAGTATAACCTTTCACAAACAGAAGCAGCTTCTCACAAATAGTGAGAGAGAAAAACACTGAAAAATAACAATAACTTGGAAAATTTGTTTAAAAGTGACTAAGCACTCAGGTCCAAGCGGTATCTTGATTAGTTCATCTATTTTTCGATTTTAGCTGCTCAGTTCTGCAAGAAAGTTAACAATTCTCATTTACATTAAAAATTGATGTACTTTTGTTGTCTTTATTTTGGCAAGTTCTTTAATCAGAAGAATTTTCTTTTATCAAATTGCAAACAATTTAAGTTTAGCTTCCTTTATTGCCTAGTCTTTGTCAATTGATGAAAAATATTTATTGCAGTGGCTTGCCGATTGGAAGTACCAGTGTTGGTGGTGCTTTGGCAAAGAAGATCCCAAATGCGATGCTTCAGACTCGAATGCTTACCCATTTGCCTAAAAGACCGCCTGTGGACATAGAATTCACCAATCTCTCTCATTCTGTGTCGGAAGGAAGGAAAAGAGGTAAACTTTGATGCTGGTATTATGCTTTTCACTTCCATCAGTTACACCAGCACTCAGAGAGATGTGAGAATTATATATAAAAAATAATTGTATCAGATTATGATATATGTACTTTTAAGAACTACAATTTTCACTGTCCTCTGGTAGAGTCTGTGTTACACAGGTACTTATCAAAGTTATGGTATGTATGAATTCATCAATTTTCTGTTAGTATTCAGTTATACTCATGACAAATGCCCAGCTAAACTAGTAATTCAGCTGCACATGTAATAAGGTTAGTACATTTATAAATTTCCTGATGAGCCCTTATAACTCGACTGGAAAGTTAAGATAAAATCTACATAACTTCTTGCTATGGTCCATTTAAACTAGGTCATCAAAGGATAGAGAAAATGAATTTACTAACAGAATCAAGGGTTCTCCAAGTTGGTTTTAGTGGATACAAACATCCAGTAAGGGGAAATAACTCAAAATAGAGGCAGAAGACAATGAATTTATGTAGTTAAAATTAAAGCAAAAATGTAGCTTAATACTAGGGCATCTAGAGATCTAGTTGCACATTATTATAAACATCAATGTCAAATCTTTTACAAAGACAGCCCACAATATTGAATCCCAGTCATGATGCACCTTAGGTAGCTGAGGCCACTGTGCCTTTTATATTCTCAGTGGTCATGATTTAAACCAATTAAATACACTGTTCCAAATTTTTGTTACTTGCACTTGATATATTCTTCAAAACTGCTGTTAGCAGGGGTCAGCTTTTGGGACTAATTGCATAAGCAAAGCATCTATCATTCTGGTCAGAAGAGCTTGGAGTCAAGAAAAAATTCCAGAAATAACCTTCTCTCTTCATTTCTAAATCAATATTTCAATCTGAGATACTTAAAAATAAATCAGTAAAGATACCTACTCTAGATAATATGTTTTTGAAGCATTGCTGCAAAATTCTAAATATTGATGCTAAGAAAGCGCATTGGTTCAATGATAAGATTTAAATTAGCCTTTGTGAATTACAATGAGTATCTCCATGGGAATTCCCTCACAACTTACTTGGTTTCTTCCCTCTATTGGCACAGGAAGATGAAGATCCCATTGCATGGCTTTGCTTTAGAATTCTTGTACCAATGTGTTTGGATGGATGCTTACATAGGCATTTAATTACATTGTAAATGTGCAGATGTAACAATTATAATTAAATTATGGTTACACAAAAAACTACACACACTTCTGAGGTAATGTTAGTACAGTCCTGGCCAAAATTAACGCAGCACCGGCCGTAAGGATCGCAAGGGAGGTGCTGCGTTAATTTTGGCCAGGAGTGTACAAACCCAGAATGTATCCTTTATCCATTTAATTTTGTTTTTTTTTAATATATCAATAGTGTATCTTCCTAATTGTAATTTATGGCCCTGTAATATTTCTTTAAATTTTTATGAGATCATTTATTTTTTCTATGGGGTATTCTACCTGCCAGTTTGGTCCTTTTAGAAAAATACATTCCTATTAGATAAGAGTCAAAAAATACCTTAAGCTGTCTGAAATTGGGAAGGAGTCTCGACATGCGTTTCACTACTGTATAGTAGCATCTTCAGAAGACAGAAAATTACTCAATGACTCATGACTTATGAGTCATTTTCTGTCTTCTGAAGATGCTACTATACAGTAGCGAAACGCGTGTCGAGACTCCTTCCCAATTTCTGACAGCTAAAGGTATTTTTTGACTCTTATCTATTTTTCCTATTACTTTTCCTATTTCCTATTATTATTCCTATTATTAATATTATTATTATTTTAACCAGGTGACAACAGACAGGGTAGAGAATTTTCCTATTATACATTCCTATAGATATATTTAGACATTGTTATCAGACCTAGCTCAAGTAGCCACCTCTAACAGTGTAATGATGTCTGCATATTTAACTTTAACAAAATGTCTGTGTAACCATCTTTCTGCTATTTGTAATTAAAGCCACCTTCAGATATTATTTCCCATGACAACTGAAGATTCTGCTTCATTTGTTATCTTTGAACTTATTAATTTCCTTAATTCAATACTAAGTATGCCTTTATTTCTGGTTTTGCCAGATGCATTAGTTACTCCTATTACATCCCAGATATAGGGCTCCCCCATAGCCATGTGGGCAGAATGTTCGACTTTGGCAAAAGCGGACCCGGGTTCAATTCCCGGTGGGAGCCCATGTGCAAAATGACCTAAGCTGTCAAAGCACTTTTAACAATACTACTACTAAATCACAGATATTAAAATGGAATTGTCATTTATATCTAGAGTAAAATGCAATGAAAGAGTTAGCTTGAATATGTGAATGCTGTTATGTTTTTGAAATGTAGAATAAATGAGTTATTTTTTGAATTTTCTCTTTGAAAGGGTACAAAACAATACTAAAATGTGTGAGTGGAAAGTTCTGTTCTGGAGAATTGTCAGCTATAATGGGACCTTCAGGTGCTGGAAAAAGTACTCTAATGAACATCCTAGCTGGATACAAGTAAGTATTATGGAGTTCAAATCAAACTAAATTATATGAAATCATGCAATTTAGCATTAAATCTACTTCATTCTTGCAGGACCTCATCTCATCTGAGTGGGACGATAACAGTGAATGGAAGAGAACGTAATCTTCGTCGCTTCCGCAAAATGTCGTGTTACATTATGCAGGATGATGAATTGCTGCCTCACTTGACTGTGACTGAAGCTATGACAGTTTCTGCCAACTTGAAGTTAGGCAAGGAAATGAAAAATGCAGATAAACAGCTTGTGGTAAGCTCAATGTTTGAATCAATTAACAAAGAGTTAATGGATGTTAATACCGTAATAGGTAAAAAAGAATTTGACTGTCAGTCCAATAACTGTTGTGTGCAGGTGTAGTGATTTTACAGAGCATGTTAATCTTTTCATAAGATGGGATTAATGGTGAAATAATTTACTTTTAATGAAGTTTTGATAAATTTTAAGCTCTTAGATTTTCTATTGCTTATTAATTGTTATTAATTTTTAAAAATCAATCATGAAACAGAATGTGTTCTAAATTGGAGTGCAAGTATAAAAAGTACTTCTGGACATAGTTTGAGCAATATTTGCCTTGGATAAAGAAGATACATCCTCCTTAACCTATATGATTTCTTTGATAAATTATATCTTTGAGCTCAAACTTGCCAGGCAATATTTATGTGAACTAGGCTAATTCAATCATAAAACTGATGGATTCAATAACTAGGTGTCTATGAACAGCCAATTATAAATGTAATATGCTCTTTCAACTCTCTTTCACAAAGGAAATATTGTACTACTATTTTCTTATAAACAGATTTTTTTATAAAAATGTTATGTTTCTTTTTCTGAATTATGCGTATCATACTGTTATAACTAGACTGTGATTGTTGCACCTATAGGTTACCTTGCATCATGAAATTTTGTTTTTCAGCACTTATTGCCATTCATTATGCAAAAACTAGGTTTTATTTTCTTGACTCCTACAATCTAAATGTAAATGATTAATTTCTTTTATTACCACCCCAGTATTCCTTTGCTTTATTTATCTCTTTCTTTTTGTTGTGTAAAAACATTAACTTTAAATAAAATTTTTAATAATTGATTGGAATAATTACACTCACTGACAAAAAATATCACCCACAAAGAAGGAATTATCATTTTACTGAGAAATTCTTCATCCAGTTACATCTTAGGCAGATTGTCTATTGATAAGGGTTGTGATGTGATTAGATGAGCAGCCCTACCTCCAGATCTTTAGGCATGGTCTGCCAGTAGGAGTAAATGCCTACAAATTTAAAATTATTATTATGTTATATACTTTGTCCAAGCTAAAGGTGGATACAGAGTACTAGTGTCTACTTAAATTCAAGAGTTAAGTCTTCAAATGAAATTTAAATTTGCACTGAAATTGAAATTTTTCAATTTTTTTAGTTTAAAAATGATCCATATTCTTTTATATAATTTCCCTGAATTTTTTTTTGGTATAATATTTTGCTTGTCAATTATTGTATTTAAATCTATGTTGTAATGACTCATTTTTGTTTTTATCAGACCAGTAAATTCATGCTCTGTGTTGACATTCTAAATATTAGATATTCATATATATTCAAGAAGTTATTAAGTTTAAATTAATTTCACATTATGAGCTAATTCTGCTAGCTGTTCATTATTTCTCTTAGAATATTTGGCATGTGAATGATTTATTCTCAAGAATATTTTTTGAAATCCAAAAGGTTTTTGAGCTGGCTGTAAACTGTTTTCTCAGCAGTTAATTTTGATTTTCAATAAGCATTATTTTGTTTTTCTCTCTTTATCCTTACTATACTCATCTCATAGGTCCAAGAAATTGCAGAGATGCTTGGTCTTGTTGAATGCAGTAATACACGCACTGCAAGTCTTTCAGGAGGCCAGAGAAAAAGGCTATCCATTGCTCTGGAGTTAGTGAATAATCCACCTGTGATGTTCTTTGACGAGCCTACCAGGTGTGTACAAATTTTCAGTAAGACTTAGTCTTCAGTTGTGATGCTCATAATTACCTTACTGTTATTAGTATCTGTACTAGCCTTTTATTAGCTAAAGACATTTTATAGGCATTGAATAAAATGTTTAAATTTAAAGATAATTTATTCCATTTCAAAATATTTATCTAATGGTGATTGCTTTTAGATAATCATTACATAGTGTAAAGGTCCTCTTGCTCAATCTCGCCCGAATAAAGCCGTTTTATTATTATTATTATTATATTCCTGTGTATTCTATCATGTCTAATTTTCATGAGCGAGTTTTATGAAATTGTTTTACCGGCTCTCAATACATGAAGTAAATCCAAAATAATACAAGAATGCTTATCCAATTGTAGAATATAAAAATAAATTGTTCTTGTAAAACTTTTCTTGAATGCATCATGAGATAAAAAATAATTAATTTCTTTTTATTTGTTAATGCAGTGGGCTGGATAGTTCTTCTTGTTTCCAATGCATCTCCTTGCTGAAATCCCTGGCAAAGGGAGGAAGAACAATTGTGTGCACAATTCACCAGCCAAGTGCTCGCTTATTTGAGAAGTTTGACCATCTGTTCATGTTAGCTGAAGGGCAGTGTATTTACAAAGGATCAATTCCTGGACTAGTGCCATTCCTTTCATCAATGGGCCTTGAATGCCCAAGCTATCACAATCCAGCTGATTTTGGTATGCTTATACTTCATATTTTAAGATTAGTTAGTTAATTAATATTAATGTTACTAACATTATGTCAGGAAATTAGGAGAACTATAATTATTTAAGAAAAATTGGTGCTTCAACCTTATACTGTAACCAGGCCAATATAAGAGCCACCTTTTCTCATTCTCAAGCACCCTTACCTCTATTAATCATTTATCGTTTATCTCTGCAGTTAATTTTAATTTACTAAAGAAAATATCACAACTATCACAGTATCTGTTTAGATATCTATAATTAAACTTCATTGAATGTTATGAAGTAGCTTTCATCCACTGCACTGTACTGGCAGTTTTTGCATTTGCCAACTGATTGATGCTGATTAAGGGCTACATTATAACCTGCATTCAAATTATACATTAATATAAATATGTAGTAAAACCTGGAGATATGATACATTTCCTAAGAAAATCTACATAATGTAAAATGTGACCCCCCTCCAGCAGTCTGCCTACTGAAGTTATGAATAAAATGTAATCTTTTTTAATACTTGATATACCTATTTGAAGATAACCAGTTGGGTTGTTCCATATCAAGTGATCACAACATTTTTACCTCACCATTTCAGATTTCTTTCATAATTGGCTCATTAATTACTTATTAACTGTATTGCTGGACTCTTGCAAGAATTGAAAATGAATTTGGAGTAAGTAATAGGATAGCTAGAAGAACTAAGACACTGGTTAGGGAAAAAGGAATCCTCAGTACACCTGATGCAAAACCAGGGAAAACTCTGAAGGAGTCTGTTGTAAACAAAGTAATACAGTTTTACAACAGTGATGAAGTTAGCAGGATGATGCCAGGGAAAAAAGATTATGTTTCAGTGAAGAGAGGAAATGTGCGTACTAATATTCAAAAAAGGTTAATTTTAGGAAACCTAAAAGAAGTGTTTCACCTATTTAAGTGTCAAAACCCAGAGGACTAAGTAGGATTCTCTAAGTTTGCTGAGCTCCTCCCCCAGAACTGTGTTTTAGCTGGTGGAAGCGGCACACATACAGTATGTGTATGTACAATTCACCAGAACATTAAATTAATGTTAAGTGTGAAAGAGGTTAAAGAGATAACTTCAGAAGATGGGTCATATCTATGTGATTACAAAGCATGTCTGTCTAAATTAACGTGTTCTGGTCCAAGTCCAAAATGTCACTTAAACAAATGTAGCAACTGTCCTGGTATTGATCAATTAAAAGAAACTCTACAGGATGCTTTGGAGGAAAAGATGGTTGAAAACATTTCATACAAACAGTGGATTTCAGCAGACAGATGCAGTTTTGAAACTATCACAAAAAGCACTGACGAATTTGTTCAGACATTGTGCGAAAGACTTTTAGTTCTGAAAAAACATGCCTTTGTGGCTACTCAACAGGCATTGTACTTTCCCATCTAAAAGAAAGTATGGGAGTGAATGAGGCTGTCATCTCCTTAGATTTTTTAGAAAATTATTCATTTCTTATTCAAGACGAAGCTCAGTCATATCACTGGAGACATGAACAAGCAACTGTGCATCCGTTAGCTGCATATTACAGGGATCAGGAGGCTGTCAAGTACAAAAGCTTTGTTATAATTTCAGAATGTTTAATGCGTAACACTGTGGCTGTTCATGTCTTTCAGAAGAAAGTTATCAATTTCCTGAAGAATAGCATACTGCCATCCTTGAAAAAATGCTACTACTTCTCAGATGGGTCAGCTGCCCAATATAAGAATAGGAAAAACTTTTCTCACTTGTGCCACCATAAAGAAGACTTTAATGTGGAAGCAGAATGGCACTTCCATGCCACAGCCCATGGAAAAGGTATTTGTGATGGTTTAGGAGGTACAGTTAAACGTCTTGCAGCTAGAGCTAGCCTTCAGAGACCATATTCAGACCAAATTTTGACACCATATCAGCTCTTCAACTGGTGTGAATCCAACATTTTTTCTATTCAGTTCTTTTACTCAAGCATTACAGAGCATAATGAGGAAGAAGAGTTTCTGAAACCTAGATTTTATGAAGCACTCCCCATTGAAGAAACACAGCAGTATCACACTTTCATTCCATCCACCCAAAGCAAAATTATTACAAAGATATTCTCCTTTGACACCGAGTTTCAGGAGCATATTTTGTAAGGAGGTACAAGAATCTGTGAAACACCAAACAAATTGGGAGGCTACATCACTTGTGCATATGATAGAAAGTGGTGGCTGAGGTAATTTTTGAAGATGTGAAACATAACAAAGTGACAATTTCTTGCACCCATCAGGACAATCACCATCTTTAGTGTAACCAGAAAAGAAGACATCCTGTCTGTATCGGGAGATCGAGTGCTTACTTGTATTGCTGCCAAAAACCCAACCGGCAGCACTTATTTCCTGACACAGACAGATATTAACCTAGCAACAAAAACTCTCAATGAAAGACTATTCAACAAGGTGATGAAAATCTGTGTGAAGTACACTACAAGCAAAGTGAAACAAGAATTAATGTATGCTATATGTCAGTCAAGTATTTAATTGAGAGAGGTTGAGAGAACAAAGTATGTGACATGTTGTATTTTGAATAATGACGCAAATATGTGTGTAGTTTGTTCATTTCTCAATACTGAATTACTCTAGTAAGTGTCTTGTTATATTAAAGTAGTTAATGAAGTATGAAATGCGATGAAATATACCAAAAATACCCATTTTGGGCTTGGAGAGGTAATTTAAAAATTTAAATGTGCATGATCCCATTGTGATCCCAAATTGAGATTTGGTGGAAATAGAGACAAAACATGATAGATTCTTTGATATTTTTTGGAAAAAAAATATTATACCATTTTGGAGATATTCAAATTTTAAATGTGACCCCCATGACCTCGAAATTAAGTTTTCTATAAAAGTTGTTTTGTTGCATATCATATTAAAGCTTAAGACAATACCTACAAATTAATGTTTGTTTGAGCTTTCTATCTTTTACAGTTTATGAGTAATGTTAAACTTTATTTCCACGTGCATGCTTATTTTTACGTTTTTTTGTAAACTTTGAAACCCCATAGCAACAAAACTGATAAAGATAAAAATCTAAAAAAATGGATTTTTACTTATCTTGGGGAAAATAATTAATGAGCCAATTATGAAAGAAATCTGAAATGGTGAGGTAAAATTTTATGTTTTCTTTGGTTCAGTTGATGTGGATTTACCCAGTTATAAAATAATTTCCCCTATACTCTTGTTTATTTCTAAAATTTAAAAATTCTTGTAACTCTTTCCAAATAAGGTTTTACTTATGACTGCCCTTTTTGCTCATGGATGATCCAATCTGCAGTGATTGCAAGTATTATAATGCAAAATTGCAAATTATTATTTGCAATTTTAACTATTCTCCGAATTCGCCTCTTTAATAAAATACTCTGCTAAATTCCCTTCAATACTAAAACATTTTCTAATCTCTCTTTAAGTTTTTGCGCAAAGGAGTATCTCATTTTAAACTTCAACATATTCTCATACTAGCTGAGGAACCCATTGAATCTCAACAGGGTTGAATCTCACAACTCAAAATATGGTAGAATATATTTTTTTATAGAATGAATGTAACATCTCTCATCTTAGCTTAGTCTAAAGGGATAGGTGATTAGGACAGAAAACTTCCTCTGAAAATCTCAATATCTTATCAGAACTCACATAATTTGTAGTCGAAATTTGTAATCGACGGTAAGTTTATGAAATTTTTCATTCTTATAAAACGTGGCCCAAGATTGAATCATGGTTCTTTCTAATTTAATTTGATAAAAAATGAAACTAATAGCAATTAAAATAAATTGATATCAATTACTTAAAATAAAGTCGGTTTAAATTTCTTATGATAACGATTTAACTTCTGGGGACTGAACTTGAGACCAAGGTGAATGTACATGAAATAATCTATCATGTGCAGGACGTTGACTTTTAGCAATGATAATAAGTTGGCACGCTTTACAATCCCTTGTTGAATATTAGCTTTAAGGCATACACACCCACTCTCTAAACAATAAAAAAGTTGAACTGCCCTTTGATTTCCAACAGGAAATAAAATTGATAATTACTGTAATAATTGCAAATTACTGTATATGGCATATAAGTCAACCCCTAAAATTTTGAGGTGAATTTCAGGTTTTAGAATATGTTCAGCATTTAAGTCGATCCAAAAGATAAGGCAACACCACTTCCCCAGCTCTATTTTATGGAAAGAAAAACTACGGTATCCATAAATGTACGATAACCTAAGGAATATTTACGGCATAAGATTAAGATGCTAGAATTGTTTCTTCCATCTGCCATGTCAACTTCTCGCCTCTGCTTAACTATTACACAAGTTTCTTTTGTTGGTATCACTCAGGCTTTACAAATAAAAATGCGTTACGAAACAGAAACACGATGATATCAAAATTTTTATAGAAATAATGGTAATATAGCATGGTAATATCAAATCACAACACTGCTAAAACAACTTCCATTAACTCCTAACGCTAAGTCGAATCATAATGATTATATAAACAAAAATTGTAATATTTGGGAAGCACCATCACATCTAATGGCAGTTGTACAGAGGAAATAAGAAGTAGAATAGCTCAGGGAAAGGCAACGTTCCAAAAGATAAAAGAACTTTTGACAGCAAAGAACATCAAGATGGAGCTAAGGAAAAGATTTTCTGGATCTGGAGTATTGTGCTATATGGATCCGAAACATGGACGTTGAGAAAAAAAAAGAAAAATACTTGGAGAGCTTTGAAATGTGGCTATGGCAAAGGATGGAGAGAATAAGTTGGACAGACAAGATAAAAAATGAAGAGGTACTGAGGAGGGTTGGAGAAAATCAAGTAATTTTGGAAAACATAAGGAAAAGGAAAGCAAATTGGGTAGGCCATATACTAAGAGCAGAATGCCTACAGAAGAAGATTTTTGAAGGAAAGATCAAGGGGAAATGACGAAGAGGAAGAAGAAAATTCAGAATGCTGACAGATATTAAACAAGGAAAAGAATATTAAGTTCTAAAAAGGGAAGCACAGGATAGAGATGCCTGGAGGAGTAAGTTCCGTTGAGACCTGTCTGCGGACAGAAGTACAATGATGATGATGATGAAACGAAAATAAACCATGATGAGCTTATTGATCATCATTTGTAAAAAGAAAACCTCAAAATATATGTTAAAATTTTTTAAAATAAAAATACCAATGAACACATGAATATAGTTTGTGAAGAATAAATATGCATCAAATTTATTTTATAAATATATTTGACTCACCGATAATTAGTTTGCAGGGCTTTACATTTTTCCTTTCAGTCACAATTGTATTTTGTGATGAAATTTGTTTTATATGATATCTACGTTAATTAAAGTTGCCAACAATTAGTTTCAGTAAGAAATAAGTGTGGTGAGTTGCAAGAGTTTGTGTACTACAAGTGTTAAGCAGGCATGTTCACTTATTTACCCCTAGGTGGTAAAGGGTTAAATTTTATGTTCGGCATATAAGTCGACCCCTGGTTTTTGAGAGATTTTTTAGGCTTCAATGGTCGCCTTTTATGCCGGCATACACAGAATCAAATGCATGATCTTGAAAAGTCTTCATTGTTTTGAAATATTGATACGGCATGGAACAGCAACGGACCAAAATTGAAGTAAACTGTAATTTCAGCTGGTGTGAAAACCAAACCTAAACTAAATTATCATCAGCTATTTATTCTGCCTCAATTTTTGGCACATAAATATACTGGAGAATTAAGAAAATCGTTTCATGTTATAACATGAAACGATTTTCTTAATCGTAAGCAGTATTTTAATTCCATGCCACTGTCACCACATTTTATACATCTGGTGGTCCCTTCTTTTCAACTCTAATTACATTGTATTCATCATTACCAATGTCAAAACTCCCTCGTAACATAGTATTAATCAGTCCACTATTGCTTATTCTGTAGTATCATACTTTTTGTTCTAATAATCAATTTTTACGCTATCAAATTTAAACAGGCACACATTAAAATACAGAAGGATTGAAATATTTATTGCTCAGAGCTAAAAAACTGTTCAGATTGATTTAAGGGCGGCTCACTGAGATAATGAAACTGACCAACATTTTGCATGTTTTCAACCAAAACTACAATAATTATGGCCCATTGCTCTAAATCATGTTGACAAAAATGTTTATATCTGAATTTATGATATATGTGGAATATGAATGAAGGGTTCAAACTAATATTAGTATACAAAAACTATTTTGATGGAAATATCGATCAAGGTTCGTCAAGTGAGATTTCAGATTCGACAGCAGTGTTTCGGCTATGATAGAATCTCTCGGTTGGAACTATCTTAGTGATAGAAGACGTGAATATCGACGGAAGCTTTTTGATAAATTTATCACTACAGATTTCAGGGAGGAGATAACAGATATTGTCATCCCAGTTATATACCTACGCGACCTTCGAGAGAAAACAAAAAAGCGATACAGGGAAGTAGTTGCCAGGCCAGATAGCTACTTTTGGTTATTTTTTCCGCTAAGTATTAGAGAAGCTAATAGCTCTCCAGATTAGATAGGTATTTCGGTGTCTTACACCCCCTGCCACGCGCCACTGGCGGATTGCAGGGTTTAAACGTAAATGTAGTGCAAGTGGTGAAAACCCAACAAAATGTTTACTGCACACCAAATTTTTGCTAAATGCCATTCAGTCTTACATGCCACTTTGGCAACGAGTACCATAGGTTTGCCACCACTGCTTTTAGGCAACGTTTCCTATACAAATACTTTTTTAAGCTACCACATCTTACTGGGAGTTTCCACCTCTTGTGGTTGACCCAAAGTCTTTGGGATTGAGGAAGCTCCTCTGAGTGACAAAGAAAGATCTCTGGCTCAAAATATATATTTATTTAATTAGGAAATTTGCTCCTCATATATGTAAACATATTTCAAGTACTCTTGCAAGATAGACCTCCATTTATTGAAACTGCTGTGTAGATTGAACTAAGGCTCGCTCTTGTTGATATCTTATGAAGAGTTCTCTATGTAAGATTTATTTGTAGCTCCAGTTATTTTGTTACTCTCAGTAATTATAATAAGGATTAGTTGAGAGAAAGTCATAGACGCATGCTATCATAATGGTAACTCAAGATGGTAGGAAGTGGTTGAATCATACATCTGATGCTGAGATAGTTAATTTTAAGCTAATTATGATCCAGCTGTAAAAGATTCTTTGAATCCATTTATGTTATTGATATATATATAAAGAAACTAATAACAACTGAAAAAGCTAGTAACAGTGTACTGGATAATTATAAAATGGTAAACTCAATTTGAAAATTGGAATAGAAGCTAGAAGTTTGCATGAAATACTTTTCTTCATCAGTATTCAGCCTTCACAGATATTAGTTTCTTCTTTCAGATGAACTCTTTATTGCGTCCACTAATTTTCTCTTCTTTTGAGGCCCTTATATGGCCTTTTATTCTTTCTTAGCTCTTTTGGTTGCAATGTATTGCCTTGTTTCTCATCCTATCTGTCAACTTCCCGGATTTTTTCTTAGTAATTTGCAATTTAAGGCTGGTTAATCACAGGGTTACAAATATTACTTTCCAGTGATGGAGGTTGCTTGTGGTGAACATGGGGAGTATGTGCATAAGCTAGTTATGGCTGTGAATAATGGCAAATGTAACAACTGGAATCCAAGTCTTATTGCAAAAGCAAAGGCCTGCATATCTAATGATATTATGAAAGATGCAGAAAGGGCAAGTGAGTATCTGTGTGTTATTTTTCCCAAATCATAAAGCATGAACCCTGAAATAATACTTTACTAATGAAAATCCTATATATTAATATAAACATATTAGTGTTATGAATATATTTTTGACCAAGATTTACTTTAATTTAGCCCCCAAAGCTCAAAATGGTGTGGATGGCAAACCAACAACGGTGTTACCAGTAAACTGTACAACATCTTTGTTAGATTCAGATGATAGCATAAACATTCCTCATAGGGATGGATTCCCTACATCAGGATTTCGTCAGTTTTATATATTGCTTAAGAGAACATTCCTTTCGATAATGAGAGATCAAGTAAGTATTTGCAATTTAAAAATATTCAGCTCAATGTTTACAATTTGTTTGTATGATACTAATAAAGGCATATTTTCAGACTCTGACACGCCTCCGATTGATGTCACATCTAATAGTTGGAACTCTCATTGGTCTAATCTATTATGGTATAGGAAATGAAGCATCTAAAGTGTTCAGTAATTCAGGATGCATATTTTTCTGTGTCTTATTCCTTATGTTTACCGCTATGATGCCTACAATTTTAACATGTAAGTAACAATATTGTGGCATTTTAGTTAATAAGTGAATACATTAGAAAGAGAAAATTATAACTTTTAATGTGTTGCTATTTAAAATTTTTGCAGTTCCACTTGAGATGGCCGTCTTTGTTAGAGAGCATTTAAATTACTGGTATTCTTTAAAGTCCTTTTACTTTGCTAAGACTGTTGCAGACCTACCATTCCAGGTAATGAAACAATTTGAATGATTCTGGACGTACTGAAATAGTTATTTTAACTGTTAGTAAGAAAAGTTATTCATACCATGTGAACTGCATTAATTTATTGTGTTTCTATTTCAGATCACCTTTTCAATTATTTACGTCATTATTGTATATTTCATGACGTCACAACCTTTAGAGACTACAAGATTTCTAATGTTTTTGGTGATGTTTATAATGACATCATTAGTAGCACAAAGTTTAGGGCTTCTTATTGGAGCTGCTCTAACTGTTGAGGTAAGAATGTCCTCTGATGAAAGAATGAGGTTTTAAAAATCTCAGTGATGATATAAGGTTTTCCTGTATTTTATGAAACATCCCTTAAATCTGTTCAGTAATATGTAATAAATATTAATTTGTCTGCTTGAGCTTATTGACTGCATGGTAAGGAGACCAAATCATGTATAATCACAATGTAATATGATTTGGATGAGGATTGTTGCAAATATATGATGTTTAAATCTTCTCTGAAAATTTCACTAATCTGTGTTTTGTATGTCTATGAAAATACGTCTCTATCATGGTTCTTATCTAGAATTGTCTCTTGGGAATATTTTTTTGGCTTGTGCTAACAATGGCAGTTTATGCTGTCTGCCTGTAGCATTAATTAAGGCTGTTAGAGATAAAATAGTATTCATTTCTCAAGTATATGTCATATTTTTCCATGATAATTTTGCCTGTATGATTAGACTAGTCAAGCAAAGTTTTCTTTCCTTTAGATGTGGTTATGTTGATAGTAAACAGAACAGGTGCTTATTTCTGGACAGCTTTTTTTGTGATTAAATATTATGAGATGATACTCTATTATTATTAGTCCAATTATTTCAAATTTACTGCAAGTGTTAGCCTAGCTTGCTTGCTTGTTGAGATCCTGTGGATTATGAGTCAGTTTTTAATCAAAAGTTAAGCATATTATAGGCCAAGGTAATTTTATTACTCTCTGTTGCATAAATGCTAACAAAACCTAAAATAGTAATGATTTTTACTGCGCTATTGCATGGTTTTTTTCACAAATTGAATGTTATAGTAGTGAATTTTTCAAATGATTATACGTAAATTTTAGCTTTGTTTCATAAAAGCATTTATTGTGAACCATTCACTCATAGTCAATTCTCTGAAAACTATACTTTAATATCTCATGGAAAAATTAGATTTTTTTATACATTTGCTGCTGAATTGTAGTTATATGTTCTCTTCTTAAAGTTTACATTTTAGTAATTAGCATTTTAAATAACAATTTTCAATTCTTGAAATATCTCCATGAATTTAAGATTTTAAGATGATGAAGTATTGAAATAAAACTGATGAAATTCATGTATGTCATAAATAATATTTCATATTAAGTTAAACTTTAATATGGATATAAATACTCATTAGACTTACTCTTTATATCTTTTTAGAATGGAGTGTTTCTTGGACCAGTAACGTCAGTGCCAATCCTGTTGTTTTCTGGATATTTTGTCAACTTCAACACAATACCAAGCTATTTACAGTGGCTTTCATATCTCTCATACATACGTTATGGTTTCGAGGGTTCCATGTTGGCCATTTATGGCTATGATAGAGCCAAGCTGAAATGCTCTGAAGTGTACTGTCATTTTAAGTCTCCAACTAAATTCTTGGAAGAGCTGGACATGGCCAATGCAGAATATTGGCTGGATGTAGTGGCTCTTGGTGCTTTCTTCATTTTGTTACGGTTGATAGCGTATCTAGTGCTTCGTTTTAAACTCCGATTTAAAGGCTGAGGGATGAATATTCATTGAAAGATGAATTGCAATGCCAAACATAATTTATTGTTCAACAGATTTATGTGAGTATATTACTCAACATTTGAAGGATTTAAATGTATTTGGTCTGCCAACTGATGCCAAAGCTCTTAAGGAGATATTTTAAGATAACAAGGCTGTGCATATTTTATAATTAAAATGTTAAGCTGCATGCTCAAGTATGCATAATTGTTGATGTTAAATTATCAACAAATACATCATTGACAGCTGAGGAGAAGAGGAAGGTAACATTCCAACATCACCAGAAATGATTGAATATAGGTCTCTGAATTGAAAGGTTTTCCTGGCTGAAATGAAAGAAGATCTTTCTCTCCATTTCCCCTCATATGTATGGCTTATTGATGATGAAGGGTTCATGTTTTAGGAAATCAGAGTCGTATTACATCCTTACCAGTATAGCTAATTTTCTCAACTATTTGAACTTTTAAATATTTTTAATAATTAGACTTCATGCATTTGAATTTTTGATTTAGGTATTTTTACTCCACTTATTTTAGCAGCTTGCACATAAATATCTGAATTAAAATTTTTGAATATATTTTGATATGACATGGAACATCTCCAATTTTAAATGCATTTTGAAAATGATGCAGTTTTTAGCATATTTTTGAAAGGAAAACTCATATCATAGATTAATTTTCTATAGTTACCATACGATCATTTTCTATTTCAAATATCTGCAACAGTGTTAAAAGATAAGATTGCTCAAAGCAAAATTAGAATTTTTAATCTGCAGATTCAAAAATTTGTTGAAAGAAACCTTAAAGTAACTTGCGTGAAGTATTTAAATCTGTGCAAAGTAGAAGGTGCAAAGCGTTAAAGAGGTACTCTTCACTGATATCAGTTTCTTTTTCATACAGAAGATACTTCTTATTTAGTTAGAACCTTTCATTTCAAAAATGAATGGAAAACTTATTGCCCTTGCCATTATATGAAAGTTTCAATATTTACAGCTTTGAAAAACTTTTATTAAGTGAAAAATGGCAAAAGCAGAATTTAAGCTTTGCCTTGATATATGAAAATACTTTAATGAGGAATAGCAGAATAAAGATCTTAACAATGATTGCTATCACAGAATTAATCTCGAAATTCTTGGCTTGTAAGCAGTTCCTTCAAGATTTTGAAGTTTTACTTGTATGTATGAGTTATGTGAACATTATTCTTAAGTGTTTTTCAATAGTAACTTCATTATTTACGAAGATGTAATCTCAGTTCATTATATCAATGAATGTAATTAGTTGCATTGTTCAATTTGTTCCACATTGTTGTAACAATGAATTTATCATATTTTATAGATCTATAAATAATCATGGAAACCATTTCAAAGTTGATATTTTTACAATAAATATGCCTTTTTGTAATAAAACATGTAGGATTTTAAGTTTTGTATTCATGAATATATGCACAAGTACACAGATAGGAGTTCCAAGGAGTTCAAGGTTTAATTTATTGCCAGCATTGATTTTGAAATGTTAAAGATGTGTGAGAGTGTTAATTTTATTATTTTTCTATTTAATAGGAAACTATCTCTATGATAATGAATCATGGAAATAATTTTTGTATTTACTTTTCATTTATCATTTTAATAAATATATTTTAAGAATAAGTTCTCCCCTTGATACCATAAATGAATATAAATAAATCAGAGAGATAGAATCTTGTTAAATTAAAGTAAGGAGAACCTGGCTGAATTATTGAACTCAGAACTTTTAAATTAGACAAAAATAACAAAGAATATACATCATGGGTGTTTAATCTATTTGACCAAATCTCGACCATGAAATGGGTGGTATAATGGCGCTGTTCCGAAGTGAACTAGCAATATAAGATTAATTAGTTACTTAAATATATTGAAATTGGACAAAAATCAAATCACCAATATAAGAATTTGCAATGACTGAAAGAGTTCTTTTAATCATAGAGTGTACAAATTTGTTTGGAAGACTGGACACCTCTTTGTTTCAATATCATATATATTTGGTCATTTGTACAATTATTCTCCATTTTCATTTCTTATTTAAGTTTCGATATTCTGTGATTCAGATAATAAAAGAGAAGAGAGTCTCTTATGAAAGTTGAATTAAGAAAAAAATGATGAGCATGAGAAAAATTTTAAATTATTGCACTATAAAATTTAACATAAATACTTTTATCCCTTAATGTCTTTAAATGAATTAAAACCAGATATTTTGTATTAAAATCAAATTTGAAGCAAAACTTAGAATGTGAAAATATTTAGTAAAGCAACATTCAATGCCCAAAAATATTTTATGTTAATCCATACTTTACAATGTCTTAACCTTAATATTTCTATATAAACTTATTCTTTCGTGAATAAACTTTCTATGTACAGCTAACAGCATAAAAAAGTTACCACCTGAGATACAACCAGCATAACTCGAGAAGGGCGAGTCTTTCAGATTCTCTGTTTTGAGCGCGCTTTTCGTCTTCCTCGTTATGCCTGGCACGTTTTGAAGGCTTTTGTGATGATATATATTTTACAAATACTCGCTAAAAGTCATTGCTTTTGCTGCGGTAGAAGCAGTATTGTGTTATGAAATAATTAAATTCGTATTTCGTTAAATCGGCTCGAATCTCAAGCGTCAAGCTCTTCTTCTTAAAATATCGGACAAGAATTACTTTGGCTGCTCATAGTTCGTCCTAACATATATAATACATAACATTTTCCATTAATGCAGATTTATAATGAAATTGGTTATTTCAGTTAATGCTCCACGCAGGATGATCGTTTTCGCAAAGATTATGCTTAATTATGATACGATAATTAAGAGAATATGAACTACTGTAAATCAGGTCAACGGAAGTAGGAAAAATAAGAAAAAAACGTATATTATAAATATAATAATGGTGTTGCAGATTTGTGAAAAATAGTTAAGTAAGAAATACATTTAAATTGACTATCCGCGAGCCTCCATAAGGCTTATTGCAGAGAATGTGAAACACTCAACTATCTAAATAATTTACATGTTTACGCACCTTATACTATATGTAAGATGATAACAATATAAACCATCTGTCCTCGCTATTATCTCGCTGTAATATTTTCACCATCTGGCTGTGAAAATAACGATCGTTGAGAATAGGGATCATGTCGTCGCGTATTTCGTCATGTAAATCACAGCTAAGGAATATCTCTAATAATTATTGTCTTTACTGAGTTATATTTTTAAAAGATACCCAGCGGAGGGCTCCGATCATTTTGGACTCACTGCTATCTAACCTGTAGTCTCTTAACTAACAGCTTTATATTTTACGCGCGAGAATTTCTTTTGGGTAATGAAATCAGAAGGACTAGTCGTGCAGAGTCCAGCAAAGCGCAAAAAGAATTGAATAATATACTTGTAAATATTGAATTCCTTTATTTAAACCTCCGTCTAAAATTTTAAAATGCTAAAACGATTAACAGTTTCTACATAGAAAATAGGTATGAGCCAACAACTTTAAGCTGTTACAACTCCACTCTGAATATTCGCACGTGCATGAAAAATACATTTAAATCTATTGCTAAGGATCTCTGTGGCAAGCCCACCTTTTGGTGCTACGTCTGCTTTTAATGTTTTTGTCTACATAACGGTTAATCGGTAGCATGCATACCTTCCTTCTCAAGAAAACAAAGGGAGCTTCTCCGTGGGGGTGAGAGAGGAAAGAGAAAGGGTCTTCAATGGAGTGGTCACAGGTTCGTCTTCAGTGCCTCTAATTTTCGAGGCATCGTTTAAGGGTTTTGTATGAGAGAGAGAATTGCCTGAAAATGCCATTCTTCGTCCTGGATGGTGATATAAAGAAAAGTTCATCGAAGATGGAATATGAATGGGTTACTTCATGGAGACGATGATAGGAAAATAAACAATGGGAATACGGAATATTTTATGCTTACTAGGAAAAGAATGTTTATTCTCTTCAACTCTAAGGCATACATTTAAAAAATATGAAGATAATGTGGTAAACAGGCTCAGAAGTGATGTGCAGAGATCCTCTGATGTTGGCTATTTATAAGATTGAGAAAACGATTCAAGCCATTTTAAGACAAAATAATGCAGGTTAGAGGGTGACCGGAAAAATATGTTTTCAATGCTTCAGCCAGAAGGAATGTAAATTAGATCAACGATTCGAAAAAGTTCTGATTTTTGCGGCAGTTTGCAAGTTTCATTTTCCTAACATACTGAATTAGGTTTTATGTGAACTTACTTCTAAAACGTTCATTTGCATCCAAAATTCATAAACCATTAACAATAGACCTATCATAGTCGAAATTATTTATTATCAATGTAAATTTATTTTGCTTCGAAACTTATTGGCATAGGATAGGATATAATCATGTAGGCATATAAGAATATGCATACAATGTGCATACATTCATGCATACAATTAGAGCTTTTGCCAGTTGATCCCACACAAATTGATTGATGAACCATTTGATTAGTCAGCGAGATGAGTTTGTAGAAAATAGCAGGAGCGAAATGATTTGATGCTCGATTTTAAGACCTAACGGTAGTAAGATTTATGTTTGTTCATTGTATCGTCCTCCCGATGGCGAAATTGATTGTATTGACGATTTATCCGGGACGTTACAGATAATCGGTGAAAAAGTAAAAGATCCCATCATAGTTGTAGGAGGAGATTTTAACCTACCATATATTAATTGGCGGAATTTAACATGCTCCAACTCTAGTAGAGAGAGAAAGGTTTCTCAAAAATTAATCGATACTTTCTCGTTGCATGCGATAGAACAGGTAAACATGACGAAGACTCGAACGACTCGTGCGGGTGAAGGTAACATCCTAGACTTACTAGCCACCACCCACCCACAATTGATAGCTAATCTCGATATAGTTGACGGTATTTCAGACCATGATGTCATAATGGCGGAGATGAAAGCAGTAGCGGTTAAATCTCTTAAGCCACCGAGGCAAGTATATGTAATTCGCAAAGCTAATTTTTCGGAGTTTAAGGTTTATATTAACGAGTGCAAGGATGATTTTTTCCGCTTCTTGGGTGCAAATACAGTAAATGATAGTTGGATAGAGTTTCTGCGGATAATCAAAGAAGGTTTAATTAAATTTGTTCCTACTAAGAGCGTGCGTGAGCGTAAAGAGCCACGGTGGACGAAACCTAAATTACGAGCATTACATAGGAAGCAAAGAGTCATTCACTCGCGATGGAGAAAACTCAAAGCATGCGGAACGAACCATGAGCTCGAAGAACAAAACTATAGAGAAGTGCGAAAGTTAGTTAAGGAAGAAGCGCGAAAAGAATACCAGGAATATAAATCTCGAACCCTATTAGAATCATTAGGTGGCGATCAGAAAGAATTTTGGTCATACGTGCGTGAGACTCGTGGAGGTCAGTTTTCTGTGCCTAGCCTCAAAAGCGCAGAGGGAACTACCGTAAATAAATCAGAAGATAAAGCTAACTTACTTAACAGGCACTACCAGAAATGCTTCACTGTAGACAATGGTCAAGTTAAGGATTTTACCTCGCGCATTGATTCAGAGATGTGTCCCATCGAGATATCGGTTGATGGAATTGGAAAATTATTGCGAGATATTGATAGGAAAAAGGCGCCAGGACCCGAAGGTATTCCCGCTGTTGTAATAAAAACTTTAGCCGATGAAATTGCTCCGCTTCTACAGATTTTCTATCAGAAATCATTGGATGAGGGAACCGTCCCAATGTCGTGGAAAAAAGCTAATGTCACTCCGGTGCCTAAGAAAGGGCGCGCGTCAAAACCAGATGATTATAGGCCTATTTCATTAACTTCAATTTTTTGCAAAATAATGGAGCATATTATAGCGAGCTCTATCATGCGCTTTCTCTCTGAAAAGGGAGCAATCAGTCAGAGCCAGCACGGATTCCGTAAAGGTAGGTCTTGTGAGACCCAGTTAGCGCTTTTTATGAATGACGTATCTAAAGCAGCAGACGGCGGTGTAAGATCAGACGCAGTTTTCCTAGATTTCAGGAAAGCTTTCGACACAGTTTCTCACGAAAAGCTTATCCAAAAGCTGAGTGCCTACGCGATCGACGAAAAAGTTATCAGATGGACCAAATCTTTTCTAGAAAACAGATCTCAGCGAGTTGCGTTAGATGGAGTTTTATCCGAAGAAATAAGTATCTCATCAGGAGTTCCACAGGGAAGTGTTCTTGGTCCAATCTTATTTCTAATTTACATTAACGACCTCGTAGATAACGTAAAGAGTAAGGTTAGATTATTTGCCGATGATACCCTGATATACAGAGAGATTTTGACAGAAAACGATTGCAATGTGCTTCAAAACGACCTGGACGTAATATCAGGATGGTGTAAAGATTGGCAGCTGGATTTAAATATAAATAAATGCGTTGCCATGAGTTTTACGCGCTCCACAAACATAATTCCCGCGCAGTACCAAATCTCAGGTCATCCATTAGAGTTAGTGCACGACAACAAATACCTAGGAGTCACGTTTAGCAGTAACTTATCTTTTAAAGAACATATTCGAGATGCGATAGGAAAAGCGAATAGAATGCAAAGATTAACTGGTAGAACGTTGAGAGGATGCTCATCGAGAGTCAAAGAAATAGCTTACTTTTCTCTTATTCGTCCGAGTCTTGAATACTGCTGTGCGGTTTGGGACCCACACGAAGTAGGTTTAGTCTCAGATTTAGAGATGGTCCAGCGTAGAGCAGCCCGAATCGTTTGTGGGGATTTCAGGTTTGATAGCAGCGTTACGGCAATGATAGAGTCCCTCAGTTGGAATTCACTACAGATGAGAAGATCTGAATATCGTCGGAAACTTTGCGAAAAGTTCAATCGTTCAGAATTTATAGACGAAGTAAGTGAAATGTTAGTGCCAGTAAGGAGCGAACGCGATCTCCGAGAGGCATCGACGAAGCGTTATAGGGAAGTAATCGCAAGGACGGATAATTACTTTTGGTCGTTTTTTCCCCAAGCTATTAGAGATGCTAATAGGTAGGAATGAATAATGGTGGTGTATTACACCCCCTGCCATACGCCTCTGGCGGATCGCGGGGTATATATCTAAATCTAAATCTAAATGTCGAGCTATCACACATTTAAATTTCTGCACCTTCAAGACGTAAATGTCTTCCTTATCTTTAAACCAAGAAGTTTTAAGGAAGAATAGGTGAGGCTTGGAAACCAGCATTAAGATTCAGCAGTAATAGATTCTCCTGACACATTTCCCAAGAAAGGAAGCTTTACCCATCTTATTTAAGAGTAATTATGGGTAATAAGTATGAGATGTCAGTATTTCTAGTGCTTTATTCAGTAATCGCTGATGGACTAAATTGGCCTCTCATTAAAAAAGGAAGGGTAAAATACGAAGGCTAAATTTTAATTATTAAACAGCATTTACCGATGTAAGGGCAACTCAGATGAATTACGCCTGATTTAGCAGTTTTCCTAAATGTAATTTCCATAAAAATATAGCCATAGTTATTTCCACCATTCCTTATAGTCGTTGAGCTAAGGAAAAAGATTCACAATTTCTTACATAACGCAGTTTTACCAAGTAACGGCTTCTTCAATCAATTTGAATTAAAGGAAATTACTCAGAGAACTAGGACCAAAGAAAGCTGCATCCATTGCGAAGGAAATTGATTCCAATCATTGGGAGGGGGTAATCTGAAGATTATTGACATTCTGGGCAGACGTTTAGAACTAGTTCCCCTTAATGGATAAAAAAAGTTTACCTAAATATTGTGACCGGGTGTAATCGTTAAAATTACCTAAGCTATACGAGTATAATTTTATCATTGAGAATCTTCAAGGGATCTGAGAAGAGCCCATAAATGCTGTCGACAGTCTCCCAGACTGCCCATTTCTCGGACCGTCTATGCTTTCAGGAGTAGAATTAAGCATATATTAACCGTAGAAAGATCACTCCCGAAGAAATTTAAGCTTCGGAGCATTCTAATTCCAAAATTAAGTTCTCAATATTTACATTCATCTTTTCAGGCTTTTCCTTCTAACCAATGATTTTCATAAACCTTCAAGATACCCTTAGAAATCAATCAACAACAAAACGGGAAAATTTAAGAAATTGCTATTTGCTAGCTAGCTAAACTAGCGTTCCTTTGGTTCTTTTTCATTACTATCATTGAATGTATAGTGTTTTCAATCCTTTTATCACATTAAATGTTAGATACAGTTATTAGTTTCGTAGATTTTAAGAACCTTAAAAATTAACATAAAAAACCACCAAGAGAAAGTGAATACATTTTTTCTCTCAGTGTTGATGATAGCCAAAACGTTAAGCTCATCTTGATTCACTGATAAAATTTGCTAGTCAATCTCAACTGGTTTATAAAATATAAAATAAAGATGTCATTTAAATACGTATTTAAACACAATTATAATAGTCATTACTGTAACACACACGCAATAACTTGCCCATCCTGCGTCGAGTACTAATAAGTCATACTCTAGCTAAGTCTTAAATTTGGTTAGACGTCGATTAACATTGTCATGCAAAAGTAACAATTCCACGGATAGCGGTCTTATCATTTTTCGTAACTGATAAAATAAAAGATGGTCTTCTTAAAATACTGAGAACTTCGAGATAAACAAATTGTAATACTCTTCGGAGTCGATTGGTGGTTCAGTAAATAGCTAAAAAAAATGAGAGAAGTAACTTTTGTGAAACAAAATTTCGAGAATTTTACCAAAAGGACGTCTACCGCTGGCCTTTTACTACAGTATTTACTGTGAGCCATTACTCTGAAACGATAAGGAATCCATGGATCCAATTTTTAGGACGGTAGTTTCATCAAGCGATTTATGATTATTTTCATTCAATCCACATCAGATAAACAGTGAGATTTCGTAAGTTATAGGCTGAAGAACCTACAACATTTCTAATCTGATGCTCTGCAGTCCCACTTTATGAGAGATTTATTTCTTCGAGTCATTCTTCTAATTGCGAGCTAAAAATTATACATATATCAGAGAAGGCTAGTGGACACATTATTTTAGATAAAATCAAAATGAATCGAGCAAATTTCAACCCGTCCTCTTCTCCCAACGAGAAAGTTTTTCCTTTCCATTCCCCTTTGGTAACAAAAGGTTTATCTTGTCCTTTTCCCCCACCTATTTCGTTTTGTCCTGTTTAACAGTTTTCCAAGAATTCTACCCTCTCACTTGCAGGTCACACTTTTGTTCCCTCTCATTCTTTCTTCTTTTTCAAGGCACACGCCATATGGAGGATCGCGTATTTATGTAAATGTAGAAGAAGGTGCTAGTAAACGTCAAAGCTAATTGTGAGAATTTGCTACAGTGTTGTTATAAGGATAATTCATTTTTACAAATTCTTGGATTATATAATCTATAGGAGTCACGAGAGTAAGGGGAAATGGTAATCTAGAAAAGATTATTCCTTATTTAAATCAATCGAATGAGCTTTAAATTTGGTGAACTCCATAGGTAACTAAGCAAAAGGAAATAAATAACTTTGTCAAAGTTACACGACTTTTTGTGTGGAAGATGTGGAACTTTTATTTCCTTGTGTTTATTCCTTAGTTATTTCTCTTCATGATAGAACGCTTTTCAATTGGGAAAGTTAAACGAAAGGGTTGTAAAAGGAATCAAATTAAATTATAATAATCCACCGAATTATGCACATATCTTATGTATTCAGCAAAATTCAGCCTGCATATGTTTCTGTCCGCAAAACTCAAAAATCACTTGGTCGATTGACTTGAAATTTTTATAGAACATTGCATTCAAATATATATATACGAAAGTGTTTATATTGTAAAAAATGGTGACACTTCGTCCTTGCTTCGATCCCAGACAAGTCAAAGCATTTCCGTAAGAAATGCAGGTAAAGTTCATTTTTGTCGCTGCATGCTTCATTTCTTTTGCAAAATTAAATTAAAAATAATAGTCATACGAGATTTAGACAAGAAGCAATAGCAGAGTAAATGAATAGAAAACCTTATTTTGGTCGTTTATTGTTGTTTCCGAATTGAATTTTCGAGATTTTTTTACGGAATACACGAAAATTTTTGTGAGTATAAACAGCCGGCCCCCCTGACGACAAATGCCATTGTTGAATCCGAGATCCTGCTTTTTGGCCAATTTGAAATAAAGAAGAAGAGAATAGTTGCTGGTTTCGTTCACATTGATGAGCATAATCAATCGTTGGAAGTGATTTAAACGATCGATTTTCGAAAAACGAAATGTGAGTTAATTTGATATCGAATTTTGTATTCAGTTAAATTCATTTTTATTGTTTTGGAAATGATTTAATAATCTGTTATCGAAAATTAAAGTGAGAGTGACTTTGATTGCTGCATTCCATTCGATTCATTTCTTTAGTTATCTTCCAGTCGATCGTCGTCAAATTCAATAGTACGCGTTAACACATCAAATGTTGCGGCAGATAATTGATAGTAGTAAATGATTTTTATATAAATAACGAAAATTCTCCATCCAAACGCGAGAACCAAGCTAGCGTAACGGACCATGTCCTCCATCTTTCTTTTCTCTCCCTCCCTTCTCGAGAGAAAGGCTCGCCGGCCCGAAATTTGGACTTAGAATTTTTTGGTGGGTCAGGGGTGGTAACTTTTTTTTGCTGTTAGCTGTACTTCACATAACTTGAAAGAATTGACAGCATTTTTTGTTGTTAAGGTTTTTAAAATGTTTACAGTTTTTATATTATAAATTTCTTAAATAAGGTAAATAGTTAAACTAGGTATTCTTTCATATAGAATCATAAGTACAGCTTCCTCTTTGTGCACTTACAAATGTAAGTAATAGTATTTGTTAAAAACATATGTCACTTCATTATATTATACCTCATTTAGTTATCATCATCTCATACTTTTCAGTTTCATTCGGTCGTCTTTGATCATGGCTACAAATATTTGCAATTTGAATCATCCTTGCTCTAAAAATAGTAAGTAATATTAGCAAAACATATTTCATGTCAATTCTGTAATCTAATATTGAGGTCATAGCCATCATATTATTTTGTAAAGTTTTCATATTTAAATCATAATGATTGTGAACTTTGATGCAGTATTTATTTTTCACAGAAGAGAAAGTGAAGTCACTAGTAAGAGCATCATATTTAGGCGCCAAAGAAGACAGCAAAATAAGAAAAAGAAAGGAAACCAGAGCAAGAGTGAGGAGTCGAGGTTGAGGAAGGGTCTTTCAGGAATAAGTCACCTAGGGGAAAATCTCCCTAAAGAGATTGAAGAAAAGAAATGTCCATTTACCATAGATGAGATATTTTTCCTCCATCTATGTATTTTCAAATAATGTTCTTTAAGTTCTACAAGAAATGAAAAATAGTGACTTGGCTGGGACTTGAATCCAGGTATCCCACTTTCTGGGCAGGTGTTCTTACCAACTAGACTACCTGGCAATGTCTTTTTCGTTTCCGGGTAAGACTCTCAGTCATGTCACAATTTTTCACTAATTGTAAAACTGGGTTAAGTTGCTCACTTTCATGAGCTAAAATGAAAAGTGAAATTTGAGGCAGTTTTAAAAATTCAGTTTGCTTCTGTCCATTATTAATGACTCATATTTAAATACAATAAATGCTTCTATTTTATTAGAATAAAATAGAAGTATCAACTAAGTGAAAACAGAAGAAAAAATATAAAGCTCAAACAAATGAAGTTGAAATGCAACTATATTAACAGTGAAATCGGGAAAAAATTTAGATGACTTATAATTTTTCAAAACTATCAGCAATCAAATTAAAATGCAGCAATTATTAAAATAGATGCGGTAATAACAGTAATGAACTAGAGTATTTTCTATGCATATTAAAATGCAAAGAAACTACTTAAATTGAGACTTAAGAAAAACATTTCAACTAATTCAAATAAAATTAAATATTTAAAGACAGTTTATTGAAACTAACTTAAATGTAAAGAAAGGAAAGTTGCTACACAGCTGTTAAGAAATTAGAGGTTTAAATGGAAAAGAAATTTCGCAATTCAAGTGAATCACAAATGTCTTTGCAAGCTGAACTTAGTACTTAACAAATAAAATTATGGGAAGTGTTTCAGAAACACAAACTCTCCCCTACAAAATTAATTTCAAGGCTTGAAAGATTAAGATGAGATTGAAATGTACACAGTTAACTAAGAGACTTGAAATAATGAGACTGAAGTTTACAAAATGAGTTAAGAGGCCTCAAAGAATAATATTAGATAATTTTTTATTGCAAAATCAGAAATTAATTAACAAAAATAATAACTAACAAAATATGCTTTAAACCCAGTTCAAACTAGAGGTGCCAAGCTATTCTGATTAAGAATGATCAAAAATTGTATCCATTAAAATCAATGGTATTTCACTCACTTTAAGTTTCAAACTGTGCAAGGAAAGGACAAATGACCATCTTATTTGTATCCATTCAACCTGTGACCGAAATGACTCAGCTGGCATTTGCAGTGACTGTGTGCAAGAGTGAATGCATAAAGCAACTCAGCAGGCTTACCCTATTGAAGAAGACAGGGGCAAAAAAGGTAAATAGGAGGTTCAGTTTTAAGTATACGATTTCAATTAAGTTTAAACCATCGCCAAACTCAAATTCCTGTGAACAACAAATGGTTTATTTTCCTCAAACAGGACTCAAGGAAATGACAAAAGTAGCAAGACTTTTGATAAAGCCGGTTGTGGAAATAATCTAAGATGGGATCTTACTTTTACCACAAATTTTATCATTCACAAAAATATGTATAATGTTTTTGTGAAAAATAAAAATGTAGGAGTACAATTCCATTGTGGATTATTGTGGACAACACTTCACCTGATTCTGTGAAGTTTAAAGTTGGTTGTTTTCCTTCATATTCTGAAGCCATCATTCAGAGAAAAAAGAATATTTGTAATTTGGATACAACTTGACTCCTTAAAGTAATTGTTTATTTTCTTTTCTAAAAGAAATTGCAACATCTCAATCTAAATTTTCTTTTACTAAAGCAATGAAGTAGTGAAATCTATAATATCTCTTGTTTTGAAAGTCTACAGTTTTTAATAAGACTTCCACCTATGCACCACATATCCCATTTCTAATATACATTCCACATTCCTGCCACTAAAAATGTACCAATCACAGTCAGAAATCAAGTTTTTGCATGGCCATGATATTAAATGAGAGAGCTCTTTCATCCTTTCGAGCCTCAATTTTTGGGGTTTCCCTTTATATTAAAATTACTTAAAAGAAAAAATAGAAAGTGCTCTTCAACTTTTTGCTGGCTCAATCTAAGAACTACCTCAATTTTTGTCAAATTCTATTTGAACAGTAAAAATCAGTCTTCAAAACCTATGTATTAGTCTCCAAATGTTTTTGAAAAAATACAGATTTTGGGTATGGTTGTATGGTTGCCCTACTCATAAATATTGAGTTTGTTTATTTAATGAGAACTGCACAATTGTAGTATAGTTAAAAGTATTTCGGTAGCTTAGGTCATTTCGATCAAGGCCTCCCACCGGGACTATAACCTGGTACAGCCTCCATTAAAGCCAAATGCACTGTCCACATGGCTATCTGGGAGCCCCAGAGAACTATACTGGTAGTATAATTCTATTAATAGGAAATAATATCTACACAGTTATTTTTAATTTACATGTATAGGTTACTTACAAATTCTGGTCATAGCAATGAATAATTAGAAGGTGGCACAAGCTGATAATGGCAAGAACCTTAAAATTGCTTTGATTTTCAATGTTTTATTTTCAGCGAAGTATAACATTTATAGGATGCAGTAGTACTACTACAGAACGTCTCCGAACTAAAAAGCTTCCATGATCGCTCTGAGCGCGATCACTCATGTGATCGCGGTAGCGGTACGTCGCCATCGCCAACTCTTCATTTTACGCGTTAGTTACTTAATAGGAGCCATGTTAATTTCTCAAGATACAGCACAAAATAATGGGAATGATCAACTATTTATTTTATTACCGCATATTTTTTAAGTTGCGTTGCGAATCTTCGTCATCTTCGTGGCTCTTGTATTGAACGATTAAAATAACACAAATTCGAGAAATCGCTACCTGTGTGAATTTCCTCCGCTTAAACGAGCCTATTCATTGTCTTGCTCATTGCTTCCAACACAAAAAGCGAGCCATCAAAACATTTTTCGTTTCAAAGCTGTGAAGAGCGTTCTGCTAGATTTCGTTAAAATGATTTCATTAGCATTTACGTACACCATTTAAGTTAATCAAATCAATTGTGTGAAGTTAGGAAGATACGAAAATTATAACTTCATAAGAAAGGTAATGAACGGCTGCTGTGATCGATATATTCATAAGTGCTTGTTACGAACCTGATAAAATTATTACATTATTAAGACAAGTAATGAACGACTGCTTTGATCGGTATATTTATAAGTACTTGCTACCAGATAAAAATGAAATATGTACTCTTAGAATGACGAGGTTACTTCCTAAATTCTACAGTGTTAATTAAAATCAAAAACCTAATATGTGGACGTACTAACAAAACCAACCCGTAAAACGGCAACGATAATTTGGCCACGATCACAAAAACTTATCGCGGTGAGGATCAGTAATCGAATGCATGTTCTATCAGAGCCTTACAGTTTCAGAATTTTTTTTCTGACATAGTCCTTATTACCATTGTTTCTTCGTTTTACCGGGCAAGGATCCATCATATCTCGATAACATGCCAAAAATTAAGGCAAAATAGAGGAAAAAAATTGAAATTTCGGTGAAACTATCCGTTTTCGATGCTTTATTCGATCATATCTCGATAACATGCCACAAATTAAGGCAAAATAGAGGAAAAAAATTGAAATTTGGGTGAAATTATCCGTTTTCGATGCCTTTTTCGATCATATCTTGTCAAAATCACGAAAACAAAGGCAAAATAGAGGAAAAAAATTATAATTTCAGTGAAATTATTCGTATTCGATGCTTTTTTCGATAAAATATCGATAACATGCCACAAATTAAGGCAAAATAGAGGAAAATAATTGTGATTTCGGTGAAATTATCTGATTTCGATGCTTTTTTCTATAATTTCTTGTCAAAATCACGAAAACAAAGGCAAGATAGAGGATAAAAATTGAAATTTTGGTAAAATTACCCGTTTTCGATGCTTTTTTCGTTCATTTCTTGGCAAAATCTCGAAAACAAGGGAAAAGTAGAGGAAACAAATTGAAATTTAGGTGAAAATTTCCGTTTTCGATGCTTTTTTTCGATCTTATCTTGGCAGAATTACGAAAACTAACGCAAAATAAAGGAAAAAAATTGAAATTTCGGTAAAATTATACGTTTTCGATGTTTTTTAGATCTCATTTCGTTAACATGCCAAAAATTAAGGTAAAATTAAGGGAAAAAATTGAAATTTCGCTGAAATTATCCGTTTTCGATGCTTTTTTCGATCATATCTTGTAAAAATCACGAAAACAAGTACAAAATAGAGGAATAAAATTGAAATTTCGGTAAAATTAAACGTTTTCTATGTTTTTTTCGATCATATCTTGATAACATGCCAAAAATTAAGGCAAAATAGAGGAAAAAAATTGAAATTTCGGTGAAACTATCCGTTTTCGATGCCTTTTTCGATCATATCTTGTCAAAATCACGAAAGCAAAGGCAAAATAGAGGAAAAAAATTATAATTTCAGTGAAATTATTCGTATTCGATGCTTTTTTCGATAAAATATCGATAACATGCCACAAATTAAGGCAAAATAGAGGAAAATAATTGTGATTTCGGTGAAATTATCTGATTTCGATGCTTTTTTCGATAATTTCTTGTCAAAATCACGAAAACAAAGGAAAAATAGAGGAAAAAACTGAAATTTCGGTAATATTATCCATTTTCTATGCTTTTTTCGATCATATCTCGATAACATGCCGAAAAATAAGATAAAATAGAGGGAATAATTTAACATTTCAGTGAAATTATCCGTTTTAGTGGCTTTTTTGGATCATATCATGATAATATGCCGTAAATTAAGGCGAAACTGAGGATAAAAATTGAAATTTTGGTAGAATTATCCGTTTTCGATGCTTTTTTCGATCATATCTAGGCATAATCACGAAAACAAAGGCTAGATAGAGGAAAAAAATTGAAATTTCGGTAAAACTATCCGTTTTCGATGCTTTATTCGATCATATCTCGACAACATGCCACAAATTAAGGCAAAATAGAGGAAAAAAATTGAAATTTGGGTGAAATTATCCGTTTTCGATGCCTTTTTCGATCATATCTTGTCAAAATCACGAAAACAAAGGCAAAATAGAGGAAAAAATTATAATTTCAGTGAAATTATTCGTATTCGATGCTTTTTTCGATAAAATATCGATAACATGCCACAAATTAAGGCAAAATAGAGGAAAATAATTGTGATTTCGGTGAAATTATCCGTTTTCGATGCTTTTTTCGATCATATCTTGTAAAAATCACGAAAACAAATGCAAAATAGAGGAATAAAATTGAAATTTCGGTAACATTAAACGTTTTCTATGTTTTTTTCGATCATATCTTGATAACATGCCAAAAATTAAGGAAAAATAGAGGAAAAAAAATGAAATTTTTGTGAAATTATCCGATATCGATGCATTTTTCGATCATATCTAGGCATAATCACGAAAACAAAGGCAAGATAGAGGATAAAAATTGAAATTTTGGTAAAATTACCCGTCTTCGCAATTTTTCCAAGATATGATCGAATAAAGTATCTTTAACGGATATTTTCACTGATATTTCAATCTGTTTCCTTTTTTTTCTTAATTTTCGGCATTTTCTCGACATATGATCGAAAAAAGCATCGAAATCGGATAATTTCACAAATATTTCAATTTTTTCTCCTCTATTTTGCCTTAATTTTTTCGCATGTTATTAAGTTACGATCAAAAAAAACCATCGAAAACGGATAATTTTACCAAAATTTTAATTTTATCCTCTATCTTCCCTTGTTTTCGTGATTTTGCAAAGATATGATCGAAAAAAGTATCGAAATCGGGTAATTTTCCGAAATTTCAATCTTTTTCCTATATCTTGCCTTAGTTATCGTAATTTTGCCAAGTAATGATTGAAAAAAGCATCTAAAACGGAAAATTTCACCGAAATTTCAATTTTTTCCTCAACTTTTCCTTTGTTTTCAAAATTTCGCCAAGAAATTAACGAAAAAAGCATCGAAAACGGGTAATCTTACCGAAATTTCAATTTTTTTCCTCCATTTTCATTTGTTTTCGGCATGTTCTCAAAATATGATTGAAAAAAGCAACAAAAACGGATAATTTTACCAAAAGTTTAATTTTTATCCTCTATCTTGCCTTTGTTTTCGTTATTTTGCCAAGATATGATCGAAAAAAGCATCAAAAACGGATAATTTTACCAAAAGTTTAATTTTTATCCTCTATCTTGCCTTTGTTTTCGTTATTTTGCCAAGATATGATCGAAAAAAGTATCTAAAACGAATATTTTCACTAATATTTCAATCTTTTTCCTCAATATTGCCTTTGTTTTCGTTATTTTGACAACATATTATCGAAAAAAGCATCGATATCAGATAATTTTTACCCAAATCTCAATTTTTTTCCTCTTAATTGCCTTACTTTTTGGCATGTTATCGTGACATTATCGAAAAAAGTATAGAAAACGTTTAATTTTACGGAAATTTCAATTTTATTCCTCTATTTTGCCATTGTTTTCGTGATTTTGACAAGATATCTACATCTACATCTACATCCTCATTAATACCCTACAAGCCGCCTTTCGGCGTGTTGCAGGGGGTGTAAACACCAGTTGAATCTAAATTACTTCCTTATTCGATTATTGTCACGTATTGTTCGCGGAAAGAATGAATCTCTAAAACGATTCGTCCTAGCATCTATTTCTCTTAACTTACGGTCATTATCGGATCGACCGACGTAGCAGGGGGGTTGCATGATACCGATTGTATCTTTGGAAAATGTAGTTTCCCTGAATTTATTAAGCAATCGCAGCCTAGCTTCCAATCTCCTTTCTTTCAAGGATTCCCAACCTACGTCTGAGAGCATTTTTGTGACGCTTGCTTTTTTACCGTAGCATTTCTTAACAAAACGAACCGCTTTACGCTGCACTTTCTCGAGTTCGCGAGTACACGTTTCATCCGCCGGATCACATATACTTGCCGCATATTCCAGAAGGGGTCTGACCAAGGTAAAATAACATCGCTCTCTCACCTTTTCGTCGCATTTACCGACAATACGCTTTACAAAGCCAAGCCTTTTACTTGCTTTGCCGCAGATTTTTCGAATATGCGTGCTCCAATTTAAGTTATTAGTAATGTTGATCCCGAGATATTTAACTGAATCTACTACTTTGATACTAATTCCATTAATTTTGTATGGGTGATTTGGGCGCATTTTTTTCTTTTCGAAGAAATTAACTACGGAGCATTTACTTACGTTAATATCTAATTCCCATTTTTCGCACCACCTTTGGATGAGGACTAAATCGTTTGAGAGAAATGTCCGGTCTTCCTCGTTTGTTATTTCCCTATATATAACCGAGTCATCCGCAAATATCCTCACATTACTAACTATCTCGTCACTCAAGTCATTGATATAAATAAGGAAAAGAAGAGGTCCAATTACACTGCCTTGAGGTACGCCAGAGGTATCTTTGACTCTATTTGAGCTAACGCCATCCAACACAACTTGTTGTTCCCTCTCGTAGAGAAAATCCTTAACCCAGTCGACTACTTCCTTGTTAATGCCCGCTAGTTTTAGTCTGTAAATTAGTTTGTAGTGGGGGACTCTATCGAATGCTTTTTTGAAATCTAGGAAAATAGCGTCCACTTGCTTTTTATGATATGACCGAAAAAGGCATCTAAAACGGATAATTTCAAAGAAATTTCAATCTATTTTGCCTTAATTTATGGCATTTTATCGAGAAATGATCGGAAAAAAAATCGAATACGAATAATTTCAAAAAAAATTTCAATTTCTTTCCTCTATTTTGTCTTTGTTTTCGTGATTTTCACAAAATATGATCAAAAAAAAGCATCGAAAACGGATATTTTCACTGATATTTCAATCTTTTTCCTTTTCTTTCCTTAATTTTCGGCATTTTCTAGAGATATGATTGAAAAAAGCATCGAAATCGGATTATTTTACAAATATTTCAATTTTTTCCTCTATTTTGCCTTAATTTTCGGCATGTTATCGAGATATAATCGAAAAAAGCATCGAATACGAATAATTTAACAAAAAATTTCAATTGTTTTCCTCTATTTTGCGTTTGTTTTCGTGATTTCGTAAGATATGATCAAAAAAAGCATTGAAAACGGATAATTTTACCGAAATTTCAATCTTTTTCCTATATCTTGCCTTAGTTATCGTAATTTTGCAAGGTAAAGATCGAAAAAAGTATCTTTACCTATATTTTAAAAAGTAAAATTACCCGATTTCGATACTTTTTTCGATCATATCTTGGCAAAATCACGAAAACAAAGGCAAGATAGAGGATAAAATTAAAATTTTGGTAAAATTATCCGTTTTCGATGGTTTTTTCGATCGAATCTTAATAACATACCAAAAATTAAGGCAAAATAGAATAAAAAAAATTGAAATATTTGTAAAATTATCCGATTTCGATGCTTTTTTCGATCATATGTCGAGAAAATGCCGAAAATTAAGGAAAAAAAGGAAATAGATTGAAATATCAGTGAAAATATCCGTTTAAGGTACTTTTTTCGATCATATCTTGGCAAAATTACGAAGACCAAGGCGAAATAGAGGAAAAAATTTAAATTTTTTGTGAAATTATTCGTATTCGATTTTTTTTTCGGTCATTTCTCGATAACATGCCATAAATTAAGGCAAAATAGAGAAAAAAGATTGAAATTTCTTTGAAATTATCCGTTTTAGATGCCTTTTTCGGTCATATCTTGTCAAAATCACGAAAACAATGGCAAAATAGAGGAATAAAATTGAGATTTCCGTAAAATTAAACGTTTTCTATACTTTTTTCGATAATGTCTCGATAACATGCCAAGAAGTATGGCAAAAAACAGGAAACAAATTTAGATTTGGGTGAAATAATGTGATATCGATGCTTTTTTCGATAATATCTTGTCAAAATAACGAAAACAAAGGCAATATTGAGGATAAAGATTGAAATATTAGTGAAAATATCCGTTCTAGATACTTTTTTCGATCAGATCTTGACAAAATTACGAAAACTAAGGCAAAAGAGAGGAAAAAAATTGAAATTTCGGTAAAATTACCCGATTTTGATACTTTTTTCAATCATATCTTGGCAAAATCAAGAAAACATGGGCAAGATAGAGGATAAAAATTGAAATTTTGGTAAAATTACCCGTTTTCGATGCTTTTTTCGATTATATCTTGGCAAAATCACTAATGCAAAGGCGAAATTGAGGATAAAAATTGATATTTCGGTGAAATTATCGGTTTTTGTTGCTTTTTTCGATCATATTTTGAGAACATGCCGAAAACAAAGGCAAAATAGAATAAAAAAATTGAAATTTCGTTAAAATTACCCGACTTCGATGCTTTTTTCGTTAATTTCTAGGCAAAATTTCGAAATCATATCTCGAGAAAATGCCGAAAATTAGGAAACAAAAGGATTAAGATTGAAATATCAGTGAAAATATCCGTTTAATATACTTTTTTCGATTAAATCTTGGCAAAATTACGAAAACTAAGGCGAAATAGAGAAAAAAATTTAAATTTCGGTAAAATTACCCGTTTTAGATGCTTTTTTCGATCATATCTTGGCAGAAAAACGAAAACTAACTTAAAATAAAGGAAAACAATTGAAAATTTGGTGAAAGTATCCGTTTTCGAGGCTTTTTTTTGATCATTTCTTGCGAAAATCACGAAAACAAAGGCAAAATAGAGGAAAAAAATTAAAATTTCCGTAAAATTAAACGTTTTCTATAATTTTTTCGATAATGACTCGATAAAATGCCAAAAAGTAAGGCAAAAAAGAGGAAAAAAATTGAGATTTGGGTGAAATTATTGGATATTGATGCTTTTTTCTATTGTATCTTTTCATAATAACGAAAACAAAGGCAATATTGAGGAAAAAGATTGAAATATTAGTGAAAATATCCGTTTTAGATACTTTTGTCGATCATATCTTGTCAAAATTACGAAAACTAAGGCAAAAAATCTGATGTGGCCAGCACATGACTTTCTCCATATATAAAATGTAAATACTTATCTACGACAGTAATTTCGAACTCTAAACATTATAAATAATGTTGTTCGGGACATGCTGGATGAAAAACGATGAAACTGGCCTTTCGCCCATAGAGCCAAGAGCGCCCAAAAAGTACATAATCAGCAACTTCCGGTTTATCGGTATTTCAGGAATAACTTCTAAACAATCAGTGATACGAAAATATGTTTCATACAAAAGTTAAAGTAAAATTTATTTTCTAAAACATTTATAAATAATAGTATATACCTAAATATCATATTTATGGAGATATTTTGAAAACCGGAAATGAGCTGTGAAGAATGAACCTCAACTTCCGGTTGACCGATTTACTCCAAAAACTAATCAACTCTAAACACTGTAATAGAAGTACTATATATGAAATTTGGTGTTGATCCGCGAAATAGTTTTCATGTTAGAGCGCCCACAAAGTACATAATCATCTTCTTCCGGTTTATCAGTGTTTCACGAATAACTCCTAATCAACCGGTGATACAAAAATATGTTAAATACAAAAGTTATAGTAAATTACATAATCTAAAACTTTTATAAGTAATACAATATACGTATATATCATATTTATGGAGATATTTTGAAAACCGGAAATGAGCTTTAATGAATAAAGCTCGACTTCCGGTTGACCGATTTACTCCAAAAACTAATCAACTCTGACAGCACACACCACAGTACTATATACGAAGTTTGGTATTAATACGACAAAGAGTTTTCACGTTAGAGCGCCCACAAACACACACACACATACAGACACACACACACACACACACACACACACACACACACACACACATACACACAGACATCATTCAGAAAATAGTCAAAACGTGTTCTAGGGACCCCAAAACATGTATTTCGTTGAAATCTAGAAGTCGAATTTTTTCATGAAAACAATACTTTCTCTATACTTCGTATATGGAGAAAGTAAAAAGAGAAAAAAATTGAAATTTAGGTAAAATTACCCGATGTTGATACTTTTTTCGATCATATCTTGCGAAAATCCCGAAAACAAAGGCAAAATAGAGGAAAAAAATTGAAATGTTTTGTGAAATTATTCGTATTCGATTCTTTTTTCGATCATATGTCGAGAAAATGCCATAAATTAAGGTAAAATAGAGAAAAAAGATTGAAATTTCTTTGAAATTATCCGTTTTAGATAACTTTTGCGGTCATATCTTGTTAAAATCACGAAAACAATGGAAAAATAGAGGAATAAAATTGAAATTTCCGTAAAATTCAACATTTTCTATACTTTTTTGATAATGTCTCGATAACATGCCAAAAAGTAAGCCAAAAAAGAGGAAAAAAATTGAGATTTGGGTGAAATTATCTGATATCGATGCTTTTTTCGATAATATGTTGTCAAATAACGAAACAAAGGCAATACTGAGGAAAAAGAAAGAAATATTAGTGAAAATATTCGTTTTAGATACCTTTTTCGATCATATCTTGGCGAAATTACGAAAACTAAGCAAAAGAGAGGAAAAAAATTGTAATTTCCGTAAAATTACCCGATTTTGATACTTTTTTTCGATCATATCTTGGCAAAATCACGAAAACAAAGACAAGATAGAGGTAAAAAAACAAAATTTTGGTAAAATTATCCGTTTTTGATGCTTTTTTCGATCATATCTTGGCAAAATCACGATAACTATGGCAAGATATAGGAAAAAGATTGAAATTTCTGTAAAATTACCCCAATTTCGATACTTTTTTCGATCATATCTTGGCAAAATCACGAAAAACAAAGACAAGATAGAGGATAAAATTAAAATTTTGGTAAAATTATCCATTTACGATGGTTTTTTTTCGATCGTATCTTAATAACCTGCCAAAAATTAAGGCGAAATTGAGGATAAAAATTGATATTTCGGTGAAATTATCGGTTTTTGTTGATTTTTTCGATCAAATTTAGACAAAATGCAGAAAACAATGGCAAAATAGAGGAATAAAATTGAAATTTCCGTAAAATTAAACATTTTCTATACTTTTTTTGATAATGTCTCGATAACATGCCAAAAAGTAAGGCAAAAAAGAGGAAAAAAATTGAGATTTGGGTGAAATTATCTGATATCGATGCTTTTTTCGATAATATGTTGTCAAAATAACGAAAACAAAGGCAATATTGAGGAAAAGAAAGAAATATTAGTGAAAATATTCGTTTTTAGATACCTTTTTCGATCATATCTTGGCAAAATTACGAAAACTAAGGCAAAAGAGAGGTAAAAATTGAAATTTCCGTAAAATTACCGATTTTGATACTTTTTTCGATCATATCTTGGCAAAATCACGAAAACAAAGACAAGAGAGAGGATAAAATTAAAATTTTGGTAAAATTATCCGTTTGCGATGGTTTTTTCGATCATATCCTGGCAGAGATACGGAAACTAACGCAAAATAAAGGAAAAAAATTGAAAATTTGGTGAAAGTATCCGTTTTAGATGCTTTTTTTTTGATCATATCTTGGCAAAATCACGAAAACAAAGGCAAGATAGAGGATAAAAATTAAAATTTTGGTAAAATTATCCGTTTTTGATGCTTTTTTCGATCATATCTTGGCAAAATCACGATAACTATGGCAAGATATAGGAAAAAGATTGAAATATCTGTAAAATTACCCAATTTCGATACTTTTTTCGATCATATCTTGGCAAAATCACGAAAACAAAGACAAGAGAGAGGATAAAATTAAAATTTTGGTAAAATTATCCGTTTACGATGGTTTTTTCGATCATATCCTGGCAGAGATACGGAAACTAACGCAAAATAAAGGAAAAAAATTGAAAATTTGGTGAAAGTATCCGTTTTAGATGCTTTTTTTTGATCATATCTTGCCAAAATCACGAAAACAAAGGCAAAATAGAGGAAAAAAATTGAAATTTTTTGTGAAATTATTCGTATTCGATTTTTTTTCCGATCATTTCTCGATAACATGCCATAATATGAGGCAAAATAGAGGAAAAAATTGATATTTCGGTGAATTTACCCGTTTTCGATGCTTTTTTCGTTAATTTCTTGGCAAAATTTGAAAACAAAGGATAAGTAGAAGAAAAAATTGAAATTTCGGGGACATTTTCCGATTTAGATGCTTTTTTCGATCATTACTTGGCAAAATTACGATAACTAAGGCAAGATATAGGAAAAAGATTGAAATTTCGGTAAAATTACCCGATTTCGATACTTTTTTCGATCATATCTTGGCAAAATCACGAAAACAAAGACAAGATAGAGGATAAAAATTAAAATTTTGGTAAAATTATCCGTTTTTGATGCTTTTTTCGATCATATCTTGGCAAAATCACGATAACTATGGCAAGATATAGGAAAAAGATTGAAATTTCTGTAAAATTAAACATTTTCTATACTTTTTTGATAATGTCTCGATAACATGCCAAAAAGTAAGCCAAAAAAGAGGAAAAAAATTGAGATTTGGGTGAAATTATCTGATATCGATGCTTTTTTCGATAATATGTTGTCAAAATAACGAAAACAAAGGCAATACTGAGGAAAAAGAAAGAAATATTAGTGAAAATATTCGTTTTAGATACCTTTTTCGATCATATCTTGGCGAAATTACGAAAACTAAGGCAAAAGAGAGGAAAAAAATTGTAATTTCCGTAAAATTACCCGATTTTGATACTTTTTTCGATCATATCTTGGCAAAATCACGAAAACAAAGACAAGATAGAGGATAAAAATTAAAATTTTGGTAAAATTATCCGTTTTTGATGCTTTTTTCGATCATATCTTGGCAAAATCACGATAACTATGGCAAGATATAGGAAAAAGATTGAAATTTCTGTAAAATTACCCAATTTCGATACTTTTTTCGATCATATCTTGGCAAAATCACGAAAACAAAGACAAGATAGAGGATAAAATTAAAATTTTGGTAAAATTATCCATTTACGATGGTTTTTTCGATCGTATCTTAATAACCTGCCAAAAATTAAGGCGAAATTGAGGATAAAAATTGATATTTCGGTGAAATTATCGGTTTTTGTTGATTTTTTCGATCAAATTTAGACAAAATGCAGAAAACAATGGCAAAATAGAGGAATAAAATTGAAATTTCCGTAAAATTAAACATTTTCTATACTTTTTTTGATAATGTCTCGATAACATGCCAAAAAGTAAGGCAAAAAAGAGGAAAAAAATTGAGATTTGGGTGAAATTATCTGATATCGATGCTTTTTTCGATAATATGTTGTCAAAATAACGAAAACAAAGGCAATATTGAGGAAAAAGAAAGAAATATTAGTGAAAATATTCGTTTTAGATACCTTTTTCGATCATATCTTGGCAAAATTACGAAAACTAAGGCAAAAGAGAGGTAAAAATTGAAATTTCCGTAAAATTACCCGATTTTGATACTTTTTTCGATCATATCTTGGCAAAATCACGAAAACAAAGACAAGAGAGAGGATAAAATTAAAATTTTGGTAAAATTATCCGTTTTAGATGGTTTTTTCGATCGTATCTTAATAACATGCCAAAAATTAAGGGAAAATAGAAGAAAAAGATTGAAATATTAGAGGTTACATTTTCCGATCTTATCTTGGCAAAATTACGAAAACTATGGCAGCAGAGAGGAAAAAAATTGAAATTTCGGTAAAAATACCCGATTTTGATACTTTTTTCCATCATATCTTGGCAAAATCACAAAAACAAAGGCAAGATAGAGGGTAAAAATTAAAATTTTGGTAAAATTATCCGTTTTTATTGCTTTTTTCGATCATATGTTGGCAAAATCACGAAAACAAAGGCGAAATTGAGGATAAAAATTGAAATATCGGTGAAAGTATCGGTTTTTGTTGCTTTTTTACTTTCTCCATATACGAAGTATAGAGAAAGTATTGTTTTCATGAAAAAATTCGACTTCGAGATTTCAACGGAAATACATGTTTTGGGGTCCCTAGAACACGTTTTGACTATTTTCGGAATGATGTCTGTGTGTATGTGTGTGTGTGTGTGTGTGTGTGTGTGTGTGTCTGTATGTGTGTGTGTGTTAGTGGGCGCTCTATCGTGAAAACTATTGGTCATATTAATACCAAACTTTGTATATAGTACTGTGGTGTGTGCTGTCAGAGTTGATTAGTTTTTGGAGTAAATCGGTTGACCGGAAGTCGAGCTTCATTCATTATAGCTCATTTCCGGTTTTCAAAATATCTCCATAAATATGATATATACGTGCATTGTATTACTTATCAAAGTTTTAGATAATAAAATTTACTATAACTTTTGTATTAAACATATTTTTGTATCACCGGTTGATTAGGAGTTATTCGTGAAATACCGATAAACCGGAAGTAGCCGTTATGTACTTTGTGGGCGCTCTAACTTAAAAGCGATTTATTATATCAACACCAAATTTCACATATAGTACTTTATTTAGTTTCTTAAGAGTTGATTAGTTTTTGGAGGAAATCGGTTTACCGGAAGTCGAGCTGTATTCTTCAAAGCTCATTTCCGGTTTTCAAAATATCTCCGTAAATATGATATTTAGGTATATACTATTATTTATAAAAGTTTTAGAAAATAAAATTTTCTATAACTTTTGGTTGAAACATATTTTTGTATCACTGATTGTGTAGGAGTTATTCATGAAATACTGATAAACCGGAAGTTGCTGATTATTACTTTCTCCATATACGAAGTATAGAGAAAGTATTGTTTTCATGAAAAAATTCGCCTTCGAGATTTCAACGGAAATACACGTTTTGGGGTCCCTAGAACACGTTTTGACTACTTTCGGAATGATGTCTGTGTGTATGTGTGTGTGTGTGTGTGTCTGTATGTGTGTGTGTGTTAGTGGGCGCTCTAACGTGAAAACTATTAGTCGTATCAATACCAAACTTCATATGTAGTACTGTAGTGTGTGCTGTCAGAGTTGATTAGTTTTTGAAGTAAATCAGTAAACCGGAAGTCGAGCTTCATTCATCAAAGCTCATTTCCGGTTTTCAATATATCTCCATAAATATGATATGTACGTATGTTGTATTAAAATAAAAGTTTTAGATAATGTTATTTTCTATAACTTTTGTGTTTAACATATTTTTGTATCACCGGTTGATTAGGAGTTATTCGTGAAATTCCGATAAACCGGAGATAGCTGTTATGTACTTTGTGGTCGCTCTAACATGAAAACTATTTGTTGTATCAACACCAAATTTCATGTATAGTACCTTGCTTCATGTATTTAGAGTTGATTAGTTTTTGGAGTAAATCGGTAAACCGGAAGTTGAGTTTCATTCTTCAAAGCTCATTTCCGGTTTTCAAAATATCTCCATAAATATGATATTTAGGTATATACTATTATAAATAAAAATTTTAGAAAATATTATTTACTATAACTTTTGTTTGAAACATATTCTTGTATCACTGATTGTTTAGGAGTTATTCATGAAATACTGATAAACCGGAAGTTGCTGATTATGTACTTTGTGGGCGCTCTGGGCTCTATGGGCGAAAGGCCAATTTCATCGTTTTTCATCGATCATGTCCCGAAAAACATTATCTTTAATGCTTGTGAGGTCAAAGATAATAATATATACATATTTATCACTCATCTTCCAAGTTTAGATGGAATATAGAGTTCGAAATTACTGTCGTAGATAATAATTTACATCTTATATATGGAGAAAGTCATGTGCTGGCCACATCAGATTTTTACTTTCTCCATATACGAAGTATAGAGAAAGTATTGTTTTCATGAAAAAAATCGACTTCGAGATTTCAACGGAAATACATGTTTTTGGGTCCCTAGAACACGTTTTGACCATTTTCGGAATGATGTCTGTGTGTATGTGTGTGTATGTGTGTGTGTGTGTGTGTGTGTATGTGTGTGTGTGACAGTGGGCGCTCTAACGTGAAAACTATTAGTCGGATCAATACCAAAATTCATATATAGTACTGTTGTGTGTGCTGTCAGAGTTCATTAGTTTTTGAAGTAAATCGGTTAACCGGAAGTCGAGCTTTATTCATCAAAGCTCATTTCCGGTTTTCAAAATATCTCCATAAATATGATATATACGTACATTATATTAGTTATAAAAGTTTTAGATAGTGTAATGTACTATAACTTTTGTATTTAATATATTTTTGTATCACCGGTTGATTAGGAGTTATTCGTGAAATACTGATAAACCGGAAGTAAGTGAATATGTACTTTGTGGGCGCTCTATCATGAAAACTATTTATTGGATCAACACTAAATTTCATATATAGTATTTTGGTTGATGTTTTTAGAGTTGATTAGTTTTTAGAGTAAATCAGTTAACCTGAAGTTGAGCTTCATTCTTCAAAACTCATTTCCGGTTTTCAAAATATCTCCATAATTATTATATATAAGTATAAACTGTAATTGTAAAAGTTTTAGAAAATGTAATTTCCTATAACTTTTGTATAAAGCATATTTTTTATCACTGATTGTGTAGGAGTTATTTGTGAAATACTGATAAACCGGAAGTTGCTGATTATGTACGTCGTGGGCGCTCTGGGCGCTGGGGCGAAAGACCATTTCATCGTTTTTCATCGTACTTGTCCCGAAAAACATTATTTATAATCCCTGTGACATAAAGGATAATATGATATAAATTAATCACTTATCTTCCAAGTTTAAATTGAATATAGAGTTCGAAAATACTGTCGTAGATAAATATTTACATCTTATACATGTAGAAAGTCATGTGCTGGCCACATCAGATTTTTTACTTTGTGGGCGCTCTGGGCTCTATGGGCGACTTGCCAATTTCATCGTTTTTCATCGATCATGTCCCGTAAAACATTATTATTCATGTTTTTGGCGTCAAAGATAATAATATATATATATTAATCACTCATATTCCAAGTTTAGATGGAATATAGAGTTCGAAATTACTGCGGTAGATAAATATTTACATCTTATATATATGGAGAAAGTCATGTGCTGGCCACATCAGATTTTTACTTTCTCCATATACGAAGTATAGAGAAAGTATTGTTTTCATGAAAAAATTCGACTTCGAGATTTCAACGGAAATACACGTTTTGGGGTCCCTAGAACACGTTTTGACCATTTTCTGTATGATGTCTGTGTGTATGTGTGTGTGTGTGTGTGTGTGTGTGTGTGTGTGTGTGTGTGTGTGAGTATGTGTGTGTGTATGTGTGTGTGTGATAATGGGCGTTCTAACTCGAAAACTAAAAGTCGTATCAATACCAAACTTCATATATAGTACTGTTGTGTGTGCTGTCAGAGTTCATTAGTTTTTGGAGTAAATCCGTTAACCGGAAGTCGAGCTTTATTCATTAAAGCTCATTTCCGGTTTTCAAAATATCTCCATAAATATGATATATACGTCTATTGTATTACTTATAAAAGTTTTAGATAGTATAATTTACTATAACTTTTGTATTTAACATATTTTTGTATCACCGGTTCATTAGGAGTTATTCGTGAAATACTGATAAACCGGAAGAAGATGATTATGTACTTTGTGGGCGCTCTAACATGAAAACTATTTGTCGGATCAACACCAAATTTCATACATAGTACTTTTATTACAGTCGTTAGAGTTGATTAGTTTTTGGAGTAAATCGGCTGACCGGAAGTCGAGCTTCATTCTTCAAAGCTCATTTCCGGTTTTCAAAATATCTCCATTAATATGATATTTAGGTATATACTATTATTTATAAATGTTGTAGAAAATTTAATTTACTATAAGTTTTGTATGAAACATATTTTTGCATCACTGATTGTTTAGGAGTTATTCATGAAATACTGATAAACCGGAAGTTGCTGATTATGTACGTTGTGTAAAGCTCATTTCTGGTTTTCAAAATATATCCATAAATATGATATATTGGTATATTGTATTCCTTATAAAAGTTTTAGATAATATAATTTACTATAACTTTTGTATTTAATATATTTTTGTATCACCGGTTGATTAAGAGTTATTCGTGCAATACCGATAACCCGGGAAGTAGCTGTTATGTCCTTTGTGGGCGCTCTAACATGAAAACCATTCGTTGTATCAACTTTAAATTCCACATATAGTGTTTTTGTTGGTGTCGTTAGAGTTGATTAGTTTTTGGAGTAAATCGGTTGACCGGAAATCGAGCTTCATTCTACAAAGCTCGTTTCCGGTTTTCAAAATATCTCCATAAATATGATATTTAGGTATATACTATTAAGTATAAATGTTTTAGAAAATTTATCTTACTATAACTTTTGTATGAAACATACTTTTATATCACCGATTGTTTAGGAGTTATTCATGAAATACCGATAAACCGGAATTTGCTTAGTATGTACTTTGTGGGCGCTCTCACATGAAAACTATTTGTCGTTTCAACACCAAATTTCATGTATATTACTTTGGTTGTTGTGATTAGAGTTTATTATTTTTTAGAGTATATCATTGAACCGGAAGTTATGCTTTACTCTTCGAAGCTTATTTCCGATTTTGCAAAATACCTCTATAAATATGATATTTAGGTATATACTATTATTTTTAAAAGTTTTAGAAAAATAACTCTACTACACCTTTTGTATTAAACATATTTTTGTATCACTGATTGTTTAGGAGTTATTCGTGAAATACCGATAAACCGGAAGTTGCTGATTATTTACTTTGTGGGCGCTCTTACCTGAAAACTATTTGTCGTATCAACACCAAATTTCGTACATTTTATTTTGGTTGGTGTCATCAGAGTTGATTAGGTTTTGGAGGATATCGGTTTACCAGAAGTCGATCTTTATTTTTGGAAGCTCATTTCCGTTTTTGAAACATTTCACCATAAAACCTTAAGTAGTCTCGTGGGGTCAATGTGACATCAGGCGCTATATTACCGTCGGGATCACAGAAACTAATGAAGATATTTCAACCAAATTTTCGTTTTGTAAAAATGTTGTCCATGTTATGATTATCTGAGGATTTTCTTAATGTCAAGTTATAAGAAGTATGCAATTTTAGCAGTGCTACCAAATTTACTGAAATAAATTTTAATAATTATCTAAACATTATTTCAACAATTTTTAAGCACCTATACATAAAATAATTCATAGGTAAGTATCAAAGAAATAATGAACACCAAATCATGCATATAAACTGACGAAAATTAATATCCAAAACATAAGGTTTCGGGATATTTTAAAGATTTACTGAATATTTTAGGAATGAATCTATAATGTTTAAAATGCTATTACAGTTCACAGAATACCTTACTAATGCTGACTGAGTAAATATGTGTTGATATAGTTTCAATATAGTAACAAAGAGCTACGCATTAATTTTTTTTTTACTTTCTCCATATACGAAGTATAGAGAAAGTATTGTTTTCATGAAAAAAATCGACTTCGAGATTTCAACGGAAATACATGTTTTGGGGTCCCTAGAACACGTTTTGACCATTTTCGGAATGATGTGTGTGTGTGTGTGTGTGTGTGTGTGTGTGTGTGTGTGTGTGTGTGTGTGTGTTGAATGGGTGTGTGTGTGACAGTGGGCGCTCTAACGTGTAAACTATTAGTCGTATCAATACCAAAATTCATATATAGTACTGTGGTGTGTGCTGTCAGAGTTGATCAGCTTTTCAAGTAAATCGGTAAACCGGAAGTCGAGCTTCATACTTCAAAGCTCATTTCCGGTTTTCAAAATATCTTCATAAATATGATATTTAGGTATATACTATTACTTATAAAACTTTTATAAAATATTATATACTATGACTTTTGCATGAAATATATTTTTGTATCACTGATTGTGTAGGAGTGATTCGTGAAATACTGATAAACAGGAAGTTGCTAATTATGTACGTTGTGGTCGCTCTGGGCGCTGGGGCGAAAGGCCACTTCATCGTTTTTCATCGAAAAGGTCCCGAAAAGCATTATTTATAATGATGGGGACGTAAAAGATAATAATATATAAATTAATCACTTATCTTCAAAGTTTAGATGGAATAAGGAGTTCAAAATTACTGTCGTAGATAAATATTTACATCTTATATATGGAGAAAGTCATGTGCTGGCCACATCAGATTTTTTGATCATATTTTGATAACATGCCGAAAATGAAGGCAAAATAGAGGAAAAAAATTGAAATTTTGGTAAAATTACCCGTTTTCTATGCTTTTTTCGTTAATTTCTTGGCAAAATTTCGAAAACAAAGTAAAAGTAGAAGAAAAATTAAAATTTAAGTGAAATTTTCCGTTTTAGATGCTTTTTTCGATCATTACTTGGCAAAATTATGACAACTAAGGCAAAATAGAGGAAAAAATGAAATTTCGGTATAATTACCCGTTTCGATACTTTTTCGTCCATATCTTGGCAAAATCACGAATACAAAGGCAAGATAGAGGATAAAAATTAAAATTTTGGTAAAATTATCCGATTTCGATGCTTTTTTCGATCATATCTCGAGAAAATGCCGAAAATTAAGGAAAAAATCTGATGTGGCCAGCACATGACTTTCTCCATATATAAGATGTAAATATTTATCTACCGCAGTAATTTCGAACTCTATATTCCATCTAAACTTCGAATATGAGTGATTAATATTATATATTATCTTTGACGCCAAAAACATGATATAATGTTTTACGGGACATGATCGATGAAAAACGATGAAATTGGCCTTTCGCCCATAGAGCCCAGAGCGCCCACAAAGTACATAATCAGTAACTTCCGGTTTATCAGTATTTCATGAATAACTCCTAAACAATCAGTGATACAAAAAAATGTTTCAATCAAAAGTTATAGTAAATTTTATTTTCAAAAACTTTTGTTATTAATAGTATATACCTAAATATCATATTTATGGAGATATTTTGAAAACCGGAAATGAGCTTTGAAGAATGAAGCTCAACTTCCGGTTAATCGATTTACTCCAAGAACTAATCAACTCTAAAAACACCAACCAAAGTACTATATATGAAATTTGGTGTTGATATAATGAATGGTTTTCATGTTAGAGCGCCCACAAAGTACATAAAAGCTACTTCCGGTTTATCGGTATTTCACGAATAACTCCTAATCAACCGGTGATATAAAAATATGTTAAATACAAAAGTTATAGTAAATATTATTATCTAAAACTTTTATAAGTAATACAACACACGGATATATCATATTTATGAAGATATTTTGAAAACCGGAAATGAGCTTTAATGAATGAAGCTCGACTTCCGGTCAACCGATTTACTCCAAGAACTAATCAACTCTGACAGCACACACCACAGTACTATATACAAAGTTTGGTATTGATACGACAAATAGTTTTCACGTTAGAGCGCCCACAAACACACACACACATACAGACACACACACACACACACACACACACACACACACACACACACACACACACAGACATCATTCCGAAAATAGTCAAAACGTGTTCTAGGGACCCCAAAACATTTATTTCCGTTGAAATCTCGAAGTCGAATTTTTTCATGAAAACAATACTTTCTCTATACTTCGTATATGGAGAAAGTAAAAATAAGGATAAAGATTGAAATATCAGTGAAAATATCCGTTTTAGATCTTTTTTCGATCATGTCTTGGCAAAATTACGAAAGCTATGGCAAATAGAGGAAAAAAATTGAAATTTTAGTGAATTTATTTGTATTCGATGCTTTTTTCGATCATATCTAGATAACATGCCACAAATTAAGGCAAAATAGAGGAAAAAAACTGAAATCTAAGTGAAATTATCCGTTTTCGATGCCTTTTTGATCAAATCTTGTTAAGATTACGAAAACAAGGGCAAAATAGAGAAACAATATTTATATTTCGGTAAAATTATCCGTTTTCTATGCTTTTTTCGACCATATCTCGATAATATGCGAAAAAATAAGGCAAAATAGAGGAAATAATTTGAAATGTCTGTGAAATTATCCGTTTTTGATGATTTCTTTGATCATAGTATGATAACATGCCGAAAATTAAGGAAAAATAGGGGAAAAAAATTTAAATTTCGGTGAAATGATCCGTTTTGGATGCTTTTTTCGATCATATCTTTCAAAATCTCGAAAACTAAGGCAAAATAGAGGAAAAAATGAAATTTCGGTATAATTACCCGTTTTCGATTCTTTTTTCGATCATATCTTTGCAAAATCACGAATACCAAGGCAAGATAGAGGATAAAAATTAAAATTTTGGGAAAATTATCCGTTTTCGATGCTTTTTTCGATCGTATCTTAATAACATGCCGAAAACGAAAGCAAAATAGAGGAAAAAAATTGAAATATTTGTGAAAATATCCGATTTCGATGCTTTTTTCGATCATATCCCGAGAAAATGCCGAAAATTAAGGAAAATATAAGGATAAAGATTGAAATATCAGTGAAAATATCCGTTTTAGATCTTTTTTTCGATCACATCTTGGATAAATTACGAAAAGTAAGGCCAAAAGAGGAAAAAAATTGAAATTTCGGTAAAACTACCCGTTTTAGATGCTTTTTTCGATCATATCTTGGCAGAAATACGAAAACTAACGCAAAATAAAGGAAAAAAATTGAAAATTCGGTGAAAGTATCCGTTTTCGATGTTTTTTTGATCATATTTTGCGAAAATCACGAAAACAAAGGCAAAATAGAGGAAAAAAGTTGAAATTTTTTCTGAAATTATTCGTATTCGATTTTTTTTTCGATCATTTCTCGATAACATGCCATAAATTAAGGGAAAATAGAGGAAGAAGATTTAAATTTCTTTGATATTATCCGTTTTAGATGCTTTTTCGGTCATATCTTGTCAAAATCACGAAAACTAAGGCAAAAGAGAGGAAAAAAATTGAAATTACGGTGAAATTATCCGTTTTCGATGATTTTTTGGATCATATCTCGGCAAAATCACGAAAACAAAGGCGAATTGAGGATAAAAATTGATATTTTCGGTGAAATTATCGGTTTTTGTTGCTTTTTTCGATCATATTTTGAGAACATGCCGAAAATTAAGGCAAAATAGAGGAAAAAATTTGAAATTTTGGTAAAATAATCCGTTTTCGATGCTTACTTGATCATATCTCGAGAAAATGCCGAAAATTAAGGCTAAAGAGTGGAAAAATATTGAAATATCAGTGAAAATATACGTTTTAGACCCTTTTTTCGATCGTTACTTGGCAAAATTACGAAAACTAAGGCAAAATAGGGGAAAGAAATTGAAATTCCGGTGAAATTTTCCGTTTTAGATGCTTTTTTCGATCATTACTTTGCAAAATTACGAAAACTAAGGCAAAATAGAAGAAAAAATGAAATTTCGGTAAAATTACCCGATTTCGATACTTTTTTCGATCTCATCTTGGAAAAATTACGAAAAGTAAGGCAAATAGAGGAAAAAATTGAAATTTCGGTAAAATTACCCGTTTACGATGCTTATTTGATCATATCTCGAGAAAATGCCGAAAATTAAAGCAAAAGAGAGGAAAAATGTTGAAATATCAGTGAAAATATCCGTTTTAGATACTTTTTTTGATCATTACTTGGCAAAATCACGAAAACAAAGGCAAGATAGAGGATAAAAATCGAAAATTTGGTAAAATTTTCCGTTTTCAATGCTTTTTCGATCATATCTCGAGAATAAGCCGAAAATTAAGGAAAAAAAGATGAAAAACATTGAAATATCAGTAAAAATATACGTTTTAGATACTTTTTTCGATCATAACTTGGCTTAATTACGAGAACTAAGGCGAAATAGAGGAATCAAATTGGAATTTCGGTGAAATTATCCGTTTTCGATGCTTTTTCTGATCATATCCTGTCAGAATTACCAAAAATAATGCAATGTAGAGGAAAATAATTGAAAGTTCGGTAAAATTATACGTTTTTGATGCTTTTTTCGTTAATTTCTTGGTAAAATCTCGAATACAAATGAAAAGTAGAGGAAAAAAATTGAAATCTTGGTGAAATTTTCCATTTTCTATGCTTTTTCCGATAATATCTTGGCAAAATCACGAAAAGCAAGGAAAAATAGAGGAAAAAAATTGAAATTTTTTGTGAAATTATTCGTATTCAATGCTTTTTTCGATCATATCTCGATAACATGCCATAAATTAATTACCCGATTTCGATACTTTTTACGATCATATCTTGGCAAAATCACGAATACCAAGGCAAGATAGAGGATAAAAATTAAAATTTTGGTAAAATTATCCGTTTTCGATGCTTTTTTCGATCGTATCTTAATAACATGCCAAAAATTAAGGCAAAATAGAGGAAAAAAAATTGAAATATGTGTGAAATTTTCCGATTTCGATGCTTTTTTCGATCATATGTCGAGAAAATGCCGAAAATTAAGGAAAAAAAAGGAAAAAGATTGAAATATCAGTGAAAATATCCGTTTAAGATACTTTCTTCGATCATATCTTGGCAAAATTACGAAAACTAAGGCGAAATAGATAAAAAAATTTAAATTTCGGTAAAACTACCCGTTTTAGATGCTTTTTTCGATCATATCTTGGCAGAAATACGAAAACTAACGCAAAATTAAGGAAAAAATTGAAAATTCGGTGAAAGTATCAGTTTTCGATGTTTTTTTTGATCATATTTTGCGAAAATCACGAAAACAAAGGCAAAATAGAGGAAAAAAGTTGAAATTTTTTCTGAAATTATTCGTATTCGATTTTTTTTTCGATCATTTCTCGGTAACATGCCATAAATTAAGGCAAAATAGAGGAAGAAGATTTAAATTTCTTTGATATTATCCGTTTTAGATGCTTTTTCGGTCATATCTTGTCAAAATCACGAAAACTAAGGCAAAAGAGAGGGAAAAAAATTGAAATTACGGTGAAATTATCCGTTTTCAATGATTTTTTGGATCATATCTCGGCAAAATCACGAAAACAAAGGCGAATTGAGGATAAAAATTGATATTTTCGGTGAAATTATCGGTTTTTGTTGCATTTTTCGATCATATTTTGAGAACATGCCGAAAATTAAGGCAAAATAGAGGAAAAAATTTGAAATTTTGGTAAAATAATCCGTTTTCGATGCTTACTTGATCATATCTCGAGAAAATGCCGAAAATTAAGGCTAAAGAGAGGAAAAATATTGAAATATCAGTGAAAATATACGTTTCAGATCCTTTTTTCGATCGTTACTTGGCAAAATTACGAAAACTAAGGCAAAATAGGGGAAAGAAATTGAAATTCCGGTAAAATTACCCGTTTTCGATGCTTTTTTCGTTAATTTCTTGGCAATATCTCAAAAAAAAGGAAAAGTAGAGGAAAAAAATTGAAATTTCGGTGAAATTTTTCGTTTTAGATGCTTTTTTTGATCATTATTTGGCAATATTACGAAAACTAAGCCAAAGTAGAGGAAAAAATGAAATTTCGGTAAAATTACCCGATTTCGATACTTTTACGATCATATCTTGGCAAAATCACGAAAAGAAAGGCAGGATAGAGAATAAAAATTAAAATTTAAGCAAAATTATCCGTTTTTGATGGTTTTTTCGATCGTATCTTAATAACATGCCGAAAATGAAGGCAAAATAGAGGAAAAAATTGAAATATTTGTGAAAATATCCGATTCGATGCTTTTTTCGATCATATGTCGAGAAAATGCCGAAATTAAGGAAAAAAAAGGAAAAAGATTGAAATATCAGTGAAAATATCCGTTTAAGATACTTTCTTCGATCATATCTTGGCAAAATTACGAAAACTAAGGCGAAATAGATAAAAACATTTAAATTTCGGTAAAACTACCCGTTTTAGATGCTTTTTTCGATCATATCTTGGCAGAAATACGAAAACTAACGCAAAATAAAGGAAAAAAATTGAAAATTCGGTGAAAGTATCCGTTTTCGATGTTTTTTTTGATCATATTTTGCGAAAATCACGAAAACAAAGGCAAAATGGAGGAAAAAAGTTGAAATTTTTTCTGAAATTATTCGTATTCGATTTTTTTTTCGATCATTTCTCGGTAACATGCCATAAATTAAGGCAAAATAGAGGAAGAAGATTTAAATTTCTTTGATATTATCCGTTTTAGATGCTTTTTCGGTCATATCTTGTCAAAATCACGAAAACTAAGGCAAAAGAGAGGAAAAAAATTGATATTTTCGGTGAAATTATCGGTTTTTGTTGCATTTTTCGATCATATTTTGAGAACATGCCGAAAATTAAGGCAAAATAGAGGAAAAAATTTGAAATTTTGGTAAAATAATCCGTTTTCGATGCTTACTTGATCATATCTCGAGAAAATGCCGAAAATTAAGGCTAAAGAGAGGAAAAATATTGAAATATCAGTGAAAATATACGTTTTAGATCCTTTTTTCGATCGTTACTTGGCAAAATTACGAAAACTAAGGCAAAATAGGGGAAAGAAATTGAAATTCCGGTAAAATTACCCGTTTTCGATGCTTTTTTCGTTAATTTCTTGGCAATATCTCAAAAAAAAGGAAAAGTAGAGGAAAAAAATTGAAATTTCGGTGAAATTTTTCGTTTTAGATGCTTTTTTTGATCATTATTTGGCAATATTACGAAAACTAAGCCAAAGTAGAGGAAAAAATGAAATTTCGGTAAAATTACCCGATTTCGATACTTTTACGATCATATCTTGGCAAAATCACGAAAAGAAAGGCAGGATAGAGAATAAAAATTAAAATTTAAGCAAAATTATCCGTTTTTGATGGTTTTTTCGATCGTATCTTAATAACATGCCGAAAATGAAGGCAAAATAGAGGAAAAAATTGAAATATTTGTGAAAATATCCGATTCGATGCTTTTTTCGATCATATGTCGAGAAAATGCCGAAAATTAAGGAAAAAAAAGGAAAAAGATTGAAATATCAGTGAAAATATCCGTTTAAGATACTTTCTTCGATCATATCTTGGCAAAATTACGAAAACTAAGGCGAAATAGATAAAAACATTTAAATTTCGGTAAAACTACCCGTTTTAGATGCTTTTTTCGATCATATCTTGGCAGAAATACGAAAACTAACGCAAAATAAAGGAAAAAAATTGAAAATTCGGTGAAAGTATCCGTTTTCGATGTTTTTTTTGATCATATTTTGCGAAAATCACGAAAACAAAGGCAAAATGGAGGAAAAAAGTTGAAATTTTTTCTGAAATTATTCGTATTCGATTTTTTTTTCGATCATTTCTCGGTAACATGCCATAAATTAAGGCAAAATAGAGGAAGAAGATTTAAATTTCTTTGATATTATCCGTTTTAGATGCTTTTTCGGTCATATCTTGTCAAAATTACGAAAACTAAGGCAAAAGAGAGGAAAAAAATTGATATTTTCGGTGAAATTATCGGTTTTTGTTGCATTTTTCGATCATATTTTGAGAACATGCCGAAAATTAAGGCAAAATAGAGGAAAAAATTTGAAATTTTGGTAAAATAATCCGTTTTCGATGCTTACTTGATCATATCTCGAGAAAATGACGAAAATTAAGGCTAAAGAGAGGAAAAATATTGAAATATCAGTGAAAATATACGTTTTAGATCCTTTTTTCGATCGTTACTTGGCAAAATTACGAAAACTAAGGCAAAATAGGGGAAAGAAATTGAAATTCCGGTAAAATTACCCGTTTTCGATGCTTTTTTCGTTAATTTCTTGGCAATATCTCAAAAAAAAGGAAAAGTAGAGGAAAAAAATTGAAATTTCGGTGAAATTTTTCGTTTTAGATGCTTTTTTTGATCATTATTTGGCAATATTACGAAAACTAAGCCAAAGTAGAGGAAAAAATGAAATTTCGGTAAAATTACCCGATTTCGATACTTTTACGATCATATCTTGGCAAAATCACGAAAAGAAAGGCAGGATAGAGAATAAAAATTAAAATTTAAGCAAAATTATCCGTTTTTGATGGTTTTTTCGATCGTATCCTAATAACATGCCGAAAATGAAGGCAAAATAGAGGAAACAAATTGAAATATTTTTGAAAATATCCGATTCGATGCTTTTTTCGATCATATCTCGAGAAAATGCCGAAAATTAACGCGAAAGAGAGGAAAAATATTGATATATATGTGAAAATATACGTTATAGATACTTTTTTCGATCATTACTTGGCAAGATTACAATAACTAAGCCAAAATAGAGGAAAAAAATTGAAATTTTGGTAAAATTACTCGTTTTCGATGCTTCTTTCGTTAATTTCTTGGCAAAGTCTCGAAAACAAATGAATAGTAGAGGAAACAAATTGAAGTTTCAGTGAAATTATTCGTATTCGATGCTTTTTTCGATCATATCTCGATAACAAGCCACAAATTAAGGAAAAACATAGGAAAAAATCTGAAATTTCGTTGAAATTATCCGTTTTCGATGGCTTTTTCGACCATATCTTGTCAAAATTACGAAAGCAAGGGCAAAATAGAGGAACAAAATTTATATTTCGGTACAATTATCCGTTGTCTATGCTTTTTTCGACCATATCTCGATAACATGCCAAAAACTAATGCAAAATACAGGAAATAATTTGAAATTTCTGTGAAATTATCCGTTAACGATGCTTTTTTGATCATATCATGATAACATGCCGAAAATTAAGGCAAAATAGGGGAAAAAAATTTAAATTTCGGTGAAATGACCCGTTCTGCATGCTTTTTTCGATCATATCTTTTCAAAATCTCGAAAACAAAGGCAAAATAGAGGATAAAAATTGAAATTTCTGTAAAATTACCCGTTTTGATGCTTTTTTCTTTCATTTCTTTGCAAAATCTAGAAAACAAAGGAAAAGTAGAGGAAAAAAATTTAAGTTTCGATGAAATTTTCCTTTTGCGATGCTTTTTTCGATCATATTTTCGACAAATCAAGAAAACTAAGGTAAAATAGAGGATCAAATAGGTCATATCTTGTCATAATCACGAAAACAATGGCAAAATAGAGGAATAAAATTGAAATTTCGGTAAAATTAAACGTTTTCTATACTATTTTCGATCATATCTCGATAAAATGCCAAAAATTAAGGCAAAAAAGAGGAAAAAAATTTAGATATCGGTAAAATTATCTGATTTCGATGCTTTTTTCGATCATTACTTGGCAAAATTACGATAACAAAGGCATGATAGAGGATAAAAATTAAATTATCCGTTTTTGATGCTTTTTTTGATCATATCTTCGCAAAATCATGAAAACAAAGGCGAAATTGAGGATAAAAATTAAAATTTTGGTGAAATTATCGGTTTTTGTTGCTTTTTTCGATCATATCTTGATAAAATGCCATAAATTAAGGCTAAATAGAGGAAATAGATATAATTTTGTTGAAAATATCCGTTTAGGATGCCTTTTTCGGTCATATCTTGTCATAATCACGACAGCAATGGCAAAATAGAGGAATAAAATTGAAATTTCGGTAAAATTAAACGTTTTCTATACTTTTTTCGATCATATCCCGATAAAATGCCAAAAATTAAGGCAAAAAAGAGGAGAAAATTTTACATATCGGTGAAAATATCTGATTTCGATGCTTTCTTCGATAATATCTTGTCAAAATCACGAAAACAAAGCCAAAATAGAGGAAAAAGATTGAAATATCAATGAAAATATCCGTTATAGATACTTTTTTCGATCATTACTTGGCAAAATTACAAAAACTAAGGCAAAATAGAGGAAAAAAATTGAAATTTTGGTAAAATTACTCGTTTTCGATGCTTCTTTCGTTAATTTCTTGGCAAAATCTCGAAAACAAGGAATAGTAGAGGAAACAAATTGAAATTTCTGTTAAATTATCCGTTTTCGATGCTTTTTTTGATCATATCATGATAACATGCCAAAAACTAATGTAAAATAGGGGAATAAAATTTAAATTTCGGTGAAATGACCCGTTCTGCATGCTTTTTTCGATCATATCTTTTCAAAATCTCGAAAAAAAAGGCAAAATAGAGGATAAAATTTGAAATGTTGGTAAAATTACCCGTTTTCGATGCTTTTTTCGTTCATTTCTTTGCAAAATCTAGAAAACAAAGGAAAAGTAGAGGAAAAAAATTTAAGTTTCGATGAAATTATCCTTTTGCGATGCTTTTTTCGATCATATTTTGGACAAATCAAGAAAACTAAGGTAAAATAGAGGAACAAAATTGAAATTTTGGTAAAATTACCCGATTTTGATACTTTTTTCGATAATATCTTGTCAAAATCACGAAAACAAAGGCAAAATAGAGGAAAAATATTTAAATATCAGTGAAAATATCCGTTTTAGATACTTTTTTCGATCATATCTTGGCAAAATTACGAAAACTAAGGCAAAAGAGAGGAACAAAATTGAAATTTCGGTAAAATTACCTGATTTTGATCCTTTTTTCGATCATATCTTGGCAAAATCACGAAAACAAAGGCAAGATAGATGATAAAAATTAAAATTTTGGTAAAATTATCCTTTTTGGATGCTTTTTCCGATCATATCGTGGCAAATTCACGAAAACACAGGCGAAATTGAGGATAAAAATTGAAATTTTGGTGAAATTATCGGTTTTTGTTGCTTTTTTCGATAATATTTTGAGAACATGCCGAAAATTAAGGCAAAACAGAGGAAAATATTTGAAATTTTTGTGAAATCTCCCAATTCCAAAAAATGCCCCCTTTTTGCCGAGTAAACCGTAAATTAAAAGATAAAAATTAAATTTGTTTTCAAACGTTTTAAAAATCTTGTTAAGATCTTCAAAACTAATCCTTATTCTATAAGGTTTTTCGAATTCTTTGCAATATACAGCCATGAAACAATAATATTTCGTTAAAATGCCTAATATAAGCAAAGTTTTCGGTAAATTGTACTAAAAACTGAACTTGAAAGGTCTGGAGCATAACACCGATATTCTTCCTCCCGGTATTCGACCACTCCGAGTTGATCTATCCGAATGGAAATCTCAGAACTGTCCTCTTGGAATTGACCTCCCGTAATCGACATCGCGGAGTCAACCGTCCGGGGAAGACCTCCCGGAGTCAACCTCCCGGAGTCGAACTCCCAGAATCAACCTCCTGGAGTCAACCTCCCGGAGTCGACCTCCCGGATTCCACCTCCCGGATTCCACCTCCCGGAGTCGACCTCCCGGAGTCGACCTCCTTGAGTCGAACTCCCTAAGTCGACCTCCCGGAGTCGATCTCCCGGAGTCGACCTCCCAGAGACGACCTTACGGAGTTTTCCACCATGAGTCGACCTCCCGGAGTCGACTCCCGAGATCATCCTCCCTTAGAGGACGACTTCCTGGAGTTGACCAATCGGAGTTGACCTCGGGTCAACGACATTTTGTCATCAACCTCTGGTCATTGACCTTGGGTCGTCAACATCGGGTCATCATCCTCGGGTCATCGACCTCAGGTCATTGATTTTAGGTCATTAAACTTGGGTGAATTACCTCAGGTCATCGACCTCGGGTCATCGACCTCAGGTCATTGACCTCGGGATATCGAACTCGGGTAATCGACCACAGGTCATCGACCTTGGGCCATCGACCTCGGGTCATCGACCACTTTCATAATCCTCAGGTCATTGACCTCAGGTCATCAAACTCGGGTCATTGACCTCAGATCATTTACCTCGGGTCATCGACCTCGTGTCATCGAACTCAGATCATCGACCTTGAGTCATCGAACTCGGGTCATCGCCCTCGGGTCATGGACCTCGGGTCATCGACCTCGGGTCATTGACCTTGGGTCATCGAATGCGGGTCATCGACCTCGGCTAATCGACCTTGTGTCATCGACCTCAGGTCAATGACCTCGAGTCATCGATCTCGGGTAATCGTCCTCGGGTAATCGACCTCGGGCCTTTGACTTCGGGTCAATGACCTTGGGATTCACTTGGGAAAAATATTGGTAAAATTTATAACTTTTGGTCATATTTTGCTAAAACGTGAGCAAACCTAGTCAACATGGGACTCAATTTAAAGGTTTTGACATGATCTATCCATATTTAGTAGAAATATTTAATATTCCTTAGAAATTAAAACAAACAACATGGAATACTCGAAAACATTCTGTGAAATTTCTGAATTTTTGCAATATTATGCTAAATATTTGCCAAAACTACTAAACTTTTGACTTATTTTAAAGTTTTTTAAATGAGATCTAACCAAATAAAGAATAAATATTCAATTTTTTCAGCGGTTTACACAAAAAACCCAAAAATTGAAATTTCGGTGAAATGAACGGTTTTTGTTGCTTTTTTCGATCATATTTTGAGAACATGCAGAAAATCAAGGAAAATAGAGGAAAAAATTTGAAATTTTTGTGAAATCATACGATTTCGATGCAGTTTTCGACCATATCTTAGTTAAATCAAGAAAACAAAGGCAAAATAGAGGTTAAAAATAGAAATTTTGGTAAAATTATCCATTGTCAATGATAATTTCATCACATCTCGAGAAAATGTCGAAAATTAAGTCAAAAGAGAGGAAAAATATTGATATATCTGTGAAAATATACGTTATAGATACTTTTTTCGATCATTACTTGGCAAAATTAAAAATACTAAGGCAAAAGAGAGGAAAAAAATTGAAATTTTGGTAAAATTACCCTTTATTTCGTTAATTTCTTGGCAAAATCTCGAATACAAAATAAAAGTAGAGGAAAAAAATTGAAATTTCGGTGAAATTTTCCAATTTTGATGCTTTTTTCGATCATTACTTGGCAATATTACGAAAACTAAGGCAGGAAAATAGCAACTAAATAGAGGAAAAAATGAAATTTCGTTAAAGATAGAGGATAAAAATTTAAATTTTGGTAAAATTATCAGTTTTCGATGCTTTTTTCGATCGTATCTTAATAAAATGCCAAAAATTAAGGCAAAATAGAGGAAAAAAATTGAAATATTTGTGAAAGTATCCGTTTTCGATCCTTTTTTCGATCATATCTCGAGATAATGCCGAAAATTAAGGAAAAAATAAGGATAAAGATTGAAATATCAGTGAAAATATCCCTTTTAGATCCTTTTTTGAATCATGTTTTGGCAAAATTACGAAAAGAAAAGCGAAAAAGAGGAAAAAATTGAAATTTCGGTAAAATTACCCGTTCTCGATGATTTTTTCGTTAATTTCTTAGCAAAATCTCGAAAACAAAGGAAAAGTAGAGGAAAAAAATTGAGATATGGGTGAAATTATCTGATTTGGATGCTTTATTCGATAATATCTTGTCAAAATCACGAAAACAAAGGCAAAATAGAGGAAAAAGATTGAAATATCATTAAAAATATCCGTTTTAGATACTTTTTTCGATCATATCTTGGGAAAATGTCGAAAACTAAGGCAAAATAGAGGAAACAAATTGAAGTTTCAGTGAAATTATACGTATTCGATGCTTTTTTCGATCATATCTCGATAACAAGCCACAAATTAAGGAAAAATATAGGAAAAAATCTGAAATTTCGTTGAAATTATCTGTTTTCGATGGCTTTTTTGATCATATCTTGTCAAAATTACGAAAGCAAGGGCAAAATAGAGGAACAAAATTTATATTTCGGTACAATTATCCGTTGTCTATACTTTTATCGACCATATCTCGATAACATTCCAAAAACTAATGCAAAATACAGGAAATAATTTGAAATTTCTGTGAAATTATCCGTTAACGATGATTTTTTTGATCATATCATGATAACATGCCGAAAATTAAGGCAAAATAGGGAAAAAAAATTTAAATTTCGGTGAAATGACCCGTTCTGCATGCTTTTTTCGATCATATCTTTTCAAAATCTCGAAAACAAAGGCAAAATAGAGGATAAAAATTGAAATTTCTGTAAAATTACCCGTTTTCGATACTTTTTTCTTTCATTTCTATGCAAAATCTAGAAAACAAAGGAAAAGTAGAGGAAAAAAATTTAAGTTTCGATGAAATTTTCCTTTTGCTATGCTTTTTTCGATCATATTTTCGACAAATCAAGAAAACTAAGGTAAAATAGAGGAACAAAATTGAAATTTCGGTAAAATTACCCGTTTTTGATACTTTTTTCGATAATATCTTGTCAAAATAACGAAAACAAAGGCAAAATAGAGGAAAACATTTAAATATCAGTAAAAATATCCGTTTTAGATAATTTTTTCGATCATATCTTGGCAAAATTACGAAAACTAAGGAAAAAGAGAGGAAAATAATGGAAATTTCGGTAGAATTACCCAATTTTGATACTTTTTTCGATAATATCTTGTCAAAATCACGAAAAAAAAGGCAAAATAGAGGAAAAATATTGAAATATCAGTGATAATATCCGTTTTAGATACTTTTTTCGTACATATCTTGTCAAAATTACGAAAACTAAGGCAAAATAGAGGAACAAAATTTATATTTCGGTACAATTATCCGTTGTCTATGCTTTTTTCGACCATGTCTCGATAACATGCCAAAAACTAATGTAAAATAGGGGAATAAAATTTAAATTTCGGTGAAATGACCCGTTCTGCATGCTTTTTTCGATCATATCTTTTCAAAATCTCGAAAAAAAAGGCAAAATAGAGGATAAAATTTGAAATGTCGGTAAAATTACCCGTTTTCGATGCTTTTTTCGTTCATTTCTTTGCAAAATCTAGAAAACAAAGGAAAAGTAGAGGAAAAAAATGTAAAGTATCCGTTTTCGATCCTTTTTTCGATCATATCTCGAGAAAATGCCGAAAATTAAGGAAAAAATAAGGATAAAGATTGAGATATCACTGAAAATATCCGTTTAAGATCCTTTTTTCAATCACATCTTGGCAAAATTACGAAAAGTAAAGCGAAAAAGTGGAAAAAAATTGAAATATCGGTAAAATTACCCGTTCTCGATGATGTTTTCGTTATTTTCTTGGCAAAATCTCGAAAACAAAGAAAAGTAGAGGACAAAAATTGAGATATGGATGAAATTATCTGATTTCGATGCTTTTTTCGATAATATCTTGTCAAAATCACGAAAACAAAGGCAAAATAGAGGAAAAAGATTGAAATATCAGTAAAAATATCCGTTTTAGATACTTTTTTCGATCATATCTTGGGAAAATGACGAAAACTAAGGCAAAATAGAGAAAAAAAATTGAAATTTCAGTGAAATTATTCGTATTCCATGCTTTTTTCGATCATAATTCGATAACATGCCACAAATTAAGGCAAACCATAGGAAAAAAAACTGAAATTTCGTTGAAATTATCCGTTTTTGATGACTTTTTCGATAATATCTTGTCAAAATTACGAAAACAAGGCAAAATAGAGGAACAAAATTTATATTTCGGTAAAATTATCCGTTTTCTATGCTTTATTTGACAATATCTCGATAACATGCCGAAAATTAAGGCAAAATAGGGGGAAAAATGGAAATTACGGTAAAATTACCCGTTTTCGATGTTTTTTTCGTTAATTCCCTTGCAAAATCTCGAAAAAAAGGAACAGTTGAGGAAAAATATTTAAATTTCGGAGAAATTTTCCGTTTTAGATGCTTTTTTCGATCATTACTTGGCAAAATTACGAAAACTAAGGCAAAATACAGGAAAAAATGAAATTTCTGTCAAATTACCGGATTTCGATAATTTTTCAATCATATCTTGGCAAAATCACGAAAACCAAGGCATGATAGAGGATAAAAATTAAAATTTTGGTGAAATTATCGGTTTTTGTTGCTTTTTTCGATCATATCTCGATAAAATGCCATAAATTAAGGCTAAATAGAGGAAAAAGATTTAAATTTTGTTGAAAATATACGTTTAGGATGCCTTTTCCGGTCATATCTTGTCATAATCACGAATACAATGGCAAAATAGAGGAATAAAATTGAAATTTCGGTAATATTAAACGTTTTCTATACTTTTTTCGATCCTATCTCGATAAAATGCCAAAAATTAAGGCAAAAAAGAGGAAAAAAATTTAGATATCGTTGAAATTATCCGTTTTCGATGCCTTTTTCGATCATATCTTGTGTAAATTACGAAAGTAAGGGCAAAATAGAGGAACAAAATTTATATTTCCGTACAATTATCCGTTTTCTATGCTTTTTTCGACCATGTCTCGATAACATGCCAAAAACTAATGTAAAATAGGGGAATAAAATTTAAATTTCGGTGAAATGACCCGTTCTGCATCCTTTTTTCGATCATATCTTTTCAAAATCTCGAAAAAAAAGGCAAAATAGAGGATAAAATTTGAAATGTCGGTAAAATTACCCGTTTTCGATGCTTTTTTCGTTCATTTCTTTGCAAAATCTAGAAAACAAAGGAAAAGTAGAGGAAAAAAATGTAAATTATGGTAAAATTACCCGATTTTGATACTTTTTTCGATAATATCTTGTCAAAATCACGAAAACAAAGGCAAAATAGAGAAAAATATAGAAATATCAGTGAAAATATCCGTTTAAGATCCTTTTTTCAATCACATCTTGGCAAAATTACGAAAAGTAAAGCGAAAAAGTGGAAAAAAATTGAAATATCGGTAAAATTACCCGTTCTCGATGATGTTTTCGTTATTTTCTTGGCAAAATCTCGAAAACAAAGAAAAGTAGATGACAAAAATTGAGATATGGATGAAATTATCTGATTTCGATGCTTTTTTCGATAATATCTTGTCAAAATCACGAAAACAAAGGCAAAATAGAGGAAAAAGATTGAAATATCAGTAAAAATATCCGTTTTAGATACTTTTTTCGATCATATCTTGGGAAAATGACGAAAACTAAGGCAAAATAGAGAAAAAAAATTGAAATTTCAGTGAAATTATCCTTTTTTTCGTTAATTTCTTGGCAAAATCGCGAAAACAAAGGCAAAATTGAGGATAAAGATAAAAATTTTGGTGAAATTAACGGTTTTTGTTTCTTTTTTCGATCATATCTCGATAAAATGCCATAAATTAAGGCTAAATAGAGGAGAAAGATTTAAATTTCGTTGAAAATATCCGTTTTAGATGCCTTTTCCGGTGATATCTTGTCAAAATCACGAAAGTAATGGCAAAATAGATGAATAAAATTGAAATTTCGGTAAAAGTAAACGTTTTTTGTACTTTTTTCGATCATATCTCGATAACAGCCCATAATTAAGGCAAAAAAGAGGAAAAAAATTGAAATATCGGTAAAATTACCCGTTCTCGATGATGTTTTCGTTATTTTCTTGGCAAAATCTCGAAAACAAAGAAAAGTAGAGGACAAAAATTGAGATATGGATGAAATTATCTGATTTCGATGCTTTTTTCGATAATATCTTGCCAAAATCACGAAAACAAAGGCAAAATAGAGGAAGAAAATTGAAATTTTGGTAAAATTACTCGTATTCAATGATTTTTTCAATCATATCTCGATAACATGCCACAAATTAAGGAAAAATATAGGAAAAAAAAACTGAAATTTCGTTGAAATTATCCGTTTTCGATGCCTTTTTCGATCATATCTTGTCAAAATTACGATAGCAAGGGCAAATTAGAGGAACAAAATTTATATTTCGGTACAATTATCCGTTTTCTATGCTTTTTTCGACCATATCTCGATAACATGGCAAAAACTAATGCAAAATACAGGAAATAATTTGAAATTTCTGTGAAATTATCCGTTTTCGATGCTTTTTTTGATCATATCATGATAACATGCCGAAAATTAAGGCAAAATAGGTGAAAAAAATTTAAATTTCGGTGAAATGACCCGTTCTGCATGCTTTTTTCGATCATATCTTTTCAAAATCTCGAAAACAAAGGCAAAATAGAGGATAAAAATTGAAATTTCGGTAATATTACCCGTTTTCAATGCTTTTTTCGTTCATTTCTTTGCAAAAAAAGAAAACAAAGGAAAAGTAGAGGAAAAAAATTTAAGTTTCGATGAAGTTTTCCTTTTGCGATGCTTTCTTCGATCATATTTTGGACAGATCAGGAAAACTAAGGTAAAATAGAGGAACAAAATTGAAATTTCGGTAAAATTACCCGATTTTGATACTTATTTCGATAATATCTTGTCAAAATCACGAAAACAAAGGCAAAATAGAGAAAAATATAGAAATATCAGTGAAGATATCCGTTTTAGATAATTTTTTCGATCATATCTTGGCAAAATTACGAAAACCAAGGCAAAAGAGAGGAAAAAATTGAAATTTCGGTAAAATTACCCAATTTTGATACCTTTTTCGATAATATCTTTTCAAAATTACGAATACAAGGGCAAAGTAGAGGAACAAAATTTATATTTCGGTAAAATTATCCGTTTTCTATGATTTATTCGACAATATCTCGATATCATGCCGAAAATTAAGGCAAAAGAGGGGGGAAAAATGGAAATTTCGGTAAAATTACCCGTTTTCGATGCTTTATTCGTTAATTTCCTTGCAAAATCTCGAAAAAAAAGGAACAGTAGAGGAAAAATATTTAAATTTCGGTGACATTTCCCGTTTTAGATGCTTTTTTTGATCATTACTTGGCAAAATTACGAAAACTAAGGCAAAATACAGGAAAAAATGAAATTTCGGTCTAATTACCCGATTTCGATCAATTCTTGCAAAATCACGAAAACAAAAGCGAAATTTAGGAAAAAGACTGAAATATCAGTGAAAATATCCGTTTTATATACTTTCTTCGATCATATATTGGCAAAATTACGACAACTAAGGCAAAAGGGAGGAAAAAATTGAAATTTCGGTAAAATTTCCCGATTTTGATATTTTTTTCGATCATATCTTGGCAAAATCACGAAAATAAAGGCGAAATTGAGGATACAAATAGAAATTTCAGTGAAATTGTCGGTTTTTGATGCTTTCTTCGATCATATTTCAAGAATATGCCGAAAATTAATGCAAAATAGAGTAAAAAATTTGACGTTTTTGTGAAATCATACGATTTCGATGCAGTTTTCGACCATATCTTAGATAAATCAAGAAAACAAAGGCAAAATAGAGGTTAAAAATGGAAATTTTGGTAAAATTATCCATTGTCAATTGTAATTTCATCACATCTCGAGAAAATGTCGAAAATTAAGTCAAAAGAGAGGAAAAATATTGATATATCTGTGAAAATATACGTTATAGATACTTTTATCGATCATTACTTGGCAAAATTAAAAACACTAAGGCAAAAGAGAGGAAAAAAATTGAAATTTTGGTAAAATTACCCTTTTTTCGTTAATTTCTTGGCAAAATCTCGAAAACAAAATAAAAGTAGAGGAAAAAAATTGAAATTTTCCAATTTTGATGCTTTTTTCGATCATTACTTGGCAAAATTACGAAAACTAAGGCTAAATAGAGGAAAAAATGAAATTTCGGTAAAGATAGAGGATAAAAATTTAAATTTTGGTAAAATTATCAGTTTTCGATGCTTTTTTCGATCGTATCTTAATAAAATGCCAAAAATTAAGGCAAAATAAAGGAATAAAATTAAAATATTTGTGAAAGTATCCGTTTTCGATGCTTTTTTCGATCATATCTCGAGAAAATGCCGAAAATTAAGGAAAAAATAAGGATAAAGATTGAAATATCAGTGAAAATATCCCTTTTAGATCCTTTTTTCAATCACATTTTGGCAAAATTACGAAAAGAAAAGCGAAAAAGAGGAAAAAAATTGAAATTTCGGTAAAATTACCCGTTCTCGATGATTTTTTCGTTAATTTCTTGGCAAAATCTCGAAAACAAAGAAAAAGTAGAGGAAAAAAATTGAGATATGGGTGAAATTATCTGATTTGGATGCTTTATTCGATAATATCTTGTCAAAATCACGAAAACAAAGGCAAAATAGAGGAAAAAGATTGAAATATCATTAAAAATATCCGTTTTAGATACTTTTTTCGATCATATCTTGGGAAAATGACGAAAACTAAGGCAAAATAGAGGAAAAAAATATAAATTTCAGTGAAATTATTCGTATTCGATGCGTTTTTCGATCATAATTCGATATAATGCAACAAGTTAAGGCAAAATATATGAAAACAAATTGAAATTTCGGTAAAATTACCCAATTTTGATACTTTTTTCGATAATATCTTTTCAAAGTTACGAATACAAGGGAAAAATAGAGGAACAAAATTTATATTTAGGTAAAATTATCCGTTTTCTATGATTTATTCGACAATATCTCGATATCATGCCGAAAATTAAGGCAAAAGAGGGGGGAAAAATGGAAATTTCGGTAAAATTACCCGTTTTCGATGCTTTATTCGTTAATTTCCTTGCAAAATCTCGAAAAAAAAGGAACAGTAGAGGAAAAATATTTAAATTTCGGTGACATTTCCCGTTTTAGATGCTTTTTTTGATCATTTCTTGGCAAAATTACGAAAACTAAGGCAAAATACAGGAAAAAATGAAATTTCGGTCAAATTACCCGATTTCGATCATATCTTGCAAAATCACGAAAACAAAAGCGAAATTTAGGAAAAAGATTGAAATATCAGTGAAAATATCCCTTTTATATACTTTCTTCGATCATATATTGGCAAAATTACGACAACTAAGGCAAAATGGAGGAAAAAAATTGAAATTTCGGTAAAATTTCCCGATTTTGATATTTTTTTCGATCATATCTTGGCAAAATCACGAAAACAAAGGTGAAATTGAGGATACAAATAGAAATTTCAGTGAAATTGTCGGTTTTTGATGCTTTTTTTCGATCATATTTCAAGAATATGCCGAAAATTAATGCAAAATAGAGTAAAAAATTTGACGTTATTGTGAAATCATACGATTTCGATGCAGTTTTCGACCATATCTTACATAAATCAAGAAAACAAAGGCAAAATAGAGGTTAAAAATGGAAATTTATGAAAAATTACCCTTTTTTTCGTTAATTTCTTGGAATAATCTCGAAAACAAAATAAAAGTAGAAGAAAAAAATTGAAATTTAGGAGAAAATTTCCAATTTTGATGCTTTTTTCGATCATTACTTTGCAAAATTAAAAAAACTAAGGCAAAAGAGAGGAAAAAAATTGAAATTTTGGTAAAATTACCCTTTTTTTCGTTAATTTCTTGGCAAAATCTCGAAAACAAAATAAAAGTAGAAGAAAAAAATTGAAATTTAGGAGAAATTTTCCAATTTTGATGCTTTTTTCGATCATTACTTTGCAAAATTACGAAAACTAAGGCTAAATAGAGGAAAAAATGAAATTTCGGTAAAGATAGAGGATAAAAATTTAAATTTTGGTAAAATTATCAGTTTTCGATGCTTTTTTCGATCGTATCTTAATAAAATGCCAAAAATTAAGGCAAAATAGAGGAAAAAAATTAAAATATTTGTGAAAGTATCCGTTTTCGATGCTTTTTTCGATCATATCTCGAGAAAATGCCGAAAATTAAGGAAAAAATAAGGATAAAGATTGAAATATCAGTGAAAATATCCCTTTTAGATCCTTTTTTCAATCACATTTTGGCAAAATTACGAAAAGAAAAGCGAAAAAGAGGAAAAAAATTGAAATTTCGGTAAAATTACCCGTTCTCGATGATTTTTTCGTTAATTTCTTGGCAAAATCTCGAAAACAAAGAAAAAGTAGAGGAAAAAAATTGAGATATGGGTGAAATTATCTGATTTGGATGCTTTATTCGATAATATCTTGTCAAAATCACGAACACAAAGGCAAAATAGAGGAAAAAGATTGAAATTTCGTTGAAATTATCCGTTTTCGATGACTTTTTCGATCATAACTTGTAAAAATAACGAAAACAAGGGCAAAATGGAGGAACAAAATTTATATTTCGGTAAAATTATCCGTTTTCTATGCTTTATTTGACAATATCTCGATAGCATGCCAAAAATTAAGGCAAAATAGTGGGAAAAAATAGAAATTTCGGTAAAATTACCCGTTTTCGATGCTTTTTTCGTTAATTTTCTTGCAAAATCTCGAAAAAAAGGAACAGTAGAGGAAAAAAATTTAAATTTCGGTGAAATTTTCCGTTTTAGATGCTTTTTTCGATCATTACTTGGCAAAATTACGAAAACTATGGCTAATTACAGGAAAAAATGAAATTTCGGTCAAATTACCCGATTTCGATCGTTTTTTCGATCGTATCTTGGCAAAATCACGAAAATAAAGGCGAAATTGAGGATAAAGATTGAAATTTTGGTGAAATTATCGGTTTTTGTTTCTTTTTTCGATCATATCTCGATAAAATGCCATAAATTAAGGCTAAATAGAGGAGAAAGATTTAAATTTCGTTGAAAATATCCATTTTAGATGCCTTTTCCGGTCATATCTTGTCAAAATCACGAAAGTAATGGCAAAATAGATGAATAAAATTGAAATTTCGGTAAAATTAAACGTTTTCTGTACTTTTTTCGATCATATCTCGATAACATGCCAAAAATTAAGGCAAAAAAGATGAGAAAAATTGAGATATCGGTGAAATTATCTGATTTCGATGCTTTTTTCGATAATATCTTGTCAAAATCACGAAAACAAAGGCTAAATAGAGGAAAAAGATTGAAATATCATTAAAAATATCCGTTTTAGATACTTTTTTCGATCATATCTTGGGAAAATGACGAAAACTAAGGCAAAATAGAGGAAAAAAATATAAATTTCAGTGAAATTATTCGTATTCGATGCGTTTTTCGATCATAATTCGATATAATGCAACAAGTTAAGGCAAAATATATGAAAAAAATTGAAATTTCGGTAAAATTACCCAATTTTGATACTTTTTTCGATAATATCTTTTCAAAGTTACGAATACAAGGGAAAAATAGAGGAACAAAATTTATATTTAGGTAAAATTATCCGTTTTCTATGCTTTATTCGACAATATCTCGATATCATGCCGAAAATTAAGGCAAAAGAGGGGGGAAAAATGGAAATTTCGGTAAAATTACCCGTTTTCGATGCTTTATTCGTTAATTTCCTTGCAAAATCTCGAAAAAAAAGGAACAGTAGAGGAAAAATATTTAAATTTCGGTAAAATTTCCCGATTTTGATATTTTTTTCGATCATATCTTGGCAAAATCACGAAAATAAAGGCGAAATTGAGGATACAAATAGAAATTTCAGTGAAATTGTCGGTTTTTGATGCTTTCTTCGATCATATTTCAAGAATATGCCGAAAATTAATGCAAAATAGAGTAAAAAATTTGACGTTTTTGTGAAATCATACGATTTCGATGCAGTTTTCGACCATATCTTACATAAATCAAGAAAACAAAGTCAAAATAGAGGTTAAAAATGGAAATTTTGGAAAAATTACCCTTTTTTTCGTTAATTTCTTGGAATAATCTCGAAAACAAAATAAAAGTAGAAGAAAAAAATTGAAATTTAGGAGAAATTTTCCAATTTTGATGCTTTTTTCGATCATTACTTTGCAAAATTAAAAAAACTAAGGCAAAAGAGAGGAAAAAAATTGAAATTTTGGTAAAATTACCCTTTTTTTCGTTAATTTCTTGGCAAAATCTCGAAAACAAAATAAAAGTAGAAGAAAAAAATTGAAATTTAGGAGAAATTTTCCAATTTTGATGCTTTTTTCGATCATTACTTTGCAAAATTACGAAAACTAAGGCTAAATAGAGGAAAAAATGAAATTTCGGTAAAGATAGAGGATAAAAATTTAAATTTTGGTAAAATTATCAGTTTTCGATGCTTTTTTCGATCGTATCTTAATAAAATGCCAAAAATTAAGGCAAAATAGAGGAAAAAAATAAAAATATTTCTGAAAGTATCCGTTTTCGATGCTTTTTTCGATCATATCTCGAGAAAATGCCGAAAATTAAGGAAAAAATAAGGATAAAGATTGAAATATCAGTGAAAATATCCCTTTTAGATCCTTTTTTCAATCACATTTTGGCAAAATTACGAAAAGAAAAGCGAAAAAGAGGAAAAAATTGAAATTTCGGTAAAATTACCCGTTCTCGATGATTTTTTCGTTAATTTCTTGCAAAATCTCGAAAACAAAGAAAAGTAGAGGAAAAAAATTGAGATATGGGTGAAATTATCTGATTTGGATGCTTTATTCGATAATATCTTGTCAAAATCACGAAAACAAAGGCAAAATAGAGGAAAAAGATTGAAATATCATTAAAAATATCCGTTTTAGATACTTTTTTCGATCATATCTTGGGAAAATGACGAAACTAAGGCAAAATAGAGGAAAAAAATATAAATGTCAGTGAAATTATTCGTATTCGATGCGTTTTTCGATCATAATTCGATAACATGCAACAAATTAAGGCAAAATATATGAAAAAAAACTGAAATTTCGTGAAATTATCCGTTTTCGATGACTTTTTCGATCATAACTTGTAAAAATAACGAAAACAAGGGCAAAATAGAGGAACAAAATTTATATTTCGGTAAAATTATCCGTTTTCTATGCTTTATTTGACAATATCTCGATAGCATGCCAAAAATTAAGGCAAAATAGTGGGAAAAAATAGAAATTTCGGTAAAATTACCCGTTTTCGATGCTTTTTCGTTAATTTTCTTGCAAAATCTCGAAAAAAAGAACAGTAGAGGAAAAATATTTAAATTTCGGTGAAATTTTCCGTTTTAGATGCTTTTTTCGATCATTACTTGGCAAAATTACGAAAACTAAGGCTAAATAGAGGGAAAAAATGAAATTTCGGTAAAGATAGAGGATAAAAATTTAAATTTTGGTAAAATTATCAGTTTTCGATGCTTTTTTCGATCGTATCTTAATGAAATGCCAAAATTAAGGCAAAATAGAGGAAAAAAATTAAAATATTTGTGAAAGTATCCGTTTTCGATGCTTTTTTCGATCATATCTCGAGAAAATGCCGAAAATTAAGGAAAAAAATAAGGATAATGATTGAAATATCAGTGAAAATATCCCTTTTAGATCCTTTTTTCAATCACATTTTGCAAAATTACGAAAAGAAAAGCGAAAAGAGGAAAAAAATTGAATTTCGGTAAAATTACCCGTTCTCGATGATTTTTTCGTTAATTTCTTGGCAAATCTCGAAAACAAAGAAAAAGTAGAGGAAAAAAATTGAGATATGGGTGAAATTATCTGATTTGGATGCTTTATTCGATAATATCTTGTCAAAATCACGAAAACAAAGGCAAAATAGAGGAAAAAGATTGAAATATCATTAAAAATATCCGTTTTAGATACTTTTTTCGATCATATCTTGGGAAAATGACGAAAACTAAGGCAAAATAGAGGAAAAAAATTGAAATTTCGGTAAAATTATCCGTTTTCTATGCTTTATTTGACAATATCTCGATAGCATGCCAAAAATTAAGGCAAAATATTGGGAAAAAATAGAAATTTCGGTAAAATTACCCGTTTTCGATGCTTTTTTCGTTAATTTTCTTGCAAAATCTCGAAAAAAAGGAACAGTAGAGGAAAAAAATTTAAATTTCGGTGAAATTTTCCGTTTTAGATGCTTTTTTCGATCATTACTTGGCAAAATTACGAAAACTATGGCTAAATACAGGAAAAAATGAAATTTCGGTCAAATTACCCGATTTCGATCGTTTTTTCGATCGTATCTTGGCAAAATCACGATATCAAAGGCATGATACAGAATAAAAATTAATATTTTGGTAAAATTTATCCGTTTTTAATGCTTTTCTCGATCATATCTTGGCAAAATCACGAAAGTAATGGCAAATTAGATGAATAAAATTGAAATTTCGGTAAAATTAAACGTTTTCTGTACTTTTTTCGATCTATCTCGATAACATGCCAAAAATTAAGACAAAAAAGAAGAGAAAAATTGAGATATCGGTGAAATTATCTGATTTCGATGCTTTTTTCGATAATATCTTGTCAAAATCACGAAAACAAAGGCAAAATAGAGGAAAAAGATTGAAATATCATTAAAAATATCCGTTTTAGATACTTTTTTCGATCATATCTTGGAAAATGACGAAAACTAAGGCAAAATAGAGGAAAAAAATATAAATTTCAGTGAAATTATTCGTATTCGATGCGTTTTTCGATCATAATTCGATAACATGCAACAAATTAAGGCAAATATATGAAAAAAAACTGAAATTTCGTTGAAATTATCCGTTTTCGATGACTTTTCGATCATAACTTGTAAAAATAACGAAAACAAGGGCAAAATAGAGGAACAAAATTTATATTTCGGTAAAATTATCGTTTTCTATGCTTTATTTGACAATATCTCGATAGCATGCCAAAAATTAAGGCAAAATAGTGGGAAAAAATAGAAATTTCGGTAAAATTACCCGTTTTCGATC